>CM061135.1:95908257-98308257 GCA_030789695.1 Scilla litardierei | reverse complement strand
TAAGTCGTATCATCTCTATAAAATTTCCACGATTGCCAGAAGTTTGAGATTCATCATGACCTCTAAATGCACACGCTTGCAAGCTAAGCCACCGAATACTCTCAATTGTTGTTGTAAGTCGCAGTCGATTCTTCTGAACTTCTTCTGCAGACTGTGCATTTAGCACTTTATCAATATGTCGAGTTCTTTTCATTAAATCTTCAACAGATTTCACAGCATTATTATGCGGTGATGTAGGACATCCCACATGCATCAGAAATGCACATCTAACTCCATCGTGAACCCTCTTCCAACTATTAAATCCTTCAGTGATAAATGCAACTTGACGAGGCGCCTTTTCTTGAAAAACAAAACATGGAAAACAAAATACGGCATCCTTTGATGGAGAGTACTCTAACCACGGAAAGTTCTCAAACCAAGAATATTGAAATTTACGATGTTGTGATCCTGATTCAGTTCTCGGGTACTCTGCCAACTTAGGTTGATATGGACCCATTTTAATGTATGCTCTCCGTATTTCATCTCGCTGATTCACAGGATGTTGCCATATAGGGATTCGAATCCCAGGATCCCGCTCAAGAGTTTCAAGATCAATTTCAATTCTTCGAGATTTAGACATCGGTTGCTCATTAACATTTGACAAAGCAACATTAGACGTAGTCCCTTCATTAGTCGATGATTGTTCTTTTGGTTTAAAGAATGAAAATAGAGTTTTCCCTCTCTTGTTTCCAGGAGTTTCCATTATAATTAATAACCTATTAAAGTGATACATGCATTAATATATATGTATCATTCAATTAAAAACCCTAAATTATAAGAGTCAAACACCAAAAAAAGAATAATAGAAGAAGAATATAATAAGGAATTAGGATCAATTAAACCAAGACTATCTCATAGCGTCATTTCTTGTGCCAGTTCCTATCTTATTTTCAACATTAATATCTTTATTTTCGGGCATTTCCTTACTTCAATGTCGACTCATTTCTTGTGACAGTTCATACTCCATACCCTAAACGATTTTTTTGTTCATCAAATCATTAATCAAACGTTCTGAATCTTCTGATTAAAACCCCTAGGCAGTAGGCACCGAAACCATGTCATCAAACAAACGAAAAAAAATTAGAATTTAGAAATCCCTAAAACAAAAAACTGCTTACTGCTTACCTCTTCTTCACTTGTTGACGACCGGTCACGACTCACAAAGTCACGGTCACAATCACCAGCGATTCACCGAACGGGATTTTGCTGAGAATTTTTTGAGGACTCCGGATTAAAACCCCTAAGGACCGAAACCACTTCATCAAACAAACCAAAAAAATTTAGAATTTAGAAATCCCCGGCCCCTAAAACAAAAACCTGCTTACTGCGTACCTTTTCTTAACTTGTGGATGCTCGGTCACGATGACCACCGAACGGGATTTTGCAATTTCTCAGCACCAAAAAATTTGAGAAGGGGGAATTTGAGATTTGGTGGTCTGTGGATTTTGAGAAGGGGCATGTCACGCCTGTGGATCAAAGTATTCTCAGAAAATGTAAAAGGACTGTGGATCAAAGAATTCTCAGGAAATGTAAAACATTGAAGCTAGAAATTCTCAGCAAAATTTGCAACGAACCTGGGGATTTTGCAATTTCTCAACAAAATCTGAGAAGTCCGATGGGGACTGGGGATTTGAGAAGCCCTCGTTCTTCAGACGTTCTCCTTTCTGCAGATGGGGTATTTTGCTGAACACCGAAATTTGAGAAGGCCGAAGGGGACTGGGAACGATTCGGCGGCTTGCCCTTGCACCAAAATTCGATTCCGCACGTCGCAACGCCCCTTGCCCAATTCAGAATTTCAGCGTGTTGGTCCTTTTGGAGACTGGGCTGGAGATTTTAGACTGGGCTAATTGTTTGGGCCATTGGTTTATATTATATATAAAATTAGTTTTTACCCAAAACTGACCCGGGCTATAGCCCGGGTCAGCCCTAGAGTACATCCGCCCCTGCCCATCGGCGGAGCCTCGGCTCCTTCCCGAGCTCATTTCACCACCGACAAACCCTTGCAATACGTCACCAGTCCCTCTCTGATCGCCTAAAGCCCGTACCCCCTCCGGCCTCGCCAACCCCGAATCGTCGCGCACCGCATCCAATCTCTGACCTCCGAGATCCACCTTGCACATCCCCGTCTCGCCAAGCCCTCCACCATTTCACAAAACCGCAGCCAGCTGCTGCTCCGTCCGCGTCACCCAAGGACAGCTGCACCGTACTTCAACGTCATCCTCCCTTCACCTCGCGAACCCGACGAGAGTCCCTCTGTTTTTAGGCGGACCCAACCGTCCAAGTTCCTACCGTCCACCGACGTTCCTGCACAACCCATCAGCCCGACCACCGTATCCCCTCTTTCCCTCCGATCCACAGTGATCGCGCTCCCGCAAACACCTGTCTCTGAACACAACGCCAACAGCACCCCCGCCAGTTCTGACGCCGCTCACAAGCTCGCCCCGCGTCCTCCTCTGTTCGAAACCGAGCGCCACCGCCTTCGTCGCAACTAACCCAGCTGCAATCGTGCCGTCCTGATCTGCCGCCCGTCCGACTTCCCTGGCCGATGCCGTCTGATCCGCCGCCGTCTCCCCTCGACTCTCAGCCTAGATCCCTGCACCCTGATCACTGGATACCGCACACGTCGCCCGGAGACCCACAGCCGCCGTCAGATCGGACCCCCCTCCGTCGATCTCCTCAAGCCTTCGCCCTACCCACCTGGAGATCTCGGATCCACGCCTCCACCGCAACCTAGGTGCCCCTCCGATCTCTGACCTTCCGTCGAACTCGCCCTGCCCCTTGCCGCACTGTCGAATCAGCTCCCAATTTGAGCCCCCTGCAAACGAAAGGGGAATGAAGTGGAAAGGTCAAAAGATAGGTAAGAACTTTAAGTTACTTTTTATATTATTGATACGCATGTATTGGAGAGGCCCCGGAACCGAGGGGCCCAAGCCCAACTCGAGTACGGGAGGCCCACGAAGAAGGTGCGGCCCGATCAATGAGGCCCGCGAGAAATCTCAAACCCGAACCGTCCACGGTCCAACATGCTCGTAACCAGCCCACGATCACCGGGGGTAACCACTCCCCCGGAGCATAAGGCCTTAATGTCCATTAAGGGGCCCCGCAATCGGCTCCCCCATGACGCAGACAGGCGCCATCGTGGGGACAGATCTCGGGGGCGTGAGTGGGGGCAGACGGCGTGGGGGCGTGGACGGGGGGAAAACGTGGACGAGGCCTCATAAAAGGATGGGAAGGACGACGAAGACAGGGATCGAATCCCAGGTACCCAAATCTAAGGTATTCCATCAACAACCATGGTTTTCCGCCATTTCTCCCCCTTCCCCTGCTTATGCAGAGGGTCAGTGTATCGATCTCCTCTCGAATCATACCTACCCCGTCGAGTATTCCTCAAACACTGATCTGACTTAGGCATCAGAGGGGATTCAGCCGGAACCAAGGTCCGGCCACCCTGACGAGTTTCTCGTCTATTCAGGAAGAAGCTGATCGAGGCGCCGAGGCTACCCCTTAGCGCCCGACGACCACTCTCGCTGCAAGCGGGTGTGGCGACCGACCGAAGAACAAGCCCCAAGGGAAGCGCCGAGGCTACCCCTCGACACGCATCCAACCGAGGCCGAGCCCATCGAACAGAGCTGAGGCCTCCCCTCAGCTCCGCTTCAACCAAGGACCGATGCTCGACTTCGATTCCATCTTCGACCCACGCCGAGTGCACATGAGCTTGGCGTATCCAAGGGATCCCAACCGACCCCTTGACCACGTTGACCCAAAAGTCGTCGGTCAACGATCCAATGGTGAGAAAATGCCCGTAAACATCTGGCGCCGTCTGTGGGAACGAGCCAACACCCACGTAAAGTAACCACACCGACAATGACACGTCTCCGCCCTCCGCACTGAAGGGTGGGCGCGACCCCGGCGTCGGGCATCGGCCCCCACCGCGGTCAGCGGGAAGGGACCATGACTCCCCGACGAACGCTTCAAGTTGGAACTCCAAAGCGACCCGGCCCGACCGCGCGGTCGACTATGATACGGAAACCGGGGCCCATCCACCCCCAGTCGGTGGGTCGGGGATAGCGAGGGAGATGCCGTGGTCAGACGACGCACTAGTGGTGTCCGTGGTCATCGACACATCCATGGTGCGGCAGCTACTGGTCGATACTGGCATCTCATGCAACATCCTCTTCATGTCGAATTTGGAAAGGATGTGACTGCGAGACGAGGACCTGGAGCCATGCTCCGGGCCCTGGGTAGGCTTCACGAGTCACTCCACACCCATCGTTGGGGCGATCCATCTCCCAGTGACGCTCGGAGAACCTCCCGACTCGGTGACCCTGGCAGTAGAGTTTGTGGTGCTGAGGATCGGGTCGGTTTACAATGGGATCATTGGCCGCCCGCTCCTTAACACTATCGGCGCGGTGGTCTCGACCCTCCGTCGAACGATCAGGTTTCGGACCCCGAGGGGGATTGGGCAAGTCGATGGTGATGCAGGAAAGCTGAAGATCTGCTACCAGCTGGCAGAGGAGAAGCCCCTCGAACGGCCCGACGATCTGATGACCTCGCTTGACTTGAGGCGCGGGCCAAGACCCGCTCCCGGGGAGGAGCAGGAGCAGATCCCGGTCACAAATGTCGAAGGAAGGTTCGTCTCCATCGGATCGGGACTGGACCTTGACCTGAAGAGCAGGCTAATCGAGTGTTTGGAAGCCAATCTTGACATCTTCGCATGGTCACCCGATGACATGCCCGGTGTTGACCCCCAGGTAATTGTGCACCGGTTGAATGCCGACCCCAATTTCAAACCGGTCAGACAGAAGAAACGAAATCTGGGAGGCGAGAAGATGAGGGCCGCCTCCGAGGAGGTGGAGCGCCTTCTCGACGCCGGCTTTATCCGAGAAGTCTGGTACCCGGAGTGGTTGTCCAATGTCGTGATGGTCAAAAAGCCCAACGGAAAGTGGCGTATGTGCGTGGATTTCAGCGACCTTAACAAGGCTTGCCCTAAAGACAGTTATCCATTGCCTCGCATCGATCACCTCGTGGACAACGCCTCAGGGTATGAGATGCTCAGCTTCATGGACGCCTACTCTAGATACAATCAAGTCCAGATGGACCCTCGGGACGAGGAGATAGCGGCCTTTACAACGGATCGCGGGACCTTCTGCTACAAGAAGATGCCCTTTGGGCTGAAGAACGTGGGGGCCACCTACCAAAGGATGGTCAACAAGGTGTTCGACCCCCAGATAGGGAGGAACCTGGAGGTCTACGTCGACGACATGCTGGTCAAATCGAAGGAGCCAGGGGATCACATCGCGGACCTCAGAGAAACCTTTGAGCGATTGCGAAAGCACAACATCCAACTTAACCCCACGAAATGCACATCCGGGGTGAGATCTGGTAAGTTCCTGGGTTTCATGATCACCAATCGCGGCATTGAGGCCAACCCCGACAAGATCGAGGCGCTGATTAACATGCGGGAGCCGACTACAATTAAAGAGCTACAGAGGTTGAATGGATGCATCGCCGCTCTAGGGCGATTTCTGTCCATGTCGACGGAGAAATCCCTCCCATTCTTCAAGACCCTGAGGAAAGCCATCGCTGAGCATGCCGACAAAAGGAAGACGATACCGTGGGACGAGGAGTGCTCCCGAGCATTCACCGAACTTAAGGAATGCCTTAGAAGTTCACCGCTCCTCTCTAAACCACTGGAGGGGGAGTCATTGAGCCTCTACCTAGCGTGCACGGGAGAAGCAGTGAGCTCGGTGCTGGTCAGGGAGGACGATGGAGTACAAAGGCTGGTGTATTACACCAGTCGAGTCTTGAAGGACGCGGAGGGGCGGTACACCCCTATGGAAAAGCTGGCCTACGCCCTCGTTCTCTCGGCCCTTCGACTCCGGCCCTACTTCCAAGCCCACACTATAGTGGTCCTTACCGACTCTCAACTGGAACAAAACCTCAAGAGATTCGATCGGATGGGGAGAATACTGAATTGGGGAGTGGAACTGAGCGAGTTCGACCTTCGATTCAAGCCTCGCACTGCCATAAAAGGACAAGACTTGGCAGACTTCATCGCCGAAGGCACCATAGAAGGAGGCAACCCCTCTGAGGGAGGGGGCTCGGCTACGTTAACCACCCAACCCTTGTCCTTCCTTTCAACTGACATCGTTCCTACTGGCCACTCAGGAGACCATGACACATGGATAGTCCATGTCGACGGTTCAGCAACCCGATCAGGAAGTGGGGCCGGGATCGTGATTCGCTCTCCCAAAGGAAGTGTCATCGAGTACGTGCTTCGCTTCGAGTTCCCGACCACCGACAATGTGGCTGGGTACGAGGCCGCGATAAACGGTTTGAGGCTAGCCCGAGAACTCGGGGCCGATTCCGTGCGTCTCCTCAGCGACTCGAAGCTCGTCATCAACCAACTGCAGGGAAATTACGAGGCGCGCGAGGAGGCGATGCAGAGCTAACTGGCCATGTCCAAGACCGTCCTGTCTAAATTCAGGAAGGCTGAGACCCTTCACCTCCCACGATCGGAGGACGCACGAGGAGATGCCCTGTCTAAACTGGCTTCCTCCTCGACCAAGGAGCTGGGTCGCACCATCTATGTGGAGAACCTCTGTTTCCCCAGCACAGAGGAGAAAGAAGTGATGGCGATCGACGAAGACTCCACCTGGATGGATCCGATCGTTCGGTACCTCTCCCATGGGGAAGTGCCGACGGACTTGGACGAATGCCGAACCCTGGAGAGAAAGGCGCTCCGATACGTGATCCATGAAGGGGCCCTTTACAAGAGGCACTGGACCAAGACGGACATTCTTCCTTACCTCAAGTGCCTTGGACCTCAGGAGGCAGACTACGTCCTCCGGAAGGTGCACGAGGGGATCTGCAGAAATCACCACGAAGGCAAGATGATCGCCCAGAAGATCCTGAGGCAAGGATATTACTGGCCGACCTTAGTCCACGACGTGACAGAATACGTCCAAAGGTGCCAGGAATGCCGGTGGTTCGCCAAACTCGGCTCAACCCTCCCATCGGAGCTCGTTTCGATTTTCAGCCCTGTACCTTTCGCGAAATGGGGGCTCGACATCCTCGGACCGTTTACTTCAGGTCGAGGATAGAGGAAGTACCTGATCGTGGCGGTGGATTACTTCACCAAGTGGATCGAGGCCGAACCCCTTGCTTCCATCACTTGGAAGAAGGCAAAGAGTTTCGTATGGAACTCCATCATCTCCAGGTTTGGGATTCCCCGAGCCATCGTCACGGACAACAGGAAGCAATTTGACTCTGTTGGGTTCAAAGGCTTCTGTGCGGAGTGGAAGATCAAGCTCCTCTTCGCTTAAGTAGCACACCCCCAGACCAACAGGATGGCAGAGGCCGCCAACAAGTGCATCATAGAGCCCCTCCACAAGAAAGTGGAGGACGCCGAAAGGTGTTGGCTCGAAGAACTCCCGGGGATACTCTGGTCATACCGAACGACTCACAAGCAGGCCACAGGTGAAATCCCCTTCATGCTCGCTTATGGCACCGAGGTGGTAGTGCCAGTCGAAGTGGGCAAGGAATCCCTCCGCTTAAAGCATTTTGACGAGGAAAGGAACTCGGAAGGCTTGGAGCTCGGCTTGGAGCTCCTAGGCGAGCGACGGGAGCAGGCCTTGGCCACCATCATCTTCCAGAAGCAGAAGGTGGCTCGCTACTATAATTCTCGAGTTAAGGGGAGGAGCTTCAGCCAAGGGGATCTGGTCCTCAGAGAAGCTGCCTTCAGCCCGCAAATCACTCGCAAAGGGAAGCTGGCGGATAAGTGGGAAGGACCCTACAAGGTCATCGAGGTCCTCGGACCCGCGACTTACCGACTAGCTAATTCGGAGGGAAAGATCCTCACCCATACTTGGAACACCGAGCACCTGCGCAAATATTATCAATGAGATCGCCCACAAATGTATCTCTTTTCTTCCATCTACCCGAATAAAATCACTCAAGCCTATTCACCATCGTATTTTACGACCGGGAGAAGCTCACTCAGGACGAGGGAGACCTCATGGGTGAGCACCCGAGCAGAGGCTCATAAGGCTAGGGGATAGACCCCAAGCAAGTTGACTCCCCCCAACCGGCCGATAGGTTAGGGCCAACCCCCCCTCGGTCGGCCAGTGGAGTGGATCGATCATAAGGCTGGGGGCAGCTCCCCCAGCGGGTCGGTCCCTCGATCCTCCGTCAGACTGAGAGTAGCCCTCCCAGCAAGCTGAATGACACCAACCGGCCATAAGGCTGGGTGCAACTCCCCCAGCAGGTCGGTGAACCGGCCGGCCGTAAGGCTAGGGGCAACTCCCCTAGCAGGTCGGACGAGAGGTCGACCTCAGCGGTCGGCCTCATCAGTCAGTCGCAGGATACGGGGTCGCACCCTTAGCAGACTGACCGACTGAACCGACTGTAAGGCCGGGGAAACTCCCCTGGCATGTTGGCATGCCGATTGGGCCGTGAGCCTGGGGGATAGCGTCCCCCAGCCAGCCGACCGGCCAAAACACGCTACAAGGATGAGGGGCAATATCCCCGGCAGGATAGCTACCTCATCGCCAGCAGATCCCAAAAATGAGTACACACCAAGGGGAGAAGACAAGCAGTCACAGGCAGAAAAAGGAGACTTTATTTCTAAATAGAAAGATGAGGGAGTGAGTGTTACACAACAGTACAATAACCAAGCGACAAGGTCAAACCCTCACTCACTCGTCTCCGCCGGGAGCCCCCTCAGGGCCGCCGACAAATTGCACACGAGATTCGTCCCATGTCTCTCCCTCGCCATCGGAGTACACCCGGAGCTCCTCGAAATTGATCCCCGAGAGTGGAAACCTCTTCTGGATCTCGGATTTGCAGCGGGCGAACCTCTTCTCGAATGCTTCGGACATAGCCGTGGCTACGAAAGAAAGGGCGTACTCTTCCACAGCGTCCTGGGTAATATGAGCAGGGTTCACCACCTCCAGCTCTCGGATCCGATCTTCGAAGATGGTAACCCGGCGCTGATGCTCCGCCCGCTCCACCTCGATCTCTTTAGATCTCGCGTTAAGCTGGACTAGAAGAGCTTTCTCCCTCTCCTCTACCGCCTCCAGTAGGCTGGAAAGCTCCGAGGACTCGGCCACAACGACGGGGGAGGGCCCACCCCAGCTTCGGCATCTGCTTTGACGGCCTCCATGAGCTCGACAATCCGGTCCTCAGCCTTGGACTTCCCAACCAAAGCCAAGGCTTTCTCCCGATCTGATTTCTCTAAGGCAGAGGAGAGCTTAGTTACCCGGGTCTCCAGGGACTTGACGCATGCCTCAACCAGCAGGCTGGCCTCGCCCTCGCCCCCCTCGGCCTCGGCGGTCGGTGCCACATCAGCCTTGGCCTGATAAAGGGCCTCGAATTGACGCCTTATCGAAAGCCCCATCGAGGACAACTGCACCAAGAGACAAGGATGAAATAAAGACTGCTACTAGGAACGAGGTATTCGATAATGCCTCACATGTTGACCAGCCTGAACCACGCAGGCGGCTAGTTGATTGCCTTTGACCCCACCCAATGCAGCTTGGTCCGGATGAAGCAGCACTTCTCAGCCAGCCGCGCCGCCACTCCGTAGTCGGCAAAAACCGACTCACTGGCCCCACCGGGAAGCGAGGTTGGAGAAGACCCTCGCCCGACTGAGGTAAATCGACGGGAACCGAGCTGAACGCTCTCAGGTACCACTCGTAAACCTCAGGGAGAGGGTTCTGTGGCGGCGACAAGGGCCTGGCCCACGACCAGATGACCTCAACCGGGGAGGACAGAGCCCGACCCTCAGACAATGGAACACCAGCCTCCTTGACTTGGGCACGGGCCTTCTTCGAGGCACCCGGCAGGAGGGAGGATGGGGCTTACCCCCTCGCTCTTTTGGAACCTACACCGGGAGGCAGCTATTTCTTTCAGACCTCTAATCCATGATCCCGCATTTGCGGAGCGAGCTCGGGGACCGTGGTTGGTGGAGGGGTCAGAGAGGAGCTGGGGGCAAATCCACCTGTAAAAGGGAACAGAGGAATGGATCAAAACTGGCCGGGATAGCTCATACATCAACTCCTCCAGGCGGCGGACATCAGCAGGACTCACCAATGGGCCAAGTGGTCTTCCGCAAGCAAGATCGTCGAAGAGAACATCGATTCTCCGGTCCTCCACAGGGACTGCCAGAAGAGTCTTCACCGCCTCAAGCTCGACATGGGTTGGGTCGCCCAGCTCAAGAGCCAGCGTGCTGACGGTGCTCCATTGGGTCGGGAAATCTACGTCCGACGGGAAGATGACGAAAACGTATTCACCCTTCCAGAGCTTCAAGGAACTCGGCAGCCCCAGCACCAGGCTCATCTTTGGCCGAGTACTGATATAAATCGAAGCCCCTGACTGATGATGGCTCAGACGGTAGAATTGGGTGAAGAGTCGGAGGGAGGGGACTACCCCCTTCAGAACGCAGAGAACAACGAACCCGACGATGAGCTCGATGGCGTTGGGGCAGAATTGGCATAAGGCCACCCTATGAGCCCGCAGAAACTCGGCGATGAAGGGATGGAGAGGAAACCGAAGCCTGAACCGAAAACACTTTTCGTACACCCCGACCTCGCACGGACCGGGGAAGCAGATCCGCTCGTCGGATTCAGGAGCCCAGGTAGAGTATGGGGGAAGAAGATAGCGGGTGCACATACCCCCGATGGAGGTGGCGCAAATGGACGAGGAATACCCTAGAACCTCGAAGGGCACCCCTGAAAGCATGCCCCCATGATGGTGAATTGACGAGACCGACCCACAGGCCGGGCTGGGATCACCGGCATCCTCAGGGCGACCCGAACCAGTGGCGGAGGATGACGACATGAGGTGAAGCTTAAACAGAATTTGGATCAACAAAAAGAAAAAGGGAAAATGTGGGGAGACATCGATTGATGAAGCTAACCCGGTGGACGTCGACTCCCCTTTTACCCATCTCTTTCCCCAAGACGACCCCCTGCATGGCGGGGATGAACGCACGGGGGCACGTGGCAACATCTGGGAGCCAACGGCGCTTCGGAACCCACACCTAGAGGGATTTGAATGGGCCACCTCATGATGGCCTCCATTTAATGAACCGGCCTTGATTGGCACGCTTGTCAAAATCGTTAGAAGTCACATCGGCCGAGCCGAGCCAACTAGAGGGGATCGACACGACCGATGGGGGCAATTGATACGCCTGTATTGGAGAGGCCCCAGAACCGAGGGGGCCGAGCCTGACTCGAGGACAGGAGGCCCACGAAGAATGTGCGGCCCGATCAATGAGGCCCGTGAGAAATCCTAAACCTGAACCGTCCACGGTCCAACACGCTCGTAACCAGCCCACGATCACCGGGGGTAACCACTCCCCCGGAGCACAAGGCCTTAATGTCCATTAAGGGGCCCCACAATTGGCTCCCCCATGATGCAGACATGTGCCATCGTGGGGACAGATCTTGGGGGCGTGAGTGGGGGCAGACGGCGTGGGGGCGTGGATGGGGGGCAAACGAGGACGAGGCCCCATAAAAGGATGGGAAGGACGACAAAGACATGGATCGAATCCTAGGTACCCAAATCTGAGGTATTCCATCAACGACCTTGGTTTTCCGCCATTTCTCCCCTTCCCCTCCTCGCGTCGAGGGTCAGTGTATCGATCTCCTCTCGAATCATACCTACCCTGCCGAGTATTCCTCAGACCTTGATCTGACTTAGGCATCAGAGGGGATTCGACCGGAACCAAGGTCCGGCCACCCTGACGAGTTTCTCGTCTATCTAGGAAGAAGCTGACCGAGGCATCAAGTCTACCCCTCAGCGCCCGAAGACCACTCTCGCTGTAAGCGGGTGTGGCGACTGACCGAAGAACAAGCTCCAAGGGAAGCGCCGAGGCTACCCCTCGACGTGCATCCAACCGAGGCCGAGCCCATCGAACAGAGCCGAGGCCTCCCCTCAGCTCCGCTTCAGCCAAGGACCGACGCTCGACTTCAATTCCATCTCCAACCCACGCCGAGTGCATGTGAGCTTGGCATATCCAAGGGATCCCAACCGACCCCTTGACCACGTTGACCCAACAGTCGTCGGTCAACGATCCAGTGGTGAGAAAACACCCGTAAACAATTATAAAGTTAGTTTAAAAAATATTAGTCTTATAGCATTATTTACTGCTGTAGGTCACATTAGTTGTTGACGATTTGTTGTTAAGGTTAGGTATAATGTAATTCAAATATCAGAACACTAATATATATGTATCACATGCACTTTTAAGTGGGGTCCGGCATTACAGTGTTAAATAATATACATGGTACCATATACCTAGATATATAGGGCATGTTCTTTTGTGTTTAAATTTGGGTTGGTTGAAGTTGTGAATAGTGTGGTGAAAGTGAGTATTGTGTTTTTTGGGTGAAAGTGGGTTGTGAATGTGGATGTTGGAATTTTTTATGGGTCCCACACAACTTTATTGTGTGTATTTTGTGGCCACGTCAGCAACTTTCACAGTCAAAGAAGCCAACACAAAATAATAGGACGAGTGAAAGTGAGGATGAAAATGAGTGAATAGTGGGAGGAATAGTGGAATCTCCCACTTTCACAAACATTTAAACGCAAAAGAACAGGCCCATAATATACCTAATAAGTTACTGATATAACATTTGAATTATTAGTGATAGCTTAAAGTATGAGATGTTATATAAGGAAAATAGTAGTTATAAGAAAACAGTATTAACAAGTTAGACCTAATAATAATTTTAAATGGGTTAATAACTTCTAACTTGCCGTTATGGAGCTAATGACGCAGATAAATCTCGCCTTTCAACATGATCACCTGAACACCACCAAACCGACTCAATCAGGCAAGTGAGCGAATTTTATACAATTATTGGAGCATTAATGTTTAATTTCACTTTCTGTGTGTGCGTGTGGACCCCTATTAAGTGAATTGTTAATACAAGTGTGCGTGTGTGTAGACACTATTTAATCGAAAACTGACGATGACATGAAACTGTTGAACCGATTTGAACACAATTGATTGTATTGCACATCCTACGGGCAATAGGGCACTCTCCAAGATAGAGAGAGTAATCCCATGTATGGATACACAACCTGCGAGGAATATGGCACTGTCCAAGATAGAAAGAGTGATCCCTTGGCTGGAATACACAACCTGCGGGGAATAGGGCACTCCCCAAGATAGAGAGAGTGATCCATTGTCTGGTCTTGTCCTGTGCACGGGTTTGGGGTAGGGTTGAGCGGTATCACTATTTAGAGGGTTTGATCCCCCTCAAACCGTATGGCATGAACCCTCTTGACACACACCGTCTTGTCTTGTCTTGTCACGTAGCCAGTAGCATACGCTACGACCATTGTCATGCTACATTTACTTTCTTGCACCGTTTTTACTTTCCTACATGTCTATATAAAATTATCATGCTCGTTACATCACATTTTAAAATGTTAAGAAACGCCATGCTCATTACTTTCATTCTTAAACTGCTTAGAACTGCCATGCTAGAATACTTTACTTTACTTCATTTAGAACTGACATACTTAAAAACTTGTTGTTGACATCTCATATAAATCCATTAATGCTTCGTAATTCAATATTATTATGTACACCTTGCCTTGGGTTTCTGACCTCTACTTGCAGACCCTTGCTGACATACATTCATGTTTTTGGATGTATGTCAGATCCCGAGCTAGAGTACCAGGAGGATCTTTTTGAGACGCCTGACTTAGAGAGCCAGGAGTTCGCCGTAGACATTGAGTTATCCCCAGTGGAGTAGGGTGTTGTTGCTTACCTACACTTGTATTAGTACCTTGTTTTAGGGTTTACTTTCTCTTTGGTAATCTATTGGCCATGCTGAGGCCTTAATGTATCATTTCATGTACGAACTCTGGACATGGCTTTAATTTAATGAAAGGTTTTTTTATTATTCTGATTGCATGCAAGAATATGTAGTTTGCTTGGTGTACCCCTACGCTTATTGGGTTCGAGCATCACAGCTCCAGCCAATGCGTACCTTCGTCCTGTTCTCGCTTCCGTTGTGTTTGGGAAGCTGGACGTGACAGGTTTTAGTGGTGGCTCATGCAGGTCTTGCATTTGCAAACTTCAGAACAATAGAAATACTATCATTAGCCAAACCGCCTAGAATTATCTCATACACGGAATTTAACCAAGTATCTTGTCTCAGCTCGATAGGGAAACCATTATACAGGGATTATAAGAAGAGTTAGTTAGACCCCCTTGCTCAAAATTAGTATTATCATATTAGGAGTTACCTTGGTAGTTTCTCACTCAACCCTAACCATCTTTGATTCCGGAACTTTATTGAGATTACATTCTTGATCCTCAAGGGACCTTTCCCTTAAATTCTCTATCACAGTCTAGTTCCTTAGAAAATCTTAGTACTAATTTTTCCTAATGTTTAGTCAACCCAATTATACCCCTGATTTTTATTATTGTTCCTAACCATTACACTTCCATGATAATGACCGTAGAATCATAACAAGATTCACTAGGGTATTCCTCGTCGTATCTGCATTTTGACCATTCAATTCCATCATTTGCCCTCATCTCACGTGATATCCTCATGACAATCATCATTAACCTTTTGAATTTTTCCCATTGCATATCCTAATTCTTTTAAAGGTATCTTCGATATTCCTTTTAATGAATTACACTCCCAGTTTAATTTTTTTTTGAACATTTAGCATGAACTTAGACTTCCTACCTTTCAGTCGACTTAAATTTATCCTTGATTTTGAGACTCTCTTTGACATCACCTTTAAGTTATTATCTCATAAAGATTTTCTAAACTATTTCATCCATACTCATATATTTATCTTACTTTCTTCATATAATGAACTACATTTTTAAACCTTATCTCTATTTCGCCAATTCAATATATCATTTTCTTTTACTACTAAACTTATTTCAAACAACTTATCGTACATATTTTTAAATACCTTTCTATGCTCCAACTTTTAAGTATGTCAGTTTTACATTCCTCGTAGTCATACGTCAAAATTTTTATACAAATCTAATTGCAAAACAAACACTACATCACTATGCCCATATTACTCTTCGTCTATTATTTGGCTAACCATATTTCACGTTTTAACTTATACCATATACTCGCTATTTTACATATGTTATAACGATATTTTTATTTTTACACATACCTTTCATATTCTCAATTACATAATTATTCATAAATATTTTTATGTCACACAACCAAATTAACCCCTTATCCATGCCTAATCTAGAACCGTTCATCACAATCTTGATTTGTTGCATCATTCAACTTTGAATCCTACACTATCGCTTAGTTATCACATTAGTGCTTGTCATTGCTTATGTTAGCTTTAGTATAAGTATAGTGGGTCCATTAGTATTAATGGTGGTGGTGTTGTGGTGCATGTATTTATAGGTGTGTGACTATATGATGTATGTTTAAGTGTATGAATATGAGTGTACATTGTTTTTTTATAATGAATGTATGCCTGGGGTAGACTGACCTTAGTCCACTCCTGCCTAAGTTGGCCCTATTCAAGGAAGCCTATAGACGGACTTGAACTTATGGCGGGTAGATCGTGAGGACCCTAGAACTATATATAGTAGAGCATGTCTACTGTTGTGTATTATGTTACGTATTGTGTGCATCTATACATGTAGTGATATTTATTATGTGATGTAAAAAGTATTATGTAAAGTGATTATAATATAGGTGTGTTACCATATTATTGTGCTTATGTATTAATATTGGGCGATATGCGATGTGTGTGTGTGTGTGTGTGTGTGTGTGTGTGTGTGTGTGTGTGTGTGTGTGTGTGTGTTACGATTGTATTCATATGAAAGTGCATTATGTGTTAGTGATAATGTGGGTGTGCAAGATAATGGCACACTTGTAGTTAGTAAGTTGATGTGTGTGAATATTGAAGTAATCTTATTAATTATAATATTGGTCTTAATTTTCTTGTAAGATTGTATTATATGAATTGTGTTGTGACATATTGATATCTATATTACATTTGACAACTGTTTTTGAATCCTAGGCTGACTTGAACAAGCTGACTAGGACAAAGGGGTTGATAGAAAGACGGCCTGGATTTAATCTTGATGAATGAATGGTTGAGATGATATTTTTTGGA
Organism: Scilla litardierei; assembly: GCA_030789695.1. Lineage (NCBI taxonomy): Eukaryota > Viridiplantae > Streptophyta > Magnoliopsida > Asparagales > Asparagaceae > Scilla > Scilla litardierei. The sequence goes on along the minus strand of CM061135.1, from coordinate 98,292,081 downwards.
AAGTTTTGGAGGGAAAAACATTTCTAGGAAAATAAAAGTTTCTAGGGAATGAAACTTTTTAGGGAATGAAAGTTTCTCGGGAATAGCAGAGTGCATTCAATTAATGTATTTGGAAAAAAACTTTAACTTGCACTTAATGATGTAGATCAAATGCTACCGCAGATCGAATGATGTCTCCCTCAACGCGGGGCCCACTGGCTCTTCGACGCATGTGGCAATAAGATGAGAATAATTTCCCGCGCCAAAGGCACCTGCGCCGAATTTGTTGTTCTATGCTGAATTTGTTGTTCTGCGTCGAAGACGCCCGCACCGAATTTGTTGTTCCGCACCTGAGGTGCCCTCGTCGAATTTGTTGTTCGACGTCGAAGGTGACCGCTAAATTTTTTATGCTAATTATTGTTCCGCGTCGAATTTGTTGTTCTACATCGAATTTGTTATTCCGCGCTGAAGGGGTCAGCACCGAATTTGTTGTCCTGCGCTAAAGGTGCCTGGGTGTGCTAAATATTTGTACGCTAATTTGCTGTTCCTTGCAATTTTGGCTGTTGAAATATTATTTTAGGAAACAAAATTTTCGCGGGAAAACATCTTAAATGAATCGTGCCCACGAGCAGTGTTATGAATAGTATATATTACATTTGATGACTGTTTTTGAATTCTAGGGCTGACTAGGACAAAAGGGTTGATAGAAGAAAGATTGAGATTTAATCTTGAGGAATGAATGGTTGAGATGAGATTTTGTGGAAAGTTTTGGAGGGAAAAACATTTCTGAAAAAATGAAAGTTTCTGGGAAATAGCAGAGTGCACGCAATTAATGCATTTGGGAAAAATAACTTTAAATTGCACTTAATGCTGCAGATCGAATGCTGCTATAGATTGAATGATCTCTCCCTTAACGTGGGGCCCAACGTCTCTTCGACGCATGAGGCAATAAGATGAGAATAATTTCTCGCACCGAAGGCGCCTGCGAAATTTTTTTACGCTTATTTGTTGTTCCGCATCGAAGGCGCCCACACCGAATTTGCTTTTCCATGTCGAATTTGTTGTTCCACGTCGAAGGCGCCCGCGTCGAATTTGTTGTCCTGTGTCGAAGACTCCTGCGCCGAATTTGTTGTTCCGCGCCGAACCGTGCCACTAAATATTTTTACGCTAATTTGTTATTCCGCGCAATTTTAGCTGTGGAAATAATTTTTCGGGGAACAAAGTTGTAGCAGGGGAAAATCTTAAATGAACCGTGCCTGCGGGCACGAGGTATGACTAGTTAATATACAATTAGTGATGTTGTGTGAGTGTTAATATTATTATAGGGATAATGGTTAACTAGTGCTAGTAGTAGTATAACTACGGCTACTATTTAGTGTTAACAATATTAATTGAGCTTTTATGTATGATGGCATGGTTGTTATTTATGGGTAGTGTGTGAGCGTGGTAGAGAGTGTGGTGGTGCATATTGGTAGAGGAAGTGCGCGAGCACCATCCCCACTTATTCCCTGCATTTGGGGTTGGAAGGAATTCCGAGAACGGAATTATTCTTAAGGTGGGTAGAATGTAACGGTCGGTATTTTAATAATATATTTTTTGTATCCCATTTTTGTCGTACACTTCTCGTATACGCAATTAAATTGAGTATACGTATTTCGTATTAAGGCTAGGCATGTACCCGTATCAGCAACGAATCCTATACGCGTTAGCCATAACTATTTTCAAATCAACTATTAAATAATTTTGTTAAAATATTCATTTCAAATTTTAATTTCCAAATTCAAATTATTACCATACTGGAGATGAGACTTTTACTCATTCTTATTAACAATGAAATCCTACCCTAATTGCAATTAAAACCCTTGTCCCTTTCCATTTCTAACTCCTCCCATTTTATCAAATCTTTTCCTTTTTTGACTTAAACCATAACCCAAACTTCTCCCAGCCACCAGCCTTACATTTCAAAACAAACTAAACCTGGGCCCGATTTCCTAAACTCCAGCAGCATCATCTCTCCCCACGCCACCACGTCCCTTCTTTCTCCCCTTCAAAAGCCAGGTAACCCACTAATTCCGCAATATCTAAACCAACCCACGATCCCATGCACATCACCTCTCATAAATCTCCCTCTTCAAATTGCCAGCCAACACCAACTCCTCTATTTAATTCATGCATAATCCCCTCCCCCATATGGCAAACATAGTTCTCCCTCCTCCTTTCAAAACAAACCTCCTCTCATTGATGCCCCCACCGGCATAGCCTCAGCTCCTTCCCGAGCTCCTTTCACCACCGACAAACCCCTGCAACACGCCGCCAGTCCCCTCTCCAATCAGCTACAGCCCGCGCCCCCTTCGGCCTCGCCAACCCCGAATCGTCGTGCATCGCATCCGATCTCCGACCTTCGAGAGCCACCTTCCACCTCCCCATCTCGCCAAGCCCTCCGTCATTCACAAAACAGCAGCCAGCTGCTCCTCACCCAAGGACAGCCGCACCGTACGTCGACGTCTGCCTAGATGACTTATTGGGTTCATATACTCTTCTTGGAAACAAGCACTTTCCTAGGCATGATTTCTAAGAATTGAAAAGTATGAAATATTGAGGAGAGAGGGAAGAGATTACATTGATCAAAGAAATTTCGTTGAATGGATGAAGAACCCTAGAGAGATTCAAGCTACAATGAAGAGAACCAAGAGAACAAGGAAAATCCCAAATGAAGCTCCTAAAGATGGTAGTTGGCTACCTACGGTTTGAGAGTTGGGGATTTTTATAAAAGTTTAATGAAGAGAGGGCAGAATCTTGTCCATTAATTTAAAGGAGTGGTTGAGATCTAAAACTCTTATTGGGCATAAGTCATCTAGTGGATATGAACCCAATAACCCATTGGAAACCCTATTAGAGTTAGTCAAAATAACACAGAATTTCGGCAGAAAATTCTCTGGTAGTCGACTCTCTCCTTTGGTAGTCGACTCACACACTCATCTAGTCGACTCTCTCCTTTGGTAGTCGACTCACTCCTTTGGTAGTCGATTCCCACCTGGGTATGAGAAAATTTCTCTGCCCAAGGAGATCCAATTTTGCTAGATGAATGTTTTGCCAAAATTTTGAAAGGTGAGTGATATGAACATAAAAACCCTACATATATGAAGCCACTAAAAATTATAATCATAATTTTAAACACTTACATAATTCTTACACACTTGCGAAGCGACGAAATTAAGACGTTTTTCTGCAATGTGTTGATTTTTGTTTCAAGTGTTGAGCAGATGTCTTTTGCATTCCTCCTTCGTTTAGAGTACCTGAAAAGATGTAAACATTGTGGTACTCTCATATTCTTGGGTCTGGAGGATTAGTTTGCAAGAAGCCAAACCCAATATGGTTTAGCTCCTTCAAGAGAAACATATTTATAGTTTTTATTCAAATGAGTAATTTAAATAAAATCAATTGCGTACTTTTGTTTCTTTTGATAGGCTTCATGTTTGGGGATCCATATGCTTAAGAATTTAGCGTTAGTATGATTGTCACGCTCCACTTTCCATTTTAATTGGGGACAAGGACGCGAGCGGGTCCGCATGTGTAAGCAAAGAGGAGGTACTTTTTCTTTTCCTTCGTCCTTGGCTTAACACAATAAGTGTCTGTGTGAAACCTTGCAGGTTCTTGCATGCATACTCAAAAACAACACAGATAATTATTATTATTACAATCTCAATCGTCACAGAAATAAAATACGACAATAAGAAAAGGAAGAGATACCTTATGGCTCTTACAACAAAGAATACTTAAAGCTGATACAATGGATCTACAAGCAAAAGCAGCCTAAAAGCATCTTCCTGGAAGAGTCATGCATCTAATGTATCACGCTAGCTGGAAATAGGATCTGCAAAAATGCCCCCAAAACCTGACGGACATTGCATTAAAACACAAATACAATGCCTATCAGTGAGGGTTACTCATGTAGGTTCTCAAGCATCAATCTCATTTAAACAATTAAAATAATATAGCAGGAAAATGTCTTTGTCTATTAACAGAATAAAACATGTGAGCATAGTAGGGTGTAGTGCACAAAGTAAAGCATGGTGAGCTTGGTAATTATACATAAGCATGGTAAGAGAGAGGCTAGCAGGTTACACAATTTATGATAGCAATCAGCAGTACAATTATGAACATGACAGTTCTAGTAAAAGTGAAACCATGGCAATTTTATTTAACAGTTACAGCATGGCAGTCTATTTAAAAGAAGGCAACAACGGTTCTATAAGTTAACATGTTCGATATCTGTTGATAAGTGTATTTAAGTGCATGTCTAAGGTTCACGTCGTTAGACGGCTAGTAAGTGATGTCACCTTCAAGGGTCCATCTGCAAGGCCACTAGGATACTATCGGCTAGTGCCCGTGGACCAACCCCACCCACGTGTGATACTGGTCCCGAGCCAGACTAGTCGACATCCGACCTGCACGATCTAGTAGCCAACGACATGTAACATCTAGTAGCCAACGACATGTAATATCTGTGAGTTGCCAAAACGGCCTACAAGTCTATGAGTAGCCAAACCGTCCTGTAATGTTTCATGATTAATAATTCATTCATGTGTTTATCAAGAATTTCTAACAGTTACTTTGCAGGAGTAATAAACATGGTATAAAGCAGTTTAATGAAGTAACGTTTGACAACATGTAGGAAATGCACGCTTGCAATAACACATATAAATTTATTTAGATGAAAGAGATGTGTGGAACCTATTATAGGATGCGTAGATCTGAAGAGGAGGCGGACGTTGAATGTCCAAGTGATTGTAGCGTGTGTTTTATCTGTGTCATTAAATTTACGGCATTCAGCTAAGAATTCTTCATTAAATAAAATAATACTAATTTAACTTATAATACACTGTTCATATTACTACGTTATGTTATATATAACATAGGTATTATTTATATTATAAACTATTTTATTGTTTCCATATAAAGTGGTACTGTTACCATCTATTCATAACTTATCCATATTAATAATATATGGTAATAGGTAGTTCTATTAAAATCCTAGGATACTGCCCCTACAATAATACCTACTGTTTATAGCATGGGAAGTTCTGTTCATTACCTCAAGGAGGTAGTAGCTTATATGTTTTAACAAATACTTAGAATTATAGGGGTACCGATAGCATGAGGCTTTATTACTATAGCATTGGAACTCACAACTTATCTTGTCTACAACTCATTTATTTAATAAATATTCATAGGGTACTATGGTGCTGTTTTCAATGTATCAAATAACTAATATTTAACTCTTTATAATTTAAAACTTACTTACTAACTCTGTCTCTCCCCTTCTTTTTCTTTCTTCGTTGCTTTCCTTTCTCTTCTTTCCTTTGATTGCAGGGGGGATTCATGGCAGGACGGGCGGTGGCACGGCTATAGGGCGGCACACGGCACGACGACATGGCGGATCTGGGTGGCATGGCAGCTGGGTGGTATGGGGCACAGCTGTGACGGCTGCTCGGGGATGGACGGTGCCGGATCTCGCAGCGATGGGCGACGCACGCTGGCGGCGCGCGGCCAGCGTGGGAGCTAAGGGCGGCACGACGACGGCGACCAGGAAGCAGGGCGGCTGGCGCAAGGATCTGTGCGCGCTGTGCGGCAGGTGGAACTGTGAAGGGGGCTGCGGCCAGCGGATCAGGTGGATGGAAGGATCGGTGAGGAGAAGAGGGAGAGGGATGGAGTTGCCTCAGATCTCAATTTCAGATCTGATTTGATCTTTCCTCTCTCAATTTCTGATTTCAGATTTATCACATTCAAATTTTGATTTCAGATTCATCCCAATTTCTGATTTCTATTTTGATTTGGGTTCTGATTTTGATTTGGTTGGATTGGAGAAAGAAGAATGAGATTGATGGGTTTGATTGTTGTTAGTGGGAGGGAAAATTGGGTGATGAAATTTGGTTGGAGGAGGCTGAATATGGTTGATCAGGGAGAGGGAAGGAAGAGAATGTTGCAGGGAGGTGAGAAGCTTGCAGATAGAAGAAATAGTCGGTTGTTGTTTCCTCTCATATTTTTACTGTTGTTTGTTATAAGAACATGGAAATGGGTTGCATGTTGATGAAGGAAGCTGGAGGTGTGGGTTTGCAATTGATGAGCGGAGCTGGAGGTGGGGGTTTTAGTTAAGGAGATAGTCGGTTGTTGTTTCCTCTCATATTTTTACTGTTGTTTGTTTTAAGAACATGGAAATGGGTTGCATGTTGATGAAGGTAGCTGGAGGTGTGGGTTTGCAATTGATGAGAGGAGCTGGAGGTGGGGGTTTTAGAAATAGTCGGTTGTTGTTTCCTCTCATATTTGTACTGTTGTTTGTTTTAAGAACATGGAAATGGGTTGTCTGTTGATGAAGGAAGCTGGAGGTGTGGGTTTGCAATTGATGAGAGGAGCTGGAGGTGGGGGTTTTAGTTAAGGAGGATGTTGTATCTCACCTGCCAAATAAGGTGATTAAAAGGGGTGGTTGTCTGCTAACTGATGAGAGGGGAATCCCAGTAATTAAGTCGGGGGGGATGAATGGAAACGAACCCATGCTTTTCTCAGGCTGCCGACAATAGATAAGTTAATTAATTAATTAACCAAGATAATTTGAAAAAGGTAACAAGTAATTAGTTAAAAGGTTAATGCTAATAGGACCAAAAGTAATTAGTATAAGTAATAAAATATTATTATTATACCAGAAGACCCATTTTCACACATGACTTCGAAAAATTACGAAAAATAGTTACAGGTTCGTATCTCCGCGAGGATCGCGAATACAAAGTCCAATTAAAGATTTGAGCGACGAAAAATTATAGGAAAAATTCATTTATTTGAAAATTGAAATCGTTTGAAATCATTTAGGTACAGGAATACGTGCACGATAAAAACAGACCGTTACAATGATGCACCCTAGTATGCTTATTTTCTTTCTTAGCATCATGAGTGGAGTTATACCCAAATCCGGTCTTACTAGATGATGCTTTCTGACTATCAATCAAGCTATATAGTTTCCCTTCTCCTTTATTAAAATTTTCAACTATCTTCCTAGTGGACTCATATTTATCTTTTATAGACACTAGAAGATTATCTAAGCCTTTTATCTTTTTACTCATGGAATCAATATCATTTTCAAGCAATTCATTTTTCTCCTTTAAAACTACATTCTCTTTGATTAAATCTTCTTTATCTTTTGTATTTTTCTTAAACAATTTAATAGTTTTTCTATGCTCTCTAATGAGTTTTTCATGAAGATCATAAAGCTCTTTATATGCACCCTTATAGTCCATATCTTCATCATCACTAGATAAAGTGTCATCTTCGCTAAATGTTGAGTGATGGGTTGAGTTCACCTGAGAGGATGTGGAAGCCATGAAACACATATGAGCTGACTCTCTTTTATCTCCTTTGTCATCGGATGAGGATGACGATTCGTCGGAGCTCGAGTCATTACTTTGGTCAAAGGTTGCATACGCTTCCTTTCTCAGTCTTCGAAACTTGTTTCTTCTATTTCTTTTTTTCTCATTGCTATCTCTGCTTTTGCCTCGACCTTTGCTATCTCTATTGTTCTTCTCTAGCGGACAGTCTCTGTTCATGTGTCCTGGTTTGTTACAGCCAAAACAGATAATGTTGTTAGTAGAATGAAAAGACCGTTTACCATACTTACTTGACATGAAGTCCTTGAAATTTTTCAATATAAATGCAATATGTTCTTCTCTGTCAATGTAATCGGAGTCTTCTTCGTTGACGTTGAATGCTCGGTTCTTTTTCTTTATCTTTTCTTCTGCCTTCTTATCTTCTTCGAGTTCAATCTCATATGACATAAGGTTTCCCATCAACTCTTCAACAGTGAGGTCACTTATGTTATGAGCCTCTCGAATGGTTGTCGTCTTTTCTTTACATTTGGGTCTGAGCGATCTCAAGATCATCATTACCTGATCATACTCAGATACCTTTTTCCCTAACCCTGCAAGCTCATTGGTTATATTAGTAAAGCGAATATTCAAATCACTGATAGATTTGCTTTCTTCCATTTTAAAACTTTCGAATTTTAAGTTAAGCAGATCAATACAAGACTCTTTTACATTGATCGTTCCCTCATGACTTACCTCAAGTGTGTGCCAGATCTGATGAGCAGGCACACACTGAGAGATTCAGTTGAATTCGGATCCAGTTACGGCACAGAACAAAGAATTCATCGCTTTGGCATTTAAGTTGCTTGCTTTCTTCTTCTCTGCAGACCATTTCTCCATCTCGGTGATCGGCGTTGTGTATTTGTTCTTCATGATTGTCCAAACATCTATGTCAACTGACTGGAGATGGATCATCATACAGATATTCCAGTTGGCATAGTTCGTGCCGTCGAAGAGAGGCGATCGAAGAGTGTTAAGTCCTTCATTGTGGAAAGGAGTTGATGCCATCACTTAACCTTGCTCTGATACCAAGTGTTGGATCCTGTAGATGGCAAACAACACTAGAAGGGGTTGAATAGTGTTGTATGAATAAAAACTTTTTCACAAATTAACAAAGAATAATTTCCCTTCCAATGTTGCCTAAGGAGCCAAGTAGAGTGATCTACACTTGATCCTTAATCAACACGATGATCTCCAAATTAATATGAGACGATATATCAACAATTAAGATCAAAAGAGTAACAACAATAAAATAGATCTCACAACAGAATGAAGTATAGACTTGCGATTAATGAGCAAGAATAAATTAACACGTGATTGCAAATGACATATACTTTAACAATAAATAAGTTAGCATAACGTAAATGACAATACACAATCATAGAAAATTCACACACAGAGACACGAGATTTTATCCTGGTTTCCCACCTGGGTACATCCAGTCCCCGGCCGTCACAGATCGAGATTAAATCCACTATTGCCTTAGCAATACAATTCCCTAGCTTCACTCACTAGGATTTCTAATGACCTAGTTCCACCACTAGGATTTCCAACCACCTAGTCTCAACTAGGATTTACAATACCACCACCTAGCCTTAGCTAGAATTTCCAACACCTTTATCTCCAAGGGACTCAAAGTAAGATCAAATCCAATTCACCACAATAAGTTAGTGGAGGTTGGTTTTACACCCAATAATTCTATAGCCAAGAAGAATGTGCAATTGTGCTCTACGTAGCTAAAGAATTAATCTTTTTCTTTGATCACACAAAGAATATTCGTTGATTCAAAGATCAAGAAACTTTGTTGTTTTAAAATCCTTTTAAGAATATTCAAATACGAAGTAGAAAGGATTTGAAAAACAACTTGTAATAGCCAAATAAAAAGATCTTAAGAGATGATGGAAAAATAAGCACAAGAATAAGATCAGAATTTAAAAACTGTTTGGCTATAAAAACTGAGAGAGATAAAAAATTAGAAAGCTTGAATGATTGAGAGAATTTTGAATTTTGCTCAAGAATAATTGGTATTGAAAAGGGTCTCAATGGCTCTCTATTTATAGGGCTAAAAATGAATTCAAATCATTTCAAAAACGTTTGACTTTTGCCCCCAAAACGGCTACAAAACAGATTCAATGAATCTGGCCGTCGACAACTGGTAGTCGACTCCCAACTTTTGTAGTCGACTCCCAGAGCAATTTCTGAGAAAATCTGCTACAACTGGTAGTCGATTCCCAACTTTGGTAGTCGACTCCCAGAGTTCTGAGAAAATCTGCTACTGACAGATAGTCAACTCCTAGGTGTTTGAAAGTTGACTCTTTCTTGAAAAGTGATTTTCTCAAGAAGTTTTTCTCTCATATCTTTGAAAATAAGTTTATATAATAGTATCATGAATTTTAAAAACATTTTCAAAATCTTTGTGTGTGTGTGCATATTCTTTCTTGGCTTTGATATAATCCTAAGAAAAATGAAAAACAACTCATACACTAGTCACTATGAAGAACTTGATGCCATGGATGAGCTTGAGCTTGTTGCAAAGGCTTCACTTGAATTTGAGCTTCTCTTTAGCTTGAGCTTGAGCACAGCCTTTGAGCTTCATCTTCAAGCTCCTCTTGTGCTTAAACTAAAGCTTTAGAATGTAAACGTGGAATGTGAGCTCAATCCATCTTCCTCTTCTATGTGTGTTGTTATAGTTTTTCTCGGAATATGCTTCGAGCTTCGATTAGCTTATTGCACAACTTACACACTTAAACAATAATTAGTACACAACAACATTTGGTGTGATAATCATCAAAACCACTTTGGGTGGGACTAGATTTCCCAACACCTACATTTGTTACGGTGTGAAAATAAGTCCGTTAAGCCTTGATATTGGAAGATGGTATTAATTCCATAATTTTCCAAATCACTATTTTTGACACACCTCTCTTGGAGGGTAGTCCTATGTGAATTAAGCTTAAAAGTAGTGATGAGATCGGGCTTGATGAAATATGGAGTGATGAGTTCCTTCTATGAAAGAGGTTGAGATGAGGATTCTTCCATCCTCTTCTTCTTAACAGATGCGCCTCTAACCATGGCTCTAGAAAGTGTGATGCGAATCTTAAAAAAATAATATATAAATATAGATATACTTAGGATGAAAAAGTTTCTTCTCTGAGATTTTCTCCACAAAGAGACTTGAGATTCTTGATATATCTGAAAAATTCAAGCTTGGACAGGAAGAGAGAGCTATAGTCAGCTTTGGGGGTAAAAGATGCGAAGGGGGTAAAAAATAGGGTTTTACTATAACTCTAGTGAATCTTAGCCTTATGATTATAATCAATGGTGATTATCTCTCATCCTTAATGGGTATAAGTAGATGAACATGGTAAAACCCCAATAAGAAGACCCACAACCCGAAAACACAAACCCAATAGTCGGCTGTAATTAGAAATAAAATAACACCTAGATAGTCGGCTATCTGGCAAGACAGACGGCTATCTGGCAGCTTGGTCAAAAACTGTTTTCTATCTTATTAAATATTATGTCAACCTGATTTATATAAGCATATAATCATTTAAAACATGATTTTACTGCGGTAGAGTAATTTTCAGCATATTTACCTTATTTAAAATAATTTAAGATAATTTACTTACTATTATTTCTTTTTGCGTTCTCGTCAATTTCGTACGCAAGCAAATTTTGAGAGAGACACTTTCAATATTCCCCATATCTGTTGGTAACTGAAAACAAATAAAATGTAGGTACCCTTTTCTTTTGGGTCGGGGGGGATGAGGGGGGTAGATGAGATTAAATCTCATTTTAATGGAAGCCAAACCTAATACGATTTAATACTTCTATCATAAATATAAAGATAATTCTTGTTGAAATGAACATTAAGCAAAAATTCATTTACATACATTTCTTTTGATTTGCTCGTACCATTTCTAGGAATCCACATTTTGATGTACATGCTTCCTACATGCTGAGGGTCGGATTTTTTATATCCTAAGCCGGTCATACTCCCGAAGCTTTTTGTGCATCAATTATATCATCATGCTTTCCATTTCCCTTGTTAAAATTTTCCACAATCTTAGATAAATCATCAAATTTTTGTGGTGGCTACTATATTGTCTAGGTCATTTATCCTAGTTTGCATTCCATTGACCTCTTCTAAACAAGATTTATTCTCATTGATCAATCCTTCATTTTCTTTCTCATGATCTTCCTTCTTCTTGGTGCAAATCCTAAGTTTAATAAGATTTTCATGTACATTACACAATTCCTTATATGCACCTTTAATATCAAAATCGGAGTCATTATCACTATCACCATCGCTATCACTAAGTAGGTCGTCGTCGCTATAATGATGCAAAGATGGATCAGAATTAATTACCGTTGACGATGTTGACGCCATAAAACTCATGTGCGCATGTTCCTCTCAATGTTCTTCTTCATCGGATGACGACGACGATTCATCGGAACTTGATATGTCGCTTTGATCAAAAGCCGCAAACACCCTTTTCTTTGGCTTTACGAACATTTTGTCTCTTCAGCTCTGTCTTCTGTCTTTCTCCTTTTCTTTGACCTTCCCTTGGTACTGATGTTTCTCCAAGGGACAATCTCTCTGAACGTGTCCTGGCTTATTACATCCAAAAAATAATAATATTATTAAAAGAACGAGATTTACGTTTGTCAAACTTACCTCGAAGGAATTTTCTGAATTTCCTTGTAATCAAGGCGATCTCGTTTTTGTTTCTTTCGGAAAATTCTGAATCTGAGCTCTCTTCGTTTGCTCTAAATGCCAAGTTCTTCTTCTTTGGCTTTTCTTCAATTTTCTTTTCATCCTCCAACTCTATCGCATAAGCCATGAGATTTCCCATCAAATCTTCCAGAGTGATTGTTTTCATGTTGTCAACATCTCGAATGGCGGTGGTCTTTCCCTTCCATTCGGGTCGAAGCGATCGAACAATCTTCATTACCTAATCATATTCAGGAATTTTCTTTCATAACCCTGCAAGCTCATTAGTGATGTTAGTAAATCGAGTATTGACTTTGTTAATACTCTCTCCTTCTTCTATGTTAAAGCTTTCAAATTTAGAATGCAACATATTGATTCTAGATTCCTTTACCTTTTTTGTACCTCCATGACTTACCTCAAGAGTATGCCATATTTGGTGTGCCGTTGTACATTGTGATACTCGGTTGAACTCAGTATTTGTTAGTGCACAGAATAAAGAATTCATTGCTTTTGCATTTAGATTACCTCTCTTCTTTTCATCAGCAGTCCACTTTTCCATTTCTGCTTCAGGCTGCATGTACTTGTTTTTGGTGATGGTCCAAACATCAATGTCCATGGACTGTAGATGAATCATCATTTGAATCTTCCAGTTTGCATAGTTTGTTCCGTCGAACAATGGTGGACGCTGAGTATTGAGTCCTTTAGAGTGGTGAGAAGTTGATGACATCGCCTTTAAATCCAAGCTCTGATACCAAGTATGGGATCCTGTAGATGGCATACAACACTAGAATGGGGGGTTGAATAGAGTTGTCACAAATAATAAACACTTGGGTATACATAAAAGTACTTCTACAAGTTGCCTAAGTCTCAAATCGAGTTGCCTCACTTTGTACTTAATCAACAATAAAATATGCTTGCATAAAAGATGCTGTGAAAATAAAAACATTCAATCGATAAAAGAGAGATGTATATCACAACGCATACACCGAAAATTTTATACCGGTTAGGCCCAACCTTGGCCTACGTCCAGTCCCCGACTCCTTCAGGATTTAATCCACTATATTGCAACACACAATACAAGCACCTAGCTTCCCTCGCTAGGAATTTCCAATACCTAGTTACAACCAAGTAGGATTTCCAACTCAACTTCCCTTATAACACGGGAATTACAACTCAAGTCTTCTCCAAAGACTTAAACAATAGATCTGAAAGTGAAATACAATGATTACTATAGCCATTGTATATATTTGTGAATATCGTGGCTAAAAGAAATCGAAATCCTTTTGATCAAGTGGAAGATATGAATAATCACAAAAATTGATCAAAATAAATAACTTGAATTTGATCTTATAAAATATTAGCACTTGGGCGTTTAGAGATCAATATCCAAGATTTTAATCTTTGAAAAATATGGATTTAAATCACAAAGATTAAAAGTAATAGTCTTGCAATTTGAATATCAAAGAAAAGCTTTTAATGCTTGGAGATCAAATTGAAAAAAAGAACTATTTAACATGCTAAAATGAAACTGAAAATGATCTTTAAAACTTTAACACAAAATAAATAAAATCGATAGTCTTTTGAATAAGATGAAGAACAATACATCAAGCTTTGAGTACTTTAGAGCAACAAAGAGATTTTTTTTAGATTTGAAAACATTGGGTATAAAATTTCTGAAATCCCATCTATTTATAGATAAATAGGCGCACAAATTCTGCTAAAAAATTGCTTGAAATCAGCTCCAAAAGTCAACTACAACGGCTAGCTAACGGCTAGCAAAAATCAAGGCAGATTTTCAAATCTGTCTTCAGTTGACCCAGATAGTTGGCTATCTCTCCCAGATAGTAAGTTATTTTATCAAAATTCAGCTATTATTTTGACAGAGAGTTTTGAGAAAATACCTGACAAAAGTAGTCGGCTATCAGACTATAATAGTCGGGTATTATAGGATAATTATAGGATACTGGAGTTTTTATACTTAAAAATACTTCAAAAATAATTTATAAAAAATATATTAGTGAAATATATTAAGTAATTTATTTTAAAATCATTTTTCAAAGAATTTTGCATGTGTGTGTAAAATATATACTTTGGCTTTTCACATTTTAAGTGTTTACTCACATAAACATGCAACTAGCTCTTCATTCTTCTTTCTTTATCTTGAGCCAACTTCTCTTGTTCTCAAATCTTCATTTGATTTACGATTTTTGGCTTTCGTGATCGTGGCTCTAATTTCTCCGATTTGCCTCACATTGGCTTTGTTCTTCATATCTAGAAAAATAATCTATAAACACTTAAAATAAAATCGTTAGTCCACATATCACTTGTGCATATCATCAAAATCAACAAGAGTGGGTCTTAATATCCCAACAGATTCTTCATCCTCAAGCTCAAGTTAAAGCGGTGAGGAGACTGAAGAAGAGGAAGAGAAGGAGGAGACCATTAAAGGACCTCCGAGAGAACAACAAGGTATTGTTTGCCTCTCTCCAAAAACTAGCTAAAGCTTTAACTTCGCTTAAAACTAAGTACAATACGTTGCTAGTGATGCGTGAATATTTTATATGTTTCTAATGGGTGCTATTCACGCATTACATTATATAAAACCCCAATTTATATGTCATTTCACTTAACTTATGTTCCATTTCACTCTTTGGATGTGTAAGTTCATTTCAGGTTAATATCATGCTATTCGAAGCCATTTGGAGCCAAATAATCAAGAGAAGAAGTAAGACAAACCAAAGGAATCAAACAGAGTTGATTTGTAGAGAATTGAGCACTACGCGACCGCGTGAGAGGAGCCATGCGGTTGTGTGCAAGAGCTCAGCCCAAGCCAAAGAGAAGAGGAGCCACGCAAGCACGTGTGACACTCCACGTGACCGCGTGGAGAAGATTCCACAGGAAATGCACAACCTTGCAATGACTGAAGATCTACTCACAACTTTGTGTTTATCTTCACTTCCTTTTATTTTTCTGTTGAAGAGCATCTTATGACGATTCCAACGCATATTTATTTGCATTTTTTGAGATCGGGATGATTTTATACATTTCTGGAAGGTGAGGCTATAGTGTAGAAATTGTGCACACGACCAGCAACGCGATCGCGTAAAATTCCACGTGGTCGCTTTAGTACAGGGGCTGAAAACGCACAGAAATCAGTTTTATTGGGCAGAATCGACGTGACTGCATCGATTTTCGACGCAGTCGTGTTGGGTCAGGTTTTGCTTAACCCATTAGGGTTTCTATAGTTTCTATATATATTTTGAGCGCCGTTTTGAGTGGGAAACGACTTGGGGCGCAATTTTCTTATAGATTTCATCATCATCATCCTTTGTAACTAATTTAGGAGTAGGAGTAGGGTTAGGATAGTTTTATTTGGTGTTTTCTTCATGCAAGCTTGTGTAATTAGAACTTTTGGATGCTATTCCTATTGAGATAAGTTTTTCTCTTCTTTTTATATGTTTTCTTATTACTTTCTTGTGATTATTTCTATGATCTTTGTGATGTTTAGTGGGTAGTTATCATTTAGGTTGTGGTTGAACCCCTATTGAGGGATGAATATAGATTGATCTCATTGTTTAGCTATTGGATTGTGAAATTAGGGTTTTGCCTTGAATGTTTGGTAAAAATACATGTTACCCATGTCGTCAATGTAGTTGGGCATAAATTAGAGCCTCCATGCGATGACCGGAGTTCTATCCACGATAGCAAAATGAATGATGGTTGGGGAATATTGTCGAGTATCATGCACCCGTCGTGTGGCGATGACCAACGAGAGTTGGCTTGGTTACACGAGGGATAGTCCTATCATATCATCACGAGAGTGGGGGTAGGTGATAACACAAGGAATTATCATATCATAGCATCACGAGAGTGGGTGGGTAGGTGACACCCTTAAGTTAGACAAACTCATCCTAGGATCGATTCGATAGCTAGGCGATTGCTTCCCTTCCATGGTCAACTCACGGTAGAGGGGATACCTAACCCTATATCCCTTTCTTCTATTTTCATTCTCCCTCATCCGTAAAACCAATCCACGTAGCTAACTACAACCTATGATTAGCTAGTACTCAATCACACAATCTCCCCACAGACGACCCGTTAGCGCTACGATGACGTCGTGTGCTTGCGGTATAAATATTAAAGCTCTAACAGCTATCTAGTGAAGGGAACACTCCCTCTATTTATGTTGATCCGCATATGCATGCCATACGCACATTAGGTGTTGAGAGAAAGAAACACTTCTTTCTCAAATCAAGGATCCTGGCATAGAAAATGACCAATTGATAGGCAAGAATCTTGATTTAGAATCCCGTATTTCAACCTTTATTGCCTCAATGGTTCTCTTAAACAACATCCGACAAATCATTATGGGGGTTTGGGTTATAACTCAAAGTTTGGCTCCAAACCTGCCACTTCTTCTCAAAGTGCTAAACAAAAATCCTATCAAGCACCTAAGAAGAATCACCATGCATTCTTGTATAACCACACCAACCCCTACAAGAAGCCATAAAAACACGGCATTGTGAATGTGAATCAATACGGTTCATTCTATGCCAAGAGGCTCCATTCACAATAGACATATGCCATGGAAATTTCTTCTACACATAAGCATGTCTATCCCTCCAAGTCCAAGTTTCATCCTAATATCACTTGTCTTAAATGCGCAACTTTCGGACATTATGCGAATCATTGTCCTAAGAGGGAGCCCGACAAGAGGTCTAGAAATGCAATTAAACTTTGTATTCCTACCAATGTGGGGTTACTTGAGAGGGAGGCCTATGTTCAATCACTAGTTAATAATGTTTTGTGCTCTAGTGATTTAGGAAATCAAATTCATAATGGGTTTGGTGGCCTAATGCCTAGATCATCTCACACACTCGAACGATTGGCTGGATGTATGTTTATTACATTTTTTCATCCAACATGTGTGTTTGTGTGCTTTCCTTTATTTTAAAAATGTTTTTCAAAATTTAATTTGGGAATGGATCTATGGGGTTTACTATGTCATATATGCAATTTTTGACCATGCATATGACATAGGGGGATTTTATATGCTATGTAATTTTCAAAACTCTATTTTTGAAGCATATTTTTCTCCTTTGATGAGTTTATGATTTTTCCAACCAATATTGTTGGATATTGCCTCAAATTTCATCGTTTGACATTAATTCTTTGTAGGTGATTATATTTAATATCAATGTCAATTTATCAATGCCTAAGCTTAATCTCTATGATTTTGCATTTATATGTCTCATGACTCCATTATTTGCAATTAGCCCCTTGAGTCAATGTTTGACCTATTCAATGATCTAGGTGGAGCATGATAGAGTGATTTGATACCCATCTATGTATTTTACATTTACTATCTAACACTTTCTTTTCTCCATGTCATTTGTCATTTCTTTGGAGTTTCTAATTTTCTATGTGAAAGTTAGGTGTCCACCTTTTTGACAATAATGACAAGGGGAGATTTATTTGGATTATGTGAAAATGCATGCGTGTATGATTGTTTAAATGCAATTGATTTCAGTTTGCATCATTTTACATATTACCCCTTATATGCATTTGTGTGTTTTTACATTCTTATGTGGTATGCATATAAGTATGGGGAGCCATTAGCATGGGATTATTGATAAGTTTATCATTTTCACATAATGGATGCCATCATCAAAAAGGGGGACATAGTTGGATATTAGCCAATTAGCCCACTTTTGTTTTGATGATGATCACCTAATTGTGTAATTGCTAATGACTCTCATTATTTTAGTCTCAGACTTATATAATGTTTATCTTGTGAGGAGACAAAAAAAATAGGTGTGGGATGATGGATCAATGCTATGGAGCAAGGGGATTCATGAAGATATTTGACTTCATTGTATTTTCATTTTATTCTTCATGTAATCTTGTTTTTCTTTCATAGATTATATGTAGCCTTGAATAGATGCACAACATACACTCATTATGCATCTTTACCATCGCAGGATTCATAGATTTATGTTGAACCCCATCCCATTTGGTCCATTGCTCAAAACACATGTGTGTGATTTTTAGAGCAGGACATGCGCCTGGTGAAGGTTAATCAGAAGCATGGCGTGTAAAATTTCTTGATCTACTGACATAGCCAAGGGCAGTTGCATGCTGGTCTATGACCAGGCGTCTGGACAGTGGTCCAGACGCATGGTACATGAACTTTAGGCACCTGATCCGTTGAGCCAAACTTTTTAAGCTCTTAGTCTTTTGGACCCTAAATTGCAGCCGTCTGAAGAAGGCTTACCAGATGTCGCACAGTAGATCAGACGGCTGGTAAGTGTTCTTCAGATGCCTGATGCTTAGAGATTAGACTTATGCACTTCTGTCCATCTTATTCTGCCAGACGACTAGAGTTGATTTCCCAGGCACCTGAACAGTTGATTAGGCACCTGGGTCATGAACTCCAAACGTCTGGTCCCTCCAAAATCTGCCCGTTCCAAAATCTGCCTGTTTATAGCCGTTGGGTGAGATTTTTGGGGAGCCGTTTTCTTGTCTTTGCAAGTTTAAGGGCTAATTTAAGCTTCGTTCGAAGGCATTTTTTGGCACCAATGCTCACATAAATTCAACTCATTTAAAGCCAAAAACTAAGAGCATTTTTCTTCTCTCTCATTTTCTTTTCACTTTGGTTAAAAGTGTTCATGCATTGATCTTGCATCAATAGAGAGTTCTTCAAGTGCATAAAGCCAATCATCTAGCACTTGTTTCCAATCTTCATGCCTTCACACACATAGGTAAGATCCATCAAGACATAAGTAAGATTGTGTTTTGTTTTGTTTCGAAACCTAGTTCTCGTGTTGTGAGACCACTGTGGGGGGGGGGGGGGGGTTTACTCCAGTTTATCCCTGTTTAGGGATTGTACTCGTGAAGAGTGATCTTGTGTGTCCCAGTTAGGGAGCACTAGTAGAAAGCCACCACTCCGGTTTAGGAGGGTGGGACTGGAGGAGAAGTCCCGATGTAGGGATCCGAACCATGATCAAATTCTGTGTTTGCGTTTGTTATTTCTCTTTATGTTTGTTGTGTTGCAATTTATATTTTGTACTTGCTTAATTTGTTAATTAGCACTTTTAAATTGCATATACACTATCCACCCCCCCACTCTTTTGTTGCTTAGCGTACATGGATCCAATAGCACATTCATCCCATTTTGATCAATGCGAACATATGTGAGATCAGTTAGAAATTTTCTCAGCGCGCACATACCTAGTTGGAACTCACTAGAACAAACAGCTAGGGTTTGAGTTTTTCCAAAGAATTTCAAATATTTCTTCAGATCCAAGAGAGATCCAACGAAGTTGTACTGCGAGATCAAAAGATATAGTGCTTTTAGTGCCCTAAAATTGTTCAAATGAACGCAATTCGGATAATCATGTGGTTGGTAAGTAATTGTATAGTTTTTTTTAAGGAATTAACAGTTTTTGTAGAGAAAGAATAAGTGAGGAAAAAAGAAATATTTTGGGAAATTATAACTCAATATTAATTTTTGGTACATGAATGCTGGTAAATTACTCCAAGTCTCAGGTAAATTACTCTATGCTGACATGTCTTATGAAAATTTTTGTCACATTATCTAGGTCATCAGGGATGCATACCCCAGTTTTTGTCAGCAAATAGCATTTATCGTGTGTGACTACATGTTACATGTTGATTGTCAAGTTTTCAAAAAACATTGAGGTGTGCATCCCTGATGTCAATGAAAATGAAGTCACGCATTGCAATTGTGGTTATAAAGAAATATCTGCTCTAATTGGTAAATGGTAGTTGTATGGTATGTGCACAGAGTAATTTGTTAAGCTGATACATTCAAGCAATTTGGTATGTGTACTTAGATATATACATGTGGTATGTGTACTGAGGAATTTTGTACATGGTAAATAACAACATGCAGATGGGAGTGACCCAAAATTAAGTATACCAAATTTCAAGCTTCCATGATACCAATTTCAGGATACCAGATTCTGAATGCAAAATGTAAGATACAACGTTCATGATGCAAGTATTATATATGACCCAACTTCCCGGATGCATATACTCAAATGGCAATGATGATGGCCCTGATTATCAATATGTTGGTAATTGATGTACTATGTGATGGCAATGCAACTTGGAGTAAGCAAATCAGTGCTGGAAACCATTGCAGCCATTTGTATTCATGTGGATGAGGATAGTGAAAGTCTGAGCTTCGGTATAACATGTGCACTGCTATATTGAGCTTATTATTTCATATGTTATCCTGAATTTTTTGCATCCTAAATTTCTTATCCTGAAAAGTTGGAATTTAGTATCTTGAATTTGGAGATATGCATGCTTGGTATCCTGAATATGCTCTATTGCATTATGTATGGTATCCTGAACTTCGTATCCAGCATTTGGTATCCAGAATTTGTTTTGCAAAAATAATTTTTTATACTCTTGTTGGTACCATGTTTTTTTCTATACTGCATTTGTTACACTGAATTTGGTATCTTGGAAAGTTGGAATTTGGAATACTAATTTTAGTGATATTCATGCTAGTGGGATCTGATACCACTTTTTAGGGGTGATACCAATCACCTCGCGAAATTCCAAGATCATTGTGACAACAAACAAAGCAAACAATAATTCTCTACAAAACCTGCAAACATAGCAATAATATGAAAGTAACGCAAAACAAAAGAATAATACACACCGGCCACCAAAGATATGTACTGGTTCCATCCAATACTTGGTATATGTCCAGTTGAAGAGATCACTAATATTTCAATATCTTTATCTTACAAGATATGGCCTTTGGTTGAAGGAAAACAACCAAATCCGTTAAGAAATCGGAGAAGAAACCAGGAAGAAAACCTCTTAACCAAGCCCCGCAAAGCCCTCAGTTTGACATCTGTATATTCTACATGTAGCCACAAACTTTACGGACAAAACCACTAGAAAATCGCTCGAGAATTCATCAAAAAATCTAGCTGAAACCTCGTTTAGATAGCTAATGGGTTTGGAATACGAAACGGGTTCGGAATCCACTCAGTTGTACGTTTTCTATGTTCGACCCACACCCAGTTTGATCCTTTGCTGTAGGATCTGAGGTGGGATGCACTAGATCTAGCCACGTGGCCTTCCAGCGATCCTATTCTCACACGTGTAGCGGGCCGTGCTAGCGCTATTGGGCCTCCTCTCCACTGAGCCTCTGCCTCATTGACATTGGGCCGTTAGGTCATCATTGGCAGCATCCGCGAGAGTTCTCTGCTTGGGCCGCACGTGTGACAAACAGCGAGCTTCACTGTTGGGCCGCCCGAGGCCCACTTTGCTAGGCTTTTAAACTGTGTATAAATCCGAGAATATCCTTTGGGTTGGTCTTCTGAAAATCTTGATTTTGGGCTCCAAAAAATTTCTTTAAAATGTGCATAAATCCGAAATCAATAACGAAATATTTTTGATGTTTTGTATCACATTTTTCAAAACTATATCTGAATACAAACACACCATAAAGCCCGAACCAAGCCAAAACTACATATCCTCCACTTTCAAAAAATAAACCACCTTGTCATAAGGTCAGTGCACTTGGCTAGTGAGTTTAGCACTAAGCATTACCAACTAACTGAGTGTCCAACGAACCCCTTTCCGAAGGTGAATATTTCCGAAGGTGAATATCTAAAGTCGATGTAGTCTCCTGAATCCGTACCTGAAGCAAAACTCGTAGTGATCTCTCCGTGACACATCGTGGCACCCTATTATCTCTTCAAGGAAAATAAGTTTGAGCGTCACTCAAACTTTGCCGCCAACCTGTTCACCACTGGATTCTCCTTCTTGTGAATTTCCTTGGGATGCACTAATATATCAACTATTTCTTAGCACACTGCCAGCCTGAGTTTGCATCTAAACTCAATGCATACATTGCAAACCTATTTGTCATATGATCTCCATGTGCATGCAATGCATAAGCCAAATTCATGTAGTTCTCATAACGAGCTTGGGTCTTCACGGTGCGTCGTCCCACTCTGTCATCAATCGAGTCATCCACAGTAGCTTTAGCATCTCCACCTTGACTAGAACTCACACTACAGTTGCTACCTACACTAGTATCCTCATGTGGACACTCTTCATCATCGACACCACTTTATATCAACATCTCTGACGATCTTGTGATTTGGAATAAGTACATCCACCTCGTTCGACACCTCATTGCATCCACCTGTTTCGGTACTTCTTGAAGCCTTTCTTTGCAGCGTCGTCGACTCATCAAACATCACTTGTCGACCAATCAAGATCTTTTTTTCATCTCTACTCCAATTCTATAACCCTCAACACCATCCAAGTATCCCAATTTGACACATTTCTTTCCATTAGCATAGAACTTGTCACCTTCCTTGTGAACATAGAGTGTACATTCGAACACCCAAAGATGATCTAAATCCATTGGCTTCCATGTCCAAATCTCCTCTTGAATTTTCCTACCGATAGCTGAAGATGGAATTTTGTTCACCAAATAAGTTGTGTTTGATATAGCTGTTGGATATGGACGGCATATATACACCCATGAGGGGATGTATGAGGGCATATGGACCTCAGATGTCGCATGCACGAAAGCGTGCGCGAAGGGAACCTTTTCTCGTGTAAAAAGGACCACTCGATAAGTGGAAAAAGTCACTTTATAAGTGCAAAAAGGCACTTGATAAGTGAATGAAGAAGAGGATAAGTAAATGTGCTAATATAGGCTAATAAGCTTATATTTAGTTATTTCCTACAATAACTACCCCTAAAGCCTATAAATAGGACCCAAGGGTAAGGCATTTATACTAATCTTACCATGCCATAAATTTGCATAAGGCAACTTGTGTTCTTCTTCTCCCTTCCATTAAAATCCTCTTCTAAATAGAGATTTAGGCGGTGAAACGCTGCTTCGATCCTCCGTGATGAAGTACTGACCGTTGTGGCGAATCCGAGGGCGAAGTTCAGATATTACGGTCCGCGTACGCAAGCGTAAGTCTCTCCTCTTCATTCGATCCTAACATCGTTGTTTTGACAGGATCCTACATTGGTATCAGAGCCATACGGGTTCGCCCCGGTCTAACCATCGCCCCGGTCTAACCGATGAACGAGGCGTTGTCTTTTTCACGAATGAGTTTCCTACCATTATGGATATGGTAGGAGCGCATCGTGACGGAGAGAACGTAGTAGTTGTTCTTTTCACGTTAGGGTCTTCTGCCATTATGGATATGACAGGAACTCTCCGTGACGGGAAGAACTGACCGTTCATATCACCAAACTCGCACTCCTCATGGATGCTGAGTCTCCATTCAATAGGGAATGGGTGCTCTCTTCACGTAGAGCGTGTAGTTTGCGAACTTGAAAGTGTGTTATTTTTTGGCACAAGGCCATTGAAGTATAACTACTTTCTCGACGAACGGGTGTCTCATCGGAGAAGAAGATGGCGGTTGCAAATTCTCATCTGAGAAGAAGATCTCTTTGGTGCATGATCGCTATGGCCATATAGGCCATGGAGGCTATGCATCCCCCCTCCCCATGCGGAGGGGGTTGGCTACGGCCAATAACAAACAAGGCCACCCCCTCCGGTGGGGGTGTGCGGCGAACCCTATGCAAGGGGGAGGCCAGCCATGGCCAAGAGGCCAAGGCTGGCCATGGTCTCAGCCATGGCCAGGCCATGGCCGACCCTGGCCGGCCATGGCCGACCCTGGCCGGCCTTGGCCGGCCTCGGCCAGGGCCAAGGGGCCCTGGCCACGGCCAGGGCCAACCCTGGCCGAGGCCAGGCCAGGGCCTCTGCCGGCACTGGCCGTGGCCAGGGCCAGGCCATTGCCGGCCCTTGGCCTTGGCCAGGGCCAAGCCCCGGTCAGCCCAGTGATTGGGGGGGCTTGCGTGGGTGGTGGCTTGCATGGCCGGTCTCTACGGAGCCGGCGGCAGTTGTCTGCGGCAAAATTTCCCTATAGAGAGCGAGCGCCTGGATCCATACGGGAGCCGGCGACGATGGCTTGTAGAAAACTCCCAAAAGGGGGGTACGGCCTAGGACAAGTTGCAATGGCAATTTTTTTTCTTCGAGGGAAGAATACGGCCTTAGCCCGGCCACGACACGACCCCGGCAATGGCAAGGGAATTGTCAAAATATTTCGGTTTTTTTTTCACCCTATCAGGGGGTGTAGGCCTTGTCGAATATTTGCAAACACGACAAGGGTAATGTTAGTACCATAAGGGTACTAAGATGAAATTCCCTAATTTTGAAAAATACGTTTTCAAAATCGGGTTTTTCCGCTGCAAGTACTATAAGAGTACTATCATTTAATAAGTGAGGGGGAAATATTGAAAGTTGTTCTAGATGGTGATTGGAATCGTAGAGACCTTTCCGATTCTAGAGCAACATCTTCAATATTTTTTGAAAGTAACTTATCAAATGTAAAATATCATTCCAAGTGGGATATTCCAAGTGGGAGTGATATCTATGTATAAGAATTTTATGCAATGATTTTTGATTGAACCTTCGGTTTTGTGTCTTTTTGCAGCATTTTAAAGTTAAAATGTCTTCCGCTTCAAAGATCATCGTCGCTGAGTTAAACAAAGGTGAAAAACTCAACGGCGATAATTACAAACTATGGTCCATCAAGATACAATATGTTCTAGAGGAGCAAGAAGTGCTCGAAACTCTGAAGAACATAATGATTGAACCAGAGTTGGGCACTACGGCCCAACACAGAAGAGACAAGGAAGCTTTCGATGCTTGGTCTCAGAAGAACAAGATTGCACGCATTACGTTGTTGTCCAGTATGGCCGACGACTTAATGCGTATCTTCCGAGAACATGACCTAGCAATGGACATATGGTCCAAGCTTGAGGAGAAGTTTGGTGGCACCTCGGTGTCCAAACTTCGTCCTTTAACTATAAGATTTGATTCATACAAGAAACGTCCAGATCATTCCATGGGGAAACATCTGCGACATATGGCGAATCTCATCTCAGAGTTAAAGAATGCAGGTTATGTGCTCACTGACGAGCAACAAATCCAAGCAGTCATACGTTCCCTACCAAATGGGTGGGACCAAATGAAGATGCATCTCACTCATAATGAGAGCATCAAGAACTTCAGCGATGTTTCTAAGCACCTCGAGTTAGAGGAAGAGCGGCTTGCGGCCGCCAAGCCAAGTGCAGAAGTGCACATGGTTGCTAGTTTCTCACACGGGGGAAAGAAACGGAAAAATCGTTCGAAGTTTACTAATGAACGTAATAAGCAACCAGAGTCTACCAAGAAACCCAAACATAAGGGTGGGCACAAGAAATGGCACAAGAAGAAGGACTTGAAGAAGATCAAGTGTTTCAAGTGCAACAAGTTAGGTCACTATGCTCGTTCATGTACGAGTGGAGGTGACGAGGTAACTTGTAATAATACTAGTTACATATGTGTTTCTAGTTCAATATTTCTTTTAGAATCTAATCCCCTTTGGATAATTGATTCAGGTGCCACCGACCACATAGCAAGGGACAGACGGTCCTTCGTGGAATATCACCGGATACCCCAAGGAACGAAGTGGATCTACGTAGGAAACAACACACGTATTGAAGTGAAAGGCGTTGGGACGTGCAAGCTAATCTTGGACAACGACCGCACTATCTTACTACATGATGTCCTCTTCGCTCCAGATATTCGAAGGAATATTATATCTGTGGTCGTTTTAATGGGTCTTGGTTATAGTTGGTTCTTTCATGGTTGTAAAGTGGACTTGTCTTGTAATAATTCTTTAATTGGTTCTGGGTATGTATTTAAAGGATTTATTGTATTAAATACAATGTATGATTCCTCATTTAATAATGAAAATTTCCTTGTTGCAAATTCATCAAATTATGAATTAGATGTAATTTGTTGGCATGCAAGGCTTGGTCACATTGGACCAACACGAATGGATAGACTTGCCAAACGTGGCCTTCTATCCAATGTTACAAAGGTCAAAATGTCGACTTGCGAACATTGCCTTGTAGGGAAATGTTGTCGCAATCCGTTTGGAACCGGCTCAAGAGCCGAGGTTCCATTACAGCTCATCCATTCGGACATATGTGGTCCGATGAATGTCAAGACAAGACGCGGGAAATCTTATTTCATCACTTTTATTGATGACTTCACCCGATTCGGTCATATCTATTTGATATCCCACAAAAATGAAGCATTAACCTGCTTTCAAAACTATATGAGTTTGGTGGAAAATCAATTAGATCGCAAGATTAAGGTCTTGCGAACCGATAGAGGCGGTGAATACCAATCAACAAGTTTTAAGGAACTTTGTGATGAAAAAGACATAGTTCATCAGGTAACTATGCCTTATACTCCGCAACAAAACGGTGTTGCAGAAAGGAGGAATAGGACTTTAATGGAAATGGTCCGTTCAATGATGGCGCAAGCCAACTTGCCAATCACCTTTTGGGGCGATGCATTATTGACGGCCGCTTTCATTTTGAATCGTGTACCCTCGAAATCAGTTAGCTCCACTCCTTATGAGTTGTGGAACCAAAGGTCTCCTGACTTAAGCATATTAAAACCTTGGGGGTGTGCATCCTATGCACATATTTCCTCCCATAAGTATGGCAAACTTGGGCCAAGGGTGAGGAAATGTATCTTTATACGATACGCAGAAAACTCCAAAGGTTATGTTTTCATTGGTCAGGAAGACAATGGAGGACTAATTGAATTTGAGTCGAGGGATGTCACTTTCTTGGAAAACGAGTTTCCAAGACAGGGCGAGATAAGTCAGGACTTATCTCTATTTGAGATTTATAATCAAGAAGGATTACCTCATTCGAGTGGGAGAATTCGTGGTGAAGATGAAAATACGTTTTAACCTTCACCAATGGATGATACGAATGATGCAAATCCTATTCCATACGGGAATAATGATCCAAGTGGGATCATTTCTAACGACATTCCAAGTGGGAGTGATATTAGAATTGATCTAAATTCGAGTCAACAAGGACTTGAAGAATCTCAAATAAGACGTAGTAGTCATACAAGGTTAGCTCCTCTAAGATTTGAGGATGAATTCCCACAAACCTTTATGACTTTACTACAAGAAGATGACGAGCCAGCTACTTTCAAACAGGCCGTATCATGCCCTGCAAAAGACAAATGGATAGAAGCGATGAAGGAGGAATTAGAATTCATGAAAGTTAACCAAGTCTGGGACTTGGTTGACTTACCCAGAGGACGTAGAGCTATTGGGAACAAATGGGTTCTCAAGATCAAGCATAAGGCTGATGGCTCTATTGACAGATATAAAGCTCGCCTTGTCGCGAAAGGTTTTACGCAACAGGAAGGGATAGACTACGAAGAGACCTTCTCACCTGTTGTGCCTTTTACCTTGATTCACTTGATTCTGGCTATGGTAGCTTGCTTAGACCTCGAATTACATCAAATGGATGTAAAGACTGCCTTTTTCAATGGAGAATTGGACGAGGAGATCTATATGAAACAACCAACATGGTTTGTAAAAGAAGGAAACGAACATAAGGTTTGTAAACTTCGTAAGTCCATATATGGTCTTAAACAATCCTCGAGGCAATGGTATATACGATTTCAAGAAGTTGTCTTATCAAATGGTTTTTCCATGCTTGATGAAGATAACTGTGTATATATCAAGAGGATCAAGAGCAAGTATGTCATTATGTCTCTATATGTAGATGACATTTTAATAGCCGGAAATGACAAGGGCTTTGTGATGGATATCAAGGCTTGGCTTTCATCATTTTTTGATATGAAAGACATGGGAGAAGCCGCATATATCCTTGGAGTTAAGATTTCAAGGAATCGTTCGAAGAAACTTCTCTCTCTTTCACATGAGACTTATATAAAGAAGGTTCTAGAATGTTTTAATATGCAGGACTGCAAGTCTATTGATACTCCTATAAGCAAATGCGATAATTTATGTCTAAAATCGTGTCCAAAGAACCAGAAGGAAAAGGAAATTATGGAAAAAGTTCCATATTCCAGTGCAGTTGGTAGTCTTATGTACGCTATGATGTGTACAAGACCGGACATCTGTTTTGCCGTTTGAATGGTAAGTCGTTACCAATCCAATCCAGGGCAAGTACACTGGAAAGCGGTTAAGAGGATAATGCGGTATCTTAAAGGAACTGCAGACTATGCTTTATGCTATCAAGGAGATGCCTTGAGGCTCGAAGGCTACACTGATGCTGATTGGACAGGTGATCTCGATAAGTGACGATCGACCTCAGGATATGTTTTTCTACTCGGATCTGGTGCAATATCTTGGAGTAGCAAGAAACAATCCTGCATCGCACTTTCAACTATGGAAGCCGAGTTTGTAGCATTTAGCATGGCAGTCCAAGAAGCTGTTTGGCTTAGGAAGTTCTTAGACAGGCTAATTGATGCAAGTGACTCAGGTGCTGTACCAATACACAGTGACAGTCAAGCATCTATAGCCTATGTCAAAGATCCAAAATTCCATTGTAAGACCAAACACATTGATATCCGCTACAAATTTACAAAAGACTATGATAAGACCAAGAAGGTAGACATTAGGTACATATCTACGCATGAGATGATAGCGGATCCGCTTACGAAGGCGATCCCCAGAGATGTGTTTTACAAACACTTATCATCTCAAGGATTACGTAAGAGCTGAGTTGTACCAATGTATATTCCCATGTCTATAAATGATCAAATTTAATAAAAGAATAAGTTCTTTTCGACATTGCATTTAAGTTTCTTGAAAATGTTTGTGTACATTTTTTTAAAATCTCAGCTGTATTTTCTAGTATGTCGGACAGATTGAGGTTGGCTCTCTCACATGAGCAACCGCCTTTATTCTATCAGACGGATAAAATAAAGATGAGACCTGTTTAAAGTCAAAATCGTCAGACGGATGATTTAGAGTCATGACTTAAACAAAATGGTCGTATGAAAGATCTGCATCATAAGGATGCTTACAAAAGATCTAAGAAGACTTTTAAAATCCTATATGTCTTATGCGGGATGTGGGTCCAGAAGATTATTTGAGTAGTAAAAGGGACTCAAAGTCAGACATTGTGGTGTCTGATCATCATCCTTACAACATCATTAAGACATACGCTCCCTGGGAAAGGAGTGATGTTGTAATACGTATTCATACTACGTATGCATTTTGACCATTGGGTTAGAATAGTAATTGTGTTTACTATTATGTGAGACCCAAAGACCACATGGGTCTTAACTCATTACCCTTATGGACTCTAATTGGTTCCTTTAGATTTGACTGGGTGATTACTATCTTAGCATGTTACTTATGGACTATGGTCAATTTGGTCCGGCGGGGCATGTTTGAAAAGCAAGTCAAGTCAAGATCAAAAGGATCGCAAGAAGAGGAAGATTAATTTCATATTCACATTTGGACTTTAAAGATTCAAAGCTGGCCAACCAATTGTAATCCAGATGGGATTCAATTGTTGAATATAAAGTATAAGAAATGTGAAGAAATAATCTAGGGTAAAGCATGCGTTAATCTACTCAACTTTGCACCTCGAGGAGTGTTGTGTATCTCTAACAAGTGCACAACAGCGGACTCTATGCGCATGACGGTCACATGGTCTATTTCTCGGTATGATAAACAAAAGAACTAAAGGAAAAGATGTTTCCTTACAATCCCCTCAAGTGTGAGTGGGAGATGTTGGATATGGACGACATATATACACCCATGAGGGGATGTATGAGGGCCTATGGACCTCAGATGTCGCGTGCATGAAAGCGTGCGCAAAGGGAACCTTTTCTCATGTGAAAAGGACCACTCGATAAGTGGAAAAAGTCGCTTTATAAGTGTAAAAAGTCACTTGATAAGTGAATGAAGAAGAGGATAAGTAAATGTGCTAATATAGGCTAATAAGCTTATATTTAGTTAGTTCCTACAATAACTACCCCTAAAGCCTATAAATAGGACCCAAGGGTAAGGCATTTATACTAATCTTACCATGCCATAAGTTTGCATAAGGCAACTTGTGTTCTTCTTCTCCCTTCCATTAAAATCCTCTTCTAAATAGAGATTTAGGCGGTGAAACACTGCTTCGATCCTCCGTGACGAAGTACTGACCGTTGTGGCGAATCCGAGGGCGAAGTTCAGAGATTACGGTGCCGCGTACGCAAGCGTAAGTCTCTCCTCTTCATTCGATCCTTACATCGTTGTTTTGACAGGATCCTACAATAGCTTCGGCCCAAAATCCCTTTGACAAAACCAATGTAAATCCGAGACACGTCGCCTTCTGAAGTAGTGTCCTATTCATTCGCTTGGTAACTCTATTCGACTATGGATATCCTGGTATAGTGAAGTGCATCTTTATTCCATACTCCTGTCAGAATTCTATAGAGTTGCAGAAGTAAACTCGCCACCTTTATCGGATCTTAGAACTTTCAGCTTCTTCCTTGTTTGACTATTCACAGAGTTCTTCTATACCTTGAACTTCTCAAATGCATCTGACTTTTCATTCATGACGTACACACATACTTTCCTAGAGAAATCATCGATGAACGATATAAAGTAACAAGATCCACCTAGCAAGTGAACTGGTGCAGGACTACAAACACCGGTGTGAACATACGCAAGAATCCCTCTTGTTTCATGCTTTCTTTCACCGAAACAAGCTTTTGTCTGCTACACAATCCTCGCAAAACTCCAGATCCTTGAAGTTTGCCTCTTTGATCAGACCACGCTTTCTCAAAGCCTCCAAGTTTTTCTCCACGGTATGTCCAAGTATGAGATGCCACAGCCCGATTGAATCAATCTCCTGTGAACTCTCAACTCTAATACTGGATACTCCTATGGTCGTCGTCATCTTCATCAGATATAAGTCCTTAACTTTTTCTCTTCTCATTACTACGATAGAACCTTTCGATATTTCTAGAGCTTCCTTCTCTATTGTGACTTTGCAACTCAAGGAATCCAACTCTCTTAAAGAAATCAGTGACTTCCTCAACTCTGGAACATGCCACATGTTAGTGAGTGTGCGCACCAAGCCATCGAACAAATTAATATCTTTGCGCTCTTCATTGTTACCCATAAAAACTGATCCATCCTCCTTCTGGTAGGTATGGCAGAACTCTTTATCTGGCATCGCATGGAACAACTTCCCTGAATCCATCATCCATGCATGATTTGCATCATCTAAAAAACTCGATGTGAGCCCATCGTAGACATCCTCACTTCTCACGCATATGTCTGCACAATTGCAACTGATGATGATGCAGGCATATCCTTGCTATCTCTGTTCCTCCTCTCTGGGCAGTCTCTCTTCCAATGTCCATGTTTCTTGCAAATAAATCTCGTCGTGTCTCTGGTTCTCGATCTCAATCTCCTCCTATTTCCGCCTCTCGCATTGCTTCATCCCAAAGCAAGTAGACCATGGTTGTCTAAAACTCATTCGCTCAAACCAACTCCTGCCATCAGATCTCTCAACTCCTCACTGTAGAGCCCTGCCCTCACATCCTTAAGACTGAGTGTATCCCGACTGTAGATCATGGTGTTGATGAACGTCTTATTTCACTCTAGCAACGATAGGAGAAGAATCATTGCCTCATGCTCTGCCTCTACAGTCAATCCTATTTCCTTCATCTTCATCACTAAGCCATTGATCCTTTAATGAGGTCTCGTCTCGCATCTTGAAAGTGAAGAACGTCTTTAGTAAGAAAAGCCTGTTAGTGAGTGACTTCTTCAGGTACAGCTTCTGAAGCTTCTCCCTTAATCCTTTGATTGTAGTCTCCTTAGACACCTGATAAATCATCTCGTCCGATAAACTAAGCTGGGTAGTTGTCATCGTCGAGTCCTTCATCTCTATCTTCTCACTTTACGAGATATCCACTGATAAAGTCTCTTTGTCATACACCACCAAGTGGACACAGTCCTTCCTCAAGATTACCTTCATCTTGTACTGCTATATTCGAAGTTTCCCTTCCATTAAACTTTTTAATCTTATATTGCGCACCTCCAACCGTCGCATAAGAGCAACCCGTATAGGAACTCCAACCAATTGCCTTCCGGTTGCGCCATCTTTTGTAGAAAACTGTCACACCCCGCTCCCATGATATCCGGGAAGTACGAATCCGTCCCAAGTATTCCTGACGAGGCGAGGATGAAGAGATAAAAAGAGGGAGGAGAGAGAGGGAGTACAAAGAAAACGCAGGCCGTACACGTACTGCTCCAAAGATAAAGAGGCAACACAGAGAAAGTACACAACATCACATATATAGACAAATCCATCTTATTACCACTATGTTAGAAATACAACCATACAAGTCTCTAGTACAGTAAGTAATCTCTACAACACCCACATCTCCACCTCACTCCCTAACTTATATCTGCACACATCTTCAGTCCACAAATCTCTTGGGATCTCCACCTTCTATCTAATCAAGATGGAAAGTTTTTGGGAGAATAGAGGAGGAGGAGGAGGAGGAGGAGGAGGATTTTCAATGCAAGATGGAAACATTTTGGGAGCTTGAAGCTTGAGGGGGATTTTCATGAAGCTAATTGGAATCTTGGATGAATTTAGTGAAGCAATCCATCACCCTTGATATAGGGAACCTAATCTCTATGGCATGTTATTCAACTTTAGCTTTTTCCCATGACTCTCTTTATGTTGTTAAGGTCCATGCTTGTGTCGTTATTGTAATACAAATAACTTTCTCTCTAGTCATCCAAAAATTACAAATTAATATACACTGGAAAACTTATCAAGTTAGCTACAACTTTCATTTAGAGACTGATCTTAAATTCTGACTTCAACTATACGAAAATTGTCAATATGTAGAGTAGTGTCAAATTCTGGCAAATTTTGCATCATGTTAGTAAACGAAGCATAACCTTCACTCCAGTTGTCCAAATGACTTAATCTAAGACAATCTGGAATCCTAACTTAATATCTACATTTTTCATATTGAGACCTTTTCATGAATCTAACTATAGATAATTGAAATTAACTGATCTTTACAGCTAAATAATTCAGTTCCAGTACAAATTCTGCACTCTTTATAGTACAAGCCAGAACTATTAATCTAGATATCCTAAAATTACAATTCTTGTTGCTCTGGAAAGATAACTAAATTATCTACAACTTTTGTTTAGAAATCTGTACCAAATTCTAATTACAATTGTGGTGGCAATGTGGTTGTTTTGGAATCAAGCCATGAAGGTATCATTCTTGCAAGTTATTAGCATACTTCATGCCATGTTTTATTGTTATGTTTACTCTTGTTACCAGTTATTAATGTTGCTACTTGGAAGAAAGCTCCTTTAAGTTATGTCCTAGTGAATTCATGTCCATGTTATTACGCCCACCACGTGTTTGTGAAAATGTCCATATGAAAGCAAGTTGAATAAATATGATAAATGCTCCCTTGTAAATTTAGGCCATGGGCCAAATTATGGATTGATGATATTGAAAGCATGGGTGGCATGGAATCATATGTTATGTTTTGATGACTTGATGTGTTTACGATAATGGGAATGGCACATGATGCATGACCCTTGCTTATGAAAGAAATATATGAAATATGTGAAAGAAAGAGTAAGATAACATGGACCATGCCAACATGACTCCAAGAAATGTGTAGAATGTATGATCAGATTTTCTATAAAATGTTCTTGGAATGTCTCAATCCTCTCTAAAGAGGGTGAGCTTCCAAGATGGGGTTTGTGGGAATACCTGAGTAAGGGCAGCCATAAGGACTGGACTAGGAGGTGGCGATTCTTGGCACCCACTCACCTACAGAGAGTGGAGTGGTCCATGTTAGTTGTGGTGATTATTCTCATTCGTCCTTATAGGGAGTGACCAGATATGTGATATGTGTGATGATGTGGATGATAATCTCACTCCTGCCAGGGACGGGGAAGTTCGAGAGGCCTGTTAAAGTTAATCAGTGCTCGTGTACCGCTGACAGGGTAATTTGAGTGCCACCCCACTTTGGGGTGAGGTCCATGTCATTATGTCCTGCATTTACCTGGGTTTCCAAACAACTATCAATAAATGAGGACTCTTAATTTTTCTTTATACACTTGTAGTTATTTCTTTTACTTGTTATAGTTGTAGTTGCTATGATACTCTCTTCTGACCATGGAAGTGTTGTATTCCCTTATGTTCGCTTACATGTCTCATTTCCTTTATATCACTAATGTAGCTTCAATGTTTCTATTTATGGTTCATCTCATAATGCCATACTATGTCATACATTGCATCTTGCATGAATTGTTGAATAAAATATCATGGATGTTATGCATCCCTACTGGACACGCTTTAACGTGCACTCCCCTCTGTAAGGACCGTTTATGCCTTGCAATACTAACAACAAACACTCTAGGGGGGATGAATAGAGTAACGGCAATAATCGTGTAATTAAAAATTAAACTTGCAAATGCGGAATTATAAGTGTAAGAGAAATTTAAACAACACATTCAAGAAAACACTAACATAAGATTTTACCCAGGTTTCTCAACTTGGGTACATACAGCTGTTGAGTATTGATTCCCCGGATTTGGTTTTGGATGATGATCAAACATAAATATTGTGTACTAACTGTTTGTGAGCGCAGTTATGGAGATCGTCTCCAAAAGAATACGTATATCAAAAGCGACGTCTCAAGACTTCTCAATACGCTTGATCGTGTGCCTGAAGCTTCGTTGAAGCTCAAGGAGTATTAATGAAGTCAATAGCGAAGATTGAAGCTAGCTTTGAAGACGGTTCGTCATGTTTATATTTATTTTATTCTAGATTTTTAGAATAGAATGTTTTGCCTTGAGTAGGACTTACATTATAATCTTCATTTTGCTTATATCTTAGAGCTAGGATTATCATAGAAGCCATTAGAATCTTTCCCAAAGCTTATCGCTTCTTCCCTCGGCTTCTAGTGCATCTTAGTTGGTTCATGTAGAAGTATCAACCGACTAGATGACGATCTAGTTGATCGGCAACTCTTCATGAACCAACTAGATGTCCTTGCTCATTTCAGCTCTTTCCCTGTTGATCAATTAGTCGGTCAAAGAAGAGTCACCGATCGACTAGATGACGATCTAGTCGGTTAGGAATCCTTCTTAGACCGACTAGTTGAGCTTTCCATGTACAGCCCAAGTTACTGTTTATCGTTAGTTTGTCAAATAACGTTTGTCGACCGACTGGTTGATAAACTAGTCGGTCAGCATTTGTTCTTAGACCGACTAGTTCAACTTGTATCCAGCCTTTCCTATTTCATCTGTTAGTCGGTCAAAGAATACTCACCGACCGTCTAGTTGTGAAACTAGTCGGTTGGCAAGTCTTCTTAGACCGACTAGTTCATGTTGCCTGGAACTTTCTCGTTTGGATGTATGCCTGTTAGTCGGTTCATGAAGTATCACCGACCGACTAGTTGCCAATCTAGTCGGTCAGTGATCCTTCTTAGACCGACTAACTGCTTCAGAAATATGACCGTTGGGAATCTTTTAAGCACGATTTTTCTTGCCTCTATAAATACAAACCTGATTCGTTTGAGGCAAGGTTAGAGGTCCATTATCCAAGTTATTTCAGACCTAAGAGAAGAGTTTTCTCAAGCTAATTCAAAGCTCTCTCTTCCCACAAGAATCTCTCCCTTCACTCTTTGAGCCCTAATCCTCAAGAGAGATTCTCTCCATTGTGAGCCATTCAAGCCAAGAGCTTGATTCTAGTCACCATACTCCACACTAGGCTTCCATTGCTGGTCAACTTCTTGGAGCTAGGGTTTGGTGACATCTTCTTCCCCAAAATCCTTCTTTGCCCTAATTTGGTAAGTATACTCAAGGCATAGGATTTTGTGGTAAGTATTTCATTGTTTCATTTACTTTGTTATTGCGAATTGTTCTCTCGGTTGTGAGAGAAGGGTGTGATCCTGGTTTGTGGGAGTCACATGTCATTTGTATGATTTGGTCTTGTGAAGGTTTTTCACAAGAATTTCATAGTGCAAAATCTTGAGTTAGGGTTTCTAACTCAAGTATCCGGAGGGGATCCGGGTGGTTGGGACGTAGGATCACCAGGAACAAGTCGGGGAGACTTGGGTGGATCCGAACCCGTTACATGCTTTATTTACGTTTGATAATTCTTGTTGATTGTTGTTTATTCTGCATTGTCGTTTGTTTCTTGCACAATAATTAGGAATAACTATCTTGATTATTTTAAAGTACTATTCACCCCCCCTCTAGTACATGTGCAGTAGCTTCACAGGGCACTACAATTGGTATCAAAGCCAGAGTTCAAAGCTACAGAGTTTAAAGCTACAGGGTCAAAGCTACACAATCTGATACCAACTACAATTGGTATCAGAGCCAAGGTTAAAGCTACATAGCCAGAGTTCAAAGCTTTGACAAACAACGACTACAACACTTTCAAGAATCGTGAAGGATATTCTTCGGAGATGGAAGGACACTCCTCAATTGAGCCTCCTCACTTCAACGGTGCCAACTTTGGGCACTGAAAATGCCGGATGGAAACGTTCCTCCGGAGCACTTCATTATGGAGAGCAACGTTGACAGAGTATGTCGAGCCCGTCGAACAAGACTCCACGAAGTGGACTACCGCGGAGGTCGCCGCGAAGATGAACAATGTCAAGGCAATGGATGCCTTGAAAAGTGCGTTGGAGCCCGATGACTTCAACAAGATGTGCATGTGTAAGATTGCATATCAATTGTGGAATCAACTCATTACCCTACACGAGGGAACGAGCAAAGTGGAGAAAGGTCGCATGTGCTTCATGGCAAAGGAGCAACATGATCAAGAGACTGTTTCAGTTGAAAGCGATTCAACTGAAAGTGTTGACGACAATGAAGAGGTAACAATCGATAATCTTAGAAGTGTAAATGAACTTCTATTTGAAAATTATCAAAAACTTATGCATAGATATAGTGATGCTAAAGATAAGATTGCTAGTCTCACTAACACATCTTCATGTAGCACCTCTAACAATGACACCATTGTTGAGACTCCCGCCATTGAGAAAGCAAGTTTGCTTACTCAAAATGGCATGTTGAGAAATGAGGTGGAGTCCCTCAGATCTCAACTTGATCGTGCTTCCATTATGGATAGCAACGATCTTGAGATTGAAAATCTTCATTCTCAAATCACTATTTTGGGCATTGAGAATGAGGATCTCAAATCCCAAGTGCACGAGCTCATCCACATGCATCTAATGCACGCACCCCCTATAGTGAAGTAACTATAGATGTTGTGAGGTCATCCTCCGGTGCATCCACGAGTGGTGTCTATAACAACTTGGGTAGTTCTACTCCTAAGGAAACCACCACTCCTATTCCTCCCTCCTTTGCAAAGAAACCCACCAAGGGTAGACATCAAAGGAAGGGACATGCTTACATGTACACCAATACATGTAGGAATGCATCCTCTCATGCTCGTACTCATGCTCGAGTTCCTCCACATGCTTATGATCATCCTTATGCATACACATCTCATGTTCCTAGGCCTCATGCACCACGTAGAAATCAACCTTTCGTGCATGCAACCACTAGGAAGAGGATACCCAAAATATACACTATTTGGGGTCCGAAGAACACTAGCATCCATGCTAAGAATATGTATGTGCAATCGTATATTAATGATATTATTTTGAATGATAATTATGTTGGGAAATCACGGTCCTCGTGGACTTGGTTTCCGAAAGGTTAGTCTTCGTTGACCCTTCATTGCTTGGTACCATAAGCTTATATTCATTTTATGGGTACCAAAACATTTGTGTTAAGAAGTGATTTCCATTGCATGTTTATTTGTAAATCATTGTGCTTATGATTTTTATGTCTAAAATATTTAATATTTTCATACAACTCATGCTTTGATTCATGTTTATGTTTATGATTACATGCATCATAAAAATATTTACCAAGTGACATGATTACATTAGGATATGGGTTACAATTATTTGAATTTAATATGTTAAATTTGATGCCTAACCCATAGGATCCAAAAAGGTTTTTGGATACCAAGAAGTATATTTTCTAGATTCAATCCATCATGGGATACCAACCCTACCAACTCATTGATTTGCAAAGTTTTTCATTCAAATGGAGTTGATGGTGCTTAAGCGATGCACCAAAGTAGGGGGAGCGTAATGGTGTAAGTATATTCTTACATTTAATATACATTTGGTATCCATGTATGTTGAATGCATGCATTGTTAGAATATCTACATTGGTATCATTTTGTTTAAATTAGTATGCTAGAAGTGTGTATGCCATAGTTTTATGATGTTCTATCTATTTTTGGCATAACACTTTTGCATGTTACTTTTGGTATCAATTTGCTACATTTGGTATTCAAAATGGATTTATGTCTCTGATATTGATTTCGTCGTTGTCGATTATTTTTGGTTAAATAGATTTACTTTTATGAAAACATAGAATTGTTTTTCATGCACTAAATTAACCAAGAATGTTGATATTGAAGAGTATGTTCCATAACTCAATGAGTGAAATTGATTTGAGTTTTGATGATTTCATTTTTCGATTTTCGACTATGGTCAAGTTGGCACGCTTTGATTTTCTTCGGTATTTTACATTTGGTATTTTACTTTGGTGTCATTTGGACCGTGGTCGTATTCTTAGACTCTCATGCTTTAATTTCTTAGCCATTGACATCTTGTCGTTGATCTCCTCCCGCTCTTTTTGCTAATGCCAAAGGGGGAGAGAATTAATAATAATGACAATGTGCTAATTGATATCAAAGCAATTTACCATGAATCTAATTTGATATGCTAGATTCAGAGGGAGTTAAGATATAAAATGGATTTAGATCCTAAATTGCGCTAATAGGATTCATATTTTATATTTCCCTCGTCTGCTTGATGCGTATGAATATTATTGAATACGGAACTAACGTGTCATCAATGCAGGGGGAGTAAGTAAATTTCATTTGAATCATTATTATTGATTATTATTTATGTTGGTTTGTCATCACCAAAAAGGGGGAGAATGTTGAGTATTGATTCCCCGGATTTGGTTTTGGATGATGGCAAACATAAATATCGTGTACTAACTGTTTGTGAGCGCAGTTATGGAGATCGTCGCCAAAAGAATACGTATATCAAAAGCGATGTCTCAAGACTTCTCAATACGAGTGATCGTGTGCCTGAAGCTTCGTTGAAGCTCAAGGAGTATTAATGAAGTCAAGAGCGAAGATTGAAGCTAGCTTTGAAGACGGTTCGTCATGTTTATATTTATTGTCTTCTAGCTTTTTAGAATAGAATGTTAAGCCTTGAGTAGGACTTACATTATAATCTTCATTTCGCTCATATCTTAGAGCTAGGATTATCATAAAAGCCATTAGAATCTTTCCCGAAGCTTATCGCTTCTTCCCTCGACATCTAGTGCATCTTAGTTGGTTCATGTAGAAGTACCAACCGACTAGATGACGATCTAGTCGGTCGGCAACTCTTCATGAACCGACTAGATGTCCTTGCTTATTTTAGCTCTTTCCATGTTGATCAATTAGTCGATCAAAGAAGAGTCACCGACCGACTAGATGACGATCTAGTCGGTTAGGAATCCTTCTTAGACCGACTAGTTGAGCTTTCCCTGTACAACCCAAGTTACTGTTTATCGTTAGTCTGTCAAATAACGTTTGTCGACCGACTGGTTGATAAACTAGTCGGTCAGCATTTGTTCTTAGACCGACTAGTTCAACTTGTATCCAGCCTTTCCTATTTCATCTGTTAGTCGGTCAAAGAACACTCACCGACCGACTAGTTGTGAGTTGATCAATTAGTCGATCAAAGAAGAGTCACCGACCGACTAGATGACGATCTAGTCGGTTAGGAATCCTTCTTAGACCGACTAGTTAAGCTTTCCCTGTACAACCCAAGTTACTGTTTATCGTTAGTCTGTCAAATAACGTTTGTCGACCGACTGGTTGATAAACTAGTCGGTCAGCATTTGTTCTTAGACCGACTAGTTCAACTTGTATCCAGCCTTTCCTATTTCATCTGTTAATCGGTCAAAGAACACTCACCGACCGACTAGTTGTGAAACTAGTCGGTTGGCAAGTCTTCTTAGACCGACTAGTTCATGTTGCCTGGAACTTTCTCGTTTGGATGTATGCCTGTTAGTCGGTTCATGAAGTATCACCGACCGACTAGTTGCCAATCTAGTCGGTCAGTGATCCTTCTTAGACTGACTAACTGCTTCAGAAATATGACCGTTGGGAATCTTTTGAGCACGATTTTTCTTGCCTCTATAAATACAAACCTGATTCGTTTGAGGCAAGGTTAGAGGTCCATTATCCAAGTTATTTCAGACCTAAGAGAAGAGTTTTCTCAAGCTAATTCAAAGCTCTCTCTTCCCACAAGAATCTCTCCCTTCACTCTTTGAGCCCTAATCCTCAAGAGAGATTCTCTCCATTGTGAGCCATTCAAGCCAAGAGCTTGATTCTAGTCACCATACTCCACACTAGGCTTCCATTGCTGGTCAACTTCTTGGAGCTAGGGTTTGGTGACATCTTCTTCCCCAAAATCCTTCTTTGCCCTAATTTGGTAAGTATACTCAAGGCATAGGATTTTGTGGTAAGTATTTCATTGTTTCATTTACTTTGTTATTGCGAATTGTTCTCTCGGTTGTGAGAGAAGGGTGTGATCCCGGTTTGTGGGAGTCACATGTCATTTGTATGATTTGGTCTTGTGAAGGTTTTTCACAAGAATTTCATAGTGCAAAATCTTGAGTTAGGGTTTCTAACTCAAGTATCCGGAGGGGATCCGGGTGGTTGGGACGTAGGATCACCAGGAACAAGTCGGGGAGACTTGGGTGGATCCGAACCCGTTACGTGCTTTGTTTGCGTTTGATAATTCTTGTTGATTGTTGTTTATTCCGCATTGTCGTTTGTTTCTTGCACAATAATTAGGGATAACTATCTTGATTATTTTAAAGTACTATTCACCCCCCCTCTAGTACATGTGTAGTAGCTTCACATGGCACTACAACAGCCACACCAAATATTCACCATAATCCTGCACAAGGTAGTGAATACAATCTCACAAAGAGATCCCTCACACAGAGGATTTGAATTCTCACAAAGAGAATCACACTCTCACAAAGAGAGTACCAAGCTTTCACAAAGAAATCAACTAACTCTGACAAAGAAAGTTAGGGTTAAACTCTCACAAAGAGAGAAAACTAACTCTCACAAAGAAAGTTAGGGTTTCACTTCACACAGATGAAATAAATACTCTTACCCATGCCTTGAGATGAACTTACGCAATATGATGAAGAAGACATGGAAGAGGATCTCTAAGTGTAGAGATGAGCTTTGATGCACTTGGAGGATTTCCCTTGAGCTAGCTTCAAAGCATGAAGAGGTTTAGAGCTCTAATGAGGGAATTGAGAGATTAGGCGTGGCTTTAATAGTCTCTTAAAGATCTTGAATAGTTCCAAGAGTTCTAAATGAACTAAGCTCATTCTTATTTATAAGAAGCCCCAAAAACCCCATAAAACCCAAGATAGAAGCCAAGGAAAGAATTCTACAACTGCTATAATCTATGATTTTACGGCAACGATAGGCGATTAATGAAGGAATATCAGTCGACTGATCAACGGCTAGATTTTTTCCAACGGCTATAATCTGAGACAGGATAGGCAACTGCAGAAGACTACATTGGCGTTGTACAATGTGCATGCGCCTGTAAAGACTTCGTCAGGTGACTGTCACATGGGATGGACTGGAGCAGGAAAAACACAACATTCGTACTTGTGCATTCAGACGACTGAAGAGCAAAGTCCAGGCGCCTGAAGAATGACTGGCGACTGTAAACTTTACATCAGTCGACTGACCTACAAGATGGAGTGATGTCCAGAAATGATAGGTTACACACTTTGGCATATAGACGACTGTAGGACAATGTCCAATCGCCTGAATGAAGACAAGCACCTGTAAAATGGACTTCAGTCGCCTGCACCAAAAACTCAAGAAAGAGTCAAGAAAATATAGACTAAAGCTGTGCATAACATTCGGCTGTAAAAGGCTGTCCAGGCGCCTGTTAAGTCCTCCCTTCAGCAGTCGCCTGTTGGAAAGCCAGAAACTCCAGAGAGAGTTCTTGGCAAGGGGAACCTATAAGATTGGTTTCTATGATAATATTTAGGCTCACTAAGATGGTAAATGCATATGCATGAATGAGTAGACCATCTATCAAGGCATTACAAATTACTAGACTCAAAAAGAGAAAAGCAAGTAATAAGCATTATATGGATTACATTTTGGTTCTGCTAGAGTCTAAGTCTTCAAGCTCTTGATGCCTTAATGCTCCACATCATCTTCCAAGCTTTGGCACATCTCCCCTTCATCAAGTTCCAAGCTTTGGCAATGCTTCTCTTGATGTCCATCCTTGCACCAAGATATTAGTCTCCAAAATGCTATTCTTCATTTGATTAAACATGAAACTAAAACCACGAGATTCATCAGCAATAACAAAATGTTGTGATCATCAAAACAATATTGGTCTAAAACACCAATACCCAACAATATCCTCCCTTTTGATGATGACACACTATATGTAAAATATAAACAAATAAAGCACAATGCTAATGAGCTACCCCTACTTAAATGCACCAATTGAAAATAGATAACCAATTGTAAATAATCTAAGTATGATCAATAGTGACATATAGTAGGCATGGATTACATAACCCAATTGTAATAGATCAATAACACTCTCCACATGTATGGTTTACATAATACATATATATCTCCCCATTGTCATTCTAAAAAAGGTGGACATCAAACATACAAGAAATAACACGTGTCATTGACTCCCTTTTAAAATTGTGACAAATAAAGCAAGAGAAGAAGATATGTGCGAAACCGAATTGTAAATTTAAAGTGGGTATCAATCACTATCTCATGCTCCCCCTAGATCATAGAACGGGTCAAATTGTTGACTTCTATGGTCTAATACCAATTGTAAATGAAAGGAAATATTTACCAATTATAAATAATAACACTTGGAGCCATGTGCCTAAATTGTATCTATGAATTGATATAAATAAATCAAGCAACATTGATACAAAATGAAATTGCCAAGAGAAAATACAACTTGAAGCATGTTGGCAACATCAATGGGTTAAGTTCGAGACCAAAATAACCAACTGTAAATAATGATCTCAAGCATAACCCAAAATGAGAGTTAAAATATGTTTTAAAATAGTTTTGAACATACTTAACATATTAACTCCCGCATGAATTAACAAGTGCATGAATGACAATGAAATCCCCAAGGTCCCATTCTCATGAAAAATAATTTGAAAATATTTTCAAAAACATGAAAATTCACACTCAATCAATGTGTATGCCAAAAAAATATTTAAGCAAAATACACATACAATATGCACATGTGTGAGAGACCTAAACATTAGGGAACCAAACCCAAAAGGAGTTTGATTTCCTAATGTAATCACATGAGGTGATCACATCCCTAACTTAGGAGTTGATATATCTATCACTCTCGTGCACACTACACCTAGTTGGAATCCAAAGACTTAAGGATTTCCTAGGCAATGTTTTGCCTTTGCAAGAGGAGTGGATGTGGCATGCTTAGGTGTAGAAATAAATTTTTTGGCATGCATAAAGTGAGGGACTTGCTTCTTAGCA
Source organism: Scilla litardierei (assembly GCA_030789695.1). Taxonomy (NCBI): domain Eukaryota; kingdom Viridiplantae; phylum Streptophyta; class Magnoliopsida; order Asparagales; family Asparagaceae; genus Scilla; species Scilla litardierei. The sequence continues at coordinate 98,248,359 of CM061135.1, read as the reverse complement.
AAAATGATGAATTTTCGTTTTCCCTCATCACCTTATGATTTACATGCTTATTGTTAGTGTTATTGTTTATACAAGAAAGCATGGTGATTCTTCTTAGGTGCTTTACCAATATGTCCTGAATTTGCACCAAGAGAAAAATTAGAGGTGGATTTGAGTACCACATTTTGAATATAACCCAAACCTCCTCTATGATTTGCCGGATGTTGTTTTTCCAACAAATCGTGGAGTGAATCCCTCGAATGAACAAAGCTTTTGAGCTTTTGGGATTCCTCTTCGCATTTCAACGTAAATTGTTGAATGCGAGACTCTAAGCTAAGGTTTTGAGCTAGCAATTTTCCATTAGAAATGCTCAATTCCTTAATTTGAGAGAGAAGTGTATCTCTTTCACTAGTGTCACAAACATACACCTCATTTACATTTACACTAGTTGATTCTAATTCATGCACCCTACTGATAGCATCTTTAAATTTTGCTTTTAATTTAGAGTGTGAGTTGATGCATTTACTTGCCCTGTTGGAGACCACATTGTAGCGATATTCAAGCTCCTCATATGATAGCTTTGACTACTCCTCATTTTCATCATTGCTTTCCTCCTCGCTAAAGCTTGACGAAGACTCTTCTCCTTTTGCCATGAAGCACACTTCTTCATTGGGGTTGAGCCACGCCTCCACCTCTTCATCACTTGAGCTTGAAGAGATTGATGAAGAATCATCGAAAGCCATGAAGCACATGTGGGCTACTTACTCGTCATCTTCTTATTCATCACTCGATGAGTCCTTATCTGAGTCATCAAATGTCCTGACAAGACCCTTCTTTTGGTTCTTGTATTTGGACTTTCTTTTCCAATGTTTCTTCCCTTTCCCTTTGTAAGAATCTTTGGAGGGTTTAGAAGGGCATTCGGTAGAGCGATGACCTTTACCACTGCAAGTGTAACAAATCTTGTTAGAATTAGAGGCAAACTTTGTCAAAGAGTTACCTTGCTTGCCCTTGAGGAATGATCTTAGTTGCTGGGCAAGCTCCAAGATTTCATCACCACTAGCCCCATCCTCTCCATCTTCTTTACTAGAGACATCTTGATGAAATTTCTTCCTTCACTTTATTGGCTCCTTCTCGGCATGGATGCAATCCCCTTTTGCTTCTACGGCTTCTCGGGCTTGGATGGTTGAAAATCCTTCTTATGTTGAAGCTTTACTTCATATGCCATAAGATTCCCAATGCACTCCTCAACGGTGTATTTGGACATGTCGTTAGACTCCAAAATACCGTTGGCCTTTGACTCCCATTTGGGTGTAAGAGAGTCAAAAAATTCCGAATTTTTGTCAAACCTATAAGTCATGAGGATTATTTTTTAACAACTTTCTAAGTTTCAATTTCCTAGTCGACTAATAGAGTCAGATAGTTAACCAGTCAGTTATTAAAACAGTTATCCCAGACAGTTATATTTCTGACAGTTTTTTGACCATTTTATTTTTGGTTAATTTTTTAAATTAATTAAATAGATTCTGTAACTAACCAAGGGCGGTTTTAATTACCCCAAACGGACAAAAATCTGACAGTTTCTGCTAGTTTTTGTCAGTTTATGGGTGTCCTTTCGTCAGAAGTTGACTCAACAGTCAAATTCCAGATTAGCAGCAAAACTAGTTGACCAGTCACTTCTATTAGTCGACTAATTTTTGTAAAAACGGTCCAGATTTTTCTGTAATTTTCGACAGTTGGCAAATGGTCATAACCCACCCCTTTGGCCCATAAATAGACCCCAAGACATCTTGTAACGACTGATTTTTCATGTATTTGGATTATCTATATTATATATATATGTTTTGGTGGATTTTCTCCTTATGTGTGATTTTCCGTCTCCGTAGCTTTCGTTTTCGTTCGTTTCGTTGTGGTTTTTTTAGCTTCTTCCTTAGATCGTCGAGTTTTGGAGTAAGTCATTCGTGACGAGCTTCTAATCGCTCATATCTTAGAGATATGTTGATCTTAGAAGCCGTAGGAATCTTCCTGGAGCTTCGTGCTTCGATTCGAGACTTTTCGTGCACCTTAGTTGGTTCAAGAAGGAGAACCAACCGACTAGATTCCAATCTAGTCGGTCAGGAACTCTTCTGGAACCGACTAGTTCATTAAATCAATTATTCAGGAGTTACTGTTTACCTTTAGTCGGTCTAAGAACAACCACCGACCGACTAGATGTGAAACTAGTTGGTCAGAACTTGCTCTCAGACCGACTAGTTCCTTTGATAAATTTCACCTAAGTTACTGTTTATCGTTAGTCGGTCTAAGAACATTTTTCGACCGACTAGGTTGCAAACTAGTCGATCACCCATTGTTCTTTAATCGACTAGTTCATTGACCATTTTGATGACCGAGTTACTGTTTGCTCTTAGTCGGTCATAGTTGGTCGACCGACCGACTAGTTCTCGAACTAGTCGGTCAACAACTCTTCTTTGACCGACTAATCGACCCCGAAACCCTAGGTTTCATTTCTGTCGCCGTTTCATTTCCTATTTAAACCCTTCGATTCTTTTACCCTTTCTTCATATCTTCTGAGCCATTTTCTTCCCCAAATCATCCCCAACATTCCTCAAGCCATTTCCTTCCTCCTCGGAGCTTCCTCTCGCCATTCTTGCGCCGGCCACCTTCCTTTAGGCCGTCGGCAACCCCAAAACCCCCCCAAATCCCAATTTCTCCAGATTTTTCCCCCTTTCCAGATCTGAGCCATAGTTCTTCGGATCATTCTTCCGTTGCCGTGCTTGCTCAGCATCGTTCTTTCGCTACGATACAGTTAGTGAATCGATTCCTTAATATTCTCATAACCCACATGGTGATTTTTCTTAAACCCTAATAAAACTGGATTGGATGTTGTTCTGATATTGTTTTGCCATGGCAGTGATTCCATCTCCGTAGTTTAACATTTTGTGACGTGACTCGTTGATCGTCATCCTTGGTGCCAGGCAAGTGAAACTTGCCACTTAGGGTTTTAGGCCATGCCTTAGGCCATTTGCTTGTTGTAGGCGTAAAAGAGACTAGGCGACGAAATGATACTCGCCTGGCGCAAATTTTAGGATCTAGCTTGACAACGAAGCTATATCCGACTACTTTTAATTATTTGCACTTCTTGTCATCCATGCATCTTATCTGCCACGTTTAAATTCAATTAATGGTACGCGAATTATCTGTACATGCCATGCTATCCATATTGAACGTTGCATTCGTAGCACACGCTACATTACTTGTACTACTTGATCCGGCTAGGCACCTGCTTTTAGCGGGCACAACCCTCTACCAAATACACTTCCTGGCTCGTGATCCAGAAGCGAGCATTACGTGTTCGGGGGTAAGGCCCTGGCTCGATACACGTGGAGGGGTAGGGATAAGCGATCACCTGAGTGTACGAGTTGGCCCGATCCGCCACTCTAGCCAGAAGACGTAATCCCTGTGCACAACGTGTTTACTTGACGTGATTTTACTTGACTTGTACTTGTTCGTATTTATACTTGCAAAACTTGTTACTTCCATACTATACTTGCCATGCTATGCATCATACTATAACTGCTAGGTTGTTAGTTTACCTTCCTTTCAGTTTCCTTGCCCAAGTCTTTTAGACTTGCTGACATGTGCCCTTTACTCTTTTGGATGACACATGTTAGATCCTGAGCCTGAGGTTGCTGCTGAGGACGTGGTGTTCGCTGACGCTGAGTCAGAGCCTGCGTTCGTCGAGGAGTTTGAGGACACGGGCGATCAGTCGTAGAGACTGTTTGTATTGTGGTTTAGACTGCTTTAGTTGTCAATGCGTAGCACCAATACCTTGTTTGTGTTGGCTTTTGTTTGCCATGTTTGGGCCTAGACTCTTTCTTTTAGCCTGGTGGCTTTTCTGTGATGTTGAATATTATTGTGGACAAACTCTGAGATTGGTTGACTTTTATCAGTCTCCTTTGCCATATTATTATTATTATTTTTGTTCCGTTTGCATTTACCAGGACCTGCATATATTCAGATTTGACGCTTATCAGGCGTGTAGCTTAACAGCTCCACGTCTGTGCGGACCTTCTCACATCTCGCCTCCATTTTAGGGAAGCGGGGCGTGACAGGTTTTGTTGGTGGCCCATGCAGGTCCATGTGTAACTGCAAACTAACGGAATAACGATAATAATATTTGATTGTCCACAAATAAAAAATTCGACATCCGAGTCATAAGCTGTGAGTCTAATTGTTTCTTTTCTGTGTCATTAGATGGTAGGAAGGCGAAATACCCGAGCTGGTGGTGGTGCGCCCCCTCATGACGAGGAGCCTGATCGGGAGCCCACCAATGGGGAGATGATGCTGATGATGCTTCAGATGATGCAGGTGCAGCAGGGCGTGCTCCCGCAAGTCCAGAATGCTCCAGTTGTTCGAGCTGCTCGGGCAATTCAGGAGGCCCCTCGTTCCGAGCCAGGAGCGAAGCAGTTTCGAGAGATGGGTCCTGCATATTTTGATGGTACTGAAGGTCCTCTAGCTGCTGACGAGTGGGTCAGGAATATTAAGGACAATTTGAAGAAGTCCAAGGTCAACAAGGTTGGCTGTGTTGACTTGGCAAAGAGGCAGCTGAAGGATAATGCCCGGAATTGGAGGGATGCTAAGGAAGAGCTGTTGGAGGAGCTGATATCTTGGGCTGCCTTCAAGTCCAGATTCGATGAGGAATATTTTCCGAAGGCTGCCTGGAGAGAGATGTTACAACGCTTCATTGATTTGAAGCAGGGGAGCTTGATGGTGGATCAGTACCACCAGGAGTTCACCAGGCTGAGTCGGTTCGCACCAAAGATGGTGCAGGATGCTGATGAGAGGGATCAGAGGTTCTTGCATGGACTTGCTTTGGAGCTTCAGAGTTTTGTGTCTTCCTCTGATCTGGAGTCCTATCAGAAGGTTCTGATAGCGGCGCGGAGGCAGGAGCTGATTGTGAACCAGAGGAGAGGACATGTTGCTGGAGCTGGAAAGAGGCCTATGGAGCAGGGCAGAGCGGTGGTTAGGCCTCGTTTCAAGCCTAATCAGCCGATGCAGTTCAAGAGGCCAGGAGGGCCTATTCAGAAGACTTGCCATTTCTGCGGCAAGACTGGGCATATCAAGGAGCAGTGTAGGAGATTCCTGGGCCAGTGTATTGTCTGTGGAGATCCTACCCATACCATGAAGGACTGCTCGAAGTCGAAGCAGCCTTGGAGAGCACCTGTTGCAGCACAGCCGTTGCAGCAGAGAGCGCCTGTTCCTGCTGGACGTGAAGCAGCTCTTTTTCCACAGAGGCAGGCCTTTCAGCAGGCTTTTCAGCCAAGGCGGCAGGCTTTTCTGATGACTGAGGTGGAGAGCATGGCTGTGGATGAGGTTATCGCAGGTAATCCTCAATCTAGCTATTCCTTTCTTAGTTAGTTTTATTTGTTAGGTTATGTTGTTTGCTTGTACATGATTGTTTGCTAGAATAGGGCTTGATTGTTAGACTGTTTGTAGGTATGATTCTGGTGTGCACATTTCCTGCATGAGTCCTCTTTGACTCAGGTGCGTCGATGTGCATTTTGGCATGGCGTTTCATGGAGAAGCATTCCTTGACGACGTCCCCACTTTCCAAGAGTTGGAATATCGTTACAGGGAATGGCGTGGTTTCGGTGCATCGTGGTTGCAATTCTTGCTCGTTGGTGGTCTGTCGAGATGAGCTTTACACTGATTTCATTGTCCACGACATCATCAACTATGATGTGGTCCTTGGGATGGATTGGCTTGCGAGCTTCTATGCTACGATCGACTGTCGGATGAAGAAGGTGGTGTTCGAGATTCCCGGACATCCAGTATTTGAGTTCAGCTAGGGTAGCAGTTCGCTTGGCCCTGTCAAATTTCGGGCCAGACCGGTGGAGTTTGTGGCTATGCAGATGGAGCTGGGGAGGCCAGCGGTAGTGCGGGACTTCGATGATGTCTTCCCCGAGGAGATGTCTGGATTGCCACCCGATCGAGCTCTCGAATTTTCGATTGATCTTATTCCGGGAGCGCAGCCGATTTCGAAAGCGCCCTATCGTATGGCACCCGCTGAGTTGGAGGAATTACGGAAGCAGCTGGATGAGCTTTTGCAGAAGGGTTATATCAATCCTAGTGTGTCTCTGTGGGGAGCACCGGTGCTGCTGGTGAAGAAGAAGGATGGTTCGCGTCGCATGTGCGTGGACTACAGGGAACTGAATGCGGTGACCATCAAGAATAAATACACGTTGCCTCACATCGATGATATTTTTGATCAGCTTGGAGGATCGAGGGTGTTTTCGAAGTTGGATCTGAGGAGTGGTTATCATCAGCTGAAGGTGAAGAAGGAAGATGTTCCGAAGACAGCATTCAGGACGAAGTATGGACACTACGAGTTTGTGGTTATGCCCTTCGGTGTAACCAACGCTCCTGCAGTTTTCATGAATCTGATGAACCTGATTTTCTACGACTTTTTAGACAAGTTTGTCGTTATCTTTATTGATGACATTCTGATCTATTCAAAGTCTGAGGAAGAGCATGCCTCGCACTTGAGGACAATGTTGGAGTTTTTGAGGAAGCATCGTTTGTATGCTAAGTTTTCAAAGTGCGAGTTTTGGCTGGACAGAGTTGCTTTTCTCGGGCATGTGGTGTCTGGAAATAGTATTTCAGTGGATCCTGAGAAGATCAAGGCCATCAGAGAGTGGCCTGTTCCGCAGTCAGCATCTGAGATCCGAAGTTTCCTTGGGCTTGTGGGTTACTATCGGCGCTTCATTAAGGACTTTTCCCGTATTGCCGAGCCGATGACCAGATTGACGCGGAAGGATGTACCTTTTGTTTGATCGGGTGATTGTGAGAATGCCTTTGGTGTTCTGAGGGAGAGATTGACGACTGCCCCCGTTCTTGTTGTGCTTGATCACAGTGGAGGATTCGAGATCTTTTGCGATGCTTCTGGTAAGGGTCTCGGTTGTGTGTTGCATCAGCACGGGCATATTATGGCATATGCTTCGTGTCAGCTCAAGACTCATGAGAAGAATTACCCGACGCACGACTTGGAGTTGGCTACTGTCGTGTTTGCGCTCAAGATTTGGAGGCACTTCCTGCTGAGTGAGAAAGTGAAGATCTTCACCGATCACAAAAGCTTGAAGTATATTTTTACTCAGAAGGAGCTCAACATGCGACAGCGTCGATGGTTGGAGCTCATGGCGGATTATGAGATCGATTTGCAGTATCACCCTGGCAAGGTGAATGTGGTTCCGGATGCGCTGAGTAGGCTTCCAGCGGTGATGATGTTGACTTCGCAGTGGAGATTGCAGCAGGATTTTTGTGAGTCTGGAATTGAGATTGTTCTTCCTGGGGAGGCTTCTCCGTTGATGTGTATGCAGATACAGTCGACGATCGTGGATCGGATCAAGGTTGGCTAGGCTGGAGATCCGAAGCTGGTGAAGATTAGGGAGCAGGTAGAAGCCGATCTGCGGACTGACTTTTTGATTCATGAGGATGGCTCGCTGAGGTATGGAGCTAGGTTGTGTGTGCCAGCTGGGGATATTAGAGAGGAGTTGCTGGTTGAGACACATAGTTTGCCGTATTCTGTGCATCCTGGTGGTACCAAGATGTACAAGGATCTTCGTCTGAACTTTGGGTGGCATGGCATGAAGAGGAGTGTGGTTCGGAGTGTAGCCAAGTGTCTGGTTTGCCAGCAGGTGAAGGCGGAGCATCAGCGTAGGCAGTGTCACGCCTCGCTTCCCAAAAATGTGGAGGCGAGACGTGAGAAGGTCCGCTCAGACTTGAAGCTACAAAGATGCAAGTCCGATAAGCGTCAATCAACTTTAAACTGTAGGCCCTTGCAACACGAAACGAAACGAAGATAATAATAAGGAAATGAGACAAAAGAGAAATCTCAGAATATCCATAATAATAAATTTCAACATCACAGAAAAGCCACCAGGCTAAAAGAGAAAGAGTCTAAGGCCCAAACATGGCCGATAAAGTACAACGTACAAAACAAAGGTGCCACGCACCGACAACAAACAGAAAACCTAAAACAAAATGAAGCTCAGCAAAGTCACTAAGAGTGGTCACCGGCGTCCACAAAACTCCTCCTGGGCAGACATGGACATCAGGCTCAGCATCAGCAACTACCACGTACTCAGCAACGGTCTCTGGCTCAGGGTCTAACATGTGACACCCAAAAGAGCAAGGGGCACATGTCAGCAAGTCTACAAGAGACTTGTGCAAGGAAACTGAAAGTAGGTAAAGCAACCTAGCAGTTCTAGCATGAATGCAATGACATGGCAATTAAAGTATGAGTGCAACAAGTGAAGTAAAGTAAAGTAAAGTAAAGTAAAGTGCGAGCATGGCATGGATGTCAAGTTTTACAAGAACACTCACTAGTACAAGACAAGTAAAGTAAAGTAAGCACGTCGTGCACAGAGATTACGCCTTTTGGCTAGAGTGGCTGCGTGGCCAACTCCTAGCTCAAGTGATCGCTTATCCCTACCCCTCCACGTGTATCGATCCAGGGCCTTACCCCCAAACGCGTATGCTCGCTTCTGGATCACGAGCCAGGAAGTGTATTTTCTTGGTGGCGTAGGGGTGCACCTAGCCAGGACAAGCAAGTACAAGTATGTAGCGTGTGCTACGAATGCAACATTCAAGACATGGATGACATGGCATGGCAGGTAGCAAAGCATACAGGTAAGGAAAGTAAACATGACAGTTTAGTATGCATGATCAACAAGTTAAAGAGTTGGATCTAGCTTCGTTGTCAAGCTAGATCAATTAGGGTGACGGATCTAGTTTCATTGTCAAACTAGATCAAATAGGCGTCTAGCCAGCTATCATTTCACTGACTAGTCTTTTTTATGCTAAAAACAAGGAAGTGGCCTAAAAACATGACCCTACACAAGAGTTGGCAAGTTTCACTTGCCTGCAAGTACAACGTCTGAGCACACCGTCCAACGAGTCCAAAGTCACAATTATCCTACTTGCACAAGTCCACCGGCCTAAAGTCCATATTATTAATCTTGATTAGTGAATTCTAAAACATTTAAAATACTTTAAAAACATTGATTTTAGTCTTGATTAACATGCAATGGGTTAGGGGTCCTAGGGGTGCAAAGCGTTACCTCAACACGACGCGAAAGCTACACTGGCATCGGGTAGCGACGCCAGGGGTTGGAATAAGAGAACACGCTCCAAGTCCAGATTCCAATATAGATTCCTCGTTGGAAAGTTCAGAGCAGCAACCAGAGCAATGAATCCAGATTCCAAAGCTAGCACGTGCGACGACGGGCTACGACGTATCGCAACGTCGTACGCGGCAAATCGTCGGAGAGAACACACCTAGGTGGGGCCCACAGTAGTCCTAAGGACCAATAGGGGACCCATAATACCTCTGGAGAACTTGGGGGCCCACGGTGGCAAGTGGTGCGACGGGTGCAGGGTTGCGACGAATGGCTCTCGGTCGGACACAGCCAGATGCGGGGGTCGGGCTCGGTCAGACACGAGGGACGGGCTTGCAACGCTGTGGGGTGCTGAGCGGGGGTCAGGCTCTCGTTCGGTGCGGGGCAGCCTCTCGGTCGGTGCGGGCGGACGGGCGTTGCAACGTTGCAAACGTTGCTACGAAGCGGGCTTCGGTCGGTGCGGGCGGGCGCCTCGGTCAGGCACATTGCGGAGCGAGTGAATGGAGCGTGGCGATGCGGGGGCGATGCAACGGGCGCTGAGCGGGGGCGGCTGTCGGTCTGACCGAGAGATCTTCTCGGTCGGACACGGAAATGCGAGCGGGCGGCTGCAGCGGGTGCGGACGAAGCTTGGTGCGGGCGGAGCTGTCGGTCGGTGCGGGGATTTTGGGGCTGTTTCCTCAGTCGGGCTCGTGCGGTGGCTGTGCGACGTTGCGACGAAACGTCGCAAGTGTGAATTTGGGTTTTGGAAGCGGCTAGGGTTATTTTCTTGCGAAAATAGGTCTTCCTAGGGGTTGTTTATATAGTGTAGAGGGGTTGACTTGGTCTAGGGCTAATCCTAATGGGAATAGGAGTTTAAAATAATTTAAAATTCGAATCTCACCCTCTCCAACTCGCACAAGGCTTGGGTGCGGCCCAAATGAGCTGAGATTTGGCTTAAAATTGTTTAAAACGTTTTAAACTTAAATAAATTTTATTTGGCCGAAATTAATTTAAAACGTAGCTATTAAAAATATTTTAAACCTTGCTAAAAATATAAAGTAGGTCAAATGAACTCCAAAAATTATAAAATAAATATCGGGGTGATCGTGGTGACGAGAGAAATGTAACTAAAAGACGGATCTCAATTTCGACGTCGAGTGACGAAACTAAAAATAGAAACGTCTCCCGTCAAAAGTGACAATCGCAACGTCTCATCGAATAAGATCAAATCGTGGGAGAACGACCCGAGAAATGTCGTTCCAAATTAGTGCCACAATTTAATACTCTCAGAGACGTTCACAACGGCATATCACACAAAAGTGTTCACAAACAAACAAAGTCTAAGATAAACACGTGCACGGCCAAAAGCACGTGCACGAACAAAGTACAACGAAAAGTGGTCATTACATCCTTCCCACCTTAGAATAAAGTCCGTCCTCGGACTTTCTAACATATCTAGTCGTTCTAGTAACTACCCCAATCATGTCACATTATACTTCAAACCAGGTATAGTCATTACAAGTGCTTATATATGCACTAGGTAGTCAAACATTAACACTACCAGCATGTATATATATATTCACGTACGTTATACACTTATACATATTATAGTCAATCAATTTCATACATGTATTTCAATCATATATATATACGTACATCCCTTATATAACTACTACTATCCTAATTCAAACAATAGTTCAGATACTCACATAAGATTGGTCTCACACTAGCAAATACAATCATTACTCTACGTATAGATAGCTACCTATGCACGACACAAACATGGGTATACAACTCCCTAATATTTCCTAGTGTACATTCCATACCACACATCAACACATGTGATCACACCATACCATTATTAAATCAAGTTTTACTACCTCTAATATGCATTCACCACTACTATAATTTCACAATATATAGTCATTCAAATGCAAGCAAATATTTCACCACCTTCACATTACGTACGGTCTTATAACTGTATTTACGACACGCCACATATACCATAGTCACCAATAACTATAACTAAGCACATACTTACCTGTGCATGGTGCACACCTATACACGCTAACATTTCATTTACATACACCAATCATACCATCATATATCCAGTACATCTACACACCTAGTTTAGCTAGCACACATACGTTCACACAGGCAAGTCCTTAGTAAATAGCTATACCTCAAGACCAACCCCTATATCTATATACTGGTATAGCGACTCACAATCTTGTGCATAGCACAACCAGGCACAAACACTCCTATCACTATGCATACATCAAGCATTGCTATATTCAAACTTCAGACATACCTAACAATATACTTAGAGTATACCCACTCAAGCTTGAGTGAGACTCAATACACGTATCAGAATATTCTACATATGTAACACTGCATTTATACCTATACCAATACTACTCCAATATATATATGTCTACCAATACAACCATATACATACCATAAGTCAATCACACTTAATATTTAGTCAGGTAACGCCCACATAGTTCAATCACTCTATATACCATAATAATAATAATAATACAGACATCAGCACACGTATAATTATAATACACTCCCTAATACATACGCATTCATCGTATAGTCACACACATGTAACATATATATTCACACAATATCCTACTACCTATAATTAGTATACCAACACATCTACACATACATAATTAAGATGTGCAATAGTCTTGTATACCTCACGGTATGCACGCATGCAACATCCCGTAAAAGCAAGCAATACCAATCAAAACTATGATCCTACTATCATATGTATATCACCTATGTACATATGCAGCAAATACATAACTACTTACATTTAAGCACAATTCATATCTACGTACGAGCACATACTCACACGTACTAACATACATGTCATATAATAGGCCTACTCACTTAACTATACGCACACCTATTATTATCACACCTAGCATACACATAGCTTTACCAATCATTTTATTTCAACCATTACAAGTATCTCTAACTACGTACACTCCATTAGATATTCCAACACTAACTCTTATATACACAGGCATGCCTAGTATGGTATAGCTAACCACACACAAATCTATAAATACTAACACACAAACAACTTCATAATATAACGAATAACTCCGAGTATATATATATACTAGTCATAACCCGTGCCCGCGGCCACGGTTCATTTAAGATTTTCCCCCGCGAAATCTTTATTCCCCAAGAAAGTATTTCCACAGCAAAAATTGCGTGGAACAACAAATTAGCGTAAATATATTTAGCGGCACAGACGCCTTCGGTGCGGAACAACAAAATCGACGCGGGCGCTTTCGACACGGAACAACAAATTAACGTAAAAATCAGCGTAGGCTCCTTAGGCACGTAACAACAAATTAGCGTAAAAAAATCGGCACGGGCGCCTTCGGCGCAGAACAACGAATTAGGGTAAAAAAATTGAGCGGGCGCCTTCGGTGCCAGGAAATTATTCTCATCTTTATCCATGTACATGGTTAAAATATTTCTAAGGTAACTATCTATGCAACTTTCTAAGGAGTCAGTTTCCAAATTATTACCAACCAAATTAATAAACGATACTTTTTGTTCATTGTGATATACATGTTTACAAATACTTGTGTAAAATAATTATGTGCTTTCAATGTTTTTTAACCATCATGTGTAATTACAAAATTTCACAGGAATAGAACAAATTGCAGATCATTGATAAATAAGTGTAAAGTAACTGTTTTTTAATGAATAACTAATTTGAAATTTAAGTGGATAATACATGATGTTTGTTTATAATTTAATTTAAGACGGACTCCTTGCATAATAATGTAATCCCTTTTACATTCATTCGTTTTATCAAATCTCATTTGCAGATTTAGCATAAAATATCAATTCCATATGTTTTGACCCCCCCCCCACCAGATAATCCAGCTTGGGTATGTGTCGAGTGGGTTCAGACCCATTTTCCACCCCTGGTTTGAGGTGAATCAACTCCATAAAATGTTGTATCAAAAATAGACATAATAAAGATGTGTGCGTAAATCCAAACATTTCAATTCCATATTTAATAGAACAATGTTGCATTTGTAATTTTGTGAGTTCTGAATTCCCTCAAATCCTATTGTACAATTAGCATTCCACTGCTTGGAGCCAAAATACAATTTGAACCACAGTACATTGATGTACATACTAAAGGAACAAATGTTGCATTGTTGTAATCATACACCAAATAGTTCAAAGAATAATTATACTACTTTGAGCTAAAAAGGATGGTCTCCAACGATAAGATGAAATAATTGTTTGATTTACATCCAGATTGGACAGATCTTCAAGACACCCAGAGTTGGCTGAGGATGAATTAGAGTAATGTAAGAATAATGTAGCTTCATTCTCTTGTTATAACTTTTAACCATTAGGTGCGCAATGAGATTCCCAACTCAATTGTAACTTCAATTTGTATTTCATTCTCGGATGCATACCTTGAATGATCAACAGAGTTAAGTCACAACCATTTAATCACCCCAAAAATCTCGATTAGATATCTCAAATTCGTTGCAAGCTAGTCATTAAAAAATATAGACCTAATTTTGCTATAGCATTACCACCTTATCGACTAATGTCTACAGCAATTGCAGACCCTTTCCCTTATAATCTATGCACACAACAAAGTAAGAATGAAAGAACTGCATACGCTTTTGTCTAAGAAGCCATGTAGCAAACTTACACGTAGTTATATTCGATCTGGATAAAAGAAGCCATCAATTATATAATAAATGAGATTGTATATAAATCCATTAATTCAAATGGCAAAACATCTTAGTTAAAATTTTGGATTTTGTCGTAAATGTATTTCTCTTGTTAGAATTTGGATATAACCCCAAATATTTAGCTTACTTGCTTTAATGAAATCCATGTAGTAACAATTCTAGATCATAAGTCAAACGTAATTTCCTAAGAAATGAAGAAACTAAGCAGAATTAAAACACCTTAAAAAACGTTTTTGACCAAATAATAAACTGCTCATGTCTCAAATATCTTGACCTTGTATTTTTCTTAGAGATCATAGTGTTTGGAGCTACCTCCAATCTCCTGATTATTTTCAAATAACTGTTGATATCGTGTACAATTAACTTCTACAAATACCAATGATTGGGTCAGTGACAGTATAATGCTTTAAAATGGAAGTAAAAATACTAATGTCTTGGGTCACTATTCATAAGACACATTATGCACATGAATTTTGCAGTCTTTGTTTTGATAAGTAATGTATATGACCTCTACTTTCTATCGTTGTAGCTGATGTTCAAACAGGAGATGTTGACCAATACATTGGGCTTGGAGACAGAAATATACAACTGATTTCCATTGACTCCATTGAAGCTACAATTAGTTCACTGCATGTGACCTTTTAGCTTTATTTCCCCATTAATCCTAATGTTCTCACTTGGGCTATTTGTTGTTTAACCCAAGAAGAATGGTTAGTCTTGCTATAAACCAAGCATGGACAGTGGCAATAAGATAGGCAATGCACACTGAACATATGCTAATAAAAGTACACCAAAATATTAGAGAAAAATGTTTGATGCAACTGAGACCAATAGGATATGCAAGGCACACTTAACATATGCTAATAAAAGTACACCAAAATATTAGAGAAAAATGTTTACTGCAAGTGAGACAAATATTTAAATGAGAAGTAACCAATGTTTATTGACTTGTCTCACTTGATGTATTTCCCACTAAATATTAGACAAAAATCAAGCCTACAGTACCTCATAGACAAAAATCTTATCCAAAGCAGATATGTGTACCTAAAGTTTTAAGAGAAGAAAGAAAAGTATTGAAGCAACTAAGGTTGCCCGTGTGTAGTGTAATTAAATTCTATACATGCTTCATTTCAACTCAACTGAGCTTACAATTTGATAAACTGAAAGAAGAAGAAAATTGCTTGGTTTTAACATCCACATAACAGAGAACAACCCTTTACTACTTTGCCACTAAAGAATGCAAATACAAACCTATAGTACTTTGCCACTAATGAAGGCAGATCGAATAAAATTTTTGTTGTAATTCTTCATATGTAACTTTCTTCAACTCGATCTCTACAACCCTTTATTACTTCTCTCTTCCAACCCTTTGGTACTTTGCGTGCCCATGAAAGGAATATTGCCAAAGATTGAAGCTGAGTTCATTGAGGCAATACAACAAACATGTGAGAAATGTGAAGAGACGGAAACAGAAACAGACAATACTCGACTGGAGGCGGGCATGTGTGCAAGCTGGCGGTGGCGACTGAAGGGAGCGACAACGACGGCGGGTCCTCGTCCAGGAACCGAGCCCTAAACCAAGAGTGCATGTGAGATGAAGACATCGGGGGCAGTGGAAGAGAGATCTGAGTCGAGGCTGATTGAAAATGATTGAAGAGCATTTAAGGAGGAAGGGTACCTGGAAGACACGAAGAATGGAATCCGACGGACAACAAATTCAGAGCTGATTGAAAAACATCTATTTTAAGAAAGTTTTGCACCATGACGATGGATCGATTGCCTCAATTCCTTCTGCGACGAATGGAATCCGAACAAAAAAACAAAAATTTAGTTTCATAACTATCGGAGTCTGAGAAAACTTACGTTGCAGGCGACGATGATGCGATGAGTTTGGCCATGTGCTTCTTGTTCTCCTCCTTCCTCTTCTGCGGGCATAGGTTATTTGACAAAATCCCAGCCTTTTGGTTTTCCATTCTAAAGTGTTTCTGGGTTCCATCGACACTTTAAAAATGTTGGCCGGCTTTTAGATGAAATATGTTTTCAGATGAATGAAAATATTGGCCGGTTTTTTAAAACATTTTTATGGGAAAGTGATACCAAATGGATGTCAACTCTGGGTTTCAAAATTCGTCCGTTCCCAATGTTTTTTAAAACAGTTGGAGGGCATCCATTTGTTGAATGTGCAAGGTTTAAATGTGCAAGGTTTAATTCGTCGGTTCCCAATGTTTTTCGAGTTTCAAAATTTTGCAAGACACGCGAACCAGTTTCTCTATCAAAATTTTATCAAAATTTATGTTTTTTCCCACCAAAAATTTCACCAACTCTCATCTAAACCATCCATTTCTTAAGATTAAATCTTAGCCGTCTTTCTATCAACCCTTTTGTCCTAGTCAGCTTGTCCTAGTCAGCCCTAGAATTCAAAAAACACTATCAAATGTATAATAGATATATCATACAATAGGCAAGCATCAATATACTATGTGGGTATACTCATTCAAGCCCACGTACACAACTTAGGTACGTGCACTACGACTACATCACAAGGTCCAAGGGCCTACTAACAACTTAGAGTTGACACAAACATTGACGGGCACTAAAGCCTAAGCAATAAAGGGAGGTCGAGGTCGAAAGCGTGACGCGGGAAGGATCGATAAGCACGAGTTCAGATAGGACGAATACAAGGAGACAGCTTGGTTAGGTGAAACAGTGATTCACTGGTGAATATTTAGGTAGAGGAAAGGGAGATGTAGTGATACTTATATAGGATTGAGAAATGAAGTAACATAAGCTAAAATACGCGAAATTGAAAACTGTTGTACTTCAAAAGTTGGAATCCTCGTCTGTATAAAAATATTTGGAGATCGAAGAAACGAGTTGTTCAAAATAAGTTTGAGTCGAATATTTATAATAAGAGAAAATGTTTTATTGGCTTATCAAAAATCATTAAGAAAAGGAAGTAATTCATTCACACGAACATTAAGGACGTAGTTTTTAGAAAATATTATACGGCAGTAATTTAATATAATTTTGGCAAAAATTTTGGAAATTCAAAGAATGAAATTAAAGTAACTGAAGAATTTAAGCTCGTGTTAAACGCTTTCAAAGTCGTTAAGCCAAGGAAAGAAAATTTAAAATGATCAATATTGGAACTACTTTTAGAGGAACCAGGATGCCAAAAATGAGAAACTGATTTACACAAGGTCCTTAACATATGAGCACAACGAACCTGGTACAGTTATATAAAAATAATTGAAATTCTATTTAGTTTAGAAATTATTCTAAAAGTATGTATGGTGAACGGAAAGATAATAATAACTTAGTAGTAGAATTATCAAAATTGGTAATAAGCTTTAAAACCAAACTATGGTAGGTCCAGATTAGGAAATGGTTATGAAATAGTAATTTTACAGAAATCTGAAAATAGAGAAAACGATGAGCATAAAATCGACTTGCTGAAAGCTGAAATTCCATGTGACTTGAAAAGTATATTAAAAGGAAGCGTGATGTGTCGTTTGAATGACATAAATAAGAAAATAATTTATAAATCGAATTAATATATGAAAGAAAAATGTATTTTCATAGGTACAAAAGTGTAGGCTGGGAAAATACCATAAGCTAGTATTCAAAATTTCGACAAAAGTTTTAAGAATTCAAGTCAACGAAGGAGTATGAACTATAAGGTATATATATTAAAATTTGAACAAATTTAAACTTAGGGAAATCGAAAAATACTTTCGGAAAATTCATGATTTGTAATGGATTCAAGATTTGTAATGGAGAGATTTGAAAATAGACGACGATCGCCATGAGGCGATCTCGTAAATCGAGGCAAGGAAAATGGTAGGATGGTCATGACATTCTTACGCCTAGGATATGAACCAGGAAAATCTACGGGAAAAACTCCTACAGTCGACCAACCAAGGATTAAGAAACTAAGCGCTAAGACTTTCTAAAGGGCTAGACGGTAAAGAAATGCGTTCAGCTTGGTCCGAAATCGATGAACCCAAACGAACGACTAAAGGAATTCTAGAAGTCTATTATGGTCAGAATTGGACAAGAACCACTAAGGTAACTCCTACGATGATTAAATCAATTCCTAGCATGGAGTCTAATTAAAGATCAGGGGACGCTAACCAGCAAGCACAGACCTCTAACTAAGTCTTCTTACCACCTAGTGACATAGGGAAACGACCAAGCTAGGCTCAAGGCTTATGACTCGGATGTTGCAATTTATTTAATGGACATTCCTTAGTTATTATCGTTGTTCCGATAATTCACAGTTGCAAGACGGACCTGCATGGGCCACCAACAAAACCTGTCACGTCCCGCTTCCCAAAAATGTGGAGGCGAGACGTGAGAAGGTCCGCTCAGACTTGAAGCTACAAAGCTGTAAGTCCGATAAGCGTCAATCAACTTTAAACTGCAGGTCCTTGCAACACGAAACAAAACGAAGATAATAATAAGGAAATGAGACAAAAGAGAAATCTCAGAATATCCATAATAATAAATTTCAACATCACAGAAAAGCCACCAGGCTAAAAGAGAAAGAGTCTAAGGCCCAAACATGGCCAACAAAGTACAATGTACAAAACAAAGGTGCCACGCACCGACAACTAACAGAAAACCTAAAACAAAAGGAAGCTCAGCAAAGTCACTAAGAGTGGTCACCGGCGTCCACCAAACTCCTCCTGGGCAGACATGGACATCAGGCTCAGCATCAGCAACTACCACGTACTCAGCAACGGTCTCTGGCTCAGGGTCTAACATGTGACACCCCAAAAGAGCAAGGGGCATATGTCAGCAAGTCTACAAGAGACTTGTGCAAGGAAACTGAAAGTAGGTAAAGCAACCTAGCAGTTCTAGCATGAATGCAATGACATGGCAGTTAAAGTATGAGTGCAACAAGTGAAGTAAAGTAAAGTAAAGTAAAGTAAAGTACGAGCATGGCATGGATGTCAAGTTTTACAAGAAACACTCACTAGTACAAGACAAGTAAAGTACAGTAAGCACATCGTGCACAGAGATTACGCCTTTTGGCTAGAGTGGCTGCGTGGCCAACTCCTAGTTCAAGTGATCGCTTATCCCTACCCCTCCACGTGTATCGAGCCAGGGCCTTACCCCCGAACGCGTATGCTCGCTTCTGGATCACTAGCCAGGAAGTGTATTTTAATATGGCATAGGGGTGCACCTAGCCGGACAAGGAGATGGGCATTGGTTTTTGACCAACACACTAGCCCGCTTTTGGATCACGAGTCCAGAGAGTATTTTCTTGGTGGCATAGGGGTGCACCTAGCCAGGACAAGCAAGTACAAGTATATAGCGTGTGCTACGAATGCAACATTCAAGACATGGATGACATGGCATGGCAGGTAGCAAAGCGTACAGGTAAGGAAAGTAAACATGACAGTTTAGTATGCATGATCAACAAGTTAAAGAGTTGGATCTAGCATCGTTGTCAAGCTAGATCAATTAGGGTGACGGATCTAGTTTCATTGTCAAACTAGATCAAATAGGCGTCTAGCCAGCTATCATTTCACTGACTAGTCTCTTTTACGCTAAAAACAAGGAAGTGGCCTAAAAACATGGCCCTACACAAGAGTTGGCAAGTTTCACTTGCCTACAAGTACAACGTCTGAGCACACCGTCCAACGAGTCCAAAGTCACAATTATCCTACGTGCACAAGTCCACCGGCCTAAAGTCCATATTATTAATCTTGATTAGTGAATTCTAAAACATTTAAAATACTTTAAAAACATTGATTTTAGTCTTGATTAACATGCAATGGGTTAGGGGTCCTAGGGGTGCAAAGCGTTACCTCAACACGACGCGAAAGCTACACTGGCGTCAGGTAGCGACGCCAGTGGTTGGAAAAAGAGAACCCGCTCCAAGTCCAGATTCCAATATAGATTCCTCGCTGGAAAGTTCAGAGCAGCAATCGGAGCAACGAATCCAGATTCCAAAGCTAGCACGTGCGACGATGGGCTACGACGTATTGCAACGTTGTATGCGGCAAATCGTCGTAGAGAATGCACCTAGGTGGGGCCCACAGTAGTCCTAGGGACCAATAGGGGACCCACAATACCTCTGGAGAACTTTGGGGCCCACGGTGGTAAGTGGTGCGACGGGTGCGGGGTTGCGACGAATGGCTCTCGGTCAGACACAGCCAGATGCGGGGGTCGGGCTCGGTCAGACACGGGGGACGGGCTTGCAACACTGCGGGGTGCGGAGCGGGGGTCGGGCTCTCGGTCGGTGCGGGGCAGCCTCTCGGTCGGTGCGGGCGGACGGGTGTTGCAACGTTGCAAACGTTGCAACGAAGAGGGCTTCGGTCGGTGCGGGCGGGCGCCTCGATCAGGCACGTTGCGGAGCGGGCGAACGGAGCGTGGCGATGCGGGGGCGATGCAGTGGGCGCTGAGCGGGTGCGGTTGTCGGTCTGACCGAGAGATCTTCTCGGTCGGACACGGAGATGCGAGCGGGTGGCTGCAGCAGCGGGTACGGACGAAGCTTGGTGCGGGCGGAGCTGTCGGTCGGTGCGGGGATTTTGGGGCTATTTCCTCGGTCGGGCTCGTGCGGCGGCTGTGCGACGTTGCGACGAAACGTCGCAAGTGTGAATTTGGGTTTTGGAAGCGGCTAGGGTTATTTTCTTACGAAAATAGGTCTTCCTAGGGGTTGTTTATATAGTTTAGAGGGGTTGACTTGGTCTAGAGCTAATCCTAATGGGATTAGGAGTTTAAAATAATTTAAAATTCGAATCTCACCCTCTCCAACTCGCACAAGGCTTGGGTGCGGCCCAAATGAGCTGAGATTTGGTTCAAAAATTGTTTAAAACGTTTTAAACTTAAATAAATTTTATTTGGCCGAAATTAATTTAAAACATAGCTATTAAAAATATTTTAAAGCTTGCTAAAAATATAAAGTAGGTCAAATGAACTCCAAAAATTATAAAATAAATATCGGGGTGATCGTGGTGACGAGAGAAAGGTAACTAAGAAGACGGATCTTAATTTCGACGTCGAGTGACGAAACTAAAAATAGAAACGTCTCCCGTCAAAAGTGACAATCGCAACGTCTCATCGAATAAGATCAAATCGTGGGTGAACGACCCGAGAAATGTCGTTCCAAATTAGTGCCACAATTTAATACTCTCAGAGACGTTCACAACGGCATATCACACAAAAGTGTTCACAAACAAACAAAGTCTAAGATAAACATGTGCACGGCCAAAAGCACGTGCACGAACAAAGTACAACGAAAAGTGGTCGTTACAGCAGGGTTGCTACAACCGCTTTCGATTCCGGAGTGGAAGTGGTAACACATCACTATGGACTTTGTGACTGGACTGCCTCGGAGTCCGAAGCAGAATGACGCGATTTGGGTGATCGTAGATCGATTGACCAAATCCACACACTTTATTCCATTCCGAGTAGGACAGTCCACCGAGGCGCTAGCGAGGAGATACATTGAGGTAAATTCTTTTACTCTCCGTTTCTATTTCCTTATCCTTGAGAGATAGTGATGTAACGTGAATCGTGCAGGAGATCGTACGACTTCACGGAGTCCCCGTGAGTATCGTGTCGGACAGAGACATGAGGTTCACATCTCAGTTCTGGCAGAGTTTGCAGAAGAGTTTGGGTACGAGTCTGAGTTTCAGCACGGCATACCATCCGCAGACGGAGGGCCAGTCCGAGAGGACGATTCAGATTTTGGAGGACATGCTGAGGGCGTGCATGTTGGATTTCAAGGGTTCGTGGGAGGACCATCTACATCTGGTGGAGTTCTCTTACAACAACGGCTTCCAGGCGAGTATTGGCATGGCGCCTTTTATCGCGCTGTATGGGAGGAAATGTCGATCGCCATTGAGTTGGGATGACATTGGTGATCGGGAGCTGTTGGGACCTGAGATGATTGTGGAGGATGTGGATGTTGTCAGGAACATTTGGGAAAGGCTGAGGATTACTCAGGACCGTTTTAGGCATTGGGCGGATGCTAAACACCGACCTTTGGAGTTTCAGCCAGGCAACCATGTGTTCCTGAAGATTTCCCCGAATCGTGGTGTGATTCGCTTTGGGAAACGGGGGAAGTTGAGCCCGCGATACATTGGACCGTTTGACATTCTGGAGAGAGTTGGCGAGGTAGCCTACCGCTTAGCCTTGCCGCCATCTTTGGAAGGAGTTCACAATGTTTTCCATGTGTCGCAGCTTCGTCGGTACATCAGCGATCCATCTCATGCTGTGGATTTCTCGGAGATCACCGTTCGCCCAGATTTGACGTATGACAAGCAGCCAGCGCTGATTTTGGACAGGCGTCAGAAGTCACACCGAAACAAGGTTGTCAATCTTGTGAGGGTGATTGGCGACATGACTCGCCAGGAGAGTCTACTTGGGAGAGAGGATGAGATGAGAGAGCGCTACCCACTTTTGTTCCCGGACACGTGAGTGTTGGGAAATTCCGAGGACGGAATTTTTCGTAAGTTGGGGAGGATGTAACGACTGGTTTTTCATGTATTTAGATTATCTATATTATATATATATATATATATATTGGTGGATTTTCTCCTTATGTGTGATTTTCTGTCTCCGTAGCTTTCGTTTTCGTTCGTTTCGTTGTGGTTTTTTTAGCTTCTTCCTTAGATCGTCGAGTTTTGGAGTAAGTCATTCGTGACGAGCTTCTAATCGCTCATATCTTAGAGATAGGTTGATCTTAGAAGCCGTAGGAATCTTCCTGGAGCTTCGCGCTTCGATTTGAGACTTTTCGTGCACCTTAGTTGGTTCAAGAAGGAGAACCAACCGACTAGATTTCAATCTAGTCGGTCAGGAACTCTTCTGGAACCGACTAGTTCATTAAATCAATTATTCAGGAGTTACTGTTTACCCTTAGTCGATCTAAGAACAACCACCGACCGACTAGATGTGAAACTAGTCGGTCAGAACTTGCTCTCAGACCGACTAGTTCCTTTGATAAATTTCACCTAAGTTACTGTTTATCGTTAATCGGTCTAAGAACATTTTTCGACCGACTAGGTTGCAAACTAGTCGGTCAGCCATTGTTCTTTAACCGACTAGTTCATTGACCATTTTGATGACCGAGTTACTGTTTGCTCTTAGTCGGTCATAGTTGGTCGACCGACCGACTAGTTCTTGTTGACCGACTAGTTCGAGAACCGAAACCCTAGGTTTCATTTCCGCCGCCGTTTCATTTCCTATTTAAACACTTCGATTCTTTTACACTTTCTTCATTTCTTCTGAGCCATTTTCTTCCCCAAATCATCCCCAACATTCCTCAAGCCATTTCCTTCCTCCTCGGAGCTTCCTCTCGCCATTCTTGCGCCGGCCACCTTCCTTTAGGCCGTCGGCAACCCCTAAACCCCCCCAAATCCCAATTTCTCCAGATTTTTCCCCCTTTCCAGATCTGAGCCATAGTTCTTCGGATCGTTCTTCCGTTGCCGTGCTTGCTCGACAACGTTCTTCCGCTACGATACGGTTAGTGAATCGATTCCTTAATATTCTCATAACCCACATGGTGATTTTTGTTAAACCCTAATAAAACTGGATTGGATGTTGTTCTGATATTGTTTTTCCATGGCAGCGATTCCATCTCCGTAGTTTAACATTTTGTGACGTGCCTCGTTGATCGTCATCCTTGGTGCCAGGCAAGTAAAACTTGCCACTTAGGGTTTTAGGCCATGCCTTAGGCCATTTGCTTGTTGTAGGTGTAAAAGAGACTAGGCGAATACTCGCCTAGGCGTAAATTTTAGGATCTAGCTTGACAACGAAGCTAGATCCGACTACTTTTAATTATTTGCACTTCTTGTCATCCATGCATCTTATCTGCCACGTTTAAATTCAATTAACGGTACGCGAATTATCTGTACATGCCATGCTATCCATATTGAACGTTGCATTCGTAGCACACGCTACATTACTTGTACTACTTGATCCGGCTAGGCACCTGCTTTTAGCGGGCACAACCCTATGCCAAATACACTTCCTGGCTCGTGATCCAGATGCGAGCATTACGTGTTCGGAGGTAAGGCACTGGCTCGATACACGTGGAGGGGTATGGATAAGCGATCACCTGAGTGTACGAGTTGACCCGATCCGCCACTCTAGCCAGAAGACGTAATCCCTGTGCACGACGTGTTTACGTGACGTGATTTTACTTGACTTGTACTTGTCCGTGTTAATACTTGCAAAACTTGTTACTTCCATACTATACTTGCCATGCTATGCATCATACTATAACTGCTAGGTTGTTAGTTTACCTTCCTTTCAGTTTCCTTGCCCAAGTCTTTTAGACTTGCTGCCATGTGCCCTTTACTCTTTTGGGTGACACATGTTAGATCCTGAGCCTGAGGTTACTGCTGAGGACGTGGTGTTCGCTGACGCTGAGTCAGAGCCCGCGTTCGTCGAGGAGTTCGAGGACACTGGCGATCAGTCGTAGAGACTGTTTGTATTGTGGTTTAGACTGCTTTAGTTGTTGGTGCGTAGCACCAATACCTTGTTTGTGTTGGCTTTTGTTGGCCATGTTTGGGCCTAGACTCTTTCTTTTAGCCTGGTGGCTTTTCTGTGATGTTGAATATTATTGTGGACAAACTCTGAGATTGGTTGACTTTTATCAGTCTCCTTTGCCATATTATTATTATTATTTTTGTTCCGTTTGCATTTACAGGGACCTGCATATATTCAGATTTGACGCTTATCAGGCGTGTAGCTTCACAGCTCCACGTCTGTGCGGATCTTCTCACGTCTCGCCTCCATTTTAGGGAAGCGGGGCGTGACACATCTGTCTTTACATACGAAATCATTCACTCTCTTTCTCTTTCTGAAGTTGTCTTTCTCACTCTAAAAAGAAATTGATTCTCAGATTTTCTTTGGGAAACTTTTGCAGAAATTTCTCCTCATTAGAAAGTCCAATTTACAAGTGTGTTCTACTACAAATTCACATCAAGAACCTTGGAGATACCATCACATTCCTTGCGATATAATTCCTACATTATCAAGGCTATAGGTGATATTGTTTCTTCACTTTCTATCTTTATTTGGTGAATCACTTATTGAGAAGATTGTACAAGTTTGCAACACAGGGAGTGTTGTCATCTTTATATGTAGATTGATTGCGGGGAGCAAGTATTTTAGTGGATTGAAAATCTCTACGGGGTAGAGGACTGGACGTAGGATCACAAGGATCCAAACTAGGATAAATCTTTGTGTTTGTGTTTACGTTTGATTATTATCAGGATTGTGATTATTTACTTCTGCACTCTTATTGCAATTTTTAGTAACTTTGAATTTTGCAATATCATTGTGCTACACTATTCACCCCCTCTAGTGTATTTGGTGTGACAGAAGATCCAACATTTGGTATCAGAGCATGGTTAAAATGGCAGACACCTATCCAACGAACAACTCACCTTCTTCATCACAATTTACAGAAGGACACTCTACAAAAAGGCCTCCACTATTCAGTGGTTCCAACTACTCCTATTGGAAGAAGAGGATGATGATTTATCTTCAAAGCATTGACTACGAACTTTGGAACATTTTGAAAACTCAATACGAGAAGCCTACAAGTTCTTACGTCCAATGGACCGCAAATGACAAATCCGCTGCAAACACACAACTCAAAGACCCTGAATGCACTATTTTGTGCCATGGACAAGAATGAGTTCAATCGAGTCTCCCAGGAATATCTGGCATACACTCGAGTTAACACACGAAGGCACTAGAAAAGTTAAGAAAACTAAAATTTCTGTTCTTGTTCACAGGTTTGAGATATTTAAGATGAAGGAGAATGAGACAATTGGAGAAATGATCACTAGATTCACCGACATCACAAACTCTCTAATTACTCTTGGTAAAACTTATACTCAAATTGAACAATTCAGGAAGATCCTTCGTGCCTCAACACCAGAATGAGAAAAGAAGACTACAGCCATAGAAGAAGCCAATGACTTGTGAACTTTCACTATTGAAAGTCTCGTTGGTAACTTAATGGCATACGAAATACAACTTCAAGATCGCAAAGAACAATCAAATTCAAAGAAGAAAGTGCTTGCCTTCAATGCATCATCAGACCCAGATGATTCAGACATGGATGACGATGATGTGGCACTAATTACCAGAAACTTCAAAAAGTTCCTACGACGAGGTAAGTATAAGAATTTAAAATCTAAAACTACTGATGTCACTCTATGTTTTAATTGCAACAGTCCAGGACATATGAAAAATATTATTCGCTACTTAAACCAAAAGAAAGAATTTTCAACAACACCAAAAAGGAAAGAAAGTTTGACAAAAAGAAGAAAGTACTCGCAGCCACTTGGGATTCTTCATCATCTGATGATGAAGACAATGATGAACAAATAATTGAAGAAAACGCCCGAATATGCTTTATGGCACAAAATAAGGATGAGGTAAGTCATCTAGCTAATGAAGAATTACTAAATGCATTTAATGAATTATATATTAGACTTAAAATCCTTAATGCAGAAGATAAAGCATTAAGGTTAATAATCAAGAATTAGTTTCTTCATTTCAATCATTAAATAAATTAAAAAGAGAATGATAATTTAATTTCTCAAAATTTAAAATTAACACAAGATAATGAGATTCACAAATCTGAGAATCATGATATGATTTCACGTATGTCTAACTTAGATAACAGTATTTCATCTTTAAAATTAAAATATGATGAAATGGCTATTAATGTAACTAAATTTAATAAAGAAAAGAATAATCTTGATGAATTACTTAAGGTACAACATCCAGCAAAGCATCGACAAGGTTTGGGTTATAAAAATTTACACAAATTAAATGCTTTTGTAAATGTTGTTAATCCTAAAAAGAAGATGCATATATTTATGTATACAAAGTCTTCTAATTCTTCACATCAAAAGATCATTACAAATAAAACAAACTTTGTAACACCTAGGAAAACTACTACGCATTCTATTTGGATTTCTAAGGATTTATGTTTATATGATAATGATTTATATATTTCAAACTTTACGAAAAATATTATTCATTCATCAAACTATTTGAAAAAGCCAAGTTCTACTTGGGTTTGGCTTCCGAAGGACTAATCTCAAGGACCCAATATAAAAAGGGTACCAATATTTATTGTTTATTTTTCAGATACATATAAAAGAAAGATGGATTCTAAATAGTAGATGTTCCAAACACATGACTGAGAATATCAAACTTCTATCAACCATTCAATTCAAGGATGGTGGCACCGTTACCTTTGGAGATAACAACAAAGGTAAAGTTATTGGCATTGGAACAATTGGTGATCTAGATAAGCCAATCATCGAAAACGTGCTCCTCGTTAACGGTTTGAAACACAATCTTCTATCTATTTCTTAATTATGTGATAAAAATTTCAAAATAGTTTTCGAAAAGAATGCATGCTTTAATTTAAATGAAGATTTATGCATTTTGCCTTGTTGACATGCATCACAAAATTGTATATGACTAAAATATAAATTTGGCATTCCTGAAACTAACTTGTGTTTTGCAATACGTGCCAAATATTTAAAGTTAGTGTGTCCAAAATGTTTGTGCTATAAAAGTGTATTTTCTGTAGATGCTAATAAACAATGATTATGTGTAGTTATTTTCATGCGTAAGAAATAAATGTTGTTTTTATGACTACCTTGAAATAATATATTAGTCTTAGGCAAAATGCATAAATCTTCATTTAAATTAAAAGATGATATTTCAACAAAACGACCTATTGAACTTTCACATTTGGATTTATTCGGTCCATCTAGAATAGTCTTTAAATGAAAGTAGATATGCATTTGTAATTGTAGATGATTATTACAGATATACATGAGTTTTATTCTTAAAACATAAAGATGATGCATTTGAAGAATTTACAATAGTTTGTAAAAGAATTCAAAAATTAAATCTGTTTACGTGTGCTTTCTCACCGCTGACTCGTTGACCGACAACTAGATGGTCAACGTGGTCAAGGGATCGGTTGGGATCCCTTGGTTACGCCGAGTGCACGTGCTCTCGACGTGGATTGGCGATGGATCCGCAGCTGAGCAGACACTTTGGAAGAGCGTCGGTCTTCAGTTGGGGTGGAGATGAAGGGAAGCCTTGGTTCCAGATTGGGTGCTCGGCCTCGGCAGGACGGGCATCGAGGGGTAGCCTCGGCGCCTTGAATGCTCCTTGGACTTGATTGGCGACGACGCTCGCTAGCGACGAACGGGTTTGTTCCTTGTTGAGTCGTAGCATCGGCGCCTTGGTTCAGCTCCTTCCTGGACAGACAAGGAAACTCAACAGGAGGGCCGGACCTTGGTTTTGGCCAAGTCCCCTCCGATGCCTAAGTCAGAACGGATCTGTGTAGTGCTCGGTGGGATCGGTACGGCTCAAGAGGAGGCCAGCACACGTATCCTCAGACCGAGTTATGGAAATGGAGATAATGGGGAAAAGCAAGGTCTAGTTAATGAATACCTCAGTTGTAGGTGCCAAGGATTCGATCCCCTCCCGGTTGCCCCTGTCATCCCTTTATAGGGTTTGGCCCACGATTGCCCCTAATCCACGTCTTCTGACCGCCTCCCTTCATGTCCCTGCGATCCGCCTCTATCAAGGCGCCTGCGTGCGTCGTGGGGAGGGTCGATTAATGGGCTCCTTAATGGTCATTAAGGTACCCTGCTTTCGGGGGGACGGTTATCCCCGGAGAGCGCGAGCTAATCGTGCGTCTTCCAGGCTGGGGCCGGTCTGACTTCGAGTCCCTCCGTGGGCCTCGCCAGGCGGGGCTAAACCCATTCATGGGCTTCCTGTTTTAGGCTTGGGCTTGGGTCTCTGGTTCTCGGGCTTCTCCAAAATAGTCGTATCAATTGCCCCCATCGTCCGAGCCGTTCGGATTCTGCCCGTTCGGTTCGGGCGATGTGACTTTTGAGGATTTTGACAAGCGCGTCAGTCGAGGCCAATCCATTAAATGGATTATGACACGGCCCGTTTGAACTTCTCTTGGTGCGGGATTCGAAACGCCGTCGATCTTCAGATGCTGCCACGTACTCCCCTTTGGACGGTCTTGATTCTATTATTGCCTTCCATATAAGGGCGTCGGCCTCCCAAGTTTCGATCCTTTCGCGCATTTCTTCCTGTTTCTGGTCTTGCAAGCTCCTTCTCTCCGTCGTTTATCTTCCTTCGGATTCTTTTCAAGGTAACGTTCTTCCTCCTTCATTTGCCCCATGGCTACGCTTAGGATAGGTGATTCTGCGCCGGGGTCAAGGGACCCCCCGACGCTCGAGTCAGGCGACCTCCTGTCTCCGAGGCCCGGCGTCCCCTCAGGGACACGTCCCATACAGGACAAGGGGAATGGTTTGCTTTTTGCGGATCCTGTCGGCGATGACGTGGCTCGGGCTGCTGAAGGTTCGACATCCCCCGGTGGTCCTTGGGTCGCCGTCTATGGTCCCCTTCTCGAAGGTTACGGAGATCCGAGAGAAGTATTTGTACCATCCATACGACGTCAGGATCCCTTTTAGCACAGAGCGGATTTACTTTCTACGGAGCAGGGAGGTCGGCGTCTATGTCAAGATGTTCTGCCTGGGACTCCGCTTCCCCCTTCATCCCTTCATCATCCAAGTCATGGAATTCTTGATGGTGGCCTTGTGCCAATTGACCCCGTACTCCATCGCAGTGCTGACCGGGTTCATCATGATCTGCTGCGTCCATGGCTTGGAGCCGTCTCTTCCTCTTCTCTTTCACTACTACCGGGTCCAGACGGTTGGCCAAGTGTCGTGGCAGCATCTCCGGGCCCGCGCAGGGAGGGAGTGCTTGCTCGGTCTACCCCGCTGGGTGGGGGACTGGAGCTCGAGCTATGTTTTCGTTGTTTTCCCTGGGGACGCCGAAATCTTGACAGGTTGGGGAGGGTTATGTCAATATGACTTGACGGTGACCCTCTACGAGGCTGACCAGGCCGATGTCCAGCATCTGTCATCTCTGCCCCTAGAGGAAAGGTCGGTCTGGCCTCTGCTGGACGACCTGCTCCTTAAGACCATCTTGTGGTCTTTCGGTAGGTGCTCCTTTTTTCTTTCCTCTTTCCCTCTCACTTACCCTGATCTTCTTTCCTTCTGCAGAGATGGCTGGGCACGAATTTACTCGCAACGTCGACGAGCTCATCCGCCGGGGATCCGACCGAAGCCGAGGGAACCCTTCGGGCCAGGCGTCCTACTGCACGGTTGAGGAGGAGGTTTGTCAGGCCGAGCATGCAGTTGGAAGGGTGGAGCCCATGGTCGCGGCTGCGCCGCTCCCCTGGGCTGCGACGGGTCTCCTCGTTGCGGAGACTACGAGGGCCGAACCCCCCCCCCCCCCCCCCCCCGCTCCGTCCAAGTAGAGGGAGGCAACGCGGGCCCAGGCCGGCCCCTTACGTGCCCACGGATGGTCGCGGCGTCGGGCGTAATCGTTCCCTCCGACGTCCGTGGGGCCCAACGAGAGGAAGAGAATGAAGGAGAGTGGAGAAGTCCGCCCTTTGGTGACTCCCGGGGTGCCGGTTGCCTCGGGCGAAACCCTCCTGCTGGC
Source organism: Scilla litardierei (assembly GCA_030789695.1). Taxonomy (NCBI): domain Eukaryota; kingdom Viridiplantae; phylum Streptophyta; class Magnoliopsida; order Asparagales; family Asparagaceae; genus Scilla; species Scilla litardierei. The sequence goes on along the minus strand of CM061135.1, from coordinate 98,217,938 downwards.
CCTGGTGGCCACCCCTGTGATGGAAATTGAATTCCACCCCTAAGTAATTTTGATGATGAGCACACCAAATGAATGCTTAGTATACTAACAACACTACACTTTAAGTATACAGATTTCGTGAAGCTCTACTAATACTCCAAGAAGCACGTATCTACGCTCCACGACAAAGAAGAACATGGCTAAACTCAAGCGATGAAGGTCAAGCTCAAACAAAGCGAGAAGCTCAAAGAGAAGCTCATCTTCACTTCATCAAGTTGAAACTGCCGAAGACATGTTCAGAGTCTAGTGTGAGTGTGTCGTGTCTTTTAGGATATTTGTCAAAGCCATATCAAATAGACAACACACACACAAATGATTTCAAAACAAATGTTTTTAACTATCTTCAAAAATGGTTTTTAAAGAGCTTTTCTAGTCACTTCAATTATCGTAGTGAAACTCCACGCACCCTGGAGTTAACTACACTTTTGACTAGAACAACAGGAAAAACTCCTCTGGGAGTCGACTACCAAAAGTAGGGAGTCGACTACTTCTCAGAGATGAAAATTTCCTAGACTCCTCTGGGAGTCGACTACCTATATAGGGAGTCGACTACCTGCTGGAAATTTTCAAACGTTTTGAATTTGAATTTTAAATTCTTTTGAGTGATTTACTCCGAAATTTTTGGGACAAAAGTCAAACGAAATTCAAATTTCAAATCCCAGTTTTTCCCTATAAATAGAGCTTAATTCTTTTGTGAAAAACAAGATTGAAAAATCAAAAATTCGTAAAAGCTCTTCGTGAATCAAAGCTCTCTCATTTTCTTCTCTAGCCAATTTTAATTTCAGTTTTTGATCTTGCAATATTTTTCCAATTCTTTTGAAGATCATATTATTATTTTGTTGGCTAAGTTGTTTTTCAAAATCCTCTCTATTATTTATCTTTAATTCTATTTGAAGGATTTTTGAAAAAGCTCTAGATCACAAAGAACTTATCTCGTATCTTTGTGTGATCTAGACTATCATTCTATTAAGCCACTACACAATTGTCTATCTTTTGATTGGCTATAGAATCGGGTGTATTTCCAATCTCTATCACTTGTTGTAGAGTATTGGAAAAATTTCTTATTGTGTTGAATTGTTGGAACACTAGACAAGTCTAGTTGTTGCCAGTTGGAAAGTCCTCGGTTTGTGAGGCAAGGGTATAAACCTAGACAAGTCTAGGCGTTGTGTTCGGAAATCCTGGTCAAGGCTAGGTCGTTGGAAATCCTAACGAGTGAAGTTAGGTGCTTGTATTTGCCAATGCAGATAGTGAAAATCTCGTACCGGTTTGGTCGGGGACTGGACGTACCCGGGTTGCGGGGAACCAGGATAAAAATCCTTGTCTTTGCGCTTGCATTTTCTGTGTTTGATTATCCTTGCATTTATTCTATCTTCAGCAAATATCAATCCTATTTCTATACGCTGAGATTTACATCTGTAATTTTATTTGCTCTAACATATACTCTGGGAGTCGACTACTGCTCATAAGGAGTCGACTACCTGCTGTGAATTTTCGTTGTGCACTTTAAATTATATTGTTGATTAAGAACCAAGCGTAGATCGCTCTACTTGGTTTCTTAGGCAACATTAGAAGGTTTTGTTTTGTGTTGATTGATTAAAGAACGAAAAAGTTTTATCTTTATACAACATTATTCAACCCCCCCCCCCCCCTTCTAGTGTTGTTTGCCATCCACGGGATCCAACACTTGGTATCAGAGCGAGGCTACAAATAGTGATGGCGTCAACCTCTTTTCACTCCGAAGGACTGAACACTATGCGACCACCTCTATTCAACGGAACCAACTACGCCAGCTGGAAGATCCGAATGAAGACTCACCTAGAGTCATTAGACATAGAAGCATGGACTATCACCAAAGTCCCGTACATCGCATCCACCGACGTTGAGTTTGGAAAATGGTCCATCGATGATAAGAAGAAAGCTAATCTCAATGCAAAAGCAATGAATGCCTTGTTTTGCGCTGTTACAGGAAATGAGTTCAATCGAGTCTCCCAATGTGAGACAGCACATCAAATTTGGCACACTCTTCAGGTAAGTCACGAAGGTACAGAAAAGGTAAAAGAATCTCGTATAAATGTATTACATTCAAAATTCGAAACTTTTAAAATGGAAGAAGGAGAGAGTATCACCGATGTGAATACTCGTTTTACTAACATTACAAATGAGCTTGCAGGACTAGGAAAGAAACTTTCCGAGTATGAACAGGTAATGAAGATACTAAGATCACTCCGACCCGAATGGAAGGGAAAGACCACGGCCATTCGAGAAGCTCACAATGTGAAGGATCTCACCATCGAAGAACTGATGGGAAATCTCATGGCATATGAGATCGAGCTCGAAGAAGACAAGAAGATCGAAGAAAAACCAAAGAAGAAAAATCTTGCATTCAAAGCTCAAGAAGAAGATTCCGATTACACGGACAAAGAAGATCACATCGCGTTCATCTCAAAGAACTTTAAAGAGTTCATCACAAGTAAGTATGGAAAACGATCTTTTAGACCCACTAACGGTATTATCTGTTTTGGTTGCAATAAACCAGGACATGTCAAGAGAGATTGTCCATTGGAAAGAAACAACCGTGATTCCAGAGATCGTGGAAAGAACAAAGAGAATAATGAAAGACGAAACAATGCAAGAAGCAAGTTTAGACGACCAAAGAAAGAAGCCTATGCAGCCTTCGATCAGAGCGATGATTCCTCATCCGACGAATCCTCAGACGAAGATAATGATGAAAGAAGAGAGACAACACACATGTGTTTCATGGCATCTACATCCTCCAAGGTAAGCTCGCATCATGATTCATCTAGCGACAATGAGTCATCGTCAAGTGATGATGAAGACTTGGACTATAGGGGAGCATATAAAGAGCTATGCAAAATGCATGAAAAGCTCATTAAGGAACATAGAAAAACACTTAGAATTGCTAAAAGAGAGACTAAAGAAAAGGAAGAAGCTATTAAAGAAAATAGTCTTCTTAAAGAGAAAAATGATCTCTTACAAAAGGATATTTTGCTAGTAAATGAAAAGGTTGAAAGTCTGAATAATCTTCTCGTAACCGTCAAAAATAAATACGACGCTACGATGAAAATTATTGAGAACTTCAATAAAGGAAAAGGGAAGCTAGATAATATAATAGATAATCAAAAATTATCATCTAGCAAAACCTGACTTGGCTATGATTCTCATCATACCAAGAAACGGGTTAAGCACACTAGGATGCATCATACTAATGATAATGTTTTAAGCATCTGGGTACCAAAAAGATTATCTGATCAGCAAAAAGAAAGGTACGCTACTAACTTTGTTCAACAGATTCATTTTAATAAAAATTATAAGTATATTTTTCATGAAGGAACTAAACCGTATTGGGTTTGGTTTCCTAAAGACTAACTCCTCGGACTCAAAGTCAAAAGAGTACCATAAAACGCTTATCTTTCAGGTGCTCTAAAAAGGAGGAAGACAATGAAGAAAATTCAGGAAGTCAAACGGCTGAATCGGAACAAATGCTTTTATTTATTTTATAATTATTTAAATGAGTTGGAATAAGTTAAATTTGTATGCATGATTGTGTTTTATTGCTTAAAATATTTTTTTTTTGTTAAAAGAGCTCGTTCAACCTGGACCAAACTTTTTCTGGGATGAGAAAACAACTCAACCCAGTAGGGAGTCGACTACCTACAGGAGGGAGTCGACTACCAGTGCGTAAAATTCTGGGTTGCCTCTTTTTTGACTAACTTCTATTGGGTTCTATTTGAGTGGTTGGGTCAAGATCCGTTAAGACAACTTACCCACTAAAGTCTAAAACCCATCCTAGCCACCCAAATCTAGATCTAATGGCTCCTATTTCTCCTCATCTCTTCATCTCTTCAATCAAACCCCCAAGAAAACCCTAGAGGTAGCCGACTACCTTCTTTTCCCCTCTCCTCTCTTGGGTTTTCATCTTGAGGCTTGGACTTTTTGGAGTAATTTCTTTTTCATCTTCCTTCAAATTTACCCAAGGTAAAAATTTTTACTTTCATGAACTTTGTTACTTCATTTCTCTTGGTTATCTAGTAGTGTAAAATATATTTTTTGTTGTTGTTTTACTCTATCTAGATGCCTTTCAAAGGAGCTTTTCCTAAGAAGAGAAAGATTGCTACTGCTAATGTTGATTCTGAAAAAGAAATCATTCTACCATATCTCTTCAAATCAACTACCTATGAACATTTTGTTAAAGTGTCTAAGAAACCTATCTTGCATGAAAGATTTGTCAAACTCAATGATGTTATCAATTACGGTATTGACAGTCTGCTAGATTTCCAGAACTTAGCAAATTTGTTCTCCTCAGAAAATGTGTATATGTGTTATCCTAGGCTTATTCATCTCTTTTATGCAAACATGGATTATGATCTCGTTAAAAGTCGTTTCATTACTAAAGTTCTCGATACCAAACTTGCAATAACTGTAAAATCCCTAGGTGAAGCCTTAGGAATCCCATACTCCGGTATGATCCTCGAGAAAATTGAGATGACTGACGAGAATATCCTAGAGAGAATGTATCTGCCTGGTAAACACTTTCAGACCAAACTTCCTTGTAGCCATCTTCGCTATCCGGCGAGAATCTTAGCTAATATTCTGTCGTATAACATTACTCAAAAATCTGGAAGTCATGCTATCCTTTCTAAAAAAACAAGCTAAATGCATCTATGCCATTCTTGGTAACATTCGTGTGAATTGGGCTAAAGTCATCATGGATTCCATCCTACTTTCAGCTTCATCTGACAGACCTTCCTCCACACTTTCTCATGGGCACTATCTGACCATTCTATTCATTAGCTTTAATGTGCCTTTGGATCATGAAACAACCATTCTAGAACCTACTCGTGTCTTTGATGTTCATGCTCTTGGGAGAATGAATCTCCATCATGACCTTGATGAGAACGTCCCTGAAGAGCAAATCGCTACCGAAGGAGGATCATCATCCTCAAGGCGAGGTAAGAAGGTTGTAATTTCAGATTCTGATGAAGAAAGTGAAGAAGAAGAAAAAGGAAGCGGCGAGGAAGAAGAAGAAGTTCCTGCATACATCCTTGAACTTCAGGAGATGCTCCTGAAAAAGATTGGAAAATTGAAGATCTCACAGGAGAAAGGATTTGAAAATATCAATCAAAAGGTGGATGACCTCAAGGAAATCGTAGTGCAAAGCAAGAAGATGACTGAGGAGACGCTCGTTATGATCCTTGAAGAGATCAAGGAACTGAAAAAGAACAGCGGTCACCCTTAGTTTCATGCACTTCTATTTCAAAATAATGGTTCTCTTTTCAAAAACAATGTTCTCTTAAACTATGGTTTGTAATAATTCTTATTGTGTGATGCTAGCTTCTATGAAGCTATATGCTATGCTAAACTTAGTTGTTCTATGAACTAACATCTCCATTGCAGGCATATGGAATTTATTTTTATTGAATTTTAGAAATTACTGCTCTATTTTTGTTGATGACAAGGGGGAGAAAAATGTTATAATGCAAAAATGTGAATATGTGAAATAGCTTCGATGCAGGGGGAGAACCGCATCAAAGCAGGGGGAGTAAGTATACTTGAAAATATTATTCATATTCATGTATTCCTTCAAATTTTGCATTTGGGTGTCATCATCAAAAAGGGCGAGAGTGATGGAAATTGAATTCCACCCGTAAGTAATTTTGATGATGAGCACACCAAATGAATGCTTAGTATACTAACAACACTACACTTTAAGTATACAGATTTCGTGAAGCTCTACTAATACTCCAAGAAGCACGTATCTACGCTCCACGACAAAGAAGAACATGGCTAAACTCAAGTGATGAAGGTCAAGCTCAAACAAAGCGAGAAGCTCAAAGAGAAGCTCATCTTCACTTCATCAAGTTGAAACTGCCGAAGACATGTTCAGAGTCTAGTGTGAGTGTGTCGTGTCTTTTAGGATATTTGTCAAAGCCATATCAAATAGACAACACACACACAAATGATTTCAAAACAAATATTTTTAACTATCTTCAAAAATGGTTTTTAAAGAGCTTTTCTAGTCACTTCAATTATCGTAGTGAAACTCCACGCACCCTGGAGTTAACTACACTTTTGACTAGAACAACAGGAAAAACTCCTCTGGGAGTCGACTACCAAAAGTAGGGAGTCGACTACTTCTCAGAGATGAAAATTTCCTAGACTCCTCTGGGAGTCGACTACCTATATAGGGAGTCGACTACCTGCTGGAAATTTTCAAACGTTTTGAATTTGAATTTTAAATTCTTTTAAGTGATTTACTCCGAAATTTTTGGGACAAAAGTCAAACGAAATTCAAATTTCAAATCCCAGTTTTTCCCTATAAATAGAGCTTAATTCTTTTGTGAAAAACAAGATTGAAAAATCAAAAATTCGTAAAAGCTCTTCGTGAATCAAAGCTCTCTCATTTTCTTCTCTAGCCAATTTTAATTTCAGTTTTTGATCTTGCAATATTTTTCCAATTCTTTTGAAGATCATATTATTATTTTGTTGGCTAAGTTGTTTTTCAAAATCCTCTCTATTATTTCTCTTTAATTCTATTTGAAGGATTTTTGAAAAAGCTCTAGATCACAAAGAACTTATCTCGTATCTTTGTGTGATCTAGACTATCATTCTATTAAGCCACTACACAATTGTCTATCTTTTGATTGGCTATAGAATCGGGTGTATTTCCAATCTCTATCACTTGTTGTAGAGTATTGGACAAATTTCTTATTGTGTTGAATTGTTGGAACACTAGACAAGTCTAGTTGTTGCCAGTTGGAAAGTCCTCGGTTTGTGAGGCAAGGGTATAAACCTAGACAAGTCTAGGCGTTGTGTTCGGAAATCCTGGTCAAGGCTAGGTCGTTGGAAATCCTAACGAGTGAAGTTAGGTGCTTGTATTTGCCAATGCAGATAGTGGAAATCTCGTACCGGTTTGGTCGGGGACTGGACGTACCCGGGTTGCGGGGAACCAGGATAAAAATCCTTGTCTTTGCGCTTGCATTTTCTGTGTTTGATTATCCTTGCCTTTATTCTATCTTCAGCAAATATCAATCCTATTTCTATACGCTGAGATTTACATCTGTAATTTTATTTGCTCTAACATATACTCTGGGAGTCGACTACTGCTCATAAGGAGTAGACTACCTGCTGTGAATTTTCGCTATGCACTTTAAATTATATTGTTGATTAAGAACCAAGCGTAGATCGCTCTACTTGGTTTCTTAGGCAACATTAGAAGGTTTTGTTTTGTGTTGATTGATTAAAAAACGAAAAAGTTTTATCTTTATACAACACTATTCAACCCCCCTTCTAGTGTTGTTTTCCATCCACAGGATCCAACACCCTGTTGTCTCAGCCGAGCCATCCTTGGTGGGGGCCGGTGGTGTACTGGCGAACCTCCTGGTGGGCCCCGAGGTTACCCCCGGAGACTCGGTATTTGTCGACCGATTTGTGGCCAACCAGTTGGCACAAAGCTCCGTCCTCCCGAGGGACCGCTCTCTCCTGGAGAGAGCCCCCTTCGACTGACTGTCGGACTCCTTAGTCTGGCAGCTTCAACAGGGTTGGTCGATTTGCTGCTCTCAAACATGTCTCTTGATTCCTCTTAGCGTAACTTTTCCTTCTTTGCAGGCCACTGTTATGGCCGTCGAGGCGCAGCGCCGGTCGGCCCAGGCGAAAGGCCTCGAGGAGTCCTCGGCTCGGGAGCGTTTGAGGGCCGGGGCAACCGAGGTGGCCATTGAAGAGGCACGTATGGAGTCCCGACAGCTTCGATGCCGGGTGGACGAGCTTGCCTCCGAGGTGCTGGACCTCCAGGGGGCACTGGCCGACGCTCAGAGGTCAGCCCGAGAGGCGGAAGAGGCGTTCCGTCGGGAAAGGGGCGATCTCTAGAACGAGCTGGGATCCCTGCGTCAGATGACCCGGTTCGTCGAGGAGGTGGAGAGGGGCGTTGACAGGGTCCTGAGGCCGCGGATCGTGGAGGTCCTCAGGGAAGCCTTCGGCTCCTACGAGGACCTCCTGGCCCCCCGAATTGTTGAGGTCTTCCGAGACTCCTTCCAGCTGTTCACAGAGTGCGGCCAATACTCGCTCCCACCCCCGGCAGGTCCCACATATCCCCTACGCTCCGAGCAAGGCGAGGTTCCAGATGATGCTTCCTCCTGTGCCGCGAGGCCTTAGGCGGGCCTTCTCTATTTTGTTCCCCCCTTTGGCTTGTAATACTGAACAATTTATGTATAGAGCTTTTTCACCGGTGCATGTACTTTTCACCAATTTTCTTGTTGTCTGTGTACTCTTTTGGCAGAGTTGCCTCCCAGAGGAAGGGGGGCCATCGGTCTCTTTGATCTTTTGTTGCGTTTGTCCTGGTCAGGAAAACGATCCGCTGGTATCCCTTTACCATTCGTGGTGAGTGTGAAGGGTCTTCGGGACTTTGTATCCGTCGGCCCAATAGACTACGGCCTTGGAGATGCTCTTGGTCGACCTGATGTGGCTTTTCCCTCGTTCACGATCCTCGAGCCAGTCGGGTGACCGCCTCGCAAACTACGGGCTTGCCCTTAGTCTTACGGCCAGTCGAGGTCTCAGCCTGTGGGGGGGAATCGCCCCCGGTCCCTCGGCTTAACGGGACCGTCCAGGATGTGGGGGGGTTGTCCCCGGGCTTATACCCATCTGATACTCAGACCTGCTGGGGGAGTTGTCCCCAGCCTTACGGTTGATCAAGTCGGTTGGTCTGCGGGGGAGCTATCCCTCGGCTTATGACCAACCGATGGTCTTGCCTGCTAGGGAGTTGCCCCCAGCCTTACAGACGGGCTCGGTGATCGACTGATCGTCCTGCAGGGGGAGTTGCCCCAGCTATATGGTCGGTCAGGTCGAATGGTCTGCGGGGGGAGCTACCCCTCGGCTTATGACCAATCGACGTTACCGCCTACTGGGGGAGTTGCCCCCAGCCTTACGAACGGGCTCGGTTATCGGCCTGCTGGGGGAGTTGCCCCCAGCCTTAGGTCGGTTGGGTCTACTGGTCTGCGGGGGGAGCTACCCCTCGGCTTATAACCAATCGACGTTCCTGCCTGCTGGGGGAGTTGCCCCCAGCCTTACGGACGGGCTCGGAGATCGGCCTGCTGGGTGTTACCCCCAGCCTTACGGTCGGTCGGGTCGACTGGTCTGCGGGGGAGCTACCCCTCGGCTTATGACCAGTCGATGTTTCTGCCTGCTGAGGGAGTTGCCCCAGCCTTACAGACGGGCTCGGTGATCCACCTGCTGGGGGAGTTGCCCCCAGCCTTACGGTCGGTCGGGTCTACTGGTCTGCAGAGGAGCTACCCCTCAGCTTATGACCAATCGACGTTCCCGTCTGCTTGAGGAGTTGCCCCAGCCTTACGGACGGGCTCAGAGATCGGCCTGCTGGGGGAGTTGCCCCAGCCTTACGGTCAGTCGGGTCGACTGGTCTGCAGGGGAGCTATCCCTCGGCTTATGACCAGTTGATGTTCCCGCCTGCTAGGGGAGTTGCCCCCAGCCTTACGGATGGGCTCAGCGATCGGCCTGCTGGGGGAGTTGCCACCAGCCTTAGGGTCGATCGTTTCGTTGCTCTCCCTGGAAGGTGACTTCATGCATGTCCTGCAATCGATCATTCAGCCAATCTAAAGAGAGAGATAAAGATCTGTACTAACACGGTTCTTTCCATTACTCGAACCCGGGTGTACATTTGGAGGAAAACAAAATGCGAAGATGGCGAGGGTAAGCTAGCCTTGCCCATGCAAGGTGGCTGCTGGTCATCTCGCCAGTTCACTCGATGATGCGCATGGCCGTCTAGACCACATTCACCTTCTTCCCCTTGTCCGATTGCTTGGATGTCCCTTCCCCGGGGGCGGGGGCTGAGTCGTCGGCGAAGTTCTTCAAGTGCCCCCGACTGACCAGCTTCTCTGTATCCTTCTTTAGGTGCCAGCAGTCGTCAGTTTCATGGCCGTTGTCCTTGTGATATTTGCAATACTTCTCCTCGTCCTTTCCGCCCCTCTTCATCCTTGGAGGCGGTCTGCTAAAGTGCCCCTCCTTTTGGGCGTGCACGAGGACGACGTCCAGGGCGGCGTTCAGCTTGGAGGGTCGCGGCTCCTCCCTGTGCTGCTTTCTCTTGGCCCTCTTCTCCTGCCGATGCTCGTCAAGGTCGCGACGCTCGCTCTCGTCGCACTTGGCTCCCCGCCTCGCTCCCAGTGGGCGGCCTCCATCGTCTACGGCTAATGCCTCTTCTGTCAGCATGTAGCGCTCCACCCAGGCTATGACACCGGCGAGGTCTTTCGGTGGATCGTTGTGCAGCGATTTTCTCAGGCCCCTATGTCGGAGCCCTTTCTTTAAGGCCGTCTTGACGACCAACTCGGTACAGCTCTCCACATTCAGTCGCTCCGCGTTGCAGAAGTGATTCGGGATATAAATTGCATATTTTTTCCCCCTAACTACCCCCATTTTGTGCCAAAGATTAGGCTTAATTGTGCTCCTTGTGGGTATATTTTCACTTTAGGTCATTTTCGGGGCTTATTCTCATTCTTAGCACAAAATACGGTTTTTATCGTCTTTATTGGCTTCCTACCATTTTTCCTATGCTCCTGCCATTATTTCGATCTTATCGCCATTTTTTGGGAATTATTTGAGCGTTGGAATATTTTATAGATTATTGGAGGTCAATATTGTGTTTTTAATAGTCATTAAATTAATTTTCACATCAAATGGACTAATTTCTTCATCTTATATTTTTCAGGTACTCCTGGGAGTCTTGGGGATTTTCCAGAATTTTCTAAGATTTTTCTGAGATTTCTAAGTATTTTTTTGGAATTATTTGGAGGAGAAATAGGCTTTAAAAAGCCAGAAAAAGGAAATTATTGGGGGCGCCACGTGGGCCAATCAGATGGCGCCATGTGGCGCCATCGGCCGCTCCGCGTAAGCAGCAGGCGCGCGCTTATTTAAATTTTAAAAAAATAAATAAATATGATGCGGGCCGGCCGCTGAGGCCGGCTCGCTAATTAGTTTGGCGGGCTTCGCAGCCCACCCGCTCGACGAGCGGGCGGATGTTGCGCCCGCCCGCTCGTTGAGCGGGCGGGTCACGAGCGGGCCGGGGTCCAACCCGGCCCGCTCCGCCCTCACTTGCTGCGGCGCGCGCTGTGACATTTTTGCGGGTCGGGGAGCGAAAAACCCGACCCGCAATGCCTTAAAACAGCCCTGGGGTGCAAATTTTGACAGAACTGGATTTTTCTTCAGCAGCTCTCGGCCAGAAGCTGTTTTTGGGGGTTTTTGAGTTTTTCTAGGGCTTTGGATGGGGGAGGAGGCCATGGATTGAGCTTGGAGCTTGGAGGAGCACTTGGGAGAGGAGAACTTCATCCATGAGTGACACATTGGTGAAATTTTTCCAAACTCTTGTGTATTTTAATTTAGGGTTTTGTATTGTAATTGGATGTTAATTTTGAGTAAAGATTACTCCTTTTTCTCCATGATCCTCTAAATTTTGCTTGTGTGGTTGTGTTTGGGGATTGTTGTTGTTGGTTTGAGAATTTCATCTCTAGCACAATTTTATCTTCAAAAATTTGTGTATGAAACTTGTGTTATTCTGTTTTTTGGAACCCTAAGGGGAAATCCAAGAAGAGGATAATCCTAGCGGACCCTCTCTAATGTACTTATTGTTAATTACTCGCATGAGTTTCATTCACTACTTATTGCACCCCACATGTTCGATGAAATGCCGTTGTTTCAGAGTGTTTTCTCACTACAAAAGCGTTGACCATGGACTGCCCGGTCAACGTGGTCAAGGGGCCGATTTGGGTCCCTTGGGTGCGTCGAGCACGTGCGGACGCGACACGAGTCGGAGATGCAGACGACGTGGAGCACGTCAGCTGGGCCGGGTCTGGATCCTCGGCCTCGAGGGGGCTGAGGGGAAGCCTCGGCCCGGTGTGAGATGCTCGGCCTCGGTCGGTCGGACGACGAGGGGTAGCCTCGGTTGCCTCGGTTGATGCGCGGCCGGTGTGGAGCCGAGGGGAAGCCTTGGCACTTGGATCAGACGTCTCCCTGAATAGACGAGAACACTCGTCAGTGGGGCCGGACCTTGGTTCCGGCCAAATCCCCTCCGATGCCTAAGTCAGATGAAGATCTGAAAGAGGAGGCTCAGCGGGGACGGTTCGTCTCGAGAGGAGATCGGAATGACATCCACCGGCGCGAGCGGGGGGAAGGAGATGAAGTGGGGGGACTAGGTCGTTGATGGAGTACCTTAGGTTTTGTTACCTGAGATGCGGTCCCTTGTCCAGTCGTCCTTCTAGCCCTTTTATAGGCCTCTCGCCATGATTGCCCACGACTCACGTCCCTCGTCCGCCCCCAATCGTGCCCCCTCAATCCGCCTCCCCATCGCTGCTCCCTGCGCCATCCCAGCACCTCCCCATAACGGCCATTAAGTGGTAGCGGGCCTGGGGGAACGGTTATCGCTGGAGTGGGTGAGTGACTTGCGCGTTATCGGGGCCGGGTCGGATCGATGTTCGGGGGTCCTCTAGCGGGCCTTGTCGAGCGGGCCTGATCGTGCAGATGGGCTTCTGATCGGCAGTCGGGTTTCTGGGCTCGTGTCTTTCAGGCTTCGGCCAAATAGGCGTAACAATTGCCCCCATTGGTCGGGTCGATCGGCCTCGGCCGGTTCAGCTCGGCCGATGTGACTTCCGCCAATTTCGACAGGCTCGTCAGTCGATGCCGACTCATTAATTGGTCGTCATCATGAGTTAGTCCGTTCGATACTTTTAAGGCGCGGGTTCTGAAGCGCCGTCGGTCCCCTGATGTTGCCACGTGTAATTGCGGGTTTATCCCCACCGCTCGCGGGGTCGTCTTTGGTAGAGAAGCCGGGTGGGTTGTGAGCCGCCATCCCGTCATTTTCTTCTTTGTGTTGATCTTGATCTTGCCCGAGCTCTGCCCCATGTCGTCTTCCTCTGCCACTGGTTCGGGTCGGCCGGAGCGTGACGTCACTCCTGGCCTGGTGGGTAGTCCTCCTTCGGCGATTCGTCGGCATGGGGGCGAACTTTCAGGGGTGCCCCAGAGGTCTTAGCGTGGCCTTCGTCGGTCTGTGCCACCACCATCGGGAGTATACGCTCCGCCTACCTGCTTCCGTCTTACTCGGCTCGTGCTCCTGGGTCCGACGAGCGGATCTGCCTTCCTGGTCCCAACGAGGTTGGAGTATACGAGAAGTGCTTCCGCTTCGGGCTCCGTTTCCCGCTCCACCCCTTTATCATCGAATTCCTTCAAGCCCACCACGTGGGCTTGTGCCAATTCTGCCCCAACGCCATCGGGCTCCTCGTCGGGTTCGTCGTCATCTGCATGCTGAGGGGAGTGGTGCCCTCCCTCCGTCTCTTCGCCCGGTTCTATCGCATGAGTCATCACCAGTCGGGGGCGTGGATTTACATCAGCGCCCGCCCGAAGATGAGCCTCGTGTTGGGGTTGCCGAGCTCCCTGAAACGTTGGAAGGGGGAGTATGTATTTGTCGTGTTCCCGTCGGGTGTACCTTTCCCGATTCGATGGGGAGTGGCCGGCGCGGTCATCCTCGATCTGGGTGAGCCGACTGCTGCCGAGCTACAGACGGCAAAGGCCCTGCTGGCGATTCCTTCGAGGGAGCAGATGATCGACGTCCTCTTCAGCACCCATAACTTACGCAAGACGGTGTGGCCCTTGGGTAAGCTCTCCGAACATTCGTCATCCGGGGTTGCTCGGGCTCTTCTCGGCCTCTTACTTCTTCTTTGGGTGCAGGTGGATTCCCTCTCGGTTCTTCTCCCGTCAGCCCTCACGTGCTGGCCCCAGATCCGGACCCGCGTAAGAGGGATCATGTGTTGGAGGTCCGGAAGAAGCAGCGGGCCGTGACCTCAGCTGTTGGCTCCAAAAGGAAGAAGGGGCCATCTCCCTCCATCCCCTTGTTGGAGTCTTCCAAGAGGGTCCGCGAGGGGGTCGAGGGAGTTGACGTCCAGCCGCCCGCCGATCAGCACTGACCTGCCCCCGTTGAGGTTGCCTGGCCGTGGGTTGGCCCCTCGCCTCTCCCGGGCGGTTCCCTCCCTGATGCCTACGATCGGTATCTAGGCGTGTTCCGCTCTGACCCAGGCGAGTTTCCTTCGTCGGGGGATGGCCTTCTTCGTCCACGCTTCCCGGTGGGGGAGAAGGAATCGGTGTTTTTGAGCCGCGGAGCTGTCGCACGAGTGGCCGAGAACAGTTGCCTCCCTCCTGATCAGGCTGCGCTGGATGGAGTTAGAGATGACTGTTTAGCCACCTTCGTGATTCAGGCCGGCCAACAGGTAGAGTGTCTCTACTTGTCCTCCCTCTAGCTGCTTCTGCCGCCTTACCTTTGTTGCTTCGATGCAGTTTTCCTCGGTGGGTCTTTCGATGAGGCGACAGTTTGTGGCGCTTCCTAAGGCCAGGTCCAACGCTGGGCGAGATCTTGAGGTCCACAGTGACGAGGGGGAGGCAGGTCAGTTAGATGAGGCGCGGGTCATATCCTTGGAGACCCGCATAACTGAGCTGTCCTCTGCCCTCGAAGAGGCGGACCGTGAGAGAGCCTTGGCTTTGATTGCAAAGTCCGAGGCCGAGGCGCGGGTCGTCGAGCTCTTGGGAGACGCCGACACGTCTGGGGGAGCCGACAAGATCCCCGTCTCCATTGCTGCCCCCGAGGCCCTGGAGCTCTCCGATCGTCTGGAGGCGGAGGAGGAGCAGGTGAGGGCTCTCCTTGCTCAACTCGGCGAGAGATCCTGGGAGATCGAGGTGGAGAGGGCGGAGCACCAACGCCAGATCGAGACCTTGGAGGCTCGGGTGCGTGGGCTTGAGGAGGTGGATCCGTCCCAGATCGCCCAAGACGCTGTGGAGGAGTATGCCACCTCCTTTGTGGAGTCAGCCGTGGCCGAGGCGTTCGAGAAGGGTTTCACCCGTTGCCAATCCGAGATCCAGAGGAAGTTCCCGCTCTCGGGAATCAATTTCGAGGATCTCCGGGCGTACCCTGACGGCGAGGCGGTGCGTGGGGACGACCCAAGTGAACAGCCAGCATGTGGCTCCACGGGTGCCCCTGGAGATGTTTGAGGGAGGGGTATGCCCCTCGGCCTCTTCGCACGTCTCTTTGTATATTCTTTTGTTAGGCGCACGCTTAGCGGGCGTCCCGTCGGGCGAGGCTTTCCTTGTCCCGAGGGGGATTTTTGTGAACACATTTATCTGGAAAGGAACAAATTTAAATAAATTCATTTCGTAGAAAACAATACATTTATTGAAAGTACTTGCGTAAGTGTTCTGTGTTCCAGGCGTGAGTGAGAATCCTCCCATCCATATTGGCTAGACGGTAGGTTGCGGGTCCGAGGACCTCGATGACCTTGTAGGGTCCCTCCCATTTAGCCGCTAGCTTCCCTTTTGCGAGCGATATCTGGGTTGAAGCTTGATTTCCTGAGGACCAGGTCCTCAAGGTGGAAACTCCTTCCCTTGACACGAGAATTGTAGTATCGGGCCACTTTCTGCTTCTGGCGGATGATGGTGGCTAGGGCTTGCTCCCGTCGCTCGCCGAGGAGCTCCAAACCGAGCTCCAAGCCTTGCGAATTCCGGTCTTCGTCGAAGCACTTGAGGCGGAGAGACTCTTCACCCAGTTCGACCGGTACCACTGCTTCGGCTCCGTAGGCAAGCATGAACGGGGTTTCGCCGGTGGCCTCCTTGTGGGTCGTCCGGTATGACCAGAGTATCCCGGGGAGCTCCTCCGGCCAGTTTCCTTCGGCGTCCTTTACTTTCTTTCGGAGGGGCTCTATGATGGATTTGTTGGCTGCTTCCGCCATCCCGTTGGTCTGGGGGTGCGCTACAGAGGCGAAGAGGAGCTTGATCCCCCATTCCGCGCAAAAGTCTTTGAACCCCGCGGAGTCGAACTGTTTCCCATTATCCGTGACGATGGCCCGCGACACTCCGTATCTGGAGATAATGGAGTTCCATACGAAGCTTTTCACTTTCTTACACGTGATGGTGGCCAATGGTTCGGCCTCGATCCACTTGGTAAAGTAGTCCACCGCCACAATTAGATACTTCCGTTGCCCCCGACCCGGCTTAAATGGTCCGAGGATGTCGAGCCCCATTTCGTAAAGGGGATGGGGCTCACGATAGGGCTGAGCTCCGACGGGGGAGTTGAGGTGTGGTTGGCAAACCTCTGACATTCTTGGCACTTTTGGACGTAGCTCGTTGCGTCCTGGACTAGGGTCGGCCAGTAATATCCTTGCCTCAAGATCTTCTGTGCGACCATCTTGCCCCCGTGGTGGTTTCCGCAGATCCCTTCGTGAACCTCCCGTAGGACGTAGTCGGCTTCCTGCGGTCCGATGCATTTCAGGTATGGGAGAACATCTGCCTTCGTCCAGCGTCTTCGGTAGAGCATCCCCTCATGGATCATGTATCGGAGCGCTTTCCTTTCCAGGGCCCGACGCTCGTCCCAGTCCGTCGGCACCTCCCCATGAGTGAGGTACCGTATGATCGGGTCCATCCAGGTGGGATCTTGGTCGATCGCCATCACCTCCCGCTCTTCCGTGCTGGGGAATTACAGGTTCTCCACGTAAATGGTGCAGCCCAGCTCCTTGGTCGAGAATGAGGCTAGCTTCGACAACGTGTCTGCCCGTGCGTTCTCCGACCGGGGGAGATGTAAGACTTCCGCGCTCTTGAACCTGGACAGCGCCGCTTTGGCGACGGCGAGATACCTCTGCATTGCATTCTCCCGCGCCTCGTAACTTCCCAGAAGCTGGTTGACAATGAGCTTCAAGTCGCTGAGGAGGCGCACGGACTCAGCTCCGAGCTCCTGGGCCAGCCTCAGGCCGTTGATTACCGCTTCGTACTCTGCCACGTTGTTGGTGGCCGGGAACTCGAACCGCAACGCGTATTCCACGATGTTCCCTTCCGGAGACCGGATCACGATCCCAGCCCCGCCTCCTGACTGTGTTTCCGATCCGTCCACATGGACTATCCATGCTCCTGGGACTCCTGACTAGACAGGGCGGAGGTGGTCAGCCGAAAGAAAAGATAAAGGCTGGGTGATTACCGTTGCCGGGCCTTCTTCCTCCGGGGGATGTTCTCCTTCCGTTGTGCATTCAGCGATGAAGTCGGCCAAGGCCTGCCCCTTGATGGCCGTGCGTGGCTTGAATCGGAGGTCGAACTCGCTCAATTCCACTCCCCAGTTCAGAATCCTTCCCATTCGATCGAATCTCTTGAGATTCTGCTCCAATTGTGAGTCGGTCAAGACCAATATGGTGTGGGCTTGGAAGTATGGCATGAGCCTTCGCGCTGAGAGAACGAGGGCGTACGCCAGTTTCTCCATGGGCGAGTATCGCACCTCTGCTCCCTTCAAGATCCGGCTCGTGTAGTACACCGGCCATTGCACCCCACCGTTTTCCCTGACTAGCACCGAGCTCACCGCTTCCTCCGCGCGCGCCAGGTAAAGGCTTAGCGATTCCCCTTCTTGTGGCTTGGACAGGAGAGGCGGGCTGCGAAGGTACTCCTTGAGATCCGCGAACGCCCTGGAGCAGTCTTTGTCCCATGGTATCGCCTTCTTGTTGTCTGACGGTTCCGCGATCGCTTTCCTCAGAACTTTGAAGAAGGGGAGCGATCTCTCCACCGACTTGGATAGGAATCGCCCCAAGGCCGCGATGCGCCCATTCAGCCTTTGCAGTTCTTTGATCGTCGTTGGCTCCCGCATATTGATCAATGCCTCGATCTTGTCAGGATTAGCTTCAATGCCACGGTTAGTTATCATAAATCCCAAGAATTTGCCAGATCTTACCCCGAACGTGCACTTCGTGGGGTTGAGTCGGATGTTGTGTCGCCGCAACCGCTCGAAGGTTTCACGGAGGTCGGCGATATGGTCATCCGGCTTTCTTGACTTGACAAGCATGTCGTCGACGTAGACCTCCAGGTTCCTCCCGATCTGGGAGTAAAAAACCTTGTTGACCATTCTCTGGTAGGTGGCCCCTGCGTTCTTCAAGCCGAAGGGCATCTTCTTGTAGCAGTAGGTTCCCCGGTCCGTCGTGAAGGCTGTCATTTCTTCGTCCCGGGGATCCATCTGGACCTGATTGTACCCCGAGTAGGCGTCTATGAAGCTTAGCATCTCGTACCCCGAGGCATTGTCCACAAGGTGGCCTATGCGCGGCAGGGGGTAGCTGTCCTTGGGACAGGCTTTGTTGAGGTCACTGAAGTCCACGCACATTCGCCACTTTCCGTTGGGCTTTTTGACCATCACC
Organism: Scilla litardierei; assembly: GCA_030789695.1. Classification (NCBI taxonomy): domain Eukaryota; kingdom Viridiplantae; phylum Streptophyta; class Magnoliopsida; order Asparagales; family Asparagaceae; genus Scilla; species Scilla litardierei. Next base: position 98,199,684 of record CM061135.1, on the reverse strand, counting down.
ACGTTCGATAGCCATTCCGGGTACCAGACCTCTCGTATGAAACAGGCGTCGAGAAGACGCTCTACCTCCTCGGAGGCCGCCTTCATCTTTTCGCCACCTAGGTTTCGCTTCTTCTGCCTGACCGGCTTGAAGTTGGGGTCGGCGTTGATCTGGTGGACGATCACCTGGGGATCTACGCCGGGCATGTCCTCCGGTGACCAGGCAAAGATGTCGAGGTTCGCCTCCAGGCACTCGACCAGTCGGCTCCTCAAGTCGTGGCCTAGCCCTCTCCCGATTGAGATGAACCTGCCCTCGACGTCCGTGACCGGGATCTGCTCTTGTTCTTCTGCAGGGGTGGGTCTCGGCCCACTCCTTAAGTCGAACGCGGCCATCTGGTCGACTAGACGATCCTCGGGCCCTTCCTCCTCCAGTTGGTAGCAGGTATTCGGTCTCCCCGCGTCGCCTTCGACCTGCCCCATCCCCCTTGGCGTTCGGAACTTGATAGTCTGATGAAGGGTCGAGACTACTGCGCTGATGGCGTTGAGAAGGGGTCGGCCGATGATTCAGTTGTACTCCGACCTGATCCCCAATACGACGAATTCTACCGCCAGGGTCACCGAGTCTGGTGGGCCTCCGAGTGTTACTGGGAGGCGGATCGTGCCGACGATGGGGGTGGAATGACCCGTGAACCCCACCACGGGACCCGAGCGAGGTTCTAAGTCTTCCTTCCGCCGCCCCATCTTCTCCAAGGTTGACATGAAGAGGACGTCGCAGGAGCTACCGGTGTCGATGAGCAGCCGACGTACCATTGTTGTGTCGATGATCACTGACACCACCAAAGCTACGTCCGACCTGCGCGCTGCTACTGTCGTGACCGTCCTCCCGACCGGTAGGTCCGGCGAGGGTTTCCTGGCCTTCTCCTCATGGTCCTCCTCGCGCTGGGCCCGGGCCCTCTCCTGCCAACCATGGCGGGCCCTGTCGCCTCGCGCCTGAGCCTTGCCCCCCTTCGCCGGGATGGGTGAAGTCGTGTCATTGCAGGTGTGGTTTGTTTCTTCGTGGGATAGTTCGTTCCCACAGACGGCGCCAGATGTTTCAGAGTGTTTTCTCACTACAGAAGCGTTGACCGTGGACTGCTCGGTCAACGTGGTCAAGGGGCCGATTTGGGTCCCTTGGGTGCGTCGAGCACGTGCGGACGTGACACGAGTCGGAGATGCAGACGACGTGGAGCACGTTAGCTGGGCCGGGTCTGGATCCTCGGCCTCGAGGGGGCTGAGGGGAAGCCTCGGCCCGGTGTGAGATGCTCGGCCTCGGTCGGTCGGACGATGAGGGGTAGCCTCGGTCGCCTCGGTTGATGCACGGCCGGTGTGGAGCCGAGGGGAAGCCTTGGCACTTGGATCAGACGTCTCCCTGAACAGACGAGAACACTCGTCAGGGGGGCCAAACCTTGGTTCCGGCCAAATCCCCTCCGATGCCTAAGTCAGATGATGATCTGAAAGAGGAGGCTCGGCGGGGACGGTTCGTCTCGAGAGGAGATCGGAATGACGTCCACCGGCGCGAGCGGGGGGAAGGAGATGAAGTGGGGGAACTAGGTCGTTGATGGAGTACCTTAGGTTTTGTTACCTGAGATGCGGTCCCTTGTCCAGTCGTCCTTCTAGCCCTTTTATAGGCCTCTCGCCATGATTGCCCACGACTCACGTCCCTCGTCCGCCCCCAATCGTGCCCCCTCAATACGCCTCCCCATCGCCGCTCCCTGCGCCATCCCAGCACCTCCCCATAACGGCCATTAAGTGGTAGCGGGCCTGGGGGAACGGTTATCGCTGGAGTGGGTGAGTGACTTGCGCGTTATCGGGGCCGGGTCGGATCGATGTTCGGGGGTCCTCTAGGGGGCCTTGTCGGGCGGGCCTGATCGCGCAGATGGGCTTCTGATCGGCAGTCGGGTTTCTGGGCTCGTGTCTTTCGGGCTTCGGCCAAATAGGCGTAACAGCCGTATTTTCCGATTGAGCTCCCTTAGCCGGGAGATCAATTGAGTTATATATAGGGATGATTTCTTTCACCCACGGCCTCATTCGCATGCACACCACACGAGTCCTCCTCGTTATTTGCCGATTCGGCCCTCCACCCCTACCCATTTAGGTTAGAATTTTTAGTTTCTTCACGTTTTCACCACGCTTTTACCACTCATCACCGTTAATTGAGGTAGTTGTTTTCACGCTTTATTTTTCTTTGTCCATCAAACTTGTGAATGTAGAACGAATTGTCCCTGTGATCCGACCCGGTACTCACCGGTTATTTATATTTCATTGACGCTCCTACGCTTGGGAGCGGAAGGCGTGCACTTGCGCGTTTTCCGAGTCAACCAATTGGCGCCGTTGATGGGGACAACGGTTTCTATCATTAGCAATTTTTGATTGATTTTGAAACTTTTAGTGTGATACTCCTATCTCTTAGTGTGTGTCTTTCTATTTGTTTATTTTCCACTTTTTGAGTCGTTTGGTTGTTTATTTTCAATTGTTTTGTGAAAAAAAAATTTTAACAACATGGCATCACCTTCAAATTTTTTGGACGTTGATTTGGAGGATATCCCACTTCCGCCATACTTTCATGGCACAGAGTGGGAGAACCCTCATTTACATATAAAAAATATGAAGAGTGGATGTTTTCATGTCTTGGTGGGAATATTGATGATGATTGCATATATTTTAGATTCTTTCCCGATTCTTTACAAGATGATGCTAGATTGTGGTTTGACTCATTGTCTCTCGACTCACATTTTACTTGGTTGTCATTTCAGGCTGAATTTCTCCGAGTATTTTTGCCTATCTTTTTGGAGCAGGTACAGGGGCGGCAGGCCATGGAGCATATAGAGAGCTTTATCCAGGCTGGGTGGGAGGCCTACCATCAGGCTTGGCAGAGGTTCACTGATTTGGTGCTTGCGTGCCCACACCAGAGCTTTCACGAGGATCATCTTCTGCAGATCTTCTACACAGGGTTATCGCCATCTGGGCGAGATTTGGTGCAGACGAGCTGCGGTGGAGAGTTCTTTGATTATTCGACCGAGGATTCCTGGTGTTACCTGAGGGACCTTGCAGGGTGGGAGTAGACTGCGCCATCTGGAGAGCCGTCACTTGGATATGAGGATGATGGCCGGTCCCAGTTTCCACTTCAGGATGCAGAGCAGCAGGTCCAGTGTCAGCTTGAGGAGCCACCTTCGGGCTCTTTTTCTTGCGACCACATGGGATACAGAGCAGAGCAGGAGGATGGGTCGTATGAGAGCCAGGTAGAGGATATTAACAGATTACATTTTGATGAGTCGGAGGAGATAGATGATGGAGTGCGTGTCGACCACGACGATGACACGATGCATTTTCATTTTGAGGTTGATGATGAAGCGGATGTGCATGATGGCCGAGAGCAGATTGAGTACACCATTGAGCCTGAGCCACAGCCCACTTCAGAGTTAGCTTCACAGGTCGAGGCGGTTGAGTATTTTGGGAGGACGACTGAGATGAGCTATTTCTGGGATGGCGAGGATGATGCGTGCTTGGATTTGCCCGAGACATGTATACCTCCAGTCCTATCACAGATGTCACTTCCCTCGCCTCAGGATGCGCACTTGCCTGTCATCGAGGAGGTTTGTGAGGAGCAGTTATCAGATATGTGGAGTGCCGCAGAGATCGTTGATGTTGATATTGATATCGAGGAAGAGGATAGCGACGGAGATTGCGAGATGGTATATTCTGAGCCCGAGCTCCCTCTTACTCCAGTTTTCCCTCTGCAGCCACTTCGACCTCCTCCTGAGGCCGTGCATCATGCCACATCTAGCACCGCATTTCAGGGAAGTTTCCACCATCTCATGCCTTGCATTTCTGAAGCCCAATTTGCACTTCCACATATTTTTTCTTCAGATTGTCGTCCATTGCATTTAAATTCTTTTATTTGTTTTGACGACCCGTTTTGGAATGCTTTTGCAGGGCATGAGGACATGACTTGGATTGATGCAGCTCGTCTCCCACGTGATCCATATTATCCAAAGGAGATGCTTGGAGTTGCATTGCTGGAATCCAAGGAGGCCGGTGGTGGCCTAGCTCCAAAGCAGCTGGCGGAGGAGCAAAAGGATATGATCGAGCAGTTGCCACCACCGTTACACATTTTGGATCCGCCTTTTGCTAAGGTGTATTCTTTCCATGTAGTGTAAATAAATAAAAATTAGTTAGTTTGCTTTCGTGTGCTTTTCTTTTTTTTCTAGGATCTTTTACCGAGATCTAGTACTCTCCCAACATTGAGGACACTGCTTATTTTAAGTTGGGGGGAGAGTGTTAGAATCTTTAGGTTTGTTAGGATTTTGGCCTAAAAATTTTTGTTTTTTTAGATCCCTCCATGTTTCTCCATCACCCATTGAATTTCATTGCATATCATATTTGGCCTTCTCATTCCTACGCCGCTTGCTTTGTTTAGTCCCTACTTGCTTAATGCCATGCAAATTTTTCGGATTATCAATTTGGTATCGATTTCTCGATGTTTGATTGGCACGTTTTCATTTCTTTTCCAATTTGGAGTCAAATGCTAATATGCCATGTATGAAACTACTTTAGACGTCGTGATATCTTTTTGAAACAATTTGGGAAAAGTTTGGTGTAAGTGATTGCATTGTTGGGATGAATGATGTAGTTTCTAATTGGATTGGATTTGGCCAATTGTGCATGCATTGTGTTCTTCTTAGAAGTGGGTGGATGAGTTGCTAATTTGTGTTGGAATGAGAAAGAGAAAGTCAGTATAAGTGAATGTTTCTTTCTAATCAAATTGAGTAGCCGGTGCCCCACGAAACATTGGGGAGGACGCCAAAGATGAGATTTAGGGGATCATTCCATCCCTTTGCCTATATAGCGTTATCGCGTGTAGGTATTGGTGGCCGTGTTTGCATTTATAGCGTTATCGCGTGAATGCAAAACATAAACATGAAAAATCCAAAAACATACAAAAAAAGAAAAGAAAAGAAAAATGAATGAATAAGCAACATGAGTGATGCAATCTCATCTCCCATAACTTAGAGGAAATTTCTTTTGTTTTGGCCATTTTCATGAAAATTGGAAATTTTGACATCGTGATATCCCGATACGTGTGACACGTGGCTTATTTCTTCACTTTTCTTTGAATTGGATTGAGGAGAATGTCATTTGTTATTTACTTTCATATATTTGGTATATTGGCTTTGAAATCATTTGGAAATATCATTTTGGGTGTGCCATGAAGATATTGTGGATTTGGTGCATGTTTTTCAATTTAATCCGAATTTTTCGCATATTTTGCTAGGGACTAGCAAAAAGCTAGTTGGGAGTGTGATTCGGGATATAAATTGCATATTTTTTCCCCCTAACTACCCCCATTTTGTGCCAAAGATTAGGCTTAATTGTGCTCCTTGTGGGTATATTTTCACTTTAGGTCATTTTCGGGGCTTATTCTCATTCTTAGCATAAAATACGATTTTTATCGTCTTTATTGGCTTCCTACCATTTTTCCTATGCTCCTGCCATTATTTCGATCTTATCGCCATTTTTTGGGAATTATTTGAGCGTTGGAATATTTCATAGATTATTGGAGGTCAATATTGTGTTTTTAATAGTCATTAAATTAATTTTCACATCAAATGGACTAATTTCTTCATCTTATATTTTTCAAGTACTCCTGGGAGTCTTGGGGATTTTCCAGAATTTTCTGGGATTTTTCTGAGATTTCTAGGTATTTTTTGGAATTATTTGGAGGAGAAATGGGCTTTAAAAGCCAGAAAAAGGAAATTAATGGGGGCGCCACGTGGGCCAATCAGATGGCGCCACGTGGCGCCATCAGCCGCTCCGCGTAAGCAGCAGGCGCGCGCTTATTTAAATTTAAAAAAATAAATAAATATGATGCGGGCCGGCCACTGAGGCCGGCCCGCTAATTAGTTTGGCGGGCTTCGCAGCCCACCCGCTCGACGAGCGGGCGGATGTTGCGCCCGCCCGCTCGTTGAGCGGGCGGGTCACGAGCGGGCCGGGGTCCGACCCGGCCCGCTCCGCCCTCACTTGCTGCGGCGCGCGCTGTGACATTTTTGCGGGTCGGGGAGCGAAAAACCCGACCCGCAATGCCTTAAAACAGCCCTGGGGTGCGAATTTTGACAGAACTGGATTTTTCTTCAGCAGCTCTCGGCCAGAAGCTGTTTTTGGGGGTTTTTGAGTTATTCTAGGGCTTTGGATGGGGGAGGAGGCCATGGATTGAGCTTGGAGCTTGGAGGAGCACTTGGGAGAGGAGAACTTCATCCATGAGTGACACATTGGTGAAATTTTTCCAAACTCTTGTGTATTTTAATTTAGGGTTTTGTATTGTAATTGGATGTTAATTTTGAGTAAAGATTACTCCTTTTCTCCATGATCCTCTAAATTTTGCTTGTGTGGTTGTGTTTGGGGATTGTTGTTGTTGGTTTGAGAATTTCATCTCTAGCACAATTTTATCTTCAAAAATTTGTGTATGAAACTTGTGTTATTCTGTTTTTTGGAACCCTAAGGGGAAATCCAAGAAGAGGATAATCCTAGCGGACCCTCTCTAATGTGCTTATTGTTAATTACTCGCATGAGTTTCATTCACTACTTATTGCATCCCACATGTTCGATGAAATGCCGTATTTTCCGATTGAGCTCCCTTAGCCGGGAGATCAATTGAGTTATATATAGGGATGATTTCTTGCGCCCACGGCCTCATTCGCATGCACACCACACGAGTCCTCCTCGTTATTTGCCGATTCGGCCCTCCACCCCTACCCATTTAGGTTAGAATTTTTAGTTTCTTCACGTTTTCACCACGCTTTTACCACTCATCACCGCTAATTGAGGTAGTTGTTTTCACGCTTTATTTTTCTTTGTCCATCAAACTTGTGAATGTAGAACGAATTGTCCCTGTGATCCGACCCGGTACTCACCGGTTATTTATATTGCATTGACGCTCCTACGCTTGGGAGCGGAAGGCGTGCACTTGCGCGTTTTCCGAGTCAACCAAGAAGCCCATGTAGTTCCTCAGGGTTTCGCCAAGACCCTGCACCATATTGAACAGGAGTTCTGAATCCGGCTTTACCTGAGCCCGGCCATGAATTGTTTGCAGAATTGCTAAGAGAGGTCTTCGAAGCTATCAATGGAACGGTTCGAAAGACCTTGGTACCAACTCCGTGCCGCTCTCTGAAGTGTGGAATAAAAGCCTTTGTAAAGCAGGGTGTATCGGCCCCCTGGAATGCCATGACCCCTTCATAGTCCATCACATGGTCCTCTGGATCACCTGTGCCATCATACTTCTCCAACACCGACACCTTGAACCTGGAAGGTACTCGTGCCTCGGTTATCCTCTGGGACAATGGACAACGTTCGCGACTGGCACTCCCCGGGAGTTCCCCAGTGCTCACACCGTTACCGACTGGCCAAGGTGAGCCAGTGCGATCACCTCGGGGGCTCGCCCGAGTTCCTGCTGAGCTGTGGGTGGGGCTTGATCGGCATGTGCTCCTCTTCTCCCTCCGGTATTCTCGCTTCTCCAGCCTTGCTCGACGGGGAATTTCTCTCCATCGGGGTCGGTCCCCTGAGGATCGGTGGTAGGCCGGCAGCCGATTTGTCGAGCCCGGTCGCCGAGACAAGGCTGGAATCGATTCACCTTCAGTTTGATCGAGTCCCATCCCGTCTCCCTCGTGGAGCGAAGTGGGAGTGATGGATTTCTCCGGGATAAAGCCTGACATGGTAAATCGCCATTCCAAGTTGGTTGCTCCGTCCCCATGGTCGGTGACCACGGCGGACCGAACAAGCGGGCGGTCCGCTCCCCGCTGGTGGGCCCCTACCGTCCCCTCTCGTCGGATGGCCGGGTTGCCGTCGAGCTGCTGAATCGTGGCGACTAACGTCTGGAGGTTGGCGTTGGTTTCCTGGGCAAAGAGACGAAGCTACTCTTGGGTCACCGAACGGGAGTCGCCTGTCCCCTCGGTAGTGTGGCTGTGCTAGTTCTCGGGAGGGATGCAGTCACCCTCTTCCTGGATGGGGGCATGCGCTCCAAGCTGTTGCAGACTAGTTCCATTCCAGTGATTTGATGTGGGCTTGTTCGGGTTCCCACAGACGGCGCCAAATGTTTACGGGTGTTTTCTCACCGCTGACTCATTGACCGACAACTAGATGGTCAACATGGTCAAGGGATCGGTTGGGATCCCTTGGTTACGCCGAGCGCACGTGCTCTCGGCGTGGATTGGCGATGGATTCGTGGCTGAGCAGACGCTTCGGAAGAGCGTCGGTCTTCGGTTGGTGTGGAGACGAAGGGAAGCCTTGGTTCCAGATTAGGTGCTCGGCCTCGGCAGGACGAGCATCGAGGGGTAGCCTTGGCGCCTTGAATGCTCCTCGGTCTTGATTGTTGACGGCGCTCGCTAGCGGTGAACTAGTTCATTCCTTGCTGAGTCGTAGCCTCGACGCCTCAGTTCAGCTCCTTCCTGGACAGACGAGAAAACTCGACAAGGGGGCCGGACCTTACTTTCGACCAAGTCCCCTCCGATGCCTAAGTCAGAACGGATCTATGTAGTGCTCGGTGGGATCGGTACAGCTCAAGAGGAGGCCAGCACACGTATCCTCGGACCGAGTTATGGCAATGGTGATAATGGTGAAAAGCAAGGTCTAGTTAATGGAATATCTCAGTTGTAGGTGCCAAGGATTCGATCCCCTTCCCGGTTGCCCATATCATCCCTTTATAGGTTTGGCCCACGATTGCCCCCAATCCACGTCCTCTGACCGCCTCCCTTCACGTCCCCGCGATCCGCCTCCATCAAGGCGCCTGTGTGTGTCGTGGGGAGAGTCGATTAATGGGCTCCTTAATGGTCATTAAGGTGCTGCACTTTCAGGGGGACGGTTATCCCTGGAGAGCGCGAGCTAATCGTGCGTCTTCCGGGCCGGGGCCGGTCTAACTTCGAGTCCCTCCGTGGGCCTCGCCAGGCGGGCCTAAACCCATTCATGGGCTTCCCGTTCTAGGCTTGGGCTTGGGTCTCTGGTTCTCGGGCTTCTCCAAAATAGTCGTATCAAAATCTTTAACCATTATCACCATTCAAAGTGATCATGGAGGAAAATTTGAAATGACATATTTACAAAATTTTGTAATAAAAATGGCATAACACATAATTTCCTTTTCCACGAGCTGCACCATAAAATGGTGTAGTTGAAAGGAAAAATAGAATTTTACAAGAATGTGCTAAAACCATGTTATGTGATAATAATTTACCAAAATATTTTTGGGCAGAAGCTGTTGCTTCTGCATATTATGTTTTAATAGAATACTAGTAAGTGTTGTGAATGGATATGAACCAGAGTTGGTTATGATTGTCGGTGTCTTAGAGATACGCCCATATCTATGTATCTTATCTTATAACTCTCCTATCCAGCCTATAAATAAAGGGCTGGGGGTTCCTCTCCCAGTAGTTGATTTATAACACGTTATCAGCACTAACCTCTAAAAATACCACAAATATCGATCGTTGCGAAGGCAAAGGGAGACGGGAGATCCACGAGCGTGGTGAAAGGCTTCATCAAACGAGCGTCAACATCCGTGTAGGCTTTATTCAACCGTCGCTATATCCGGAGGACGGATATAGAGGTAAATCCTGCAAAAAAATGTCGTTTTTATCATACGTATGATAGATCTACCCATAGATCTCGCAAGATCGATACGTAAATTTTTAATCGCCTATAATCGACGAACTTCATCGTCCAAAAATCATATTTTTACTATGATTTTCAATATTTTTTATCGCCGCACCCCCCGAAGGGGGGCAGCCCTCGCCCTAACGCCGACCCCCCTGAAGGAGGGCGGCATCGCATATCGCCGCACCCCCCAAAGGGGGGCGGCCCTCGCCCTATCGCCACCCGCCCCACCCCCCGAAGGGGGCGGCCTCGCATATCGTCGCACCCCCCCCCCCCCGAAGGGGGGCGGCCCTCGCCATAACGCCGACCCCCCAAAGAGGGGCGGCCTCGCAGATCGCTGCTCCCCCGAAAGGGGGGCGGCCCTCGCCCTAACGCCGACTCCCCAAAGAGGGGCGGCCTCGCAGATCGCTGCTCCCCCCCGAAGGGGGGCGGCCTCGCCCTAACAACGACCCCCCGAAGGGGGGGCGGCCTCGCCCTATCGCCGGCGTATATCGCCAAAGGCGCCCCCTGAAGGGGGGCCACCGCACTCCCCCCTGCTCCGACGAGGTGGGGCGCCCACCCCCTTGCCGCCGTCCGGCGGCAATTCATTGAGGGGCGGCAGCGGCTAACCCTAACTGTCGCCCCTCAGGCCTGAAGCCCAGTCAACATAAAAAACGAAAATCAGTCTTGCAGGCCTTAAGCCCGCAGGCAAACTACGGACCTCAGGCCTGCAGGCTTGATTCAAAAAAATTTATGGATTGCGGGCCTGAACCTCGCAACCACACTGTGGGCTTCAGGCCCACAGGTGATTTCTGTTTCGAAGGAAAAAAATAAATACCAAGGGGGGACTAAGTATAAGCCTTAGAAGGGCCCGTTGGTCTAAAAAAAATGATTTAAATGGCGTTTTGGAGACCCAAAACCCCATGTAAAATCACGATAAATTATGGGACAGTAAAGGATACTTTGGGGTCATTTGAGGATAAATTAAAAAGTAAAACTTCTTCCTTTTATGAAGAACATGTCTAATTATTGGGCTCTTTTCCATTCTTTTGGATAAACTCAACTAGCACAACTATTGCATTAAATGATTTCCTTTGTAAAATCATTAATATATGATTTGCATCATTTTGGATTATTCTGTGGATAAACTGTGTATGGTTGTGCATATTTTTAAAAACTTAATAATTAGGAAGATCATGCGACCGCTTTGCCTTTAGTCAGCTAACCTAACGGTGTATGACGTTGCATAGTGGTCCAATAATTATTAAGTAATTAAATTGTTTATCTATCTATGCGAATATTAATGCATGTGATGCATGTGATGCCTGTGATGAAAATGACTGCTGGAAATGTTTGATGAGCACAATTTTTTGCATGGATGGCTAATTGCGGTTTTGGATTGGCTGTTTAAGTCCCACATTTTACTTTCCTGTACTTTTCTTTTATTTTTGAGAGAAATTGTAGGGAGGAATTTATGTAATTGTCTAAGACCGAAGACCAATTTCCATGAAGACGGAGGCCACAACTGAAGCTGAAGATCTTATATGGGACCCACCGGGTTTCCAAAGTTGTAATTTCTTTTTTAAAGCTTTCATTTGTGTAATATGAACTGTAATTGACTTTGGACTCTTTATTTATGTGGGACTGGCCGATCCACGCAATTAGCCCTTCATATTAAGATTGCCTCCGCATGAAAACGTTTATTGTTTAAATTATTAATTCATGCATATTTGTGCTCTGCTAGATAAAATGGCTAAAATCACAAGTGTCGATTTCGAAGTGCTGGATGCATCAGGGAGAAACTATCTGAGCTGGCAGCTCGATGTAAAGTTCCATCTGTGGGCTAAGTCCCTTATTTCTACTATGACAAAGAATGAAAATGTAAGCGATATAGAAAAGGTGCAATCCATTATCTATATTCGCCGCCATGTGGACAAGACCCTTAAGGCTGGATACCTTACGGTCGAAGATCCATTTGAGCCGTGGACTGCCCCTGAGGACATGTATAAACATCAGAAAGATGTTATACTACCAAGGGCACGATACGAGTGGGAGAACCCGAGACTGCAGGACTTTAAGTCCATAGCAGAGTACAACTCAGCTCTTTTAACATCACCTTACGCCTGAAGTTGTGTGGTGAAAAAGTCTCAAAAGATCGCATGCTGGAAAAGACGTACACGTCATTCCATGAGAAAGATGCGATACTTATGCAGCAATACCGTGAACGAAAGTTCACCAAGTATTCTTAACTGCTGTCATGTTTACTTATGGCTGAACAAAACAGAGAGCTTCTCCTCGCCACTCACAATATGCGCCCCATGGCACTGCCCCCTCCCAGAAGCTCATAACGCCTCTTCTTCTCGAAAGAAGAGAGACAACAAAAGAAAAGAAAGACCACAGAAAAGGAGACAAAACAAAAGGGCTAGGGGCCCTGTCCAGTAACAAAGAAATGAAGGAAAGCGCAAGTTCACCTGGCGCAGAAATGACAACAGAAAGAATGATGCACCCCACCCAAAAGGGATTGGGAAGACCAGTGCCATAACTGTGGCATGAAAGGCCACTGGTCCAGAGTGTGCCGAACTCCGCAGCATCTCTAGAAATTGTACAAAGAAAACAAAAAAAAGAAAGCTAAAACAAACCTGGTGACATCTGATGCTCCAGTCAAGTTCTCAGCTAACGACTTCGAAACTGATGACCTGCTAGATTAGCTTTTCTACTTTTATCTTAGCATGTTGTTTAGAACATTTTTATGTTATGAGAGCTTTTATATTATGTAATTTGAAATTCAAATAAATAAAGTTTATGTTCCTGAAATGCAAATGTTTTATTCATCTTTTTTTAGATGGATCGCTCTCATGACTGCTTGGTAGACAGTGCTTCGACACATATGATCCTTCAGTATAAGTGTTATTTTCATAGCAGTATACCATACAAAAGCCCTGTAAATACTATTTCAGAGCCATCGAATATAATTGAAGGTTCTGGGAATGCAACTTTGTTGCTCCCCAATGGAACGGAAATTAAAAAGATGCACTATTCTTTCCGAACTACAAACGAAACTTACTAAGTTTCAAGTATACCCGCTTAAACGGACTCCATTTGGAAATAGCAAATGTAAATGAAAAACAATTATTGTATGTAACGTCTCAAGAAAATGGAGTAAAATCCATACTTGAACGCTTTGAGAGCCTCTCATCAGGCCTCTACCATACAAAGATTCGGAGGGAGGAAGCTAACTTGGCGGAGCACCTGAAGTGCCCGACAGCAGCCAAGTTTTTACTTTGGCATGACGGACTTGGCCACCCTAGATCTGTGATGATGCACCGCATCCTAACACAATCCCATGGGCACAACCTGAAGAACCAGAAGATTCTTCAAAAGGGAGAATTCCCTTGCGTCCCCTGCTTCAAGGGGAAGTTAATAACAAGGCCATCACCACTAAAAGTGGATATCAAATCTCCAAGCTTCCTCGAAAGAATACATGGAGACATATGTGGACCTATCCACCCCCTAGTGGGCCTTTTCGATACTTTATGGTACTGATTGATGCATATTCAAAATATTCGTATGTATGTCTACTATCAACCTGCAACTTAGCTTTTCCAAAGCTACTGGCACAAATAATAAATTTGCAGGCGCATTTTACACTCAACCACATAAAGAAAATACGTCAGGATAATGCTGGGGAATTTACCTCCCGGTCATTTTAAGAGTACTGCCAGGCAACGATAATAGAAATTGAACATCCAGTGTCGCATGCTCATACCCAAAAATGGGTTGGCAGAGTCATTGATAAAAAGACTCCAATGGATTGCACGTCCATTGCTAATAAAATCCCAGTTGCCAGTGGATGCATAGGGACATGCAATTCTGCATGCTGCATCGTCAATAAAAATTAGACCCTCTGGAGGTCAGAGTCTCTCTCCAATGCAACTTGCATATGGAGGGCCATCGAACATTTCCCATTTGAGAATCTTCGGTTGCGCAGTCTACATCCCCATTGCGCAGTCTAGTATCTGCAACTTGTAATGAAATTTTCTTTAATGAAATTTGTTTTAATGAAATTTCCTTTTTCAAATTTACGTCCACTTTTAAATTTTCTGGACTTTAGTCGACCAGAGCCTTCTATTGGTCGACTACTGCAGTTATCCCAATTGTTGCTTATTTGACATGTGGAGAAAATCTATATATTAAAACACAACTGTTTTTGAATTCTAGGGCTGACTATGACAAGCTGACCAGGACAAGCAGGTTGATAGAAAGACGGCTTAGATTTAATCTTGATGAATGAATGGTTGGGATGATAGTATGTGAAAAATTTTGGGGGGAACTTTTAGAGGGGAAACTAAATTTTTAGTGCAACATTATTGATATTCATTTAAATTTAATGCATAAAAAGTTGTGCTCTGCCTTTGAAACTTGGCCATCATCTTCCAAAATTTTAATGATGAGAATTTAATGCACAAAGATTTCCACAGCGATTACAATATCATCAAATTTTCCCTCATAACAGTAGGTGGCATCAATCATTGCAATCAAAAAAAAATTAATCCCCAAATCATCGACCAATTTGTCTACTTCAGACAAAATTTTGGTTACAAACAAGTGTATATAAAAAAGTCTCTGCACTCTCGCTTTCTTTAGCTGTAAAATCCGCGCCGAAGGCGTGCTAATTTTTTGTTCGTTTAAATTTTAGAATGTGAAATAATTCTTGGGGATAACAAAGATTTTGAAGGGAATATCTTAAATGAACCAGTGCCGAAGATGCCCGCGCCAAAGGCGCCCACAAATTTTTTTACGCTAATTTGTTGTTTTGCGCCTAAGGCGTCCGCACCGAATTTGTTGTTCCGTGTCGAAGGCATCCGCACCGAATTTGTTGTTCCGTGTCGAAGGCGCCCGTGCGGCGTCCATGCCGCTAAATATTTTTACGTTAATTTGTTGTTCTTTTAAATTTTGACTGTGAAAATAATTTTATGTGGAGTAAAGATTTCACAGGGGAAAATCTTAAATGAACTGTGCCGCGGGCACGGATTATGACTAGTACATATATATATGGCAGATAATTAACACATAATTATCACACTTGGTAACTTTTCGTAAAATATATATTATTTTTAATAAAACAATAAAACCAAATGATCTTAGGATTTATTTAAGATACAATATAAAATTTCAGTTACACATATGCCACTTTCATTCATTTAAAAGTATATGTATATGTTGCATATAAAACAAATATTTAGGAGAAGCCACTCTTCATATTATATATATACTAGTCATAACACGTGCCCACGAGCACCGTTCATTTAAGATTTTCTCCCACGAAATCTTTGTTCCCCAAAAAATTATTTCCACAACCAAAATTGCGCGAAACAACACATTAGCGTAAAAATATATAGTGGCATGGGCGCCTTCGGCACGGAACAACAAATTTGGCGTAGGCGCCTTCGACATGGAACAACAAATTCGGTACGGACGCCTTCGACGCGGAACAACAAATTCGGTGTAAAACAACAAATTCGGCATTGGCACCTTCGTCGTGGAACAATAAATTCGCGTAAAAAATTTATCGGGCGCCTTCGGCAGGAAATTATTCTCACATCTTATTGCTACATGCGTTGAAGAGACGGTGGACCCCGTGTTGAGGAAGAGATCATTCGATCTGCATCAGCATTCAATCTGCAGCATTAAGTGTAAATTAAATTTTTTTTCCAAATGCATTAATTGTGTGTACTTTGCTATTCCCCCAGAAACTTTCATTCCCCAAAAAGTTTCATTTCCCCATAAATGTTTTTCCCTCCAAAATTTCCACAAAATCTCATCTCAACCATTCATTCCTCAAGATTAAATCTCAGCCGTTCTTCTATCAACCCTTTTGTCCTACTGAGCTTATCCTAGTCAGCCCTAGAATTCAAAAACAGTCATCAAATGTAATATAGATATATATACTTTATTAATTGTTTGTAAAATCATCAAAAAGGGGGATATTGTTGGAAACTCAGAGATCCTCATAAAGTTTTGATGATACAAACATTTATATATGTGTATATACTAACTTTATCTATATAGATTTTTAAGGCTCAAACTCACTCAGATAAGATAATCATCAAAGACTACATATTGCAAGAAGCATCAAACACAAGAAGAATCACAACGATGAAATTTTGTATCTTATAAAAAGTGATGTAATCTTTATTTTTATTCTTGCATATTGTTAGAATGTAAAAGCCTTGATAATGATCTATCCTAGTCCTTTAGGGTCCTTTCTCAAAAATCAAGTCAATGACAAAATTAGTCGACCAATACCTTCTCCTGGTCGACCAATTATATTCCACAAAATTCAGAAAATTCCGAATTTTTGTCAAACTATTTATAAGTCATAAGGATTATTTTTAAAACAATTTCCTAAGTTTCAGTTTCCTAGTGGACAATAGAGTCAGTTAATCGACCAGTCAGTTATTAAAAAAGTTATACCAGACATTTATATTACTGACAGTTATTCTTACCATTTAATTTTTGGTTAATTTTTTAAATTAATCAAATAGATTTTGTAACTAACCAAGGGCGGTTTTAACTACCCCAAACAGACAAAAATTTGACAGTTTCTGACAGTTTTTGTCAGTTTATTGGTGTCTTTTCGTCGAAGGTTGACTCAACAGTCAAATTCCAGATTAACAGCAAAACTAGTCGACCAGTCACTTCTATTAGTCGACTAATTTCTATAAAAACGGTTCAGATTTTCTAAAATTTTGGATAGTTGTCGAACGGTCATAAACTACCTATTTGGCTTATAAATAGACCCCAAGACCTCTGGCATTACATACAAATTATTCACTCTCTTTCTCTTTCTTTCTCTTTCTGAAGTTTTCTTTCTCACTCTAAAAAGAGAGTGATTTTCATATTTTCTTTGGGTTCCTTTGCAGAAATTTCTCCTCATTAGAAAGTCCAATTTCCAAGTGCGTTCGACTACAAATTCACATCAAGAACATTAAAGATACCATCGCCTTCCTTGCAATATAATTCATGCACTATCAAGGCTATATGTGATATTGTTTCTTTACTTTGTCTTTTTATTTGGTAAATCTCTTGTTGAAGAGATTGTAGAAGTTTGCAATACATGGGTGTTGGCATCTTTGTACGTTGATTGTTTGCGGGGAGCAAGTGTTTTAGTGGATTGAAAATCTTTACAGAGTAGAGGACTGGATGTAGGATCACAAGGATCCGAATCAGGATAAATCTTTATGTTTGTGTTTGATTATTCTCTGTATTGTGATTATTTACTTCCGCACTCTTATTGCAATTTTTTAGTAACTTTTAATTTTGCAATTTCGTTGTGATATACAGTATTCACCTCTCTAGTGCATTTGGTGTGCCAGGAGATCCAACAAAGATGGCTTCAGATCCATGCTTACAAATTTCTCTTTCAATTTTTTTTCCTTTTTTAAGAAAATATTTTTTTTTCAAATACCACTCAAGATGTATGTGAGCACGTATGGGTGTTTAAAATTCGAACTGTGTATAAAAAGGGCAAACCGCACAAACCCCCTCAAGTACTACATCTTCATCTTAAACAACCCAATATAAAAATTAGCCGAGGGATCCCTTTGTACCACAATTTTGTCCACACACAAATTAACAGAAAAAATCTCACTCTCACTGTACTACAACATAAAATCTCCCAGTATTATGTCTTCATCTAAACTGCACTACACGAAATTTCTGTTAATTTCAATAGTATAACAAGTTTAAAAAAAAAACAACGCATAATACAATCTGGTGTTGAGAATATTTAAAGTACGGTTGAAAACAAATATACAATGTTATGAATGAGGGAGGCCTTTGGGCTGCCCTCATCTTTATCCCCCCATTACTCCCTATTATCCCTACTAATGGGGACCTTTGGTTATCCTGTGGCCTTTGAGTTTCTATTGATTTAATAAATAGAGAACCATGGCTTTGTGTCATCGTTACTCATTCTTCTTATTATCCAACACGTTATAAGCACGACAGGTCTCAATTTCTTTGAGCTTTTTCTCCCTTATCCCCTCAAATTTACCCACCTACGCGCTAAGGAATCTAATTGTTGTGGCGAACCGTTGCGGTGATCTTTTAGGCGTATCGGGAGCGGGATTTCGATCTACGGATTTTTTCTTATCACAATCGCCCCTAGATTTTTGATCTAGATGTAATTTTTTCGATCATGTATATAGTTACAAAATAGAGTTTGCTTTGATTTTACAATACTTTTCTATCGGCTTGTATAAATCTGCAACATTTTGCTAAACATCAAAATTAACAAAATGATGAAATTGGTCATTAGAGCTCATTTTATATATGATTGTTGATGTGTTAGGTTTAGTTTCAGATGCATGGTTTCTGTGCATATTTAGAACATCACTTTCACACCTACTATTTTGGCTGTTGTATAGCCAATTACAGATTGAATAGGCTTGTTACCATGCATATGAATCCTTGCATTGTGTCCATATTTAGATAATGCTGAAATAGAAATTCTGTGGAGAGTAGCATGTGCTCATATCTTCTAGAAAGCTGTGTCTTGTTGATGGATCTCACGTGCACCAGGTTCTCTGTTCTGCGCCGCCCCCATCC
The DNA here is from genome assembly GCA_030789695.1 of Scilla litardierei. NCBI lineage: Eukaryota > Viridiplantae > Streptophyta > Magnoliopsida > Asparagales > Asparagaceae > Scilla > Scilla litardierei. The sequence goes on along the minus strand of CM061135.1, from coordinate 98,181,442 downwards.
GGCAGAGGGGTCCTATTAGCGCCATCCCGAGTGGGTGGGTGGGTGGGTTGGGGGTTTATTTTTTGAGGGGTCCAATTTTTTGTTTTTGGGCCAGAAGCCCAGTTAATAACATTGACTATTAAAATGATTATTATTTCGCTTATGGGCCTGCAACCCAAATCAGAATAAAATTTAATTTCGTCTGTTTTTATTTGGGCTAGAAGCCCAGTTAATCAAATTGTAAATTAATATGATTATTATTTTTGCTTTCGGGCTGCTGCCCGCCTCTAGCCCACAGGACTTTCGGATTATGATAATTTATCTGCTACTTTTCAATTATTAAATCTCTTAAGCATTGGATAAAACATTTATTTAAGTTAAATTGGTTAATCGGATCCTGAAACCGCTCTATCTTTAGTTAACTAACCTAAAGATGAATGACGTTTCCCCGTGGTCCAACTAATCCTTTTGACTTAATTAAACTACTTTATCCAATATTTGGGCTTGATGATTTTTGTAATGTCCGTGATACTGCACTATTATTTTTTTCATATTGCATATATAACTGCGTGGATATTTAAATAAGTCAAAATGCGCTTTTAGGGATCGGCCAAATTTTATATACCCTTTTTATTATATTCCTTCTCTTTGTAATTTCTTTTTCTTTTCTGAGAGAAATTTGTAGTGAGGAATTAATGTATTATGCCAAAGACCGGTATTACTACCTATAAAGATGGAGGAGATTGCATATTGCTGGGACCCAAATAGGGTTTCCAAATTTTATTTTTCTTTTTCTTCTTCTTCTTTATTGACTGTAATTTGGACTTTGGACATTTTATGTTTTGGGTATCTCGCTGAGCCCCGCATTTTTTCTTATTTATTTCTTTTAAAGCATGATATTTAAATTATTAATACATGCTAATTTAAATTGCATAGATTATAATGGCAAAATTAGCACGCGTGGATTTCGAAGTTCTTGATGCAGCGGGAAAGAACTATCTTAGCTGGCGAGTGGACCTGAAGTTCCACTTACGTTCTATGGCACTTCTCTACTCGATTCTGGCCCCTGCAGTGGCCGCGACACCTGCTAGCAGTGACCCTAAAGAGGCATAACCATCTAGCAGTTCTCCAACCGTTGACTCCAACATAGATAAGGCAAAAGCCATTATCTATATCAGGAGACACATAGATCGGACCTTAAAGGTCGAATACTTTTCGGTGGAAGACCCGTTGGAGTTGTGGCAAGCGCTGAAGGCACGTTATAAACATCAAATTGATGTAATATTACCACGTGCCAGTTATGAGTGGGAAAACCTCAGACTTCAGGACTATAAGTCCGTTGCTGAGTATAACTCTGCATTTCATAATATCATCTCACGCCTGAAGTTGTGCGGTGAAGAATTGACTGAGCATCGCATGTTGGAAAAGACATTTACCTCGTTTCACGAGAAAGATGCAATCCTCATGCAACAGTATCGTGAACGCAACTTCACGAAGTTCTCTGATTTAATCTCTCGCCTTCTTAGGGCAGAGCAGAATAGAGATTTACTGCTCGCCACTCATAATTTGCGCCCTGCTGGTACTGCCCCTATCCCAGAAGCCCACCATGTTTCTCCCCAGAAGTGGAAAAACAAGAAGAATGCTAGAAAGAACAAAGGGAAAGCTGTAATGAAGCCAGCAAGAGGAGTACCTCCCCCGACCAACAACAACAACAAGGGGGAGGAAACCTTGACATGGAATCGTAAGAACACTGATACAGTGACAATTCCAAAGAAAACCTGGGAGGACAAATGCCATAGATGGGCATGACTGGACATTGGTCCAAAAACTGTCGCACTCCTCGCCACCTCCAGGACTTGTATCAGGCGAGCCTGAAGCCTCCTCCTGAAACAAACTTGGCGGATATGCAAGCTCCAACTAAGTTCACTGCATAAGATTTCGAAAATGACGACCTGCTCGATTGAGCCCTACCTTATATCTATGCATTTAAATTTATGTAGCTTCATCTGTCTTTTTCTTTGAAAGTACCTTATATTTGAATGACAGCTTTTCATTTTCTCATACTTTCAATTTGATACTATATAGATGAGGTGTGATATATTGTGGACAGTGCCTCGATGCACTAATGAAGCATTAAAATTGCTCCCACATACAACAAGACTATAAATGCAAATTTCACTCCTTAATCATATATGAATCTCTCAAGTTTCAAGGATATTTCGTTTAAAACGAACATACCTTGGAAACTATGGATAATAATAATGAATATCTTTATATAACTCGTCAAACGGATGGCCAGAAGACCGTCTACGCACGATTCGTTAGACCCCTGTCGGGCCTCTATCATTACAGATATTCATCCTATAGAAAGCCAACTTGACTGAGCATCAGAAGTGCCTTTCATTGCCAGAGTTTTCAACACTTGGACAATAAACTTGGTCATCATAGATCAGTGATGATGGACGCATCATCAAATGATCCCTTGGAGAACCTGAATATTTTTCAAATGGTTGAGTTTCCTTGTCCCCCTTTGTCATAAGGGGACAACTTATAGAGAGACTAATCCTCTTGAAAGTGGGATTAGAGTCTCCTGGCTTCATTGAGAGAATACATGGTGACCTTTGCGGGCCCATTCACCCCGCAAGTGGCCCATTTCGGTACTTCATTGTACTGATAGATGCATCTACTATATCGTCTTATGTATGCCTTTTTAATCACCCGTTACATAGCTTTCTCGAAAGTTTATAATGTGGGTGAATTCACTACACGTCTTTCAAGACTACTGCCAAGTAACTGGCATTGAAATTGAACATCCTGTAGCATGTTCATTGTCCGAATGGGTTATCAGAGTCTCTGATAAAGAGACTCCAATGGATTTCACGTCCATTGTTAAATCCCAGTTGTCTTTGGATTTTTAGGGATACACCTTACTGCATTCTGCATCGCTTATCACGATACGGCCCTCTTGTGTCCATATATTATTGCTGATGCGGCTTGCTTAAGGTTCACCACCAAACATATCTCATTTGAGAGTGTTTGGATGTGCTAATATATGTCCCCATATTACCACGTCTTGATAACTATGAATTTGATGAGCAAAGTCTCATTATAATAGGCACGCAGCATAAAGAAGCCTGAAGCTTCTGAGACCATATCATGGGACACTAAAGTCCTAATCTCGTTATGATCCGCATACTATTTCAGTGTGAAGATGAGATCCAGAGGATCCTTCACATTCAGACTAAAGTACATCAATTGGCGGATAAATTCACGGACAACCATAAGATTGTTCGTTTACACGTCCATACTGCCAATACGCCAGCTAGAATTGACATCCACATAGATGGATACAATCCACTGGCAGCAGATTTGGCTATACCTCAATTGAAAAGAGGACGCCCGCCAGGTTCAAAAGATAAAATTCCTCGAAAGAGGAAGATTCTTGGAGATAATAAAATGATCCCTCCATAAGATGCTGAGCTCAGACCAGCGACCTCTCCCCTCCTGTTTTCCCCTGCAAAGGAAACATTAGGAGAAACATCATTATATTACGTACGTATTGGAGAGGTACTGGACAAATACAGCACAGTCGTCGACGACGATTTTGTTTTCGCTATTGCCGTTCACGTCGCTGAATACGACGATGACGTTCAACCCACTTTTCTATAGCGTAAACGCATAGATTGGCCAAAGTGGGACGAGGCAATAAGAGTAGAGCTGGACTCACTCTTGAAAGGCAAAGTCTTTGGACCAGTAGTCCCAACACCTGAATGTGTAAAACCGGTGGAATATAAGTTGGGTTTTCATAAGAATAAGAAATGAAGGAAATGTGATCATTTTCCTATTTTCATACTAAGCCTAAACGTCTCTGGAAAAGCCAAGAAATGCAGCTCATTGACGTTGTGACTGCATATCTATACGGCTATATAGATATAGAGATCTATATGTAACTTCCAGAAGGGTATACTCTACCCACAGAGATGAAATAGAGACGTATGAAAGTCTCCTCTATAAAGGCTTCAAAGATCATTTTATGATTTTACGCAATCACGAAAAATGTGGTATAACAGATTTAGCGAATTCCTTGCTGAACAAGGATTCCCTAAATAATGGAATCTCCCATGTATCTTTATCAAAGGAACATGGACATGATTTGTATTAGTCGCCATCTATGTGGACGACTTAAATCTAATAGGATCTCCTGCAAAGACCATTGATATATCTGATAGCCTTAAGCATACCTTCGAAATGAAATACCTAGGCAAAACAAGGTATTGTCTCGACTTACAGATTAAACACCTTCGTGGTGGAATCCTTTTATACCTATCATATTTCTCATACACCAGGAGTTTATGAAGAAAGATGTCCATTTGCAATCTATTAAAAATGGATGCATATTTATGACGCCTTTCAGTCGCTGGAAGAGGTGGAGGACATCCTAGGTCCTGAAGAACCTAGCTCTAGTGTACTAGTTACACTCCTTTATCTGGCCAACTACACGTATCTCTAATAGAACATCTGTAGTAAAGATGTTAGCCAGATACAATGTTGTCCTGGAGAGCACCACTGGACCAAGGATAAGCTGCTTCTGCGCAGCTTCTAAGGGTCAAGGATCAGCATCCAAGGTCGCATATGCAGGTTTACAGACCATCACGATGACTAAGCACAAATGGTCGGCCTCCTCCTAAAGATCTATGCATCATCCTCCAAAAGTCTACATCTTCTGAGAAGCTCATCATCCAAAAAGCATATCTAGAATACGCTCATCCAGGTCCAGCAGTACCTTGCAGACACGTTGTAGACTGAGTAAAAGAATACATACGTGGAGTCATCTACCAAACTTCGAAGAGCGTATCACTCCTGAGTGCCACTGTTTTCCAGTAGCCGCTAGATATGAGTGAAACTTGTATAGATGAGTGATGATTGTATTTGCTTTCAGAACATGATGGATGTATAGACGAATACAAAATGATTGTATGAATAAAGCCTGAAGCTTGTACAGATCAGGGGGAGTTGATAGTAGAGTTGTATTCTTTTTCCTTAGCTATGGGTTTTCTCATTGGGGTTTCACATAGCCAAAGGTTTTAATGAAGCAACCTCATTTACCTCTGGACCCTGAAGTGTACACCTCTAATGAAAGCTGAAAGACCTACAAGCATAAGGCTTGTATGGATCAGGGGGAGTAACCTGTGGGTTGCACTCTTTTTCCTTAAGCTGTTGGGTTTTCCCACTGGGTTTTCCACAGCTAAAATTTTAACGAGGCAAGCACGATTACTGCGGATCCAGAAGTATCCACCCACTTAGCATTTACATTAATACTAAGTAATGGGTGGATAAGAGAGAGTGTTATGAATGAGGGAGGCCTTTGGCCTCCCCTCATCTTTATCCTCCCCCTCCCCCCATTATCCCTACTAAAGGGGACCTTTGGTTATCATATGGCCTTTGGGCTTCTATTGATTTAATAAATAGAGAACCATGGCTTTGTGCCATGGTTACTCATTCTTCTTATTATCCAACATACAACGATTAATACATTTTTCGTGGTTGGCAATTGATGTTGGAGTTATTGGTATTGCGATGAATGATTTTAATTTATAAACAAAATTAAATATAATTAATTGATAATTATAATTTATAACTAATCTTAGATTAAAAGTTATTTTTTATTTTAGTTTCTATCAAAAAATTTAAAATAACAAACCCCAAGCCACCTAATTTTTTTTTTTGGTACGTAAAAGTTCGGGAGGTTTAGACAGCGGTCCCCACTACGGGCCAGGACAAGCCTCCGGGCTCTTAGAGCACTTACAGAGGACTTACAGGTCACCCACCAAACGCCCCTCAATTCATTGACAGTGAGCCTCGAACCCTCGACCTAGATAGTCGGGGCCGAAAGACCTTACCAATATGCCAATGGCGCTGGCAAGCCACCTATTTTTTAGTCCAGGAGATATGTCCAAGATCTAATGAACACACGTTTCAGAAATGGGAGACTAGAGAAAAATACTAAAATAATTGACTTATCAAGACTAAATCGTCAATGATCCACTCTAAAAGAAGATTGATATCTGCATTATGCAGAAATTTAATATGCAATTAATCCTTGAAAATAAGAGCAATATGACATCAAGCTTGATGACAGAGCGTAGATGCGTGAAGTGCCAAATAAGCACGTTTCAAGCAGTTCTTTGAAAACCCAAAATAAGAATAATACAATGAAAATTTAAAAGAACATAGAAAGAGGTACAATCTCCCTGTCGCTATAACAGGTATGCCATTAAAATAATTTGCAAACTTGCTGTTCCACGGTCACTACGCAACAGGATCAATATGTTTGGGATTTTATTACTGTATTGCCGCTAAGATGTAAGATACAATGTGAAGGGTTAATTAACGAGCCGACGAGATAATCACCAATAATTCAATTATTAAAAGTCTCATGAGATTCTGATCATAGTCGTCTAATGATTTCATTTTCTACAGCTCATTTACAGTGTAGAACATAGATAAACGGGTAACATTCCAAGAGTCGAGTTTGAGGACTGGAGTAGAATAAACAACCACATTAAGCAGAGGGAAGCCTTAAAAATATACATGGGTAACTGAGCAACATTTAAAACATACATACAAGTTGTCAAAAGATTTATATTTTATAATACCATCATTATCGATTCTGGAGGCTCCCCAGATCTATCAAGCTTTTCTTTGAAAGATTTATTATTGAGTCTGCAATCACTCGAGCACTTGATTTCATATAACCACCTGAAACCATATTCGTTAATGAATCATGATGCACTAATCAATACAGCACGTGGATATACACACAAAGTGAGAGTATTCAATTCACCTGACGTCAGCATTAGAAGAGGTATGCCTTTCTCTCTGGCGAATCTAAACACTTTTTCATCCCTGATGGCCACTCCTTCAGGACTGACCTGCATGAAGCATTGTTTTACTATTGCATAACTATCTCAGACGATCACATGGAACCCGAAGGTGATCAGTTGAAATCAAGTTAAATTATGGAAAGAAAAATACTCACATGAGCACAATATTTGTTTAAAACCTCCAGGACACTCTAGTATTATCCTATCATTTTTCTGGAAGTTCCATTAATTATGTGTCTCCTTTTGGACGTATGACCCTAAATTGATATAGCGCAAAAACATGCCACTTCATGGGCCCTCCTTAATTTTGACAATCTAAGTCAAGTTCTACCCACAGGGCCACAGCACACAGACAGACTGTGGATGTTAAATGGGATGTTCTTTGCATGCTAAAAGTTGGCACAAACTAAAATGTTAAGAGGAACTGTCATTGTCAAGCAATAAACAACCCAAAATGGATTAACGTTTTCCAAAAAATTCCATGTTAGATTCAGAGACTGTGAGAAGAATTTTATTTCATTGGTTGTGATGAAAAGTTGTATACATGTGTTTATATACATGTTTGGAGACTTGATATTGAAAGTCCCAATAAACAAGATGAAAGTGTACATGCAATATAGGTATTACCATGTACAAAAGATTAGATCCACCACATTCACAGTACTTCCATATACAGGAGATAAAGAGTAAAGAGCTATATACACTGCTCTATTTATCATTTCCCATCAAACTCATGGCGGGTCGAAAACACTGTTAGTCATTCCCCCTCATACTCATGGTGGGTCGAAAAACCAACGATTTGATATGAATTGGAACTGGGACTAATTTGAACCTTATTGAAAAGATCACCAACTTGTTGTTCAAAGAAGGTATGGAAGGGGCATTCTATGAGCAACAAGTTCTAGTACCTCGATATGATTAAAACAAGGTAGTGATGATGTGAAATTGTGAACGACGCTTTGATTGTCACGGCAAATGCTGGATGTTTTTGGGAATTAGTTAATTAACAAACAAATAAATAAATAAAAGGAAAAAAGAAATGAGTTTTAATAATTAAGTAGTGGGGCGACCCAGTAAGAGATGGGAGAAACTGAAATGCGATCTTTCTATGTTCTCACGTTTTAAATAACACTTCTCGGAGAGGATAGGCGGGAGCAGCTACAGTGGGCAGTTATAGCGGGGCACCACGACTGGAGCAGGCGGGGCAGGGGCCACTACTGAGGCAGTTCAGGCAGGGCTGGAGAAGACGGTGGAGCAGAACAACCCACCACTGGCTGGGGGCCAATTCCGAAGGATGACCGATGCGGAAATGAGGGAGAAGAGGCAAAAAGGGCTCTGTTTTCGATGCGACGAGTGCTTCACTCCGGGACACCGCTATGTAGATCGGAAGCTGCAAGTGTTGATAGCGGAAGCAGACGAGGATGATGACGTGAAAGACGAAGGAATCGGAGAGGAGGACGACTCCCACTCGGATTAGCACCTTCGGGACTTGCAGGCACCACCTTGAGGACAAGGTGGCTCTTTGGGGGGAGTATTGTTAGACCCGTGCGGGTCTAACCCGCGCAACCATGGCCGGGCCCATTACTAGCCCCCAGCCCTTTCCCTTGGCCGACTTGCCGCATGCCCCCTTTGCCCTAATTCTTATTATATAAAGGGGGGTAGCCGTCACTTATTTTTTATGCTTGATATTTGATATTTTCTATTGAGCGTCTTTAGGTTAGATCTTAGATTAAACGAGTGCGGACGTCCTCTTCAGCGTCTTGGGAGGAGAGCACACCTCTTTTGTGATCAAATATCTTTTTTGCTACTTTTTTATCTATAAAAATTATCTTTTTTATCTTGGATCCTAACAGAGTGACAAGGTGGCATAATCTATGAAGCAATGACATGGACACTGGACACATATATGATACGAGACATATACAAGAATAAGGCAAATTCTTAAAAGTAGGACACCGGGACGCAGTGATATAGTTGCAAATGTGCATACATAAATATCTATATATAATATATATCAAAACCATAATGATTACGTGTGTTCAATTAAAAGTAAAACAGACCACATTATAAAATTGCAATGACATGATCTATAGCTTCTAATCAAGTAGCAAAAGCAAATAAAAAAGATCTAAATAATCTTAGGTAATACATAATCTAGTTCTAATAATGTTTAAATTATCTGGTACCCGCTAAGTTAAGAAGATTATGCTTACACTTTCTTTCAAGAAACATGTGGCTCTAAAGTGTCTTTGGGTTTTATTTAATGCTGATGTGGCTTGAACACGTAATTATTTGGGTTACTAAAATTGGCCACCACTTCACAGTGTCTGACATATCAAACAATTGTCATGCAAATGTTGGTGTCCGACAGACACATCATCATTTTTGAAGTGTCTATACTTTATAATGCACGACTACACATATATCCCGTAACAAACTACGTAACCATGTTCAGTAGTAGTGTAAGCTATTGCCTTCTATTCTACTTTAGTGCTAAAGTGATATACAATATCTTATCGTTTTATGTGCCAAGATATAAGTGAGGATCCAGAAAAAATACAGCAATTAGTGGTAGAGCGATAAGTATACGGATCATTAACCCAACCAGTATTTGAGTAGGCTCAAAGGGAAAGAGACAAGTCTTAAAGTAAAATAACAAAGACTGAACAATGGTGACATAAAGGACTTACTGAGACCTAATTGAGTAAAGTGTGTCAGATCTTTACTTACTGAAACCCAATTAACTTATTATGTAATCAATGGGCCAAAGTGGGTCAGATCTTTACTTACCGAAGCTCAGTTAAGCCAGCCCCTCTCCCTCATCCATTCAGAAGCAAGAAATTAATAAGACAAAACTGAAGCTGGAGTCCAGAACCGAGACGAAACAAGATGGGAGAAAGGCGCAATGAATTTCAGGTAAGTAATTCTCGCTCACAATACCTCCTCTTCTTTTTTAGTTGCTAAGTTTGGGAATTAGTTTTTTGGTTGTTTTCCTTCTTTTAACAATTTTTCTCAAAAATTTTGTGAGAATTTTAATAGATCTAGGTTTAAAATTCCTTATATAATGATTATTGCAATGGTTTTGTAAAACTTTTCCTGTTTTGATCTGAAACTGAGTTCCATACCCATCCTTTCTTACAACACGGTATGGAACAGCCAAAACCTTTGAGTTGCGGCCGATACGTCAAACTTTGGATGAGATAGTGAGTCACTCTCTCGAAAATATCAGATATGTAATTCTTCTTGCAGAAAAGGTATCTATGAGAAGATGCAACCTCAATTCTTCATAAATAGTGGAGAAGCACATGGTCCTTCATCCTGGATTGTTTCTGAAGGTGTTGCTTTAAGAAGCTAATGCACATGTATCATCCTCTTGAGTATCATGGCACCCATATATAGCACTACACAACCTTAAAGGATGTGCAATAGAACATGGCATAATCAGCAAGAATCTCTATAACCCCATTTGTAAGAAGATGCTAACGAAACTGTTCAAACAAAGCATGGAATGCACATTTGAGGTCATGAATTTATCGATGAAGATGAGAAACATGATTAAGAGCATGAACACTTAGGGCAGCTACATATTAACCACTTTGGAAAGCTCACCATTAAGAAATGTATTCTTAACATCTATTTAAAACAATGACATTTCTGATCAGCAGCAACAGTAATAGATGTCTAGCTAGATGCCATTTTCGCAACGGGGCAAATGTCTCTTCTTGGTCATGCATGTTCTTAAGAAAAACACAGGTCATAAATCTAGCTTTGTATCTCTCAACATGCCCATCAAACTTAGTTTTGATCTAATAAATCCATTTGCGACTTACAGGGTCAAGTACAAGATCCCAAGTATGAATATGATGGAAAACATTCCTATTCTTCCAGCATAGCCTGTTGCCACTCTGATTTTAAGCAACCTCGCTATAGGAGGTAGGTTTCTATATACAGTGAATGTCAGTAAGGACAGATACATTGTGGAGAATAGAAATTAGTCATAGCACAACTATAGCGAGCAAAAATTTAACAACCTTTTATAAGGTTCAACGCTGAGGGTCGGCATAGGGAGATGGAGCAAGTGTAGAACATCAACCATCTTGGGAGTTGTGAGAAGTATCCTGTAGTTCAGGAGGCAGTTATGGACAGCAACGAAAAAGTAGAATTAGTAGGAATTATTGTGATGTAAACAAGCCCGCCAAACTATAAAATGAAGACTTAACTCTGAGTGAAGACCCAATGACAAGATGAATGCTAAAAAGAATGTAAGATGCAATTGGAGCCAATGTAGGAGCATTGCTTGCCCAATAAAACTGTGCTAAAAATAAGCAAATGAGGCATTAGTCTTGCTAATCCAAGCCCAAGAAAATTAAGGTCCAAGTTAGAAGTGCAACCAATAAATCTGACTGCGTGGGAAAGACCAAGAGTCAACCAATAAATTTGAACGCATGGGAAAGATCCAGAGTCAAATGCAACAATAATTAAATCTAAATGCATGGGTGAGATCAAGAGTCAATAAGCACAATTTTATGAATTATAAATGTAATTTTTGTTCATGTCATTAGACTTGGAGTTTAAAGATGTCTTTTGGTTTTACCTAGGTGATCATTATGTCTTTTAGTCATATCAGGTTATGATGACTAATGTGCTACCAAAAGCTATTAATTGTCTTTAATTAGTGTCTTTAAGATATATAGTCTACTGAGTCTTTTAAGTTTTCAAGCTCTACCTATAAATAGAGCATGTACTCCATTGTAAGGATTAGATTAATCAGAGTATTATTTTAAAAATTGAGTGTTCTCATATTGTGTGAGATTTTGTATCTTCTTTAGCTCTTGTGAAACATTCTCTTGTCAATCTTCTTTATAAGATTGATAGAATAAAATTCGCAAAATCCCCTAATTCATGTTTCAACCCAAGTGTGTTGTTTTGTGGATTGGTTCAACTAATGTTCATGGTTGAACAAGTGCTCTAAGTAGCAAGTCACGTTGCTTATAACATTGGTTGGCTATTTACATTTGCCTGGTCAGTTAACTCACGAGCTTATCACTCTCAATTTTCCTTTTTCTTAGTCTGGAGTATGATATGCATATCCTTCTTTTAAGTTTGTTTCGAGTTCCTTTAACATACATATGTCGTGCAGATCGGGTCCCCTGCGATTTCACACCATTTGGTATCAGAGCTACTGCTTGACACGGTACGTGTTTCTTCCTATATTTTCATTGCTTCCAAAAAAATTCTGTTTCAAATCCTTCCATATCCTTTGTTACTGCCAAAAAAACAAAGAAAATTTCCAAATCCTCAAAACAATTCCAAATCTTAGTTTTCATCTTTAGTGTGCAAAACTTTTGTTTCATCTTCTTCCTGCTTTACCTTTGTTATATCATTCAAAGCTAAAATCTGTTCGATGTTTGTTTAGTTTGGTATAAGTAAAAGCACCAAAGAAAGAAAAAAGAAACCAAAAGCAAAAAAAGTAAAGCTTGGCAAAAAAGAAAAAGAACAAAAAATGGTGCTCAATTCAGTTTTATACAACTGTTATTGCATTATTGACTCTTATTATTAAGTTTGGTTTTGCACTACTAGGGAATTTGCATGTTTTCATTGAATCCCTAGCCTAGAAGACCCAATCCTATTTTAGGCCTATAATCCCATCCATTTTTTCACAGTTTGACCAACCACCACTACATACTTGGTTGAAGTGAATAATTGGCATTGTTGGATCATTCATCAAAGATTTGAGTTGCATAAGAGCTAAAAATATAGATTTTGAGGAAATTGTAAGTTAGTGAGATTATCAAGAGTGGATTGTAAACATTGAGTGTGAGAGTTGTGAGGTCATTCATATATATTTTTATCTTTCACTAACATGGCAAGAAATCCAAAAGATACTAACCAATGAGTAACTCTTTTTCATATGCAAGCATTGGTGAGCCATCTTGAGAGACTGTTTGATAGAAAACTAGAAGGATGATACATATGTACTTTTGGGCCTTTAGGGGTATTGGAATTTTTCGGATTTTTAAGGGCATTTTCGGAATTTTCAGTATTTTTGGGTTTTTCTGCAAATTTGTATTCTCTGAACTCTATTTATAGGTGGGAGGGGCTGGGGTATTTCTTATGTTGAATTTGTGAAAAAATTGATATTAGAGGTGAGATTATCCTTCGTTCTTTAGGAGAGTGCGGACGTCATCTTCAATTGGTGTCTTGGGAGAGTGGTCACATCTACAATTGTGGTCAAGTTATCATTTTTATTTCAATTTTTATCTAATAAAATTCAGATTTGGTTTTGATTCCTATCAATTCGGTATCAGAGTGTAGATCCTGATGGTGGAAACTTAGGAGGATACGTTTCAAGCGCAGACGAAGAGGATCATGCAAACCCTCGTGCAAATATCACAATAAATTAATCAACTCGTGCAGTTAAGCAATCCGACGGTGTCGAAAGCCTTTACGTAGGGCAACAAAATTGCGAAAATTTTAGATTTGAACGAAAACACATCTAGGGCTAAAGGCAACGGATTTGGCGGAAAAAGGAAGAAAAGAAATCTTGAAAGCAACTCTTTCAGAAGTTAAGGAAAGCCCTTGAGGAAGAAGAGGCTGAGGAAGCGACAGATGAGGCAAGGAAAAATGCAGAACTTCTGGAGGCCGGCAATCTAAATCAATGGCAACAAAATTCAGATCTGATGCGGTGAAAATTTTAGATTTGAGCAAAAACCCAGATCTACGGCTAAAGGTGACGGCTTTGGCAAAATAGAAAGGAAAAGTGGCAGATTATGAAGAATGGTTGCTTCCCGAAGCCAACGGCTACAACACGGACAACGAGGAAGACCCTCGGAGGGGGCGTAAACCCTAGCCAATGCCCCGGGGACTGCCGCAACAACGTGCAGGCTGTGTAGGCCATCTATAGGCCCTGTCGGGTCTTGCAGTGGCCCTGCAGGCCCCCTGTTGGGCATGCAGATCCCTTTCGTAGACCTGCAGGGCCCCTGGACCATGTTTACAGCCCTACAGGGCCCACCTTGGCCCGACGACGTCCTTCGGGCCTCGCGTTGGCCTGACGATACTTTCCAGAACCTCGATTGGCCTGTCGACACTTTTACATGGCCCCAAGGCCATTGGTTTTCAGTTGAACGTCCTCTCGAGCATCAGCAATTCTGTTTTGGGCATGGACATTCAGATGTGATTGACGACTACCGTGGCTTTCTTCCAAACGACGTTGAAGATGGTGGAGACCAATCGTATCCTTTTGACCCAATATGAGGAATACAACCCACTTGGAGCAGATGGCCCATGCACTTCATGCATCACATTGAGGACAAGGTGGTTTTCAGGGCGTGTAAGTACATTGAGGACAACCACTCCCACCTATAAATAGATCTGCACTTTTGGGCCTTTAGGGGCGTTTTGAGAATTTTCCATATTTTTAGGTTTTTCTGCAAATTTGTATTTTTGGAACTCTATTTATAGGTGGGAGTCGCTGAGGGATTCTTATTTTGAATTTGAGAGAAAATTGATATTAGAGGTGAGATTATCCCTCGTTCTTCGGGAGAATGTGACATCCTCTTCAATTGACGTCTTGGGAGAGCGACCACTTCTACAATTGTGGTCAAATTATCCTTTTTATTTCAGTTTTTATCTAATAAAATTCAGTTTTGGTTTTGGTTCCTATTAAAGAAATCCATGAACGATTGGATCAAATGGAGAATCAAGTTTCTATACAACAAAATCCTCCAAGCAATCAAGAACAATCACATGGAGATACGAAGAGCCAAGTTGATGGGATGAATTTAAAGATTACCAACCAAGGAGGTTTCATCATGATGAACAAAGGAGGCATAAAAATCGACGAGACCGCCTTGGTAGAATTAAAATCAAAGTTCCTTCATTTCAAAGCAAAAAATAATCACGAGGCATATTTGGAATATGAGGTATGTGTTGAGCAAATTTTCTTATGTCATAACTACTCTGAAGGTAACAAGGTGAAACTTACAGCTCTCGAGTTTACTGATTATGCTCTTGTTTAATAGGATCATGTGCAAAAAGATAGAGATCGGTATCGAGAATGTCCCATTAGCACTTGGGCAGTAATGAAAGCGACCATGATGAGGCGATATAATTCCATCTTATTTCTATAAAGAACTTTATCACAAACTGCAACGACTCACACAAGGCCCTATGAGTGTAGATGAGTATCACAAAGAGATGGAGATCGTCATGATTAGAGCAAATGTGGTGGAAGACAAAAAAAGTGACAATGGCTCGTTACTTACATGGACTTAATCGTGACATTGCTGCTTTTGTGAAGATGTATCACTATTTAGAGCTTCAAGGTATGGTCCACTAAGCTTTCAAGGTAGAAAAACTAAATAGGAGAAATGCTGTAAGAAAGAGCTTTAATTCTTATATCCCTTGGAAGACTAATTCAAAGAAAGATACTTCCTCTAGTTCTAAAGAGAAAGATTCAAAGAAAGTTGAGGAGTTGACTGCTATTCCAAAGAAAAGAAAATGTGAGAAAAATAGAGTCAAAAAGAAGAGAGTAAAAAATAAGAGTGATAGAAAGATATTAGATTTGAGTGGAGAAGAAAACGAGAGAAGTGAAAATGTGAGCGAGAAAAAGATGAGAAATTTGAATGAAGATGTCTTTCTTGATGAGTTATCACCAGGTGTTGTCCTCGAAATTTATACCGCAAGCACACACGATATAATTGTAGCGTTATACGAATCGTCCACTGGGAGGCAGTTGTTGAGTATTGGTTTTCTTCAAAGAAGTTTAGCTATGCGATCAATTGTGAGACTAAGTAATAGATGCTAAGGGAAAATATCAATATGAAAAAGTTCTAGAGCCAGGATATCACCACTATTGGATTTAAACTAGGATTGAATTGGGTTGATTGGTTGTTGAATTCATGTAATATGGAGAGGTTGTCTAACATAAGTGCATCTCCTACCCCAACTTCAGTAATGCAATGATATGATAGTCCCTTATGTTATCCATACACCCACTTCAGTGATGTCATGATAGTTCTACATATCACATACTGAAGCCAGCTCCCATTGATCATCAACATGTTGTAGGTGTGCGACTACTCACGATCCATTGATAGATAAGCAATCAAAATCATCAATTGAATCATCATAGCAATGTAGATGGAATAGAAATTGACAATAAAATAATCCACAATGAAGAGAAATAAGAAAAACTAACTCTATTGCAAAATAGAGACATAAAATCCACATGAACAAAAAGGAAATACAAAAAGTTGCGGAGAATAATCAGAATAATCACTGATACTCCTAAAATTTTCTGATAAACCCCTCAAAAACTCTGTAATGGGCATCCTCTATCTCAGAGGAAGAAGAAAGGTATATATACCCCCACAAAACTCCCCAAAAGTTCCCAAATATGCCCATTGACGATGCCTAGAAACCCTCAGAATTCCTATTCGACGCGACCGCATCGCCTAAATGTCGAAATCATGCTTCTCTGTCTGATTTTGACACGACCGCATAGAAATCTACGCGGCCGCGTCGTTCGGCGGTTCAGCTCTTCAAAATCTTCATTTAAACGGTCGCGTGCTCGCGTGGTTCACCGGTTCCACCGAAAACTCTCATTTGTGGAAGCGGAGCATGCGACCATTTGGCGACTTCAGCTTCTTAATGCGACGAGGTCGCGACATCTACCCAAACGACCGCGTCGAAGCAGCTTTCTTCTCATCTTTGCCTCGTGATGACGCGACCGTTTCATTCGTTACGCGACCACATTGATGGGCTTTTGGCAGCTAGGGGAGTTTCCTGGTGACGCGATCACGTGTTGCATGTTTTTCCCATCTCCTTTGGCTTTTTGGGCTCCTGTTTGCTTCTTGCTTCGCTCAATTGCTTCAACCTCCGCTCTAGGGTCCCGAAATCATTCATTTGCATATGCAATATGCACAAAAGACCCAAGAGTAAAAAGAAACCAAAACGAGAGAAATGGAGTGGAACGTAGGATGAAATGGCGTGATATGCATTTAAATAAAGCATGAAATATATACAAAATGAACACTCATCAAAATCCCCAAGCTAAACTATTCATTACTCTCAAAGAAGACATGAAAAGGTATAGATTGGAGGCATGCAAGCAAACATTACAAATGATGGCACGATTTTTGAGAATTTCACAACATCGAGCATATATACACGGATGAATGAAATTTTTTGATTCATGGAGTTATAAACACATCAATTCCTCGTCACCACTAAGGATGTTATTTCTAGCACGAATCATCTAGCAATATACTCAATCATGATCATGCCCTAGTCCTAGAACATTTCCTCTATCCGACCTATAGATCGAAGGAATGGGAATCGAAATTATGCGATGGGTCGGAGGAACGATTAGTATCGGATAACGGCCTACGTGTCTACCGAGAAAGTGGCTCTCACAACACATCGCCATGTAATGCCCTGATAGCTACTGCACAAGTACTAGAGGTGGGTGAATAGTACTTTAAAATAATCAAGGGTATAATTCCTAATTATCTTGCAAACTCAACCAACAATGCGGAAATGAAAGTAGACAACAATAAAAGACAATCGCAAACAAACGATATAACGGGTTCGGATCCACCCAAGTCTCTCCGACTTGTTCCCGGTGATCATACGTCCCAAACACCCGGATCCCCTCCGGATACTTGAGTTAGAATTCTCTAACTCAAATTTGCACTATGAAATTCTTGTAGAAAATCTCTACAAGATCAAATCATACACAAATGAAAATGTGACTCCCACAAACCGGGATCACAAACAACTCTCACAACCGAGAGTAAAACTTGCAATATCAAAGTAAATGAAATAAGAAATGCTTACCAACAAAATTCTATGCCTTGAGTAAACTTGCGATTTTAGGGCAACGAAGATTTTGAAGGAGAAGAAGGCACCAAACCCTAGCTCCAAGAAGTTGACCATCAATAGAAGCCTAGGGTGGAGTTGGTGACCTTGAATCAAGCTCTTGGCTTGAGTGGCTCACAATCAATGAGAATCTCTCTTGAGGAATAAGAGTGAGGAGAGATTCTTGTGAGAAATGAAAGCTTGGAAAATGAGAATAAATGCTTCTCTTTGATTCTCTAAAATGCAATTAATATCAGCCTTGAATGCTATGAAGAAGCATCTCAAGATTATATAGGATAGAGAAGAGAAAGAGAAAATTCGTGCATTTAATGCTCCAACGGATCTATTTCTGAAGCAGTCTAATCGGTCTAAGAAGGATCACTGACCGACTAGATTCACAACTAGTCGGTCAGTGATTCAACATGGACCGACTAACAGCTTCACAGCCAATAAAGATAGTTCAGGGAATATAGAACTAGTCGGTCTAAGAAGACTTGCCAACCGACTAGTTTGACAACTAGTCGGTCGGTGAGTGTTCTTTAACCGACTAAGAGATGAAATCAAATAGGCTGAATATAAGTAGAACTAGTCGGTCTAAGAACAAATTCCAACTGACTAGTTTCACAACTAGTCGGTCGACAGTTGTTCTTGGACCGACTAACTGTAAACAGTAACTCAAGCTGAAAAATGAAAGCTTAACTAGTCGGTCTAAGAAGGATTCCAACCCGACTAGTTTGACAACTAGTCGGTCGGTGAACCTTCTTGGACCGACTAATTGATAAACAGTGTCTAGGCTGAATTGAGCAAGGAGATCTAGTCGGTTCAAGAAGGATTGTCGACCGACTAGATGACAATCTAGTCGGTTGGTTCTTCTTCTTGAACCAACTACGATGCACCAGAAGCCGCGAAATGAAGCGCGAAGCTTCGGAAAAGTTTGTATGGGCTTCTAAGATAATCCTAGCTCTAAGATATGAGCGTTAAGAAGATAAACATGTAAGACCTACTCAAGGCTTAACATTCTACGAAAAGAAGCTAGAAGACTATAAATAAAACTTGACGAACCGTCTTCAAAAGCTTCAATCCGAATCTCTTGACCTTAATAATGCTCCTAGAGCTTCAACGAAGCTTCAGGCACACGATCACGCGCTTTGAGAAGTCTTGAGACATCGCTTTTGATGTTCATAAAATTTTGGCGACGATCTCCATAACTGCGCTCACAAAGAGTTAGTTCACGATATTTATGTTTGTTCATCATCAAAACCAAATCCGGGGAATCAATACTCAACATTCTCCCCATTTTTGATGATGACAAACCAACATAAATAATAATCAAAAATAATGATTCAAATGAAATTTACCTACTCCCCATGCATTGATGACACGTTAGTTCCGTATAAATTAATAATCATAAGCATCAAGCAGACGAGTAAAGTATAAAATGTGAATACAATTATTGAAATTTAGGATCTAAATCCATTTTTATATCTTAACTCCCCCTGAATCTAACATGTCAAATTAGATTCACGGTAAATTGCTTTAAATTATCATTTAGCACATCGTCATTATTAATTCTCTCCCCCTTTGGCATTAGCAAAAAGAGCGGGAGGAGATCAACGACAATGGCTAAAATATAAAAGCACAGGAGTCGAAGAATACGACCACGGTCCAAATGACACCAAAGTAAAATCACGAAGAAAATCAAAGCGTGTCAATGAGACCATAGTCTAAAATCGAAAATGAAATCATCAAAACTCAAATCAATTTCACATATTGAGTTATGGAACATAGTCTCCAATATCAACATTCTTGATGAATTAAGTGCATGAAAAACAATTCTATGTTTTCATAGAATGAAATCTATTAAATCAAGATAGTCGTCGAGCGACGAAGTCAACATCAGAGACAAAAAGATATATAATGTGCACACAGAAGTAAATGTCAACACGATGTATATATATATAACATGGTACAACAAAATGTATACATCCGCCAACATACATAAAAACGATCGAAAGATCGGTGCACACATACAACATATGTCTCAACAGACATCAAAAAGAAACATACAACAAAAAGTGTATCATCAAAACATCCAAAAATATCAAAAAACCATAACCACCCAACTAGCCTACCCCACTCTCTCACAACAGATAAATCATCCAAATGCACATGGGAGAGTCCTCCAACGCAAGCTCAGGAGGCAGAGGGAGGATCAGCAGCAGCAGCAGGCTCTGCAGAAGGGGTGATGGTCACTGGGTCGACCGGAGTGTCCACAGAAGGGAGAGTCGCAA
This sequence comes from Scilla litardierei, assembly GCA_030789695.1. Lineage (NCBI taxonomy): Eukaryota > Viridiplantae > Streptophyta > Magnoliopsida > Asparagales > Asparagaceae > Scilla > Scilla litardierei. The sequence goes on along the minus strand of CM061135.1, from coordinate 98,161,428 downwards.
CAGGAGTGGTCTCGGGAGCACCAGCAGAAGTATCCACCGAAGGAATGGTGCCAGCAGGTGTGCTCTCGGGAGCACCAGCAGAAGCAGCAGCAGCAGACGAACGAACAGGAGATCCAACAAGCTCCTGGAGCTCAGCCTCATCCATTTCCTCATCGTCAGAAACTGACGGAGGAACCTCAATGCCCAAGTGAGAGCAGATGCGAGCTAGCATCTCCTCAGAACGAGAAACACGAGACTCCACACGTCTCAGAGAAACTGCAAACTCAGCGAGTGTAGGAGCAGGAGGAGGAGCAGCAGAAGAGGTACCCTCGGTGGCAGAAGGGGTAGTCCTCTGAACGTGACGTAATGCCGCAAGAGACTTCTTGACGGTCGTCGCATTCAGAGGAGGACCCAGAGGACGCTGATCATCGGGAGGGAGAGGGACCCCGAAGTGACGAAAAACGAGGGTCAAAAGGCAAGGATAAGGGATGTGAGCTGATTTGGTGGACTTTCGGATGCATTCGAAGGAGTCCATCTTATCTAGGATAATACGAGCCCAATTGATCTCGCTCCCCATAAAAAGAGCGTAAATCAGCTTGAGGAACGGCTGGGCGGGCAAGCTAGAAGAGCCGTACTTCGAAAGGAGGCACGACTTCAAGATAAGATTGAGGACCCAAGCGTTCGGCTTAAATGATTTGGAGGGAATGCCAATCATGGAGAGAGGGATGACATGAAACATCTCAAAAAGCATCGCCTGGTCAAGATCGTGGATGTCATCCACGAAGATATCAGCAGGAAGCAGGCCAGAGGATGAGACACCAATCAACTCCCCTAAAATCTCTGCAGTGAGGACAATACGTGTCCCCAAGACAGTGGTCTCAATGGCGTGGGTGTCATCATACTCACCCCGTACTCGATTTGCATAGAATAATTTGACGAGTCGGGGGTATAGGTGAGGGTTCGCCTTGGGGTCATGGCGAAGATAATCTAATAGGCCGTTATAGGAAAGAAGATCAGCGAGATGTGGGAAATCTGAGAACTGAACGAAGTGCTCCAATATCAATGGACAGTGATCAATACGGTTGTAAGCCGCGAGATACAACGGGTCATCGCGACACAACGATATATCGACACCGCCCAAAGGCATGTGAGCCTTCCCCTTAGACGGACGAGTGCTAGATCGAGGAGGAGTAGGAGCCCTATCGGTAGGCTCGGTCTCCGGAATATACTCTACGTCAGAGTCATCGGGAGGAGAGGGAGCACGGAATGAGCTAGGCTTAGATTGTGAAGATCGGGCTCTAGGCTTAGCAGTCACCGTCCTCTTCTTCTTAAGAGGAGGCGAAGAGGAGGGTGGACGAGTCGATTTGGTGCGGCGTTTGGATTGAGGGGGGTCCGTAGGAGGAGACTCGACGGTCATGGGAGACGGACTAGATGGACGGATATGGAGACGTGTATTCGCCATACTCGAGATGAGATAACACAACCAACGCACGGGATCGACACAAAATCGAACGAAGAAACCCTAATACAACCCCTAAATCGACGGAAAACAAAGATAGACCTAGAATGAAACCCTAAAACGCAGAGAGAAGGTGATACCTAAGTCGACTGGAGGTAGGGAGAGATCTGCGACGGCGGACGAAGGCTGGAAATGGCGGAGCACGACGGAAACGACTGAGGGAGACCAAGGGTTTTGGGGGTTAGGGGGTTTGAGAACATATATCGCATCGATTAGAATGGATTCTAATCGGTGTGGGGAGATTATAAAACGATCGGAATGCCAAAAGACACAACAGCCCCTGCGCATTTAGTCGGTCACAGCTCAAGTGCTGACCGACTAGAATGAAATCTAGTCGGTCGGCCAATGAACATCAACCGACTAAGTGCAAACAGTAACTGAAGCCAAAATTTAGAGCATGAGTTAGTCGGTCTAAGTTCATTCACTGACCGACTAGATTGATCTAGTCGGTCGGCCAATGAACTTGGACCGACTAAGAGAGTCCAAAAATTTGAAATTTAGAAATTTAGAGTTCTCTCCTAATCGCACTTGGACGATACATCGAAATACTCTCATACATCAGTAATCTACCCCATAAAACATCGAAAATCATGAATACGACGTGCATGAATATTTCTAGCGAAAATTCCGAAATTCCAACCATAAATCCAGTAAATCTCAACAATTCTAGCATGAGCATATATAAAGAAAATTATTATCATGCAAGATTATTGAACAAAATATGAATCCTAAATCTCGGATTCACCCATAATCCCCATTCTCGACGTAACCGCACAAAGGAGTCTTCCTTGAGTGGTTTCGTGAAAATATCGGCGATTTGCTTCTGGGTTTCAACGTACACTAAAATGATGTCCTTTTAGCAACATGATCATCTAGGAAATGGTGACTGACATCTGTGTTTAGAACGGGAATGGTGCATCGGATTCTTAGAGAGACATATTGCACTTTGGTTGTCCACCATGATAGGGCAAGTATCACAGTTTATACCAAAGTCTTTAAGAGTGTGTCTCATCCAAAGAACCTGAGCACATGCAGCACCGGCGGCAATATATTCCGCCTCGGTGGTTGAAAGTGATACGGAATTCTGCTTCTTGGAAAACCAAGAGACAAGAGAATTTCTTATAAAATAGCAAGTGCCACTAGTACTTTTCCTGTCGGATTTACATCCCGCATAATCTGCGTCACTATATGAGATTAACTCATATGTGCTAGACTTTGGATAAAGTAATCCGAAGTCGAGTGTGTAACTTAAATAACGGAAAATACGTTTTACCGCTACTAAGTGAGATTCCTTAGGTTGAGACTGATAATGAGCACATACACATACAGCAAACATAATATCGGGCCTACTAGCAGTAAGATATAATAAACTACATATCATACCTCGATATAGACGAATGTCTACATCTTTGTCGCTCGTATCTTTATCAAGATGTGTAATAGTGCTCATTGGAGTCTTCTTGTCTGAGGCATTCTCCATTCCAAATCGCTTTAGCAACTCCACCGTGTACTTGGTTTGGTGGATAAAGATTGCATCGTTCATTTGGCGAATTTGGAGACCTAAGAAATATTTGAGCTCACCCATGTGGCTCATCTCAAATTGGTCCTTCATGACATTAGAAAACTCTTCGCAAAGAGTGAAGTTAGTAGCACCGAAAATGATATCATCAACATAAATTTGAACTAAAATAATATCATGATTCGAATACTTAACAAAAAGTGTTGAATCAACTTCACCCATTTTAAAACCCAAATCCAAAAGAAAATTCTTTAGATGGTCATACCAAGCTCGAGAAGCTTGTCTCAACCCGTAAAGTGCTTTCTTAAGTTTGAAAACGTGATTTGGAAATTTTTCATTTATAAAACCCGGAGGTTGAGAAACATAAACTTCCTCAACGACATCTCCATTTAAAAACGCACTTTTTACATCCATTTGAAAGAGTTTAAAATCTTTATGGCATGCAAAAGATAACAATAACCTAAAAGATTCTAATCTAGATACCGGAGCAAAGGATTTTTCGAAATCTATACCTTCCTCTTGCCGGTAGCCTTGAGCTACTAACCGAGCTTTGTTCCGGACGACGATTTGGTTCTCGTCGGTCTTGTTCTTGAAAATCCACTTCGTTCCTATAACGGTGTGGTTCTTCGAAGGCAATGGAACAAGCTCCCAAACCTCATTCCTCTCAAATTGAATGAGTTCCTCCTCCATTGCTAGGATCCAAGCATTATCTTCGCACGCTTCGTTAATATTCTTTGGCTCTATTGAGGAGGCAAAGGCACAATGAGAGAAGTAGTTGACTTGAGATCTCGTCTTGACACTATCAAGTATGTTGCCAATGACTTGCTCATGGGGATGGTCACGAACTGTATGAAGCCGTTTGGGAACTCCCTGATCAATAGGAACATTGTCAAAAGATTCATCAGTCGGGTTAGTATCAATAGAATCAATAAAATTAGAATTCCCAATAGAATCACATAAAACATCCATGGAGTCATCATCATTTGTAATTCTAGACGGGACAAAATTTTCATTGAATGAAACATGAAGTGATTCCTCGATCGTTGAGGTTCTTTTGTTGTATATCCAGTAGGCTTTGCTACGTGAGGAATATCCAACAAATATCCCCTCATCGGATCTTGGATCAAATTTGTCCAAACTTCCATATGTGTTTTTCATAAAACATTTTGCACCGAAAACTCGAAAATGTTTAACTTGAGGCAATCTACCAAACAACAATTCATAACAAGTTTGTTTGGTGCCGGGCCTCAAAAGTATCCTATTAAACACATAGCAAGCGGTATGTACCACTTCCGCCCAAAATTGATAGCCAAGTTGGCTATCATCAAGCATAGTGCGAGCACATTCCACTAGCATCATATCCTTTCTCTCAACAACACCATTTTGAGGAGGTGCGCGAGGGAAGAAAAAGGTGTGAGTAATATCAACTTCATCACAAAAATTTGAGAAAGACTCATTCTCAAATTCCCATCCATGATCACTACGAATAGCGACAATGGTGGTTCCAATGAGATTTTGTACTTTCTTAACAAATATTGTGAAGTTTTCAAAAGCATCATTTTTATTACTTAAAGAAAATACCCAAGTAAATCTAGAAAAGTCATCAACGATGACAAGTCCATATCGTGCATTCCCTAATGAAGCAACTCTAGTTGGCCCAAAAACATCTAGATGTAAAAGCTCTAGAGGCCGCTTAGATGAAATACTTTTCTTAGGTTTAAATGACGATTTTGGAAGCTTGCCTCGTTGACACGAGTCACAAAAGCTTTTCTTTTGGAAAGAAAGCTTAGGAAATCCTTTAATAGAATTTAACTTGGAAAGCTTAAAAAGTGTTCCAAAGTTCACATGACCAAAACGTCGATGCCATAAGTGTTGTTCACTTGTGTTGGCAATGAGACATTGTTCATGTGACTTGGGGATATCTAGGATATATATATCCTTATGACGTGTGCCAGAAAATAACAAATCATTATTATCTTTTCTTAAAATATGACACATTCCTTTCGCAAAGCTAACTTTGTAACCTTTGTCACAAAGTTGGCTTATTGAAATAAGATTGTGATTTAATCCTTTAACAAGGTAAACATCACTTATTAGTGGTTTAGAAGGATTACCAACTTTAGCAACACCAATGATGGTTCCGCTCTCGTTGCCTCCAAAGACTACTCGGTTCCCATTTGCAATGGGCACCACTCCGGAGAGTAATTGAGCTTCACCCGTCATGTGTTTTGAACACCCGCTATCGAGTATCCAATTATTATTGGAGCTAAATTTGAATTTGTTGCTCTATTTCTTTTTCTTGAGTACCTAAAGATAGAAATATCATTCCATGGTACCCAAGGTCATTGGGTCCTAAAAGATTAGACCTTTGGAAGCCAAGTCCAATTGGACTTAGACTTCCTAACATAATCATCATTATGCACGACATTCATAAAATAGGAATTCATGTAAGCTTATTTTTCATGCATGTTAGTGTTCTTCGGGCCCCAAATAGTGAATATTTTGGGAGCCCTATTCCTATTGGGAGCATGCATACGTTGTTGATTTCTACGTGATGCATGTCGTGGATATGCATATGGCACATGATGAAATGGTGGTGGCGACATATGATATGGTGCATGATGGTAATCATTCATATGATAGTGATGTGGATGAACATATGCATGTGAAGGAACACGTGCGTGAGGGTGTCTCACTTGGTGTGCACGTGCCCGTGGACGTGTAGCATAAAAATCATCATAATTGTGAACCGGTGGAGTATGATGTGTGTTCCTACGTGGCATAGTATTGGTGTACATAAAAGCATGACCCTTCTTTGGAGGTTCACCCAAAGTGGGTTTCTTTCCAAACGAGGGTGTGTACAAAGTGGAAGCACCATTGGTAGATGAACTACCAATGGGATGTTTGCTCCCACTCGTTGAGGCATCGGAAGTTGGCCTAACAAAGGTAGTGGACGATTTGGAAGAATTTCCCATCTTATACCCCAAGCCAATGTGGTGATTGGCCGGAAGTAAGTCATTTAGGATATTATCCAAATGGTCCTTACCTTTATTGAATTTATTAATTCGGCCTAATGTGCACTCATACTTCTCGGTGAGAGAATGCATAAAAGCATCCAACGTGGACACTTGCGATGTGAGTACACAAACACGAGATTTGAGATTCTCATTCTCAATACTCAAAGTTGAGTTTCGAGAAATCATATCCGCTATCTCGCGTTCATCCGATTCCTCAATATGAACATGCTCAAGTTGAGATTTGAGATTTACAATCTCATTTCTCAAGTCTTCAACAACGGTGTCGTTGTTGATGACGATAGGCTTAGGTGAGGTTTGGAGACTAGTTAACTCATCTTTAGTCTTAGTATATCTATTTACTAGTTTAGAATACTTAGACCAAATTTGCTCGTTAGCTAATCTAAGGTCATCCATTGTTACCTCATCGCCTTCATCCTCGCTATTATCGGAGGAGGATCCTTGATCATGTTCCTCTCTTGCCATGAAGCACATGTGTGCTTGCTCCATTTGCTCATCATCCGACTCTCCACTTGAGGAGTCCTCGTCGGAGTCGGTGAATGTGCCGACAAGCCCTTTCTTGTACTTCTTTGACTTGTCGAACTTTGGCGCCTTCCATTTCTCCTTTTGCTTGTTTTGAGGACAATCCGCTTTCATGTGTCCTGGCGTATTGCATTTAAAACACAAAGGAGCGGAGGCGTTAGTAGAACTAAATTTTGATTTGTTCTTGAAATTACCTTTTCGGAAGAATCGGTTGAACTTCTTTGCCATGAGGGCAAGAGGTTCAATGTCCAACTCGTCTTCCGATTCTTCATCATCAGTAGAAGTAGATAGAGCGGCCTTGAACGCAATCGCCTTTTTCTTTGGCTCGTCTTGCTTCAAGTAAGACTTCATCTTGTCTTGCTTCTTTATTTTGCTATCCTTGCGTCCCTCATAAGACATCAAGGTACCCATTAGTTGAACGACGGTATATTTATTCATATCGTTACCTTTCTCGATGGCGAAGGTACACGTTTCCCAACAAGAAGGAAGTCCGTCAATAATCTTTAAGACTTTCTCCTTTTGGGTGTAGGTCTTTCCAAGAGCCTCCAACTCGTTGGTAATGTCAACGAAGCGAGCATAGTACTCCTTCATCTTCTCACCCTGTTGCATATGAAATAACTCGTAATCTTTATTAACAACGGTGAGTTTGGAGTCTCTTACCCTACTCGTTCCTTCATGCAAGATGAGTGAGTTCCAGATTTGATATGCACTCTTACATGTGCATATCTTGTTGAAGTCTTCGGGCTCCAAAGCGCATTGCAAGGCATTCATTGCCTTGGCATTGGTTACCTCCGCGGCGACCTCCGCGGTAGTCCACTTCGCGAAATCTTCTTCGGCGGGCTCGACATACTCCGTCATCGTGGCTCTCCATAGTGAAGTACTCCGGAGGAACGTTTCCATCCGGCATTTTCAGTACCCGTAATTGGTACCGTTGAAGAAGGGAGGCCTAGTTGAGGAGTGTCCTTCCATCACCGAAGAAGCTCCTTCACGGTTCCTGAAGGTGCTATAATCTGAAGGTGGACGAACGGTCTTGTTGTCGTTGGTAGACATAGCTATGAACTTGGCTCTGATGTAAAAACTCTAGTCTGGGAGGATATCAACATGGATTTTATCGAGGGGCTTTCGCGGTCAGAGGGCTACAATTCTATATTGATGGTGGTAGACCAACTCAGTAAATATGCCCATTTCATACCTCTCAGGCACCCTTACACCGCCTCCATAGTGTCAGACCGCGATATGGTTTTCATTAGCAGTTTCTAGCAGGAACCATTCAAGATGCAAGGAACCAAGCTACGAAGGAGCACTGCCTATCACCCACAGACGGATGGACAGACAGAGGTGGTGAATAGGAGTGTGCTACGTGAGGTGTTTTGCGTCAGATGCGCCGAAGCAGTGGGCCAGATGGTTGGTACAACACCACGTACCACTCGACAGCACAGAGCACGCCTTTTCGGATCTTGTATGGTCGGGACCCGCCTAATTGATACACTACAACAGAGGGGCCACACTCGTGTCACAGATAGAGGAGCACATCTGGGAGAGCGGGACAAATATCTAGAGGAGTTGAAGAAACATCTGTTGCGAACCCATCAGATTATGAAGACCAAGGCAGATGCGCATCGGAGAGATGAGCAGTTTGCGGTGGAAGACCGGGTTTATCTGAAATTACGACCATATAGATAGAAGACTTTGGCCCGTCGGAGCAATGAGAAGCTGGCAGCCCGCTACTATGGCCCATTCGAGATCACCGCTCAGATAGGGAAGGTGGCATACCGTCTATAGTTACCAGCAACCTCTACTATTCACCCCGTGTTTCACGTTTCGCAGCTGAGGAGAGCCATTGGAAATCTTACAGTATCCCCCACTTTGCCACCCACGTTGACCGAGGACATGGAGGTGTTACTTGAGTCTCAAGAGCTGACGGGGGTTAGACAGGCCACTGATGGGACCCAGGAAGTGCTGATCAGATGGAGAGGCCTTCCGGACTATGATGCTACTTGGGAGCTATTGGCAGTGATACGCGACCAATTTCCTGAATTCCACCTTGAGGACAAGGTGGCACTTTTGGGAGGAGTAATGATGCGGCATGCGGGTCTGCAGGGGCGCACGGCGGAAGCGGTGAAGCGGGTTCGGTTTGGATTTACCAAAGGAGAAGGCGACTTGGGTCCACCATGGACCCGGTCCCAAACTTGTAATTTCTCAAACACACTGTGGGGCGTTTAATAATTCCGCATCAACTAATCCCTCCCCTAATAAGGGCCGGCCGGCCCTAGCTCGAGGAATCATCGAAGAATTGTGAAGGTATTTCATTTTACTTAAAACCCTAGATTAATTCTCTTGGTATTTCTCTTACTCGTGAATTTAAATCTATTGTTCTAGGTTTAATTGTTAATTTCAGATCAGTTCTTCGCATTTAATCCCTAAATTTAGTAGTCCAAAGCTATTAAAATCCTACCTTTTATCACCACAAAAAGCCCTAGACGTATTATTAGTTTCGGTCTCGGCCGATACTGAACGGTATCGGTCAGTTTCGGCCGATACCGGCCGAAACTGTCCGATACCATTCGGTATCGATCAAAGACGAAGGACGACGAATGTGTAATTAAATAAAAATCCTCTAAAAACCCCAAAAAAATCGTGAATCAATGGTTGCGAAGAAAGCTTGGTAAAAAGAGAGGAGAAACCCATAGGGGTTCGACTTGAAAACGAGGAAGAATTAGACGAAGAAGAGGTAGACCAAGAAAAAATTGTTGAAAAAAGAAAAGAAAAAAAAGGAAGATGATGAAAAAATTGAACTCACAGCCTCGCCTCACCGCCTCGCCGAACCCACCGCCTGCCTCGCCGCCCCGTCGAACCCGCCTCCTGCCCCGCCGCCCCGCCGCCCCGCCCTGCCTCGATCATCTAGCGTGAGAGTGCGCGCACGCGCGAGGCCTAAGTTGCCTTTCAGGAGAGGCTGCGTTTTTTAAAGGCAAACTTGTAAATAAGTGGTATGGGCGTAGAGTAAAACATTCGGTGCGCACATCAAGCAAGCATGTTTTTTGTGGCGACCCTTTAAATACGTGGTATGTGCGCACAGCAAAACGGTGGGTGCGCAAAGCAACGCCCAGCGGTTTTTTTTGGCAAACTTGTAAATAAATGGTATGTGCGCAAGGTAAAATGGTGGGTACACAAAGCAAGCTTTATGATCTATTCATTTATCTCAAATTTAGTATTTAAGTACCAAACTTTATGTATTTAGTACTTGATATGATTACGGACTCAAATTTAGTTTATCTATTTAGTATTTAGTAATTGATAGTATATGATTTTATTTTAGTTTTTTAAGTATTTAATAGTATTTGATACGTTTAGATTTAAAATTCTTCGAACCCATCACTGTGTGTATATAGTATATACATATTTAAAGTATCTCCGAAACCCATACGGATACCTGAACGAAATTACCGAAACTAGCAATACGGACGAAACCGAAACTTGCTTCCGAACCCGCCGAAACGGACGACACCGATACCGGAACCTAAATTTTCGAAAGAATGATACTGAGACCGAAACCGAGACCTAAAACCTTGGTTATAGCTACGCTTTAGTTAATAAGATTTGTATGGTTATAATGTCTGATATAATCAACCCGATATTGACATGTGTCCCTGATATATTCCTCGATATCTGCTATCCGATATGAAAATCAACCATCCAATACGATCTGGATATCCGATATTTAAATCACTGGTGTCAAGAATACGGCAATGTTCTCTTGTACCCTCTCTGCTACTGTATTTTGTTCATGAGTGTGGGGACATGATTGTCAAAATAGTGTCATGAGATTTAAGGAGTGTCAAGAGATATTTTCCAGCGCCATCAGACCTTAAAATCTTATCAAACTTGGCTTGAATCATATTGGTAAACTCAGTGTATATATATATGTATATATATATATATGTATATATATGTATATATATATATGTATATATATGTATATATATATATGTATATATATGTATTTGTGCAATTGCAGAGCAATCTTGCATAAAATAAGCCTAAGTGAAATAAGAGTAGTAATCAATATAACACAAAATGGTAAATGAACAATGCCCCAAATGTCAGGATGTCCCCAAGTTAAAATGTGCATATGAAACAAAAGTACTAGAAGCAAATGGCAAATCAGATTTTTTTTAGGTAAACGTCAGCCAAGACAATAAATTAATGATAAAATTGAAAAAAAAAAAGACAAGCCAGATTCAGATAAAGTTTCGAGACGATGACCAAAAATGTGGCCTAACCGACAATGCCATGGATGGAAAGTGGATAGTTCAACTAGTGAAGGAATGCAAATTAAGGTGTTCCAGCTGGTAACGTTACCTCAGTCTTCTTGCCGCTCATGCAGAAGACAAGATGTGGATGTAATTGTACAGCCAGCATTAGAAAATTAACTAATATAGAACAATAGTTTTGGAATATGTAAAATAAAAAAGGAGGGTTAGACAACTGGAAGGGTCAACTAGTGGTGATATCACCACATTATGTGAATGAAAGAGAAGTTCCATTGGCAATATAAATATATCAAGGATGGAACGAAATACCATTATGAAAGGATAAAATGATCAAAAGTAGAGTGATGAAAGGCACCTAGGTTGCATATCCAAGGAATAGAAGCACCAAATGTAGCAAACACATCAGCATTAGAAGGAGAAGTACCCTGTCTGAAGCAAAGGCACCATGCAACCAGTTTTGTAATCTTCAATATCTGAGCATAGGAGAGAGATCCCGAAATAGGTTGGGAAGGCTGTGGTAGCTGCAGAGTCTGTAGAGATGCCTGGATTGGTAGAGGATCAGTTGATGAGTTTCCAATGGCAATAATTAGATATCTATTACTGTCAGATCATGATTTTGGTGATCTTGTTGGAAGATGTACATTCTTTTTGCATAATGATAGAAGGATTGATGCGACCATGTGTTTGAAGTGCTATTTGGCTAGCCCACTAGAAATGAAAGGCCGATTTTTGGGCAGCAAGAATTGTGACCGATGAGGTAGATAACGATGAGATGTCCTGCAAAATAGAAGATTCACGCATCTTAAGACGTGTCGCCTTAGAATTGAACTTTGCCAATTGCTACAATGACAGTAAGACTAGGAAGAATATTGTGATGTAGGATGTGACCAATTCTGGTAAAGCTACATGCCAAAGTGATATAGACACTGCATGTCGCATTGTTTTTGAAACTTACGAGCAAAGTAAGAAAGCTCAGAAAGCTCAGCAGGAATGGGTTCGCCCATCGCCTGTAGTTCATCTCAGCATCCAGATAGAAGGGAGCATCCAGATAGAAGGGACTGAAAGTCTAATAGGTCTGAAAGCAAATCTGAACTTTATAGATGAAAAATAAAGATAAATGGATAAATTTGGCTACAATTGATAGGGGCAACCACCCTCCCAAGACGTCGTTAAGAGGACGTTCGCACTCTTCCCTATAAATCACTCAAAACATCAATATTCGCCTCCTTGGCCCGGCCGGCCTCCCCTTCTACTTATAATAATTCAATTAAATGTCTAATTGCGCAAAAGCCCCTACCCTACTGAAATAACACAAAACCCCTAATTAAGCCCCTAATGGACCGGATCTAACATTACTCCGCCACTCGAAAACCACCTTATCCTCAAGGTGGTGCATGAATTCTATGACGGTCCTACTCCAAGTGGTGATCGTCATCCACTCCTGGCTCTTCATCCTCCACGACATCCTCCTCGTCATCACAGGCTATCATACTGAAATAACACAAAACCCCTAAATTAAGCCCCTAATGGACCGAATCTAACATTACTCCGCCACTCGAAAACCACCTTATCCTCAAGGTAGTGCATGAATTCTATGGTGGTCCTACTCCAAGTGGTGATCTTCATCCACTCCTGGCTCTTCATCCTCCACGACATTCTCCTCGTCATCACAGGCTATCAGCACTTGCAGCTTGTGCATCCCACAGTGGTGCACTATGGTGAACTTCCCATCGCATATGAAACACAGTCATTTCTATCTCTTCTCCCTCATATCAGCGTCAGTCATCCGCCTGAACTGTCCCACTGCTGGCGATACACTGCTCTTCTCCTCGCTTTTCTCCTCACTCGACTGATATGTCCTTATGGTAGCCTTCACCCCTCATGTGACTGCCGAAGCTCCACGCTACACCTATCCACCATACCCGCTCCTACCTCTCCTCTCCTCGGCTTGGTGGTCCTCGACCATTTGTGCCATTTCCATGACCTCCACCAGTCCTTTGGCTTGTATGGTCGAATCACAGAGCGAATAATGGGCTTCAGGCCATTCATAAATGTGCCCTCCAGTGACTCGTCGGTGACCCCGCGCACTCGTCCAGACTAGGTCTCAAACTTCTCGATGTACTCCCTCACTGGTCCGTCATGCCTGAGTGCAAACAAATGCTCGTGAAGGTTTTCCAGGTGGAGATCTCGAAACCTCTCCAAAATGAGATCTTTAAGCTCCTCCCAACTGCAAAAATGGTGACGCTTCTTCTTCCACTGATACCAGCCTAGGACTCTGATGCGGTTGCTACCGCCTCACCCGAGTGGGGCACAGGTCCGACAGGAGGAGTGGGGAGCGCGGCTGAGTCTGGAGGCCCCACAATCACTTATTTCCGTAGGAGGAGACGTGGGGTTCAGATCTAATTATCTCGGGGGTATTTCGATCTTTTCAGACCGGATTAGTAAATCCCTCTTTCTTTATTATTAGGGCTAGCCGACATTATTTGTTTTATGCTTATTTTGTTGAAGAACACTCTTAGGCATCTTGTGCGGGATATTTAGGCTTTTAATCCGTTCATATAAAAGCTAGGAGATCGGGTTAGTCTCGAAGGAATCCAAGTTATTTGTGTTCTTCGTCAAATATCCAATAAAAATTCCACCTTTTTTAATTTTTCCTCTTTAAAAAACTGATTTGATTGATTCGATCCACCGGATCGTATCAAATTGGTATCAGAGCATTAAGATCCGATGGCGGCAAGCATGAGATCGAAGACAGATGGTATGGACGAGAAGATTCAAGGATTACGCGACGAGTTCCAAAAAGAACTAGTGGCCACGAACGAGAGGATACAGGCGTCGTCCACAAGCATGAGGAGACCCAAGGAGATTTGCGAGCAATGAGAGGGGAGATGAAGGCGGAGATGAGTAACATCGGCCAAATGCTTCAAACCCTAATAGCGGATTTAAGGACGAAAAAGGGGAAGAAGGTTCAAGAAGAGATTGTTGAGGGAATTTTGGATAATGTGGATGATTCGGATTCGGAAATTCAGCGACAAAAGATCCATGATGTGAAAATAGCGAGGATGTTTCCCGGATCTTCAACCACTCAAGCGGCGACGGCGACGGGGGAATCCAGAGTGGAGGGAGGAGGGCCAAAACCCCTCCACGCACAGCGAAAGGACCTGCCGGCGGCCGGGGAGGGCACGCCGACAGGCCGTTGTGCCGCGGGGCCGTCGACCCCCTCCTAGTGTCGGCGCGACCCCGACGTGGGCTGCAGAGGGCCGCGCGGCCCGGCAGGTGGCCGCCGAGGGCCGCGTGACCCGGCTACAGGCGGGCGGGGGTCGCGTCGCCCTCGCCCAGCCACGCCGAGCCCTATGGGCTCTGTTTATGCCTTTTGGGGGTTCCGCCGAGGTGGAGGAAGGTCGTGGTGGTTTATTCCAGGGACGACCAGCAGCGACGAATCCTTGGGATGCATTTTTGGGCTTTTCGGGACGTGGAGCTGACACAGGAAGACGTTTTGGAGGCCCGAATGGGTTGGGACCTGATGGTATACCACAGTGGCCAGAGGAGTATGCTTGGGAAGAAAACGACCCTCCTCGGGGTTATGTTCCTCAGGAGAGGAGACTGAAGGGGGCGGCGCAGGGAGCTGCCAATGCAGACCGACAGTCGAAGAAGCTAAATATGCCCGTGTTTGAGGGCGCAGATCCAGATGGGTGGATTTACCGGGCTGAGCGCTATTTTCAGGTGATGGGATTCACGAAGGAGGAGGTTCTCCATGCCGTCGGCATTTACTTTGAGGGGGAGGCGCTGGCATAGTATCGGTGGCGGATCGTCCGGCATCCTTTTGGTTCGTGGACAGAGTTGACAGCCTACTTGATGGATCGATTCCAGGAGACCCCATGAGGAGATTTTTACGAGCAGCTCAGGGTACTCAGGCAGGAGGGGGCGGTGCGGGACTTTGTCAGGAAGTTTGAGCTACTGTCGGACCGAGTGCCTGGGGTCACTGAGGAGGCGCTCATGGGAAACTTCATATGGGCTCAAGCCCTCTATTCGAGCTGAGTTGAGAATGCAGAGCCCAGGGGGGCTTAGAGGACCTGATTCGCCTCGCACAGAAGGCGGAGGAGAAACATACGGAGGAGAGGAGGATACGTGGGACGTGGGAGACCCAAAATCTCCGACCCACACCAGCAGCAGCAGTGCCAAGGGCACCTGCCGGTGCACCGGAGACTAGGGGAGAGACTCACCCCGCTACTCTTGGGCGACGGATGACGGAGGCAAAGGTGAGGGAGAGGCGTGCCAAGGAGTTGTGTTTCCGTTGCGATGAGAAGTTCACCCCTAGCCACAGATGTTCGAGCCGCCTGCTACAGATTACCATGGTACCAGATGAGGAGTGTCGGGATGACGATGAGCCCAGGGTGGAGCCACCCGAGGAGGAGGAGAAGTCTCACCTAGACTTCGCGGAGGTCTCCCTGAACTCCGTGGTGGGGTTCACACCGAACCACGCCATGAAGTTGTCAGTGCAGTTGGGTGATATGGCTGTGACAGTGCTGATAGACAGTGGGGCCACCCACAATTTCATCTCTAGCCGAGTAGTGGAGCGTCATGGGCTGCAGTTGAGCACTATGAAGAAATTTACTATTTTGCTAAGGACAGGGAAGATGGAGGAGAGCAAGGGGCTCTGCAAGAGTTTGTGTCTGACCTTGAAGGGAGTGCAGATTATGGAGGATTTCTTACCCCTGGAGTTGGGAAATGTCGATATCATTCTGGGCGTGCAGGCTGAAGAAGTTGGGGGACGTGCTGGTGAACTGGAAACGTCTCAGGATGGAGTTTGAGGAGGGAGACCGCATGGTGGTGCTCACAGGGGACCCCACCTTATGCTTTTCGTTGGCCTTTAAGGCCATTACTCAGGCCTTCCAGAGGGAGGAAGAGGGGTACTTAATGGAGTGCCGTGCAGTTGGAGTTGAGCAGGAGCTGTAGGCAGAGGTTCCCGAGGTGGTTGAGCAGATGTTGGAGCAGTTTCAGGAGGTCTTTCGGGGCCCGCAAGGGCTACCACCGGTGAGGGGACATGAGCATGCAACAGTCTTGAGAGAGGGAGCAGCACCAGTGAGTGTGCGGCCGTACCGATACCACCATGTGCAGAAGGACGAGATAGAGAGGATGGTCAGGGAGATGTTACAGACTGGGATGATCCAGCCCAGTGTTAGCCCTTTTTCTAGCCCGGTTATGTTGGTGAAGAAGGACAGAAGCTGGCGTTTCTGCGTAGACCACATAGCGCTGAATAAGGAGACGGTGGCCGACAAGTTCCCGATCCCAGTGATCGACGAGCTGTTGGATGAGTTGCACGGTGCATTTGTGTTCTCGAAGATCGACCTGAAGGCGGGGTACCACCAGATCCTGATGAGGCCAGAGAACGTGCCGAAGACCGCTTTTCGCACCCACGAGGGGCACTACGAGTTTCTTGGCATGCCCTTTGGCTTGACGAATGCTCCGTCCACATTTCAGGTCTTGATGAACAAGGTCTTTCGGCCGTTCTTGAGGAGGTTTATCCTCGTGTTCTTTCACGACATCCTTGTCTACAGCAGGACCATGGAGGAGCATGTGGGCCATTTAGAGGTAGTATTCCGGGAGTTGTTGGCGCACCAGTTATATGCAAATCGAAAGGGCAGCTTTGGACAGACGCAGATAGAGTACTTGGGGCACGTGGTGTCGGCAGCAGGGGTCGAGGCAGACAGGGCAAAGATAGAAGCGATGCTAGACTGGCCGGTACCTACCACTCTGAGGGCGTTGCGGGGATTTCTCGGACTGACGGGATACTACCGGAAGTTCGTACGGGGGAATAGCACCATCGCACGACCACTCAAGGATCAATTGAAGAAGGATGTGTTTTAGTCGGGAGAGGAGGCGACCAATGCATTAGAGGCCTTGAAGGTGGCGATGACGACCGCCCCGGTGTTGGCGCTCCCTGACTTCAGCATTGCGTTCGTGGTAGAGACTGATGCTTTAGGTGTTGGGATGGGGCAGTATTTATGCAGCTGGAGCGACCGATAGCCTATTTCAGTCAGCTGCTTTCTGCTAGAGCACGGCTAAAATCTGTGTACGAGAGTGAACTGATGGCTATCGTGTTAGCGGTGCAGAAGTGGCGGCATTACCTGTTGGAGAGAGAGTTTGTGGTCAGGACGAATCAGCGCAGCCTGAAGTATTTACTGGAGCAGAGGTTGGTGACTGAGGAGCACCAGCGTTGGCTGTCGAAGTTGGTAGGGTGTCGGTTTGACAATGAATACAGGCCGGGGTTGGAGAATAAGGCGACTGACGCCTTGTCTCATCGAGAGGAGGGAGTGCACTTGAGGGCGCTCTCGTTACCGATGTGGATAGACGGGGAGCCCATGTTACAAGAGGCAGAGACCGACCCAGAGTTGAGACAGATCAGGGAGCGACTACAGGGCGGCGGAGAGGCGTCCAAGGGGTACTCTTTGGAGGGGCGCAGGCTGTTGTACCAGGGACGGTTGGTCTTACCTCGGAGGTCGGCGTTCATACCAGTGTTGTTTCAGGAGTTCCACAGTTCGGGGGTTGGGGACACTCCGGGGTGCAGCAGACTTACTTGCGGATGGCCCGAGAGGTTTACTGGCAATGGATGAGGAAGGCGATAGCCCTCTTAGTGGCGGCTTGTGATGTCTGTCAGCGTTACAAGTACATGGCCATGGCACCTACAGGGTTATTGCAGCCAGCATTGCCTGGGCGGGTGTGGGAGGAGGTGACGATGGACTTCATCGATGGGTTACCCAGGTCGGAGGGATACTCGGTGATTTTTGTAGTAGTGGACAGGTTGAGTAAGTACGCACACTTCATACCGCTGAAACACCCTTACACGGCAGTTTCGATAGCCACAGCATTTACTCAAGAGGTGATACGGCTGCATGGGGTCACTGGTTCTATAGTGTCTGACCGGGACCAGGTGTTCATGAGCGGGTTTTGGCGGGAGTTGTTTCGGGTATATGGGACGGTGTTAAAGAGGAATACCGCCTATCACCCTCAGACAGACGGGCAGACAGAGGTGGTTAATCGCAGTATCGAGACGTATCTACGATGTTTTGCCTCAGAGACACCTCGATAGTGGTACCGTTGGTTGGCCTGGGTGGAGTATTGGTACAATACTTCGTACCATTCAGCAACAGGGACGACCCCTTTCCGTGTGTTGTATGGGAGAGACCCACCAGAGTTGATTCGATTCGGGAGTAGACAGACACCAGTCTCGTTGGTGGAGGGTTACATGGAGGAGAGTGATGGAATGTTGGAGGAGCTGAAGAAGCACTTGCTACGGGCTCAGCAGGTGATGAAAGCGAGGGCAGATGGACATCGTCGGGATGTGAGCTTTCAGGAGGGGGATATGGTATATCTCAAGCTGCGGCCATACAGACAGAGATCAGTGACGAGGAGGAATGAGAAGCTGTCTGCCAGATTCTTTGGCCCCTTTGAGATTAAGGCCAAGATTGGCCAAGTGGCCTACAGGTTGAGATTACCTCTGACGGCTACGATCCATCCGGTTTTTCATGTTTCGCAGCTTCGCCGCGCTATTGGAGAGCAGACGGTGTCATCAACACTACCACCGACACTGACGGAGGACATGGAGGTGATGCTGGAGCCGTTGGACGTTAGGGCGGTGCGTCAAGGACCGGGGCGTCAACAGGAGGTAT
Source organism: Scilla litardierei (assembly GCA_030789695.1). Classification (NCBI taxonomy): domain Eukaryota; kingdom Viridiplantae; phylum Streptophyta; class Magnoliopsida; order Asparagales; family Asparagaceae; genus Scilla; species Scilla litardierei. Next base: position 98,142,913 of record CM061135.1, on the reverse strand, counting down.
TGATACATTGAGCGGGATTGCCGGACTGCGATGCTACGTGGGAGGCGTTCGATATTGTTTGGAAGCAGTTTTCGGACTTCCACCTTGAGGACAATGTGGATCTTCTACAGGGGGTAATGATGCGGTTGCTACCGCCTCACCCGAGTGGGGCGCGGGTCCGACAGGAGGAGTGGGGAGCGCGGCTGAGTCAGGCGGCCCCACTATCACTTATTTCTGCAGGAGGAGACGTGTGGTTCAGATCTAATTATCTCGGGGGTATTTCGGTCTTTTCAAACCGGATTAGTAAATCTCTCTTTCTTTATTATTAGGGCTAGCCGCCATTATTTGTTTTATGCTTATTTTGTTGAAGAACACTCTTAGATATCTTATGAGGGATATTTAGGCTTTTAATCCGTTCGTATAAAATCTAGGAGGTCGGGTTCGTCTCGAAGGAATCCAAGGTATCCGTGTTCTTCGTCAAATATCCAATAAAAATTCCACCTTTTTTAATTTTTCCTCTTTAAAAACTGATTTGATTGATTCGATCCACCGGATCGTATCAGGCTCTCCCTTCCATACATATGGCTGATGCATCCAGCATCTGTGCCTCTGTCATGTGATAAGCAGTGAAGTACCTCTCCGTCCTGAAAATCCACGCATGCGGGTCCTCCCCCTCGAACACGGGCATCTTCAACTTCCTTACCCTGCCATCACCCCCAAAATGTACCCGGTCGGGCCTAGCATCTGTGCGTCTGTGCTGGTGATAATGTTGCCACCTCTCATTATGTGTATCATGTCCCACCCACGGCCCTCTACACGGTCTCCATAGCCCCCTCGTGGACCTCCTCTGTTTCTCCCGTAGTCCCTCCGGCCCTCACCAGCACTAAAGTCTCCATCGTAGGTCCCCCGCCATCATCAATGTGATTTCCGCCCCCACCTTCATCCACATAGTGATGACCATCCACATGCCGATGTCCGAAATCTCGCGGGGCTCCTGTAAGTGCTCATCGTACCCTTGACGGACCAGCGAAACACCGGAAGGGCCGTTCGGGGGGCGCCGCCGTCGTTGAAGACCCCTAGCAACTGTCGGGGGGTGCTGCGGCCTGCCAGATCCCCAGCAGACCATGTCGAGGCTGCCGGAGGCCCGACGGACCGACGGGGTTCGGCCGGCCCTGCCGGCCATTTTCTGGGGCGGGCGGAAGCTCCCGCCCTCGATAGGAGTCGGCCGACACCTTGATTGCATCCGGGAGTTCGACCGACCTATTCCTATGCTTTGGTGGTGTCCCGTGACTTTCTCGTCCCTCCACGACTCTTCCTCCTCGTCCTTGAAGTACTCGCGGCGTCAGAGAGCAAACCCTCTTCAATAGACTCCACATTTTCCTTCCCCTTCTTCAAAGGTGGGACCTTTTTTGAAGAACTAGGGTTCGCGCCATCGTTCCCCGCCTTTTCATTGAGAATCGAAAGTTGGAAGATGATCTGCGCTAGGGCTTCGTCAGTTTTGTCTTGTTTAGTCGCGAGCCGATCCACGGAAGTCGTCAACTTTGCGATCGACTCGCAGTTCTCCGCTACGGTTTTCTTCAACTCTTCGATCTCTCCATTATTCTTCTCCTCCCCCGCTTCGCTTTGATCTTTAGCCCTAGTTGATGCCGCCATGGTTCGAACGCTCTGATACCAAATTGATAAATCTGAAAGCAAATTTGAACTTTATAAATGAAAAATAAAGATAAACGGATAAATTCGGCTACACGTGATAGGGGCAACCACCCTCCCAAGATGCCGATAAGAGGACGTATGCACTCTTCCCTAGAAATCACTCAAAACATCAATATTCGCCTTCTCGGGCCGGCCGGCCTCCCCTTCTACTTATAATAATTCAACTAAATATCTAATTGCCCAAAAGCCCCTACCCTACTGAAACAACACAAAACACCTAAATTAAGCCCCTAATGGACCGGATCTAACAAAGTCACCAATAGCATGATCTTGGCGAGTATCCACGAGAGCTTAATGCAATTGTACACAAGTTGAAACAGTGTGAATATGCAATACAGAGTAACCCATTGCTCACGAGACATGGTCAAACACCCCAAAGAAACTCGAATCGGAACTACAAATAAGCACATGATGCATGCCATGATCTGCTAATTACTGCATATCCATTGATCATATGTGAGTTTGGATTGAGATGTACCATAAGAATCGGCAGCTAAGTAGCCAAGGAAGTAACAGATGCAAGTAAGGAGGATGACTTTTTAGGGAGCTATCGACGTAACTTCAGAGTGCAAAAGCCAAAAGATCGTCCAGTAGAGTAAGAGCCCATGCAATATAATATTCAATGCCCGTAAGCAACGCCTATATCAGGGGAAAGGTATAGTTTCCGTACTTGTTCATGATTGATTATCGGTAGAAAGTCATATGTGATGATGGTCGGGTTCTGTCAGTAGTAGAATCAGTGTATGTTGGTAAGCAAAGATCGTGAAATCTACTTGTGTTGAAGATCATACGTGAATGTCGATGAAGCAGAGCTGATCGGGTCAAGGCACTAACATTCACGGAAAGGAGGTTGGAGACTAAATCGACAAGATCTAGTAGTTAAAGGTGAGGCCAAATTCGATCGGTGGCGCCGACAACTCAGACAGCAACAAGGAAGCGCAGCACTGAGTAGAGGGAGTACAGGTTGCCAACGAAAATTGAAGATAGTAAGGCTTGTTTTGGTAGAGTATTTTAGGATTGAAATGTGCCGCGAAAGAAATAATGAAGAAAGATTGTGATGGCACCAGAAAAAATGTTGATCGATAGAATTCTTTCGGATGTGATACCATGTTAGATTCAGATATCTGAAGAAGAATTCTATCCCACTGCTTATGATGAATTCTTGTATACATGTGTTTATACACAAGTTTATAGTCTTGATACAGAACGTCCAAATAAAGATAAATGAGGTGTACATGCACGACATGCACAATACTACCATATACAGAAAATTACATGGAATACATGCCCTACAAGCGCAATACTACCAATATGAGCTATATATACTGCTATATTTTTCAATCCAATGGTAACTAGTATTCTCTCTACGGGACAATTCTTTCTTTTTCTTGAACCTAACCACCGCCACCAAGACCCTCTCAAGTACGCGCTTAAAACATGTGCATGAGCAGATGCACTCACAAGCAAGGTACAACCACAGTTACTTTATTGAAGGCGCTTAAATTTAGCATCCCATATATATACAGAGATATTCACAACGGCCAAATGTTACCATGGCCAAAGTAGATCCATGCTGCTAACAAGTGCAAGAACCATGATTATGTAAAGAATTAAAATTTGCATCATAAAGTTTCATACCAACGCTAAACAACAAAACCAAAAAGAATAATACCTTCAATCTTCCCAAGGGATCTCCATCTAGAATATCAGTGCCAGCATTGTATACCACTAGCTCAGGATCAAAATTATTTCTTGCCACCTGAGATACAAATATAAATGTATGCTCTGATGGATATAACCCAAGTCATTAAAGATAATGTTGTGATGCAGAACTGATCATAGTATATGATTTGTCCAAGATTTGTAAGCATCCTTGAAAAGTATTTGAGTTTGGATAGGACTTTTAGTTTAATTAGAATGTGTGTTTGATTAGACTTAAACATTAGAATTTGAAGTATTTAGAAGTTTGATTAGGATAAGAACTCCATAGACTTTATGGATGCTTTGGATATTTGATTTTTTATATTCAACTAGAATATTTAATGAATTAAAATTTGTCACAAATTAGAGCTTTAGCTGCATTAGGATTCTATGTATAAACAATATATAAAGAGTTATTTTGTGCTAAAGTTGGAGACCTAGGGAAATGAAATGTTATTACGAGTATTGAGTGCTAGATCTTGGTTTCCCGTAGTTAAAGGCTACTTTTTTCTCTATCCATGAAAAGGGCTGGTTCTACCAATATAAGTGAGGAAAGAAAACACTACCTATGTGGCAGAAATGCATTCCTTCCTTGATCAACAGAGCAAGGGAGACATAGTTGTATGGTAGATATACACTCCTATGAAATAATTTGACCTTTTTGTTATGATAGAAAGAAAACTCAAATAAGAAAACGAAACATATGATTTGAAAGATGAATTTTCTTCAATTGTGTTCATCACCTATCAAATCGAAATTCATAAATCTCACAAAAATCCCCCAAACATCCCAAGAAACCCTTACAAATTCTCATTAAACCCCCTTTGAGTCAATTGGATCCAAAATCCCTTATTTTTAATAAACCAAAAACTCCTAAACCAAATTGAACTACTATGCATAATTGTAACCCAAATTAGAATAAAACTCACACAAAAGAAAAACATTAAAAAACCTAACTCAATTTGAATTCAAATTAAATTTTGAGTCAAATCCTAACCGTTTCTCATGTCATTTGTAATCATTCTTATAAGAGGCAAAGATCATTCGTCCTCAATAAAAATTTGAAGACTTTCATTAAACTCTCCTGAATTTTGAGTCGTTTTCAAAAAAACACTCTGAACTTTGTTACAAGGTAAAACACCTGGAATTCGTTTTCAAAAAAACTCCCTAAACTATTTTGTGTGTTAAACCACCCTGAACTTTTGATTTTCCCAATAACCCCATAATGATCACAAATGGTGTTAGTTTATTCTAAAAAATTTAATATTTTATCTATCAAATAACTCTCCCTTCAATGTTAAATATTTTAAAAATACTTTTTCGTTTCTTAAATATTTTTTAAACACTGATAAATGAACTGGTTATCTTTTATTCTTTAAGTTTTTTCAATATCTACTAGTGTTAACGAAATGAGTCTTTTTGAAAAAGTAAAGGAAACGAAGTAAAATGCATACCTCAAGGGCTTGATCTAATTTCTCCAAGTACTCTTTTGTTTTCGTCCCACTCTACAAACAAAAAATTTAGAGACAAACACTCCTTAGCAGAAAACATTGTGTTTCAAATTCACGTTATGATGGAAGTGCATGCTTAAAAAACAACACTAACATAAAAAAATTGTCACCCCATTGACTTACCACTAACTCTACCTTTTGATTGATGCTTCTTTTTGCTTCATAATCCTACGACGAGAATAGAAGAGAGATAATGAGCACCAGCGCTATTTAAAATTTCACTGATTGACATCTTTAAAAGATATGCGCTACAAGAAGAAAGTGCATGGAGGATGCATGAATGTCCCGCTTACATGTTGAAGGATCAACAGAAAAGGAGAAGGCCATTTGTCTGAAACAGAAAAATGGTGGCTCCCATGGACCAAGAGCATAAATAGAAAGATTAAGCCTTGTCGTTTACATCATCTATACTAATAACTAATATATGTGCCATTGGCATATTTACACTGGTAACCTACCGAAATAGATAAGACGTAGGTTCCATACACAAGAACACCCTCTCAAATATATCCCACAACATATTTAATCAAAACATGCCTACTTCTCCAAATTTCAATCAAACCAGATTACATTCCTTGTTTCTTAGGTGTAATAACTATTGTAAAGTAGAATAGAGTCAAACATGCTGAATTTATCAAAACTACCAAATACTTTGATGTTTTATGCTAAAACATCATAACCTTTAATTCATCTACCAAAAACTTTATGGTAGCTTTTATGAACTTTTAAAAGTTTAGTATAATTAAATTAAATAATTTTAATAGTATGTTGTGGTATTAATAAAAACTTTTGAGACTTTATGATTGTTTTCTTTTAAAAAAAATTTGATAGTTTTATAGAAAGAAGGTATAAAAACCCTAACACTTTTCATGCAATAAAATATTTTTAAAATCAAAAATAAATTTCAAACTAAAAATTTTTATTTTCGGAGATTTTTCTGCATTTTTAACCCATTTTAATCAAAACCAGTTAACTGTTTAACCCAAACCTATTAATTAACTATTAACCTGGACCCCACCCGTTTTTACCCTTACAAAATATTTCTTCCTTTTCTCTCTCTTCATTTTCTTAGTTTTTTTCTTTTCTTTTCTTTTCTTCTCCATACTTCATGTACTTGCTCGTGCAAGTGAAAGGAGCGGCGATCGTTTCTCGTGTCAATCTCCATGATCGTGGCTGCCGACATAACCGACAACCACTTCTCCTCTCCTGCACCTCTTCCTCTCCCAATTCCACATGATCTCTTTCCATAACTCTCCACTCTCTCTCTCATTTCCCTATTTAACTCATAGGTCATACATCTCCCGCCACTCCGATCTAAGCTCTCTCCAAATCCCTCTTTTACATCTCTCCTCTTCGATCCAAGCAGAGGTTGCAACCATTGCAGTCGCAATATCTCCATGGCAAGGCGGCACGATCCTCCGACAATGGTGTGACAGTTTTCTTTTTCTCCTTGCTCTAATATGACAAGTAGTTTTTCTTGATCTCTTTTTAAGGCCTAGATAAAAGTGGCCCAATATTTTTATGTGATTTTCTTGGTATGTTGGTTTGATAAGCTGATCCGCCCTCTTCTTGTTGATTAGGGTTTGAGTTGGGATTTGTTACCTTGGTTGGGGCTCGGCTTGTCTTATTTGACGATATGCTGCCTCTGAGCACCATGCTTGGGGGCTCAGCCTGTTCTTCTTTAGGACCGTTTGCCTCTGATCACCCTAGTTGGGGGTTCAGCTTGACTGTTTTGAGATTTTTTTGCCTATGCAATTTCATTTGGGTGTTATATTTGGCCGTAGGCATCAGTTGTGCTGATGTTAGGTTCTGTTACCCCTGTTCAGTTTCTCTATTGGCCATAGCCATCTGCTATATTGTTATTTGGCTTTGCAGCCTATGCTCGGATTTTTTGTTTGGTTTTATACCTCTGTTTGGCCGTTGTTTGGCCTTGAAGTTCCATGTTTAGTTATTTATGTTGGCCTTGAAACTTAGTAAGGTTCTGTTTAGACCATGAGGCTTCTGTTTGGTTCTATTCTTGACCATGAAACATGTTAGGTTTATTGTTTGACCCTTATACATGTCATCGGCTGCTATTTGCTTTTGACTTCGATGTTCAGGTTTGTTTTGACTCTGACCCTCGGCTCGAATACGGTTTTAACCCTGAGATACATGTTTAATAACGAGTTATTGAGTTGCATGCTTAGATTGATATTTTACCTATATTCGGTGATGATATAATTATTCCAAATCTAAGAATACAACTTATATGTCAGTAAAAATATGGAATCATATTGATATATGTTTAAATTAAAACTGTGTGATATATGCATAGATGATTAGACAATATAACTGACTTTCGGTTCTTTACCTTGTAGTTGTGCTCTTGGTTCATGCTAATGTTGCATCACTGATTATGTTCGTTATATTGATGATTCGGTTTATGCCTGATATTTGATGGATGTTGGTTTCGATCATTCATAAAGGTAATATGCTATTAAGTATTAACAATCTCTTAAGTATAGGCATAATTCACAACTATAAGGAATGTCACATGATTTATCACATCTTGAGTTAGACATTGGGACGGTCTCTTCTATGATATGCATCTCATATTCCCATAATTATGTTATCAACTTAACTACCTAAATAAAATGAATTAATTATTAATCAAGTAATATGCTAATGAATTGTGTTCACACATGTCTTATTGTTTATGACATGCTCATTATATTGTATATATAGTTTACGGTACTTGTGTTAGACCTACGGCTGAAGGGGGTCCCGAGCCGGCGCCCAAGCCACGCGCGCAAGAGGGGGAGGCCGACTTAAGGGCCTTTTGGTCCTTTTCTTATTTTTATTGTTTAAGGGGAGGGTTTTCCTATTTAATCTAGGACTAGCCGTCATTTGTAGGCATGCTTAATGATTGATATTTCTCTTGAGCATCCTTAGGTAGATTTAGATTAAATGAGTGCGGACGTCCTATATTGGCGTGTTGGGAGGAGAATACACCTCTTTTATATTCACTTATCTAGATTTGTGCTATTATCTTCTATAAAAATTGCATCTTTTATTGGATCCTAACAATTTGGTATCAGAGCGTGACGATCCATGGCGGCCGCGACGAGATCGAAGGATAAAATCGAGGGGTTGGAGGAAAAGTTCATGGGAGAAATTGAAGGGGTAAAGAAATCGGTGAAATTGGTGGTGGAATCCATCGAGCAATTGAAGACAAGTCAAGCGAAGAACGACGAGCAATTTGCAAAGATCCTCTCCCTCTTGACAGCTAATCCACAAGGCGAAGGAAACCCAAAATCAACGTCAAGGACGACACCTTTGGAGAAGGAAAAGAAGAAAAACGAGATTTTTGACCCGGATCGTCCCTTCGAAGAGGAAATTGAAGAAGATGAAGGCGGGGAGCCGGAAAGGGTCGATTATCGCAAGGAGATGCGGTGAAGGGCGGTGGAATTCCAGAGGGGAGGCGGCGGCCACTTTCAGACATCGAACCCTAGCGCGGAGGGGCAGCCGAACCCCAAAACAAATATGGGGCCGGCCGCCACGGCAATGGGGCGGTGGAGCTACCCCCGCCTCCCAGGAGGCTCGGCAGGGCTGGCCGAGCCCTGCCGGCCACCGGCAGGGCCTGTCGGCCTTGTCGGATGGTCGGCAGGGCCCGCCGACCCTGCCGGACCTGTCGGCCCTCCGGTAGCCTTGAGGGGTCTGCCATAGGCCAAGTTTGGTCCGAAGACCCCCTGGCAGCCGCCAGTGGGGAGACGCACGCGGACAAGGCCCCGGGGGTGATTTCGGGCCTTGGGGACATCGGCCAGCGGTGGAGGACCAGTATGACGGCGATGGAAGGAGGATACACCTTTTTTATATCCAATTATCTTTATTCGGCTTCTTTTATCAATAAAGTTGGGATTTTTCTTCATTTTAATTTCAGGTTTGCGTGGATCCTAACAACTTGTCATATAATTTGTACTATACATGTTCACCATTGTATTGCATTCACGACTTCATTGTACGTATCCATAGATTTTACTGTATATGATTGCATGCCCATGATACTCACTATACCTGCTTACATCCTCATGATACCGTACCTAATACACTCTTAGTTACTGCACTTGATCACATGATATCGCACCCGCTATCATACTTGATATTGCATCTACTACAAAACACATGGGAAATGGGAAACTATTTGTCTCAAAAGATGCAAAAGCGACAAGAGTCCTTATTGTATCTGTGTTTTCCGCCTCCAGTAATGAATGTGAGGTTATATTATTGTATTCGTGTTTTTCACTTTCCAGCAACAGAAATGGAGTTTATTATTGTTTCCGAATTTTTCGCTCTCGAGCAATGGAAGCATGGTCATTTACCGTTGCACCATTGGGTATATAACTATGATTATACCCAAGTTACATCGTACATTTGAACATAAACTCAACACTAGAATAGTGACATCGTAATGTTCCTGTTACCGGTAGGTTTCTCATCATAATCACAGTTTATCACTGTTTATATGATGATTACAATGTATCATAGTTCAGGTTCATGCTACTATTACTACCACCATACTACATTGTAGATGTTCATCTTATCTGTAATGAATTTTACCATGCATTTATTATTGTTTATTTATTAAAAGAAAACCTACATAAGCATGTCTTACTGATAGATGTTCTCCACTGTTTTGTTTTGTATTTTTTGAATATCTATCTGGCATTTTCATCATGTTCTTCCGTGTGGTCCTGCCATCATTGACACCTTTTCGAGACCATCTTGCTCTACAATTGAGTAAGTTTCTATTACCAGCATTATTCCTTAGTTTTATTATATTCGTAGCATGATATCCACTTGTTAATCTTTTTCTTATTTCCATGTGATCGATTGATATATTCATTGAGCTTGGAGTATATATGCCATCATTGATTGTTGATCACTACCAATTAGAAGTAGACGAACCAGTAATTTTATCACAGAAACGTTAGTATTTAGGTTGAAAGAAGGAATCCCGAATAGACATAAGTATAAGCGGGCTTGTCACCTTCCGGTTCCCTTTGCACTCCAAGAAGCAAAGCGTGACAGAAAGTTCTTGATAATTAATTTTAATTTTTTAAGATTAAGATGTATTAGCAGAGAAAACCCAAAGTTTTTAGTAGTTTTGGTAAATTTAACCCCATAAGAACATGCATGAAATGATTGTTTTGGTGGCAGTAGCTGATCTAGTTGAAAAAGACATAACCAGCTTTTTGTGCATCTCCGAGATTGGTAGTCAACCAGTTTGTCTTCTTTTGTTTGGAAGGGATGTGGGAGTAGTGGGAAGGTTGCGAAAGAACACCCTTTGATAAATACAAATAGATATCATAATCAACTCCATACAGAGCTTAAAAGAATATGTCTATTTTGTCTGTTTTTTGGATGCAGTAATTAACCAATAGACGTAAGGAATCGAGGCCGAGGCCTAGCAACAGGATACGCTGAAATTAACTTTTATCAGATATAAACCATGCTTCACAATGAGAAAATAATTTAAAAATACAGAATTTATATCATCACAGGAAACTGCAGCAGACACAAAAATACTACCGGTTCCAATAGAATTGGATCTTGTTCAGTACCACTTCATTCAATAAAGTGGGCTGGTTGTGGGTGTCTCAGTTCAGTTCCTAAACAGGATCTAATTCAACCAGTGTATGAGCTGAGTCAAGAATTCAAGTAATGTGTAAATACCAAAGCCTGATGTGTCCAATTTTTCACTGTAGCATCTAAGTATGCATTTTGTGAAACAGAAAAAGAAGACTAGTCATATCATAAATTTTGACATCAAGCTTTAGAGTAGTTCTTACAAGAGGATATATTTCAGAGTTGTACATATCCAGAATGTAAACTCTACCTGTAAGGAAATTTAAACTCAGTGGAACTATATAATAAATTTACCGAGACCAAAATGTTTTGAGTGAAAAGGACATACTATCAGTAGCAAAGTCAGTCTCATGACCATTCCCTTGGTGAGCATCAAGATCAACAATCATCACTCTATATACATGCACAGACCAAAGAAATGTCAGTGAAAATATTTCCAGAAATAGAAAGATTCATAGGCCACCAACAAAACACATGGTTAGAGCAGCAGATTCCTACCTGCAAATATTTAAGCGTACAAAGGCATAGTGAATGCAAAGAGAAATATCAGCATATACGCAGAATCCGCCTCCTCTCTCCGCAGAACAGTGGTGGAAACCTCCGCCGACATTTATGGCCCATCCTCGCTCTTTTGCAAGCTTTGCTGCCAAGATGGAACCGCCAACCTGCATAATGAAAAGTTTTTCATAACAACCAGACCTCATCGGAGAAAGTCACATAGGCTAGCCGCTAGCATTAAAAATTCAAACCTGTTTGCGGAATGGGTAAAGCACCTTTTGTTGTACAAGACAATTGGGAAGGAACGCAACAGGAGGAACCTATTACAGAAAGGATCTGAGGATTTAGCCACATTAGATGGCCACAAAAACTGTGCTATTATAGCAAAGAATATGGAACCTATAATAAATGAATCTCAGTTTAGCACTGTAGAGAATGATAATTGGATCATCATACAAATCTTGAGAAACTTAAAATACTATGAATAGATTCATCAAGCATGGTCCTATTATACCAAAACATCAAAATGAAGAAAACTAATTCCAAAAGAGCAGAGTGAATACATATCTACTATAATAATGCAAACCCATTGGTTTCTCAATTGCCGTTTCACATGTGATACAATATGAAACTCTCCTTGGTTTCCCAATTGATTGGAACAATATGAAACGGCCCTTAGTTTCTCAGTTTTAATCATCTTCCCCCAAGAAAAAGACAAAAAAATTGGGTTCCTGTGAAGCAATGAGAAGATGGCAAGTGTCATAATTAAATAAAAGAAAATGACAAAACAAGAAAGGTAATGTATGCAAGCAGCACACTGATTCAGAGTCCAAATGAATCCTAATCTGCTAAAATTCCAAAAATACCCCTACTCGTCTTCCAATCTTCAATGGGTCATTGGGCACAATATGAAACTCTCCTTGGTTTCTCAATTGAGGGGTTTGCTGTTTGACACATGGCACAATATGAAACTCTTTCTGGTTTCTCCATTGCTTGGCACAATGTGAAACGCCCCTTAGTTTCTCTATTGGTTTTTAACCATCTTCTCTCGATGGGGAAAAAAATCTGGTTCACATGAAGCAATAAGAATATGACAAGTGATGTAATAAAAAAGGATATGACAACACAATGAAGGAAAAATCAGAAAGCAGCACCCTGATTTGCAGCCCAAATGCATCCTAATCTGCTGAAATTCCAAAAATGCCCATACTTGTCTCCCAATATTCAATGGGTCATTTGGGCCTGAAGTATGATGAGCTGGAAAATGACTTTAACACGTTGAAACCCACAGAAATGTATATTTCTATATAAATTTGAATTTGGAATTTTTGAACATAAGCATTTGATTAGTAACCATTTTTTTTTTACTTTTCAACAAAACATCCATCACCACTTATTTGCAAAATTAGTATTTCAAAATTAATTTTTTTTCTATTTTTACAAAAAAATAATATGACTTTTGTAGTAGTTGTGAAAATATGAGGCTGATTTTTTAGGCTAACCAATTTGACATGAAAGGCAAAACTATACAAGTATGGATGAATGAAACTTACAAAACGTGAGTCGAGCCGATGCACATTAAGTCAACATGCAAAGGAACATAAAGGAAAACTATATATTGCATAAATATTAAAACCTTTGCCTAATTAAAAATTTAAAAAACTGACAAAAATTATTGTTTAAAGTGCATCTTATATGCATGCATTATATATGCATGTAAATCTATTATGTCTTTTGCAAAAAGAATTTTTTTTTTTACTTTTGCACAAATTTACTTTAGTTCACAGACATTGTACGTGCTAAAAGCGAACATAAATAGTGGTTCATCAAAACACTTTCAAAACAGCTATAACATTTGCAATTAAATTGGATACACCAAATGCATCATCGAAAAGACTGTGCTATAATAATAAATCAAGGCAAGTCTGGCTTTTCTTCTGCTTAATACAGCTATTGTTGAGAGCATTATATTAGTCATGGTATGGTGCGAATATAAATACAAGACATTCTGTAAAAAGTACTTTTTCGACATGCTTTGAATCTACACACTTAACGGCAAGCGATATGCAAGTGAGTCCCATCCATTTCATTAAATTCAAATGTCCCACATGAATATTTTTTGTCTTGGTAAGTGTGTAGATAGATGTATGTAGGTAAAGTCTCTCTTCTTGTTGACTCTTCTTGTTGACTGGTAAATCCGTCACACAGTAAGGTGGTGCTGACGAGAACGCCTCTGATGACATGATGCTTTGTCGGCAAGGAAGTGTGACCCGAGGAAAGCTAAAACCAAGTCTAGTCGGCTAAGTTCGAGCCGTTGAACTGAAGCCCGACCTAACTTCGTGCGATCTTCGTAAGTCTGCAGCACAGAGAAATTGTTAAGGGTGTCGAATCTGGGTTCCGACCCAAATCCACTCCGATACTTAAGTCAGTAAACGACTAAAAGGTCGGGGCAGCTAGGTCCGACCTATAGGGAGGTCGTCCGATCACTATCATACCGAGCTGCAGACAAAGAAATATAAAGTGGAAGTAGTAGTTTGAGTATCAGAGTACCGTAGTGATTAGTATCTCTGGAGCTTGATCCTCTCTCTTATTGTCGTCGCCACCATTTATAAGAGAGGGTTCCCCCTTTGTGTCGTTAGTGGACAACGACATTGCCCTTATGGCAGCATGATTGTCCCTGAAAAAGAGCATAACAGCCGACTATTTACTTCACCATTAACTGGCCCATTATTAACCGATCCTTGATACGCGGGAGCTCAACGGGCAGATAAGCTGTCACTTTGACCGGATAAGCAGCTATCCTTCCACGGGGATCTCATGGGCTTTTAGGCCAATGCATTGCGCTCCATGTGGGCTTCTTTACATGGAAAATATATTCTTCCTCCGCTTCACGGGCCGGCCCAATGTATTAACAATGGCCCACATCACTCAAGCTCAAACGGGGCGACGGTTGAGGTAGGGTGATGTGATGTCTTATTAAATAGACACGAGAGTCGAAGCGGGATTTTTGATTTTGACCGCCAAAATTCATGTTCCTCTGATTCGGCCGTTGCGTTGGTACAAGGTGCGTGGTGTTGGTGATCTTGGATGTTGACATGTGCATCTATTTGAACGGCTAAGCTTTGGTCAGGAAACAAGGTCCCTGATATAAGTATGAAAAAGGAGAGAGATCGTCAAGCTCTCTTGTTTTTGAGAAGTCTCGCATCTGCCTTAGCTTCCATTGTTCATCGTCAGCGCCAAATAAGGTAGTCCTCTTTTCTTGTATGTGTTTCTTTTGGTTCCTTCCTTTAAGCTTCTGATGTTAAGCATCAATGAGGTATCCCAGCTTGAGGCCCCAGGTGCTTCTCGGCCTTCTCAGAATGATCCAATTCCTGGCACGGGTAAGGACTTGCTTATGGAGCCTGAACTTCCCATCCTACGGACTGATAAATCATCCAAGGTGCCCCAAGAAGTCCTGAATTTAGTCTCTCGGCTTTCTTTTTCTTTGACTGATAAGATCCGAACAAATTATATTTGCTCCCTTATTGGTATCAAATCCCTGAAGTGAATGAGTGGATCTGGTTCCCCAAAAAAGGGAAGTTGGGGTATACGTCAAAGCCTTCCAATTTGGTCTTCGTTTTCCTTTTCACCCCTTCATCCTTGATGTTCTGAATTTCTTCGAACTTTCCCTTTCTCAACTTGCTCCCTCCGCTATCTCCCTTATGATCGGTTTTATCATGCTCTACCTGTTAAACAAAATAAAACCGACCATTCCGCTCTTTTGCTTCTTCTTTCAAGTTCGGCTGACCATCTAGGTGTATGGCATCATATCATTGCTCAAGGAACCAGAAATCTCATCTGAGATCTTTCTAGTTCCATCCTTAACGGGAAGGACACTTTCGTCTTTATCACCTTCACAGGTGTGGATGCATTCTTTACTCATTGGGGTGGCCTTAGTCCTTCGACTTCTGCATTCTTTACTCAATAATTTGACAGCTTGGCTCCACAGCTACGAAAGATTTTCCTATTGAAGTACAAGAAATCAACGGGTAGCTCGTATGCTCGCCCGTCACCTGGTCCTAGCCAGAGATCGTCCAAAGGAAGGGGAAAATTGACCCTGGCTTCGGGAAAGCTGACATTAACTTCTG
Organism: Scilla litardierei; assembly: GCA_030789695.1. NCBI lineage: Eukaryota > Viridiplantae > Streptophyta > Magnoliopsida > Asparagales > Asparagaceae > Scilla > Scilla litardierei. The sequence goes on along the minus strand of CM061135.1, from coordinate 98,127,759 downwards.
GGCAATCGGCCCCGACATTAACTTCTAGCTATGGAGAGGTCTCGTCCCCCAGCACCGTTGATTGGGCCGATCCCTTCGGAATATGAAGGAATCATATTGATGGGCCGACAAGTGCCTACTCCTCCAGAATGTTCCATGGGAGAGCTCCACAAGCCCTCTTTTCCTGTAGGGGTCCTAGGGGATGAGGAATCAGCCCTATTGGATTATGGGTTGGCTGCCCGACTTATGAAGAACTCCATCCTGCCCCGAGATCACAGCGGCTTACGGCTGGTTAACCATGAGAGGCTGGCCAGCTTCATGGTTTGGCATAATCATCAGGTCGGTTATTGACCTCTCTTCTTAGTTCCACAGCTGTTTCAGAGTGTTTTCTCACTACTAGGCGTTGACCGTGGAGAACCCGGTCAACGTGGTCAAGGGACCCGCTTTGGGTCCCTCGGGGGCTTCGAATCGGTGCAGAAGGGGCGAGGGGAAGCCTCGGCCCTGGTTGAGACGCTCGGCCTCGGACAGACGCGCTCGGCCTCGGCTGGGAGGGGGACGAGGGGTAGCCTCAGTCGCCCGAGTAGATGCACGGCCGTCTGGTGGCGAGGGTGAGTCTCAGACCCGATTAGGACGCTCGGCCTCGGTAGGGCGTGCTCGGCCAAGGAAGGCTGAGGGTGAGGGGAAGCCTCACCGTCCGGTTGATCGAGTGGTCGGAGAGGGGCGAGGGGTAGCCTCGGCCCGTTGGTCTGTTGTTCACCTGCGTAGACGAGAACGCTCGTCAGGGGGCCGGACCTTGGTTCCGGCCAAATCCCCTCCGATGCCTAAGTCAGATAGAGATCTGAGAAAGGAGGCCCGGCGGGGACGGTCCGACTCGTGAGGAGATCGTGACGGCGTCTCTCGGCGCGAGCGGGGGAGGAAGGAGATGAATTGGGGGAACGAGGTCGTTGATGGAGTACCTTAGGTTTTGTTACCTGAGATGCGGTCCTTTTCTTCGTCGTCTTCCTGACCCTTTTGTAGAGCTCCCAGCGTGATTGGCTCTGGCCCACGTCCCACGCCCGCCATCGATCGTGCCCCATCCGTCCCCCCTCGCCGCCGCCCTCTCCGCCATGCCAGCACATCCCCATTATTGCCATTTAGTGGTCGCGTGTCCGGGGGAGCGGTTTTCGCAGGAGTGGGCGAACAACCAACGGGTTATGGGGGCCGGGTCGGATCGACGTTTCGAGAAGGTCCCTTGTAGGGCCTTTGTCGAATGGGCTTTCAGGATGCAGGTGGGCTCTTGGGCTCGTGCTTTATGGGTCTCGGTCAAATAGGCGTAACAATTGCCCCCATCGGTCGGGTTGATCGGCCTCGGCCGGTTCGGCTCGGCCGATGTGACCTCTGCCGATTTTGACAGGCTCTCCAGTCGATGCCGACTCATTTATTAGTCGTCATCATGAGTTAGCCCATTCGATGTTTTTAAGGCGCGGGCTTCAAAGCGCCGTCGGCCTTCAGATGCTGCCACGTGTAGTGGCAAGCTTATCCCCGCCGCTTGCGGAGTCGCCTTAAATTCGAGAAGCCGAAGGGTTTGTGAGCCGCCATTGGTGGGGTCGATCAGCCTTGGCTCGCTCAGATCACCCGTTATGTCTCCTGGGATTCCGAGCGGCGCTTCAATCGAGGCGAGGCCATAAATGCAGGTCATGATGAGGCGGATCGATTGGTCTTCAACTGGCGCCAATTTCGGAGCGCCGCCGACTCTTCGAGCCTCGCCACGCATTCTTGTCAGGCGCTTCGAATTCTCCCCTGGCATATAAGATCCCCAGTTGTGTTGATCTCCACTTCTCCTTCGCTCCTCCCGGTATTCAGAGCCTTCAGCAACTCGGAGTTCCCCGTCGCCTTCGCTTCTTTGTCCTCTCCAAACTAGTTGAAAATAGGTAATTCCTCTCTTGCTTTCATCTCATGGCTGCTCTTAGGATAGGCGGTTCTGGCCGGAGGACGAGGGGTCCTCCGGAGTCCGGGCGGGGCGAACCCCGGCTAGGGGAGTCTGGTTCCCCCGCCGGGAGTCGTTCTCTTCAAGATAGGGGGAAGGAGAAACTTTTTCCAGACTACACCCGTGATGACGTGGCGCTGGCTGCCGTACGGCTTAATGTGCCCCCGGTTGTCCTCCGTACGCCGTCGAGGACCCCTCCTTCGGTGGCCGCGGAGATCCGGGAAAGATATCTCTGCTTCCCATACGAGGTTCGGGTTCCATTTGTCGACGAGCGGATTTACCTCCCGAGGAGCAATGAGGTCGGCGTCTACGTCGAGATGTTCCGCCTGGGTCTTCGCTTCCCGCTCCATCCCTTCTTCATCCAGGTTATGGAACATTTCACGGTGTCCCTGTGTCAGTTCACCCCGTGTTCGATCGCGGTACTGACGGGTTTCGTAACGCTCTGCTGTACCCGTGGTCTGGAGCCGACTCTCCCCCTTCTCTTCTACTTTTACCAGGCCCAGACGGTCGGTCCGGGGGCATGGCTGCTACTCCGAGCTCGTTCGAGGAGGGAATGCCTGATCGGGTTACCCCGCTGGTCAGGGGATTGGAACTTGGATTATGTCTTCGTGGTCTTCTTGGGCGAGGCCCAGATTCTGACAAGCTGGGGCAGTTCTGTCCATTCTCGCCCGTCGTTAGTTCTCTCAGACGCCGACCGGGCAGCCGCTGCGCTTCTGTTGGCTCTTCCTTTGGAAACGAAGTCCATTTGGTCTTTGCTGGACGACCTACTCCTGAAGGCCGTCTTGTGGTCTCCGGGTAGGTCGCTTTTTCATCCCCGGATCGCCCTATGACTCATCCTGATTTCGGTCTCCTTTGCAGGGATGGCTGGCCGCGAATTCGTCCGTGACGTTGACGAGCTAATCCGTCGTGGAGCCGCTCGGAGCCGAGGTAGTACCTCTGGAAGGGCGCCTCGGAGGACCGTTGAGGAGGAGGTGCGCCGAGCCGAGCCTGCCGTGGGTAAGGTGGCGGCCGCGCCTCCCGCCTCTTCTTCTGGCGATCCCCTTCCGGGGGGTGAGGATGGTGCGAGGCAGAAGCGTTCTCCTCCGGCGCCTTCGGAGCTCCACGGTGGAAAGAAGAGGAAGGAGGACGTGGATCCCTCCGGCCCGGCAGGTTCCGCGCTTCCCGTGGCGACCGCCGGGGATCCTTCGATAGCTTTGCCAGCCACCCCCCTCGCAGCGTCTTCGCCCGTATCACCAGGGGTCGGGGCCTTGTTGGCGAGCGACTTGGCTTCGATTGTCGTCCCTGGGAGTTCGATGTTTGCTGACCGAGCAGTGGCCCAGCAGGTTGCCGAGGTCTCCGTCCCTCCCCGGGACCGCAGCCTCCTCAAGAAGATCCCGGCCGACAAGATGTCGGATTCCTTGGTCTGGATCCTCCAACAGGTTCGGTTATCTTGCTATCCTCTCTTTCTCTTTATCCTCTTCTTAGCACATGTCTCGTCTTTTCAGGGTTCAGCGCTCGCTGTGGAGTTGCAGTGTCGAGCCGTCCGCTTGAGGGAGATGGAGGAGTCTTCCATGAGGGCTCAGGAGCGGGCCAGGGCGGCCGAGGTGGCCATGATGGAGGCCCAGATGGAGTCTCGGCGCCTCGCCCTCCGTGTGGCTGCGTTGGAGGGGCACGTGGGTGACCTTAAGGGAAAGCTAGGGGATGCTCATCAGTCGGCTGAGGAAGCGGCGGAATCGTTCCGTCTGGAGAGGGAGGAGCTTCAGAGGGAGCTGTCGGACCGGCGTCAGGTAATGCGGCTGGCGGAGGAGGTCGAGAAGGGTGTCGTCGAGACCCTGGGGAAGGAGATCTTCGAGGTTCTCAGGGGGGCCTTCGGTAAGTATATAGACATCATCGCCCCCCGGATCGTCGAAGTCGTCCAGTCTTCCTTCCGGGAATGTGCGGAACGTGTCCGGCAAGCCCCTCCGCCAGTCGAGTCCCCTCGCTCCGAGCAGGGCGAAGTGCCCGAGGATGTGTCCTCCCGAGCTCGGGCTCCTTAAGCAGTCCCTCCCAGCCTTATCCTCAAATTTTTAAGCATCCGCTTCGCTTTGGGCCAGTCTACTTGAAATGGATCCCCGGCCCCCGCCCTCTCCTTCAGCCCCGCGGCCAACAATTGCTGGTTGCATGGCCGCTAGCTTGGGTCACCTGCTCTGGGTCTTTTGTCAACCAATTTTGTTTTGTCGGTGTCGATCTGAACTCTGTCATTTGTCGCGAGTAGACTGTTTGTAGGGTGTTCCCTTCGCCTTGATCCCCTGTAAATAAGACGCATTTTTGTACTCGGGTTAACTATTATAAATGAAATCGACTTACTTGGAATTTTTGTGTACTTGGCGTTGTTGCCTTGTTCTTGGCTTGGGAATGGACGAAACTGGCGTTGGCTGGGGGTATTATCCCCAGACTTAGGGGTGCAGGAGTCGGTCAGCGAGGGCGAAGCTTCTCGACTTAGGACCGGTTGGCGTCCGTGCCTCCTGGGGAAACTGCCCCCCAGACTTATGAGCGCTGGAGTCGGTCGGCGAGGGCAAAGCTCCTCGGCTTAGGACCGGTCGGCGTCCGTGCCTGCTGGGGGAATTGCCCCCAGTCTTATGAGCGCTGGAGTCGGTCGGCGAGGGCAAAGCTCCTCGGCTTAGGACCGGTCGGCGTCGTGCCTGCTGGGGGAGTCGCCCCCAGTCTTATGAGCTCTGGACTCGGTCGGCGAGGGCCAAGCCCTTCGGCTTAGGACCGGTCGGCGTCCGTGCCTGCCGGGGGAATCGCCCCCAGACTTATGGGCACTGGAGTCGGTCGGCGAGGGCAAAGCTCCTCGGCTTAGGACCGGTCGGCGCCCGTGCTTTGCCGGGGGAGTCGCCCCCAGACTTATGTGCACTGGGGTCGGTCGGCAAGGGCCAAGCTCCTCGGCTTAGGACCGGTCGGCGTCCGCGTCTGCTGGGGGAATTGCTCCCAGACTTATGAGTGCCGGAGATAGTCGGTGAGGGCAAAGCTCCTCTCCCTCCTCCAGTGAGGCGGCGGTCCCCGGCCTTTTGCGTTACTGGCGACATGTCAACTCCGTCGGAATTTTAAATAAAGACAATAAAAAGAAGGCGTTTGTACTCTCATGGGTCCAGTTGGACCGGTACATTTGGAGGAAAGCGGAAAAGGGGAAATGAAGCCAAACAGAGGGATGTAAAACTAGATATCTCCCTCATACTTAGGCCGCCCCCGGGGGGAAGGATGTTGCCTGCTCACTCTATGATGCGGAGGGGGCCTTGGATGGTGTTGATCTTCTTCCCCTTGTCCGGCTGTGTGGAGGTCCCTTCTCCATGGGCCGGCTCGTCGGCCTGATTCCTGGCGTGCCCTCGGCTCATCAGCTTCTCGATGTCCTTCTTCAAATGCCAGCAATCTTCCGTGTCGTGACCATCGTCCTTATGGTACTTACAGTACTTCTCCATGTTCTTCCCGCCTCTTTTAGCCTTCGGCGGGGGGCGATCAGCTCGCTCTTCCTTCTGTACTTGGGCGAGAATGGCGTCTGGGGTGGTGTCCCTCGCGCTTTCCCCCCGTTGCCTGTTCCTTTGTCTCTTTTCGGTCCGGTATCCTTCGGGGCTTGCTCGTCCGCCGTCGCCACGCTTGGTCCCTCGAGCGGTTTTTCCTGCATCCTCGGCCAAGGCCTCCTCGGTCAGCATAAAGCGCTCGGCCCTTGCCATGATCCCGGGGAGGTCCTTTGGGGGGTCGTTGTGCAGGGACTTCTTGAGGCCCCTGTGGCGAAGCCCTTTCTTAAGAGCCGTCTGGACCACCAGGTCGGGTGGGTTGTTCACGTTTAGCCTTTCCGCATTGAAGCGGCGCATGAACTGTCGGAGTGGTTCGGCCGGGCCTTGTACTATGTTGAACAGATGTTCAGCACCAGGTTTGATCAGCCTCCCCGCCATGAACTGTTTGCAGAACAACTGGGCGAGTTGTTCGAAGCTGTCGATGGAGCGGCCGGGCAGGCTGTGGTACCAGATCCTCGCCGCTCCCCTGAGAGTAGAATAGAAGCCCCGGCAAAGCAGGTCATCGTCAGCTCCCTGGAAGGCCATGTCCCCCTCGTAGTCCATCACGTGGTGCGCCGGGTCTCCTATTCCATCGTACTTTCCCAGCACCGGGATCCGGAATCGGGAGGGGACCCGTGCGTCGGTTATTCTCCGTGACAAGGGGCATCGATCTCCGTGGATGCCTCCGGGGATGCGGTACTCGCCTGCCTCTGGATCGACCGGGGGTGGGGGTACCACCGGCGCCAGCGGGGCTGGCTCCGCAGCCTTCGCCACGCTGGGGGCCGGGCTGTCCCGACGTTCCCGACTCCTCCTGCGGGAGCTCCTGCTCCGCCGCGATCGGTCTCTCGAGTGGTGTCGTTCGCTTCTCCTGCGGTGGGACGACCGCGATCGATGAGACGAGGCCGTCCTTGATTCGCCGTCCGTCCCTTCTGTCTCTCTTCGGCTCCTTTCACGATTGGGTGAGGAGGCGCGTGACCTCGCCTGACGAGAGCCGGACAGCGTGAATCGACGCTCCATGTTCGGTTTCCGGGTCCCGTGGTCGTCGACCACGGCGGACCGCAAGTGTGGGGGACCCCCCGCCCATCGATGGCTGTCGTCCAACGTGCCTCCGTTGGGTGGCGCAGGGCCGACGAGCTGCTGCACCGTTGCGACCAACGTCTGGAGGCTCACGTTGGTCTCCTGAGCTAGGGCGCGGAGCTGTCCCTGCGTGGCCAGTTCTGAGCCGCCGGCTTCTTCGGTGGAGAGGGTGGGGTGGCCGCTGGCGGGTGTGTCCTCGGGATTGCCGTTTGTTGCGCCATTCCCCTCCTCTGGGATGGGGGGCATGCGCTTCCTCCCATTGCTGGCTCGTGCCATTGTTGGTGTGGTTTGCTTCTTCGTGGGACGGTTTCTCGTTCCCACAGACGGCGCCAGATGTTTCAGAGTGTTTTCTCACTACTAGGCGTTGACCGTGGAGAACCCGGTCAACGTGGTCAAGGGACCCGCTTTGGGTCCCTCGGGGGCTTCGAATCGGTGCAGAAGGGGCGAGGGGAAGCCTCGGCCCTGGTTGAGACGCTCGGCCTCGGACAGACGCGCTCGGCCTCGGCTGGGAGGGGGACGAGGGGTAGCCTCAGTCGCCCGAGTAGATGCACGGCCGTCTGGTGGCGAGGGTGAGTCTCAGACCCGATTAGGACGCTCGGCCTCGGTAGGGCGTGCTCGGCCAAGGAAGGCTGAGGGTGAGGGGAAGCCTCACCGTCCGGTTGATCGAGTGGTCGGAGAGGGGCGAGGGGTAGCCTCGGCCCGTTGGTCTGTTGTTCACCTGCGTAGACGAGAACGCTCGTCAGGGGGCCGGACCTTGGTTCCGGCCAAATCCCCTCCGATGCCTAAGTCAGATAGAGATCTGAGAAAGGAGGCCCGGCGGGGACGGTCCGACTCGTGAGGAGATCGTGACGGCGTCTCTCGGCGCGAGCGGGGGAGGAAGGAGATGAATTGGGGGAACGAGGTCGTTGATGGAGTACCTTAGGTTTTGTTACCTGAGATGCGGTCCTTTTCTTCGTCGTCTTCCTGACCCTTTTGTAGAGCTCCCAGCGTGATTGGCTCTGGCCCACGTCCGACGCCCGCCATCGATCGTGCCCCATCCGTCCCCCCTCGCCGCCGCCCTCTCCGCCATGCCAGCACCTCCCCATTATCGCCATTTAGTGGTCGCGTGTCCGGTGGAGCGGTTTTCGCAGGAGTGGGCGAACGACCAACGGGTTATGGGGGCAGGGTCGGATCGACGTTTCGAGAAGGTCCCTTGTAGGGCCTTTGTCGAATGGGCTTTCAGGATGCAGGTGGGCTCTTGGGCTCGTGCTTTATGGGTCTCGGTCAAATAGGCGTAACAACAGCGTTCATCAATCTGACCCTAGTTCCGTGCAGCTATCTGTGGTGGCCGCAGAGCTAAGTCGTCGGGTCGTAAGGACGACTGATGTTGAGGCCAAAATAGCCTTAGAATGTCAAAGGACGATCATCGCAGAAAGGGCTCTCGAGGAAACAAAGGGCGAGCTTAGGATGTCGTCAGGGAAGGTTGCCGAGCTCGAATCTCGAATAAAGGAGCTGGAAGAGGTGTTAACCAAGGAGAAAGACGCATGGGCAGCTGCCAAGTGGGGGGCGATCAACTACTGAGGATGTCGTCGCCTCCCTACGTCGCGCAAAGAGGAAGTGGAAGAGCACTAGAAGAAGGAAATATATGAGCTCCTAGCTCGGATGGCTGGCCAAGAGAAAGTCGATCCCTCAACGGTTGCTAACAAGGCGGTGGCAAACTTCAAACATGGGCTCGTCTTTGAGCTTGCTGGCCTGTTCATGAAATCATTCTCGCAAATCCAGGAGATGGTTTAAAGCAAGTACATCAGGCGAGTGTTGCCTTCGGATCATCGGAGGCAATGGTTGAAGGAAGATCTACCCATCCGTCAACCGAGGTGCCCTCAGATGGACAGTCAGATGGACAGTCCTCTGGCGCTGCTGCCCCATGAGCTTGAGGCCACTTTTGTATAGACTTGGCTTTTTCTTAACGTATTATGAAATTGGTTCAAAATTTTATTTTTAGGCGTAGTACGAAATACCTAATAACTGATGATTGAACAAGAGCGCCACTCAATCGCTCTGGGTCATCTATATCCCCACTCAATGGATCGAGCTCGAGCGTTAGGGCTTTGCAGAGCTCGTGCAGTTGACTTACGGGCCCCAGGGTGAGCGACGCATCCTTGAGAAGGATGTCAATTCTGGAGATCTGAAGGATAAGGAAAATGACGCGGAGCCGACACATGTTTATTTCCATCGGTGACATTTTCGTCGAGTTTGGCTAGAGCAAAGTTAAAGGAAAATATGGGAAGTTTTCTGAGGCTCTGAAGCAGTAAAGACTAAACATCCCATTTCTGGACGCCCTGACAAAAATCACATATTCTTCGGTCAATTCCTCAAAGATTTGTTGAAAAATAGAAAAGCATCCACGGTGGCCCTCTCCGAGGAATACAGTGCAATTCTACAAAACAAGCTGTCGACAAAATTGGATGACCTAGTAAGTTTCTCGATCCATTGTTTGATCAAAGATATACCTATTTGTCGCGCTCTATGTGACTTGGGAGCTAGTGTGAGTCTGATGCCCTTATTAATATGCAGAAAGCTCGAAATGAGATAGCCTGAGTCGACCATGATAACGCCGCAGCTCGCTGATCGATCTATTACGTACTCCGTGGGGACGCTGCATGATGTTCCAGTTGAGGTGGATGGAATCAAGATACCATATGACGTCATTGTCCTCGACATGGACGAGGATTCTAGGACGCCCATTATTTTGAGAAGGCTGTTCCTAGCGATAGTTGTTGCAGTTATATATGTCAAGAATGGGAAGCTGTCGTTTAGCGTGGGAGACCGGAAGCTCGACTACGAGTTCCGATATAGCTTGAAGACACCCTTGCCCAAGGAGTGCCTCCACATCGACACGCTTGCAGCACCAAGACGGAGCACAAGGAGAAAGCTTTTAAGGGAGAACCCTCTACTTCTTACTTTGAAACATCCTCTAGCTTGAATCTATGTTTGCATACTCTCTCTTTTCCTAACCATTTTGCTTACATTCAGGGATTGTTCAAGGCGAGTAAAGGAAAAAGACCGAGAATTGCTAAAAACCCCGCATTAATTAAGAAGCTACGAACAAGGGACGACAGAGAGAATCCCCCCAAAGAAGAAGAAATCTACCCCCGCTGACGAGCCCCTAAAAGGGCTAAGGAGATTTACGTGCCGCCGTTTCGATGGTCGGTGCACGTCACCCAATCCACTGCATCGAACGCTTGATTTCGCGGATCGTCGAGCTAACGACGTTAAACAAAGCACTTAGTGGGAGGCAACCCACTTTTCTAACCTCTACTTAGCTTAATTTTCATTTACTTTAGTTGTATAAGAGCTGTATAATGTTTTTGAGTAGATGTGCGCTTGACATTTCGCTTTGATTTTTCTGTGCAACAGCTTTGCACGGCCGTGCTGAAACCACGCACGGCCGTGCCAATTAAAGAAAAGAATGCCCCAAGAGAAATCAGTATTTGTACGGCCGTGCGTATGACCATGGTAATTAGACAGAAGGGCCAGAAGACGCACCGATGGTCTGCACGACCGTGCAGTCCAAAGAGAGGAGTTATGCATCAAGCAGCACGGCCATGCGCGATTTTGACACGGCCGTGCGACCTACAGGCGAAGCTTCGAGACAATTTTTGACAAAGCAGCACGGCAGTGCGAAAATCGTGACGGCCGTGCACCAAAAATTCCCAACTTAACACATGCCCCACCTTCTTTCTCATTCCGCGCCTTCCTCATTTCAACCTATAATCTTCCAAACCTCTCCTAACCATCTCCCAAAATGTCCTCCCCCACCTCCCTCAACTTTCCACCACCCACAAAACTCCATAAACCCCCCAAATCCTTCACCATCTCCTTCCTCCCAACCAAGCCCTAACCTCAAATCCTCCACCATCTCTATTCACTCCTTTTCAAATTGGGCAAAGATCTTCATCTTGGGAAGCTTGGGGAGCTTTGTCAACAAGGAGAAGCCGGGTAATCGACGATCCAACAAGTTTTCGCCGGATCTTGGTAACCTCTTTTCACTTTCTCACCTTTTTGATAGCTTTCATTTGAATTTTTGTTGCTTTTTCTTGATTATTGAGATTAGTGTGTGTCTCATCCATTCACATCATCTCCACACACACACCAGGTCCAAAATGCCCATTAAGAAGGTTCCGGCCGAGAGGAAGACCCGCACCCGCATGGGTGGGGAGTCATCTCAACTGGAAACCGAACCTATTCCACTACCCACTCTCCACCTCCACGGTATAATCCTTAAAGGCGGCCATGGCTAGAATCCTCTCACGCCCAATGTCCACGACTAGATTCGTGAACCTTGACGCACTCCTATCCATAAGAGTGCTAGAGAGGGTCGAAACCTTATTCACCAACATTGGTTGGACTGCATTTCTCCACACACACACACTCGCGGAAACTTATATGCGCCTGATCAAAGAGTTTTTTAGCTCTTTGCACCGCACGGATGGCGGGATCGCATTCCGCCTTTGGAATACAAATCGTGAGCTTACATATGACCAGTTAGACGATCTTTTTGGTTAGCCTGTCAATGGGGATGTTACCCCCGATGACTGCACGTACCCCGCTCGGTTCCAAGCAGGAACGTTCTGGAAGGAGATTACAGGATCATGGCCTTTGACTCGAGGACGGCCAAGGCCTCCACGATTGTGCACCCGTGTCTTAGGATAGTACACCGGATCCTAACTTACACTGTATTTGCTAGGACAATTGTGTCACGGTAAACCACTCCGAGCTCCAATTCATGTGGCTCATGACCCAGCCCCAACGTTATGACGCCGACACTGGCTTCTATACACCATGTTACCCACTCCGAAGCTCGGAATGGATGGTGAATAAACTCATGTCGGTCGACATCGCCCCTTCGGGAAGCATTTGCTCTGGCGGCCTCGTCACCCTTATTGCACTTCACACATCCTTTCGAATTGAGCTTACGAGGATGTGTTGTTGAGCGCAAAGAGGAGTTGGGTATTTTGGTAGAGCAGTTGCAGCACATTGGTGATCACTCACGCAGGAGGCGTGGGTAGTATGGCTCAAGGTGGGCGAGACGTGGTTCGTCTAATGGATCATCTGGAGTGCACAGATCCAGCGACTCAGAAATAACTGAGCAGTAGATCTCATAGAGATCGTGGTGGTGCTGAGGTGAATTCTTATTGGAGAGTCAAATCCAAAGGCTGAGTTGAGGTCGTCGAAGCCGGATGAAGAAGTTGCTCTGACTTCATGTTTGGGGAAGACGGTGCCCTGTGCTTCCTCAAAGGGTAGAGATGAATCAACTCAGGCGACAATTGTAGAGTTCGGTCATGGATCGATTTCGGTTACTTTGGGAGACACAGGTTTGGTGTCAGTTCAGTCAATGGAGCCTCAAAGAGAGAGATCGCCACAAGTAGAGTGGCGAGCATGGTTCAGTTCTTCGAGCTCAAGAGGAGTTTGGGCTCGAAAGATCTCTTGAAGTGTTGATGCGTCGAAGGACGCGGTTTCCGATGACAGGTTGGTGTTTCCTTGATCGGATGGAGAGGTCTAGAATCTGGGTAGAGCCGTGAAGAGCCTTTGATGACAAGGTTCGTTGGAAGAAATTTGGAGCAGGATAGAGTTTGTTATTTTATGCTTCAAATTTTGTATTTTGGGCCTGACAAGACCGTGCTACTGTTAGCACGGCCGTGTCTTATTTACAAAGACTCAGATTGCAACACGGACGACAACACGATTGTGTCACCAAAAACAGAATCAGACTACAACATGGACAACAGCACGACCGTATCACCAAAAACAGAGTCAAACGGCAGCACGGATGGCAGCACGACTGTGTCGCATGTAGTCTGCCCAAATACGAGATCTAGGTTAGGGTTTTGATCTAAAACCCAATCTAATCAGACGACTGAGTTTCCACACGACCAATGGAGCTATTTAAACCCCTCTTATGGTTTATTTTAAAGAGCGTGCGTGTCGTCATCAAGTTTCTTCGTCATGCGTCTCTGAGCTTTAGGGCATGAATCAGTAAGTGATCTTCTTGATATTTCTTTGTGAAATTTATTGTAATCTTATTCTTGTTATCTCGCTTTTCGGTTTGAGAGATTTGGGTGAGAGCTTTTGTTTTCTTCTCTTTTGGTGAGATTTGATATCTCCATTGGGTTTTGTGAGAAGGTTTGAACTCCAAGCTTGGAGTTATTGGTGCTATCTTTTGTTGAAGACGATTGAAGAAGTCGGTGTAATTCTCTCTGATCATATAGTGGAAACTGTCATCGGAAAGCTGGACATAGGCGCCGTTAGTGGGTTGAACCGGGATAAACTCTATGTCGCTTGACTTTGTTGATGTCCTACTTTTGTTACTTTTCGTCTTACTTGTTTTGGTTGGATATTGTGCTATTGTGGTTTATCTTTGAAAAATCGTGACGTAGCAATTATTGGGTAGTTATTCGTTTTTTAAAGAGACCGCTTCCACTGTTCGTCTTCCGTTTGGAGGATTTTATCCCAACATTAATATGCAATGGAATTTCAAATTTTGTAGTAAAGTGTGAAAGATTATTATCGCTCAAAACTGACAACAATTCTAGTAAAGATATAGACTTAGCAAGTAACTCATACGCTTTAAATTACAAACCACTTTTTAACTAAGGAAATATGAATAGTCTCCATTTCAAACCTACAAATTTTAACCATTGATTAACAACGCTTAAACCAACACACATTCGGGCCAGTCCAATTATATGAACAATTCTCCTCACTTTCACTTTTCAATGACATTTGTTGGTAAATCGAGCACGCACAAACAAATTATACCAATGAATTTCCAAGTCTAAAAATGTATGAATTACCTCGACAATAATTGAAACTTTTAAACTGCTATTGAGGCTGTTCAAATATGATTCCGTATGCACCTGCATAAAAATGAACAAATAAATTTCACCGCCTTCACCAACTCAACACCAGCATTATACCCCCAAAAATAAATCTCTTTACCACTAAAAGATCATCTTTTGAAGCCTCTAGCGGCTCTACAATCCGATTCTTGTCTAAAACCCCTTCTTTAATCAAGAACTGGCAAATGCGACCCCACTTCGAAGAATCAAACGGGTGCCTGCACATAAAATTTTGCTCGATTGCAATCAAATGGAACGAAATTTGATCGAAACCCTAAGCATCCACTTACAATTTCTCGATTCCCAGGAACGCGATGTCATAAGAGGGGGAGTAGATGACGGCGAGCTTAGAAGGAGGGACGTCAAAGTAGAGCTTACTGGAAAGAATCCGATTCATGCGGATCATTTCGGGGTCTGAGGATTTTGAGAAGGAGATAGAGGAGGATGAGGAGGAGACAGTGGCTGCCATTGGACGGGTTGAAGCGTGTGAGGGAGAATCCGGATGATATTCCTAGAAATTTTGACTGCGTTCTACTGAACAATGGTGTGACGGTCTGAGAGCATCTCCAACCACACTCCATATCTCCAAATTTGCAGTTTTTTTGTCCTCCAATCACACTCCAAAAAATCTGCAAATTTGAAGATATGCTACAGTACCCCTCCAAATTTGGAGGGTCACTGTAGCAACCTGCATTTCTTTTGTGTGTGTGCAAATGTTAAATGTACACGGTTTAATGACCACCTACACTCTATTTTAGGGTTGAAGGGTGTATTTTTAAGTGCTAAAAATTGCTAATTGTGTATATGTAGCAATTATGGAGGGTTGGGTTGGAGCTCCCTCCATTTCCCACCCTCCATATAGGGAATATTCTCGGAATATTCCAACCCAACCCCCAAAAATGGAGGGTTGGATTGGAGATGCTCTGATATGTTGGAGGTGGCATGTCGCTCGTTTGGCACGAGTTATTTGCCGCTGAATGGCAAGATAATTTTTTTTGTCCCTGTTTTTACCTTCTTTTTGTTGTGAAGGGAAAACTAGGGAAATAGGTGTAGAGGGTTAAGAGCCATCTACCCTCATATTTACAGCTTTCAATAGTAGGCTGGATACCTAATGGGCCTCATGGACCTATTCATAACACTTCCCCTTATCCAACCAACATTGAATAAGAGGTGGATTCTTCAGAATCCGAGTTAGGATAACTGCCTTGTTAAATAAAGAACAGTTAATCCATAACTTCCCCTGTTTTAGGGATGTGTCTAGGGGTGGATACTTCAGGATCCAGAGTCAACGAGGTTGCCTCGTCAAAACCTTGACTACGGAAAAACCTATGGGAAAAACCAGTAGCCAAGGGAAAAGAGTACAACTCTGCGGTTGACTCCCCCTCATCTGACCAAGCTTCAGGCTTGCAGATTTCCTATGAATTTATACATCAGTCTCCTATGTATCTATGAGTTCATAGTCCTCTCATCCTGACCCAGTTTACATTTTCTCACTCTCCTCATCCCAATCACATATACAAGTTTCTCAAAGATACTAGTAGGCAGGGATTTGGTAAGCAAATCCGCCAAGTTATTACATGATTGGATCTTCTGTCCCTCAATCTGCTTCTGCTTCTGAAGATCGTGCGTCCAGAAGAACTTGGGAGAGATATGATTCGTCTTGTCGCCTTTGATGTAGCCGTCATGTATCTGGGCTATATATGCTGCATTGTCTTCATGAAGTGGAGTAGGCGCAAGAACGCCGGTCATCAGGCCGGTGGAGGTGAGGATGTGCTGGATCACAGAGCGTAGCCAGAAACTCTCCTTGCTTGCTTCGTGGATCGCTAGGAGCTCTGAGTGAGTGGATGAGACGGTCGTCATGGTCTGCTTTATAGATCACCAGGATATGGCTGTGCCGCCATAAGTAAACATGTATCCTGTCTGAGACTTCTCTGTATGAGAATCGGACATGTATCCTGCATCAGCATAACCAACTAAACAAGTAGATGCTCATTTCCTGTAGAATAGACCTAAGTCTATGGACCCTTGGAGGTAGCGCAGAAGATGCTTAACTCCGGCCCAGTGCCACTGTGTAGGTGCATCACTATATCTGCCTAGTAAGTTGACTGCAAATGCTATGTCAGGGCGAGTGCAGTTACCCAGGTAAGGGAGTGCACCGATAGCACTTAAATAAGGCACTTCGGGGCCTAGTACTTCCTCCCCCTCTTCCAGCGTCCGGAAGGGGTCTTTATGTACATCCAATGATCTGACGACCATTGGAGTGCTGAGGGGGTGGCACTTATCCATTTGAAACTTTTTCAATAAGTTTGATGTGTAAGTTGACTGATGTAACAGGATCCCATCGTTAAGATGCTCTATTTGAAGACCTAAACAGAATTTTGACTTTCCAAGGTCTTTCATCTCGAAGGTTTCTGTCAAGCTTCTAGAAATCTCTGCGATCTCTTCAGGAGATCCGATGAGGTTCAAGTCGTCCACATAGACGGCTATGATTACAAATCCTGTTGCCTTTGCTCTTATAAAGATGCAAGGACAGACTGGGTTGTTTGTGAATCCTTGTTTTCCAAGGAAATCGCTCAGTCTGTTATACCACATCCTTCCAGATTGTTTTAGACCATATAATGATTTTTGCAGTTTCACTGAGTAGATGTCACGTTCTCTCTCTTTTAGTGCTGCAGGCAAAGAATAACTGTCAGGCAATCTCATATAGATGTCTCGGTCTAGGTTGGCATATAGGTATGCAGTAATCACGTCCATAAGTTGCATATCTAAACCCTCTTGGGCTGTTAAGCCAATGAGGAATCGGAAGGTAATCGCGTCCATGACCTGGGAGTATGTGGCTTCAAAATCCACCCCTGGACGTTGGGTAAAATCCTGCGCTACAAGCCTTGCTTTGTAGCGAACAATCTCATTCTGTTCATTTCGTTTTCTAACAAATACACATTTATAACCCACAGGTTTTACACCTTTTGGTGTCTGGACTATGGGTCCGAAGACCTTGCGTTTAGTGAGTGAATCCAACTCCACTCCTATTGCCGCTTTCCACTTTGGCCAATCATCTCTGCTTTGACATTCTGTCAAAGAGCGTGGTTCAATATCATCGTCACAGTACGCGACGTTGATGGCAATATTACACGCAAATGTGTCATCTATGGTTGTGCTCTTTCTATCCCAATACTCCCCGGTTCGTACATGGTGTATCGAGACTTCATTTCTCCCGGTTTTTCCTCTTCATGAGAGTTTGGGAGAGATGGGGTAGCAGGGCTTATAGTAGCATCATGTGGTGGTATTTGTTTACCATTGCCAAGGGTCCTACTCTTTCGAGGGACTTGGTCCTTGGATCCCGGTGGTCGCCCTCTCGTTTTGAGAGGTCCAACCATTTCTGCTGCTGGCGGATTGCATCCATTTTGCGGTATGTCAATCCTAGCTGGAGTGTTAGCAGCAGGAACGTGTGATTTGACAATCTTCTGGTTGTCAGTAAATTTGTCCGGCAAGAGATGGACAGTGTTTTGGATGTGGAGAATCTTCAGGACCTCCTCCTCACACTGGCTTGTGGGCGGATCAAAGTGACATAGTGTCTTTGTATCACAAGTGATACATTCTGAAGCTTCGGGCTTCTTTGTCTGTGAGCCTAGTCTTGGAAACGATGTTTCATCGAATTCACAGTCTTCTAGACGTGCCTTGAAAACGTCTCCCGTAAGGGGTTCTAGGAATCTAATTATGGAGGGGGTGTCAAACCCAACATAAATGCCTAGGCGACGTTGTGAACCCATCTTTGTCCTTGTGGTGGTGCTATGGGGATGTATACTGCACAACCAAATATTCTCAAGTGTGAGACAATTGGTGGGGCTCCAAGTGCTAGTTGCATTGGAGAAGATGACTGACCTCCAGAAGGTCTTAATTTTATTAAAGATGCAGCATGCAAAATTGCATGACCCCACGCATTCACTAGCATCTGGGATTGAAGTAATAATGAACGAGCAATCCAATGCAGTCTCTTAATTAGAGATTCCGCTAACCCATTTTGGGTGTGAACATGTGCTACAGGATGTTCGACTTCAATTCCCTGTCCTTGGCAATAGTCTAGAAGACTTATGATGTAAACTCCCACGCATTGTCCAGACGGAGTTTCTTTATCTGGTAGTCGGGGAAGTGGGCCCGCAACCTGATTATCTGAGCTAAAAACTTAGACAGTGCGAGGTTGCTGGTGGACAGTAGACACACATGTGACCACTTAGTAGATGCGTCTATCAGGACCATAAAGTACCTGAACGGGCCACTTGATGGGTGTATCGGCCCACAAATGTCTCTGTGGATTCTTTCCAAAAAGCTTGGAGACTCTACATCCACTTTCAGTGGAGAGGGTCTCGTAATCAGTTTACCCTTGTAACAGGGTAGATATGGGAATTTGCCTTTTTGAAGAATCTTCAGGTTCTTCAAGTCTATACCCCTGGAGCTTTTTATGATGCGGTACATCATAACAGATACAGGGTGTCCCAGTTTACTGCGCCAGAGTTGGAATTCTGGTGTTTGGGGGCACTGCAGGTGCTTTGCCATGGATGTTTCTGGAGTTTGTATACTTGTTTGGTAGAGTCCCGAGGGGAGTCCCTTGAAACGTTCCACAATGGTTTTTGAACCATTTGTAAGAAACGTTACAAGCAAGTATTCCCTTTTATCTTCCTCGACCGTCTCAAAGTGATATCTGTTTAAACGGATATCTTTAAAGCTTAGGAGGATTCGGATAGATTTAGGGGAGTATAACGCATTTTTAAGTGTGATTTGTGTGTTACCGGGGAGCAATATGATTGCTTCCCCTGATCCTTCGATTATGTTAGTTGGTCCTGAGATTGTTCTCAGTGGACCAGAGTAGCTACTTATGCTCGTGAAGTAGTCTATGTTTTGAAGGATCGAGTGCGTCGATGCACTGTCCACTAGGCAATTTGATTCCATATATATATAAAAGAAAGACGTTCAAGCAGTAAATAATATGAAAAAGAAAAGATCTACTTTCATTTGAAAAATTCTCAAAGGAAATGTTTTAACATGGAATAAAAAACTAGGTACTATGAAGAAAAGGAAGATACATTGCTAGCATAAAAAATGGTCTATAACTAGAGAGTGTCATCTCCCATGAAATCTTCAGGAGTCCATGAGGTCTCTGGCAAAGCTGCGCTCTCAATCAGGTTTGTCTCAGCTCGAGGCTTGAGGCTTGCCTGGTAGAGGTCCTGGAGGTGTTTCTGGGTGCGGCGGATTCTGGACCAGTGGCCCGTCATTCCGCAGTTGGAGCACTTATCCTCCCAGTCTTTCTTGGAAGTGCCATCTTTGTTGGACATCCTCTTTTGCTTCTTTTCCACGAACTTCTGGTTCTGAGGAGGAGCTGGGGGAGTGGCCTTCTTCCGCTGCTTTTGTTCTTTCCATTTCTGGAATTTTGCCTTTTTGTCCATCTTCTTCTTCTGGGAAGACTGGAAGTATGCCTCTACAGGAGGTGGCAGTGGAGCGTAGCCAGGAGGGCGCAGGTTGTGAGTGGCAACCAACAGGTCTCTGTTCTGTTCAGCCATAAGCAGGCAAGAAAGCAGATCAGAGTACTTCGTGAACTTCCTCTCACGGTATTGTTGCATAAGGATCATGTCCTTCTCGTGGAAAGACGTGAACGTCTTTTCCAGCAACATTTTCTCCGTCACCGTTTCACCACACAACTTCAGGCGTGAGGTGATACGGAAGAGTGCTGAGTTGTACTCTGCTACGGATTTGTAATCCTGTATGCGGAGGTGAGTCCACTCGTACTGCACACGGGAGAGTATGACATCTCTCTGATCCATGTACCTATCCTCGAGTGCATCCCACAGCTCGTAAGGATCCTCTACAGTAAGGTACTCGTCCTTCAGGGTCGAGTCTAAATGTTTCCTGATATAGATAATGGCTTTCGCCTTTAGTATATCGGAAACTTCCTCTGTATGAGGTGCTTATTTTGAAGCATCCTTGTCGGCTGAGGCAGTACTTGTTGTTGCCTTCTCAGTCGGTGTGAGACTAAAACCATGAGAGCACAGATGGAACTTCAGGTCCAACTGCCAACTCAGGTAGTTGACCCATCGGCCTTCAGGACCGAAAAGTCGACATTCGCAAGTCTGGCCATTGAATGATCTAGCAATATAAAAACAGCATGGATCATTAAACTGAGTAAAAATAGACATCCACGCATGTATTTTAAGCATTTGTCATAACATGAATTTATTAAAGAAAATTTAACATCCATGCATGCTTTTTGACGGTTTCGTAACGTGAATAATTAAAAAGATTAACATCCACGCATGCTTTTTGACAGTTTCATAATGTGAATAATTAACATAGGTTAATATCCACGCATGCTTTTTGACAGTTTCATTGTAACATTAACATGGCATGAAAATAGTTAACATCCACGCAATTAATGTATAAGCAATGAAAAAATAACTTAGGACTATGGGGATCAGCCAGCCGACCCCGAAAAGAAAAGACAGTCCGAAATTACATCAAAAGTTGCATGAAAGAATAAGTACAACTCGGGAACTTCAGAGAGAAGCCCCTTTCATCTTTGTGCATACGCCTTCAGCTCCTTTTTGGTGTCCGCCGGTCTTCTTTTTACATTTATATCCTCACTTACAAATTTCTCTCAAAAAAAGAAAAAATTGCAAGAAATTAAAAGTGTCGGAAACCTGGTTGATCTCTAAAAACATAGCCTAATCGCACATCCACGCAGATAATATATGGAAAATATACAACCACGCAGATAATCATATCACAGGCATGTAAAGATTAATTAAATAATCTAAATAGTGTTTGACGTGCTAAAAAATTATTTTTGAAAAACTTTTTTACCTTTGATCCATATTTTTAATGTTTTGTTTACCGCTTTAAACCCTTTTTATAAAGTTTCTTTAATTATTTTGGGCTTTTAGGGCCAAAAATAAAAAAATAAAAATTATTTGTGTAAATGAGCTAATTTTCAGGCTTTTGGGCCATGAAAACAACCCATTATGGTTAATTTGGGCCTCTCCCGAAAAATTGGCCCATTTAGGGTTAGGGTTTCCGAAAAACCCTAGGGGGGCCCGCGGCGCGCCGCCGCGACGGCTTGCCGCGTAAGGCACGGCCGCCGTGGCGGCGGCGGGCCGCGGCACAGGAGCCGCGGCTTCAGGCCGCGGCCTATGGCCACGGCGTTTTCGCCGCCGGTGGCGCTTGTGAAGCGTCGCCGTTTCGCCCTTCGGGCGTGCGGAGTATGGATCAAGGTCGGGGGATAAAAAACGAATTTTTCAAGCATTTAGATCTCTAAAAACCTGATTTTTATTATTTTTAGACATGCGGATCTAAATAAAAATGTGATTTTTACCGTGTTTTTAAACTTTTTGATCCTAAAACATGCAGATCTAACGTGAAACGCAAGTTTAGATCTAAAAAGTTTTGATTTTTACCTCTAGATTCGACAAGGGAATCTAGTCGACGGTTGGTGAAGGATGCCATTTTCGCTCCCCGTTGAGAAGATTACGATCTTCTTGAATCTGAGCGTTTGATGGATCTCCTTCCTCGCGAGCCGCCGTCTCCTCCAACGAGCGTGATCGTGCTGATAACGTGTTGTGAAGGGAAAAGTAGGGAAATAGGTGTAGAGGGTTAAGAGCCCCCTACCCTCATATTTATAGCTTTCAATAGTGGGCTGGATACCCAATGGGCCTCATGGGCCTATTCATAACACTTTTTCTTTTCTAAAGAACGGGTAATTTTCACAAAATTATATTTATCGTTTTGTTATGAATAGGATCTAATGCGCCTGTTGGATATCCACCTACATTGTATCCAATAAGAAGTCTATATATATGAGGTTAGGGGTTTCATAGCCATCAACCCTTCACAACACATTATCAGCACGAGGGCTCGTGAAAAGGCGATGGCTCGTGAGAGGGAGGCGACCTGCGGAAGCTCCGACGATTTTGTTTTGTGACGCTTGACGAGACGACGCGGATTTTTTCGGGCATCCTTCATCGAACGTCGCTAGATGTGGAGGACGGATATAGAGGTAATCACACAAAAACTCGATCTGAACATATTTTTCGTAGAATATGTTTAGATCTGCTAAAACTTGGATTAAAAATCGATGTTTTTACGATAACATCAAATTTTTATGACAAAAACATTGATTACATAGATAAAAATTGGATTTTTACAATTAAAAAACGGATCTCGTGCATGAAATAAGATCTCCTGGCATTATTTGTATTTCATGTGTGACATGAGATGTCATAATAAAAATTCAATTTGTATTTCATGCATTATATGTATCTCACGCATGAAATAACGCATCCTGGCGTTATTTGTTTTTCACGCTGACATGAGATGTCACAATATAAACCACTATGATAATTACATGTCATGATCAGAGGGAGTTTGCACGTGATTAGCTAATTATTAAATGCGGCATGTGCGTAAGCTGAGATGCAACAATTTTTTTCCTATAAACCACGGCAAAAAGAATATGAAAAAGAGAAGTTATAACCAAGGGATTTTTCGTGGCCTTGAAGGCCGCCACCATATCCTCGTGCACTCTCGACGGCCCTTAAGGCTGTCACCACGCTAATCACGCGAATACTAACCCAAACCCTAATTAGGGTCTTGGGACGGCCATGGATGACGGGGACACCTAAATTTTATTTGGGGCTTTTCGGGACATATAAGTAATTCTCACTTTTACCATTATATGTGTGAGCATACCTGTGATGCAAATTTTTAATACCTGACGCATATATGTGATGAATATTTTAATTGTCTGGAGCATATCTGTGATTAAAATTTTAATGCCTGAAGCATATCTGTGATGAAAATTTTAAATGCCTGAAGCATATATCTGATGAAAATTTTAATGCTTACATCGTATATATAATGAAAATTTTAATGCTTGAAATATATCTGTGATGCAAATTTCCTTATGTCTATGTGATTATGCATGTGATGATAATAATATTATTTCAATGCATGTGTGTTCATAGAGATAATTATAATTATGTTTATGGTATACATATAGTTTTCAAAATGGCAAAATTGAACCTGAAGTTAAAATAATACGCCAATACACCTTCTTCCCAAAAATAATAAAACGTCGGAATCAGGCGAATATCATTTATGTCATCTTAATGATGAGCAATACACGGTAAATAGATCTTAAAAATCTATGATATATATGGACCAATATGGACACCAAAAAGGATGACATAACACCGCTAACTCTTTAAGAGTTATCTCACTACAAGGCAGTATTCTTATACCTGACCTTGCACAGAATAATTATAAGATCACGACCAAAGTCGTAACTTAAGTGAGAAATATATTCGTACCCACGTAATTGCTCAACTGACCTATATTTCTTACATAAATACTTAAAGAAACTTACAAAGTTTCAAAGGATATTCGTTTAAACGAAATCCTTAATGTTTGTATACTCAAGAGAAAGAAAAATGGCATTGAAGCCATACTTGAGTACTTAAATAGAGATTCAAAGTCTGAAGCTATACAACGAAATAAATGTTGAGGGGAAAAGCAGAAAAATAAAAACAAGGTCTAATACAAAGGGAAAGGAAAGATGTGACATAGTTCGAAGAGGAATAATAATGGCAAAAGCCATCCACCGCCACATGGACAAAACTCTGAAATCAGAGTACCTCACTATTAAGGACACATGCTAGTTATGGGTGGCCTTGGATGAACGGTATAAACATCAAGGGCACGATATGAGTGAAAGAACCTGAGATAGCAGGACTTTAAGTCCATAGTTGAGTACAACTCAATCTTTTTTAGCATCACCTCACGCCTATAGTTCTATGGTGAAAAAGTCTCAGAAGATCGCACGCTGGAAATGATGTACACGTCTTTCCATGTAAAGAATGCGATACTGATGCAGTAATACCGTGAACGAAAGTTCACTAAGTATTCTAAGCTGCTTGCCTACCTATTCATGTCAGAAAAACAATAGAACTTCTCCCTGCAACTCATACCATGTGTCCACATGGCAAAGCTAGTCAAATATAAAAATTGGCACAAACCTAGCTATTGTTTACTTGGCTATTCCTCGAGCACACATCAAATTATAAAACTTGTTGCCATAACATAATTATCAGGAGTATTTTCTTGCAATATATATGCATTTATATGCATTATCACAATATTTCTTATTGATGAATATCATGCTTTTTATGCATTTTATTTTACTGCTAATGGGTTGCTATAATATTTGACAAACGATTATGGATATTTTTAATTATCCAAATTATACCTCATCACGTATGCTATAGAAAGCATTTTTACCCTTATGATAGTCAAAAAGATCTATTTGGGTCGTCTGAAATTGAGGATCAGGAATAGCAAACCTGAATACTCCTAAAAATAAAAAGAGGATGACATGTACTCTCTGAAACTTATAAAGTTTCAAAGGGTATTCGTCAAAACGAAATCCTTAATAGCATAACTCAAGAAAAATGGCATGAAGACCATACTTGAGACTTCAAATAGAATTTCAAAAGTTATATGCTATGCAAAGAAAAATAAAAAGAGGAACCAGAATCACCTAAAGTGCCCAGAAACAACCAAGTTTCTAAAATTTGGTACGTCATATTTGGTCACCCCTGGATTAATGATGCAAGACATCATTAACCAATTCTATAAAACTGAAGAACCCGAAGATTCGTCAAAAGGGTGAAGCTTTCATTGTCTCATTCAAAAGGGAAAAATGATTATGAGATCATCTCCACTACACGTGGACATTGACTCTCAAGACTTCCTCAAATATAATTGTTTATCATAAAAGACTTTAGGTCTCTTGAGAGTATTTGAGGGATTAAAGTGGACTTATCCACTCCCTACATAGGACAGATGATGTACCTTAGAATAATCATCCATATATCCTATAAAATGGTCATTATCAAACCTATTATCCAACCGCAGTCCAGCTTTTTCAAAGCAAATGGGACACATTACATTACTAAATGGCAGGAACATTGGATAACACTGGGAAATCAACCAGTATTTGCAACTGGAATAATGTCGAACACTCTGAAGTTTGTGTTCACACCCAAAAATGAGTTATATAAATAAATCATTAAAATGATATAAACAGATTACTCGTCCGTTAAAAATACAGTTGTTAGTGACTGCACGTGGACATGCAATTACATTGCATACCATCAAAACACCTCCTTAGAATATATTTATACGAGCCCGATCACATCATATAAACAGTTTTCGAGAACCCATAACTGGGGAAGCGTTGAGAGCATATCTTACAGATTGTGCCATGATGTGTACACATCCCAATAGCACCACTATAAACCATCAAAATGTCGTCTTAGAACTATTTATCGGAAGTAATTACCCCAGATAAATAGATTTCGAGCACTCCGACCAGGGGAAGCATTTACAGCACATATCATATATTGTGCCTTGATGGGCAATCATATAAAGAACCGATAGTGAAGATTTGATCCTGAAGATCCTTCACATTCAAATCTCTTTAAATTCCCAGTATTAGGTCCAACATGGTTATTACCATCATCCCTGAGCTTGAAGCTCAGTTGATCATTTCAAATAACATGATTTGTGATGAGATCATGAAGATCCACACTTATGAAACTGTTAAACAGTTCTCATGCATATTTTTGACAAACCGAATATTGTCAAAATCACACATCCCTGCTGCTAAAAATCCAGCTAGGATTGACATACCAAAAATAATGGATGTAATCCACTAGCAGCAGAAGTAGATGTTCCTAAATCAAAATAAAAAGACATACCACGAGGCTCCAAAGAGAAAAAACTACCGGAGACCTTTAAACAATACCACCACAGAAAAGTGAGCTCATCTCCATATCCTCTCCCTTTCCAGAACCTCTAGAAGAGATGAATCTGGAATAAATTGAAATATTATTGAATAATGTACATACATGGGAAGGTGTTTGGATAAAAACACACACTTGTCGACAACCACTCATATTTCATTTTGCCGTTTAAATGATAATTATAAATATCGTTCCACACTCCGTTTCCTGAAGCAAACATATAAATTGGCCAATAATGTGGAACGAGGCAATAATAAGTTGAGTTAGACTCACTAATGAAATGTGAAGTGTTTGGACCTGAAGTCCTGATATCAAAAGATATCAAACCTATGGGCTAAATGAGTATTGTATAAACACAAATATAAATAAATAAAATCGTATGTTATAACCAACATGGTATATCTTAAAGGCTTATTTCGCTAAAACCAGGAAGTAATCAAGTAAGATGAGCTTGATTCACTAACAAAAGAAATAAAACTGATGCATCAGGCTCCCTGTTTATATTTGCGAAATTCCTGCGATGGTAAAAGGAAAATTTGGTTTTTGCTGCTATGGATGGACATCACAACCTTATGGATTTATTTCTAATTTCTTTCCTTGCCTGAATAGATTTTAAGACATCTATTCTATGAAATATATAAAATAAAAACCAAGAAAGTTCCTTATCAAAAGGTTGTCTTTGATAAAGGTTGCTTTTGCATCTTTAAAAAGAGCCAAGAAAATGATTTGAGATTATATTTGCAAATGACTCAAATATGATCATCGGATCTTCTGAAGAGAAAATCGAAATATCTGTTTTAGCCTAACTATCAAATATGATATGTAAGACCTATGCAAAAATCTTGGCTTATAGAATTATCATCCTGAAGATGTAAACATCATCTAGAAGATGAAACCATCATCCAGAAGATGAATAGTCATCCAGAAGATGAAATTATCATGCAGAAGATGAAAACAACATCCATAAGATGAATGGTAATCCAGAAGATGAATGATCATCCAGAAGATGAAATTATCATCCAAAAGATGAAACCATCATCCAGAAGATGAATAATCATACAGAAGATGAAATTATCATCGAGTAGATGAAACTATCACCTAGAAGATGAATGGTCATCCAAAAGATGAAAACATCATCTAGAAGATGAAATTATCATCCCGAAGATGAAAAAACATGTGACCTTAAACTTCATACACCCAAAGTTGATGAAGAAACATGGACAATTGCAATCCACTAAATACACCTACTGATTGTATGGATGCACATTAAGACCCCTTCCGTTCGCTGGAAGCGGTGAAGGATATCTTAGGTCCTGATGCATCAGTCGTCTGTCCTGTTATCAATTCAACTTACACTGCTTCAGGAAACTATGCATCAGTCCTGTTATCAATTGGTCTGCTTCAGTCGTCTGTCATGTTATCTTACAAGATTTTCAGATTTCATTCAACTTACCATGCTCTCGGCCAGTCGCCTGTAGAAGGATTTAAAGTCGCATGTTGGTTCAACAGTCGACTGTCTTTGCTTCATCAGTCGACTGTCCACGTGGTAAGTTACCGTTATGAATTCTCACCTACCCTTGCTGACTGTGCAACAGTCGACTGTCTCGAGCGCAGATTCTATCCGTTGAGAATTTTCTCATGGATTCCTAAAGGGTTTTTTTTGCCTAAACTGTTTTGTGGATTTGAGAAACCTATAAATGGGGCTTCTACTGTTCCATTGAGAGGTTACCAATTCTTCCAAGTTTTCTGTCAAGCTTTTATTCTAAAGTTTAAAACTCTCAAATCCAAAGCCCTAAGAATTCCTATCTTTGGTCTCTTGCTCTCCAACCTAGAACCAAAGAGTTATCTTCTAGGCATTTGGTGCAGTTAAGAGAAAGGGCTTTCTCCTCTCTTCCAAGAGAGTCTTCAACACACAACACACCACCCCTTCAAGTTCTACTTCAAGGCATAGTTGATTGTAAGTGTTGCTTTCATAATTTCATAACTTTCGTTATTTGAATTTGCTCTCGGGTTGTGAGAGCGGTTTCCTTGTTCCTAAGTTGTGGTAAGTCAATGACATCGATTGTATTCGATTTCACTTGTAGGGTTGCTACAAGTGGGTTTTAAGGAAACCTCAAGTTAGGGTTCTAACTTGAGTATCCGGAGGTATCCGGGTGGAAGGGATGTAGGATTACCGGGAACAAGTCCGGAAGTGACTTGGGTAATCCGAACCCTTGAAACATCTCTGCGTTTGCGTGAGTTTCAATTTGGGTTTTATTTCTATTCCGCATTATTTTGTTGGATTGCATTTAAATTGGTGTAACTATCTTTTTAAATTGCATAAACACTATTCAACCCCTTTCTAGTGTTTTTCCCATAGACAAGATCCTTACAATTGGTATCGGAGCGCAAGGTTATAGCTATGGAATCCAACAACAACAACGTTCCTTCGCCGACTTCGTACAACAATCACGATCGTGATGGAGCGTCCACACTTTTCGAAGGTCAATCTACGGTACGTCCTCCACATTTCAATGGCACTAACTTTGGCTATTGGAAGTGTAGGATGGAGACGTTCCTTAGGAGTGCTTCACTTTGGAGAACCCTCCACAAGGAGTACGTCGAGCCCACCGAAGAGGATTTCGAAAAATGGACGTCTTCAGAGAAATCTGTCGAAGTCAACAACGCAAAGGCAATGAATGCTCTTCATTGTGCTTTGGAACCGAATGAGTTCAACAAGATATGCACATGTAAGAGTGCATATCAAATTTGGAACCATCTCATCGTTACCCATGAGGGAACAGACAAGGTAAAACTTTCAAAGTTATATGTTGCAGTGCAAAACTTCGATTTGTTTCATATGCAGGAAAATGAGAGCATTGCATCGATGTACAGACGTTTTACTGACATCACAAATGTATTGGAAGCCCTTGGCCAAACATACACCGAACCTGACAAGGTAAGGAAGATCATCATGGAAATGACATCCAAATGGGAAAGGAGAGCGATCGCCATCGAGGAGGTTAATGATTTGAAGAATTATACAGTTGCGAATCTTATCGGGACTCTCATGTCTTATGAGGTAAGACGAGAGAACCGATTAAAGATTCGAGCTATGATAAATCCTTCGGAGGCCAAGAAGAAGGCTTTGGCATTCAACACCAATTCATCATCATCTGATAGAGAAGATTCGGAAGATGAGATGGATTTGGGTGAAATGGCCCAAATGGCGAAGAAGTTCCAACGCTTCTTTCGCAAAGGTAAATTTCCCTCCAACAAATGTTTTGAGTCTACTAATGCTACTTCCTCTCTTTGCTTTAAGTGTAATAAGCCAGGACACATCAAGAGGGATTGCCCAATGCTAAGAACAAAGAGAAGTGGAAAGCACTGAAGTACCACAAGTCCGACAAGAACAAGAGAGACAAGAAGAAAGGACTCGTAGGTACATTCGATGACTCAAGTGAAGAATCATCAAGTGATTCCGATGATGAGAAGGGTGAGAGCGCTCACATGTGCTTCATGGCCCGAGAGGATCCACTCTCCGATGAGAGTGACTCCGACACGGATGATACCGAGGTAACAATGGATGAACTTCGTATTGCTAAAGAAGAATAATTTGCTAAATATCAATCTTTAATGCTTAAATATACTAGCTTAAAGAAATCAAATGTTAGCAAGTCATCCATTCCATGCATTATCAATAATGACACCATTGTTGATACTTTAACCCTTGGAAAGCAAACTTAGCTTCTCAAAATGTCACCTTGAGAGATGAGGTGAATAACCTCAAATCTCAACTAGATCAAACACATCCAACGGATAATAGTGATCTAGTCACGCGTCACATACAATTGGGTTTAGAGAATGCTTCTCTTAAAACCCAAGTGCACGAGCTCAAAGCACGGGTGTCCACCTTGGATACCAACATTTCTTCTCTAAAGGAGAAATATGAGCTCATGTCCTCCCGTATTGTGAGATTCAATAAGGAAAAAGGATAATTGGATGATTTGCTTGCAAACCAATTTTCGGCCACACATCGTGTTGGTCTTGGTTTTGTAAAAGCAAATGCATCCAATGATCACACCTCCTATAGTGGTGTCACTATAGACTTTGTGAGGCCTTCCTCCAATGCATCCACAAGTGGTGTCAAAGACACTATAGGTAGCATACCTACCAAGACAGTCACCACTTCACCTTCTCTTCCTTTTGCCAAGAAACCCACTAAGAGTGGAAACCAAAAGAGAAGCCATGCTTACATGTACACTAACATTCATCCACGTAGGAAACCTCATACTACGCAAGTGGATAATCATGACACTTTTTATGCTCCACACCCACGGACACGTACAAAACCACACATGAGAAATACTCATGTACGTGCTCCTATACACACGTATGCACATACACATCATTCTTACATGTATGCTCATCCTCCACATGTCATGCATGATCCATATGCTTCATACAACATGCATATTTCCAAGCATACATATCATTCTCGTATGTCATATGCATATCCACCACCTTACGTTTATACTAGAAGCCATGTTCCTAAGAAGCATGCACCACATAGAAATTCAACAAGTATGCATGCAACTAGGAAAAGGACTTCCAAAACATACACCATTTGGGGTCCTAAGAACACTAGCCTAAATGATAGGAATGCTTATGTTGATTCGTATTTTCATGATGTTATTAATAATGGTAATTATGTTGGGAAGCAGAAGTCCACTTGGACTTGGCCTCCAAAGTGCTAATCCCCTTGGACCCAACAAACATTGGGTACCATGAGCTTATGGTATATTCTATAGGTACCCAAGAGAAAAAAGAAGAGTAATAAAGGTCAAACTAGCTCTAAAGGGAAAGGATGGATTCTCGATAGTGGTTGCTCCAAACGTATGACAGGAGATCCCTCATTGCTCTCGGAAGTGATTACCATCAAGGATGGTGTAACGGTCACTTCTGGAGGTAATCAAAAGGGAACCATCATTGGAGTAGGTATTGTCGGTAACCCTTCCAAACACTTAATTATTAATGTATTTCTTGTTAGTGGTTTGTGTCACAATCTCATTTCCATTAGTCAACTTTGTGACAAAAGTTACAAGGTTAACGTTGGAGAAGGATTGTGTACTATTGTTGATTGTGATTCAAATATTTTATTTTCCGGTATTAGGCGTAAAAATATTTATTATTTGAGCTTGCCTAAAACCGTAGAACATTGCTTAGTTGCTAACACAAGTGAACAACTATTATGGCATCGCCGTTTTGGTCATGTTCACTTTAAACACTTATATAAGTTAGCTAAGCATGATCTAGTCAAAGGTTTTCCTAAAATTGTTTTTAATAAGAAAATTTTTTTTGATTCATGTCAAAGAGGTAAACTTAGTAAATCATCCTTTATGCTTAAAGAAGGGATTACTTCTAAGAGGCCCCTAGAACTTCTTCATCTAGATTTGTTTGGGCCAACTAGAACCGCTTCTTTAGGTAATGCTCATTATGGATTAGTTGTCGTTGACGACTTTTCTAGATTTACTTGGGTTTCATTCTTAACCAATAAGAATGAAGTTTATGAAGAGTTTACCAAATTTGCAAAGAAGATTCAGATTCTCTTATGATCCACCATTATCACTATCCGTAGTAATCATGGAGGAGAATTTGAGAATGAATCTTTTACTAAGTTTTGTGATGACACCGGAATAACTCATAATTTTTCCTTCCATTAGGCACCACCACAAAATGTTGTTGTAGAGAGAAAGAATAAAACTCTTATTGAGTGTGCATGCATTATGCTCCATGATAGTCATCTTGGACTACAATTTTGGGCAGATGCAGTGCACACGGCATGTTATGTGCTCAATAGGATCCCAGTGAGACCCTGGACGAACAAAACTTGTTTTGAATTATTTTATGACAAAAAGCCTCAAGTAAAATATTTTCGTGTTTTTGGTTCAAAATGTTTTATCAAGAACACTTTCGGTAATCTAGATAAATTTGAGCCAAGATCCGATGAATGAATTTTTGTTGGATATTCCACACGTAGCAAAGCCTACCGGATATACAACAAAACTTCTTCAACGATTGAGGAATCACTACACGTTTCATTTAATGAAGATTTTGATTTTCCTCATGTTGATGATGATAGTGTAGATGTTATTTGTGATTCTCTTAGTAATGTTAAGATTAATGATTCGATTATTGAGACTAACACTACTAACGAAATTGTTGAAGATGTTCCTAGTGATGTAGGCATACCCAAAGCTTATCCGACCGTTCGCAATCATCCCCATAACCAAATTATTGGAGATATTGGTGTGGGTGTTCGAGCGAGGCCGAGGATTGAAGAGTTCTTTCATTGCGCATTTGTCTCTACCATTGAGCCAAAGAACATCCAAGAAGCTTGTGAGGATAGCTCTTGGATAGTGGCAATGGAAGAAGAACTAATGCAATTCGAGAGAAATGAAGTTTGGGAACTCGTTCCTCTTCCAAGTGGTCACCAAGTTATTGGGACCAAATGGATCTTCAAGAACAAGACGGATGAGAATGAGGTAATCACAAGGAACAAAACAAGATTAGTAGCTCAAGGCTACCGGCAAGAGGAATGTATTGATTTCGAAGAATCTTTTGCCCCTTAGCTAGATTAGAAGCTATTAGGTTGTCTTTTGCATCCCATAAGAATTTTAAACTATTTCAAATGGATGTTAAAAGTGCATTTTTAAATGGGATTGTCAATGAAGAAGTATATGTCTCTCAACCTCCCGGTTTTATTCATGAAAAATTTCCAAATCATGTTTTCAAACTTAAGAAAGCGTTGTATGGGTTGAGACAAGCTCCTAGAGCTTGGTATGATCGACTCAAGACCTTTCTTTTGAATTTTGGTTTTAAAATGGGAGTAGTTGATTATACACTCTTCATTAAAGATTATGAAAATGACATTCTCTTGATTCAAGTTTATGTAGACGATATAATTTTTGGTTCTACTAACTTTAATCTTTGTCAAGAATTTTCTAAGTCTATGAAGGATGAATTCGAGATGAGCCACATGGGAGAGCTCACTTATTTCCTTGGACTGTAAATTCGACAAATGGAGAATGACACCTTCATACATCAGACAAAGTACACATGGGAGCTTATAAAGCGATTCGGGATGGAATCGTCTTCAAGCAAACGGAGTCCCATGAGTACAACTACCCATCTGCACAAGGATGAGAACGGAAAAGATGTAGACGTTCGTCTATATCGAGGTATGATCGGTAGCTTACTTTACTTAACAGATAGTAGGCCCGATATCATATTTTCTGTATGCTTGTGTGCTAGATATCAAGCTAGACCTAAGGAGTCACACTTGATTGCGGTTAAACGAATATTTCGTTATCTCAATCAGTCTCTAGATTATGGGTTACTTTACCCTAAATCTAGCACATACGAGTTAATCTCATATAGTGATGCCGACTTTGTCGGATGCAAGTCCGACAGGAAAAGTACTAGTGGCACTTGCCATTTCCTAGGAAATTCCTTAGTTTCTTGGTTTTCTAAGAAACAGAATTTGGTATCATTGTCCATGACTGAAGCGGAATATATTACCGCAGGTCTCGCATGTGCACAAGTCCTTTGGATGAGACACACTCTTAGTGACTATGGTGTCAATTGTGATACTTGCCCTATCATGGTTGATAAACAAAGTGCTATATGTCTTTCCAAAAACCCGCTACATCACTCCCGTACCAAACACATAGATGTGAGATACCATTTTATAAATGATCATGTAGCTAAGAAAGACATCATCTTAGAGTGCACTGAAACCCAAAAACAAATTGCCGACATCTTCACAAAACCTCTTAAAGAAGATTCATTTGTGAGGTTGCGTGGAGAATTAGGAATTATGGGTGAATCTGAAATTTAGAAGCTCAACATACTTGTTGTAATACTATTTGATCTTATATCATCATGTTGCCTATCTTGATTTGATTTATCATATATATGTGTTTAAGAAAGGCAATTGCGATTTATGTGATTTCATGATTTCTTTGAGATTGATCTTAGAGATTTGTGTTTCAATTGATTTATCGTATTACATTATTTTATGATGAGTTTGTGATTAGAGTATAGGTCCTAGGGTGAGTGTTCTTATTCTCTGGATTTCTATCTCACCGTGCATTTTTGGACCAGGACAGACGACTGCCTTTCCTTCGACAGTCGACTGCCCTACTCTACTTTTCTCAGTCTGAGAAATTTGTATCTTTCGCACAGACGATTGATGACAATTTTCCAGTCGACTGTTATTTTAACAGGCGACTGAATTTTAGTCATCAGGCGACTGTCCTCTCTGTCGAAATTTTTACTGTACGCTCTGTCTCTTTGATGAAGTTCATTGATTCTCGGTCAGTCGACTGATGTGTATAGTACAGTCGACTGTCCATCGGACAGATGACTTTATGTTACTCAACAGTCGACTGTCTGTCATCCTAAGCTTAATTCTTATCATTTCATCCAGTCGACTGACTTTTGTTCATCAGTCGACTGTCTACTGATGTGACGGTTCACTGCTTTGATCTGAACCGTCGATTCTTTGATCCAACTGCCCAAATTATTTCTCCTTTCTTATAAACTTCGAGTCGGTTCAGTTCCCCCTCGTCGTTTCTCTCTCCTCCGATTGAAATGCATCGACTTCCCGCTCGAAATCTCTTGTAGATCTCTCTTCTGATCTTCTTTGTGGCAACTCGATCTTCCTCCTTCGTGTGGTTATTCGTGTGTTGCTCGCCTGTTTATCGATTTCTCGCCGGAATCGTGCCCTAGCTTGCTTGAACTAGCCTCGATCGTTCGAGTGAGATCATGGATCCTTTTAGTCGTCTGTTTCCTAAAGAATCTTTCGATTTCCTCAATGATCCGGCTCCTTCGTCTCAACCCACTGATCCAGTTTCGACCTCGCCTCCATCTTCTTGAGAATTTCTTCATGTCATAGTCAGTGACCCCATCCCTTCTGAGAATGCTGCTGAACACACTTCTCAGCCAGCTGATCATCCTCCTCGTTCTCCACCTTCCGTTCCCCTCGAGGATTTTCTTCTTGGTCGATTGTGTGATCGTGTCACCGCTCTCGAGAAACTTTCCACTTCTATGGACGAGAAGCTCAATCTTCTTTTGGAGCTTCAGTACAAATCCTTTATGCATCATGTATTTCCCATGCCCGCCGAGCTTCAGGCTCTGGTTTCCAAGTCTGAGGACACTGCCCTTGTTCGTGTTCCCCCCTCCTCCAGGCTTTGTGCATGTACCTTCTTTGGTCCAGACCCATGTTGTTCAGACCCCTGTTCCTGATCTTGCGGAATCGTCTGCCGCTCGTGCATCGTCTTCCAATAGGAAGACTCCTGCTTACCCTACCCGACGCTCTGCCAGGCTCATGTTCTGTTCTTGTGGACGTCCTTCAGACCCTTCCATCATTCACATTGACTGAAGTTGCTGCTGTTACTTTTTGTTCACTCACACGGAGACCTAGATTTTGTTTTGGTCTGTTTTTGTTTAGGTTGAGTGATTCATCAGTATGATGGATTTCTGATACTGATGTACGCTGATATCATGATGTATTTTTTTGGATCATGATGTATGTATTTTTGTTGGACATGGTGATGTCCATCTGTTGTGTACTCATATCATCTTTTATATATATATATATATATATATATGTGAAATTGATGTTTAATCATGTGTCACACCTTGTATAATTGATTATCTTATCTGTGTGATGTTTGCCACATATCTTACCTGTGTGATGTTTGCCGTATTGTCTCCATGAATGATATAATCTCTCCTGATGTGTTTTTGAGACAATATATGATTTGATATTGGTTTATTCGTGCTATCTCTGATGTGATGCATTTTTGAAACTATTTTTGTTTCGTATATCTAAAATGTTGATATTGGACTCTAATTCCTCTATTCACATAAGTATATGATGTGATTTTATGAGTTTTTGATTCCATATATCTTTATACTCCTTGATTGGTGTTAGTTTGTATTTAGCACGATTATTGTTGTTGTTATTTATTCCCACCTTTTTGGATAATGCCATAGGGGGAGAGAAATAAACATACAAGATTCATAATGAATGTGCTAAGTATGTTCTAACACTTTGAATCTAAGATTGAAGTTGCCTTAGATTCAGTGGGAGTAAGATTACAATGCATAGGGATTATAATTCCTAGATTTCTTGAATTAAATTCATGTGTAACTTACTCATTTGCTTCAATTGATATGTAGATGCCCTAATATTTGTTGACTAACTTGATTGGCATCTATGTAGGGGGAGTAAGTTTTCATAAGCACAATTATTTATCTTTGGGGTTTTAGCATATTCGTCCCTTAAATCTTGCGTATTTTGATATCCGTCCCTCAAATCTTCATATTTTCCCTCAAGTCCCTCAAAAGTTAGTATTTAACCTTAATAGTCCATCTCGCTAACTATCTGTTAAAATCTTAACGGAAATGTGAATATTCCGTTAAATTAAGGGACTATTAAGGTTAACGGTCAAAATTTAAGGGACTATTAAGGTTAAATACTAACTTTTAAGGGACTTGATGGAAAATTAAGGTTAAATACTAACGGAATATTCCCATTTTCGTTAAGATTTTAACAGATAGTTAGTGAGAGTGACTATTAAAGTTAATACTAACTTTTGAGGGACTTGAGGGCAAATATGAAGATTTGATGGACATCTATCAAAATACGCAAGATTTAAGGGACAAATATGCTAAAAACCCTTTATCTTTTTGTTTATGTTTGTTTGTCATCATCAAAAAGGGGGAGAATGTTGAGTATTGGACTTCTCCCGACTTGGTGTTAATGATGAGCAAACATAAATACTTGTAATTAATCCCCTATTTTGCAGTTAATCCATTGCCTAAGCTTTTATGAAGATCTACTTGCAATGGATGACACTCAAAGATCATTGAAGGTAAATGACATGGATTGGATGATCGTAGATGATAATTGAAGCTCCATGAGTCTTCAAGCTCATACGATGGATAGAAGAGAGAATTTGTCAATGTAATTTTCTTTCATCTCTTCTAGTATGTAGTTTAGAAGTAGAACATTGATGGAGTACTCACACACATCATCATTTCAGTCTTAGGACACCATTAGATCAGTTGTCCTTAGACTCCAATTCATTTCCTTTGTGATTATGCTTGGATTGTTTATAACAGTCGACTGCTGAACATTTTACAATCGCCTGTCTCAAAAATAGTCGACTGTGTTTTGTTCTACAGTCGCCTGTTATGCACAAACTTTTACAATCTAGTTTTGGGCCTCTCTGTTTATTTCGCACAGGCAACTGATGAACGATTCACAGACGCCTGTCCAGGTGACAGTCGACTGTGTTTTGTAAATCAGTCGACTGTCTATTTTCTGCCCAAACTTTGTTGATCTGACTTTTACGGCCAGTCGACTAATGTTGAATATACAGTCGACTGTCCCTTGGATAAGTCGACTGTATATGCTGCAACAGTCGTCTGTCTGTGAGCCAATTTCTTGACTCTGCTCTCTGGAAATTCTCATGGTATTTGACAGTCGTCTGTATAAGGATTTACAGTCGCTTGTTGTGATTAACAGTCGACTGTATTATCTGCTTCAGTCGTCTGTCCTGTTATCTTAAAAGATTTCCAGATTTCATTCAACTTACCCTGCTCTCGGCCAGTCGCCTGTAGAAGGATTTACAGTCGCCTATTGGTTCAACAGTCGACTGCCTTTGCTTCATCAGTCGACTGTCCGCGTGGTAAGTTACCGTTATGAATTCTCACCTACCCTTACTGACTGTGCAACAGTTGACTGTGGTTTCCTAAACAGTCGACTTTCTCGAGCCAGATTCTATCCGTTGAGAATTTTCTCATGGATTCCTAAATGGTTTTTTGCCTAAACTGTTTTGTGGATTTGAGAAACCTATAAATGGGGCTTCTACTGTTCCATTGAGAGGTTACCAACTCTTCCAAGTTTTCTGTCAAGCTTTTATTCTAAAGTTTAAAACTCTCAAATCCAAAGCCCTAAGAATTCCTATCTTTGATCTCTTGCTCTCCAACCTAGAACCAAAGAGTTATCTTCTAGGCATTTGGTGCAGTTAAGAAAAAGGGCTTTCTCCTCTCTTCCAAGAGAGTCTTCAACACACAACACACCACCCCTTCAAGTTCTACTTCAAGGCATAGGTGATTGTAAGTGTTGCTTTCATAATTTCATAACTTTCGTTATTTGAATTTGCTCTCGGGTTGTGAGAGCGGTTTGCTTGTTTCCAAGTTGTGGTAAGTCAATGACATCGATTGTATTCAATTTCACTTGTAGGGTTGCTACAAGTGGGTTTTAAGGAAACCTCAAGTTAGGGTTCTAACTTGAGTATCCGGAGGTATCCGGGTGGAAGGGACGTAGGATTACCGGGAACAAGTCGGGAAGTGGAGCTATCTGCCGAGTCTGTAGACCACCCCTCTTCAGAAGAGCTCCCTTAGATTCAGTAGCTGTCATATATGAGCGATACTTGTATAGATGAGCGATGCTGTATATTTTGTTTTTATTCTCGGAATTTTGTAAGATGAGATTGACGTATAGATGTGTAACAGTCTGCTTCTGTACGTTCGTATCTCGTACGTATTCCCATTAGTTGATTTATTTGAATAGTTCTCTTATGATTTTATAATTATTCTCATAGCTTGAACTCGTGATCAGATCTCACGACTTTACGATCGCTTTGGTATCTTCTTTATAACTTGTGGTTGACGTTGATTGCAGGGACGAGATCGTAATAATTCGATTACCCTAACCAAATGATCCTCCAAATCAAATCTTAATCAGAGTGATAATCAATCTCCTGAATCACACCGTATCATACTAAATCTTAAATAAAATCAATATCCCAACCAAAATTATCATCCTGATATATATTAATCAAATTGATCTTAATGGATTATCCACATCAAATCTTACTCCAAAATTTTAATCAAATCGATTTCCTAATAAGATCTTAACTGAACTGATTTCCTAAGACAAATAAAATCTGGATCAAATTGATTTCCAAATCAATTGTAACCACATCTATTTCCATAATCCAAAATATCTCAACAAGATCAATTATTAACCAAATCAAATCCTAAACAATCTTAACTTAATATATTCCTAATAATCAAATCTAAAACATTCCAACAAAAATATTTCCTAATCTTAATTATCCGAACCGATTTTCTAATATCTTATTCCTTTCCCTAATCAATAACCATAACTAAACATTTTCGTGCGGCATATCCTAACAATTTCCCCACGTCACCTCTCATTTGCACGCAACAAATCCCGCAACCTCCCACGTCCACTCACGCACCCCCTAAAAGTGGCAACTGCTCACGTGCTCTCCATGTAAGGTGCGATCTTCGACTTCAAGCCCAACAACCCACGCACATGATCTCCGCAAAATCCTAACCCACACAGTGTAGGAAGATATATGCCATTAAGGTAATTTATCCTAAGAAACATATTGTTCAAAATATAAATGGTACTAATTATCCTAGTATAAATTCAATGAATTATATACTTGGATAATTTTCTTAGACTTAAAGTGAGGTCATTACATATCTAGATGTAAATCTCGATTATGGGAAGTGAATGACTGATAGGAACTTATGTCTTAAAATGTTTATGGTCATAGATGTGTCGAGAAAAGGATATCGGCACATCAGACAGACCGTTGTGTCTTTGTCTTACCCTAAAGGGTAATGATGATCTCATAGTCATTCGACCTGGTGAAGTCAAAGACAAGGCACATGTGCTCATTAGAGAATGAGTCCACTGAACGACCCAATGAAGAGTTATTAAATGGTTAAACTTTACCTAAACTGTCATTAATAACTCTATAGTGATGATATGCAAGTTGGTCCTTAAGACTTGAAGTCATTGCACGAACATGTGCGTGAATATTGTCACTTAGATCTATGATCTAGATTTGAGGGTAGGCCTGCTGAAAGGTCTTAGGTTGGGTGACACTTGAAGCATACGAGGTAAGTAAATGACTAAGATAAGCTTCGTATCTTCCGTTAAAGGGAAGTTAGTGTCACAGGCTCAGTACGGTTCTTTGTGCTAAGCCTCGGCCGGGGTACATGTAGGATGTACAACGTGTATCTAACAAAGACAGATGTATGCTGACCAGTGGTAGCTAGTATGGTTGACAGTTTACCATATCTTAGGCCATGCATGAACATAGTTATGACGAAGGGACTAAAACTGCGGTATTCATCACTGTCACAGTCAAAGTGATCATGACGACACTTTTGTCGATGGGTAAATCACGTAATTATGATGCTGAAATAGGGGCGACCCTTCTGCTCGTGGTTACTGTCGTCTAAGGATTTCGAGCCCCAACCTATAGTTGGGTTCAGGCTGTAGGGTCTCACACTGAGTTCGGTTTGCGTCTTAGTAATATGAAGATTTAGGAGGAGTGCACTCGGATGCACGAGAATAATGCAAGTCATAAAAAGTTTGTGACATTAAGTCGATCTATATTAAATGGGATTTAATATGTTCACATAAGTTTTTGACATTAAATGAGATTTAATAATGTCGCAAAATGTTTGCGACTTCAACATTAATAGAATGCTGAATGGGATTATTGCATATGATTCAAACGGATTTAAAATACATTATAAATAGTTTACGATGATATTTTGAATCATATAACACATAGAAATGGATAGATGGGTCCTTGGGATAATCACATTCGAACCATTCTTTCCAACGGATCTGAAATCGGCTCAATCCGAGTTGTAGAACTCAAGTTATGGCTCAAAAGGCCAGAACTGGGGGTTTACCCAGTTCTGGCCCGACCCAGTTGGACTGGGCTAGCCCAGCCCATGCAAGCTGGGCTAGCCCGCCCAACTAGGCGGGTCAGGCTACGCCCGCTTGCCCTTGCAGGCGGGGCAATCCTGCGCCCGCCAGGGAGGAGGGCTGAGGCCAGAGCCCGCCCGAAGTGCGGGTTAGCCCGCCTGCAAGGGGCGGGCTGTACCGGATTGAGCTGGGCGTGCCCAGCTGGCAGGTAGGCCCCACTTATGGGGCCCACAGTCCAGCAAACCCTATGGGTTTGTGACGGATGCAATTTTAGCCTATTTGTGACTTTTTACTCAACTTTGAGCAATTGTTTGAGGGGTCAAACGAAGTCGGAATTCTTCGCCGTTTGTTTCTATACGTTCACAGTTCATAGCTCTTCGAAATGATAGTTTGTATCACTTCTGAAGCTCAATGGTGAGGGAGATTAAATTAATTGAAGTTTAGCCTGTAAGAAAGTCAAACTAACTTAATCAATCCTCCTATTCATTAATAGTCCCACATTGCTCGTGCGACGAGCAAGGGGGTCCGGCTCCCTATATAAATATGGGTCGACACCCTTTAAGAAACTTGCACCTAGTCTCTGAATTGAGTAGCTCCAAAAAGTTTTGAGCACGCTCGATTCAAGACAAAATTATTCTTTCCTCCTTTTTTTCTTCCGTTCCTTCGTTCGCGTTCTAGCAAAACTACGAGAGGGTTCGGATTCGATTCGAAGTCTAAGACGTTGGATCTCTCTTAAGTGAAATCTTCTTCGACAAGTGGTTGATTCAGAGGCACAGTGTTGGCTCGCTTCGGGTGGATTAGTTCAGGGTGCAAAGGCAGGGAGCTTCGGGGAGCAGAAGGTGGTTCGGTACACTTTGTCGGTGCAAGCAAAGTTCAGGGTATGTAGTTTAAAAAGCTTTCATTAATTATATTGCAGTAGTTTAGATCTATCTTGGGGTGGTCAGATCCACCTCAAGATAGTAGAGATCCTGCCTAGGGTCTTGCAATCCTTAGGGCTTTCGTTAAATATTTTAACGGTTGTTCTCCGCTGCTTTCTCTTTTTGCTTCTATCGTCCGTCTGATGTAGGACGGGCATAGAATAATGCCCTAAGGGTCCCCCAAAACCCTTCAGTGGTATCAGAGCATTAGGTTTGCATGTGATCTAAACACTGCAATATTTTAAATGATTGTATGCTTTTTTAAGATACATACAAAATCTATTTTGACTTTATGAGATAATGTTAAAATGAGACCACTTTAATTTGATACTTTAAATAATTATTTTATGTGATAAAATCCTTTTAGTAGCATGCAAATGTTATGTGATGATTTTAAAACAAATTTTTTGAAAGAAAAATTGTGTGATAATTTTCATGAAACTATTGATTTTTATTAGATAAAATTTTTTATGTTTTAAAATCATACTTATAATTTAAGTGTTAAATTTTAAGATTGCATATTATTATTTATAGGATAAATTTTAATATGTTGTGCATGTTTAATAATTATTTGATAATTATTAAATAGTTAGGAACTTTTTTATGCGATATTTAAGTTGATAATTGCATGCTAATTTTATGTGATAAAGTTAGATTATGTTTTTTAATGGCCATTCAAAATTCTTGCTTATTATTTGATAATTCAAGAAATCTTTTTAGGTTAGCCATTAAAAACTCCTTTAAAATTTATGCGATGAATTTTAAAATAACATGATATGTTTAATAAACTGTTACAACATTTAAGTACCTAATTCCTGATTAGGGTAGCCCTTTTTGACGACGATTATTATTTTAATCGTTATAATAATAATTTTCTTTAAAGGCTACACTTTAAAGTGTTGTAATTTGTATATATTAAAATCCTAATAACGATTAGGATAGCACGCTAATAAACCTTGTAGTTGATAAGGACTTAATAAAAGTTATTAACGAATCCTAATAAATTTTGAATTTTAAGTATTCTACTAGTTAATAAGATTAACTAGTTCTAATAAAAGCCTTTTAGTTGATGTCACGCATATAAACGATAAGTTTCATTCAAAGGACCATGATCCGGTCAGTGTGCTTGACTAAGTTTGTTGGATCACCCTGGTTAGACTGGGGATCAGTGATCCTGGCTTAGTCAATTCACTGTCTGTGTCCGCTGGACTGCAAGGATGCGAATCATGATTATGTGACACCATCGACTATACTTAAGTCTAATACGTTACTAATCCTTTTCAAGATAAAACGTAGCCCTCCGTGTTTTGGAGTTTTGGCAACTATAGGATTCATGTTATAGTTGTTGAGCACACTCAAGCTATGTCATGCCTACCTTATAGAAACTAACTTCTTATTACATATGATGTAGTCTAGCCTTGACCCAAACCGTCGTGTCGTGAATACACCGAGCGCCGGCGTAAGTTAAGCTAGACACAAAAACAAGGGTCTGACTAGGCTAGTCATTATGATTTGGATGAGCACACTCATGATCATAAGTGGCTAGGGGTAAAAATATATAGGGAATCATATATGATATGATTTATGAAGAGTTCATCTACCAACTGCATAGTCAAACAACTTGTTTAGCACACTCAAGGGTGTGAGACTCAGGGTGGTTGAATCTCTCTCCCATAATTTTTTAATTATAATAAATTGTTTATTATTACGGCTTAAAATTCTTTAAAGATAGTGGGAGAATATAGTTTAATAAAAACCTCTTAAACTCTACAAGAACATATGCTAATTCAATTTCTATTAAAATGCAGTATGGAGTCAGGATTAAAATTCATAATCGAGAAGAACGTGCGTGATAGGACGAACTACAAGGACTGGTTGAGGAACATCAAACTGGTCATCTCGCTAGCTGGGATAGGCTACGTACTGACGGAGGACGCTCTGGAGAAGCCCGACAAGGATGCCACCAACGAGGAGAAGGAAGCACCAAGCAGTACCAAAGGGATGCAGAGAAGGCCAGGTGCCTTACTCTGGCCTTAATGACCAATGACCTGCAAAGAAAGCATGAACATATGGATGTTCAGAGCATGCTTTTGAAAGCAAAGGAATTGTATGGCAAGCATTCTAGAGCTGCCAGATTTGAGGCACCTGCAACCTTTGGGGAGCCAAGATGACGACGGGCCCTTTGCAGGATCATGTTATCAAGATCATCGGATATTTAGAGGATGCAACCCAACTAGGATTTGTCCTCGAAAATGAAATGACGTGGACATAATCCTAAGGTCTTTGACCCCTGACTTCAACCAGTTCATTACAAGTTTCATAATGAACACCACTGAAGTGGATCTTCCAGGTATCCTGAACATGCTTCGGCAGTTCGAGGAGATCGAGAAGAAGCCAACATCGTTGGTTGTCGGTTCTGCTTCTTCTCACAAGCCTAAGGGCAAGGGTAAGAAGAGGTAGATCCATCAACCTACCAAAGAGAAGAAGGGGAAGAAGAACAAAGGGGCATCGTCAAAATCTGAGTGTTTCCATTGGCATAAGCTGGGTCACTGGAAGAGGAACTGCAAGATCTACCTTGCAGAGAAAAAGGGGCATGATGATGCCTCTACCTCAGGTACAAATCTTATTTAAGAGCATATAAATTTCCATAAAGCTTTGATACATGGTATGATATACCAGTATGATTACTAAGACATCTGTATATTGTCTACAGGTGCTTGAAGCGAAGGATGGAAGAAGTTCCCAATACGGTCGGCAATCATAGTAATCGTTGTTGCTGGGGCCGTCTAGGGACTTCAGAAGATATCAAGAAGTAGTTGATATTTTTTAGAATAAATGTATCGATGTTTTACTTTGAAACAGTGATTGAGTGATTGCCACTCAAAGTATATGTTATGAACAAATTTTTCATTTTGAATGAAATCATTGTCTTGCTGATATCTTGACAAATGTGCTCTGGTGGAAATATGATTTGTTGTGCATGGCTATCTGATTTGTGGTGTATGGCTATCTGAGTTGTTGAGTATGTTTTTACTGAGCTGTCGTGAATGCTTCTGAGTTAATGAGATTAACTGGAGTCGTCGGTATATTTAACTAATCCAAAGTAACGAGTAAATTCCAGGAGCGTATAAATTAGATGTGATCTTAATTATGCGCACAATAAGAATAGTTCTTGTTGGACTGCATTTAATACTTCAAGTCAGAAGATTAATGCAGTTAAAGGAAATAACAGTGTAGGAAGTTTTGATTGAGTTAGTTATCATCAAGACTCCTATAGATGGATCTTGATATGACTTATTCGTCAAATCAACCTGACACTGGTGCATTCCATTTTAATTAATTCAGCACAAATGGGCTGGTTGTACTTAATAAATATTCTAAATAAGATTTAGAAATTTAAATTGAAGAATTTAACCAGACGGTTCTCAAAGTCAGTGAGAGCTGGCATATCACTTAGTTCCGT
This sequence comes from Scilla litardierei, assembly GCA_030789695.1. Lineage (NCBI taxonomy): Eukaryota > Viridiplantae > Streptophyta > Magnoliopsida > Asparagales > Asparagaceae > Scilla > Scilla litardierei. The sequence goes on along the minus strand of CM061135.1, from coordinate 98,083,303 downwards.
TTTTGGACTAAATAAAATTTAAAAAATTCCAAGTTATTAAACCATCTATATGTGACATCAAATCAAAAGAGTTTTGATTATGTCAAAGATATAGAAACTTTGGTGTCATTAATGTACTGGACATAATTGACACAAGAATAATTGGAATATGCTATAATATGACTGACTTGTAGGAATGATAAACATTACATCAAGTTGTGTATGCTAATCGTTAGCTGTATAGAAGGAAAATCGTTGGATGAGATCCAAAGACGGTTTCGAAGGATCGCCCCTGTGTGATCAAATGGTGTATTAATAATAAGACTCCGTAGTACTGTATAATAGATACGTTTAAGCAGATCCCTTTTATGTTTGACATATGAACGTCCGTAGTGATTGATATGCTATAGCGGTCTGAGATACCGAGATAAATAGCCTAAGTGCAAGTGGGAGATGTAAGAAGATATATGCCCTTGAGGCAATTTATCCTAAGAAACATCTTGTTCAAAATATAAATGGTACTAATTATCCTAGTATAAATTCAATGAATTATATAATTGGATAATTTCCTTGGACTTAAAGTGAGGTCATTACATATCTAGAAGTAGATCTCGATTATGTGAAGTGAATGACCAATATGAACTTATGTCTTAAAACATTCAAGGTTATAGATGTGTCGAGAAAAGGATATCGGCACATCGGACAGACCATTGTGTCTTTGTCTTACCCTAAAGGGTATTGATGATCTCATAGTTATTCGCCCTGTTAAAGTCGGGGACAAGGCACATGTGCTCATTAGAGAATGAGTCCACTGAACGACCCAATGAAGATTTATTAAATGGTTAAACTTTAACTAAACTGTCATTAATAACTCTATAGTGATGATATGCAAGTTGGTCCTTAAGACTTGAAGTCATTGTACGAACATGTGCGTGAATAATGTCACTTAGATCTATGATCTAGATTTGAGGCTAGGTCTGCTGAAAGGTCTTAGGTTGGGTGACACTTGAAGCATACGAGGTAAGTAAATGATTAAGATGGGATTCGTCTCTTCCGTTAAAGGGAAGTTAATGTCACAGGCTCAGTACGGTTCTTTGTGGTAAACCTTGGCCGATGTACATGTTGGATAGACAACATGTATATAACAAAGACCGATGTATGCTGACCAGTGTTAGCTAGTCGGGTTGACGGTTTACCATACCCTAGGCCATGCATGGACATAGTATGAAGAAGGGACTAAAATTGCGGTATTCATCACTGTCACAGTCAGAGTGATCCAGACAACACTTTTGTCGATGGGTCAATCTCGTAATTATGATGCTGAAACATGGGCGACACTATCTACTCGTGGTTACTGTCGTTTAGGGGTTTCGAGCCTCAACCTGTAGTAGGGTCAGGCTGTAGGGTCTCACATCGAGTTCGGTTCGCTCTTAGTAAAAGGAAGAATTTAGGAGGAGAGCACTCGGGTGCACGAGAATAATTCAAGTCACAAAGAGTTTGTGACATTAAGTCGATCTATATTAAATGGGATTTAATAAGGTCACATAATTTTTTGACATTAAATGAGATTTAATAATGTCGCAAAATGTTTGCGACTTCTGCATTAATAGAATGCTGAATGAGATTATTGCATATGATGCAAACGGATTTAAAATACATTGTAAATAGTTTACGATGATATTTTGAATCATATAACGCATAGAAATGGATAGATGGCTCCTTGGGATTGTCCCATAATGAAGCTGAAATCGGCTCAATCATAGTTGTAGAACTCAAGTTATGGCTCAAAAGGCCAGAACTGGGGTTTTGCCCAGTTTTGGCCTGACCCAGTTGGACTGGGCTAGCCAAGCCCATGCAGGCTGGGCTAGCCCTCCCAACTGGGAGGGTCAGGCTAAGCTTGCCCACCCTTGCGGGAGGGGCAAACCCGCACCCGCCAAGGAGGCAGGCTCAGGCCAAAGCTCGCTTGGCGGGCTTTGGCTTGAGCCCGCCCAGCGGGTGGATCTGAGCCTGCTTACACTGCGGGCGGGTCAGCCCGCCCGCCAAGCACGTGTCAGCCTGCCTGCAAGGGACGGGCTGTGTCGGATTGAGCTGGGTGCGCCCAGCTGGCAGGTGGGCCCCTCCTGCGGGGCCCACAGTCCAGCAAACCCTAGGGGTTTATGACGGCTGCAAATTTAGCCGATTTGTGACTTTTTGCTCAACTTTGAGCAATTGTTTGAGGGGTCAAACGAAGTCAGAATTTGTCGCCGTTTGTTTCTATGCGTTCACCGTTCATAGCTCTTCGAAATGATAGGTTGTATCACTTCTGTAGCTCAATGGTGAGAGATTTTAAATTAATTGAAATTTAGTATTTAGAAAGTAACCTAACTTAATTAATCCTCCTATTCATTAATAGTCCCACATTGCTCGTACGACGAGCAAGGGGGTCCGGCTCCCTATATAAATAGGGGTCGAAACCCTTTAAGAAACTTGCACCTAGTCTCTGAATTGAATAGCTCCAAAAAGTTTTGAGCACGCTCGATTCAAGACAAAATTATTCTTTCCTCCTTTTTTTCTTCCGTTCCTTCGCTCGCGTTATAGCAAAACGATGAGAAGGATCGGATTCGATCCGAAGTCTAAGATGTTAGATCGCTCTCAAGTGAAATCTTCTTCGGCAAGTGGTTGGCTCAGAGGCGAGGTGTTGGCTTGTGGATCAGTTCATGGCACAATGCCGGCTAGCTTCGGGGAGCAGAAGGCAGTTCGGTACACTTTGTCGGTTCAAGCAAAGTTCCGGATATGTAGTTTAAAAGCTTTAATTTAATTATATTGCAGTAGTTTAGATCTATCTTGGGATGGTCAGATCCACCTCAAGATAGTAGAGATCCTGGCTAGGGTCTTGAAATCCTTAGGGCTTTCGTTAAATAGTTTAACGGTTGTTTAACGCTGCTTTCTCTTTTTTCTTCTATCGTCCGTCTGACATAGGATGAGCATAGAATAATGCCGTAAGGGTCCTCAAAACCCTTCACGCAAACAAAGCGGATCAGAACGATATGGAGCGGGTGAATACATCGATTCGATGGACACATGTCCGCTCGTGGTGCAATCGTGCCTGCGATTAACGACTGAGTAAGAGTCCGATGCAGACTCAGATGCGATCGTTGGAAGCGGATTCTTCGGAGTAAGCGCGTACACGTGGCATCCGAGGAATACAGCCTGCCTTCATCCGACGATCAAGAATTGCAGCGGGGATCTGATCCGGATTTATCACTGATTTAAGCGGATTTTGAATTCGCGAACCGGTTCAAACTCGCAGTTATATATACAAGCATATTCCGAGTAGTATTCATACTTTTTCCTAGCGTAATTTGGGCATATTTTGGGTGTATCTGAGCGTAACTTCTGGGGGCTTTGAAGCAGAGATAGAGGGATATTATTGAAGGATATATATGGGCTTTTTAAGGAGTTTTGGTGATATAAATGAAAACTTTTGCTTTGTATTTTGAGTATTTGCCTTATATTTTGAGTATTAGATGATGTATTTGACCATGAATATCGATTCTTTTCTCTTCATGCTTGGATAATCTTCGTATGTGTTGGTTGTGATGTGGTTAGGGTTATGTAATCTCTATTTTTGATGTCTTTTCGCCCTATCGCTCATGTTATTTCAAGTATTTTATTAGTTTCTACATATATTATTCAAGTATTATCATTGTTGGTGTACTTGGATCGAATATAAACTTTGCGGACTTATTCGTGATGTGATCCTTGCAGACATTACCGTGAACCTTGTGGAAGCTTAAATTCTTCATGAAGCTAATAATTTGCTTGATTATTTACGGCATTTTTTGATGATCGTTTATAGTTACACTTTCCGACGTTCTCATACCCTTGCGGAGTGAAACGTTGAGTGATAGAAAAGACATTAATAATCATTGACTGCATACACCCTAACGAAATCACAATCAACACATACTCCTCTCATTGGTTTCGTAGTATCGTCTTTCCCGTATTTGTTCTAGGATTACTTATTTGTTTATTTAAAAACCCTTATTAAGATTTTATCACCTTCGAAAGATGGTGGCTTTTCATCATTTTATTGCTCTTTATAGATTGATCTTTTGGTATTGCAGGTCAACTGTCCCGTGGATACGATACATGACTCTCCAGTTTTACTACTTGTTTGATCTCATATACTTTGAAGTAGCACTCACATATTTAGAGACGAGTCACAACCCAACCCCACATCCCCTCACCTTCGACCTCCTCAGCCCCTCTTTTCCTCTTCCCCTGCCCCATCCACCTCTGCAGCCCCCTCCTTCGACCTCCCTAGCCCCACTTCCCCCTCTTTCAACCTCCCCAACCTCTTCGTCGCCCCCTCCTCCGATAACCCAGCCCACCTCCATTCTCCTCCGACCTCCCCAGCTCCCATATCCCTCTTCAACCGCCCCATCCTCCGACCTCCCCAGCTCCTCTATCCCTCTTCCCCTGCCCCCTCCTTCGTCCTCCCCAACCCGACTGCCCCCTCCTTCGTCCTCCCAAGACACTCCGTCGCACCCTCCTACGACAACCTAGACCCCTCCTCTGGCAGACGAGGGTAAAAGCGGAATAATGGCAAACTTGTAAATAAGTGGGTCGTGTGCTGGAGTAATGACAAACTTGTAAATAAGCCGGACGTGCGCAGAGCAAAAACGGTCGTGCGCGTAGCAATTCTGGTCGGAGTTTTCTCGGCGGCTTTCCAACTGGTCGTCCCGTCGGGTTTTAGCTATTGTTTGTTTAATTTCTTGGCTATTGGTATATTGACTTGTCTTGAGACGAGCATCACCAAACCACAATATGAAAGTCCTACAATATTAGGAATGCGAGAACGAGAAGAAGAAGAACAAGGATTAGGTTTGTCTTGGTATTATTTATTTTTAATCAATTTGATTTTTTTTGTTATTTCAGTCTTGTTCATCTAAATGGGAGGAGTTTATTCATTCTTTTATTATTGAATCATCAATGGAAAAATATAGATAAATTTGACTGGCTAAATTGGTGCCTCATAGTTATAGTTAGGGACAAAATAGAGATTAGATCTCAATAATCGATTTCATATTAGATTACAACTTTGCTTAAATATTTAGAGAACTTCTTCGCGAACACACCATTTTACTCGTGCACACAACCACTTATTCAAACGTTTGCCACTCAAAATTTTACCATCTTTTACCCTCGTCTCCCCCTCCCCCGTCGCCTGGTTTTAGGGTTTGGAATAGGAGGGGGAAGAGGGAGAGTGGACCGATGAGGGTGTGGTGGCGCGGATGTGGTGGGGCTGGGTTATCGGAGGAGGGAGCGGCGGTGTGGTTGTCGGTGGATGGGGGTGGAGGGGGCGATAGAGGAGGCTGGGATAGAAGAAGATGGGCGTCGGCAAGGGCTGGGGAAGAAGAAGATGGTTGGCAGAAGGGGCGGGGCTGGGTAGTCGAAGGAGGGGATAGAGGAGGAGTTGTCGGATGATGGGGCGGTGGAGGGGGCTGGGGAAGATGAAGATGATTGGCAGTGGGGGCGACTAAGGGGGCGGGACTGGGTAATCGACAGAGGGGGTGTGACTGGCGAAGATGAAGATGAAGATAAGCTGCGGCGGGGCTTGGGAATTTACTCACCGCGCACACTAGGGCAGTTTGGGGATTAAATTTTGGTGTGCTCAGTGAGAAAATTTGAGTGGCAAACTTGTAAATTGTTGGAATTCTGGTTGTGCGCATGAGTAAAACGGTGGGTGTGCAGAGAAGTTTCCTATATTTATGATGATTTACTGCGGTATTAGCTATGTATTATTTGCTGGAATGCCAAACCATTTGATTGAGTTCACCATCTTCCCAAGGAATAAACATTTGGCAATTGCTACATACATCTCAAAAAATGAGGTGCATGTAAAATTCACTATAAATTTTTGCTAATTTTGGAAGTGAAAGAATGTGATATTCACTTTGAAAAAAATAAAATACATGCATCTCATTCTCTGAGGTGCATATAGCATTTGCCAAATATTTTTTCAAAGTTAAACGAACGGCTTTCTACAACCATTCAGTGGCATTCTTGCAGCTGACAATGAATAGAAAAGAATAAGCATTACAAGATTCTGTTCTGATTCTGACATTTTAATAATGATTCCTATTGTCTAAAAGATTTGGTCTTAAGGCTGAACATATTACTAGTGCAACAGATGTAATTAAAGCCGATCCAAGTGTTGCCCATTTTGGAATTCTTTCAAACTAAAATGGCAACCATTGTGACCTCTTCCTCTTCTGTAAATATTTGGTTGTAAAGATTATCATAAGTCTGATTTCAGCAAAAAATAATTCTTTTCCATCTCTCTGTGAGGATCCTTTTCCCTACACTACAGCATGAACCATCTGCGTTTGGAGAAATCGAGCCGACCACATGAAAATACAACAAATTATTATTCCTTTCAGTTTAGGTACTGAATTTAGAAATGTTTACACGGTAGGGTTTGGATGAGCTGCTGAAAGGTTGAATAGTGGTTGGTATTAAAAGAAGGTGAAGTTGATGTGAAGCCTTTCCAGAATGCATGAAAGAAGAAGTATCCAGCTGAAGATGCTGATATCAAAGCTTTAGAGTGGTGCTCTACTTGGCAAGAGGAACCTCAAGAATTCGTCATGGCATCCATACAAGATAGTATATTCCGCTGGAAAGACCGAGGCATGATTCTACAGATACAACCATGCTAATGTATATGTTTGTATCTTACTATATGTGAGCTACTTTATGTTGTCGCATTATCCGATTAAGCTGCTTTATGTTGTCTTAAGCATGAAAAATGCTGGAGCTTTCCATCCTTGTTATCCATTGCTTCTTTTTAAGAACCAATCGGTGATCATTCAAGAGTAGATACTTGACTTCTTTGAGCCATATTTGTCCCCCAGGGCCTGGTCTTTCAGACTGGAAACTTTTAACGCTATACATATTAGCCTGATTGCGCGATCGTTTTTTCCCATCCCCTAAAGTAGTGTCTGAGCAAACTGCCATTGCAGAACAATAACCTGTTTCTTTCCCAAATTTGGATGTTGCAGGAAGTGATAGACGAGAATGATGAAAACTCAAGGCATCTATGGATCGACCTAGGGGATTATGTGTATAATGCCGTGAAGATAGCTTTGTTTAAATAAACGACTATAATCCCAGTGGAAGATATGTCGTCCCCAATCCATGGAATTTCAAGGAAAACAGGAAAGCAACTCTTAGGTTTAAACATGACCCGCAAATCTCCACATTGGCATGATATTGTCCAATTGAGCCCACCTGCCCAATTGGTTTTTTGTTCTTGGGCTTCCCCAAAAGGCATCATAAATGCAACTTGCAAGCGCAGGATGTCAGAATGCAGGGGCGTCAAAGAGTCGTGAATAATATTAATCCTTCCCCTCGTCCCTTGTTTTAACTAACTGCAAGTTCATGCACTGGCTTCCCTTTGTCCCTTGTTGTAACTTGCAAGGTCGCGTAAGCAAGCAGATTGCAGGCGTACGTGCCAAAGTTTTACTTCCTATAAATAAGGAGGGCAGGAGAAGGGGATGCCCCAAGTACTGTCCGATGGCGATCACTGCTTCTAAAGTTTGCTGCAGTCTGATGGTGGTCTTGTTCTTGGTGTTATCTACTAACCTCTCAATGGCCAGACCCAATCCTCCACTGCTTCTAAAGCATCTCACCGGCTGTACGTAAATTCTCATCCAACTTCGTTTGAATGTGGATGTGGTCAACGGATACGTTCAACTTAATCCCATATTTTGCTTTGCTTCTCCCCTTAATTCTTTGAGATATTATTTCAATGTATGCATGGGTCCCCGAAGAACACATTACAGGGGGTTTAACATGACGCATTCTTGCCATCACTATCCTGGAAAATGGTCAAGATGCTTGCCTCCATTGGTGTGGTATGGAGGTAGCCGTAATATGTTCAAGACACACTCACAAATGCTACTACATGGACCAACCCCACTCAAATTGTTTGTCTAGTCATCGCCTAGGTTCCTTCCCATCTGTATTCGATGGTTTCATGCCATCTGTATTCGATGGTATCACATGTTTGTTTCGAGGGTTGTGTCCTGCCATCTGTTCCGTTTTGGAACAATTAATGACATGTTGAGAAAAGTTGTTCTTTATCAAGAAGCATTAGCATGAAATGTCCATCTTATTCAATTGCAACAGTCATTGTAAAAGCATGCAGTTTGGTTACTAAGTTTGACGAGCATGGTCAAAGTAAGGTTTTAGCATCAGATTAAGTAGGTTGTCCTAACATTCAATTACAATAAATACTTGCTTTGAGGTGGTTTAAACTATGGTAATGAGTATGTAATAAAACGCTACAAAACTGAAAAGACACATTCTTACCATATTAATCACATCATGTTAAATTGAAACACATCAATAAGTCCATTGAATCATTTTAAATACTGTTAAGCAAACATGATCATAAGAAGTTGTTATTAGTAGTGTTAACATCGTTTAATGGTTTCAGTTACTAAAATCTTACATTATATCTTACATTTTGCATGCGATAAAATACTTGCCTGGAGGCGATGGTGGATGTCTCTGTGATTGCGACGGAAGGCGCAATTTATCTGTGACGTAAAGATTCGTGTGTGAGACTACTGGTTTACGCTAATAGGATCATATTATAAGCTATTATTATTAACCGGTTTAATAATTAGCGAAACATCTAATTACTATAATTTTTCATATTAACATCATACTAATAATAATATACTGATATTTTACGACTAATTATTAAACCAAAAATTAACATGATGTTAACACTAACAAATATATATTATACTAAGCTAACAAATTATACTAACATGTATTTAATATACACTAACATCATTATTTATACTAACATGTGTTATATTTATATATACTAACAGCATAATAACTTGCAGATATACTAATATTTAGGTGATACTTGTTTTAATAGCACCAACATGCAAATATACTTAATATTAACAATATCAAGACTAACATCTAACATTATTTAACATGATGGTTACTTTAACATGATATTAAACTAACATAGCTACATTCATACTAATCTACTAGCAAGGATTTCTAACTGTTATATTTCCTAATATTAATACTAACATGCAGATCTTTAACAACTAACATATTAACTAACACACTAATATTTATACTAACTGTTTAAACGAACTGCAAGATTATAAAAATAATAATTAACGGATAGTTACTAACCCTACCTCGTGTCTCGCGTGCTTGCATGTTGGAGATGGCAGCGAGGAGCGCGGCTGCTTATGGGTGGTTAGAGATTGGGGGTCGCTGCCATAAAGGAGGGTGCGACGGTCTTCGATGTTGCAGCTGGCAGAAGGGGGATCCGAGGGCTGAGGGGTCACCGTGCAGCGTGGTGTCGGGTTGCAGTCGGACTGGGGAGATGGCCGGAGGTCGGAAGATGCAGTGTCGGAGGGTGGTCACCGGTGAGAGGGGAAGTGGCACTGGCAGGCTTAGGGTTTGGGAGGCTTAGGGTTTGGGGCTGTTTGCAATTCGGAAGGGGAGATGGGGGCTTGGGTGCTGGGGAAAGAAGGTCGCCGGAGGAGTGGCACGCGGCTGTCGGAGGGTGGCCTGGTTCGGAGGTGAGGGTTGGAGAGGGCTGAGGGGGGTACAGGTCGAAGGGGGTGCTGGGCTCAGAGATGGGTGGAATGAGGAGGTCGGAGAGCTGGGGAAGAGGGATGCACACGTGGAGGCTCTGAGGGCTGCGCGTGGGCTAGGCTTCTGATGGCATGAGAGGGGAGAGGGGAGTTATGGTTTCACAGGTTTCTTTGTGCGGCTGGGAGATATATAGGATGGCCTAGAGTTTTAGTGTTTATGGTTGAGTTTTATTATATGTAGAGATGTTGGTGCATTTGAAATGAAATGAAATGAAATGAATTAGCATTTGAAAGCCTGGGAGATGAATTAGTATGCAACGAAATGAAAAGAAACGAAATGTGGTGGCTAAGAGAAAAGAGTAAGCTAGGGTTTTAGATTAAAATGGAAGGGCTTTGATTAAATAGGAATGATTAAAGATCTAGGAGAAAATGGAAAGAAACAAGAAAATTATTGTTATTAAGAGAGTGGTTTAATTGTTAATTAAATTGGGAATAAAAGTCTCATATGAGTTTTTAAGGAAATGATTTGAATTCAAATTCAAATAATTATTTAATGATTTATTATAAAAAATTTAGCTATAGTAATAGCTAATAAAAATACATAAATATGTATGAGTGTATAAAGCTAATTAAATATGTACGTATACAAATACGTATAATAGTAATACGTAAAACGAATACGTATTTAAGTACAGATACCGAAAACATAGACAAAGATAAAATACGTGCAAAATACTTATTATAAAATACTAGCCGTTACAGTTTAAATATGAAGCTGAAGGGAAGTTGGCATGCAAAATTGGCACACTCAAATCAGATAGAGGCGGAGAATCTTGCAGCAGAGAGTTTAATGCTTTCTGTGAAGAAAATGGCATAAGAGACAATTGACAGCAAGTTACACACCTCATCAAAATGGTGTTGCTGAAAGGAAAAATAGAGTGATTATAAAGTTAGCATGGAGTGCTATGAAGGATACGAAGATGCCACTTGAGTTTTGGGCAGAAGCATGTGCAACAACTATATTTGTCATAAACAGAAGTCCCACTTCAGCTTTGAAGAATAAGACTCCTTATGAAGCACTTAATGGAGACAAGCCCAAAGTTACTAACATAAATGTGTTTGGTTGCAAAGCTTATGTGTTGAAGCCTGCCAATACAAGAAGAAAGCTTTATGATAAAAGCAAGAAGGAAATATTTATAGGCTATAACAATGAATCCAAAGCCTATAAAATTTATGATCCAAATACAAGAAGTGTGATTACTAGAAAAGATGTGGAGTTCATTGAAACTGAAGCATGGGAATGGAATGGAAAGGAATCAACTATGGCAGACTACAATAGGTTGTAAGTGGATGCATTGCCTGAAGCAGATCAGCCAGATACAAATCATAGCTCAAGTACCACAAATCACAGTTCACATGCAACAAATGACAGTCCAGATGCTACAACTAGTAGTTCACATACTGGTAGTTCCAGCAGCAGTTCCTCAAATTCTCCAAGTGAAAATCAGAATGTGAGGACAAGATTATTGGAAAGATATCTATAATGAGACTTATGACCTATTTACTTGTTTTACTTCAGAACCTGCAGATTTTACTGAAGCTTGTGCTGAAGATAAATGGAAGACAACCATGCAAGAGGAGATTAATGACATTGAGAAGAATAAAACATGGAGCTTGTGTGAGCTTCCACAAGGAAAGAAGGCACTGGATGTTAAGTGGTTGTAAAAGACTAAATACAACACTGATGGATCCATAAACAAGCTAAAAGTAAGGCTTGCGGCTAGAGGACTCACTCAAGTCTATGTAGAAGATCATGAAGATACTTTTGCACCAGTTGCCAGATATGAAACTATAATAACCTTACTTGCAGTTTCAGCCTCCAAAGGATGGAAAGTTGATAGCTGGATGTGATATCAGCATTTCTAAATGGTGCATTACAGGAAGAAATTTATGTGAAACAGCCTCTAGGATTTGTTAAAGAAAATCAGAGATCAAAAGTCTGTAAACTTCACACGGCACTGTATGGATTGAAGTAAGAACCTAGAGCATGGTACCAAAGAATACATGATTTCTTGATCAAACAAGGCTATACAAGGAGTGATTCTGAATCTACACTCTATAGTTAGAAAATGGTAATTTTCTAGCTTTATGTCTATATGTGGATGACATTATTTATACTAGCTATGAAGAGTCTTGGCATGACAAATTTAAAAGACAAATGGAGCATGAATTTGAAATGAGTGATTTAGTAAAACTGCATTACTTCTTGGGACTAGAAATCAAACAAACAGAGCATGGAATACATGTGTCTCAGCAAAAGTATGCTCAATACATGCTGAACAGACTGAAAATGGCAAATTGCAAATTTGCGGAAACCCCTTTCATTGCCAAAGAAAAGCTTGCAGTAGATGAGTCTATTGTTGGAGTAAATGAGAAGCATTTCAGGAGTATAGTTGGAGGTTTGATGTATTTGGCACACACAAGACCAGATCTGTCATATGCTGTAAATCAATTGTCAAGAATTATGCATAAGCCTAATGTGATTCACATGACAGCAGCCAAAAGAGTACTGAGTTATATTGCAAGAACCAAAGAACTTGGTCTGTTTTATGGCAAAGATGAAGCTTGCAAGCTGATTGCATATTCAGACAATGATTGGGGAAGTAATGAAGAGGATAGAAGGAGTTTGACAGGATACACATTACTACTGGGAAAATCATGTATCCCATGGGGTACCAAAAGACAGAATTCAGTTGCTCTCTCCACAACAGAAGCTGAGTATATGGCCGTGTCCTATACATCATGCAAAGTAGTATGGATGAAGAGAATTCTGGAAGATTTGAAGCAAGATCAAGGTGAAGGTACTGTTATTTTTTGTGATAACAAGTCTACAATCCATCTTGCAAAGAATTTCATCAATTAAGTAAGAACCAAGCATATTGATAAAAGGTATCACTTCATAAGAGAATTGGTTTCTGAAAAAGCAGTTGTGCTTCAACATTGCAAGTTATTTGATCAACTAGCTGATGGGTTTACAAAAGCTTTGGACATCAAACAATTCATCAAATTCAGAAATGATCTTGGGCTTGACCCAGTCTGAATTAAAGGGAAGATATGTTGGAGTTAATTCAGACTGAAGTATGTTTGGCTGTTCAATATGTGTGTCCAGCCAGCTTCATAAGTATATGTTCAAGTTGTGAACAAGTAAGTATTTCCAAGATGTGAACACGTGTGTACAACCTTAAAGCCAAGTATACCCAAGTTGTGAACAAGTGTGTTCAGCTGCTGAAGAAAAGGAGATCAGTTATATGCAAAGTAATTCTGTACGATGAGAAAGCAAGTCTTTTGAGATTTGGGTATTTGGTCTAGTGTAGTAAATGCTTGTATTAGTTGATGTAAGCTCTTGACAAGGCATGGCTGTAGAAGTGAAAGAATGATGTATATGTAATTGAGAGAGAGAGAGAGAGAGAGAGAGAGAGAGAGAGAGAGAGAGAGAGAGAGAGAGAGAGAGAGAGAGAGAGAGAGAGAGAGAGAGAGAGAGAGAGAAGAGATCTCTGAGATCAAGATCATCAAAAAATATCCAAGAAGAAATAAAAGAGCTTCAGCTTTGCCTGAAATCCATATGAAAAATCCCTGAAAAAAATTTTCTTCCTCATTCTGAAAATTTGTGTTCACAGATTTGTGCACACACTTGTAGTGCATTGTGTACACACATAAGTACTTGTCTGTACACAGATATAGTGTAACTTGAACACAGTTATTTCAGTTTCCTGGACACTATAGTTTTCACAGATTCTTCTCTGTTTCCCCCCTCCCATCAGAAGATCCTGTCTTTGGGTGCTGAGCTTTGCATCAAAATCCAACATGCATAACCATGCCCGGCCCTGACCCAGGGCACCCAAGGCAATCGCCCAGGGCCCAATGTCAGGGGGCCAATATAAAGTCTTGATCCTTCCGTCTATTATGTCTTCATACTAATATTTACCATACAAAATGCATGCACATCTGAATATAATCTCACAAATAAGTTTTCTTGCACCTACACAGTATCAGGCAAAGTTTGCAAATGAAACTATGCATGCAACTGAATTTCTACCAAGTACCAATTATGATACTACTATTTTGGAGAAGTCTAGAAACAAGAGGCCCGAGCCCAAGCCCAGGACGGGAAGCCCACGAGTGGGAGTAGGCCTAACCGACGGGGCCCACAAAAGGACTCGTAGTCGGACCGGCTGCGACCCAGCATATGCACGATAAGCCCATGTTCGTCGGAGAAAATCGTCCCCCTAAAAGTGTGGCTCCTTAATGAACATTAAGGAGCTCCTTAATTGACTCCCCCACGATGCACACAGGCGCCTCCATGAAGGCGGGTCACGGGGTGTGAGTGGGGAGCGGGCAGGGGACGTGGATCGGGAGCAGTCGTGGGCCAAACCCTATTAAGAGACTACAGATGCAACCGAGAAGAGGATCGAATCCTAGACACCTACAACGGAGGTATTCCATTAACCGACCTTGCTCTCCCATTTTTTCCTCTCCCATAGCTCGGATCAAGGATACGTGTGCTGGCCTCCTTTCGAGCCGTACCGATCCCGCCGAGCATTGCTCGATCCGTTCTGACTTAAGCATCGGAGGGGACTTGGCCGGAACCAATGTCCGGCCCCCCTGACGAGTTTCTTCGTCTGTCTAGGAAGGAGCGGTCCGAGGCGCCGAGGCTACTCCTCAGCGCAGAACGAACCTGCCTGCCGTTAGCGAGCACAGCCACCGACCGAAGACCGAGCAGTAATCAAGGTGATTCGGGTTCAATATTACATATTTAACCCCCCATTTAGCCCTATTTTGTGCTCATGTGATGCTACATTGTTCTCTTATACATACGTATTTTGTACACAATTATTTATTAGAGAAAACACTCAATTTGAGCACAAAACAGCAATTAACTGAGTATTTCTGCACTTTTTATATTTTTCCTAGCTAGATCTCGATCTCACGATTCCAACGACTATTTATTTGTATTTTTCTGAGATCTGTGCTAATTACCGTGATTTATTGAATGAAGAATATCATTTAAATAGAGAAATACGTAGGAAATACGTATTTAAATACGCGCATCCACGGAGGCGGGACACGTGGCCTAACCGTAGCCGCACGATGTTGATCCTACGCTCCAGGCAAAGAGGGCGACGTGGCTTCATCGTGTGCGTGGATCTGCCATCGGACGGCTCGCAGCTGAGCATGAACGCAGCAAAAGAGCGGTGACGTGGCGCAATCGAGTTCTTTGAAATTCGATCCATCGGCTGTAATGAATGGGCGACGTGGCCTTATCCGAGCGGCTGATCGTCGATCGGACGACGCAGAGTCGATCCGCTTCGAACGCGGATGAGATCGAAGCGCATCACGAAATCGAGCGATCTTCGAGCGACGTGGCTCAATCTGGACGGTTCACGCAAGAGATCCGTATTTCGCCAGGGAAAAATTCTGTAAAATTCCAGAGGCTATTATTCTTATTTTTAGAGAGTTTTGAGGCTTATATTGGAGATTTGGTGATGAATTCTTAACCTTCTACCCTGTATTTGAAGCTTTTCTATTGTATTTGGCTATTAGAATGAAGTATTTTGCTATGAACTTTGATTTTTCTTGCATTATGAGTAGCTAAATCTTATTTTTGCATGGTATAGAGTAATTAGGGGATGTGAATCGTATTCGTTTGATTGAATATCATTGTGCTTAATCGATAACGTCGCTAAAGTTGTGAACTTTGGTATTAAATCGTCTTTTTCATCTTCCAAAAGAAGTGATTGAGTTGATGATCGCCCCAAAAAGGGTGAGTTTTGATCTCTCCAAAAGAGAGTTTCATACCGTAGTTGTAAGATTATAACTTTAGCAACGATTTTATTCTTATTGTGCTTTAACCCCCAAAAGGGCATCTTCCGATGAATTGCTCCCAAAAGGAGAATTCATTGAGTTATATTGGGTATTTTCCGGTGAATTGCTCTCAAAAAGAGAATTTATTGTGTTATATTCGTCAACCAAGTTAATACGAATTATTGATCCTAACGAACCCATACCATGTGCATACTTTTCGTCGATACTTTCATACACTAAGTTCTTTGTTCGTATTGTTCGCGCACCAAACATTACCATCACGCACTTTCACACCATCGCCATCATTATTGAAGTGGTTAGTTTCTTTTCGTTGGATTTCTATTTGATTTGAGCTGTGGTTGCAACAGATTTCCTCCCGAGGATTCGACATCTGGACTCCCAGATTATATTACTTATACGGACTCTTGCGCTTGAGAGACGCACTATTTTTGGGCCTACCAAGTTTTTGGCGCCGTTGCCAGGGAGGAATGGTTTGTGACTACGGTTTATTTCATTTAGAGGACCTTCGGTGAGATCTTTCCACTTTACTGTATATAAATTTTTGTTTAATTTCATTGTACATAAACTTTTGTTTTTTTAAAAAAAATGGAGTATATGAATTTCTATTGCACAAACAATCTGTATGATTGAAGATATGCTAATGCACACAAACATAGGATGGAGAAGCTCAAGATCGTTAATTTTAATCAAACTGACTGTGAAACTTTCTTTCAGGCCTGGAGGAGGTTCACAAACATAGAATCGAGCTATCCGCAGCATGGTACACAAATGAAGAGCTTATGTCGTCCTTCCTAGATGGACTACGACCACAGCTGCAGGAATTATTGGGAGGCATGACGCCAACAGAGGCGTGGGAATACATGGAGTCTCTGCAAGAAAATGAAGAGACCATGGAAGAGACTTCAGAGTGCGATTCAACTGAGCCTTCGTGCCTCGATCAAGGGGAGCAAAGCGTAGACGTACCTTTGAAATCCTTGAAAGAGGAAGTGTACCTGATTATTCAGACACATGAGGCCACATCCCATCAATTCCAAGAGAATTTCCTTGCTCGGAGTCGACAGATTCAAAAATCTATTGAAAATCTTAATTTGATTGCCACTTGCTTAGAAGAAAGTAATTTTTTTGAAATTCTACTTCAAGAATTTAATACGAGTTTATCTTCTATTGTAGGTATATCGAGCGAGCCATGTCACGTTGAGGACATGCATAAAAATATCTACATGGCAGAAAGTGTGTGCAAAAGAGAGGACGAGCTAGCAATTTTGGATGAACGAGAGGAGGAGACAGCTAGGGACAATGGTTTTGAGATTATCGCCATGGAGTCAGAACCATGTCCTCCTCCAGTTTTGTCCCAAAATCATTTACCCCTCTCCCCATTGATCGAGCATCATACCGAGAGTAGTGCATATCTTTCAGGGAGTAGTCGTCAACTTGCTTTAATTTATTTCAACTATTTTGATGACTACATTTGGAATACTTTTGTTGAAAGGAATCTTAAACTAATTTAGACTGACATAACTCATCTCTCGTAGGACATTGGCAAACAAGTTATAGAGATGCTTGGAGTTGTGTTGCTGGGGTCCAATTTAGCTTCTGGAGGAAAGATAATCGCCGAGGAGCGCAAGGAGCAAATTGAACAACTTCCTCCACCATCAAAGATTCGGGATCCGCCATTTGATCACGGTGTGTTCTTTCCAGTAGTGTAGATTTTTATATGCTTTCTAGGTTGCTGGCTTGAATAAACTCGTACCCCTTTCGACATTAGGGACAATGTCCGTCTTTATTTGGGGGGTGTGTATGAGCCCTTAAGATTTTTTTTCTGAGAAGAATAAATCACCAAATCTCATCATTTTAAAACTCCTTCATATGCCTCAAATACGGATGATTACGCATTGATTGACTTCTGAAAATTGTTCATGGCTTGAGTTAATTATTTTTCCTTCATGGAATTACCGTTAATATGCTATTCATGAAAAATTTCAATTTCCATGATTAATATCTCAAAATAGTTTGAATTTATTTCATGCATGCTAATGTGATGAAAAAGCTTAAGTATACACGATTTATTGGAATAGTCTTCAAGTTGAAGAGGAATTTGGCCTTTGTTATTAATGTTTTGTTCGAAGAATGGGCGTTGAGTTGCTTACAAAAAAAAACAGAAAAGAAGAAAAGAAAAGAAAAAAATGAATGAAGAAAAATGAATCAATAAGTATGTCACTAATAAATAACTTGGTTGGCTCGAGTAGTACAGTCCGAGGGGTCCTTTTTGGCCTAATGCCCTATTATCGTCTGATTTGGGAGCCATTGACCGGAAACTCGCTCATTTGATGGAGCGATCCAAGTTATACATTTTTCTGCGAATGTTGCTTGATGCGCGTTACGCGGAACTAATAAAAGAAGAGAAATGGTGAATATACTAAGCAACATCAATACCCATGATTTGAACGGTTACTTTTTGAGATGCCAATTCCTTGGAAACAAGAAAACTAGAGAAAAACGACGTGTTATACTTTCGCTTGCGTAAAACGATGCTTGCATGCTATTTATTCAAATTAAATTAGAGAAAATATCATGTGATTGATTTTGTTCATGGAAGGTGTATATTGATAGTCAAGCTCATGATGGAAATCGTATTATTGAGCCATGCCATAAACGATTGATAGAGTTTATTGTTTTATTAATCATCCGTATTAATCGCTCTTTTTGCTAGAGACTAGCAAATCGCTAGTTGGGGGGTATGATTCGGGTTCCCCCCATTTAGCCCTATTTTGTGCTCATGTGATGCTACATTGTTTTCTTATACATACGTATTTTGTACACAATAATTTATTAGAGAAAACACTCAATTTGAGCACAAAACAGCAATTAACTGAATATTTCTGTACTTTTTATATTTTTCCTAGCTAGATCTCGATCTCACGATTCCAACGACTATTTATTTGTATTTTTTTGAGATCTGTGCTAATTACTGTGATTTATTGAATGCAGAATATCATTTAAATAGAGAAATACGTAGGAAATACGTATTTAAATACGCGCATCCACCGAGGCGGGACACGTGGCCTAACCGTAGCCGCACGATGTTGATCCTACGCTCCAGGCAAAGAGGGCGACGTGGCTTCATCGTGTGCGTGGATCTGCCATCGGACGGCTCGCAGCTGAGCATGAACGCAGCAAAAGAGCGGTGACGTGGCGCAATCGAGTTCGTTGAGATTCGATCCATCGGCTGTAATGAATGGGCGACGTGGCCTTATCTGAGCGGCTGATCATCGATCGGACGACGCAGAGTCGATCCGCTTCGAACGTGGATGAGATCGAAGCGCAGCACGAAATCGAGCGATCTTCGACCGACGTGGCTCAATCTGGACGGTTCACGCAAGAGATCGAATGGTGAAAAAACGAACCCGCGTTTGAATTCGAATCGAGGCGAAGAAGCGGCTGCAGCGGGATTCGAGAGGACGTGGCCGCTTATCAGCCTTCCGATACGTGATCCGACGGTCGTGAAACATTTCGAGATGGATTCGATGGCGGAGCGGGCGCGGATCCGATCCGCGAGGACACGTGTCGAGCGTGGGTTCAATCCCGCTTGATCGTGCGGCTGTAAATTGCACCGACGTCGTGGGTGCGGGTTTGGGTTTAAATTGGAGCGGTTTCGACCCGTTAAGCCCCCAAACCCGCAATGCTAATATATAAGCGTATTCTAGGGTTTTTGGGGGACGGCTGGCGTATTTTGGGCGTATTGGAGGCTCTAGGAGCCGTATTTCGACAGGGAAAAATTCTGTAAAATTCCAGAGGCTATTCTTCTTATTTTCAGAGAGTTTTGAGGCTTATATTGGAGATTTGGTGATGAATTCTTAACCTTCTACCCCGTATTTGAAGCTTTTCTATTGTATTTGGCTATTAGAATGAAGTATTTTGCTATGAACTTTGATTTTTCTTGCATTATGAGTAGCTAAATATTATTTATGCATGGTATGGAGTAGTTAGGGGATGTGAATCGTATTCGTTTGGTTGAATATCATTGTGCTTAATCGATAACATCGCTAAAGTTGTGAACTTTGGTATTAAATCGTCTTTTTCATCTTCCAAAAGAAGTGATTGAGTTGATGATCGCCCCAAAAAGGGTGAGTTTTGATCTCTCCAAAAGAGAGTTTCATACCGTAGTTGTAAGATTATAACTTTAGCAACGATTTTATTCTTATTGTGCTTTAACCACCAAAAGGGCATCTTCCGATGAATTGCTCCCAAAAGGAGAATTCATTGAGTTATATTGGGTATTTTCTGGTGAATTGCTCTCAAAAAGAGAATTCATTGTGTTATATTCGTCAACCAAGTTAATACGAATTATTGATCCTAACGAACCCATACCATGTGCATACTTTTCGTCGATACTTTCATACACTAAGTTCTTTGTTCGTATTGTTCGCGCACCAAACATTACCATCACGCACTTTCACACCATCGCCATCATTATTGAAGTGGTTAGTTTCTTTTCGTTGGATTTCTATTTGATTTGAGCTGTGGTTGCAACCGATTTCCTCCCGAGGATTCGACATCTGGATTCCCAGATTATATTACTTGTACGGACTCTTGCGCTTGAGAGACGCACTATTTTTGGGCCTACCACAAGGCACCGAGGCTACCCCTCGGCACTTGATAGACCGAGGCTGAGCGTCCACCCGGGTGCGAAGGTTGCCCCTCCGCACCGTGCTGACCGAGGCCCTCCATCCTCCAAGCGACCTGTTTCACGAACCGAGGAGGGGAACCGCGCATCCAACATCAAGGACACGCTTGCTCGGAAGAACCAATGGATCCCAACCGACCCCTTGACCATGTTGACCGTCAAGTCTTCGGTCAATGATCTTGTGGTGAGAAAACACCCGTAAACATCTGGCGCCGTCTGTGGGATCGAAACTAACAACCACGTAAAGCAACCACACCAACGATGACGCGATCTTGCCCGTCACGGCGAAAGAGGGGCGCAGCCCCGATGTCGACACCGGGGCCGTATCATGATCAGCAGAGGAGAAGCATGGCAACCCAGCGCGAGCCTCGGGCCGGGGGTCCGGACAGACCCCGGGCTGGCTGCGTAGGGGACTATGGCGTGGTGGCCGGAGACCCCTCCTTTCCCCTCCCGGTCGGTGGGGGGGGGGTGTCGCGAGGGAAAAGCCACGGATCGACGAAGCACTCGTACTCTCCACAGTCATTGACGCTGCCATAGTAAGGCGACTGCTCATTGATACTGGCAGCTCGTGTGACATACTTTTCATGTCGACCCTTAAGAGGATGGGGATGCGAGACGAAGACCTGGAGCCCTGCTCGGGGCCCGTGATAGGCTTTACCAGCCACTCCACGCCCATAGTCAGGGTCATCCATCTCCCTGTCATGCTTGGGGAGCAACCCAACTCAGTGACCCTGACGATGGAGTTCATGGCTCTGAGGATCAGATCAGCGTACAATGGGATCATCGGTCGCCTGCTCCTCAACGCTATCGGCGCGGTGGTCTTAACTCTCCATCGGACGGTCATGTTCCAGACCCGGTGGGGGATTGGACAGGTTGAGGGCGACCCAGGAAGACCGGAAATCTACTACCAGCTGACCAATGGGGAACACATGGAACGATATGATGACCCGATGGCCACCCTGGACTTAAGGTACGGACCGAGGCCAACTCCCGGGGAGGAGCCGGAGCTAATCCCAGTCACGAAAGTTGAAGGAAGGTTTGTCTCCATCTGTAACGACCCGCTCCCGGGGCCTGTTACTGTTTGGAACATGCGCAAGTCCTGCTAGGCACCAATGAAGTCAATACAGGCTCTGTTGCAGAAATACGCCAAAATACTCATACATGGAAGTGGTATAAACCTTATTACAAACCAGCAGCGTACATGAAAGGAAATACAACTTGAAGTACAAATACACACCAAGCAAGCCACTCTGATACATTAAATGATAAAAACACACTCACACTCACACTTAGTAACCAGCGTCCTCCTGGTCAAACTCTACAGCAAACTCAGCGTCTGCAGTCCCTGTTGCAACTTCTTCAACCTGTGTTGTATCTGGCGAGACCACCCCAAAAAGAAGGGTCGCCAGGGTCAGACGTAACTCAAAGTAACTCTAGCATGATATTTTAAAACAATAAACGAGCTTGGCAAAACTAGCAAGGCAAACTAAAAACTAAAGTGCGATCAATGAGCAGAAAAGTAACATAGCAGTCTACTTCTATCAGCAATAAACAATATTAAAATGACCAGTTACGAGATTTTTTAGCTGTGCCTGATCCTACTTGACTTATAAAGGGAAGTACGATATGCAACCAAGAGTCCACCTGATATCCTGGGTTACAACAATACGGTACGATACAATCATAGCGGTACAATCATAACGGTACTTTTCAACAAAACGATACTGTTCAATAACGATACTGTTCAATCAAAACGATACTATTCACTGCAGATCAGACTGGTCGCTCCCGCACTTCCACAATTATAAGTTACCCCAAAGCCCAGTGTGTGTGTGTGTGTAGGTTACCGTACTTACCAACTTACCATTTACGAGTCAATTAATATTCTCACTTTTCCAATTACATCTTTCGGATAAGCATGTCACAGAGACCAATTCAATTTACGGTACGGTGCAATTACGGTACTATGCAAGTTATCAAGTTTAGCTAACGGTTCGAAAATACCACTTTGCTAACACAAATAAACTAATTTTGGCATGCATCAATATTGTTTTTAAACCCCATAGCTAGGGTATGATGAGTTACCGTTTCGCCCTGTAGCGAAAGGCGCGTTTCGATAGGCGGTCGGTGTACCTGGTTCACACGTGTTACGAACGAGTTAGCTTAACGAGATAATAAAATGTTAACAGGGCAAGTTATACTAACGTATAACTAATAACTTATAAAATATCCCAATTAAAACTTTAACTTAACTTTATTAAAAATCTTTAACTTAAATTAACCAATAAAACTTTATAAGATAACTAATATCAAACATTTATATTAAAACTTATCTTAACATACATTACTAACCCAATTTTATTAACTAACTTAAAAATTATCTTATATTTTATAAGCTTACACTTAAATAGCATAGGTATACATTTAACTTATTTACATATCTTAAATTACTTATAAAAGAACTTTTCCATTACTTAACTTTATAATATAATAAAGATTTATAATAGCTTAACCCCAACCCCCCTTCTGTTACTCACCCTCTCTCTGTCTCTTTCTCTTCTCTCTCATTCTTCTTTCTTTCCCTTCTTTTTTTTTCTTCGTTGCCTGCAGGTGGAGGGGAGCCAAGGGGGCAGCGGCCAAGAGCGCGCGTCGGCGCAAGGGGAGGCCGAGGGCACGGGGGGCCGGCGGCCTGGAGCGGGGTCCGGCGGCGTGAGGCGGGGGCGGCCGGCCTGGAGCGAGGCTAAGGGGCCGGCGGGCGGCGCGAGGCGGGGGGCCGACGGGCGGCGGGCCTGGCGCAGCGCGAGGGGACCGGCGGCCTTGCTGCGTGGAGAAGAGAGGGGAGGGAGGAGAAGATCTGAAGAGGGTTTGTTGAATTTTTGTAGATCTGAAGTTGAGGATTTGGATTTGGAGGATCTGAAATTGGGTTTCAGATCTGAATTAATTTGTTCTCCTCTCTCTGATTTTTGTTTTCTGATCTGGAAATGAATTTTGGGATTTTGGATTTGGGTTTCTTTGAATTGGGTGTGGATTTTGTCTTGGCTGATTTTGGGATGAAGAAAATTGGTTGCTTGCTGTGGATGAACGGAAGAGGGGTTGATGATTTGTAATGGGGAATGGAGATGTGGAATCCGTGAAGGGGTTGAGGCTGATGAGCGTTGCAGGGTGATCCTTGAAGTAGGAAGAGGCAGGGGACAGGGTTCATTAACGGTGGGAGTTTAGTCAAAAATTTGGTTTCCATTAAATGTTGGGGAGATGAATTCAGCCATGGGGAAAAATAAACGTGGAAGAGACGTGTTTAAACGATTAGGAATTAGGTTTTTATTAAATACGGGGGTAAGAACTTTCTGCCATAGAAATTTGATCGTGGAAGATAATCAAACTTAGCATTAATGAAGGGGGGTTAGGGGATGAATCTGGCTTAGAGGTGAGAAAAACGTGGGAGGGTGAATTAACTAATTAATTAGCTCATTAAGTAACTAATTAAGTAACTATTGATTAACCAAAGTAATTAATGGTAGATTAAAAAAATTAGTGGTAATTAGTAATTAGTAAATTAAAATAACTATAGTAACTATTCAACTATGGTGAAAAATTTAGACGCGCTCGCGTCGACTCTACGGATAAAAACACTCGGACAATCGGAAGTAAACTTACAAGCACACACGCAATTAAACATACCTAAAAATAACGACCGTTACACCATCGGATCGAGACTCGATCATGGCTTGAGAGGCGAGTTGATCGAGTGCTTGGAGGCCAACCTAGACGTCTTCGCATGGTCGCCCGACGACATGCCCGGCGTAGATCCCCGAGTGATCATGCACCAGCTAAACACCGACCCCAATTTCAAGCCGGTCTGGTAGAAAAAGCGGAACCTGGGTGGCGAGAAGAGAAGGGCAGCCTTCGAGGAGGTGGAATGCCTTCTGGACGCCTGCTTCATCCGGGAAGTCTGGTACCCGAAGTGGCTGTCCAACGTCGTGATGGTCAAGAAGTCCAGCGGGAAGTGGCGAATGTGTGTGGATTTCAGCGACCTCAACAAGACCTGCCCTAAGGACAGCTACCCACAGCCCCGCATCGATTACCTTGTGGACAACGCGTCTGGTTACGAGATGCTCAGCTTCATGGATGCCTACTCTGGGTACAATCAGGTCGAGATGGACCCTCGGAACGAAGAGAAGACATCCTTCACTACGGACCGAGGGACTTTCTGCTACAAGAAGATGCCCTTCGGCCTGAAGAACGCGGGGGCGACCTACCAGAGAATGGTCAATAAGGTATTCGATTATCAGATAGGGAGGAACTTGGAGGTCTACGTAGACGACATGTTGGTCAAATTGAGAGGGCCGGCTGATCATATCGCCAACCTCAGGGAAACCTTCGAGCGGCTACAGAAACACAACATCCGGCTTCATCCCACGAAGTGCACATTCGGGGTGAAATCCGACAAGTTCCTGGGGTTCATGATCACTAATCGCGGGAGTGAGGCTAACCCCGACAAGATCGAGGCATTGATCAACATGCGGGAACCAACGACGATCAAAGAGCTACAGAGACTGAATGGTCGCATCGTCGCACTGGGGCATTTTCTTTCCAAATCGGCGGAGAGGTCCCTTTCGTTCTTCAAGACCCTGAGGAGGGCGATCGCTGAGCCTGCCGACAAAAGGAAGACGGTGCCGTGGGACAAGGACTGCGCCCGAGCATTCGCTGAACTTCAGGAGTACCTCCATAGCCCGCCGCGCCTATCTAAACTACGAGAGGGGGAATCATTGAGCCTCTACCTGGCCTGCACGTGTGAGGCAGTGAGCTCGGTCCTGATCAGGAAGGACAACGGAGTTCAGAGACCAGTGTATTATACCAGCCGAGTCTTAAAGGACACCGAGGGACGGTACACGCCCATGGAGTAGCTCGCGTATGCCCTCGTGCTCTCAGCTCGAAGACTCCAACCCTACTTCTAGGCTCACACGATACAAGTCCTCACTGACTCCCAACTCGAACAGAACCTCGAGAGGTTCAATCGGATGTGGAGGATGCTGAATTGGGGAGTGGAGCTGAGCGAGTTCGACCTTCGATTTAAGCCGCAGACGGCTATAAAAGGGCAGGCCCTGGCGGACTCCATCGCCGAATGTACCATAGAAGGAGGAAGCCCCTCTGAAGAAAAAGGCTCGGCTGTGGTAACCCTCCAACCTTTGTCTTTCCTTTCGGCTGACATCGTTTTTGCCAGCCGCACAGGGGACCCAGATACATGGGTAGTCCATGTAGACGGATCAGCTACCATGGCAGGGAATGGAGCCGGTATAGTAATTCGATCGCCTGAGGGAAGCGTCGTTGAGTACGCGTTTCGGTTCGAGTTTCCGGCCACCAACAACGTGGCCGAGTATGAGGCCGCCATAAACAGTTTGAGGCTGGCTAGAGAGCTCGGAGCCGAGTCCATACGCCTCCTCAGCGATTCGAAGCTCGTCATCAACTAGCTACAGGGGGACTACGAGGCGCGTGAAGAGGCGATGCAGAACTACCTCGCCACTGCCAAGACCGAGCTGTCCAAATTTAAGCGAGCCGAGACCCTCCATCTCCCGCGGTCGGAGAACGCCCGCGTAGACGCCCTATCCAAGCTGGCCTCCTCCTCTTCAAAGGAGTTAGGCTACGCCATCTACTTGGAGAGCATCCAGTCCCCCCAGTACGGAGTAGAAGGAAGTCATGGTCATCGACGAGGACCCCACGTGGATGGATCCGATCGTTCGGTATCTCTCTAGTGGGGAAGTGCCGACGGACCTAGAAGAACGCCGGTCCCTGGAATGAAAGGCGCTCCGGTACGTGATCCACGAAGGGGTATTATACAAGAGACGCTGGACAAAGACAAACGTCCTTTCCTACCTCAAGTGCCTTGGGCCACGTGAGGCCGACTATGTCATCCGGAAGGTGCACGAGGGGATCTACGGGAACCACCACGAGGGCAAGACGATCGCCCAGAAAATCCTGAGGCAAGGGTATTACTAGCCCACCTTGGTCAACGATGCAACTGAATATGTCCAAAGGTGCCAGGAGTGCCAGAGGTTTGCCAAACTCGGCTCGTCTCCCCCGTCGGAGCTCGTTCCGATAGTCAGCCCTGTACCTTTCGCAAAATGGGGGCTCGACATCCTCGGGCCTTTCACTCCCGGTCGGGGGCAGAGGAAGTACTTGATCGTGGCGGTAGACTACTTCACCAAGTGGATCGAGGCAGAACCCCTTGCATCCATCACTTGGAAGAAGGCGAAGAGCTTCGTGTGGAACTTCATCATCTCTAGGTTTGGGATCCACCGAGCCATCTTCACATACATTGGGAAGCAATTCGACTCCGCAGGGTTCAAAGACTTCTGTGCAGAGTAGAAGATCAAAATCCTGTTCGCTTCTGTAGCACACCCTCAAACCAATGGGATGGCAAAGGCTGCAAACAAATGCGTCATTGAGCCTCTCCGCAAAAAAGTGGCGGACGCTAAAGGGAGCTGGCCAGAGGAACTCCCGGGGATACTCTGGTCGTACAGGACGACTCACAAACAAGCCACGGGAGAAACCCCTTTCATGCTCACATATGGCGCCGAGGCTGTGGTGCCTGTCGAAGTGGGCGAGGAGTCCCTCCGCATAAGGCATTTTGATGAAGGGAGGAACATGGAGGGCTTGAAGCTTGGTCTGGAGCTCCTGGGTGAGCGACGGGAGCAGGCCTTGGCCACTATCATTCGGTCGAAGCACAAGGTGGCCCGCTGCTACAACTCCTGGGTTAGGGAAATGAGCTTCCGCCAAGGGGATCTGGTCCTCAGAAAGGCGTCCTTCAGCCTGGAGATCACCCGCAAAGGGAAGCTAACGGCTAGGTGGGGGGGCCCCTACAAGGTCACCGAGATCCTCGGACCCGCAACCTATCGTCTAGCTAATTTGGAAGGGAAGGTACTGACTCACACCTGGAACGCCGAGCACTTGGGCAACTACTATCAGTGAGATTGTCTGCAAATGTATCTACTTCCTTCTGTCCAAATGAATGCGTTGAAAATGAAGGAACACGTCATTCTTCTCTTTATTTCCTTGATGGACTTACTCAGGGTGAGGGAAACTTCATTAGCTGAACGTCTCGATGGTAGGCCTCAAGACTAGGGAGCAAACCCCTAGCGGGTTGTTCGCACAACCAGCTGGTGGGTCAGGGGTAATCTCCCCGACCAGCTGGTTATGAGGATCGATCGTAAGGCTGGGGGCAACTCCCCCAGCAGGTCGGTCCGTCATCCTGTCGTGAGACTGGGAGTAGCTCTCCCAGCAGGCGGAACGACACCAATCGATCGTAAGGCTGGGGGTAACTCCCCCAACAGGTTGGTTAACTGGCCGACCGTAAAGCTGGGGGCAACTCCCCCAGCAGGTCGGACATAGGGCCGACCATAAGGCTGGGGGCAACTCCCCCAGCAGGTCGGTCATGGGGCATACCGTAAGGCTGGGGGCAACTCCCCCAGCAGGTGGCCCCGACGATCAGTTATAAGATCAGGGGTCGCACCCCTAGCAGACTGACCGACCCAACCGACTGTAAGGCTTGGAGCAACTCCCCCAGCATGTCGGCGTATCGATCGGCCGTAAGCCTGAGGGATAGCCCCCCCCCAACTGACCGACCGACCCAACCCACCGTAAGGCTGAGGGCAACTCCCCCAGCAGGCTGGACACCCAATCGCCAGTAGGACCCGAAATGGGACATTCCCCGAGGAGGAGGACGAGCAACCGCAAGCAAGAAATGGAATTTCAGTTTCCAAACAAGGGGGGCGTATTACATAAAAAGGCTGAGCGCGGGCTCGTAGGAAACGACAAAGCTAAAAGACTAAGACCCCGCTCCCTCACCCGCGCCCTGGGCCCCTTCGGGGGAGCCTGCTGACTGCTCAAGGGGACCACCCCACACCTCCTCCTCGTCGTCGGAATCCAACCAGAGCTCCTCAAAATTGATCCCTGAAAGCGGGAATTTTTGCTGGATCTCGGACTGACAGCGGACGAATCCCCTTTCATACGCTTTAAACATCGCCTTGGCCATGAAAGATGTGGCATACTCATCCACAGCATCCTAGCGATCTGGTCGCGGTCCATCGCTCCCAGCTCTTGAATCCGACCCTCGAGGACGGTAACCTGGCGCCGATGCTCCGTCGCTCCTTCTTGGAGCTTAGCCAGTAGAACTCGCTCTCTCTCCTCCGTCGCCTCTAGGAGGCTAGTGAGCTCTGAGGCGTCGGCCGTGAAAACAAGGACGGTATCCACACCAGCTTCGGCAGCTGTTTCAGCGGCCTCCATGAGCTCAGCAGTCCGATCCCCGGCCTTCGCTTTCTCGACTAAGGCCAGAGCTTTTTCCATCTCTGACTTCTCCAAAGAGGCGGAGAGCTCGGCCACCTGACTCTCCAAGGATCTAATGCGCGCCTCGGCTAGATGGCTAGCCTCTCCTTTGCCCCCCTCGGCCTCAGGTTTCTGTGCCGAGTCAGCCTTGGCCTGTGAGAGAGCCGTAAATTGATGCCTCATCGAAAGCCCGACCGATGATAACTACACCAAGAGACGGGAATTAGACGAGGACAACTACTAGGAACAAGGGGAGCGAAGATCCTCACCTGCTGACCAGCCTGGACCACGAAGGCAGCCAGGCGATCGCCCTGCATCCTGTCCAGCATGGATTGGTCCAAAGGGAGGAAGCAGTTCTTAGCCAGCCGTGCAGCCATTATCACGCCCCGCTTCCCAAAACAGCGGAGGCGAAGCGTGACTAGGCTCGCTTAGGCCAGAGCTAAGGAGCCCTGACCCAATAAGCGTCTGTGTGGTACCAAGACGAAGGTACAGGTCCCTGCATGTTAGTACAGAACAATAAAAGTACAAGAAGAAAAGAACATCACATTTTATTCCGACATATCCAAAGTACCAAGTCTCAACGTCCGAAGGGCTACAATAGCAGAAAAGGAAATCTAGCGGTGCAATCACCCAACCTAACAAGAAACAAAAGGTGCTACGCACCCAACTAAAGTAAATGGATAACTCTGGGAACTGCAACGGGAAGTCTCTAGCTCTGGTCCTCCTCAGGATCGTACTCAGGATCGACGTTCTCTGGCTCCACGTCAGCTGGCAAGTCAGTCTCCTCAACATACTCTGGCTCAATCCCTGACGCACAGCACCAAAAGAAGGAACTGTACGTCAGGTAAGGTCTACAAGAAAAGGTTAGACCAAACTGCAAGTGCACCAATTATTTAACAAACGTTTTACTGGTTGATTAACATGCTGAGGTTACAACAGGCGAACAAACAAAAGTACACGTAGCAGGAAAAGTAAACACGACAAGTGGTAGTCGTAGCGAGGGCTACCGACTACGAGACTAGCCTACAAGTGTCAAGACAAGACGAAACAAGGAGAGCCAGGCAAGACAAGACAAGACACGAAAAGGGTTCACGCCTGTTCGGTTCGAGGGGGATCAGACCCTCTTGCAGCGTGCACACTCAACCCTACCCCAAAACCCCAAGAATCGTGACAAGACAAGGGATCACTTGCTCTAGCTTGACAAGTGCCCTATTGCTCTCTGAGTTGTGTATCAGTACAAGGGATCACCTACTCTAGCTTGACAGGTGCCCTATTGCCCATCGGGCTGTGAATCAGTACAAGGGATCACTCCCTCTGGCTTGGCGAGTGCCCTATTGCCCATCGAACTGTGCAAGACGGAACGGGACATGGAAGGGACATGACACGACAAAACAGGAGGGGTTGTACTAGGTTGTCCACAACTCACGCACACGCATGTCAATCCTATAATGTCAAAATTTCTGTTGTTGGACTCAGACTTCGTTGTCAAGTCTGAGCCATCAAGGGCGTCCCTGACGCTATCATTTCACGTCCGGTTCTCATGTTTCTAAAATAACAATTCTAACAAGACGAAGGCCTAAACATGGCCAAGAACACAAGTGGTACACTTGCCTGTGGTGGCGAGTGCGTCGTCTCCCTGGTACGTCTCGTCCAAACGTCTCGTCGGCGAAAGAGCGTCTGAAAATCGTGACACGGCGACGATGTCAGTTCACGATTCAGAATTCCTATTAGGGTTGTGTCTAGGTTATCGGGACCAACCTAATCGTCAAAAATCACATTTTTAATGTATTAGCCTAATCGACGTTCTACCCTATGTGCACATGCGAGAAATCCATTCGTCGATTTATCTATGGTTGCACAACGTTTTAAAAGAGGAGCGGAAAGTAAATTTAATTTGATAATGTTGCTGATTTTAATTAGGATTTGATCATTTACGGTGGGGGTTTCTACGAGTTTAGGGGACCAACCTGAAAATGACGATTGCTCGAAGATCCGGCGTCAGAGCTGGAAAGGTGGAAGCTTTGCGTCGTCCGGAAATTCCTAGGCCGCGGGTAGCGCAGCGAGGAATGTGGATTGTTTATGATGACGTTGGCCTCCGAAGGTGATGACGAAGATCTTGGCGTCTCCCGGGGTCGTCGTCGCTAGATCTGAGATCGGGGCGCCACGCGAGGAGAAGATGGATCTCGGAAAGGGAAACAAGATGACGGCCGGAGCTTGGCCGCAAGTTTCAGATCTGGGGAGAAGGTGAGGGTGGCCGGCTGGAAAAATGGAAAGGATTAAGAAGGAGAAGAAGAAACAGGAGAAAAGAAGGGGTAAGGAGAACGGAAGGAGAGAAGGATCTTGAAGAAGGTGGAGGGCGCACGGGAGGAGGAAAAAGCTTAGGGAGATGAAGGATAGGGATTGGGGAAGAAGATAACTCAAAACAATGAGAAGAAAAGAGAAACAGCCGCGCGTTTAAATAAGAAAATGAAACGGCGGCTAGGTCAAAAATTAGGGTTTCGGGGTCAACTAGTCGGTCAGTGAAGAGCGGTTGACCGACTAGTTTGAGAACTAGTCAGTCGGTCGTCTAACTGTGACCGACTAGAAGGCAAACAGAGAACAGTGTCGGTACAGGGTTGACAGATTTAGTCGGTCTGTGAAGGCTCGTCGACCGACTAGTTTGCAACTTAGTCGGTCGGCCAGTGTTCATTGACCGACTAAAGGATAAAGGTGGTCGACAAGGAGTTTTGAAAATTAGTCGGTCTGAGAAGAAAACTTAACCGACTAGTTCGTCAACTAGTCGGTCGGTATTCGTTCTTAAACCGACTAATGATAAACAGTAACTCGACTGCATGAAATGATCCTTAACTTAGTCGGTATGCGAAGAAGTGTTGACCGACTAGTTGACAACTAGTCGATCGGTGGATGTACTTAGACCGACTAAGCGTAAACAGTAACTCAATGGAAAAATCTGACGGAAACTAGTCGGTCCATGAAGAGTTTCTGACTGACTAGATTGACATCTAGTCGGTCGGTCCTTGTTCTTGAACCGACTAAAGTGCACACCAAGTCTCCAAATGAAGTGCGAAGCTTCGGTATGGGTTCTAGGGACTCCTAAGATGGGTCTGGCTCCAAGACAAGAGCGTCATGAAGCACGCTTAGCTCCAGATAGGGGAAAAAGATATGAAAAAGAAAAAGAGGGAAGACGAACAATCATATATATATAAATAAATGTCATCATGCAGAAACCAGCCGTTACATCCTACCCACCTTAAGAAAATTCCGCCCTCGGAATTTCTATCAGAAAAGGTGAGGGTAACTCTCCATCATCTCATCCTCTCTCTCCCAAGTGGACTCTCCAGGTGATCCGTGACGCCACATCACTCTCACCAGGTCGACTACCTTGTTCCTCAACTGCTTCTGTCGACGGTCCAAAATCTGCATGGGTTGCTGGTCATATGTTAGGTTCGGACGGACCGTGATCTCCGAGAAATCCACTGAGTGCGACGGATCACTGACATACCGACACAACTGAGATACGTGGAAAACATCGTGAACCCCCACCAAGGATGGTGGCAGAGCAAGGCGGTAGGCCACCGCTCCCACACGCTCCGACACATCAAAAGGTTCAATGTACCTCGGACTCAGCTTCCCCTTCTTCCCGAATCGGATAACTCCGCGGTTCGGAGAAATCTTCAAGAAGACGTGGTCTCCAGGCTGGAACTCCAACGGTCTCCTCTTGGCATCCGCCCAATGCTTGAATCGATCCTGTGCAACTCTGAGCTTCTCCCTGATGTCTCTCACGACATCCACAGCTTCTACTATCATCTCCAGACCCAACAGCTCCCGATCTCTAACGTCATCCCAGCTCAGTGGCGATCGACATTTCCTCCCATATAAGGCAGCAAAAGGCGCCATGCCAATGCTCGCTTGGTAGCTGTTGTTATAAGAAAACTCCACCAAATGGAGATGGTCCTCCCAAGATCCCTTCAAATCGAGCGTACACGCTCGCAGCATATCCTCCAGTATCTGAATAGTCCGCTCGGACTGGCCATCAGTCTGCGGATGGTATGCCGTGCTGAAACTCAGACTCGTACCCAAATGCTCCTGCAGACTTCTCCAGAACTGAGATGTGAACCTCGAATCTCTGTCAGACACGATGCTCACGGGGACTCCGTGTAAGCGTACAATCTCCTGCACGTACACGGTCTACGTCACAACTAACTCAAGGAGGAAAATCAAATAGAAGTAAAAGAAGAAATTTTACCTCTAGATACTTCCTCGCCAAAGCTTCCGTAGACTGGCCCACTCGGAAGGGAATGAAATGCGCAGACTTAGTCAACGGATCAACGATCACCCAGACTGCGTCGTTCTGTTTCGGGGTCCGAGGTAAACCAGTCACGAAATCCATCGTAATATGCTGCCACTTCCACTCCGGAATAGGAAGCGATTGCAGCAACCCAGTAGTACGATGGTGCTCGGCCTTCACCTGTTGGCATATCAAACACTTGGCAACGCTCCGTGCCACACTCCTCTTCATGCCAATCCACCAATAATTCAGTCGAAGGTCCTTATACACTTGGTGCCACCAGGATGTATATAATAAGGCGAGCTATGAGCCTCGCTCAAAAACTCCTCCTGAATATCACCTGCAGGTACGCAGAGTCTACTGCCGTACCGCAGCGAACCATCCTCATGAATCACAAACTCCGCTCGCAGCCCAGCTTCAACCTGCCTCCTGATCCTCTGCAACTTCGGATCTCCTGCCTGTGCTGCCTTGATCCGATCCACGATCGTGGACTGAATCTGCAAATTCATGAATGAGAGAACCACACTAGGTAGGACGACCTCCAAATCCATCTCCTTCAACTCATGCTGAATCCTCCAGTCAGCAGTATGCATCATAGCAGTAGGAAGTCTACTCAAAGCATCCGGCACAACGTTCACCTTCCCCGGATGATACTGCAGATCTATCTCATAGTCAGCCATGAGCTCCAACCATCGTCTCTGACGCATGTTGAGCTCCTTCTGCGTGAATATGTACTTCAAACTTTTGTGATCGGTGAAAATCTTCACGCTCTCACTCAGTAAGAAGTGCCTCCAAATCTTCAATGCGAAGATCACCACTGCTAACTCCAGATCGTGCGTTGGATAATTCTTCTCGTGCGTCCTCAGCTGGCGAGAAGCATACGCGACCACATGGCCATGCTGATGCAAAATGCATCCTAGGCCCTTCCCTGATGCATCACAATATACTTCGAAGCCTCCGCTTCGATCCGGCACTGCCAAAACTGGTGCCGAGGTCAACCTCACCTTCAAGATACTGTAAGCCTCCTCACAAGCATCAGACCACTGAAACTCCACATCCTTCCACGTCAGCTTCGTCATCGGCTCAGCAATCTTCGAGAAATCCTTGATGAACCGCCGATAATAACCTGCTAAACCAAGGAAACTCTTGATGTCGGACGCTGACTGTGGAGTCGGCCAATCCCGAACTGCTCTGACCTTCTCCGGATCTACAGATATGCCATCATTGAACACCACGTGTCCCAGAAATACGACTCTGTCCAACCAGAACTCGCACTTGCCATACTTGGCATACAACTTGTGTCGCCTCAGCGTCTCCAGCACTGTCCTCAGATGATAGCTGTGCTCTTCCTCAGACTTCGAGTAAATAAGAATGTCGTCAATAAAGATAACACCAAACTTATCCAGGAAGTCGTAGAAAATCAAGTTCATAAGATTCATGAACACAGCTGGAGCATTGGTCATGCCAAATGGCATAACCACGAACTCATAGTGCCCGTACTTCGTCCGGAAAGCTGTCTTCGGAATGTCATCCTTCTTCACCTTCAACTGATGGTATCCGCTCCTCAAATCCAACTTCGAGAAGACTCTCGAGCCTCCCAGCTGATCAAAGATGTCATCGATACGCGGCAGCGGATACTTATTCTTCACGGTGACAGCATTCAATCCTCGGTAGTCCACGCACATCCTGCGTGACTCATCCTTCTTCTTCACAAGAAACACTGGTGCACCCCACGGTGACACACTAGGGTGGATGAAACCCTTCTGTAACAGCTCATCTAGTTGCTTCCGCAGCTCCTCTAGCTCCGCGGGAGCCATCCGATACGGCGCCTTCGATATCGGCTGCGCACCCGGCATCAGATCGATACCGAACTGCAAAGCTCTGTCGGGTGGCAGACCCGAGATATCCTCCGGAAAGACGTCGTCAAAGTCTCTGACAACCGCTGGTCGGTCGATCTCCATCTCCATCTGCAACGCTGCTAACACCGGCACTTCCGGCTTGGCCCGAAATCTGATGGGCCCAAGCGACTCATCTCTGCTGCGGAACTCGAACTCCGGATGGCCTGGGATCCGGAATACCACCCTCTTGACGTGACAATCGATCGAAGCATGGAAATCTTCCAGCCAATCGATGCCAAGGACGACATCGAAATGCGGCAGATCGTGGACGATGAAATCTGCATATAACTCATGTCCACTGACCACAAGAGGAATCGATCGACATCCCATGTTTACTGTCACCACTCCATTCCCTGTGGTGATGTCCCAACACTTAGGAAGCGTGTGGGTAGGAATGGAGTGCTTTGTCATAAACTTCTGGGATATGATGCACATGGATGCACCAGAGTCAAACAAAGCCAAAGCAGGGTGAGAGAACACAAGAATGGTGCCTAGGGAAAACAAAGGGTCTAAGGTCACAACACTATTCTAGCAATCATCAAACAAGCAACACCAACATAACTAGTAATAAGGTCTAACTATGAAATGAAAAGACTAGGTCAAGGAGTTACCTGCAATAACTCCATCCAGCTCCTCGGTCTCAACAGCTGTCATGGTATAGGCCGGCCTCGGAGGCTGCACTGCTCGCTGGTACATCTGCCTCTGTGGCACCAAGGGTGGTCCAAGAATAGCAGGTCCTCTCTGAGCTGGGGCAGGCGCCCTCATCTGTAACGGGGCTGGCGCTCCAACAACAGCATTGTGGGCTCTCGGACAATCCTTTGCAGCATGCGAAGCATCTCCACAAAGTAGGCACAAACCCAGCTTCCTCCTACAGTTGGTCTGAACATGTCTGGGCTTGCCGCAGAAATGGCATGGACCCTTGCTCTGCTGCTGCACTGGGACTCCAGGTCTCTTGAACAGCACAGTCTGGACTGGCCTCATCATCGGCCTGGCAGGTGGCCGGTACTGCTCCATAGGGCGCTTTCCTCTGTCCGCTGGAGTGTCAGGCAGGTGCGAAATCGTCTCATGATTCTTCGCAGCATCTAACACTTCCCTCATAGTCGAGAAACTAGCAGAGGACATGGAAGCCTGGACCTTCGGACGAAGTCCCTGTCAGAACCGCTCAGCTCGGTTCTCCTCCTTCTTCACCATGTGCAGGGCAAAACGGCTTAGCATCTCGAATTCAGCCTCATACTCATCGATCGTCATGTCCCTCTGCTTCAGATCCATGAATCTGCCCATCAGCTCTCTCCTAGCTGCCTTGGTGAAGTACTTCTCCTTGAACATGTGGCGAAAATTCTTCCACTCCACAGGCTTCTGCAGACGCCTCTCCTCAATACGCCACCAGTTTCGGGCAATCTCAGTCACCTGCATCTTCGCGATCTCCACCCGAGTCTCATCTGGAATCTTGGCAGCTACCAACTTCTCCTAAGTGCTCTGGATCCACTCGTCAGCACCCAGCGGTCCTTCCTTCCCCGAGAAAGTCTTCGGCTGAAGCTCGTTGAACTGCTTCACTCCTGGAGCAGCTCGCGGAGTAGCTCGCGGAGCAGGCGGAGGTGGAGGTGGTGCAACAGGTGGGGCCCGGGCAGCACTGTTGGACTGCTGCACCAACTGATGCTGCACCTCAAGCATCTCTCGCATCACACCAAGGAACCGACGGAACTCTCCGCCCAGGTCTTCCTGAATTCCATCTCCAGCGCTCCCCGATCGGGTAGTACGTCGCCCTGCCATCCTATAGACAGAAAGACATAGGTCAAACTCATACAATGTTCGAATATCAAAATGAATGTCCTTACTCCTATTGTTCTGTACTTGCAGAAAGATTGGGACGAGGACCTGCATGTGCCACCACTAAAACCTGTCACGCCCCGCTTCCCAAAACAGCGGAGGCGAAGCGTGACTAGGCCAGCTTAGGCCAGAGCTAAGGAGCCCTGACCCAATAAGCGTCTGTGTGGTACCAAGACGAAGGTACAGGTCTCTGCATGTTAGTACAGAACAATAAAAGTACAAGAAGAAAAGAACATCACATTTTATTCCGACATATCCAAAGTACCAAGTCTCAACGTCCGAAGGGCTACAATAGCAGAAAAGGAAATCTAGCGGTGCAAGCACCCAACCTAACAAGAAACAAAAGGTGCTACGCACCCAACTAAAGTAAATGGATAACTCTGGGAACTGCAACGGGAAGTCTCTAGCTCTGGTCCTCCTCAGGATCGTACTCAGGATCGACGTTCTCTGGCTCCACGTCAGCTGGCAAGTCAGTCTCCTCAACGTACTCTAGCTCAATCCCTGACGCACAGCACCAAAAGAAGGAACTGTACGTCAGGTAAGGTCTACAAGAAAAGGTTAGACCAAACTGCAAGTGCACCAATTATTTAACAAACGTTTTACTGGTTGATTAACATGCTGAGGTTACAACAGGCGAACAAACGAAAGTACACGTAGCAGGAAAAGTAAACACGACAAGTGGTAGTCGTAGCGAGGGCTACCGACTACGAGACTAGCCTACAAGTGTCAAGACAAGACGAAACAAGGAGAGCCAGACAAGACAAGACAAGACACGAAAAGGGTTCACGCCTGTTCGGTTCGAGGGGGATCAGACCCTCTTGCCGCTTGCACGCTCAACCCTACCCCAAAACCCCAAGAATCGTGACAAGACAAGGGATCACTTGATCTAGCTTGACAAGTGCCCTATTGCTCTCTGAGCTGTGTATCAGTATAAGGGATCACCTGCTCTAGCTTGACAGGTGCCCTATTGCCCATCGGGCTGTGAATCAGTACAAGGGATCACTCCCTCTGGCTTGGCGAGTGCCCTATTGCCCATCGAACTGTGCAAGACGGAACGGGACATGGAAGGGACATGACACGACAAAACAGGAGGGGTTGTACTAGGTTGTCCACAACTCACGCACACGCATGTCAATCCTATAATGTCAAAATTTCTGTTGTTGGACTCAGACTTCATTGTCAAGTCTGAGCCATCAAGGGCGTCCCGGACGCTATCATTTCACTTCCGGTTCTCATGTTTCTAAAATAACAATTCTAACAAGACGAAGGCCTAAACATGGCCAAGAACGTAAGTGGTACACTTGCCTGTGGTGGCGAGTGCGTCGTCTCCATTGTACGTCTCGTCCAAACGTCTCGTCGGCGAAAGAGCGTCTGAAAATCGTGACACGGCGACGGTGTCAGTTCACGATTCAGAATTCCTATTAGGGTTGTGTCTAGGTTATTGGGACCAACCTAATCGTCAAAAATCACATTTTTAATGTATTAGCCTAATCGACGTTCTACCCTATGTGCACATGCGAGAAATCCATTCGTCGATTTATCTATGGTTGCACAACGTTTTAAAAGAGGAGCGGAAAGTAAATTTAATTTGATTATGTTGCTGATTTTAATTAGGGTTTGATCATTTACGATGGGGGTTTCTACGAGTTTAGGGGACCAACCTGAAAATGACGATTGCACGAAGATCCGGCGTCAGATCTGGAAAGGTGGAAGCTTTGCGTCGTCCGGAAATTCCTAGGCCACGGGTAGCGCAGCAAGGAATGTGGATTGTTGATGATGACATTGGCCTCCGAAGCTGATGACGAAGATCTTGGCGTCTCCCGGGGTCGTCGTCGCTAGATCTGAGATCGGGGTGCCACGCGAGGAGAAGATGGATCTCAGAAAGGGAAACGAGATGGCGGCCGGAGCTTGGCCGCAAGTTTCAGATCTGGGGAGAAGGTGAGGGTGGCCGGCTGGAAAAATGGAAAGGATTAGGAAGGAGAAGAAGAAACAGGAGAAAAGAAGGGGTAAGGAGAACGGAAGGAGAGAAGGATCTTGAAGAAGGTGGAGGGCGCACGGGAGGAGGAAACAGCTTAGGGAGAGGAAGGATAGGGATTGGGGAAGAAGATAACTCAAAACAATGAGAAGAAAAGAGAAACAGCCGCGCGTTTAAATAAGAAAATGAAACGGCGGCTAGGTCAAAAATTAGGGTTTTGGGGTCAACTAGTCGGTCAGTGAAGGGCGGTTGACCGACTAGTTTGAGAACTAGTCGGTCGGTCGTCTAACTGTGACCGACTAGAAGGCAAACAGAGAACAGTGTCGGTACAGGGTTGACAGATTTAGTCGGTCTGTGAAGGCTCGTCGACCGACTAGTTTGCAACCTAGTCGGTCGGCCAGTGTTCATTGACCGACTAAAGGATAAAAGTGGTCGACAAGGAGTTTTGAAAATTAGTCGGTCTGAGAAGAAAACTTAACCGACTAGTTCGTCAACTAGTCGGTCGGTATTCGTTCTTAAACTGACTAATGATAAACAGTAACTCGACTGCATGAAATGATCCCTAACTTAGTCGGTCTG
This sequence comes from Scilla litardierei, assembly GCA_030789695.1. Taxonomy (NCBI): domain Eukaryota; kingdom Viridiplantae; phylum Streptophyta; class Magnoliopsida; order Asparagales; family Asparagaceae; genus Scilla; species Scilla litardierei. The sequence goes on along the minus strand of CM061135.1, from coordinate 98,044,251 downwards.
CGAAGAAGTGTTGACCGACTAGTTTGACAACTAGTAGGTCGGTGGATGTACTTAGACCGACTAAGCGTAAACAATAACTCAATGGAAAAATCTGACGGAAACTAGTCGGTCCATGAAGAGTTTCTGACTGACTAGATTGACATCTAGTCGGTCGGTTGATCGCTCCGGGACGTGACCCAAAAGAACGGTTGTAGTTTTACCGCAAGTGCACGGTGTAGCAGCGAGCGGGATATCGAACACAGGGAGGACGAATGACTGTGCTTGCTCCGATCAACCTGGCTATTTAAGAAGAGAAATTTGCCTTTGGCGATCCTGTCACAATCGTCAGACAAATGTGCGAAATATCAAATCAAATAAAGAACGTCTAGGGAATGGGGAATCCCCGCTACACACCATACTTCATAAATGTGGTTCATCGGTATCAAAATTGCTAGAATGAGAATTCGGATGAACTAGTTGCAACTGAATGTAGAACCAAGCTCACGCTCTCGCGCTGTTGCCGGTCTATAGCTATCCTAGGGTCGGGTCCAATCTCTTGCAAACCCTACCCTAGGGAAGCTAGCATTGGGATCAACATCATCGTCCAATCGCGCACCGAGCCCAATCTCTTGCAAACTCGGTCCACGATCCAGATTAGGATAGTTCCTACCCGTCCAATCTCTTGCAAACGGGTATCGGTATAGAATTGCAACCGGGAATCCTAGTATCGGTCCAATCTCTTGCAAACCGATACTTCGAAAAATCCGACTCCAACCCAATTCGGATTTCTAGGGCTTCCTATCAAATTGGGATCCAATCTCTTGCAAATCCCAATTGATATGAATACCTAGCAATCCGTAGTAAATTGATCCCAATCTAATCCCTAGATATAAATTCTAGCATAATTTCTACCAATTTATCACAAATGTGAAATAGGGCTTGTAGGGTTCATCCCCACGCCCCAAGACGTGGAGACTACTCACAAATCATAGCAAGATCACAAAAATAATAGTTGAGATAAGCAATAGAATTCATCACAACAATGATATAAACAATAAAAATAGAATTTTTAAGGAAAAGAGATGCAAACCAATGTAGCTCTCCAATTAATCCAACAAAAATCCAAGTTTTGCTTCTTCTCCAATCACAAGAATAAAGCTAAAAAACTAATCTAAAAAGCTGCAAAAAATCTAAGAGAGAGCTCTCTAAACTAGGGTAAAAACAGGGCTTAAATAGCCCCAAAAATCGTCCAAAAATTGTGACCAAAATGCCCCTGCACAGCCTGTTTTCCGCAGTTTTCGCTACAGGCAGCGCATCGCACTCGGCCGAGTGACAAAAGTCACTCGGCCGAGTGAAAACCCTGCAATTTTCCAGTAAGTCGGGGCTTTCAGGGGTCTTCAGTTCGGGGGCGGCTCGGCCGAGTGAGTTGTCGTCACTCGGCCGATGGCTTCATAGTACTCGGGCGGATGTGATTCTCCACTCGGCCGAGTGGGTCTTCTGAAGCTCAGGCAGCCGAAAAACAGTAACTTCGATGTTTTGGAGGGGCTTCGTCTGGGCTCCACTCGGGCGGACGAGATATCGTCACTCGGCCGAGTGGGTCTTCTGTGCTCGGCCGAGTGCACAGGTAACTCGTGTCAGAACTGGTCGGCCGAGCAGTGTCTCGCTGGTCAGCCGAGTGGCTCCTCCACTCGGCCGAGTGGGACACAAAAAATGCCCAATCTGCTTGTTTTGGCCTCCTCGTCGCTCCTGCGATGTCCATTCTTCTTCCGCTCCTCTCCAACAGCAAAATACCCCTCGGGGAGGTCGTCGGTGACCGTCTAGAGTAAGCGCATCTCGAGATCACTCCAAATCGCGCCAAATCACCTGAAATGCGACAAAAACAACAAATCGTGAAAAGCATCGCAATATCGTCGATATATCGTGAAAAACATGATTTGGGCGATCTAAATGGCATGCAAACATGCGGAAAAAGGTGTAAAATAAGCAGTGATCAAAATCCCCCAAGCTTGCCTCTTACTCGTCCTCGAGGAAGATAAGTAAAAGGCGAACCCGGTGGATTCGGAAAACGAAAACGGCGAAAAATGAAAAAAATGAAAAACGAAGAAGAATGAAAACGAAATGAAAATAAAGAAGAAAGAAAGAAAGAAGCGAAGAGGTAGGATGCTAGATCATTTTCTCAGGACGTGGGTTTCACTTACTCTTATAGCATGCACCGAATGAAAAATACATGTCAAAGAATTTTATTTTGATATCATAGTATAATGGTGCAAATAGAAATAGAAAACCCACGAAAAACGTTATAATCATGAAAAACGGAATAATTTTAAAATTAACGTCGTCTGAATCATTTAAAGCGGTATACAAATCACAGATCACACACTTTTCAATTGAACGCTTTCTATCAGGAGTATAAGAGTATCACACTATAGAATAGAGAGAATAGAAAAGTATGGATTTCATGAAATGAACGCTAGGCTTAGATTTCTGGATTTCGTAAAGCTAAAAATAATCTCACCGAGTATAGAATATTACTTAGCCTAGGTTGTCGTGCAATGTCAAGTAGTCACTCTCTCACACATCAATGGATCCCCTCCCCCAAGCTTATCTATAAGCGTGGTGGCATAAAAAAATATTTACATCCCCATTTTTTTATATATAGCTCCAAATGTAATAAGAAGAAAGAAGAAAGAAAGAAAGTGAGATGGGATCTTTTATTGAGGATTTTTCTCTTTTTTTTTGTTTCTTTCTTTTTTTTTCTTTGCAATAAGCAATATATACACAACGATCCCAACTCAAAGAGAGATAATGATATACAAGAATGCTCTTCTCTCTTTTATTCTCTTTTTTTTCAAGAGAATAAGAGATTTGGAGCTAGGAATAATAGCGGGGGAAATGCCATATAATAGAATCACTAAGGGGAGATTCACCAATGATTTTTAAAAGTAGAGAAATGATGTTCAAGATTTGTGGAGAAAGAAATAAATGTAACTCTCGGTTCACTCTATAAGACATGCACGACAACTTCAGCAGGGTAATCTAATCTACTCAGTTTCGATCACAAAAAAGCTAACTAATCCAGATTTATCATAGCTAACATCATTCAATCATCCTGAAGTGAAGTGTACAATTCATGCATATAGAAGTGATATAGGAAAAGAAAGTCAGTACTCCAGATATAAGCATTCAATGCGTGAATCTTGGTGTGTTTTCTGTGATAGCATACATATGAATATTCAGACTCAGCTAATAATAAAATTTCATCCATTTTCATGTGGAAAAAGGTGTGGGTTACTATTCCTACATGCAAGGCAAGTCATAGCATATGATATCAGAAATAAAATCTAAGACATGACAAATATAGCATGCATATAGAATGAGCTAACTCCACGTAGTCATCATCACAGAAAAGTCATCTCTAGCATGAGATGAAAAAGAAATAAAGATAAAGGGGAAAATGAAACTATTTACAATGCAGCACACAGAAAAAAAAATAAGGAAAGCGTGATGCATGGTAAAATAAAAGAAAAATAGTGAAAAATAAGTGCAAAAGTAAAAAAACGGTGTGAAAAACTGAAAATGAAGGTGGCAAATCGAAAAAAGAACGTGAGAACTCACTCCCCCAAGCTAAATGGCACAGTGTCCTCAATGTGCAAAGTGTGGCACACCGAGAGATAAGCGATGGGAGGGGCAAGTGAGGATGCATGCATGGAAAAATGAAAAGAAAAAGGAAAAATAAAGAAATGAAAATATGATGCGGACATGATGCATGCACAGATAGGAGCGATACATAGATATAAGTGTCACCAAAAACTCTCCCGCTCTCCCAAAATAGATATATAAAGATATGATCAAAAAGAGAATACCAAAATAAGTGAGGGGAGGGGGGGGTGGAAAAAGCGCAACAAGACCCAGCAGAGACGGGCATCACAACGGCAAAAGGAATCGATGGCATCAAGGGTGCCTAGGAAGGTGGTGCTGCGCCGTCTCCGTCCTGAGGTGGAGGTGGAGGTGGTGGTGGTGTAGGCTGCTGAGCTGGGGTGGGTGTGGAAGTGGAAACAGGTCTAGTGTGTGTGGAAGTGTGTGTGGGAACCTGCCGGGTGGGTGGGGGTACGCGCGGGAGACGCTCCAGAACCTGGGTGAGACAGTAATGGATCTGGGGGATCAGCTCGAAGCGGCCAGCCAACGCTGAGACGGTGGCGGACAGGGTCCAAGGTCACCTCTAAGACCACTAACTGCCAACTCAAGAGCACGTATGCTCTGCAGTACAGTGTCGGGCGGGGGTGGTGCAGAGGGACGCACCGGTCTAGGCTGAGCAGGGCGAGGCTGGCGTACGCGAGTAGAGTATGTAACGGGCTCAGCAGGGAAGGGGACAAAAGGTGACGTGCCTGCAAATGTGGGCCTGGCCTCAGTGTGAGGCCGGGACACCGGCTGGTGAGAAGCGGAGGCAGCGGCAGCGAAAGAAGTGTGCAAAAGTGGCAGCGAGGTGGCCAGAGAGGTCAGTGGCACAGAAGTGTGGACAGACGCCACGACGCTCTCAGAAAATACAGCAGGGGTGGAGACAGAGGTAACTACCGTTGGGGCGGAAGTGTGTGGACCAAAAGGCGCTACCCCAGCGGAGATCATTCTAGCCATGGTCTCCACGACCGCGGCAAACGAGGGCTCTCCACTCTCAACAAAGGTCGGCGGGCGCTCGGGGAGTGCGGAGCAAAGTGGCTCGACGGACAGAGGGCCAGTGGTGGTGGTGGGAGTGGTGGTGACAGCCTCGGAAGTGGTGGTGGAAGTGGGCTCAGCTGAGGTGCTCGTGACACTGACAGAAGTGGGGACAGAAGTGTCAGGAGCAGCGGAAACATCTGGTATGGGCTGAGGGGCCACTGGGTCAACAGGGTCGGCAGCAGGCTCGGCAGGGTGTGCAGCAGGGTCTGCAGGGGCAGCCTGGGCAGTGTGGGCAGCGTGGGCCTGCTCGGCCTCCTCGGCCTCGAGCACGTAGGCAGTGGGGATGAGAACATCCATCGCAGGGAGCCAGTCGACGTGGGCTGGTGCAATCTGAGTCCGAGCAGGGCTCGGGAGAATCATGTAGTCGGCACCGTAAGGGCCGTGCAACCAGACCCAGTGACGCTCACCATGCGGACGAAGCATCTTCATCCGGGCCATAACGTCTATCGACAGAGAAGTGGGGCCCGGGACCCGTCGCAAGTCGTCAGGTAGGTCCTCGCCGGTCATCATGGTAAGCAAGGTGATCAGACCGCCGCAGCATATCGGTGAGCGAGCGCCCACCGATACAATGATGCGGTCTAAAAACCAAGCCGCAATGTTGATCACGACGGCGGGGACAAGCTCGTCTCCATCCCTAGATAGAGCTCTGGGACGTGTCATCTTATAGAGCATGTAGAGCTCTGGCGTAGACATCGTGCCCGGCTCATATCTGGCCAAAAATGTCGTCGCCATAAGGCGCGGAGCAATACGTAGGCAGGGATGTACGATGGCCGAGGCCTTGGCCCTACTAGGGTCAAAGGCAGCGTGAAGACCCGTAATACGTGCCCAGAAGGCACCGGCGTCAAAGGAAGGTGGGGGGATATGGGTAGGACCGTAACCTCGGTCGGCTCCGGGGACAGCGGGCCACGAGAAAAACGCTCTCATCATATCGAGAGTGACCTGGCACTCTCGATCCATGAACCGAAACGAGCATCCCTCGTCGGTCCAGGCGATCGAACTCAGAACCTCAAGTGTCGGGCGGGTAAAAGTATCCGCCGACACCTGGAAAAAATCTCGCCAGCCCACGTTGTCGTACAACGTGAGCATCCCCTCTAGTACCCCCAGGCGTCCTAGGTCAGCGAGGTGTGCAAACCTGGAGGGTACGATCGAGCGCTGGGAGATACGGTCGAAGACGGCGCGGTGTGCGTCATCTCGGAACGTAATCCCGAGCGGCCCGACCAGTGGAGCTGGTGGTGGTGGCTGTGCGGCGGCAGGGAGAGGCTGTGCGGGCTGTGGGTGCACTGCAGGCTGTGCGGGGTGTGCGGGGCCTGCAGGCTGTGCTGGGTGGACGGCGTGTGTGGGAGACGGTGGAGGAGAGTCCTCCAACCCGTGGGAGGGGCCGGCATCATCCGACCGCTTCCGCTTAGCGGAAGCTCTCTTCGATCGCGGCCGTGTCCGGGGCGGCATATCGGCCCCGAGCGCGCCGAAAAGTGAAAAAAGTGCGGTGCATGTAAAAGAGTGGAAAGAGTGTACCCCGACACGCCGCGAGTGCTAAGCAGTGGAAGCGTGCAAAGTCAGCGCCTCCGCGAAGTCCAGATCAGCCCGTAGAAGCTCCCCTAGGCTCCCCTAAGCTCCAATAAGCAACCTGCGCATGAAAAGGCGATATCAGTGAGTAATAATCAAAATGTATGGAGCATTAGGGGTATAATAGATAGATATAGGAATTGATTTGGGTTAGGGGGGCGTTTAGCACATGGATCCTCAAGAAATACTCGAAAAGAGGAGAAAACGGGCAATAGGGGTGATACCGGAGGTGGCCGGAGCAGCTGCCGCCGGCGGCGACTCGGGCGAGTCGCGTCGGTGGTCGGCCGGCGGTGGCGGGCCGAGCGGCAGCGCGGGCGAGTGGGACGGGCGAGTGAGGTGCGAGCGAGGGCTATCGGGCGAGGGAGACGAAGGGTCGCGGGCGGTTTTGGGGGATTTTTGCGTTTCGAAAAATGTGCCCCCCCTCGCCCTTATATAAGAAAGTTACGACTCGGCCGAGTGACGTGGTCACTCGGCCGGGCGAGACCAATGAAAATTTCCTCCCTGCTATCGCTGCGGCCGAGTGGCTTTGCCAGCCTCGGCCGAGTGGAGTAAGTCCATTCGGCCGAGTGACTCAAGCTAATCGGCAAGACTCGCCCTAGGAGGGTATCCGTTTTACTCGGCCGAGTGGGAATATGTACTCGGCCGAGTAGCAGTTATAATGAAATGAGGAAAATAAACAGAGAGTTGGGTACAGCAGACTTCCCTCGTTCGTGAGCAGCTCGGCCGGACGAACTTGTGTACTCGGCCGAGTGACTAGTATACTCGGCCGAGTGAGCCTTGTGTTCTGCTGTTTGTCTTTGTTTTGGCTCTAAACTCCGTCTTTTTTCCTCCAATCGATTTCATCTTCCTCCTAAGCGTCGAGCGCCTCCTTGGGGTGCTCCTCGTCGTCTCGTTCATCCTCCTCATGATGGATCTACCTATCTCCTCTCCTGTCAAGAAAAATAGGACCCGTTATCGCAAAATTTTTTGGCGAACGACTCAAAACACTAAAAGTTTCTAAAACGAAAATAAAGAAAAAGTAAAAATAAAGCAATAACCGTCGGGTTTCCTCCCGACAAGCGCTCGTTTAAGGTCGTGAGCTCGACCCCCTATAATTTTCAATCAATGCGGGATGTTTGGTGCATACGAAATGCACCCATCAAACTTTCCGGGGAGAACGCTTGGATTGGGACGTTGCGGCGTCGTGTTCTCCCGCGGTGGTCTCTCGTCTCGAATAGTGTTGGGGGGAGGCTCCCCCAAGCTAGCATTTGCTCCGGTCAACGGTTTTGCCGGTGATGCCGATCTCCGTGCCGGCGGAGCTTTCTTTGGAGACTTTAGTTTCGAAAGCTTGCAGAGCTCTCAAATCCTTGCGACATCAGCGTCGCCTTCATCATCTTCAGCGGAGAGGTCGGGGGAATCATTTTTCTTCTCATCTTGGCCTAAATCCGGGCCTTCCTCGAAATCTTCGTCAAAAAGAGCGCCAATTGAGTGAGGAATCGCCTCTTCAATCACCTCATCAAGGAGGTCCATGTACTCAAGTTCCTCGTGATAAGGCATGTGCTTCATAGCCTTAGGAATGTGGAGCTCCACCTCGATGTTTCCGACGTTTAAAGTTAGGGTACCTTCGCGCACGTCGACGATGACTCCGGCGGTGGCGAGGAACGGGCGTCCAAGTATCAATGAAGTGTCTCCCTCCTCCTTAACGTCCATGATCACGAAGTCACATGGCAAGCATATTCCCCCCGGGACTTGTAGCGGTATGTCTTCGGCGATCCCCACCGGCCTTGTTATCCGTCCATCGGCTAATTGAATGCGCATGTCGGTGGGTTTCAACTTTGTCCCGGTGTTTAGCCTTAAGAACATGGAGAGAGGCATGAGGCTTACACTAGCCCCAAGATCAACCAACGCCTTTTGAAGAGGAACGCCGCCCAAAGTGCAAGGAATCCGAAAACTCCCCGGATCTTTAAATTTTGCCGGCTCCTTCTCTCTCTTGGTGAACCAAGAGCCCTCCTCGGCTAGCATGATCTTCTCCTTCCTTTTCCTCCCCGAAATCAAGTCCTTCAAAAATTTAGCATACGTGGGGATCTCGACGATGGCGTCAAGGAAGGGAATGTTAAGGCTAACTCCTCTTAGGTACTCGAGAAATTTTGCTAGCCTTTTCTCCATTTTCGCTCTAGCGAGCCTTTGGGGGAATGGGACCGGTGGCATGAAGCGCCTTTCCTCAATCAATTGCTCTGCTCTAGATTTCTCTTTGTCTTGTGGCTCCTTCTCCTTTTCAACTTCAACTATCGGCTCAATTGGCTCCAAGCTTTCCTCCACGGGCTCCTCAATAGGAATCATGGCGGGGGTGGTGTCCTTCCCGCCTCTAGTAGTAACGGCAACTACGGCATTGATGTGGCCCGTGTTGCCCCGTGGGTTTTGCTCCGGTTGCGCCGGCAATCTTTGAGTGTTCCGATTGAGCAACGCCAATTGCTCCGATATTTGAGCCACAACGGTATTAAGGGAGTCTTGCCCCGCCTTCAAGCTAGCATTTACCTTATTTTGCTCGACCATGAACGCCTCCACTCTAGTTTCGAAGTCGGATCGTTGTGGAGCTTGTGGAAGGTTTTGATTTTGATTCCTCCACCCTTGGTTGTATCCGGGAGGCCTATATGGTGGAACTTGTTGCTTTGGTTGAAAGTTTTGTTGTGGAGGCCCCCTCAGTGGATAGTATTGTTGTTGGGGTGGTGGTGGTCGAGCTTGTTGAGGTGGTTGTTGTGGCGGGTTCAAAGCTCCTTCGTTGTTGGCGTAAGACAATCCGGGATGATTTCTTGTGGCCGGATTGGCCCAATATCCTTGGTTCCCCGCAACTTATTGTACTTGCTCCAAGGATCCTTCTACTTGCTCTCCTCCCGAGTACATGGCTTGAGATTGGTCTTGCCAATCACACATTTGGTTCGTCGGCACGGAGGTGGAAGGGGTCCCTTGGGGCTCCGTGATGAACTTCTCCAATCTCTCCACTACCTTGTGGAGAGAATCAAACTTGCTCGTAAGCTCCGCTACGGCCTTTTCCTCGTAGATGCTAGTTGGCTTTAAGGAGGACGTAGAGTGTCCTCGCTCATCGCCCCATTGTTGGTTATTTGAGGCCATCTCCTCAATTAGGGCCGTAGCTTCCTCGGGAGTCTTTGACAAGATAGCACCATTCGCCGCGGCATCAATAATTTGTTTGGTCCCCGGTTGGAGACCGTTGTAGAAGCTATGAACTAGCTCCCAATCTTCTATACTGTGGTGCGGGCATTGATGCTGCAAATCCTTAAAACGCTCCCAAGCTTCATAGAGCGTCTCCTGGGGTCCTTGCTTGAAGGACATGAGAGCGCTCCGGATCTTCACCGTCTTGGATGGCGGATAGAACTTATCAATAAATGCACTCGCCAACTCGTCCCAAGTGGTGAAGACACCCTCAGCTTGCGTCCTCAACCAATAGAGTGCCTTGTCCTTTAGCGTGAAAGGGAAGAGACGCAGTCTGATGGCATCGATGGAGACCCCCGTCATCTGAAATGTGGCGCACTTCGACAAGAATAGTTGGATGTGGTAGTGGGGGTTCTCATGTGCGTTCCCATGAAATGGGTCTTGTTGCATCAAAACCACCAATCCAGTCTTTAGCTCGAAGTTCTTGTCAGCCGCCAACTGCGGCATGGCAATGGATGAGGTAGTAGAAGAGGTCTTAGGCCGAAGCCTATCGCGAATAGAAATTATCCTCGCCATCCTTACCGCCAATTCTTCAGGAGTTTCCGGGTTGGTCATATACCTCCCTTCCGGATTTTGTCTCTTTTCCGCTCTAAGTCTCCACGCGGTACGTTCGATCTCGGGATCAAATAATAAGGCTTCGGGGTCCGCCGTAGATCTCGTGTACATGCACAGGGAAAACAGAGTTTCAAAGAAATGATCAGTACCGTGGAAGGGTTAGGTAAAAAAAAGGAATAAAAATAAAAAGAAAGAAATAGCTAGGATGGTAAGATCAAACGCAATCGCTTCCCCGGCAACGGCGCCAAAAACTTGATCGCTCCGGGACGTGACCCAAAAGAACGGTTGTAGTTTTACCGCAAGTGCACGGTGTAGCAGCGAGCGGGATATCGAACACAGGGAGGACGAATAACTGTGCTTGCTCCGATCAACCTGGCTATTTAAGAAGAGAAATTTGCCTTTGGCGATCCTGTCACAATCGTCAGACAAATGTGCGAAATATCAAATCAAATAAAGAACGTCTAGGGAATGGGGAATCCCCGCTACACACCATACTTCATAAATGTGGTTCATCGGTATCAAAATTGCTAGAATGAGAATTCGGATGAACTAGTTGCAACTGAATGTAGAACCAAGCTCACGCTCTCGCGCTGTTGCCGGTCTATAGCTATCCTAGGGTCGGGTCCAATCTCTTGCAAACCCTACCCTAGGGAAGCTAGCATTAGGATCAACATCATCGTCCAATCGCGCACCGAGCCCAATCTCTTGCAAACTCGGTCCACGATCTAGATTAGGATAGTTCCTACCCGTCCAATCTCTTGCAAACGGGTATCGGTATAGAATTGCAACCGGGAATCCTAGTATCGGTCCAATCTCTTGCAAACCGATACTTCGAAAAATCCGACTCCAACCCAATTCGGATTTCTAGGGCTTCCTATCAAATTGGGATCCAATCTCTTGCAAATCCCAATTGATATGAATACCTAGCAATCCGTAGTAAATTGATCCCAATCTAATCCCTAGATATAAATTCTAGCATAATTTCTACCGATTTATCACAAATGTGAAATAGGGCTTGTAGGGTTCATCCCCACGCCTCAAGACGTGGAGACTACTCACAAATCATAGCAAGATCACAAAAATAATCGTTGAGATAAGCAATAGAATTCATCACAATAATGATATAAACAATAAAAATAGAATTTTTAAGGAAAAGAGATGCAAACCAATGTAGCTCTCCAATTAATCCAACAAAAATCCAAGTTTTGCTTCTTCTCCAATCACAAGAATAAAGCTAAAAAACTAATCTAAAAAGCTGCAAAAAATCTAAGAGAGAGCTCTCTAAACTGGGTAAAAACAGGGCTTAAATAGCCCCAAAAATCGTCCAAAAATTGTGACCAAAATGCCCCTGCACAGCCTGTTTTCCGCAGTTTTCGCTACATGCAGCGCATCGCACTCGGCCGAGTGACAAAAGTCGCTCGGCCGAGTGAAAACCCTGCAATTTTCCAGTAAGTCGGGGCTTTCAGGGGTCTTCAGTTCGGGGGCGGCTCGGCCGAGTGAGTTGTCGTCACTCGGCCGATGGCTTCATAGTACTCGGGCGGACGGGATTCTCCACTCGGCCGAGTGGGTCTTCTGAAGCTCAGGCAGCCGAAAAACAGTAACTTCGATGTTTTGGAGGGGCTTCGTCTGGGCTCCACTCGGGCGGACGAGATATCGTCACTCGGCCGAGTGGGTCTTCTGTGCTCGGCCGAGTGCACAGGTAACTCGTGTCAGAACTGGTCGGCCGAGCAGTGTCTCGCTGGTCGGCCGAGTGGCTCCTCCACTCGGCCGAGTGGGACACAAAAAATGCCCAATCTGCTTGTTTTGGCCTCCTCGTCGCTCCTGCGACGTCCATTCTTCTTCCGCTCCTCTCCAACAGCAAAATACCCCTCGGGGAGGTCGTCGGTGACCGTCTAGAGTAAGCGCATCTCGAGATCACTCCAAATCGTGCCAAATCACCTGAAATGCGACAAAAACAACAAATCGTGAAAAGCATCGCAATATCGTCGATATATCGTGAAAAACATGATTTGGGCGATCTAAATGGCATGCAAACATGCGGAAAAAAGATGTAAAATAAGGAGTGATCATCGGTCCTTGTTCTTGAACCGACTAAAGTGCACACCAAGTCTCCAAATGAAGTGCGAAGCTTCGGGATGGGTTCTAGGGACTCCTAAGATGGGTCTGGCTCCAAGACAAGAGCGTCATGAAGCACGCTTAGCTCCAGATAGGGAAAAAAGATATGAAAAAGAAAAAGAGGGAAGACGAACAATCATATATATATAAATAAATGTCATCATACGGAAACCAGCCGTTACAGCCATTCCACAATCAGAAAAAACCGACTCCTTCAGCCCCATGGGAAAGCGAGGGCAGAGTTAGCCCTCGCCTGACTGAGGTAGATCGGTCGGAACTGAGCGGAATGCGCCCAGGGCCTGCTCGTAAAACTCGGGGAGTGGCCCCGGCGGTGGAAGCAAGAGCCCGACCCAGGGCCAAGAGACCTCAGCTGAGGAGGGCTGGGCCCGACCCTCGGGCGATGGGATACTGACCTCCGTCGGTTGGACATTGGCCTTTTTCAGGGTATCCACCAATGGAGGGGGCGGAGCTTGCCCCCTCGCTCTCTTGCAACCAACACCGGTGGGCACGACTCGCTGTTTCTTCCGAACCCCCAACACATGATCCCTTCGCCGCGGTTTGGGCTCCGGGACCATGGCCGAGGGAGAGGCTGGAGAAGAGCCATGGGCGAACCCACCTGCACAAGAAGGAAGAGGAAGGGATCAGAGCCGACCGGATGGGCCTCGAACAAACAGCACCCGAGTTTTCGAGCTTCAGCAAAACTCACCGACGGACCACACCGTCTTCCGCAAGTTGAGGTCGGAGAAGAGGAAGTCAATCCCCCGATCCCTGGCAGGGACCGCCAGCAGGGTGTTAACCGCCTCGAGCTCGGTGCCAGTCGGATTCCCTAGCTCGAGCACCAGTGTGCTTGCGACCTCCCAGCGGGTCAGGAAATCCACCTCCGAGGGGAGGCCGACGAAGACGTATTTCCCCTTCCAGCGTTTCAGGGAGCTCGGCCGCCCCAGCACCAGGCTCTTCTTTGGCCGAGCACTGATGTAGAGCCAGCCCCCGACTGGTGGTGACTCAGGCGGTAGAATTGGGCGAAGAGTCGGAGAGACGGCTCGATCCCCTTTAGAGCACAGAGAACGACGAACCCAACAATGCATCCGATAGCGTTGGGACAGAATTGGCATAGGGCCACCCAGTGAGCTCGCAGAAACTCGGCGATAAAGGGGTGGAGAGGGAACCGAAGCCCAAATCGAAAACTCGGCTCGTACACCCGACTTCCCGGGGACCGGGAAAGCAGATCCGCTCATCCATCTCAGAAGCCCGGGCGGAACATGGGGAAGAAGATAGCTGGAGCGCAGATCCCGAATTGAGGTAGCGCAGACAGATGATGGCCGTCCCAACACCTCGGGGGCACCCCTGAGATCACTCCCACGTGGCGGCGTACTTTTGTAATGGATCCGTGGCTCAGGCTGGGGTCGGCAACAGCTTCCGGGTACCCCGAGCCAGCAGCAGGTGAGGACGACATGAGGCAGAACTCGTGCAAGACCTGGTTTGGCGGAGAGGGAAAGGATGAGGAAGATGCTGATTAGAAAAGCAAAGCCCTCGCCCGATGGATGACGGCCTGCTGTTATATCGTCCCCTCGAGATCTTCCCTCGCGTCGCGAAGATGGCTGCATGAGGGCACGTGGAAGCATTTGGAGGCCGACGACGCTCCGAATCCTGCACCAAGAAAAGTTCAAACGGACCGCGTCATGATGGCCCCTATTTAATGGATTATCCTCGACTTACGCGCCTGTCAAAATCCACAAGAGTCACATCGCCCGAACCGACCTGCAGAATCCGAACGGCTCGGACGATGGGGGCAATTGATACTACTATTTTGGAGAAGTATAGAAACAAGAGGCTCGAGCCCAAGCCCTGGTCGGGAAGCCCACAAGTGGGAGTAGGCCCAACCGACGGGGCCCACGAAAGGACTCGGAGTCAGATCGGCTGCGACCCAGCATATGCACGATGAGCCCATGTTCGTCGGAGATAACCGTCCCCCTAAAAAGCATGGATCCTTAATGACCATTACGGATCCCCTTAATTGACTCCCCCACGACGCACGCAGGCACCTCCATGAAGGCGGGTCGTGGGGCGTGAGTGGGGAGCGGGCATGGGACATGGATCGGGGGCAGTCGTGGGCCAAACACTATAAAGAGACTACAGATGCAACCGTGAAGAGGATCGAATCCTAGACACCTACAACAGAGGTATTCCATTAACCGACCTTGCTCTCCCATTTTTCCCTCTCCCATTGCTCGGATCGAGGATTCGTTTGCCAGCCTCCTTTCGAGCCGTACCGATCCCGCCGAGCATTGCTCAGATCCGTTCTGACTTAATCATCGGAGGGGACTTGGCCGGAACCAATGTCCGGCCCCCTGACGAGTTTCTTCGTCTGTCTAGGAAGGAGCGGTCCGAGGCGCCGAGCCTACTCCTTAGCGCAGAACGAACCCGCCCACCGTTAGCGAGCGCAGCCACCGACCGAAGACCGAGCAGTAATAAAGGCGCCGATACCCCTCGGCACTTGATAGACCGAGGCCGAGCGTCCACCCGGGTGCAGAGGCTGCCCCTCCGCACCGTGTTGACCGAAGCCCTCTATCCTCCAAGCGACCCGTTTCACGAGCCGAGGAGGAGAACCGCGCGTCCAAAATGATACGCTTGCTCGGAAGAACCAAGGGATCCCAACCGATCCCTTGACCACGTTGACCGTCAAGTCTTCGGTCAACGATCTTGTGGTGAAAAAACACCCGTAAACAAATTAATTGCAATAACTGACATTTTATATCATGCTTAGAAAGTATGTAGACCCAAAATCACCCAGAAAACTTTCCCTTCCAATAAAGTTGTTACGCCTATTAGACTGAGGCCCGAAAGACCCAAGCCCAGAGACCCAACCGCCGGTCAAGAGCCCATCTGCGCACTCGGGCCCACTCGATAAGGCCCTAGGGGGGACTCCCCCCACAGGTCGATCCGACCCGGCCCCGATAACACGCCGGCCACTCGCCCACTCCTGCGATAACCGCCCCCTCGATCCCGCTACCACTTAATGGCAGTTATAGGGAGGTGCTGGCATGGCGCAGGGAGCGGCGACGGGGGGGGGGGGGGGGGGGGGGGGGCGGATTGAGGGGGCACGATTGAGGGCGGACGAGCGACGTGGGTCGGGGACAATCACGGTGGAGGTCTATAAAGGGGCTAGGAGGACGACAGGACAAGGGACCGCCTCTCAGGTATCTAGAACCTAAGGTACTCCATCAACGACCTAGTTCCCCCATTTCATCTCCTTCCTCCCCCGCTCGCGCCGTGAGACGCCGTTCCGATCTCCTCACGAGTCGAACCGTCTCTGCCGGGCCTCCTCTTTCAGATCTCTGTCTGACTTAGGCATCGGAGGGGATTTGGCCGGAACCAAGGTCCGGCCCCCCTGACGAGTGTTCTCGTCTACGCAGGAGGGCATCAGATCCACGGGCCGAGGCTTCCCCTCTGCCCCTCGCTGACCACGCAACCAGCTGGACGACTGAGGCTTCCACTCGTCATCCGACCGCCGAGGCCGAGCGCAACCGACCGAGGCCGAGCGTCTCGACCCGGGCCGAGGCTACCCCTCGCCCTACCAACGGCCGAGGACCCCGATTCAATCCAGTCGACGCGCTCTACGTCGTCTACCGGTCCGACTCGAGCCTCAACTGCACCAACTCGACTCGCCCGAGTGACCCAAGCGGGCCCCTTGACCACGTTGACCGGGTTGTCCACGGTCAACGCTTTGTAGTGAGAAAACACTCTGAAACATCTGGCGCCGTCTGTGGGAACCGAAAACCGTCCCACGAAGAAGCAAACCACACCAGCAATGGCACGAGCCAGCAATGGAAGGAAGCGCATGCCCCCCCATCCCGGAGGAGGGGAATGGCGCATCCAACGGCAACCTCGAAGACACGCCCGTCGGCGATCACCCCGCCCCCTCAACCGAAGAGACCGGAGGCTCAGGACTGGCCACACAGGGACAGCTCCGCGCCCTGGCTCAGGAGACCAACGCGAGCCTCCAGACGTTGGTCGCGACGGTACAGCAGCTCGTCGGCCCTGCGCCATCCAACGGAGGCACGTTGGGCGATAGCCATAGATGGGCGGGGGGTCCTCCGCCCTTGCGGTCCGCCGTGGTCAACGACCACGGGACCCAAAAACCGAACAAGGATCGTCGATTCACGCTGTCCGGCTCCCGTCAGGCGAGATCACGCGCCTCCTCCCCTTATCGTGAAAGGAGCCGAAGAGAAACCGAAGGGACGGAGGGCGAATCGATGACTGCATCATCTCGTCGGTCACGGTCGTCCCGTCGCAGGAGAAGCGAACGACACCACTCGAGAGACCGATCACGGCGGAGCAGGAGCTCCCGCCGGAGGAGCCGGGAGCGTCGGGTCAGCCCGACCCCCAGCGTGGCGAGGGCCGTGGAGCCAGCCCCGCCGGCGCCTGTGCACCCTCCACCACCGAATGAGCCGGAGGCAGGCGACTGTCGAATCCCCGGGGGCATCCACGGAGACCGATGCCCCTTATCACGGAGAATAACCGACGCACGGGTCCCCTCTCGATTCAGGATCCCGGCGCTGGGGAAGTACGACGGGATAGGGGACCCGGGAAACCACGTAATGGACTACGAGGGGGACATGTCCTTCCAAGGAGCTGACGATGACATGCTCTGCCGAGGCTTCTATTCTACTCTCAGGGGAGCGGCGAGGACCTGGTACCACAGCCTGCCCAGCCGCTCCATCGACAGCTTTGAGGAACTCACCCAGTTGTTCTGCAAGCAGTTCATGGCAGGGAGGCAGATCAAGCCTGATGCTGAACATCTGTTCAACATAGTGCAAGGCCCGGCCGAGCCGCTCCGGCAGTTCATGCGACGCTTCAATGCAGAGAGGCTGAACGTGAACAGCCCTCCCGACCTGGTGGTCCAAACGGCCCTTAAGAAAGGGCTTCGCCACAGAGGCCTCAAGAAGTCCCTGCACAACGATCCCCCGAAGGACCTCCCCGGGATCATGGCAAGGGCCGAGCGCTTCATGTTGACCGAGGAGGCCTTGGCCGTGGATGCAGGAAAAGCCACTCGAGGGACTAAACGCGGCGACAGCGGACGAGGCAGCCCTGAAGGATACCGGACCGAGAAGAGGCCGAGAAACAGGCAGCGCGGAGAAGGTACGAGAGACGCCACCCCAGACGCCGTCCTCGCCCAAGTGCAGAAGGAAGAACGCGCCGATCGCCCCCCACCGAGGGCAAAAAGAGGTGGAAAGAATAAGGAGAAATACTGCAAGTACCATAAGGACGACGGCCACGACACTGAAGACTGCTGGCACTTGAAGAAGGACATTGAGAAGCTGATGAGCCGGGGGCACGCCAGGAGCTTAGCCGACGAGCCGGCCCATGGGGAAGGGACCTCCATGCAGCCGGACAAGGGGAAGAGGATCAACACCATCCAAGGACCCCTCCGCATCGTAGAGTGAGCGGGCGAGCTCTCTCCCCCAGTTGTAGCCTGGTCCGAGGGGATTACCTAGGTTTACATCCCTCTGTCTAGCTTTATTCCCTATTTCCTTTCCTCCAAATGTACCAGTCCGACAGGACTCTTAAGAGTACAATTGCATTCCCTTTTTGTCTTTTCTTAAATCCTCGACGGAATTGACATTTCACTAATAGTGCAAAGGAATGGAGACCGCCGCCTCACTGGAGGAGGAAGGGGGGTACTGCCCTCGCCGACCGACTCCTGCGCTCGGAAGCCTGGGGACAATTCTCCCAGCCAGCGCGGACGCCGACCGGTCCTAAGCCGAGGATCTTTGCCCTCGCCGACCGAATCCAGCGCCCATAAGTCTGGGGGCAGCTCCCCCAGCAGGCGCGGACGCCGACCGGTCCTAAGCCGAGGAGCTTTGCCCTCGCCGACCGACTCCTGCGCTCATAAGTCTGGGGGCAGTTCCCCCAGCAGGCACGGACGCCGACCGGTCCTAAGCCGAGGAGCTTTGCCCTCGCCGACCGACTCCTGCGCTCGTAAGTCTGGGGGCAGTTCCCCCAGCAGGCACGGACGCCGACCGGTCCTAAGCCGAGGAGCTTTGCCCTCGCCGACCGACTCCTGCGCTCATAAGTCTGGGGCAGTTCCCCCAACAGGCACGGACGCCGACCGGTCCTAAGCCGAGGAGCTTTGCCCTCGCCGACCGACTCCTGCGCTCGTAAGTCTTGGGGCAGTTCCCCCAGCAGGCATGGACGCCGACCGGTCCTAAGCCGAGGAGCTTTGCCCTCGCCGACCGACTCCTGCGCTCATAAGTCTGGGGCAATTCCCCCAAGACACGGACGCCGACCGGTCCTAAGCCGAGGAGCTTTTGCCCTCGCCGACCGACTCCTGCGCTCATAGGTATGGGGGGAATCCCCCCAGCCAGCGCGAACGTCATCCAGTCCTAGGCCAAGAACAAGGCAGCAACGCAAAATACATGAGAAGTCCGAGTAAGTCAATTTCGTTTATAACAGTTAACCAGGGTACAAAAATGTGTCTTATTTACAGGGAATCGAGGCGAAGAAACCTCTCTACAAATAATCCACTCACGACGAATGACAAAGTTCGTCACCTACAGAAGCTAGGTCAACACCGACAGAACAAAATTGGTTGACAAAAGACCCAAAGTAGTTAGCCCAAGCTAGCAGCCATGCAACCAGCAATTATTGGCCCCGGAGCCGGTAGCGAAGCCGAAGGAGATAGCGGGGCCAGGGATCCATTTCAAGTAGACTGGCCCAAAGCGAAGCGGATGCTAAAAAATTTGAGGATAAGGCTAGGAGGGACGGCTTAGGGAGCCCGGGCTCGGGAGGACACATCCTCGGGCACTTCGCCCTGCTCGGAGCGAGTGGGATCGACCGGCGGAGGGGCTTGCCGAACACGCTCCGCACATTCCCGGAAGGAAGACTGGACGACTTCGACGATCCGGGGGGCGATGAGGTCTTCATACGCACCAAAGGCCTCCCTGAGAACCTCGAAGATCCTCTTCCCCAAGGTCTCGACGACGCCCCTCTCCACCTCCTCTGCAAGCCGCGTCACCTGACGTCGATCCAACAGTTCCCTCTGAAGCTCCTCCCTCTCCAGGCGAAACGACTCCGCCGCTTCCTCAGCCGACTGATGGACATCCTCCAGCTTTACCTGGAGGTCACCCACTCGTCCCTCCAACTCGGCCACGCGGAGCTTGAGACGCCGAGACTCCATCTGGGCCTCCGTCATAGCCACCTCCGCCGCCCCGGCCCGCTCCTGGGCCCTCATGGAGGACTCCTCCAGCTCCCTCAAGCGGACGGCTCGACACTGCAACTCCACAGTGAGCGCTGAACCCTGGAGAGACGAGACATGGACTAAGAAGAGGATAAAGGGAAGGAGAGGATAGCAAGATAACCGAACCTGTTGAAGGATCCAGACCAAGGAATCCGACATCTTGTCGGCAGGGATCTTCTTGAGGAGGCTGCGGTCCCAGGGAGGGACGGAGACCTCGGCAACCTGCTGGGCCAAGGCTCGGTCGACAAACATTGAACTCCCAGGGACGACAAGGGAAGCCATATTGCTCGCCAACAAGGCCCCGATCCCCGGTGATACGGGCGAGGACGCTGCGAGGGGGGTGGTCGACACGGCTACCGAAGGATCCCCGGTGGTCGCCGCAGGAAGCGCGGAACCCGCCGGACTGGAGGGATCCGCGTCCTCCTTCCTCCTCTTCCCACCGTGGGGCTCTGAAGGCGCCGGAGGGGAGCGCTTCCGCCTCGCACCATCCCCACCCTCGGGAACCTGAGGGGGCACGCCAAGGGCAGGAGGAACTGCACCGGACCCGTCATTACCCCCTGCCTCTTGGGCTGACGGGGCGGGTCCGGCCCTTGTGACCCCCCCGGGAAGGGGATCGCCAGAAGAAGAGGCGGGAGGCGCGGCCACCACCTTACCCCCGGAAGGCTCGGCTCGGCGCACTTCCTCCTCAACGGTCCACCGAGGCGCCCTTCCAGAGGTACTACCTCGGCTCCGAGCAGCTCCACGGCGGATCAGTTCATCGACGTCACGGACGAACTCGCGGCCAGCCATCCCTGCAAGGGAAACCAAAATCAGGATGAGTCACAGGGCGATTCAAGACTGAAAAGGCGACCTACCCGGAGACCACAAGACGGCCTTCAGGAGTAGGTCGTCCAACAAGGACCAGATGGACTTCGATTCCAAAGGGAGGGTCGACAGCAGCGCGGCGGCTGCCCGATCGACGTCTGAGAGAGCTAGCGACGGGTGAGGCTGGACAGACCCGCCCCAACTTGTCAAAATCTGGGCATCCCCCAGGAAGACCACAAAGACGTAGTCCGAACTCCAATCCCCCGACCAGCGGGGCAACCCGATCAGGCATTCCCTCCTCGAGCGGGCTCGGAGCTGCAGCCATGACCCCGGGCCGACCATCTGGATCTGGTAAAAATGGAATAGAAGGGGGAGAGACGGCTCCAGACCGCGGGTACAGCAGAGCGTAGCGAAGCCCGTCAGTACCGCAATCGAGCAGGGGGTGAACTGGCAAAACGGCACCATGAGGTATTCCATGACCTGGATAAGGAAGGGATTGAGCGGGAAACGAAGACCCAGGCGAAACATTTCGACGTAGACGCCGACTTCATTGCCCCTCGGAAGGCAAATCCGCTCGTCGACGAATGGAACTCGGACATCGTACGGGAAGCAGAGATACCTTTCCCGGATCTCCGTAACCACCGAAGGAATGGTCCTCGACGGCGTTCGGAGGACAACCGGGGGCACGTTAAGACGCACGGCAGTCGACGCCACGTCATCACAGGCATAGTCTGGGAATAGCTTCCCCTTCCCCTTATCTCGGAGGGGACGACTCCCGGAGGAGGAACCTGATCCCACTAGCCGAGGCCTGCCCCGCCCGGACTCTGGAGAATCCCTCGCCCCTTGGCCAGAACCGCCTATCCTAAGAGCAGCCATAATACGAGAGCAAGAAAGGAATTACCTTTTAACTAGTTTGGAGGAGGCAAGGAAGCAAAGGCGACGGGAAACTCCGAGTTGTGGAAAGCCTAGAACAAAGAGAAGAGCAAGAAAGAAGTGGAGATCAACGCAGCTGGGGATCTTATATGCCGGACACAGGGACGAATTCGAAGCGCCTGACGAGAACGCGTGGCAGGACTCGAAGAACCGGCGGCGTTTCGAAATCGGCGCCAAGGGAAGTCCAATCGATCCGCCTCATCATGACCAACATTTATGACCACGCCTCGATTAAAGCGCCACTCGGAATCCCAGGAGGCACAGCGGTCGATCCGAGCAAGCCAAGGCCGATCGACCCCACCAAGGGCGGGTCACGAACCCCTCGGATTCTCAATTTAAGACGACCCCGCGGGCGGTGGGGATAAGCTTGCAGCTACAACGTGGCAGCATCAGAGGACCGAGGGCGCTTCGAAGCCCGCGCCTTAAAAGTATCGAACGGGCCAACTCATGATGACGACTAATAAATGAGTCGGCATCGACTGGCGAGCCTGTCAAGGTCGGCGGAAGTCACATCGGCCGAGCCGAACCGGCCAAAGCCGACCGACCCGACCGATGGGGGCAATTGTTACGCCTATTAGACTGAGGCCCGAAAGACCCAAGCCCAGAGACCCAACCACCGGTCAAGAGCCCATCTGCGCACTCGGGCCCACTCGATAAGGCCCTAGGGGGGACTCCTCCCACAGGTCGATCCGACCCGGCCCCGATAACACGCCGACCACTCGCCCACTCCTGCGATAACCGCCCCCTCGATCCCGCTACCACTTAATGGCAGTTATAGGGAGGTGCTGGCATGGCGCAGGGAGCGGCGACGGGGGGGGGGGGGGGGGGATTGAGGGGGCACGATTGAGGGCGGACGAGCGACGTGGGCCGGGGACAATCACGGCGGAGGTCTATAAAGGGGCTAGGAGGACGACAGGACAAGGGACCGCCTCTCAGGTATCTAGAACCTAAGGTACTCCATCAACGACCTAGTTCCCCCATTTCATCTCCTTCCTCCCCCGCTCGCGCCGTGAGACGCCGTTCCGATCTCCTCACGAGTCGAACCGTCTCCGCCGGGCCTCCTCTTTCAGATCTCTGTCTGACTTAGGCATCGGAGGGGATTTGGCCGGAACCAAGGTCCGGCCCCCCTGACGAGTGTTCTCGTCTACGCAGGAGGGCATCAGACCCACGGGCCGAGGCTTCCCCTCCGCCCCTCGCCGACCACGCAACCAGCTGGACGACTGAGGCTTCCCCTCGTCGTCCGACCGCCGAGGCCGAGCGCAACCGACCGAGGCCGAGCGTCTCGACCCGGGCCGAGGCTACCCCTCGCCCTACCAACGGCCGAGGACCCCGATTCAATCCAGTCGACGCGCTCTACGTCGTCTGCCGGTCCGACTCGAGCCTCAACTGCACCAACTCGACTCGCCCGAGGGACCCAAGCGGGCCCCTTGACCACGTTGACCGGGTTGTCCACGGTCAACGCTTTGTAGTGAGAAAACACTCTGAAACAAAAGTCATTAATAAAAATCAAACTTCACACTAATTTATAAACGACTAAATCATTAAGCTGATGGTCGAAGTGATGAAAGCCTCAAACAGACAGGAGAAGGCAGGCTCAAGTGGTGAAAACCTCAAAGCGCGACATCCAACTTATTTTTTAAAAATGTTTATTTATAATACATTAATATATTATATAATAAATTAATAATAATACGAAAAAAACGGTTCCGATTCTCCGAGAAACGTTCCCTTTCTTCTCGGCAACCGCAAAACGCAAACCGAGGCAACACCGCGACAGTTCCGTTCTTCTCGCAGACGGCCCCCTCTTCTTCTTCTCTCTCGATCAACTCGCAACACACATACTTATCGTCACAATCGCACTCGCAGACGGTTCCAAACCCCCCAAAAATTTAGTATTTCAATTATATTTAGAGTGCCCAAATTTTTAACTCGTCCTAGGCGTCAATATCTTCAGGACCGGCCCTGTGCATAACAATAATTAATTAAATGCAACATGCAGAGTTCGTAGGCAGACTACTGAATGAGAGTATATCCTTTTGGAACAGTCCAAATGATGGTGCCTAACAATAATTAATTAAAGGCAGCTTGCAAGCTCGTGTTCATATGCAGAATAAGGGTGCATAACAATAATTAATTAAATGCATATCCAGCTCGCCTCATCCTTGATGAGAGCCTATCTTTTTGGAACAGTCCGAATAATTGTGCCTAACAAGAATTAATTAAATGCAACTTGCAAGCGCAGGATGTCAGAATGCAGGGGCGTCAAAGAGTCGTGAATACTAATCCTTCCCTTCGTCCCTTGTTTCAAGTAACTGCAAGTTCATGCACTGGCTTCCCTTTGTCCATTGTTGCAACTTGCAAGGTCGCGTAAGCAAGCAGATTGCAGGCGTACGTGCCAAAGTTTTACTTCCTATAAATACGGAGGGCAGAAGAAGGGGATGCCCCAAGTACTGTCCGATGGCGATCACTGCTTCTGAAGTTTGCTGCAGTCTGATGGTGGTCTTGTTCTTGGTGTTATCTGCTAACCTCTCAATGGCCAGACCCAATCCTCCACTGCTTCTGAAGCATCTCACCGGCTGTACGTCAATTCTCATCCAACTTCGTTTGCATGTGGTCAACGGATACGTTCAACTTAATCCCACATTTTGCTTTGCTTCTCCCCTTAATTCTTTGAGATATTATTTCCATGTATGCAGGGGTCCCCGAAGAACACAGTGCGGCAGCACGAACCATCGATGCTTGCGGATGTACACCTGTGACCATTTGGTGCTGTTACACTTAAACTGCGATCTCTCAACGACTGCATGCAAAGCTCGTGTTGCTTCACTGCTCCACCTATGTATCCTTAGTTTGTACTGGCTATCCTTGAATAAATAAATATTGCACTCGTTGACTAAAGCCTGTTCTTTTGTGTTTAAATTTGAGTTGGTTGAAGTTGTGAGGGTGGTGAAAGTGAGTATTGTGTTTTTTTGTGTGGGTGAAAGTGGTTTGTGAATGTGGATGTTGGAATTTTTTGTGGGTCCCACACAACTTTATTGTGTGTGTATTGTGGCCACGTCAGCAACTTTCACAGTCAAAGAAGCCGGCACAAAAGAACAGGACGAGTGAAAGTGAGGATGAAAATGAGTGAATAGTGGGAGGAATAGTGGAATCTCCCACTTTCACAAACATTTAAACGCAAAAGAACATGCCCTAAGTTTATACTGTTTTTGAATGAATTATACTAAAGCAGTTTTCTAGTTTTGTCCACTACTCTTTTCTGGATTGGGATAAGTCACATTCCGCCGTCAAAATAATCCAACGTGTATAACTCGCATAGAGTAAAAACAATATGCCCGATGCCATATAATAAGAGTGATCACATTTACGAGATCTAGTGGTACTTCCGTCAATACGTGTCAAATCATAGCCGTCTTTACCTAGTAAGCCGTCTTTACCTAGTACGTTCCCTACAGAACTCTTATATTGAGAATTGCTATTTACACCTCAATTGAGGTGCTTGAAAGAGACCTTTTACTAAAAATAGAAAAAATATCTATCATAAGATCACTTCTCACCCTATCTCCTCCAATTCCTTCCCATTTTAAGCCACCTGTCACCTCACTGCACCTCAAACTTAGGTGCAGGGAGCAATTCTCCTTATATTTTGGGGAGAACTGTATGCACCTCAAAATTGAGGTGCATACAATGATTAACTTCTTTTTTTGATTAAAAAACAAGAGAGATGATTTGAAAAAGCCCAAATAAATTAATATTTTTTACCCTAAATGGAATCAATCGTTACCTGCACCTCATTTTTGAGGTTAGTCATACTCTATATTTTAGGTCGGTACCATCTCCAATGAGCCACTGTCCATATTTGTCCTAAACAAGAACGAATCTCCCCAACGTGAGCCGTAACACTATGTCATTGCAAATATTCATGGTTTCAGCTGTATGTCATTGCCATAGATCAAATCATTCCTTGCTGGTCCAAACGGGTTCCCAAGCCTTGGCCTCATTTGGATATCCTTGCATAACAATTTCTCCTTAAATTTTGCTGCTCGTTATGAGTGTGTATCAAAGTGAAGATAGCCCATTCATTTTTAATACAGTCGATATTGATATCCAGATGAAGTCAACATACAGATGATGATGAATTTGAACCTGACTCAAACCAAAACTAAACGAGGCTATTTACGGGTGTTTTCTCACCACTGACTCGTTGACCGACAACTAGGCGGTCAACGTGGTCAAGGGATCGGTTGAGATCCTTTGGATACGTCGAGCGCACGTGCTCTCCACGTGGATAGGCGATGGATCCACGGCCAAGCAGACGCTTCGGGAGAGCGTCGGTCTTCAGTTGGCGTGGAGCCGAGGGGAAGCCTCGGTTCCAGGTTGATTGCTCGGCCTCGGCTGGACTAGCGTCGAGGGGAAGCCTCGGCGCCTTGAACGTTCATCGGTCCTGATTGGCGACAACGCTCGCTAACGGCGATCGGGCTCGATCCTTGCTGCATTGTAGCCTCGGCGCGTCGCTCAGCTCCTTCCTGGACAGACGAGAAAACTCGTCAGGGGGCTGGACCTCGGTTCCGGCCAAGTCCCCTCCGATGCCTAAGTCAGAACGGATCTGTGTAATACCCGACGGGATCAGTACGGCTCAAGATAAGGTCAGCACACGTATCCTTGAACCGAGCTATGGCAGGGGGGATAATGGGGAAAAGCAAGGTCTAATTAATGGAGTACCTCAGTTGTAGGTGTCAAGGATTTGATCCCCTTCCCGGTTGCCCCTGTCATCCCTTTATAGGGTTTGGCCCACGATTGCCCCCATCCACGTCCTCTGACCGCCTCCCTTCACGTCTCCGCGACCCGCCTCCATCAAGGCGTCTGCGTGCGTCATGGGGAGGGTCGATTAATGGGCCCTTAATGGTCATTAAGGTGCCGCGCCTTTAGGGGGACGTTTATCTCCGAAGAGCGTGAGCTGATCGTGCGTCTTCCAGGCCGGGGCCGGTCTGACTTCGAGTCCACCCGTGGGTCTCGTCAAGCCGGCCCAAACCCGTTCGTGGGCTTCCCGCTCTGGGCTTGGGCTTGGGTCTCTGGTTCTCGGGTTTCTCCAAAATAGTCGTATCAATTGCCCCCATCGTCTGAGCCGTTCGGATTCTGCCGGTTCGGTTCGGGCGACGTGACCTTGGGGATTTTGTCAGGCGCGTCAGTCGAGGCCAATCCATTAAATGACCGTCATTATGACGCGGCCCGGTTGAACTTCTCTTGGTGCAGGTTTCGAAACGCCATCGATCTTTAGATGCTGCCACGTGCTCCCCTTCGGACGGTCGTGATCCTGTGGTTGTCTTCCATATAAGGGAGTCGGCCTCCCAAGTTTCGATTCTTTCGCGCCTTCCTTCCTGATCCTGGTCTTGCAAGCTCCTTCTCTCCGCCGTTTGTCTTCCTTCGGATTCTTTTCGAGGTAAACTTCTTCCTCCTTCACTTGCCCCATGGCTACGCTTAGGATATGTGATTCTGCTCCGAGATCGGGGGACCCCCCGGCGCCCGAGTCTGGCGACCCCCTGCCTTCAAGGCCCGGCGTCTCCCCGGGGACACGTCCTGCATAGGACAAGGGGAAAGGCTTGCTTTTTGTGGACCCCATCGATGATGACGTGGCTCAGACAGCTGAGAGATTCGACGTTCCCCCCTGGTCCTTGGGTCACCATCTGTGGTCCCCTTCTCGAAGGTTGCGGAGATCCGGGAGAAGTACTTGTACCATCCTTACGACGTTAGGATCCCTTTTAGCGACAAGTGGATTTGCTTTCCGCGGAGCAGTGAGGTCGACGTCTATGTCGAGATGTTCCGCCTGGGGCTCCGCTTCCCCCTTCATCCTTTCATCATCCAAGTCATGGAATTCTTGATGGTGGCCTTGTGCCAGTTGACCCCGTATTCCATCGCGGTGCTGACCGGGTTCATCATGATCTGCTGTGTCCACGGCTTGGATCCGTGTCTTCCTCTTCTATTTCACTATTACCGGGTCCAAACGGTCGGCCAAGGATCGTGGCAGCACCTCCGGGCCCGCACAGGGAGGAGTGTTTTCTCGGTCTACCCCGCTGGGTGGGGGACTGGAGCTCGAGCTATGTTTTTGTTGTTTTCTCCGGGGATGCCGAGATCTTGACAGGCTGGGGAGGATTATGTCAATATGACTTCATGTAACCATCTCCGAGGCTGACCGGGCCGCTGTCCAACTTCTGTTGTCTATTCCCCTAGAGGAGAGGTCGGTCTGGCCTCTGCTGGACGACTTACTTCTTAAGACCGTTTTGTGGTCCACCGATAGGCCCTCCCTTTTTCTTTCCGTATTCCCTCTCGCTTACCCTGATCTTCTTTCCTTCTACAGAGATGGTTGGTCGTGAATTTACCCGCAACATCGACGAGCTCATCCGTCGTGGATCCGGCCGAAGCCTAGGGAACCCTTCGGGTCAGGCACCCCACCGCACGGTTGAGGAGGAGGTGTGTCAGGCTGAGCCTACGGTGAGAATGGTGGAACCCACGGTCGCTGCTGCCCCGCTTACCCTGCTGCAACTGATCTCTCGATGGCGGAGGCTACGGGGGCCGAACCCCCCCGCCCCGTTCATGCAGAGGGAGGCGACGACGGTGCCAGGCCGGCCCCTCGCGTGCCCACATGCGGTCACGTCATGGGGCGTAAGCGTTCCCCCCCGAAATCTGCTGGTCCCAGCGAAAGGAAGAGGAGGAAGGAGAGTGGGGACGTCCACCCTTCAGTGGCTCCCGGGGCTTCGGTTGCCTCGGGCGAAACCCTCCTGTTGACCCTGGTGGCCACCCCTGTAGCCTTGGCCGAGCCGTCCTTGGTGGGAGCTGGCGAGCCATCTAGCGAGGCCCGAGGTTACGACCGGGACTCAGTATTTTTCGACCTGGCCGTGGCCACCCAGCTGGCACAGAGCACCGTCCTTCCGAGGAACCACTCTCTCCTGGAGAGAGCCCCCTCTGACCGACTGTCAGATTCCTTAGTCTGGTAGCTTCAACAAGTTTGGTCGCTTTGTTGTATTAGGACCTATCTCTCGACTCCCCTTAGTGTAACTTTTTTCTTTTCTGCAGGCCACCGTGATGGCCGTGGAAGCGCAATGCCGGTCGGCCCAGGTGAAGGACCTCGAAGAGTCCTCGGCTCGGGACCGTTTGAGGGCCGGGACGGCCGAGGTGGCTGCCGAAGAGGCACGCATAGAGGCCCGAAAATTTCGACGCCGGGTGGACGAGCTTGCTGTTGAGTATTGGACTCCCCGGATTTGGTTTTGGGTGATGAGCAAACATAAATATATCATGAACTAACAATTTGTGAGCGCAGTTATGGAGATCGTCGCCAAATTCACGAGAACACTCAAAGCGACATCTTAAGACTTCTCAAAGCTCGTATTCAATGCCTAAAGCTTCGTTGAAGCTTTTGGACCTTTTTGGAAGTCATGAAGATTTGATCGAAGCTTTCGAAGACCGTTCCTTAAGGTTTTATTCATAGTCTTTTTAGCTTCGATTTATAGAATGTTAAGCCTTGAGTAATTCTTACTTGTCTATCTTCATATCGCTCATATCTTAGAGCTAGGATTATCTTAGAAGCCATTAGAAACTTTTCCGAAGCCTATCGCTTCTTCCCTCGGCTTCTAATGCATCTTAGTTGGTTCAAGTAGAGTCACCAACCGACTAGATGACGATCTAGTCGGTCGGCAACTCTTCATGAACATACTAGATGTCCTAACTCATTTCAGCTCAGCCATGTCGATCAATTAGTCGGTCAAAGAAGGTTCACCGACCGACTAGATGACGATCTAGTCGGTTAGGAATCCTTCTCAGACCGACTAGTTGAGCTTGCCTCTGTACAGCCTGAGTTACTGTTTACAGTTAGTCGGTCCAAGAACATTCATCGACCGACTAGTTGTGAAACTAGTCGGTCAGCATTTGTTCTTAGACCGACTAGTGTAACTTGTATTCAGCTTCGTGCATTTCTCTCTTAGTCGGTCAAAGAACACTCACCGACCGACTAGTTGGCAAACTAGTCGGTTGGCAAGTCGTCTTAGACCGACTAGTTCATATTGCCTGGAAATCACTCTTTTGGCTGTCGAGCTGTTAGTCGGTCCATGTTGAATCACCGACCGACTAGTTGATGAACTAGTCGGTCAGTGATCCTTCTTAGACCGACTAGTCTGCTTCAGATTTAGATCCGTTGGAGTTTTGAAAGCGACGTTTCTTTCTCTCTTTTCCCTTGATCCTTTAAATACCTGGAGGGGTTATTTCATAGGATCTAAGGCTGCTATTTCCAGAGTTCTATTGATTAAAAAGAGAAGCTTTCAACTCTCATCTTCAAGCTCTCCCATTCTCAAGAATCTCTCCCTCACTCTTATTCCTCAAGAGAGATTCATTGATTGTGAGCCTTCCAAGCCAAGGGCTTGATTCTAGGTCATCCATCTCATCCCTAGGCTTCCATTGCTGGTCAACTTCTTGAAGCTAGGGTTTGGTGACTCTTCCTCCATCAAAATCCTCTTTGCCCTAATTTGGTAAGAAATCTCAAGGCATAGGTATTTTGTTGGTAAGCATTTCATTTCAGTTATATTTGAATTGTATACTCTCGGTTGTGAGAGGTTTTGCGTGATCCCGGGTTGTGGGATTCACGGTCATCGATTGTAGGTTGTTTGCACTTGTGAGGTTTTCGCAAGTGGTCATATTGGAAATCTTGAGTTAGGGTTTCTAACTCAAGTATCCGGAAGGGATCCGGGTGGTTGGGACGTAGGATCACCGGGAACAAGTCGGGGAGACTTGGATGGATCCGAACCCATTAAACCATTTGTTTGCGTTTGCATTTATTCTTGTTGATCGTTGTTATTCCGCACAGTTGTTTGTTAATTGCACGATAATTAGGAATAACTCTCCCTATTATTTAAAAGTACTATTCACCCCCCCTCTAGTACATGTGCAGTGGCTTCCCAGGGCACTACAATTGGTATCAGAGCCAAGTTCAAAGCTACACATAGCCAAAGTTGAGAGCTATGACGAATAACGACTACAACGTCTTCAAGAACCGCGATGGAGCTTCTTCAGTTATGGAAGGACTATCCTCCGTCAGGCCTCCACACTTCAATGGTACCAACTACGGGTACTGAAAATGCCGGATGCAAATTTTCCTCCGGAGCGCTTCACTATGGAGAGCCACCATGACGGAGTATGTCGAGCCTTCCGAAGAAGATTTCACGAAGTGGACTCCCGTGGAGGTCGCCGCGGAAGTAGCCAATGCCAAGGCAATGAATGCCTTGAATTGTGCGTTGGAGCCCGAGGACTTCAACAAGATATGCACAAGTAAGAGTGCATATCAAATATGGAACCAACTCCTCATATTGCATGAAGGATCGAGTACGGTAAAAGATTCTAAACTCGTCGTTGCTAATAAAGAATTTGAGTTGTTTCATATGGAGCAGGGCGAAACCATGAAGGAATATTACGCTCGCTTCGTGGATATATCAAACGACTTGGAAGCTCTTGGGAAGGTCTATACCCAAAAGGAGAAAGTCGCGAAGATTATCGACGGTCTTCCATCATATTGGGAAAAGCGTACCTTCGCCATCGAGGAAGGTAACGACATGAATAAATATACCGTCATACAACTAATGGGTACCTTGTTGTCTTACGAGGTACGCAAGGATAGTAAGATCCGAATGAAGGAAAAGATGAAAGCGTACTTGAAGCAAGATGAGCCAAAGAAAAAGGCGATTGCCTTCAAGGCCGCTCCATCTACCGATGATGAAGAATCGGAAGACGAATTGGACATGGAATCCATTGCCCGTATGGCAAGGAAGTTCGATCGATTTCTCCGAGAAGGTATATCTTTGAATAAATCTAAAGTTAGTTCGACTAATGCTTCTACTCCCGTGTGTTATAAATGCAACAAGCCAGGACACATCAAACCGGATTGTCCTCTCTACAAACACAAGGAGAAGGGAAAAGCATTGAAGTACGACAAGTCAAGAAAGTACAAGAAAGGATTGTTGGCACATTCACTGACTCCGAGGAGGATTCCTCAAGTGGAGAGTCGGATGTTGGACATGTGGAGAAAGCAAAACTTTGCTTCATGGCTAATGAGGCAAAAGATCAAAAGTCCTCATTCGATGATAGCGAGGATGAAAGCGAGGATGGTAGCGAGGATGAAAGTGGAGAACCTACTATTGATGAAATGAGGTTAGCAAACCAAGAAATTTGGTCTAAATTTACTAAATTAGTAGATAGATATAATAAGACCAAAGATGAACTTGTTAGCCTCCAAACCTCTCCTAAGTCTACCATCACCAACAATGACACCATTGTTGAGACTCTCGCCAATGAGAAAGCAAGTTTGCTTACTCATAATGGCTTGTTGAGAAATGAGGTGAAGTCCCTCAAATCTCAACTTGAGCATGTTCTTGTTGAGGATTCGGATGAACATGTGATAGCGGATTTGACGTCTCAAAACTCAACTTTGAGTATTGAGAATAAGAATCTCAAATCACGTGTTTATGCACTCACATCGCAAGTATCCACTTTGGATGCTTCTTTGCATTCTCTCAAAGAGAAGTATGAGTGCACGTTAGGCCGTATCAATGATTTCAATAAAGGTAAGGGCCATTTGGATAATATCCTAAATGACTTACTTCCGGCCAAACACCACATTGGCTTAGGGTATAAGATGAGAGCCTCATCCAAATCGCCTACCACCTTTGTTAGGCCGACATCTGATGCCTCGACAAGTGGGAGCAAACACCCCATTGGTAGTTCTCCTACCAATAGTGCTTCCACTTCGTACACACCCCCGATTGGAAAGAAACCCACTTTGGGTAAACCTCCAAAGAGGGGTCATGCATTTTTGTACTCACATGCTATGCCACGTAGGAACACACATCCTACTCCACCGGTGCATGTAAATAATGATTTTTATGCTCCGCACCCACGAGCACGTGCAAACACTCATATGAGACACCCACATGCACGTAATCATGCTCATGCACATCATAATGCTTATGTTCACACATCTAATCCACATGTGAATGCCTTCTCTCATAATCATCCTCATGCATACACACCTCATGCTTATCCATGTATGTATGCTACACCACATCATGGATCTCATGCTCATCATAATGCTATTGCTAGATCTCATGCTCATAGGCCACATGCACCACATAGAAATCAACCTTTCGTGCATGCAACCACTAGGAAGAGGATTCCCAAAATTTACACTATTTGGGGTCCCAAGAACACTAGCAATCATGATATGAATGTTTATGTGCAATCCTATATTAATGATGTTATTTTGAATGATGATTATGTTGGAAAGTCAAGTTCCTCTTGGACTTGGTTTCCGAAGGGTTAGTTCCTTTAAGTCTTCAATGCGTAGTACCATGAGCTTATGACCATGTTATGGTACCAAGGCATTTGATTATAAAAATGATTTTGATTACATTAACTCATGGGTTACAATTATTTTAATTACGTATTTCAAATTTGTTGTCTAACCCATTGGATCCAAAAGGGTTTTTGGATACCAAAATGAAGTTTTCTAGGTTCAATCCACCGTGGGATACCATCCCTACCAACTCCTCGATTTGCGAAGACTTTCATTCAAACGGAGTTGATGGTGCTTAGGTAATGCACCAATGTAGGGGGAGCTTAATGTTGTAAGTATGATATTACATTTGGTATCCATGAGGGTTGAATGCATGCTTGGTTAGAATCTATTTCTTTACATTGGTATCATTTTGTTTCTCCTAGCATGATAGAATTGTGAATGCCATAAATGCTTTGAAATTCATATCTATTTTTGGCATGACATTTTTTAAAAAAAGGTTATTATGATGATTTTCGTATTACTTTTATCACCTTGTCACTTCTCATCGCACACTTCACTTAGTTTTGATGTGTTTTTACTTTATGTTCATTTTCGATCGATATTGTGATATTTGATATTCTATGATGTGCACCACTCTTCTGATGGTTCATTCCTTTGTGCACATCTTATGTATGTCTCTGATATTGATTTCGTCGCTCGACGATTTATTTTGATTCAATAGCTTTAGTTGTATGAAAACATAGAGTTGTTTTCCATGCACTAAAATAGCTATAAATGTTGATATTGGAGAGTAAATTCATTTCATCAATAAGTGAATTTACATTTGATATTTTGATGATTTAAGTTTTCGATTTTCGACTATGGTCTCATTGACACGCTTTGATTTTATTCGAATTTTATTTTGGCGTCATATGAAACATGGTCGTATTCTTAGACTCCCATGCTTAATGAATTATTTTGCCATGATTTTTTTTGTCATTGGCTTCCTTCCGCTCTTTTTGGATTATGCCAAAGGGGGAGAGATATAATAATGGCATGTGCTAAATGATAATTTACCATGAATCTAATTTGATATGTTAGATTCAGGGGGAGTTAAGATATAAAAATGGATTTCAAATCCTAAATTTCAAATATTGGATTTGAATTTTTTATTTGAATTTTTACTTTCCTCGTCTGCTTGATGTATGTGCTTATTATTTCATATGGAACTAATGTGTCATCAATGCAGGGGGAGTAAGTATATTCCATTTAGTTCATTATTTTTTATTATTATTTATGTTGGTTTGTCATCACCAAAAAGGGGGAGAATGTTGAGTATTGGACTCCCCGGATTTGGTTTTGGATGATGAGCAAACATAAATATATCATGAACTAACAATTTGTGAGCGCAGTTATGGAGATCGTCGCCAAATTCACGAGAACACTCAAAGCGACATCTTAAGACTTCTCAAAGCTCGTATTCAATGCCTAAAGCTTCGTTGAAGCTTTTGGACCTTTTTGGAAGTCATGAAGATTTGATCGAAGCATTCGAAGACCGTTCCTTAAGGTTTTATTCATAGTCTTTTTAGCTTCGATTTATAGAATGTTAAGCCTTGAGTAATTCTTACTTGTCTATCGTCATATCGCTCATATCTTAGAGCTAGGATT
Organism: Scilla litardierei; assembly: GCA_030789695.1. NCBI lineage: Eukaryota > Viridiplantae > Streptophyta > Magnoliopsida > Asparagales > Asparagaceae > Scilla > Scilla litardierei. Next base: position 98,010,166 of record CM061135.1, on the reverse strand, counting down.
ATCTTAGAAGCCATTAGAAACTTTCCCGAAGCCTATCGCTTCTTCCCTCGGCTTCTAGTGCATCTTAGTTGGTTCAAGTAGAGTCACCAACCGACTAGATGACGATCTAGTCGGTCGGCAACTCTTCATAAATCGACTAGATGTCTTAACTCATTTCAGCTCAGCCATGTCGATCAATTAGTCGGTCAAAGAAGGTTCACCGACCGACTAGATGACGATCTAGTCGGTTAGGAATCCTTCTCAGACCGACTAGTTGAGCTTGCCTCTGTACAGCCTGAGTTACTGTTTACAGTTAGTCAGTCCAAGAACATTCATCGACCGACTAGTTGTGAAACTAGTCGGTCAGCATTTGTTCTTAGACCGACTAGTGTAACTTGTATTCAGCTTCGTGCATTTCTCTCTTAGTCGGTCAAAGAACACTCACCGATCGACTAGTTGGCAAACTAGTCGGTTGGCAAGTCGTCTTAGACCGACTAGTTCATGTTGCCTGGAAATCACTCTTTTGGCTGTCGAGCTGTTAGTCGGTCCATGTTGAATCACCGACCGACTAGTTGATGAACTAGTCGGTCAGTGATCCTTCTTAGACCGACTAGTCTGCTTCAGATTTAGATCCGTTGGAGTTTTGAAAGCGACGTTTCTTTCTCTCTTTTCCCTTGATCCTTTAAATACCTGGAGGGGTTATTTCATAGGATCTAAGGCTGCTATTTCCAGAGTTCTATTGATTAAAAAGAGAAGCTTTCAACTCTCATCTTCAAGCTCTCCCATTCTCAAGAATCTCTCCCTCACTCTTATTCCTCAAGAGAGATTCATTGATTGTGAGCCTTCCAAGCCAAGGGCTTGATTCTAGGTCATCCATCTCATCCCTAGGCTTCCATTGCTGGTCAACTTCTTGAAGCTAGGGTTTGGTGACTCTTCCTCCATCAAAATCCTCTTTGCCCTAATTTGGTAAGAAATCTCAAGGCATAGGTATTTTGTTGGTAAGCATTTCATTTCAGTTATATTTGAATTGTATACTCTCGGTTGTGAGAGGTTTTGCGTGATCCCGGGTTGTGGGATTCACGGTCATCGATTGTAGGTCGTTTGCACTTGTGAGGTTTTTGCAAGTGGTCATATTGGAAATCTTGAGTTAGGGTTTCTAACTCAAGTATCCGGAAGGGATCCGGGTGGTTGGGACGTAGGATCACCGGGAACAAGTCGGGGAGACTTGGATGGATCCGAACCCATTAAACCATTTGTTTGCGTTTGCATTTATTCTTGTTGATCGTTGTTATTCCGCACAGTTGTTTGTTAATTGCACGATAATTAGGAATAACTCTCCCTATTATTTAAAAGTACTATTCACCCCCCCTCTAGTACATGTGCAGTGGCTTCCCAGGGCACTACACTTGCCTCGGAGGTGTTGGACCTTCAGGGGGCACTGGCCGACGCTCGGAGGTCGGCCCAAGAGGCAGAAGAGGCGTTCCTTCAAGAGAGGGGTGATCTCTGGAACGAGCTGGGAGCCCGGCGTCAGATGACCTGGTTCGTCGAGGAGGTGGAGATGGGCGTTGACGGGGTCCTGAGGCCGCGGATAGCAGAGGTCCTGAGGGAAGCCTTCGGCTCCTACGAGGACATCCTGGCCCCCCGTATTATTGGGTTCTTCCGTGACTCCTTCCAGCGGTTTGCGGAGCGCGCTCGGCAGCCGCTCCCCCATCCCCCGGCAGGTCACGCTGATCCCCCACGCTCCGAGCAAGGCAAGGTTCCGGAGGACGCTTATTCCCGTGCCCCGAGACCTTAGGTGGCACTTCTCTTATTTTGTTCCCCCCACTTTGGCTTGTAATACCGAATAATTCATGTATAAAGCTTTTTCATCGGTGCATGTACCTTTCGCTGATTTTCTTGTCGTCTGGGTACTCTTTTGGCAGAGCTGCCCCTCAGAGGAAGGGGGAGGCCCTCGGCCTATCTGATCTACTGTTGCGTTTGTCCTGGTCGGGAAAACGATCCGCTGGTATCCCTTTATCCTTCGTGGTGAGTGTGAAGGGTCTTCGGGACTTTATGTCCGCCGGCCCAATAGACCGGGGCCTTGGAGGTGCTCTCGGCCGACTTGCCGTGATTTTTCCTCATTCACGGTTCTCGGGCCAGTCAGGTGACCGCCTCGCAAACTGTGGGTTTGCCCTCTGTCTTACGGCCAGTCGAGGGGTCAGCCTGTGGGAGGAGACGCCTTCGATCCCTCGGCCGACGGGGTCGTTCGGGCTGCAGGGGGTGTTGTCCACAGGCCTATACCCATCTGATATTCAGACCTATTGGGGGAGTTGCTCCCAGCCTTACAGTTGATTAAGTCGTCTGGTCTGCAGGAGAGCTATCCCTCGGATTATGACTAATCGAGGGTCCCGTCTGCTGGGGGAGTTACCCCAGCCTTACGGACGGGCTCACCGATCGGCCTACTGGAGGAGTTTCCCCAGCCTTACGGTCGATCGGGTCGACTAGTCAGCGGGGGGGGGGGGGGGGAGCTTCCCATCGGCTTATGACTAATTGATGTTCCTGCCTGCTGGGAGAGTTGCCCCCAGCCTTATGGACGGGCTCGGCGATCGGCCTGCTGGGGGAGTTTCCCCCAGCCTTACGGTTGGTCGAGCGACTGGACATCGGTGGGAGCTACCCCTCGGCTTATGACCAGTCGACGTTCCCGCCTGCTGGAGGAGTTGCCTCCAGCTTTACGGACGGGCTCAGTGATCGGCCTGCTGGGGGAGCTGCCCCCAGCCTTATGGTCGGTCGAGTCGACTGGACAGCGGTGGGAGCTACCCCTCGGCTTATGACCAGTAGACGTTCCCACTTGCTGGGAGAGTTGCCCCCAGCCTTACGGACAGGCTCGGTGATTGGCCTGCTAGGGGAGTTCCCCAGCCTTACGGTCGGTCGAGTCGACTGGACAGCGGTGGGAGCTACCCCTCGGCTTATGACCAGTCGATGTTCCCGCCTGCTGGGGGAGTTGCCCCTAGCCTTACGGACGGGCTTGGCGATCGGCATGTTGGAGGAGTTGCCCCCAGCCTTACGGTCGGTCAAGTCGACTGGACAGCGGTGGAAGCTACCCCTCGGCTTATGATCAGTCGACGTTCCCGCCTGCTGGGGGAGTTGCCCCAGCCTTACGATCGGTCGAGTCGACTGGACAGCGGTGGGAGCTACCCCTCGGCTTATGACCAGTCGACGTTCCCACCTGCTGGGAGAGTTCCCCCAGCCTCACGGACGGGCTCGGCGATCGGCCTGCTGGGGGAGTTGTCCCCAGCCTTACGGCCGGTCGAGTCGACTGGACAGCGGTGGGAGCTACCCCTCGGCTTATGACCAGTCGACGTTCCCGCCTGCTGGGGGAGTTGCCCCCAGCCTTACGGTCGGGCCTGACGATCGGCATGCCGAGGGAGTTGCCCCCAGCCTTACGGTCGATCGTTTCGTTTCTCTCCCCCGGGGGGTGACATCCTGCTTGTCCTGCGGTCGATTTCCCAACCAGCTATAGTGAGAGACAAAAGAGTTGTACTAACACGGTTCTTTCCATTCCACAAACCCGGGCGTACATTTGGAGGAAACTCAAAAAACGGTGAAGGAGTGGGCAAGCTAGCCTTGCCCAGGTGAGGTGGCAGCTGATTGCCCCGCCAGCTTACTCGATGATGCGCATGGCCGTCTGGACCACCTTCTTCCCTTTGTCCGACTGCTAGGATGTCTCCTCCCGGGGGGCAGGGGCTGAGTCATCGGCGAAGTTCTTCAAGTGCCCCCGGCTGACTAGCTTCTCTATGTCCTTCTTTAGGTGCCAGCAGTCGTCAGTGTCATGGCCGTTGTCCTTGTGATACTTGCAATACTTCTCTTCGTCCTTTCCGCCTCTCTTCATCTTTGGAGGTGGCCTGCTAAAGCGCCCCTCCTTTTGGGCGTGCACAAGAATGACATCCGGAGAGGCATTCAGTTTGGGGGTCGTGGCTCCTCCCTGCGCTGCATTCCCTTGACCCTCTTCTCCTGTCGATGCTCGTCAGGGCCGCGGCGGTCATTCTCGTCGCGCTTGAATCCCCGCTTTGTTCCCATCTGGCGGCTTCCGTTGTCCTCGGCCAGCGCTTCTTCCGTCAGCATGTAGCGTTCCGCCCTGGCTATGACGCCGGCGAGGTCTTTCGGCGGATTGTTGTGTAGTGATTTTCTCAGGCCCCTATGTCGAAGCCCTTTCTTCGGGGCCGTCTTAACGACCAACTCGGGGCAGCTCTCCACGTTCAGTCGCTCTGCGTTGAAGCGACGCATGTAGTGCCTCAGGGTTTCGCTGGAACCCTGCACCACATTGAATAAGAGTTCTGAATCCGGTTTTACCTGACGTCCGGCCATGAATTGCTTGCAGAACTGCTGGGAGAGGTCCTCGAAGCTATCGATGGATCGGTTAGGAAGACCAGGGTACCAGCTCCAGGCTGCTCTCCGGAGGGTGGAATAAAAGCCTTTGAAGAGCAAGGTTTCATCAGCCCCTTGGAACGCCATGACACCATCATAGTCCATCACGTGATCCTTTGGATCACCCGTGCCGTCATACTTCTCCAACGTCCGCACTTTGAACCAGGAGGGGACCCGTGCCTCGGTTATCCTTCGGGATAGCGAACAACGATTGCTTCTAGCGCCCTCGGGCGCCCTCCAGCGCTCACACCGTTATTGTCTGGGGGTGGCGAACGAGCATGGTCACGCCGGGGGCTCGCCTGCGTTCTCACTGAGCTGCGGGCTTGAGTTGATTGACGGGCGCTCCTCTTATCCCTACGATAATCTTGGTTCTTCGGTTTTGCTCGACGGGGACTTTCACTCCGGCGGGGTCGGTCCCCCGAGGCTCGGTGGCCGATCGGCCGCCGATTTGTTGAGCCCGGTCGCCGAGACGAGGCGGTAACTGATTCTCCTCCATTTTGGTTGAGTCCCATCCCCTCTCCCTCACGGGGTGAGGTGGGAGTGAGGGACACCTCCGGGATGAAGCCCGGCATAGTGAATCACCGTTCCAGGTTGGTTGCTCTATCCCCGTGTTTAGTGACAACGACGGACCGCACAGGCTGTCGGTCAGTTCCCCGTTGGTAGGCCCCTCCCATCCCATCGCATCGGACAGATGGGATGTCGACGAGTTGTTGGATCGTGGCGACCAACGTTTGCAGGTTGGCGTTGGTTTCCTGGGCGAAGAGGCGAAGTTGCTCTTGAGTCACCGATCGGGAGTCGCCTGTTCCCTCGGTGGTGTGGCTCTGCTGGTTCTCGGAAAGGATGTAATCTCCCTCCTCTTGGATGGGAGGCATGCGCCCTGAGCCGTTGCAGATGGTTCCATTCTGGTGGTTTGACGTGGGCTTTGTTCGTTTCCCACAGACGGTGCCAGATGTTTACGAGTGTTTTTTCACCACTGACTCGTTGACCGACAACTAGGCGGTCAACGTGGTCAAGGGATCGGTTGAGATCCCTTGGATGCGCCGAGCGCACGTGCTCTCGACGTGGATAGGCGATGGATCCACGGCTGAGCAGACGCTTCGGGAGAGCGTCGGTCTTCGGTTGGCGTGGAGCCGAGGGGAAGCCTCGGTTCCATGTTGATTGCTCGGCCTCGGCTAGACTAGCGTCGAGGGGAAGCCTTGGCACCTTGAACGTTCATCGGTCCTGATTGGCGACAGCGCTCACTAACGGCGATCGGGCTCGATCCTTGCTGGATTGTTGCCTCGGCGCCTCGGCTCAGCTCCTTCCTGGACAGACGAGAATACTCGTCAGGGGGGCCGGACCTTGGTTCCGGCCAAGTCCCCTCCGATGCCTAAGTCAGAACGGATCTGTGTAATACCCGGCGGGATCGGTACGGCTCAAGATGAGGCCATCACACGTATCCTCGAACCGAGCTATGTCAGTGGGGATAATGGGGAAAAGCAAGGTCTAATTAATGGAGCACCTCAGTTGTAGGTGTCAAGGATTCGATCCCCTTCTCGGTTGCCCCTGTCATCCTTTTATAGGATTTGGCCCACGATTGCCCCCCATCCACGTCCTCTGACCGCCTCCCTTCACATCCCCATGACCCGCCTCCATCAAGGCGCCTGTGTGTGTCGTGGGGAGGGTCGATTAATGGGCCCCTTAATGGTCATTAAGGTGCCGCACCTTTAGGGGGACTGTTATCTCCGAAGAGCGTGAGCTGATCGTGCGTCTTCCAGGCCGGGGCCGGTCTGACTTCGAGTCCACCCGTGTGCCGCGTCAAGCCGGCCCAAACCCGTTAGTGGGCTTCTCGCTCTGGGCTTGGGCTTGGGTCTCTGGTTCTCGGGTTTCTCCAAAATAGTCTTATCAGATGCAAATATCCAAAAACAAGCAACACTAAGCGAAGCAAAATATTTAAGCATAAAACACACAAGAAAGACACGACAAATCAAATATCCAAATAAAGCCAAACTCAACAAATATCGAAACAAAGTCAGATGAAGCAAATGTCCAAACACAAGCAAAGCCTTTGCAAAACTAAAATTAACTAAAATAATCCATTGCTAGAGCCAGCCATCTAGGTGAAGTTCCTTTCATCACCGTGAGCTCCTTTCATCAAGAGATCATGCATTGAACTTTTAAGAATGCACATCTTGTTTTTCTTGAAAAGAAAACCTTCTTGAATCATATTAGGGCCAGAATCAGTTGTTCTTTCTTCCTCAAAGAATTGAGAAAAATCTGGATCATCCATGTAAAGATTTTTAATAAAATGAAAATGAAGAACTTTAACTTCAACAATAGATAGAAAAGAATACATTGTTGAAAGTGCATCAACTACAACATTGGTTTTTTCAGATTTATGCTTTGAAACAAATGAGAAGGATTGGATAAATTCAACCCATTAGCATGCCTTTGATTCAGCTTGTCCTACCCATTAATAAACTTAAGGGCTTGATGATCAGAATATAGAACAAATTGCTTGAGGCAAAGATAATGACTCCAATGATCAAGAGCTCTTACAATGTCATCGAACGCTTTACCATAAGTGTTGTAATTCTGTCTTAAGCCATTCAAATTCTCACCAAAATAAGCTATAGGACGTTTACATTGCACTAGAGCTACCCAAATATGAACTCCACTTGTATCATACTCTGCTTCAAAGATATCTTCAAAATTAGGCAATGCTTAAATTGGAGCTTCACAAAGTTTCTTTTAAATGGATCCAAAGGAATTGTGAGCTGCCTTAGTCCATTTAAAAGAACCCTTCTTCATGCATTCAGTTATAGGAACCAATAGAATGCTAAAATCTCAAATGAATCTGTTATAAAATGGTATAAGGCCATGGAAACTTCTTATTTCAGATATGTTACTTGGACTTGGCCAAGATTTCACAACTTCACCTTTGAATTGATCAACTGAAATACCATCATTTGAAAAAGCATATCCATGGAAAACAACACTAGCTATGAAGAATTCACATTTTTCCAACTTTCCAAAAAGTTTTTGTTGCATATAAACATATAAGACATCTATTAAATACTTCAAATTATCTTTGTGATTGTAGAATAAACCAAAATATCAATACTACAACAAACTTACCAATGAAAGGACGTATGACTTCATTCATTAGTCTCATGAAAGTACTTGGAGCATTAGAGAGTCCAAATGGCATGACCCTCCATTCATATCATCCTCCTTTAGTTTTTGTGGTTGTTGTCCACTCATCTCCTCCTTTCATTCAGATTTAATGATTTTCACTATATAGATCAATCTTTAAGAACATAATAGAACCGTGCAACTTATCAAGCATATCATATAAGTGAGGAATTGGAATAAATACTTAATGGTGATGTTATTTATGGCCCTACCATCAACACACAAGCACATATTACCAACTTTCTTTGGAATAAGCAAAACTGGAACAAAACAAGGACTCCTACATTTTTTAACATATCCTCTAGCCACAAATTCTTCCACCTTCCTTTGTAACTCTTTGGTTTCTCTAGATAACATCTATAGGAAGATTTTTTTGGCAAAGGAGCATCAGGTATATGAGATCAATTTGATGATCAATTCATTTTATTATATATAGGCAAATCAGGTGGTAGATCATCCGGAAACAGATCCTGAAATTGCTCAATCAATAGTTGCACCATAGGATGCACTGTTTCTTCATTCCTGCCTTTTGAAATCTTAACCATAAGTAAAGCATAAATAGTCTTGTAATTGAGTAAAGAATGCTCAACTTGTGCCTGACATATGTAGGTGGCTTTCTCACTTGTGTTTTCCATCCTATGTAAATTCACATAAATCTGATTTGGTGGCAAAGGAGCAAGTGTGATTTTTCTCTGATCAACAACAAGAGAAATTGTTTTTATGGCCATCATGAACAACATTTTTATCAAACTACCAAGGCCTTCCTAAGAGAACATGACTAGAATCTATAGGAATCACATCACACAAAATACGATCATGATAAACATTTCTAATGGAAAGAGCAACAGGGGCTTGTTTGGTTACCTTGACATCACTATTCTTACTGAGCCATTATAGTTTATAGGGATGAGGGTGTGGTGTAGAACGCAACTAAAGTTTCTCAATGAGCGTTGTAGAAGCACCAATTATACAACTGACAATGTCTATTGTTGGATCTCCGGGCACACCAAATACACTAGAGGGGGATGAATAGTGTATATCACGATGAATATTGCAAACTTAAAAGTTACTAAAAATTGCAATAAGAAGTGCGGAAATAAATAATCACATTACATAAAAGAGATAAATGCAAACTCGGAGATTTATCCTAGTTCGGATCCTCTTGATCCTACGTCCAGTACCCTACTCCCAGTAAAGATTTGCAATCCACCATAACAACTTGCTTTCCACAAGCAAACAAAATACAAAGATGCCAACACTCTCCATGTCACATACTTGTACAATCTTCTCAACAAGAGATTCGACCACCAAAAAGTAAAGTAAGAAACAATATCACATATAGCCTTGATGATGTGTGAAGAATCATAAAGAATGTGAGAATATCTTCAAGTTTTTTGGTTGGACAATTTGCAGAAACACTCTTGAAGATTGACTTTCATGGAAGAAAACTTCAGCACTATATCTCCAAAGAAAATCTGAAATCACCCTCTCTTTTAGAGTAAGAAAGACAAGATTTTAGAGTGAGTGAGTGAGGGAAATTTAGTGAGAATGGCGGAGTGCTCGGGCTTTATTTATAGGACTGAGTGGTGCCCAATCAAATGCCAAGAAACTGCATAAAATGGTTCGAAAAACAGTTAGTCAAAACTGGCTGAACTACTATTAGTCCACTAGGAAAAGTTATTGGTCGACTAGGCATAGAAAATACACTATGATTTGGTAGTTGTAATTGATCTTAGTCGACTAGAATAATCGTATTAGTCGACTACAACTATAAATCAATCAAAAATAGATCCGTTTGATGTAGTTGTAATTGAGTCTGGTCGACTAGAAAAGGCTATTGGTCGACTAGAACTGTAACTGTAAAACTGTCAAAAATATAACCTTTTGAAAAATCGACTCTTAGTCGACTATGATAAAATATTAGTCAACTAGGACCAAAACTATGAAAGTTACGCAAATGTGGTGTAACGACCACTTTTCGTTGTACGTTGTTCGTGCACGAGCTTATGTCCGTGCACGTGTTTGTTTTGGACCTTGTTGGGTTGTGAACACTTTCGTGTGATATGCCGTTGTGAACGTCTCTGAGAGTATTAAATAGTGGCACTAAATTGGAACGACGTTTCTCGAGTCGTTTTCCCACAATTTAAACTTATTCGATGAGACGTGGCGATTCTCACTCTTGACGGGAGACGTTTCTATTTTTAGTTTCGTTGTCCGACGTCGAAATTGAGATCCGTCTTCTTAGTTAGCTCACATTCGTCGTCACGATCACCACGATATTTATTTTATAATTTTTAGAGTTATTTGACTGCTTTTATATTTTTAACAAGTTTTATATTATTTTTAATAATTAATTTATAAATTATTTTCGGCCAAATAAAATTTATTTGAGTTTTAAACGTTTTAAAGAATTTTTGAGCCAATTTCCAGCTCATTTGGACCAAGTCAAACCCTTGGGTGAGTTGGAGTAGTTTTAATTCAAATTTTAAATTATTTTAATATTCTAATCCTATTAGATTTAGCCCTAGACCAAGTCAACCCATCTATACTATATAAGCAACCCCTAGGAAGACCTATTTTCGCAAGAAATTAGCCCTAGCCTCTTCCAAAACTCAAATTGGACGTTGCGACGATTCGTCGCAACGTTGCGACGTTCAGCTGCCGCACGACCGAAGGAAACGGCCCCGTTCCCCCGCTCTGACCGAAGCCCCCACCCGCATCCAAGCCGCTCCGCACCGCTGCAGCAGCCCCTGCTCTGTTCCATCGACCTGACCGACAGATTGGCCCGCATCCGCCTTGTCGCCCCGCTTCGCACGACGCTCCACAGCGCTCCGCTTGTCGCCCCGCTCCGCACCCCGCACGACCGACTCTCCCCATCGATCAGACCGAGAAGAACCCTCGCACCCAGCCACCCCACAGCCGCTGCATGCCCCAAAACGTCGCAGCCCCGCATTCTCAGCGCACGACCGACGGATCTCCCGGCATCGGCTGTGTACGACCGAGAGCCACTCGTCGCAACCCCGCATCCGTCGCACCGCTTGCCACCGTGGGCCCCCCAAGTTCTCCAGAGTTATTGTGGGTCCCCCAAAGGTCCCTAGGACTACTGTGGGCCCCACCTAGGTGCTTGCTCTTCGAGGATCCGTCGCGTACGACGTCGTCGCACGTCGTAGCCCGTCGTCGCACGTGCTAGCTTTGGAATCTGGAACCGTCGCCCCGGTTGAAGCTCTGAATTTTCCAGCGAGGAATATATATTGGAATCAGGACTTGGAGCGCGATCTATTATTCCAACCCCCGGCGTCGCTACCCGACGCCGGTGTAGCTTTCGCGTCGTGTTGAGGTAACGTTTTGCACCCCTAGGACCCCAACCCAATTGCATGTTAACCAAGACTAAAAATCAGTATTTTAAAGTATTTTAAATGTTTTATCAATCACTAATCAAGATTAATAAAACGGATGTAGGCCGGTGGACTTGTGCACGTAGGAATTGTGATTTTTGGGACTCATTGGACGGTGTGCTCAGACGTTGTACTTGCAGGCAAGTGAAACTTGCCAACTCTTGCTTAGGGCCATGTTTTTAGGCCACTTCCTTGTTTTTAGCGTAAAAGAGACTAGTCAGTGAAATGATAGCTAGCTAGACGCCTACTTGATCTAGTTTGACAACGAAACTAGATCCGTCACCTAATTGATCTAGTTTGACAACGAAGCTAGATCCAACCCTTAAACTTGTTCATGCATACTAAACTGGCACGTTTACTTTCCTTAAACTGTACGTACTTTTAACTGCCATGCATTGCATCTTACATGTCATCCAAATTGATTGTTGCATTCGTAGCACACGCTACAAAACTTGTACTCCTTGAAAACTACTTCCGGGGGAAACGGGCCTCATGTGTTGGTCAAAAGCCAATGCCCGGGTTCCCTGGACCGGCTAGGTGCACCCCTATGCCATACTTGTTAAAAACACTTCCTGGCTCGTGATCCAGAAGCGAGCATTACCGTTCGGGGGTAAGGCCCTGGCTCGACACACGTGGAGGGGTAGGGATAAACGGTCAACTGAGCTTAGGAGAGGTCTGATCCGCCCTCTAGCCAGAAGACGGAATCTCTGTGCACGAGGTGCTTACTTTCCTTGTCTTGTACTTGTCTTGTGAATGATTCATGTAATACTTGTCATCCATGCCATGCCATGCTCGTACTTTACTTTACTTTACTTTACCTGCTGCACTCATACTTTAACTGCCATGTCATTGCATCATGCTAGAACTGCTAGGTTGCTCTTACTTGTACTTTCAGTTTCACTTGCACAAGTCTTCCAGACTTGCTGACATGTGCCCCTTTCTCTTTGGGTGTCACATGTTAGACCCTGAGCCAGAGATAGTTGTAGCGGACGAGGTAGTTGCTGACACTGAGCCTACGTTCGTCGAGGAGTTCGTGGACACCGGAGACCAGTTTTAGAGACTGTTGGCGTTGCTTTTGCTTTAGGTTGCTGTTAGATGTCGGTGCTTGCACCATTACTTTGTTGTTGTACTTTGTACTTTTGTTGGCCATGCTCGGCCTCTTTTAGACTTTTTCTTTTAGCCTGGTGGCTTTCCTGTGATGTTGAGATTTATTACTATGGATATCCTGAGATGTTTCTTTTGTCTCTTTCGTTATTATTATCTTTGTTTCGTTTCGCGTTGCAAGGACCTGCAGTTTTAATTTGATTGACGCTTATCGGACTTGCAGCTTTGTAGCTTCAAGTCTGAGCGGACCTCCTCACGCTTTGCCTCCATATTTTTGGGAAGCGGGGCGTGACAGGTTTTGTTGGTGGCCCATGCAGGTTGTCTTGCAATTGCGAATTAACGAAACAACGATAATAACGGAATGTCCATTAAATAAATTGCAACATCCGAGTCATAAGCCCTGAGTCTAGTCGTTTTCTTACGACACTAGGTGGTAAGAAGACTTAGTTAGACGTCCGTGCTTGCTAGTTAGAGGCCCCTGATTGATAGGTAGGCTCCCTGTCAACAATTGATCGCCGTAGGAGTTACCCTAGTGGCCCTTGCCTAACCCTGACCATATTAGACTTCTCGATTTTCCTTCGGTCGTTCGCTTTTGGGTTCATCGATTTCGGACCAAGCTGAACGCTTTCCTTTACCGTCTAACCTTTAGAAGTCTTAGTGCCTAGTTCCAAATCTTTAGTTGGTTGACCGTAGGAGTTTCCCCATAGATTCTCCTGATTCATAACCTATGCATATGAATGTTTTGATCATCCGACCAATTTCCTTGCCCCGATTCACGAGATCGCCCCGTGACGATCAGCGTCAATTTTCAAACATCGCCATTACAAAACTTGAACCTTCTGAAAGTATTTTCAATCTTCTCTTCCACTAAGTTTAATTTTGTTCAAAATTTTAATATACCTATATTTCATCCTCCTTCATTGATTTAAATTTTTAAAACGTTGTCGGAATTTTTGAATACTAGCTTATGGTATTTTCCTAGCCTATATTTTTTATACTTATGTAAATGAGTCGTTCTTTCATATATTAGTTTTACTTTTGCCCTGCCCAATTCGATTTATAATTTTCCCTCTTATTTGTGTTATTCAAATGATATGTCGTGTTTACTTTAATATACTTTCAAGACACATGGAATTTCAGCTTTCAGCAAGCTGGTCGTTCTCGCTATTTCAGATTTTTGCAAAATTGCTATTTTCATAACCTCTTCCTGCTTCAGACCCTCCCTGATTTGATTTTAAATACTTGCTATTCGATTTCGATAAATCTACTACTAAGTTAATATTATTTTCCGTGCACCATACATACTTTCAACTATTTTTATATCCGTGCCAGACTTGTTGTGCTCATATATTAAGAACCTTATGCAAATCAGTTTCTCATTTCTGGCAAACCCTGGTTCTCTAAAAGCAGTTTCAAATTGATCAATTTAGAATTTTCCATAGCCTAAAGTTTTGAAGCATTTAACATGAGTTTTAATTCTTCCGTTACTTGATTCCATTCTTTGACTTTCCAAAACTTTTTGACAACATTATATTAAATTACTGACGTATAAATTTTCTAAACCACGTCCTTAATATTCGTGTAAATGATTTTACTTCCTTTTAAATTGATTTTATATAAACCAATAAAACATTTTCTCTTATTATGAATATTCGACTCAAACTTATTTCAACTCGCTTTATCGATCTTCAAATATTTTATACAGATGAGGAATTCCAACTTTTTTTGAAGTACAACAGTTCTCAATTTTGCGTATTTTAGCTCATGCTATTTACCCTACTTTCTTTTCCCCTCCTATATAAGCATCACTACGTCTCCCTTTTTCCCTCAACCTAAACATCACCATTGAGTCAATGCTTCCCTAACCAAGCCGTCTCCTTGTACTCGTCCTATCTGAACTCGTGCTTATCGATCCTTCCCTCGTCACGCTCTCGACCTCTCTTTATTGCTTAGACCTTAGGGTCCGTCAATGTCTGTGTCAACGCTTAATTGTTAGTAGGCCCTTGGACCTTGTGAGGTAGTCGTAGTGCACGTACCTAAGCTGTGTACGTGGGCTTGAATGAGTGTACCCCCATAGTATATTGATGATTGCCTATATATGTACTAGGAGTTATTCGTGATAGTATGAAGTTGTTGTGTGTTAGTAGTGGTAGATTTTTGTGTGGATAGCAATACTATACTAGGGATGCCTGTGTATATAAGAGTTAGCGTTGAAATATCTAAGTTGTGTATGTAGTTAGAGATACTTATAATGGTTGAAATAAATGATTGGTAAAGCTATGTGTATGTTAGTAGTGATAATAATAAGAGTACGTATGGTTAAGAGGGTGGGCCTATTATGTGATCTATATGTTAGCACGTATGAGTGTGTGCTCGTACGTGGATATGAAATGTGCTTATATGTAAGTAGTTATGTTTTGTTGCCAGAGTATATAGGTGATATGCATATGGTAGTAGGAGTATAATTTTGATTAGTATTGCTTGTTTTTCGGGATGTTGCATGCGTGCATACCGTGAGATATACACGACTATTGCACATCTTAATTATGTACGTATGGATGTGTTAGTATACTAATTATAGGTAGTAGGCTATGGTATGAATATATGTGTTACATGTGTGTGATTATACGATGAATACGTATGATTGTACTAGAGAGGGTATTATAAATATGTGGGTGCTGGTGTCTGTAATGTTATTATTATGGTATATAATTAGATTGAACTATGTGGGTGTTATCTGATTAAATATTAAGTGTGATTGACTTATGGAATGTATACGATTGTATTGGTAGATGTATATAAATATTGGAGTGGTATTAGTATAGGTATGAATGCAGTGTTACGTATATAGAATATTCTAATATATGTATTGAGTCTCACTCAAGCTTGAGTGGGTATACTATAAGTATATTGAATGTATGTTGTAGTAGAATATAGCAATGCTTGATGTATGCATAGTGATAGAAGTGTTTGTGCTTGGTGGTGTTACACACATGATTGTGGGTCGCTATACCAGTATATAGTTATAGGGTTGGTCTTGTGGTATAGTTATTTACTAAGGACTTGCCTGTGTGAACGTACGTGTACTAGCTAAAACTAGGTGTGCAGATGTACTAGTAATGTAATGGTATGATTGGTATGCGTAAATGAAATATTAGCGTGTATGGGTGTGCACCATGCACGGGTAAGTATGTGCTTAGTTATAGGCATTGATGACTATGGTATATGTGGCGTGTCGTAAATACAGTTATAGGACCGTACGTGATGTGAATATATGGTGAACTATTTACATGCATTTGAATGACTATATATTGTGAAACTATAGTAGTGGTGAATATATATATTAGATATAGTGAAACTTGATTAATAATGGTATGGCGTGACTATATGTGTTGAGATGTTTGGTATTGGATGACTATTAGAGGGTAGTATACCCTTGATGTTTGTGCATAGGTAGCTACCTATAGGTAGAGCAATGATTGCATTTGCTAAGTGTGAGACTATCCCTATATAAGTATCTGAACTATTGTTTTGTGTGTAGCAGTTATATAAGGGATGTATGTTTATATATACCTGATTGAAATACATGTATGAAGTTGACGGACTATAATAGGTATTAATGTATAACGTATGTGAATGTAGATATATACGTGTTGGTAGTAATAATGTTTGACTACCTAGTGCATATATAAGCACTTGTAATGACTATACCTGGTTGAATTATTATATGACTTGATTGGGGTAGTTACTAGAGCGACTAGCTATATTAGAAAGTCCGAGGACGGACTTTATTCTAAGGTGGGGAGGATGTAACGACCACTTTTCGTTGTACGTTGTTCGTGCACGAGCTTATGTCCGTGCACGTGTTTGTTTTGGACCTTGTTGGGTTGTGAACACTTTTGTGTGATATGCCGTTGTGAACGTCTCTGAGAGTATTAAATAGTGGCACTAAATTGGAACGACATTTCTCGAGTCGTTTTCCCACAATTTAAACTTATTCGATGAGACGTGGCGATTCTCACTCTTGACGGGAGACGTTTCTATTTTTAGTTTCGTTGTCCGACGTCGAAATTGAGATCCGTCTTCTTAGTTAGCTCACATTCGTCGTCACGATCACCACGATATTTATTTTATAATTTTTAGAGTTATTTGACTGCTTTTATATTTTTAACAAGTTTTATATTATTTTTAATAATTAATTTATAAATTATTTTCGGCCAAATAAAATTTATTTGAGTTTTAAACGTTTTAAAGAATTTTTGAGCCAATTTCCAGCTCATTTGGACCAAGTCAAACCCTTGGGTGAGTTGGAGTAGTTTTAATTCAAATTTTAAATTATTTTAATATTCTAATCCTATTAGATTTAGCCCTAGACCAAGTCAACCCATCTATACTATATAAGCAACCCCTAGGAAGACCTATTTTCGCAAGAAATTAGCCCTAGCCTCTTCCAAAACTCAAATTGGACGTTGCGACGTTCAGCTGCCGCACGACCGAAGGAAACGGCCCCGTTCCCCCGCTCTGACCGAAGCCCCCGCCCGCATCCTAGCCGCTCCGCACCGCTGCAGCAGCCCCCGCTCCGTTCCATCGACCTGACCGACAGATTGGCCCGCATCCGCCTTATCGCCCCGCTTCGCACGTCGCTCCACAGCGCTCCGCTTGTCGCCCCACTCCGCACCCCGCACGACCGACTCTCCCCATCGATCAGACTGAGAAGAACCATCGCACCCAGCCACCCCACAGCCGCTGCACGCCCCAAAACGTCGCAGCCCCGCATTCTCAGCGCACGACCGACAGATCTCCCCGCATCGGCTGTGTACGACCGAGAGCCACTCGTCGCAACCCCGCATCCGTCGCACCGCTTACCACCGTGGGCCCCCCAAGTTCTCCAGAGTTATTGTGGGTCCCCCAAAGGTCCCTAGGACTACTGTGGGCCCCACCTAGGTGCTTGCTCTTCGAGGATCCGTCGCGTAAGACGTCGTCGCACGTCGTAGCCCGTCGTCGCACGTGCTAGCTTTGGAATCTGGAACCGTCGCCCCGGTTGAAGCTCTGAATTTTCCAGCGAGGAATATATATTGGAATCAGGACTTGGAGCGCGATCTATTATTCCAACCCCCGGCGTCGCTACCCGACGCCGGTGTAGCTTTCGCGTCGTGTTGAGGTAACGTTTTGCACCCCTAGGACCCCAACCCAATTGCATGTTAACCAAGACTAAAAATCAGTATTTTAAAGTATTTTAAATGTTTTATCAATCACTAATCAAGATTAATAAAACGGATGTAGGCCGGTGGACTTGTGTACGTAGGAATTGTGATTTTTGGGACTCATTGGACGGTGTGCTCAGACGTTGTACTTGCAGGCAAGTGAAACTTGCCAACTCTTGCTTAGGGCCATGTTTTTAGGCCACTTCCTTGTTTTTAGCGTAAAAGAGACTAGTCAGTGAAATGATAGCTGGCTAGACGCCTACTTGATCTAGTTTGACAACGAAACTAGATCCATCACCTAATTGATCTAGCTTGACAACGAAGCTAGATCCAACCCTTAAACTTGTTCATGCATACTAAACTGTCACGTTTACTTTCCTTAAACTGTACGTACTTTTAACTGCCATGCATTGCATCTTACATGTCATCCAAATTGATTGTTGCATTCGTAGCACACGCTACAAAACTTGTACTCCTTGAAAACTACTTCCGGGGGAAACGGGCCTCATGTGTTGGTCAAAAGCCAATGCCCGGGTTCCCTGGACCGGCTAGGTGCACCCCTATGCCATACTTGTTAAAAACACTTCCTGGCTCGTGATCCAGAAGCGAGCATTACCGTTCGGGGGTAAGGCCCTGGCTCGACACACGTGGAGGGGTAGGGATAAACGGTCAACTGAGCTTAGGAGAGGTCTGATCCGCCCTCTAGCCAGAAGACGGAATCTCTGTGCACGAGGTGCTTACTTTCCTTGTCTTGTACTTGTCTTGTGAATGATTCATGTAATACTTGTCATCCATGCCATGCCATGCTCGTACTTTACTTTACTTTACTTTACCTGCTGCACTCATACTTTAACTGCCATGTCATTGCATCATGCTAGAACTGCTAGGTTGCTCTTACTTGTACTTTCAGTTTCACTTGCACAAGTCTTCCAGACTTGCTGACATGTGCCCCTTTCTCTTTGGGTGTCACATGTTAGACCCTGAGCCAGAGATAGTTGTAGCGGACGAGGTAGTTGCTGACACTGAGCCTACGTTCGTCGAGGAGTTCGTGGACACCGGAGACCAGTTTTAGAGACTGTTGGCGTTGCTTTTGCTTTAGGTTGCTGTTAGATGTCGGTGCTTGCACCATTACTTTGTTGTTGTACTTTGTACTTTTGTTGGCCATGCTCGGCCTCTTTTAGACTTTTTCTTTTAGCCTGGTGGCTTTTCTGTGATGTTGAGATTTATTACTATGGATATTCTGAGATGTTTCTTTTGTCTCTTTCGTTATTATTATCTTTGTTTCGTTTCGCGTTGCAAGGACCTGCAGTTTTAATTTGATTGACGCTTATCGGACTTGCAGCTTTGTAGCTTCAAGTCTGAGCGGACCTCCTCACGCTTTGCCTCCATATTTTTGGGAAGCGGGGCGTGACATGTGGTCTAGTCAGTTGAATAATATTTTGAACTGAGAATTTGTTATTTTGTGTAAGGGAGTTAGTTGATTGGGAAAAATCTGTTAGTCGATTAATAAGATGTAGGAGTTTGAAATTTTGTGGAAAACCTTGCAAGAAAACGTGTTAGTTGTATTGTAGTTCTATCCCTTTGACATCCTCAAAAAGGGAATAAATAAGTTTTAAAATAATTCTGAGCTCTGAACTGAGAAGTTGTTGGTTACCCAGAAGAAAAAGCTAGTTGACCAGAAGCAATGTGTACAGTATAGTGAAAAAACTAATAAGTTTAGAATTAATAGAACAGAAATTGCATTAGATAATAGTCTAAAAACAACTACACCAAGCAACTACATACTTCAAAGACTGAAAACAACTAACACCAAAATTAAACAAATCAAACAACCAGAAATACAAAAGAAATACAAACACTGGATAACAGTCTAAGGGCTTAGTCGACTAAGAGTTGTTGCTGGTCGACTAACAAACAGAAAAACAAAAAACTGAGACTAAAACAACTAATAATCTGGTGGTGGTGACGGCAGATAATATGATGAAGACGATGGATAAGAATGCCAATACTCCAAGCGACGTAGAATTTGAGCTTGGGTCTCTTGAATTTGTTCCACGGTCTGTGCATATTTGGTGAAACGTCTGTATATGCCGCTTAAGTGAGTTTGGATTCCCTCAAATCCTTCGTGCATCTCTCCACAAAGATGGTTGAGTTGTGATCGAAGTGTCTCTTGTGAATAGGGTTATGAAGAATCGGGGTTCATACAAACTTTGCGACGACGACGGAGTGGTGGCTTGAAAGAATGAGGTTCTCCTTCGGTTTCTTCTTCTTGGGTGGCTTCGTTAACAGATGACATGTCACGCCCCATTCTCCCAAATACGTGGAAATACATATAATCCCTGTATTCATAGAGAGTGAAGTGTAACAAGGTCGCAGTGGTATTCAGACCCAAGGCTTTCACCCCTTGTATCTAAATACCACTAAGCGTAAATCGTGGTATAACAAATAATTTATACGCAGGCCATTACGACGGCTTGAATAATATAGACAAGGAAAGTAAAAGTGCTCCAACACAGAATAATCCACAGACATTACACCGAGTCATAAAACGTTATATACATTCATATAAAGGAGTACATTTACCTATAATAGCTATACATGGGTACAAAATGGGATAACAAAAAGAACTCCCAAGCACACAATGAACAAGAAACATGGTTCACATGCCAGTACAACTCATTCCATAAACTACCGCAGAAAATCCCAACTCTAGAAAGTCGCCCTTCGAAGGCTCCATCTCAAGCTCGAGGCAATCTCCTGAATTGATTCCTGCTCCGACATCTCTGTCTCTAATCATGGGGAAAAGTGTGATGGGACATGTCAATGCGTGACCAGTATGAAAATCTAACAACGCTAGGTAGGGGCCAGTCTTAGAACTGTTCTACCTAACTAAGGTCTGTCCACTGGTGATAATCATGAAAACGGGTTAAATGCATAAATGTAAAGCATCACAGGCAGGTACTGAACAAAGAGGAAAGTACTATAAACCATGATATGCATAAGGGAAATAAACAACATTGCATGGATTTCCATAGATGATAGTTTGAGAAAAATTAAAATGCATTCACCTTCAAAGTTTACAATTATGATTTAATAGTTGGAAAGGCCGGTAAAACATAGGACGTAAAGAACTGGACTTCACCCAGGGTGGGTGAAAAGGTGGTACGCCACCAGTGGAACACGAGCACTGATCAATTTTAACGGAGTCTCTCGTAACTTCCCTATTTTAGGAGTGAGATAGTGGTTCCTCTACCTCATGGCGCATCACAAGTACATCCATGGACTTCTCTAACCCTGCCCACTCCCCTTGCCGGCTATCAGGAGTGCGAGTAAGACTCATATTAATGTCTAGTCCTTATGCCTATGGTTAAGTATTGAACTTCTCCCTACTTCGTTTTGATGATAAGCAAACATAAATACTTGTGACTAATCCCCTACTTGCAGTTAATCCATTTCTTAAGCCTTTCCTGAAGATCAATTAGAAGTGGATGTCACTCAAGGATCAATCAAAGCTCGTAAAGTCGATTAGATGATCAAAGATGAAGATAAAAGCTTCAAGAAGATTTCAATATCATTCAATAGAAAGAAGAGAGGCAAAAACAATTGTAATCCTTTTCTTTCTCATTAGTATGTGCTTAGAAGTAGAATTATGTTGGAGCGCACATGCACACACACCTTCCATTCTATCCTAGGAAAGTATTAGAACTCATTTCCTAGGCATCCATTTCATAATTTTCAAGCATGTGCATTTTGTACTTTCAACATGCGACTTATGAATGAAATACAGGCGCCTGAGATTTGTTCTCCAGTCATCTGTTATGCACATACTTCTTAACTTGATTTTTGGGCTTTCTGTTCTTATCTTTCATCAGGCGACTGTTGTACAAAGTACATGCGCCTATCCAGTTACAGGTGCTTGTGACTTGTTAGTCAGTCTCCTGTATCCCCTTGCCTAGAATTTCCAAGTTTTGACATCTTTCGTACTTGCGCCTGCAGGAAATGTAAGAAGGATTTACAGGCACATGCCCTTTGCACATTCGTATGTATTTGCCTCTACAGTCACTTGTCTTAGCTTTTCAAACTTCCTAAGTTTTGAAATCTTTCTCACTTGCATCTGCAGGCGATATAAGAAGGATTTACAGGCACCCGCCCATGGCATAGTCGCTTGCATATGCTTCTACAGTCACATGTCCTGTCTGTTGGATCCTGTGGATGGCAAACAACACTAGAAGGGGGGTTGAATAGTTTTGTATAAGTTAAAAACTTTTTCTTCGATTATTAGAACACAACAAACTTCTCTTCCAATGTTGCCTAAGGAACCAAGTAGAGTGATCTACTCTTGGTCCTTAATCAACATGATGAATACAATATGATAATAATAATAATGAACAGAGAGATTACACCGTGGAATAAAAAACAATCTTTGAATTAACAATATTATTAACAATGAGTTACAATTGAGATATAATATAAACAATGATTAGCTCTGCACAAAGTAAACAATAAAGACAAACACAGAAAATCACACACAGAGAGACAAGTGATTTATCATGGTTCCCTGCAACCTGGGTATGTCCAGTCCCTGACCAACATGGCTCGAGATTTTATCTACTATTGCCTTAGCAATAAAATTACATAACTTCACTTGTTAGGATTTCCAATGACCTAGTATCACCATCATGATTTCCAACCACCTAGTCTTGACTAGGATTTATAATATCCTTATCACCAAGGGACTCTGGATAAAATTAAAATCCAATTCACCACAATAAATTAGTGGAGATTGGTTTACACCCAAATAATCCTATATCCAAGATAATATTACAATTGTGCTTATGTGGCTAAAGAATTAAAAAGCGTTCTTAGATCACACAAAGAATATAAATGAATTCAATGTGATCTAGAATCTTGAGTTTCAAAAATCCTTTAAAGAATATGAAAATCAAAGAGAGGATTTTGAAAAACCAATTTGCAATAGCAAAAAAAATACGATCTTAAAAAGAATTATAAATATAAACAGTAAGAACAGAAATGAAAAACCGTTTTTGGCTACGAACATTGAGAGCGATAAGAACGATTGATATTTCAAGAGAGTTTTTGCTTAGCTCAAGAATGAAAGAAATTGGTATTAAAATTTTTTCTCATATAGTCTCTATTTATAGAGTTCAAAGAGAATTTTGAATTTCAAAATGGTTTGACTTCAGCCCCACAAATCAAGCAATGAATAAATGCAGGAGCAAATCTGGGAAGTTAAAATGCAGCTCGTAGTCGACTCCCAAGGGAGATAGTCGACTGCGAGAAATTTTTTAATGAAAACCCTACTTACAACATGTAGTCAACTCACTCCTTTGGTAGTCGACTCCCAGAGCAGATTTTCAGTGAAACTCAGCTGAAAAAATGAGTAATCAACTCCTGAGTGTTTGGAGGTTGACTACAAGAATAGAATCAATAGCTATGCTCTCAAGAAGTTTTAAAACAAGTTTAAAAGTTGTATTCAAAAAACATTTTGTGAGTGTGCAAATTTTCTTGGCTTTAACATATTCCTAAAAAGAAAATAACTCACACACTAGACTTACATGAAGACTTTGAAGCCGATAAGATCTTGATGTAGATGTATGCTTCACTTGAGTTTGAGCTCCAATTAGCTTAAGCTTGATCACGTTCTATGAGCTTCATCTTTAAGCTTCATTTGTGCTTGATGTGGAATGCGAGCTACTAAATTCATCTTCATCTTCTTAGTGTGGTTGAGCTTCTTCTTTCGGAGTATGCTTTGATCAATTGATTGCACAACCTACATAATTAACAATGTAGTTAGTATATTAAGAGCATTTGGTGTGCTTATCATAAAAACCACTTAGGGGTAGGACTAGGTTTCCCATCACTCTCCTCCTTTTTGATGATGACACCCAAATGAAAAATAAATGAATAATAGCAAATAAAAACTTATAAGTAAGAGTACTTACTCCCCTTGCTTAGATGAGGTATGAAAATATCATACTCCACATATATCAAAGCTGGTTAGCAATAGTAATATATTATTCATTTTCATTTTTGCATTTCTAATTTCCTCCCCGTTGACATCAATCAAAAAGATTACAGAAAATATCATGAGTGAAAGGAGTAAATCTTGTTTCAATTCCTTCTCCCCCATGATACCCAAATTTCAACAAAGTTTTGAAAATATATCCTTGTGCAATGGCTTCGTGAGAATATCTGCACCTTGATGTTCAAAGGGTACATACTTAAGTTCAACATCCTTTTTAACACAGTGATCATCTATGAATCTGTGTCTAATGTCTATATGTTTTGTTCTAGAATGAAGAACGTGATTCTTATTGAAATTAATAGCGCTTTTATTGTCACAATAAATTACACATATAGATGAATTAATACCATAATTTACTAGGACTTGTTTCATCCAAAGTACCCGAGCACAAGCAATTCCGGCAGCTATATACTTTGCCTCGGTAGTTGATTGTGAGACTGAGCTTTGCTTTTTTGCTAAACCACAAGACAAGAGAGTGTTTAAGAAAATGGCATGTTCCATATGTGCTTTTTCTAGTGGCTTTATAACCAGCATAGTCTGAGTCATAATAAGAAATTAAATAAAAAGTGCTACCTTTGGGATAAAATAATCCAAAGTCAGAAGTGGTCTTAAGATATCTAAATATGTATTTTACTGTTTTAAGAAATGATTCCTTTGGGTCACATTGGAATCGTGCATAAGCGCATACACTAAAAATTATATCTGGTCGGCTTGCAGTTAAATAGAGCAAAGAACCGATCATACATCGATATATTTTCCGATCAACCTTTTTACATGTTTCATCTTTGTCTAAAGAGGTGGACATGGCCATAGGTATGTTCTTTCCTGATGCATTCTCCATCCCGAACCTTTTGAGTAGATCTTTGGCATATTTCGTTTGGTGAATGAAGGTTCCCTCTTTTAACTGCTTAATTTGTAGTCCGAAGAAGTATGTAAGTTCGCCCATATGGCTCATTTCGAACTCTTCCTGCATTATCTTAGCAAAGTCTCGACAAAGATCTTCGTTAGTATATCAAAACATAATGTCATCTATATAAATTTGAATAAGAATGTTATCATCATGAATTTTCTTAACTAATAATGTGGTGTCTATTTTTCCAACATTATATCCTGAGTTGATTAAGAATTTTCTTAATCTTTCATACCAAGCTCTTAGAGCTTGTTTCAGGCCATATAATGCTTTATTTAGCTTATACACATGTCCTACTTTCTTATCATGTTCAAAGCCAAGAGGTTGTTCAACATAAACTTCCTCCTTTATATATCCATTTAAGAATGTACTTTTTACATCCATTTGGTATAATTTAAAATTTTTATATGATGCAAATGCAAGCAACATCCTAATGGATTCTAGTCTAGCAACAACAACAAAAGTTTCGTCGAAATCGATACCTTCTTCTTGTGAATATCCATGTGCCACTAACCTTGCTTTGTTTCTTACCATATTTTAGTCATCGTCTAATTTGTTTAGGTACACCAATTTTGTGCAGATGACTGGATGATCTTCTGGTCTGGGTACTAGTTCCCGTACCTGGTTTCTCTCAAATTGTAGAAGTTCTTCTTACATGGCTTCAATCCCTGCTTCATCTGCAAAAGCCTCATCTATCTTTTTCGGCTCAATGTTAGAAACAAATGCAACATGTGTCATGTGTTCAATTTGAGATCTAGTCCTAACACCTGCATCAATATCACCAATAACTTGTGTGTGTGTGTGTGGGTGATGTGTAACTTCAGGAAAATATTTTGGTAAAGGATTGGATGTATTAACATCAGAAATAGGTGCAATATCAGAAATAGGTGCAACATCATCGTCAATATTAATGCGAGTATTGCTAGTAAGGGATTCATCAAATGTTACATGCATAGTTTCAACAACATCTTTGGTTCTTTTATTGAGATTCTATATGCTTACTACGAAAAGAGAAACCGATAAATATGCCTCATCCGCTTTAGAGTCAAATTTATCTAAGTTATCTTTTGTGTTAAGAATATAGCATTTACAACCAAAAACTTGATGAGTATTGGACTTCTACCTACTTGGTGTTGATAATAAGTAAACATAAATACTTGTGACTAATCCCCTATTTGTAGTTAATCCATTGCCTAAGCATATCATGAAGATCAATTAGCAATGGATGTCACTCAAGGATCAATCAAAGCATGAAAAGTGGATTGGATGATCAAAGATGATGAATGATCAATATTAATCTTTTTATTCTCTTCTAGTATGTAGCTTAGAAGTAGAATTATGTTGGAGCGCATGCACATCTTTATTTCGGTCCTAGGAAATCATTAGACCACATTTCTTTGGCCTCCAATTCACATTTCTCAAGCATGTGCATTTTGGGATTTCAACAGGCGACTGCTGAATGTTTTACAGGTGCCTGTCTCTAAACAGTCGCCTGTGATTTGTTCTACTGTCGTCTGTTTTGCACATACTTTATCATTTGGTTTTTGGGCTTTCAGCTATATCTTTATTCAGGCGACTGCGCCTGTCCAAATTACAGGCGCATGTGATTTGTTAGTTAGTCGCCTGTCTCTCTCCTGCCCACAGATCATTATCTTCTTCATTCGGCCAGATGACTGATGTTGACTTGACAGTCGCCTGCCCATGGTACATGCAACAATGCATTCCTCCTCAGTCGCCTGTCAATCCTTGTCTTAACACTTGGTGTTTGACAAGCTCTGCAAGTTGTGACCAGACAACTGATGTTGGTTTTACAGTTGCCTGCCCATGGCACATGCGCCTATGGATACCACATCAGTCGCCTGTCCCTTCTTCCCAACATTTACAGAATTTTCTCAACTTACTCATGTTTCGCTCAGTCGCCTGTAGAATGTTTTTCGGTCGCCTGTTAAGTTTACATGCGCCTGCCAGACCTTCATCAGTCGACTGTCCTACGTGGTAAGTTGTCGTTTGAATTCTCACCTACCCTCTGACACAGTGCAGCAGTCGACTGTTGGTTCTTCATCAGTCGACTGTCGAGTGTGTAAATTCCATCTGTTGGCTATTTCTCCACAAATTTCAAAGTGGTTTTTGGGGATTCTATTTGAGGTTCCATTGAAGGATTCTGTTTAGAGAACCTATAAAGAGTACTTCTAATGTTCCATTGACAGGTTACTCATCTACTTGATCATCTCTTGAAAACCTAAGGCTTTAATATTCAAGTTTTCAAAGCTCTCAAATTCAAAAGCCCTAGATTTCCAATCCCATTCTCTCTTGCTCTCCAACCTAGAAACAAAGTGATACCCTCTAGGCAAATTGATGGTGACAAGAGAAATGGATTTTCTCTCTTCTTGGAAGAGACTTCAACACACAACACACTTGCTCATTCAAGTTCTACTTCAAGGCATAAGTGATTGTAAGTGTTACTATTTCATTATTTCATATCTTTCGATATTAGTTTTACTCTCGGTTTGTGAGAGTGGGTTGCTTGATCCCAAGTTTTAGGAGTCAAGGACATCTATTGTGTTTCGATTTCACTTGTAGGGTTGCTATAAGTGGGTTTAAAGGAAACCTCAAGTTATGGTTCTAACTTAAGTATCCAGAGGTATCTGAGTGGAAGGAACGTAGGATCACAGGAAACAAGTCGGGAGTTGACTTGGTTAATCCGAACCCTTGAAACATACTTTGTGTTAGCATTGTTTCATTTTGGGTTTATTTATAATTACGCATTTATTGTTGGTTAGGAGTTTAAATTGGTATAACTATCGTTTAAATTTTATAAACAATATTCAACCCCCCTTCTAGTGTTTTCCTCATTGCCAGAGTCCTTACAATTGGTATCAAAGCAAAGGTTTTTAGCTATGGCATCCAACAACAACAACAACGTTCCTCCACTTCATTCGTACAACAATAACGATCTTGATGGTGTGTCTACTGTCTTCGAAGGACAATCAACGGTTTGTCCTTTGTGTTTCAATCGCACAAATTTCAGCTATTGAAAGTGCCGGATGGAGACGTTTCTTAGGAGTATTTCTCTTTAGAGAACCCTCCATAAGGAATATATTGAACCCTCCGAAGAGGATTTTTACTAATGGACTCCCTCTGAGAAGTCCGCCGAAGTGAACAATGTCAAAGCAATGAACACTCTTCATTGTACATTGGATCCGGATGAGTTCAATAAGATATGCAAATGTAAGAGTGTATATTAAATATGGAACTATCTAGTTGTTACCCACAAGGGAACGAACAAGGTAAAGTTGTCTAAATAATATGTTGCAATACAAAATTTCAATATGTTTCATATGCAGGATAATAAGAACATTGCAACAAGGTACGAATGCTTCACCGACATCACCAATGAGCTTGAAGCTCTTGGTCAAGTCTACACCCAACAAGAAAAGGTGAGAAAGAAAATCATGGGAATGACCTCAAAATGGAAAAGAAGAGCAATCGCCATTGAGGAGGTCAGTGACATGAAGAATTACACCGTGTTGAATTTCATCGGTACTCTCATGTCTTATGAAGTAAGAAGGGAGAACCGAGTAAAGATTAGAGAAATGATGAACCCAACGGAGGCCAAGAAACATTAGCATTCAAGGCTACTTCTTCATCCTCCGATAGTGAAGAATCCGAAAACGAAATGGACTTGGAAGAAATGACACAAATGGCAAAGAAGTTCCAACTCTTCTTTCGCAAAGGTAAATTTCCTTCCAAAACTAAATTTGATTCCACTAACAATACATCATCTCTTTGTTTTAAGTGTAACAAGCCAGGGCACATCAAGAAGGATTGTCCAATGCTTAGAAACAAAGAAAAGTGGAAAGCTCCAAAGTACCACAAGTCTGACAAATACAAGAAGGACAAGAAGAAAGGACTTGTTAGGAAGTTTGAGGATTCAAGCAGATATTCCTCTAGTGAATCCAAGGATGAAAGGGTGAGAGTGCACATATGTGCTTCATGGCCCTAGAAGATCCACTCTCCGATGAGAGTGATAGTGACAACGATGAACCCGAGGTAACCATGGATGATCTTCGTATTGCTAACGAAGAATTATTTTCTAAGTATCAGTCTCTTATGCTTAGATATACTACTTTAAATAAATCTAATATTAGCAAATCATCCATGACATGCATCATCAACAATGGCACCATTGTTGATTCACTTACACTTGAGAAAGCAAATTTGATTTCTCAAAATGACATCTTAAGAAATGAGGAAACTCCCTCAAATCTCAACTAGATCAAAATTATTCTAAAGATAGTCTTGATCTAGCTTCACAACATACACAATTCGGTGTTGAGAATGATTCTTTTAAAACCCAAGTGCACGAGCTCAAAACACGTGTGTCCACTTTGGATACCAATATTTCTTCTCTTAAGGAGAAATATGAGCTCATGTCCTCCCAAGTTAAGAAATTTAACAAAGGGAAAGGGCAATTGGATGAATTGCTTGTAAACCAATTTCCAGCCACACATCGTGTTGGTCTTGGTTATGTGGAATCAAATGCATCCAAATCTCGCTCCTCCTATAGTGGTGTAACTATAGATTTTGTGAGGCCATCCTCCGATGTATCCACTAGTGGTGTCAAAAACACTATTGGTAGCAAACCTACCAAGAAGGCCACAACTTCACAATCTCCTTCTTTTGGCAAGATACACACTAAGGGTGGAAACCAAAAGAAAGGTCGTGCATATATGTACACCAACACTCATATACGTAGGAAATATCCTACTTCACATGTGGACACAAATGACACATTTTATGCTCCACACCCACGGACACGTGTAAACCCACACATGAGAAACGCTCATGCACGTGCTCCTACACATTCATATGTTCATACACATCATCCTCCTATGTATGCTCATCCACCTCATCTTATGCATGCTCCATAGTTCCATATAACATGCATGCTCCTAAATTTGCATATACCACATATATGTCTCATGCTTATCCACCTCCATCTTCATATGCTGGATCTCATGCTCCTAGGAAGCACACACCAAATAGAACTCAACTAAATGTGCATGAAACTAGGAAAAGGACACCCAAAACATACACAATTTAGGGTCCTAAGAACACTAGCATAAATGATAGGAATGCTTATATTAACTCCTATTTTAGCGATGTGATAAATAGTGGCAATTATGTTGGGAAGCGAAAGTCCACTTGGATTTGGCTTCCAAAGGGCTTAACCCCTTGGACCCAACAAAGCTTGGGTATCATGAGCTTATGGTATATTATGTAGGTACCCAAGAACAAGAAAGAGAGTAATAAAAGTCATATTGGCTCTAAAAGAAAAGGATGGATACTCGATAGTGGATGCTCCAA
The DNA here is from genome assembly GCA_030789695.1 of Scilla litardierei. Taxonomy (NCBI): domain Eukaryota; kingdom Viridiplantae; phylum Streptophyta; class Magnoliopsida; order Asparagales; family Asparagaceae; genus Scilla; species Scilla litardierei. Next base: position 97,980,583 of record CM061135.1, on the reverse strand, counting down.
ACACATGACGGGAGATCCCACATTGCTCTCCGAAGTAATTAGCATCAAGGATGGTGCAACGGTCACTTTTGGAGGTAATCAAAAATGGAACCACAATTGGAGTAGGCAAAGTCGGTAATCCTTCCAAACCACTTATTACAAATGTTTATTTAGTTAGTGGTTTATGTCATAACCTTATATCCATTACTCAACTTTGTCACAAGGGTTACAAGGTTAACTTTGGAGAGGGTATGTGTAAAATTGTAGATATTGATTCACATGTTTTATTTACCAGTATTAGGTGTAAAAACATTTATTATTTGAGCTTGCCTAAAACCATAGAACTTTGCTTAGTTGCTAATACAAATGAACAACTATTATGGCATCGCCGTTTTGGTCATGTTCATTTTAAGCACTTATATAAGCTAGCTAAGTATGATCTTCTTAAAGGTTTTCCGAAAATTGTTTTTAGTAAGAAAAACTTTTGAGGTTCATATCAAAGAGGTAAACTAAGTAAATCGTCTTTCAAACTTAAAGATGGCATAACTTCTAAGAGGCCCCTATAATTGCTTAATTTAGATTTATTTAGACCAACTAGAAACGCTTCTTTAGGTAATGCTCATTATGGATTAGTTGTCGTAGATGACTTCTCTAGATTTACTTGGGTTTCATTTTTAACCAATAAAAATCAAGCTTTTGAAGAGTTTCCTATATTTGCAAAGAAAATTCTAAATTTATTAGGATCCAACATTATCACTATTCGTAGTGATCATGAAGGAAAATTTGAGAATGAATTGTTCACTAAGTTTTGTGATGATAACGGGATTACTCACAACTTTTCTTTTCCTCGTGCACCACCACAAAATGGTGTTGTTGAGAGAAAGAATAGGACCCTAATAGAGTGTGCTTGGACCATTCTCCATGATAGTCATCTTGGACTACAATTTTGGGCAGAGGTGATGCACACAACATGCTATGTGCTTAATAGGATCCTAGTGAGGCCATGAACGAACAAAACTTGTTTTGAATTATTTTATGATAAAAATCCGCAAGTTAAATATTTTCGAGTTTTTGGTTCAAAATGTTTTATAAAGAACACCTTTGGTAACTTAGATAAATTTGAGCCAAGATCCGATGAGGGAATCTTTGTTGGATATTCCACACATAGCAAAGCCTACCTGATATACAACAAAACCTCTTCAACGATCGAGGAATCACTACACGTATCATTTTATGAAGATTTTAATATTCCTCATGTTGTTGATGATAGTGTAGATATTTTATGTGATTCCATTAGTAATGTTAAAATTAATGATTCTATTATTGAGACTAACAATACTAATGAAATTGTTGAGAATGTTCCAAGTAATCCAGGTATTTCCAAAGCTTATCCGACTATTCGTAATCACCCCTGTGACCAAATAAATGGAGATATTGGTGTGGGTGTACGAACAAGGTCAAGGGTTGATGAATGCTCTCATTGTGCATTTGTCTCTACCATTGAGCCAAAGAACATCTAAGAAGCTTGTGAAGATAGCTCTTGGATAGTTGCAATGGAAGAAGAGCCCATGCAATTTGAGAGAAATGAAGTTTGGGAGATCGTTCATCTTCCAAGTGGTCACCAAGTGATTGGGACCAAGTGGATTTTTAAGAACAAGATCGATGAAAACGAGGTCATCACAAGGAATAAAGGAATAAAGCAAGGTTAGTAGCTCGAGGCTTCGGCAAGATGAAGGTATTGATTTCGAAGAATCCTTTACCCCTGTAGCTAGATTAGAAGCTATAAGATTGCTTTTATCTTTTGCATCCCATAAAAATTTTAAATTATTTCAAATGGATGTTAAAAGTGCATTTTTATATGGTATTGTTAATGAAGAAGTTTATGTTTTTCAACCACCCAGTTTCATTCATGAAAAATTTTCATACCATGTTTTAAAACTTAAGAAAGCATTATATGTGTTGAGACAAGCTCCTAGAGCATGGTTTGATCGACTCAAAACCTTTCTTTTTGATTTAGGTTTTAAAATGCGTGAAGTTGATTCAACTCTTTTCATTAAAGATTATGAAAATGACATCCCGTTAATTCAAGTTTATGTAGACGATATAATATTTGGTTCTACTAACTTTAATCTTTGCTAAGAATTTTCTAAGTCTATGAAGGATCAATTCAAAATGAGCCATATGGGTGAGCTAAACTACTTCCTTGGACTACAAATTCGTCAAATGAAGGGTGGAACTTTCATACATCAAACAAAGTACACTGAGGAGATTATCAAGCGATTCGGGATGGAATTGTCTTTAAGCAAACGGACTCCCATGAGTACGACAACCCATCTACACAAGGATGAAAATGGAAAAGATGTAGACGTTCGTCTATATCGAGGTATGATCGATAGGTTACTTTACTTAACCGCTAGTAGGCTCGATATTATGTTCTCAGTATGTCTTTGTGCTAGATATCAAGCTAGACCTAAAGAGTAACACTTAATTGCGGTTAAACGAATTTTTCGTTATCTCAATCATTCACTAGATTATGGGTCACTTTACCCTAAGTCTAGCACATATGAGCTAATCTTATATAGCGATGCCGACTTTGCCGGATGCAAATCCGATAGGAAGAGTACTAGTGGCACTTGCCATTTTCTAGGAAATTCTCTAGTTTCTTGGTTTTCGAAGAAACAGAACTCAGTATCATTGTCCACGACTGAAGCGAAATATATTGCCGCATGTCTTGCATGTGCACAAGTTCTTTAGATGAGACACACGCTCAAAGACTATGGTATCAATTGTGATACTTGTCCTATCATGGTTGATAACCAAAGTGCAATTTGTCTTTCCAAGAATTCGACACATCACTCCCGTACCAAACACATAGATGTAAAACACTACTTCATTAATGATCACGTAGCTAAGCAGAACATCATCTTAGAGTACATTGAAACCCAAAAACAAATCACCGGCATCTTCACTAAACCTCTTAAAGAAGATGCATTTGTGAGGTTGCGTGGAGAATAGGGGATTATAGGTGAATCTGAATTATAGGAGTTCATACTTATATGATAAATCATGTTTTGAATTCATGTCATCATTCACTTCTCTTGTTTTGATATGTTATATGTTTTCATATATTTTTCAATGAGATGAATTTGAAATTTTGATGATTTTGTTTATTTGGATTAGTGTACATGATTTGTAGGTTAATCTATATTATTTTGATAATGATTTCATGTTTAGAGAATTGTTAGAATATATGTCTTAGGGTGAGTTTTCTCAATCCTCTTGATTTCAGCCTCTATACATTTTTGGACCAGGACAGATGACTGCAATCCTTCGACAGTCGCATGCTCAACTCAAATTTTTCCTATCTGAATTCTGTGTTTTTCGCACAAGAGAATGGTGTACATTTTCCAGGCGCATGTCTCTCCGATAGGCGACTGAAAGTTGTTCATCAGGCGCATGTCCTGATCTTGAAATGTCTCTGTATATTCATCAAATTTTTGACCCTCTGTCAGGCGACTGTTGCATGTTTTTCAGTCGCTGTCATTATGCCAAGCGACTGTGAGTTACTCAACAGGCGCCTGTCTATCTAGCTTAGTCAGTTCTTTATCTCTTCGGCCAGTCGACTGATGCTCATCAGTCGACTTTCCACATTTGTGGTGGTTCGTTAACTCGATCTGAGCCGTCAATCTGTCGAACCAATGGCCCAGATTCATTTGCCCCCATCTTAAGTTCACGAGGTCGTCAGATTTTTCTCTCTCATCCTATCATTTTCCATCGTCTTCCTCCTTCGAACGTCAACCATCTCTTCGTCTTCCTCGTCGATTCAAAGATCCTATTCGTCGATTTCTCTCCCCGCTTGATCGATCGAGAGTTTGGGTCTCTCCTCCTCAATCATTCATCATTGGTTTGGTAATTCTCCGTCATTTCAAACCTTAATCTGTTGTTTCCCTGGATTTTTACTCATGGCACCGAAAACTGAGACGTCTTTGTCCAAACCCGTGAGGAAATTCTCACGTTCCCCCTACTTACGTCGTTTCGAAGTCACATCGCCTAAGGGTTCTCCATCTTCACTCCGCTCTCAAAGTCCTCAGTCCTCTCCATCTTCCAGTGAGTTTCTGGGTATATCTATCACTGACCCTCCTCCTTCAGCATCTGAGGTTGAACCCTCTTCGTCGCATCCTGCTATGTCATCATCTCCATCTTCTCCTGCTTCGTCACCTGGTCCTCTCCTCATTCAGTTAAATGAGCGAGTCTCTGTGCTTGAAATGAAAGTATCTGACTTAAATCAGAAGCTTTCACTTCTTCTTAAGTTATCCTACAAGTCGTTTGAATATCAAGGATTTCCTATTCCAGCCTCTATTCATGCTATGTTTCCACCATCTGAGGACATCCCCCTTTCTGTTGTTCCTCCTACACCCAATGTTGTTTCCCATCCTACAGGTGACACTCAAGCCCTTCATAATGATGTCATTTTGTCTCCTCCTGTCACTACCTTTCAACCTCCTGTGCATGTTTCTGCTGAGTCCAGTCAGTCTCTGCACCTACTGCTCGTAACGTTGCATCGTCATCCAAGAAGAAGGCTCCTGTGTGCCCTCTTTGACGATCTTCTCGTGTGATGTTTCGTTGCTCAGGTCGTCCTTAGGATCCCACAGTGATCCATATCAATTGATGGTGTTTTGGAGACGGACTCACCTTAGGACTAGTTTTTGTTAGGGTCTGAGTCCATGGTTGTTTGTATGTAGCTCTGGATGTTGTTATCTTCTATAGTATTAGGAGTTAGTCTCTTTTTGTACTCCTGATATACTTTTGATTGTACTGATGGTTGATGATGTATGATGTTGATCATAATTTTTGCTTATATATGGAGTGGTTTGGTATACTTTTGTACTCCATGTATTCATATATGATATCACTTTTTGTTTCTTATGCATTGTGATCCATGTTCATATGTTGTGAATTTATGTCTCTCTGTATGCTCAATTATATACATGATGTGATTTGAGACATTTTTTTCTTGCACTTGAAATGTTTACTTTGGATTCTCGTTCCTTTAGTCAACTAAAATTTCTTGTGTTGATGAGTTTTTCGTATATATCATTGTGATGCACCTTCATGTTTTCTTGATTTTATTTTGGTATCGCATTAAATATATATCACACCTTTAGACTCTCATGATTGTTTTAGTACTTATTTAGCACTATTGTTGTTGTTTTTCTACTCCCACTTTTGCATAATGCCACAGGGGAGAGAAATAAACTTGGATATCATAATTTTATGCTAAGTAAATTCTAAACTTGAATCTAAGATTGAAGTTGCCTTAAATTCGGGGGGTGTAAGATATAATGAACTTGGATTATAAAATCCTAAATTTCTAGCATTAAAATCATTTCATTCATGCACATCTTACATGTATGCTTCAATTGATCTATATATGTCCTTATGAATATTGATTAACTTGATTGGCATCTATGTAGTGAGAGTAAGTATTCATTAAGCACAATTATTTATCTTTTTGTTTATGTTTGTTTGTCATCATTAAAAAGGGGGAGAATATTGTGGACTTCTCCCTACTTGGTGTTGATGTTGAGCAAATATAAATACTTGTGACTAATCCCCTATTTGCAGTTAATCCATTGCCTAAGCATATCATGAAGATCAATTAGCAATGGATGTCGCTCAAGGATCAATCAAAGCATGAAAACTGGATTGGATGATCAAAGATGATGAATGAAGCTTCTAGAAGACTTCAAGCTCTTTCAATGGAAAGAAGATAGGCTAATACAAGATGTAATCTTTTTATTCTCTTCCAGTATGTAGCTTAGAAGTAGAACTATGTTGGAGCACACACACATCTTTATTTCTGTCGTAGGAAATTTTTAGATCACATTTCTTTGGCTTCCAATTCACATTTTTCAAGCATATGCATTTTGGGATTTCAACAGGCGACTGCTGAACGTTTTACAGGCGCATGTCTCCAAACAGTCGCCTGTGATGTGTTCTACAACCATTTGTTTTGCACATACTTTATCATTTGGTTTTTGGGCTTTCAGCTATATCTTTATTCAGGCGACTGTTGTACAAAATGCAGGCGCCTGTCCAAATTACAGGCGCATGTGATTTGTTAGTCAGTCGCCTGTCTCTCTCCTGCCTAAAGATCATTATCTTCTTCATTCGGCCATACGACTGATGTTGACTTGACAGTCACCAACCCAAGGCACAGGAAACTGTGCATTCCTCTTCAGTCGCCTGTCAATCCTTGTCTTAACACTTGGTGTTTGACAAGCTCTGCAAGTTGCGACCAGACGACTGATGTTCGTTTTACAGTTGCATGCCCATGGCACAGGCACCTGTGGATACCACATCAGTCGCATGTCCCTTCTTCCCAACATTTGCAGATTTTCTCAACTTACTCATGTTTTGCTCAGTCGCCTGTAGAAGGTTTTTCAGTCTCCTGTTAGGTTTACAGGTGCCTGTCAGATCTTCATCAGTCGACTGTCCTACGTGGTAAGTTGCTGTTTGAATTCTCACCTACCCCCTGACACAGTGCAGCAGTCGACTATTGGTTCTTCATCAGTTGACTGTGGAGTGTGTAAATTCTATACGTTGGCTGTTTCTCCATGGATTTCAAAAGGGTTTTTGGGGATTCTGTTTGAGGTTTTTAGAGAACCAATAAAGAGGGCTTCTACTATTTCATTGAAGGGTTACTCATCTACTTGATCATCTCTTGAAAACCCAAAGCTTTCATCTTCAAGTTTTCAAAGCTATCAAATTCAAAAGCCCTAGATTTCCAATCTCATTCTCTCTTGCTTTCCAACCTAGAATCAAAGTGATATCCTCTAGCCAATTTGTCATGCCCCGCTTCCCATTATACTTGGGAGCAAGGACGCGAGCGGGTCTGCATGTGCTTAAAGCAAGAAGGAGATACGTTTTCTTTTCTTCCTCCTTGGTTTAAGCACAATAAGCGTCTGTGGTAACAACCTTGCAGGTTCTTGCATGCAAACTCAAACAACACATATAATTATTTTATTACAATTTTGATGTCTCAGAATGGATACAACAATGAATGAAATGAAGAGAGGGTCTTAAGCCCATACAAATATTAAAAGAAAACTAAGTACAACGATGCTGCGAAGGCACGTTGCTCCTCAGCGGGGGATCTTAGCTGCAAGGCACTCTTGATCAACCTGCTAAGTCTCTAAGCGTACTCCTTTGCAAAACTGTCTAACACCTGACGTATATTTCACAAGAAACAAGGAAATATACGCCAGCGAGGGTCGCTCGGCAAGATTTAGTATGTTAAGGAAGTTGACCCTCGACAAGGTTTTCAAAATCAATTTCGTGGCAAGAAGGGTAACATAATATGATTATAATAATTAAAGCATGGCAGCGTAAGAAACATATGAGCATGTCAAGCGTAATGTACAAAGTAATGAGCATGACAAGTTTAGTGTACAAAGCAGCGAGCATGGAAATAGTAGTGTACGAAGTGGTGAGCATGGCAAGTGTAGTGTACAGAGTAGTGAACATAGCAAGTGTAGTGTGCAAAGCAGTGGCATGGCAAGTGTAGTGTGCAAATTAATAAGCATGGCATGTGCAGTGTGCAAAGTAATAAGCATGGCAATTGTGGTGTACAAAGTAGTAAGCAGGCAAAGTGTGGTGTACCGAGTAGTAAGCATGGAAAGTGTGGTGTACAGAGTAGTGAGTAGTCAAAGTGTGGTGTACAGAGTGACAAGCATGGCATTTATACATGAGCATGGTAAGAGAAAGTAGCAGGTTACACAATTCTCAATAGCAACAACAGCAGTAAAATGATGCGTCATTCAATCAAGTGTGTCTAGTGACAAGCCCAATGTTTGAGGGGGAAGTACTATAATTGTACCCAAGCCAGCGGGAGCTACCCATGGCTCCCTACTCATCGACCCGGCCAGGTGTCGGTCAAGTTCACCAATAGAGTGCAATCCAGCATTCGGACCTCTACTACATTGGACTGCTCCACCCAGGTGTTGTGCTGGAACACGAACCAGCCTAATCAATTACACGAGTTCACGAATTCAAGATATTCTATTCCATCAAGATATTCCATCAAGGTATTTCCATACGGTATCCCATCATGATATTCTGTCACGGTATTCCATCACGGTATTCCATTAATACATTTCATCACTATCCATTCCATCAAGTGTGTACGAGTATGATGTGAAACATGGTATAAAGAAATACTAGCAATTCTTGATTTAGTAATTAAATGTAACGATATTTAAAAAGCTATAAAACGCACATTTGCCTGACTTGGCGATTCTGGTATCCGAGCGGACGTAACAAGGGGCGTGATATATCTGTGCCAATGGATACACGATATCAAGCTTAAAGAATTAAATATAAATTCTAATTATTACATACACTATATTATTAATACAGTTTAAACATTTACTGTTTATAACTAACATTACTAACTTACTGACTTACTAATGTTATTATAAATAATAACGTAACTACTGCCAACTAATATTTAAATAAACATATCTATTCAACATATCATATATATATACATCGGATATACCATTTACATACAAAGACTTACTATTCTCTTACCTATAAGTTTTTACTAATTCCTAGACCTAGTTCATAATTAGTTCTAAATGCTTAAGTCCAAAGTGGCGTGTCAATGAAATCATCTTTATCAGCAACCTCACTTAAAAGAACTCCTATATTATAATAATATAATCTTCTCACCTCTTTCTTACCTCTGCATCTGCATCTGCTTCTGCTTCTTCTTTTTCTGATGCAGAGAGAGATCAAGGGGCGCGACGGCTTGGGTCCGGCAGTGGTGGAGGGCGGCCAGATCTGGGCATGTGGCGGTCTGGATCTAAGGTTGACGGGGCACACTCGGGGACATGGGCGGCGATGTCGATCTGAGGATCAGAGAGCAGGCTCGGACGTCGGAGGTTGGCGATGCCTGGGTGCTTGCCGTGGGAAGGAGGGAAGTAGATCGGGCGATGGTGGTGTTTTCGATAAGATGGAGATCGGAGAGGACGGGAGGCGGACGGTGAGGTGGCTGGGTGAGGTGGTGATCGGTGGCAGGAGAACGGCAGGGCTAGGGCATCGGGGAGTAAGGAGGAAGGCAGGGAAGGGCGCCTGGGGCTGTCGGGCTGACGGAGTCGAGGTCGATGAGGGGAGGATGGTGAGAGCTTGCGGCAGGGCCTTAGGCTTTACGTGGCTGAGGAAGGAACATGGGAAGAGGGGCTCACCTGGCTCCTGGGTTTCGAGGTGGGGGAGGGGAGACGGGGAGAACGAGGGCTGCAAGTTGGCGGTGACCTCATCGAAGGGCCAGTAACAGGGCAGGGGAGGAGACAATCTGGAGGGAGTTCGCTGGAAGGATGGAACGAGGGAGGAGGCCGTCGGTGTGTTGTCGGATGCTTGGAGGTGACGGAACATCGTGAGGCTGATCGGAGGTGGCCTGAGGCATGGGATCTGCTATGGGACGAGGTGGTTGGAGGGAAGTAAGGGGAGGTTTGGGGGATGAAGCTGGCTGAGTGTGAGGACGGCACGGGTTGTATGGAGGTGTGTGACGCTGGTCGGAGACGGGCTGAGTTTAGGAGGAGGCGCGGCGTGGCCTGGGGTTGAGGGGAGACATAGTGGGAGAGCAGGCTGGTCGAAAAAGGCTGGGGCTGGGTTTGCTGTTGAAGAGCATAGAAGGTTGTGAGTTTTCCTCTGGGTTGTAGTTGGATGGTGTAGGGGAGAGGAGCAATCTACTGCCCTACTTTTGAAGAGAGGGACGAGAGAGGAGGTTGTGAGTATGTTGCATGAATTGGGGTCGTGGGGTTTTTCGTGGGTGTTTTGCTAACAGGTAAAGGGATATGGGGGAAGTTGAAGTGGGGTTGTTGGATTGCTTAGGGATATGAGGTAAAATCGTGAGTAGGATCCCGTCGAAATAGGAAACGGTTATGATAAGATTTATTTAAATAAAATTTGATTTAGGAAATTAATTTAGTTAAGACTTTTGGGTTTAGATAATCCTATTTTAGATAATGAGGATTAGATTAGATAGTTTGGATTTATTAGGATTGGGATTAATATAGTTACGATTTTTAAATTGTTAGGATAATATTGGATTAGGATGATCCATTTAGTTAAGGTCAAGATTAGATTCGATTTAAGATATTCAGGGTTAGGATTTGGAGATTGGATAAAATCAGTTGTTAGGATTCGTTAGATATTTGAATTAGGAAAATTAAGTTGATCAACCTGATTAAGATTGGGTTAGGAGAGATCGATGTGGTCAACCTATTATTACGATTTCGCCCCTGCAATCAACGTCAACCAAAAGTTAAAGAGGATATAAACGCGATCGCTAAGTCGCGTGATCGAGATATTCTAAATACAACCATATATATGTGTGTGTGTGTGTGTGTGTGTATAATTTCTCCAATACATCACTATACTAATTAAGTACATACGAAAATACATATAGATAAAAACAGGCCGTTACACAATTGGTGGTGAAAAGGGAAAGGGCTTTTCTCTCTTCTTGGAAGAGACTTCAACACACAACACACTTGCTCCTTCAAGTTCTACTTCAAGGCATAGGTAGGTGAATGTGTAAGCGTTGCTATTTCATTATTTCATATCTTTCGATATTAGTTTTACTCTCAGTTTGTGAGAGTGGTTTGCTTGATCCCAAGTTTTGGGAGTCAAGGACATCGATTGTGTTTCGATTTCACTTGTATGGTTTCTATCTTGAGTATCCGGAGGTATCCGGGTGGAAGGGACGTAGGATCACCGAGAACATGTCTGGAGATGACTTGGGTAATCTGAACCCTTGAAACATACTTTGTGTTAGCATTGTTTCATTTTGGGTTTATTTATAATTCCACATTTATTGTTGGTTAGGAATTTAAATTGGTATAACTATCGTTTAAATTTTATAAACAATATTCAATCCCCCCTTCTAGTGTTTTCCTCATAGCCAGGGTCCTTACAAAACTCTGAAATAAGATACTTTTGGAATTTGTTGGAGCAACAATTCATAAGGAGCCTTTTCAAAAGGTTTTCTAATTAAAACTCTGTTTTGAATATAGCACACGGTTGCTACAGCTTCCGCCCAAAAATATTTTCGAAGGTTACTTTCGCACAACATTGTTCGTGCACACTCTTGGAGTGTTCTATTTTTCCTTTCAACTACCCCATTTTGAGGAACAGCTCTAGGAAAAAGCAAAAGTATGAGAAACACCTCGTTTTTCACAAAATCTTTTAAAAGTTCGTTTTCAAATTCACCACCGTGATCACTTTTAATAGAAATAATTTTCAAATAGTATAATCTTTCAATTCTTTTGAAAAATATTTTAAATTCACTTAAGGCATGATTCTTATTGATTAAGAATAATACCCACGTATATCGTGTGAAATCATCAACTATAACAAATATGTATTTGGAGTCATAAAGAGATGAAGTTCTAGTCGGGCCAAACAAGTCCATATGAAGTAGTTCAAGCGGCCTTTTCGAGCTGAGAGCTCCATTACTCTTAAATGTACTTTTATGCATTTTGCCAAGTTGACATGAGTCACACATTTTGTCCAATTTAAAATTTAATTTTGGAAGACCATGCACCAACTCTTTCCTAGGTATCTTACTCATGTTTTTTATGTTTACATGACCAAAGCGTCTGTGCCATAACACCGGGTCATTTGTTGAAACACTTAAACATACATTTGAATCATAATCATTTAATCTAAGCACATAAATATTTTCTACTCGCTTACCCTTAACAAGAATATTTTTCATATCATTATCATAAACTAAGCAAGCATCTAATGTGAAAATAACTTTCAAACCTTTATCGCATAATTAACTTATGATTATCAAGTGTGCTTTAGCCAGCTTACCAAACTGATATTTTTGATAAGAAGCTTCAAAGGGTCGCCAATATTACCTATGCCAATAATTTTACCTTTCTTGTTGTCGCCAAAAGTTACGGTTCCTCCATCATACATTTTCAAAGTGATAAGCAGTTTTGCATTCCAGGTCATACGTGCGGAGCATCCGCTGTCCATTATCATATGTCCTGAAAGAAAATAATTGAATGTATTTGGTACCCACTAATGATTGGGTCCGAGTTTGTTAGACATAAGTTTTATCTATATGCACGATCCTAAGTATTGGGTATCAAGGAAATGTTTATGAAGCATATGGATACCCTAAAAGATGCATATATGTAAGGATCACTTATTAGGAACCCAAATTCAATTTGAATTCGATTTCCTATGCATACTTTTAAACATGTTGGAAACATAAATATTTTTCTCATGATTACTCAAATGTTTTGGTACCCATATAACATTATTCTTAACAAATCTTTTAGAATTATGTATATGGTTTGTATTATGTGCAACATAATTGTGATGAACAATATTGTGTTGAGAATCATGATGTACATTGTGTTTAGCATCCTTGCCATAAATAAAAGCATATTGTTTTACATCTTTATGCACAACATTTTGAACAGAATTATTCTTAGAAGTAGACGCAAGCACACGAAATGGAGTAGCTTTCACATTTGGTTTATTCTTGACCTTTTCAAGTCTTAGAACAAGTTCCTCATGTTTGAGCTTACTTGAAACAATATCATTTGTAAGTATATTGATTTTGTCACCAAAATTAGAGACATATAAAACATGTACATTTTTTAAAGCATCATGATCACAAGTTAACTTATCATATTTGATTCTCAAATCTTCACAATCATTACAACGATGTGTTCTTAAGGTTATCTTGTTCATCATGCAAATCATTATACTTGTTACCTAAGCTTTTGAGTTTCCTGTTTAATCTTTCGTATTCTCTATACAAATTTTTGTATGCACTAGCGATGTCAAAATCATTTTCATCATCAAAACTAGATTCACATACCTCATTCTTGTTGTCTTGATGAGCCATCATGCACTTTTCTTTTCCAAAGCTCTCATAGTGGGATTGGGTTGTCTCCATGGATGCATTTGAACTTGGTCCGAATCTTTCTTCCAGTATATTGAGAATTTGATGTGCTGTATATGCCTCTTCTAAAAGATCTAACATCTCATCAATTAAACCGGTATAAAGTAGATGCATTACCTTTATATTTCTAAAGTAGGCTTCCTCTTGATCTGGATTCCATTGAGTTTGAGGAGTGTTGGAATTTCATAAGGTTCTTTAAGGAATCGTGCGTACTTTAGATCTTGTGCCTCTAAGTAGATCGCCATTCTTCTCTTCCATTGGGGATAGGAAGTGCCGTCGAAGGTTGGTGGATTATGAATGCTATATCCGAAAGGACATAACGTTGTTGATGCCATCGCCTTTGACCTTCCTCTGATACCAAATGCTGGATCCTGTGGATGGCAAACAACACTAGAAGAGGGGTTGATAGTATTATATAAGTTAAAAACTTTTTCTTCGATTATTAGAACACAACAGACTTCCCTTCCAATGTTGCCTAAGGAACCATGTAGAGTGATCTACGCTTGGTCCTTAATCAACACGATGAATACAATATAATAATAATAATAATGAACAGAGAAATTACACAGCGGAATAAAAAAGCAATCTTTGAATTAACAATATTATTAACAATGAGTTACAATTGAGATATAATATAAACAATGAATATCTTTGCACAAAGTAAACAATAAAGACAAATACAGAAAATCACACAGAGAGAGACAAGCGATTTATCCTGTTTCATCGCAACCTGGGTACATCCAGTCCCCAACCAACATGACTCGAGATTTAATTAACTTTGCCTTAGCAATACAATTACCTAACTTCATTTGTTAAGATTTTCAACGACCTAGTATCACCACCAGGATTTCCAACCACATAGTCTTGACTAGGATTTACAATACCCTTATCACCAAGGGACTTCGGATAAAATCAAAATCCAATTCACCACAATAAATTAGTGGAGATTGGTTTACACCCAAATAATCTTATATCCAAGATAATATTGCAATTGTGCTTTTGTGGCTAAAGAATTAAAAAGCGTTCTTAGATCACACAAAGATATAAATGAATTCAATGTGATCTAGAATCTTGAGTTTCAAAAATCCTTTAAAGAATATGAAAATCAAAGAGAGGATTTTGAAAAACCAATTTGAAATAGCCAAAGAAATATGATCTTAGAAAGAATTTTAAATATAAACAGTAAGATCAGAAATGAAAAACCGTTTTTGGCTATGAACGTTGAGAGCGTTGAGAACGATTGAGATTTCAAGAGAGTTTTTGCTTAGCTCAAGGATGAAAGAAATTGGTATTAAAAATTGTTCTCATATGGTCTCTATTTATAGAGTTTCAAAGAGAATTTTGAATTTCAAAATGGTTTGACTTCAGCCCCACAAATAAAGCAACGAATAAATGTAGAAGCAAATCTGGGAAGTCAAAACGCAGCTGGTAGTCGACTCCCAAGGGAGGTAGTCGACTCCCAGAGAGTCTTAAATGAAAACTCTGCTTACAGCAGGTAGTCGACTCCCTCCTTTGGTAGTCGATTCTCAGAGCAGATTTTCAGTGAAACTCAGCTGAAAAAAATGAATAATCAACTCCTGGGTGTTTAGAGGTTGACTACGAGAATAGAACCAATAGATACGCTCCTAAGAAGTTTTTAAAACAAGTTTAAAAGTTGTTTTCCAAAAACCTTTTGTGTGTGTGCAAATTTTCTTGGCTTTAACATAGTCCTAAAAAGAAAATAACTCACACACTAAACTTAAATGAAGACTTTGAAGCCGATAAGATCTTGATGTAGATGCCTGATTCACTATAATTTGAGCTCCTCTTAGCTTAAACTTGAGCACGTTCTATGAGCTTCATCTTTGAGCTTAATTTGTGCTTGACGTGGAATGCGAGCTACTAAATTCATCTTCATCTTCTTAGTGTGGTTAAGCTTCTTCTTTTTGGAGTATGCTTTGTTCAATTAATTGCACAACCTACACACTTAATAATGTAATTAGTATATTAACAGCATTTGATGTGGTCATCAACAAAACCACTTAGGGGTGGGACTAGATTTCACATCACTGTCTTCCCAGAACTCCTGAGTTTTCACCACTTACGCACTTAGGAATTCATTCACCTGTAGAAGGTTTATCAGTCGCCTGTTGGTTTACAGGTGCATGTCCGGCCTTCACAAGTCGACTGTCCTACGTGGTAAGTTACCATTTGAATTCTCACCTATCCTCTGACATAGTGCAGCAGGCGACTGTGTGTTCTTCACCAATCGACTGTCTGGCGTGTATTTTCTTTTAGTTGGATTTTGAGGGTTTTTGAGAACCTATAAGAGGGTATCTGACTGTTCCATTGAGGATTTCTTAGACAATCTTGCATTCATTCCTAATCTTAATCTCTCAAGCTCTCTCTTCCTCAACTCTCAAGCCCTGGAAATCTAAAATCTAATCTTGTCTTCCCACTTAAACCAAATCTGTGCTTCAAGTTTTGATGAAGATAAGTGCAAGTGATTTCTCTCATCTTGGTAGAGACATCAATACACACACACACTTTCTCCTTCAAGTTCTACTTCAAGGCATATGTGTTTGTAAGTGTTTACATTTCGAATTTCATTATCTCGTATTTCGATTACACTCTCAGTTTGTGAAAGTGGGTTTTCTTTATCCCAAGTTGTTGGAGTCAATGATATCGATTGTACATCGATTATACTTGTAGGGTTTTTACAAGTGGGTTTAAAGAAAACCTCAAGTTAGGGTTCTAACTTGAGTATCCGGAGGTATCCAGGTGAAGGGACGTAGGATTACCGGGAACAATTCGGGATTGGACTTGGGTAAGAACCCTTGAAACATCTCTTTGTTAGTTTGTTTCATTTTTTGTTAATTTATAATTCTGCATTTATTGTAGGTTAGGGATTTAAATTGGTATAACTATCGTTTAAATTTTATAAACACTATGCAACCCCCTTCTAGTGTTTTCCTCGTAGCCAGGGTCCTTATAATTGGTATCAGAGCACAAGTATATAGCTATGGCATCTAACAGCAACAACGTTCATCCACCTTCTTCGTACAACAATCACGATTGTGATGGTGCTTCTACCGTATTCGATGGATAATCAACCATTCGTCCTTCGCGTTTCAATGGCACGAATTTCGGCTATTGGAAGTGCCGGATGGAGGCATTCATAGGGAGTGCTTCTCTTTGGAGAACCCTCCATAATGATTACCTTGAACTCACCGAAGAAGATTTCGACAAATGGACTCCCACCGAGAAGTCCGCCGAGGTGAACACTGCCAAAGCAATGAACGCTCTTCATTGCGCATTGGATCCGGATGAGTTCAACAAGATATGCACATGTAAGAGTGCTTATCAAATATGGAACCATCTCATTGTCACCCACGAGGGGACAAACAATGTAAAATTCTCAAAGTTATATGTTGCTATACAAAACTTCGGCATGTTTCATATGCAGGAAAGCGAGAACATTGCAATGATGTACGGTCGTTTCACTGACATCACCAATGAGCTTGAATCTCTCGGTCAAGTATACACACAACAAGAGAAAGTAAGAAAGATAATCATGGAAATGACCTCAAAGTGGGAAAGAAGGGCTATTGCCATTGAGGAGGTCAATGACATGAAGAACTATACCGTGTTGAATCTCATCGGTACTCTCATGTCTAAGTAAGAAGGGAGAACCGATTGAAGATTAGAGCTATGATAAACCCAATGGAGGTAGAGAAGAAGGCGTTAGCGTTCAAGGCTACCTCGCCATCCTCCGATAGTGATGGATCCAAGAATGAGATGAATTTGGAAGAAATGGCGCTATTGGCGAAGAAGTTCCAAAGCTTCTTTCACAAAAGTAAATTCCCTTCCAAATCTAAATTTGATTCCTCTAACAATACCTCTTCTCTTTGTTTTAAGTGCAACAAGCCAGGGCACATCAAGAAGGATTGCCCAATGCTAAGGAACAAAGAAAATGGAAAGCACCGAAGTACAACAAGTCCGACAAATTCAAGAAGGACAATAAGAAAGGACTTGTTGAGACTTTCGACGACTCAAGTGGAGATTCATCAAGTGAATCCGAGGATGAGAAGGGTGAGAGTGCACATATGTGCTTCATGTCCCGAGAAGATACATTCTCCGATGGAAGCGATAGTGAGAACGATCAAACTGAGTTAACTATAGATGAACTTCGTATTGCGAACGAAGAATTATTTTCTAAGTATCAATCTCTTATGCTTAGATATACTAATTTGAAGAAATCAAATGTTAGTAAATCATCTATGCACTGCATTACCAACAATGACACCATTGTTGACACACTTACACTTGAGAAAGCCAATTTGGTTTCTCAAAATGGCACTTTGAGACATGAGGTGAATTCCCTCAAATCTCAACTAGATAATGTATCTTCTAAAGATAGTGTTGATTTAGATTCTCAAAACACACAATTGGGTATTGAGAATGGTTATCTCAAACCCCAAGTGTACGAGCTCACCACACGTGTGTCCACTTTGGACACTAATATTTCTTCCCTTATGGAGAAATATGAGCTCATGTCCTCCCATATTAAGAGATTTAACAAAGGGAAAGTGCAATTGGATGAATTACTTTCAAACCAATTTTCGGCCAAACATCGTGTTGGACTTGGTTATGTGGAAGAAAACACATCCAAATCACACACCTCATAAATTGGTGTAACTATAGATTTTGTAAGGCCATCCTCTAGTGCATCCACTAGTAGTGAAAAAAATACTATTGGTAGCAAGTCCACCAAGAAAGTCACCAATACACACGTTCCTTCTTTTGACAAGAAACCTATTAAGTGAGAAAATCAAAAGAAAGGACATGCCTTTATGTACACTAACACTCACACTCATAGGAACACGCCTACTTCTCTTGTGAGCACGCCTGATGAGTTTTATACTCCACACCCACGGGCATGTACAAACTCACACATGAGAAATACTCAAGCACGTGCTCCTACACAC
Organism: Scilla litardierei; assembly: GCA_030789695.1. Lineage (NCBI taxonomy): Eukaryota > Viridiplantae > Streptophyta > Magnoliopsida > Asparagales > Asparagaceae > Scilla > Scilla litardierei. Next base: position 97,962,646 of record CM061135.1, on the reverse strand, counting down.
TCTTATGCGCATACACATCATCTATATCCTTCACATCACTTGTATGCTCCATATGCATCACATAATATGCATGCACCTCATTTTGCATATAACCCGTATATGTCTCAAGCATATCCATCTCCACCTTCATATGCTAGATCTCATGTTCCTAGGAAACATGCTCCACATAGACCTCAACCTTATGTGCATGCAACTAGGAAGAGGACACCCAAAACATACACAATTTGGGCTCCCAAGAACACTAGCACAAATGATAGGAATGTATATGTAAATTCTTATTTCAGTGATGTGATAAATAGTGGTAACTATATTGGGAAGCCAAAGTCCACTTGGACTTGGTTTCCAAAGGGCTAATTCCCTTGGACCCAACAAGCTCGGATACCATGAGCTTATGGTATACTATGTAAGTACCCAAGAACAAGAAAGAGAGCAATAATAGATATATTGGATCTAAAAGGAAAGGATGGATACTCGATAGTGGTTGCTCCAAACACATGATGGGAGATCCCTTCTTGCTCTCCGAAGTGTCCACATCAAGGATGGTGCAACTGTCACCTTTCGAGGCAATCAGAATGAAACCATCATTGGAGTAGGCTAAGTCGGTAACACATCCAAAACTCTTATTACACATGTTTATTTAGTTAATGGTTTATGTCATAACCTTATCTCCATAAGTCAACTTTGTGACAAAGGTTACAAGGTTGACTTTAGAGATGGTATTTGTTATATAGTTGATAATGATTCACAAGTTTTATCTTCCGGTATTAGGAGTAAAAATATTTATTATTTGATCATACCTAAAACCATAGAACATTTCTTAGTTGCCAATACAAATGAACAACTATTATGGAATCGCCGTTTTGGTCATGTTCATTTTAAGCACTTATATAAGTTAGCTAAGCATAATCAAATTAAAGGTTTTCCAAAGATTTCTTTTAATAAGAAAAGTTTTTGTGATTCATGTCAATGATGTAAGCTTCGTAAATCTTCATTTAAACTCAAAGATGGCATAACGTCTCAGAGGCCCCTAAAATTAATTCATTTAGATCTACTTGGGCCTACTAGAGTTGCATCTTTAGGAAATACTCATTATGGATTAGTCACTGTAGATGACTTTTCTAGATTTACATGGGTATCATTTTTAACCAATAAAAAAGAAGCCTTTGACGAGTTTACCAAATTTGCAAATAAAGTTCAAAATCTCTTAGGAACCACTATTATTACTATTCGTAGTGATCATGGAGGGGAATTTGAGAATGAACTTTTCTTTAAGTTTTGTGATGACAACAGGATTACTCACAATTTTTCTTTTCCTCGTGCACCACTGATGTGTCCATATTTTCCACTATTTTCATATCATCATTTCATTGCATTCCATGCCATTTTCACATCCAAATCCCATATTTTACTACGATATCGCGTTTCTGACGTTATATTCGAGTTTCGTAGTGTTTTATGAGTTTTCAAGGATTTTGGAGCGTTTTGGGACCCCACTTGGGTATGGACACATCCGACATGCCCGTGAGCTCATTGGTGAAGCCCTGTAGGAGTTCACCATACTTTTGGAGCTATTGAAGGAGAAGAGAGAGAGAGAGCAGGAGGAGAGAGAGGAGCTTCAGCAGCTCTTGGAGATGATTTCCTAGACTGCTCGATCGAGCAGCATAGATGCTCGGGCCGAGCAGATTCAAATGAGAAAAAGGAGCTGATATGAGGATCGCTCGGACTGAGCAGTTCATCTGCTCGGTCGAGTAGCGTCAAACTTCAAAGCTGAAACAGTTCTAGCACACGGCCCGAGTAACTCTTCAGTGACAGAGTCAGCGTCTGCTCGGACTGAGTTGAGCTGACTCGGCCCATGCAGGCAGAGCGTGGATTTTAGAGATTTTGAATTCCCTGTAAAGCTCGGTGGAGTAGCACAGCTGCTCGGTCCGAGCAACCGAATGAGCAACGCAATGCTCAACCGAGCAGCCTACTCAGTCGACAGTGCCAGGGCCATTTTTGGAAGTATTTCTGAAGCCGTCAGTTGCGCGATTTTTGGCACTGAAGGCTGGGAGCTCACGATAGCAAAAGGGGGGGGGGGTGATTCATTTAAGAGTTTTTGGGATAGTTTTTTTTAGAGGGGAGCTCAGGCGATTTTTGCTGTTAGTTTTTAGATTAATCCTTGTTAAAGAATATTGGATTGAAACTATTGGATATTTATTTTGGTTCCCAATTGCGATCGCGTATTTTGGAATTTGGAATTTTGTTAGATCTATTTCTCGTCTATTTTCTGCATCTCCTGCTGTAAGTTTTCGATCTTAATTATATCAATTGCCATGATGTTTTCATTTCTAAATATTGCGTTCTTATCCGTCAACAACGCCATGAGTGAGTAGATCTTTCTAGGGTTGATGGGTTAGCCCTAAGATCCTAGGGGGAAGACATAGATCCGAATCTCTTCGCTGAATTAGGGATTTAGGGAAGTATTTCGGTCGATCTTACCGAATCCCTAGATAACCCGTATTGAGATCATGCCCACGGTCTGTGGAATTGATGTGCTTAAGGGGTATCTTTGGGATTCGAATATGGAAATTAATGGATCCAACCGAGGCTCGTGACCATGCCCGGCTCGTGCCTTGACGTGATCCATCGACGAACTATACCGCTACATTGACGGCTACCGCCATTACGTCAACGAGAGCCACCAAAATACCTCACAATTCTAACCCACGAGAGTGGTACGAATTATGAGATTTATCCCCTAACCCTAATGCAATGTGATGATTCTATTCCAACGTCGATCCCGACGATCTAAGTGGCGATCCCTAATGCCTAGTCCTTTTTATTAGTAAAACAACAACACCCAAATCAATCCCTTCAACCCGATAGCTATTTCACTTCGAGATTTAGAAGTAAACTGAGAACCCATATACACTATCACCGTCCCAGTGGGATTCGATATCATGTATACTACAACTTGACACCGTCTGCTTGCGGATTGAGCCCGGAATTGAAACCTAGGGGCCATACCACACCTGGCGATCGTGACACCGCCAGGTGGAATCTAGGTGTGGTTTCGGGTGTCTCAAGTTTTTGGCGCCGTTGCCGGGGACGGAAATAGTTTATTTTTATTTTCTGAAGTTTGCTAGCACTCTAACCATTTCTCACCTTTCCACCACTTTTATTCTTTTATTTGTTTCGGTGCTACTGATGGTATTTGTTTGAGTTTTGTTGGTGCATGAACACTCGCTTCGGGGGATCTACTAGAGGATTACTATTCGATCCCGAGATCAAGAAGATAATGAGGGCCTTGAGAGCCTCAAGTAGAAGTTCATCTCCCTCCACTCAAATGGCGGAAAACAATCCTCCTCCTCGAACCGGGTCCATCAGGGACCACATGAAGCCGACATTAGGAAACAAATCCTCCATTCTTAGACCGTAACTGGCGACTCGAGTTGAAAACGGGGCTAATCAATTTGATGCAGCAGGATCCCTTTCACGGGCATCTGCACGAAAACCCCAACCACCATATTGACACCTTCCTAGCAGAGTGTGACACGTTCAAGGCCAAGGACGTGAGCGATGATGCTGTGAAGCTGCGGCTTTTCCCATTCACTTTGAGGGATAAAGCGTCATATTGGCTTCGGGCCGACCCTCCCAACCATTTCACTACCTGGGAGAAGCTGGCACTTGCCTTCATGGATAATTTCTATCCAACCTGGAAGACGGTGCGAATCATGGGAGCCATCTCGAACTTCAAGCAGCTCCCACAGGAATCACTCTATGAGGCATGTGAGAGGTTCAAGGACCTCCAACATCAGTGTCCTCACCATGGGATTCAGCCATGGGATTTGGTGCAGAGCTTTTACAAACGGCTTCAGTCTAGCACCAAGATGATCATAGATGCTGCGGCGCAAGGCACCTTACTGGATAAGTCTCCTGAAGAGGCTATTGATTTGTTGGAGCATATGGCGGCAACAATCACAATGGAGCGAAGAAAGAACTATTGTGACCCGGACTCCCGAGGTCAAAGCTGCTAGCCACTTGGACTCTCACATCGAGACCCTATGCAAACAAGTGGCCAGAATCGAACAGTGCCTGGATTCCATCCCGGCATCGCCCAGCCAATCGGGTTATCATCCTGTAGAGGAGTATGCAGATCAGAGATATATTCCTAGCAAGGCACACTATGATGGTGCCGAGTTATCTGAATATGTTCAATACGTCCAAGGAGAGGGACGGAATCAGTGGCAGCATCCAGCTGCTAGGAATCACCCAAGGTTTTCTTATGGAAACCCAAGCGGAGGGCTGCAACCTCCACAATTTCAGAGGCTGCCACCCCCTCCTCAACAGCAGCAAAATCAGCAGCAGTGCGGATTTAGGCCAGCTGGGCCTTACAGACTGCCAGGATACCAATTCAACTGGTCGCCTCAGCAGGGCTATGTGCCAAACCCGCCGCAGTCAAATCTAGAGGCCACTTTGGAGATTTTTATGAGTGGCCAGGCCCGCTTCAATCAGGACACCTCGACCCAATTCAAGAGCATAATTTCTTTACTTGATGAACTAAGGGGTCAAATGTCCCAGCTCTTGAAGAATCAGGGGAGATTGCCCTCACAGCCGGAGACAAACCCGAGGGCCCAAGCTAATGAAGTGGTTTCTGTTACCACACGTGGAGAATGGGTGACTGATTCCTCTATGGTCCCGGTGCTGAACAAGGAGAAAATTACTGTTGAAGAAGCCGTTGATGACGGCGATAGAGAAGAGGCTGCTGAAGAGCCTATCATTATTGAGGAGAAAGCGGATACCCCACCCGTCATGCCTACTACAACACCGCCTCCTGTTGATGCTACAAAGAGTAAAGCTACCAGACCTCCCCCTCCATACCCACAGAGGCTAGCCCTGGCCAAGATGGAGAAGAAATACTCCAAGTTCACGAAGTTATTGAAGGGGATCCAGTTGAACATCCCGTTCATGGAAGCTATCACGGAGATCCTAATTTATGTCAAAATTTTGAAGGATCTAATCACAGGAAAGAGAAAGCCTGAAGAAATCAAGCTCATGGGGGACTCCACCTCCGTTATCAAAAATCATCTCCCCCGGAAGCTACCAGATCCGGGGAGCTTCATCGTGCTATGCTCCATTGGAGGGATGCCCATCAGCCGGGCTTTGATTGATCTGGGGGCTAGCATCAGTTTGATGCCCCCTCTATTTTCAAGAGATTGCAGATTGGAAGTGAGCTAGAGCCAACAAGTATGTCCATCCAGCTTGCAGATCATTCTATCACCAACCAGGTGGGTATAGCAAGGGACGTCATTCTTCAGATACCCCCAGGGTTATGTGTTCCTGTCAATTTTGTTATCATGGACATGCCCGAGGGAGGGAGATCCCAACTTATACTCGGCCACCCCTTCATGGTGACAACCGGTGTTCTGATCGATGTCAAAGAAGGGACCCTCTCTCTCAACGTGGGGAATATCGAAGCTGAGTTCCGGCTGCAGAAGCCGATGAGAGAGCATGCTCACGAGGAAGGGGCCAGCTATTTGGAGCTTCTGGAAGACGAAGTCGTTGAAGACTTCATTTCTGAGGAGGTCATGAAGGACCCAATGAAAACAGGTATCGACGATGACGGCGACCCAACCTACCACAAAGCGGTCGCCGCATACATCCGAGTATTGGATGAGGGACTTCTATATCATCCTTCGAATCATGAAGAATCGGAGACCATATGCTACTCAGGAGAGAACCTTGAAGTAGGCGGATACCAAGTGCCGCTGGATCTCACCATCGGAAAGAACGACACGCGTCTTCCACGCGCACCAAGCGACCATCGATAAATCAAAGGGAGTCGAGCTTACGACTAAAAACGAGCGCTTATTGGGAGGCAACCAATTTCTTAGTTTCAATTTCTGATTTTTATTTCATATTTTAGAGATAAAATTATAAAACCGCAAAAATTTGATGAATTTTTCCTTTGTACAGGTTAGATATGAGAGGTGACACGCAGATCGACGTTTCGATCGGAAGAAAGATGGAGGAGAACAATAGATTTGGAGAGAAAATCCAAAGAGAAAAAAGAAGCAGAAAGAAGACATGTGACTCGACCAAGCAGACACTCTGCTCGGTCGAGCAGTGCAGACACGGAAAGGGGAAGAAAATTTACCGGCTTGTTTCGAGCAAGAATCGACGGCTCGGTCCGAGTTGGCATAGACTCGATCGAGCACTCGGCTGCTCGATCGGATTGCACAGGCTTTTGGAAATAGAGAGAAATCATCACTCTGCCTACACGGCCCGGGTGGTGATGGCACGGCCCGAGCAGAAGGCGACTGGACCGAGCAACCTACTGCTCAGTCGAGTATGACATGCTTTTGGAAATGTGGAAAAATGACATTTTGTCTACACGGTCCGAGCGATAGCAGTTCGGCCCGAGCAGTCCCCTCCCCGACCGAGCATCTCCTTGCTCGACCGAGCAGGCTAAAGGGAGTATTCTCGGAACTTTATCCCCATTCATCTCGAAACTTGCTCGACTGAGCAATCTTGTTGCTCGGTCCGAGTTATCTCTAGTTGATATCGGGCCATATTCTTTCGGTCGGTTTTGAGCTGCACATTTAAACCAGACCCGCCCTTTAACGCCGTACCCTAATCACCCCGAGCCACCCCCTTCGCTCGACCGGACCGTCCCCCTTACGACCTCCGCCACCCCTGAACCCGTTTAATCTCTCTCTCCCCCTTCAGAACTCTCTTTCCCCCCCTTCTTCTTTCCACAACACCGCCCACCTAACGCCAAATTTCCAACCGAGCCCCCCATCCCTCTCTCTGCGTTCACTGAACCACTCGGCCTAAAATTCCCTCGTTTATGTTTAAATATACTGACGTTCTTCCTATCCCTATTTTAGGTACGATCTACCACCATCAGAAGACACTTCTATAAACAGCTTGGGGGATTCTTCGGATCAGCGACAATCACGACACCCAACGCAACGCCATCTCATTCTAGTTGGTAAATTCGTTCCACTATTTGCTTTACATACTGCCGCACTATTTTATACCACTTCCACAATGCCTCCACGCCGTGCTAGACCCACCAACACCAGCACATCTAACCCTAGGCCTTCTCGACGTACCCATTGTACACGCTCGCCCACTCAACCCAACTCAGTTGGTGACTCATCCACCAATTTCCATGTGCCACCCACCGCCCCACCCCCTGAACCTCTTTATATCGGTGACGCAGAATACGAGGTTACATTCCATGACGCTGACCAAGGCTACCAGTTCACCGCCATGCTCCTACTATTAGTTTATGGTGGCGACATGACTCAATAGTCGGTCGAGCATGACCTACCTTTTCTTCGAAGCCTCGTTCGTCACTGGAGAACTGACCCACCTTACGAGTTCCAACCAGACCCACCCACTACTCCAGGTCCACAGCAGAGGGACCCATCACCACCCCCAGAGGGTGGTGCCTCTGTTTGATGTCGTCCTTACCCGTTTTTGCCTCCCCCAATTTATATTGTGCCCATCTGTGTGTTCGGGGCCCTGCACTTGCATAGCTTGGGGGAGGAGCCACCCATGCTCCATATTTCATTTTTCATTGCATCATGTCATGTTTTTTATTTTCTTTTTGCACATTTTTATTTTGCATTGCCCCACCCACCCACCCACCCTATTTAGTATCATCTCTTGCCTACTAGCATTTTCTTAGCATTGAGGACACTGCTAGGTTTAGCTTGGGGATGAGCGCTACCGCTTTATTTTTCATTTTCATTTTACATTTTCTTCCTCATTTTCGTTTTTATTTTACTTTTTCACCACTTTTCCACGCCTTTTTATTTTTTCTCATTTTGCGTCATATCTTCCGCTTTTTACCTTGCATGCATCCCTTTTTCTTCATTTTCTTATTTTCTCCGCCTTTTTCTCTTTTATGCTAATGATGGTCCGCATGATGATATTTTTCGTAGCCTTAGTAGTTATCTGTAATGCTTGCTATCTATTGACATGATATTAGGGTAAATTTCAGTTTTACTATCTATATGCGTGCATTTCTTTTGCTGATCTATCTGATTTAATGCTTGAAATGAATTGAAAATCAAATGCATGAATTAGTATCTAGTATGCACTATGTTGGGTAATGCACCTAGGTTCACACATCACTAGAATACTTGGAGCATCTGTTTTTATCTTATTCACTTCTGATTGCATGCCTGCTGATTATTGTGCTTATTACTGCATGCCTTTTTCAGTATTCATCAAGAGTAATGAAAATATACATGCTATTTATGAGTTTAGTTTGGGTATTATTTCATCAAACCGTTATGCACCTCTTATGAGTGGACCGAGAGATATACTATTTTCCTTCTCCACATACCTATATATTTCTCTACATATCAGTTGGTTACATCCCCACAGCTATCTTTATCGCATCTCACTTTCCAACCCCAAAAGGAAAAAGTATAGCTTCTGATTAAAAAGAAAAGAAAAAAAGAGAAGAAAAAAGGGTATATATATTCATATGAAAAGAAAAGAAAAAAATAAAAAAGAAAAGAAAAAGAAAGAAAAAGAATAAATATTATTTTGTATCTTTTCATTAGAAGCTATCACTTATACTGGAAAGAAAAAGAAAAATTTCATATCATATCCCTAGATGCGACGCCTCAAGCTAAGCTTGGGGGGGGGGGGGGAAACCAACTGATCACATGAGTGAGCATGACATTAGAGTGGAGACGGTGCATAACGGGTAGATTTAATAATGCTTAAACTTTACGAAATGCTTTAGTTTTTGGAGATTTTTCATGAATCGAAATGAATAACTAAATGTCATGATTTTTTCTATTCTTTATTGCATGTTGTGTGATTTCTATATGCTCCTTGTGTATCTGTGATTGAAAAGGGCATTGCCAACTTCTTTATACTAGACTCTAGGGATTGCATGAGATTGATATGAATTTATGGTGTTATTTCAGTAGATCCCTATCTTTTGTCTGTATTGCGTGCTAGTCATATGATTTGTAAAACGTGAAATTGCCATAGCATGTATTGTTATTATTCTGGGCATCGTGATATACTATTTAGGCTTGAGATCTGACCGATCATCCTTAGCACCCTCCATTTACTTCTATTCTCTTCTCTTTTTATTTTTATTTCTTATTTCTTATTTTGTTTTCCTCCCGGCGTACCGATTATTCGTCTTCCTCGAGGATGAGTAAGAGGTAAGATTGAGGGATTTTGATGTGTCCATATTTTCCACTATTTTCATATCATCATTTCATTGCATTCCATGACATTTTCACATCCAAATCCCATATTTTACTACGATATCGCACTTTTGACGTTATATTCGAGTTTCGTAGTGTTTTATGAGTTTTCAGGGATTTTGGAGCGATTTGGGACCCCATTTGGGTATGGACACATCCGACATGCCCGTGAGCTCATTGGTGAAGCCCTATAGGAGTTCGCCAAACTTTTGAAGCCATTGAAGGAGAAGAGAGAGAGCATGAGGAGAGAGAGGAGCTTCAGCAGCTTTTGGAGATGATTTTCGAGACCGCTCGGTCGAGCAGCACATATGCTCGAACCAAGCAGATTCAAATGAGAAAAAGGAGCTGATACGGGGATCGCTCTGACCGAGCAGTTCATCTGCTCAGTCGAATAGCGTCAAACTTCAAAGCTGAAACAATTCCAGCGCACGGCCTGAGTAACTCTTAAGTGACCGAGTCAGCGTCTGCTCGGACCGAGCTGAGCTGACTCGGCCCGTGTAGGCAGAGGGTGGATTTTAGAGATTTTGAATTCCCTGTCAAGCTCGGTCGAGCAGCACAGCTGCTCGGTCCGAGCAACCGAACAAGCAACGCACTGCTCGACCGAGCAGCCTACTCAGTCGACAGTGCCAGTGCCATTTTGGAAGTATTTTCTGAAGCCGTCAGTTGCACAATTTTTGGCACTAAAGGCTGGGAGCTCGCGACAGCGAAAGGGGGAATTCATTTGAGAGTTTTGGGGATAATTTTTTTAGAGGGGAGCTCAGGCGATTTTTGCTGTTAGTTTTTAGATTAATCCTTGTTAAAGAATATTGGATCGAAACTATTGGATATTTATTTTGGTTCTCAATTGCGATCACGTATTTTGGAATCTGGAATTTTGTTGGATCTATTTCTTGTCTATTTTCTGCATCTCCCGCTGTAAGTTTTCGATCTTTATTATATCAATTACCATCATGTTTTCATTTCTAAATATTGTGTTCTTATCCGGCAACAACGCCATGAGTGAGTAGATCTTTCTAGGGTTGATGGGTTAGCCCTAATATCCTAAGGGGAAGACGTAGATCCGAATATCTACGTTGAATTAGGGATTTAGGGAAGTATTTCTGTCGATCTTTCCGAATCCCTAAATAACCCGTATTGAGATTATGCCCACGGTCTGTGGATTTGATGTGCTTAAGGGGTATCTTTGGGATTCGAATAGGGAAATCAATGGATCCAACCGAGGCTCGTGACCATGCCCGACTCGTGCCTTGAGGGGATCCATCGACGAACTATACCGCTATGTTGACGGCTACCGCCATTGCGTCAACGAGAGCCACCGAAATACCTCACAATTCTAACCCACGAGAGTGGTACAAATTGTGAGATTTATCCCCTAACCCTAATGCAACATGAGGATTCTATTCCAACGTCGATCCTCGACGATCTAAGTGGCGATCCCTAATGCCATAGTCCTTTTTATTAGTAAAACAACAACAACACCCAAATCAACCCCTTCAACCCGATAGCTATTTCACTTCGAGATAGAAGTAAACTGAGAACCCATATACAATGATAGTCATCTTGGACTCTTATTGAGTGTGCATGCACTTTGATCCATGATAGTCATCTTGGACTTCAATTTTGGGCGGAGGCAGTGCACATGGCATGTTATGTGCTCAATAGAATCCTAATGAGGCCCCGAACGAACAAAACTTGTTTTGAATTATTTTATGATAAAAAGCCTCAAGTTAAGTATTTTCGTGTTTTTGGTTCAAAATACTTTATAAAAAACACTTTTGGTAATTTAGAAAATTTTGAGCCAAGATCCGATGAAGGAATTTTTGTTGGATATTCCACACGTAGCAAAGCCTACCAGATATACAAAAAACATCTTCAACGATCGAGGAATCACTACACGTTTCATTTCATGAAGATTTTTATATTCCTCATATTGTCGATGATGGTGTAGATGTTGTATGTGATTCCATTAGTAATGTTAAAAGTAATGATTCTATTATTGAGACTAACAATACTAATGAAAATGTTTAGAACGTTCTAAGTGATCCAGGTATTCCCAAAGCTTATCCGACCGTTCTGATCACCCCCATGACAAATAATTGGAGACATTGGTGTGGGTGTCCGAACAAGTCAAGGATTGATGAGTTCTCTCATTGCGCCTTGTCTCTACCATTGAGCCAAAGAACATCCAAGAAGTCATGAAGATAGCTCGTGGATAGTTGCAATGGAAGAGGAGCTCATGCAATTTGAAAGAAATGAAGTTTGGGAGCTCGTCCCTCTTCCAAATGGTCATCATGTCATTGGGACCAAATGGTTATTTAAGAACGTGGCGGATGAGAACGAGGTCATCATAAGGAACAAAGCAAGGTTAGTAGCTCAAGGCTACCGACAAGAGGAATGTATCGATTTTGAAGAATCCTTTACCCCCGTAGCTAGATTTTTAGAAAATATTAGATTACCTTTATCGTTTGCATCTCATAAGAATTTTAAATTATTTCAAATAGATGTTAAAAGTGCATTTTTAAATGGCATAGTTAATGTAGAAGTTTATGTTTCTCAACCACCCAGTTTTACTCATGAAAAGTTTCCTAATCATGTTTTCAAACTTAAGAAAGCGTTATATGGGTTGAGACAATCTCCTAGAGCTTGGTACGATCGACTAAAAACTTTCTTTTGGATTTAGGTTTTAAAATGGGTGAAGTTGATTCACTTTTTACATTAAAGATTATGAAACTGACATCCTCCTTATTCAAGCTTATAGACGATATTATCTTTGGTTCTACTAACTTTAACCTTTGCCAAGAATTTTCTAAATCTTTGAAGGAAGAATTTGAGATAAGCCACATGGGTGAGGTCAACTACTTTTTAGGCCTTCAAATTAAGCAAATGAAGGATGTGATTTTCATTCACCAACACCGGGGAGCTTATCAAGCGATTCGGGATGGAATCGTCTTCAAGCAGAAGGAGTCCCATGAGTACGACCACCCATCTACACAAGGATAAAAACGGGAAAGATGTAGACATTCATCTATATCGAGGTATGATTGGTAGCTTACTTTATTTAACAACTAGTAGCCCCGATATTATGTTTTCAATATGTCTTTGTGCTAGATATCAAGCTAGATCTAAGGAATCACACTTGATTGCGGTTAAACAAATTTTTCGTTACCTCAATCAAACACCAGATTATGGGTTACTTTACCCTAAATCTAGCACATATGAGCTAGTCTCGTATAGTGATGCTGATTTTGCTAGATGAAAATCCAACATGAAAAGTACTAGTAGCACTTGCCATTTTCTGGGGAATTGCCTTGTCTCTTGGTTTTCCAAGAAGTAAAAATTTGTATCCTTGTCCACGACCGAAGCGGAATATATTTCCATGGGTCTTGTATGTGCACAAGTCCTTTGGATGAGACACACACTCAATGACTATGGTGTCAATTATGATACTTGCCCTATCATAGTTGATAACCAAGGTGCAATATGACTTTTCAAAAATCCGGTACACCACTCACGTACCAAACATATAGATGTGAGACACCATTTCATTAATGATCATGTAGCTAAGAAGGACATCATCTTAGAGTACATTGAAACTTAAAAACAAATAGCCGACATCTTCACTAAACCTCTAAAAGAAGACTCATTTGTGAGGTTGTATGGAGAATTAGGGATTATGGGCGAATCTGAGATTTAGGAGCTCATTTACATATGTTATAACCTGTTTTGAGCTCATTTGATCTTTTTCATACCTCATGTTGAATATGGCATACTTTCACATTTGTTTTCAATGAGATTTATTGGAGATTTTTGAGGATTTGATGATTAGATTAATATGTGTAATATGTGTCATAATCTATATGCTTATGCTGGTTATTTTATGTTATTAGATGAGTAGAGTATAGGTGTAAGGGTGAGAAGTCTCAAATCCTTGATTCTAACTCAATTCTGGATTTCAGAACCAGGACAGTCGATTGCCATTTCTTCTACAGTCGACTGCCCAATCTCCAGTTTTTATCATTCATAAATCTATTCATGACAGGCGACTGATGGTCATTTTTCAGTTGACTGATCATCTGCCAGGCAACTGTATTTTGGTCATCAGGTGCCTGCCCAATTGTCACCAATTGTCCCGAGAGATGGCTCAAAATTTCTTCAAAATTTTTTTATGCATGCGGCCCATGTAAGTCATTTCACAGGCGCTTGTCTAAATCCAGGCGACTGTATTTTTATTCTATAGGCGCATGTCTACTTTTTGAGTCATTTTTTATTAGGGCTTGACAGGCGATTGTATGTTGTGCATCAGTCGCATGTCCGTCGAGTTTGGCGGTTCGTAGCCCATAATCTAATCAGTTATTTTTGATCCAATGGCCCAAATCACTCCATCATCTTCTTTTAACTGTTGATTGGGTCGATTATATCTCTCATGTGATTCAAATCCCCATTTCCTCCCGACTTCCAATCGATTTCTCCTCCTTCCTTCGTCGTTTCAGCCCGGTCCGGCCATCCTCCACCGTCGATCACCCCTTACAGAGCCCTCCCTCCTTGCAGACCCCTTGTCGTGCTCCTCCTTATATGAAGATATATGCTCTCAAGGCAATTTATCCTAGAAATCATCTTGTTCAAATAAAAATGGTACTAATTATCCTAGTATGATTAAATTTGGATAATTTCGTTAGGCTTAAAGTAAGGTCATTCATGTATCTAGATGTAGATCTCATTTGTGGGAAGTTAATGACTGATAGGAACTTAAGTCTTACAACGTTCAAGTTCATAGATGTGTCGAGAAAAGGATATTCGCACATCGGACAGACCATTGTGTCTTTGTCTTATCCTAAAGGGTAATGATGATCTCATAATCATTTGACCTGGCGAAGTCAGAGACAAGGCACATGTGCTCATTGGAGAATGAGTCCACTGAATGACCCAATGAAGAGTTGTCAAATGGTTAACCTTAAATAAACTGTCATTGTTAACTCTTTAGTGATGAAAGGCTAGTTGGTCCTTTAGACTTGAGGTCATTGTACGAAACTATGCGTGAACGGTGTCACTTAGATCTATGATCTAGGCTCGAATCTTCACTCGTTGAAAGATCTTAGGTTGTGTGACACTTGAAGCGTATGAGGTAAGTAGTGACTAAGATTGGATTCGTCTCTTCCGTTAAGGGAAGTTAGTGTCACAGGCTCAATACAATTCTTTGTGCTAAACCTCGGCCGGTGTATGTTATAGGAATTACAATATGGACATAAAAAGACCGATGTATACTGACCAGTGCTAGATAGTAGGGTTGACATTTTACCATACCCTATGCTAAGCAGTGACATAGTTATTACGAAGGGACTATAACTGCAGTATTCATCACTAACACAGTCAAAGTGATCCCGAAGACACTTTTGTCAATGGGCCAATCATGTAATTATGATGCCAAAACAGGGGAGACACCTGCTGCTCGTAGTCACTGTCGTCTAGGGGTTTCGAGCCACAACCTATATTAGGGTCAGGCTGTAGGGTCTCACATCGAGTGGGATTTGCGTCTTAGTAATAGGAAGGATTCAGGAGGAGTGCACTCAGGTGCACAAGAATAATTGAAGTCACAAAGAGTTTGTAACAATAAGTCTAGATTAAATGGGATTTAAAAATGTCGCAAAAGGTTTGCGATTTTAGCATTAGAAGAATGCTATAATGGATTGTTGCATATGATGCAAATTTGATTGAAAATATATTATAAAACGTTTACAAGAATATTTTGCATAACTAAAGGCATAGAAATAGATACATGGCTTCTTGGGATAGTCCCATTCGAACTATGCTTTCTACCAGATCTGAAATCAGCTCAATCGGAGCTGTAGAGCTTAAGGAACATCCCAAAAGGCCAGAACTGGGCTTTTGCCCAGTTCTGGCCCAGGCCAGCGTGGGCGAGCGGGTCCAAATCTGCCAGGCGGGCTGAACCCGCCCGTAAAGGGGATGGTCTAGCCCACTCGATGGGCTGGTCCTGCCGGGTCAGACCTGTCCGCTGATGCGGCCGGGTCAAACCCGCCCAGCCAGCGGGCAGGGCTTGAGCCAGCTCGCCTAGCCGGTGGGTCTGAGCTTGCCCGCACCGCAGGCGGGTCAGACCCGCCCGCCCAGAGTGGGCGGGCACCCCAAGTGAACTGGGGCATGCCCAGCTGAACGGTGGGCCCCACCGAGGGGCCCACAGTCCAGAAACCCTAAAAGGGCTAGTAACGGCTACGAAAATGCGAAATTTGTGACTTTTTGCTCAACTTTGAGAAATTGTTTGAGGGGTCAAACGAAGTCGGAATTCGTCGTTGTTTGTTTCTATGCGTTCACCATTATAGGTGTTCGAATTGATAGGTTGTATCACTTCCGAAGCTCAACGGTGAGGGAGAGAAAATTGGTTGAAGTTGAGCCTTCATGTAAGGCAAAACTAATCCTAATTTTCTCCCCTAGTTAAATAATCCCACATTGCTCGTGAGACGAGCAATGGGTCCGGCCTCTTATATAGATAGCAGTCGACACCCCTTGGAAAAATTGCAACAAGTTTCTGAATCGTGTATCTTCGAAAAGTTTTGAGCACGCACGATTCAAAACAAATTATTCTCTCATCCTCAATTCTTTCGTTCCTCCGTTTGCGTCTTAGCAAGACGACGAGGAGAATTTGATCCAAAGTCTAACAGGTGAATCGCTCTCAAGAAGGGATTGGCTCGGAGACGAGGTGTGGGCTCGCTTCGAGTGGACCAGTTCGGAGGTGCGAAGGCGGCTAGCTTCGGGGAGCCAAAGTCTGTTGTGGAAAACGACTCTTTGTTTTCTGCGGAAGAAATGTTCCGGGTACATTCTTTTAATGCTTTTAATTTATACCATTGCAGTATTTTAGACCTATTTTGGGGCTGGTCAGATCCACCCAAGATAGTAGAGATCCTGGCTAGGGTCTTTGATATTCTTGGGGCGTTTTATTAAATAATTTAATAATTCGAATTTTTCGATGATGTTTATATTTCTATTGTCCGTCCGACGTTTGACATGCGTAGAATTATGCCCTAAGGGTCCCTCAAAACCCAACATTAGTATCAGAGCATAGGTCTATTTCTCATCTATAACTGCAATGATTATAAATGCATGCTAAGAACATGTTAATATGATTAACTAGTTTTAACATTATGCGATAATTGTTAAAAAGGAACAACTTAATTATAGATGCTCTTAAATTATTTATGTGATAGATTTTTAATATGCATGCTAGAATTTATGTGATAAATTTTAATAAGTTGTTCTTGTAAATAATTATGAGATAATTATTAAAAGTTAGTAACTTAATTTTATGTGATATTTTAAGTTGCTAGTCTGCATGCTAAATTTATGAGATAAAATTTACTTGACATGTTTTTAATGGTAATTCTATTTTCTTGCTTATTATGTGTTAATTCAAGAAAGCCTCTTAGGGTAGCCATTAAAATTCATCTAAAACTTATGAGATAAATTTTAGATTGACATGATGTGTTTAATAAATTGTTACAACAATTAAATTCCTAATTCCTGAGTAGGATGGCCCTTTTTTCCAACGACTATTATTTTAAAAGTTCTAATAATAATTTTGATAAAAGGCTACACTTTAAATTGTTGAAATTTGATTTTATTAAAATCCTAATGCATGATTAGGACAGCGCGTTGAAACCTATAAAACCTTATAGTTGAAAAGGACTCTAATAAAAGTTATTAACCAAATCCTAATAATTTTGAATTTTAGGATTCAACTAGTTGATAGGATTAACTAGTTTTAATGAAGCCATTTTAGTTGATGGCACACATATGAATGGTGAGTTTTTCTTCAATGGACCATGATCCGGGCTAGTGTTTTTTGACTATGTTTTGGATCACCCTAAGCTTGACTGGGGATCGTGATTCTGGCTTAGTCAAATCCCTGGCCGTGTTCCGCTGGACCGTAAGAATGCGAATCATGATTATGTGACACCGTCAACTATATCTAGTCTAATACGTTAAAAATATTCTTCAAGATTAATCGTAGCCTGCCTTATTTTTGGATTAGTGGACTAAAAGACGTCTGTCATGGTTGTTGAGTCTCCTCAAGCTATGACATGGTCTCTTTTATAAACCGACTCCATAATACGTATGATGTAGGCTAGTCTTAACCCAAACCACCGTGTCGGGTCTCCTCGAATGTCGTGTAAGTTAAGTTTGGACATGAAAATAAGGGTTCAACTAGGCTAGTTATTATGGTTTGTTGAGTCTCCTCAAGATCATAATTGACTAGGGGCAAAAACCTATAGGGAGTCACATGTGATGTGATCGATGAAGAGTACATCTACCAATTACAGAGCCGATCAACTTGTTGAGTCTCCTCATGGTTGTGAAGCTCAAGGTGGTTGGATCCTTCTCCCACAAATTTTAACAATAATAAATTGTTCATTATTATGGATTAACTATTCATTAAAATAATGGGAGAATATAGTTTAATAAAAACCTCTTAAACTATAAAAGAACATAAGCTAATTCAACTTCTATTAAAATGCAGTGTGGAATCTGGACTTAAGTGTTGGATGCAACGATCTAGGACCTCTAGTTTGATGACGACAAACACGTTTGAACTATTTAACATGTGTGTTAAGTGCTTTTCAGGAATGGCAAGCTCGCAAATACTTCAGTTGATGACTTAGTCAAGGCGATGGAGAAATTGCTAATCATATAGCAAATTGGAAGATGGAGAAATTGCTATTCATATGGCAATTTGGACTTGGTCAAAGATGGAGGGATATGGAGTATCTCATTCACTTCTCCCTTGGATTGATTTAAATCAATTAGAGATTCAATTCAAATCCTAATCCTATTAGCATTGCAAATCAAATCCCATTCAAATTCCTAATCCTATTTGTATTGCGATGAGATCAAAACAAATCCATACTAAATCCTATTCAAATCCCTCCAAACCTCATACTCCTATCTCTAATAGGATTCTCCACATGCTAAACCTCCTTGGCCGCAACATACCCTAGCCTCTCCTATAAAAACCAAGCATCAAAGGGTATAGAAGATTGCGGCAACACAAAGGAAAAAGGGGAGAACACATTGCGACTAAGCAAAAATTATAGGATCAAGGGTCATCAAAGAGAGGAGGTAACACGTACGACATACAAGAGAAGCAAAGTTGTGGCCTTCATCAATTCCCCAAGAGCCAAGCCACAATATTTGACCCAAGCTGAGATTTCATCTCCAAGGTTTGCATGCTTCATTTTCTCTCCAAGGTTTGCATGCTTTATCATTTCTCCAAGCAAATCTCAAGTTGCCACAACTAAGTTTTATTCTCTAACCAAGTATCAAGTTGTTGCAACACACACACAAAAAGGAGGCAACACATTTTTTTCCACTCACGCACACAGGGCCATTGCCGACCTCCTCCGTGTGCTACGACATCCATGCATTGGCCGCAAGATTTGACTCTCTAAGCCAATTGAAGAGAAGCTCACAAGCTCCTCCATATGCAAGGGTTTTCACCCCTAGGTGGTGGCTGCAAGCAAGGAGCACCAATAAGAAGTCTTCATTCAAAGCTTGAGACCTAGGCTTTGCAACTTCCAAGGGGCCAAAATTGTTGAATTAATTTCCCCAAGGCGGAACTCTCTTATTTTTTTCTTAACTGGGTGTTGTTGCAGGACACAACAAATCTAATAGGATGGGAGCCGCAATTGGTTGACTACCTTCACTCTTGATTCGTCCCTTGCAAGTTAGTAGAGACCTCATCCCACAAGCACTATCCAAAGCAGGCTGCAATATCAAGAAGTCCACAAGTGCAGCAAGTTGGAAACACAAGAACCAAGCGCCGCAAGTTGCAAACTCAAGCAAAGTGCCGCAAATAGTCATCATCAGGGGGTTCGCAATATACAAGACCAAGGCCGCAACTTGAGTTGCTGAGGAGACGATAGACGTGACATCTACATCTTGCAAGATGAGAACTGTCCCGTGCCGATTGACGGAGACGACGATGGCTACACAAAACTGAGATTTCCAAATTATTATTATTATTTTTGTGTAGTATTGTTTGATCTCCGTAGAGAAAACTTTACCGCTTTTTGTGTGACTTTTTGGGGTCTTGTCTAGTGGTGGTCTAGACAAGAGGAACTTGACGGGTGTCGTCAAGTAAGAGCATATATTAGGATTGATAGTGTTGAACACGGTGAGTGGAGTACTGATCCTGGTGAGTGTAGAGACGTTGGTTCTCTAGCTATTACGTTTGTCCATGTACACAATTAATATAATATTTGCTTTCGGGGCTGGACGTAGGTCGTGGTGATCGACCGAATCAGGGTAAATCTGATGTGCATCTGTGTCTAATTATTATTTACCATGCATGTGATTATAACTGCGTGTGATTGCTCGTGGGTTGCATGAGAATTTTTAATAGCATATTCACTCCCATCTAGGCTTAGATCCAGATCCAACAAGTGGTATCAGAGCAGGTTATAGGATCTAGCCTAGATTGACCATGAATAACTCTATCGATTGTGCTTTTTATGAAGGTCGGTCTATATCACGACCCCCAAAATTTAATGGAGTAGATTATGCTTATTGTAAATCTAGGATGAAAATCTACTTGATATATGTTGATTATAAAGTTTGGCACATTGTCGTAAAAGGTTATAAGCCGCATGTTATTAACATTGAAAATATTGATATGCTTAAACCTGAAGACAAGTGGGGTGATAATGATGGGAGATTATACTTTTTAAATGGAAAATCTATGAATGCTCTTATATGCTCTCTTGATAAATCTGAATTTAATCGTATCTCACATTGTCAAACTGCACATGAAATATAGCATACACTGAAGGTGACGCACGAGGGAACATCACAGGTGAAGGAGTCTAGACTTGCAGTGAAGGAGTCTAGACTTGCACTTCTGAGCACAGAGTACGAGAGCTTTCGCATGCTACCATCATAGTCCATATCAGAGATGTTTGCGAGGTTCACCAACATCATCTACAAGTCTAGCTCCCTCGGTAAGCCATATTCTAGCCTTGAACAGGTAAGGAAAATCTTAAGGGCGCTACCAAGCTCTTTCAGGCCTAAAGTCACTGCCATCCAAGAAGCGAAAGATCTATCGCAGATGAGAGTGGAGGACTTGATAGGCAACTTAATGTCTCACGAGCTTGAGCTACAGAATATCGAGGCTAGAGAGAAACCAGAGGAGAAGGAAAAATATCCAAAGCCACTAGCTCTTCAAGCTAGTGAAGATGACTATGATGATGAGGAGATAGCGTTGATAGTCAGAGGCTTCAGAAAATACGTCAAGACTCCTCAAGGAAGAGCTGACATGCAACAAAGGTTTAATCATTCTAACCATTAAAATCCTTCTAGAAATTCATCTGAACAGACTGCTATTAATAAAGTTAAATGTTTTAAATGTAAAAAGCTGGGACACGTTATAAAGGATTGCCCACAAGACACAGCTAATGTTGAGGAGAATAAAGGAAAAGCTGGGGCGAACGTGGGACATGGATAGCGAGGATGAGAATGAGGATTGCACACACTCCTCCCTCTGCTTCATGGCAAAAGATGATGAGGTAAAATCTGGTAGTAAAGCTGAACTTCTAATTATTTGTAAAGGCATGCACGAGGAAATTAAAGAGCTAGAATCCACATTAGAAGATTATAGAAATTCCAATGATGAAATGCAACAAGACACTTACAA
Source organism: Scilla litardierei (assembly GCA_030789695.1). Classification (NCBI taxonomy): domain Eukaryota; kingdom Viridiplantae; phylum Streptophyta; class Magnoliopsida; order Asparagales; family Asparagaceae; genus Scilla; species Scilla litardierei. The sequence goes on along the minus strand of CM061135.1, from coordinate 97,941,727 downwards.
CATGATATTAGAAATTAAGGAACTAAAAGGAAAAATTGTTGCAAGTGATTCTAATATTTCTTTGTTGGAAAAAGAGAACTCTAGGTTGCATGAAAAAGCTAATTGTCTTTCTTGTTCTTCATTATTGAATAATATTAGCATGCTTAAGCAAGATTTAATTAATCTTGAAATTGAAAAAGATTATGTGATTAGAGAGCTTAATTAAAAATTGTGCATGCTAAATAACTAGCTTAAAAGAAAAACGGTTGAATTTGAAAAGAAGGAAGAGAAAAACAAGAAAGCTTTTATAAGTAAGTGCACTTTGATTGTGAATGAGAATGCTTCTTTAAAATCCAAAATCACAAGTCTAGAAATATCAAATTATATATAGGAAAACAATTGTTGGATACAATTCTAGAGAATCGACTTTATGCAAATAATAGACGTGGTCTAGGATATGATATGAAACATGCTAAAAAGTCTAACAATGTGCCTACGATAGGAAAAAATATGTATACAAAGTGTTTTACTTGTGATAGTGTTGGTCATACATCTTATTATTGTAAGTATAGGAACATGAAAATAAAGTTTAAACAAGTGTGGGTTCTTCAATCTTTGATGACTAACATGAGTGGACCTTGTTGGATTCCAAGGTCACACATAGCATCTACTGTGTAGTTACGATGGAGATTTGGCGAGGAGCTTTGGATTGAATGTTTTCATTATTTAAGCGTCTTAGCCAAACGTCGAGGCGAAGGTATATCTTTTTTCCTCTTTGAAATTAATGCATACCTTCATAGATTTTGCATGCTTGAACTATTGTTTATTTGTGTGCTAGTTTGCTTGATTCTAGTTTGCGTGATTCATTATATATATATATCAAAAAAATATTGAAAAAGACAAAAATAAAAAAATGGGTGCTTAATGTATATCTTTTCTCTTTGTGTCATTCGAGTAGTATTATTGAATGTCATTCATATCCTTGTAGAAATCATTGTATTATTGTTATAGCTACATGTGCATGTTAGTATCTCTAAATAGCCATGACATGTTTAATGAATTGAATAACATGATTTCTACACCTATAATTTCACTTCCACTTGTATTGAATATTGTTGCACAATTGGAGATTCTTTTATGAAATATTGGAAAGTGAATGTAGGATGAAAGTAACTGAAAATTCTAAGGGATATGATGTGTATTTGCCATGGATAAAAATTGAGCACAAAAGAATTGAATATGAAACAAGAAAACTGAAAAAGAAAGAATATTGCTCCGTATGTAAAATGGATACAATTCATGTCAAGTATACTACCAACGAGTATCCAACATATGCTTTATGGGTAATCTTTAGCGTTGGTATTATACTCGTCAAGCAATGCCACCCCTACATCTAAGAGTCCTTATAGGCTATGCTTTTGGGGTGTGGTATCTTGAACTCATTTCAATGAGGTGGAGAAAATCAATCCTAGTGATATCATGTTTATTGGAAAATGTGTATTGGTTTTGGTTGATTTCTATGAGAGTTTCTCCCTTTGTGCTTCACTTATTTAATCATCACACTTACCATGATGGTGTAGAAGTCTCCGTTACTCTTTTCATTGAATTTGAAGTGCTTATTTTCAGGAAAATGCCATGCAAGTGCTAGTTGTAATTTATAATACTTTATTTTTGATGTGACATGAACTAGACTTCGTTTATACACTTTTGATGATAATAAAAGGGGGAGAAAAAGATTTGATGCATTAATGCTTATATGTGCATATATGAGTATTGGTTTAAGGGGGAGCATTAATGAATAATTGAATATGAGAATATATGTTCAAGGGGGAGCATGACATGCTTATTTGCATCACATTATTGTTACATCATTGCATGCTTGTACATCTAGTGTTATATTATTGCATACATCCTACCATTATCACACTTCACACACACTTCACGGTGTATTATCTGAATCGTAAGTGCTCAAATCTTGTATTGGTTTGTCATCATCAATAGGGGGGATTGTTGGATGCAACGATATACGACCTTTAGTTTGATAACGACAAACACGTTTGAACTATTTAACGTGTGTTTTAAGTTCTTTTCAGGAATGGCAAGCTCGCGAATACTTCAGTTGATGACTTAGTCAAGGCGGTGGAGAAATTGATAATCATTTAGCAAATTGGAAGATGGAGAAATTGCTATTCATATAGCAATATGGACTTGGTCTAAGATGGAGGGATATGGAGTATCTCATTCAAATCTCCCTTGGATTGATTCAAATCAATTAGAGATTCAATTCAAATCCTAATCCTATTAGAATTGCAAATCAAATCCCATTCAAATTCCTAATCCTATTTGTATTGCAACGAGACCAAAACAAATCCATACTAAATCCTATTCAAATCCCTCCAAATCTCATACTCCTATCTCTAGTAGGATTCTTGACATGCCAAACCTCCTTCACCGTAACATACCCTAGCCTCTCCTATAAAAACCAAGCATCAAAGGGTATAGAAGATTGCAGCAAAACAAAGGAAAAAGGGGAGAGCACATTGCGGCCAATCAAAAATTATAGGAGCAAGGGTCATCAAAGAGAGGAGGTAACACGTGCGACATACAAGAGAAGCAAAGTTATGGCCTTCATCGATTCCCCAGGAGCCAAGCTGCAATATTTGACCCAAGCTGAGATTTCATCTCCAAGGTTTGCATGCTTCGTTTTCTCTCCAAGGTCTCCATGCTTTGTCTTTTCTCCAAATAAATCTCAAGTTGCCACAACTAAGTTTTATTCTCTAACGAAGTACCAAGTTGTAGCAATACACATACATAAAAAGGAGGCAGCACATTTTTTGTCCACACACACACACACATGGCCATTGCCGACCTCCTCCATGTGCTAGGACATCCATGCAGTGGCCGCAAGATTTGACTCTCCAAGCCAATCGAAGAGCAGCTCACAAGCTCCTTCATGTGCAAGGGTTTGCACCCCTAGGTGGCAGATGCAAGCAAGGAGCACCAACAAGAAGTCTTTATTCAAAGCTAGAGACCTAGGCTTTGCAATTTCCAAAGGGCCGAAATTGTTGACTTAATTTCCCCAAGGCCGAACTCTCTTATTTTTTCTCTTAACTTGGTGTTGTTGCAGGACACAACAAATCTAATGGGATGAGAGCCGCAATTGATTGACTACCTTCACTCTTGATTCGTCCCTTGCATGTTAGTAGAGACCTCATCCCATAAGCACTATCCAAAGCAGGCCGCAACATCAAGAAGTCCACAAGTGTCACAAGTTGGAAAAGCAAGAACCAAGTGCCGCAAATTGCAAACTCAAGCCAAAGTGCCTCAAGCCAAAGTGCCGCAAGTAGTCATCATCAAGGGGGGTGCGCAATAAACAAGACCAATGCCACAACTTGAGTTGCTGGAGAGACGAGAGACGTGACATCTACATCTTGCCAGATGAGAGCTGGCCCATGCTGATTGACGGAGACGACGACAGCTACACTAAACTGAGATTTCTAAACTTTTATTATTATTTTTGTGTAGTATTGTTTGATCTCCGTAGGGGAAACTTTACTGCTTTTTGTGTGACTTTTTGTGGTCTTGTCTAGTGGTGGTCTAGACAAGAGGAACTTGACAGGTGTCGTCAAGTGGTAGCATATATTAGGATTGATAGCGTTGAACACGGTGAGTGGGGTACTGAGCATGGTGAGTGTAGAGACGTTGGTTCTCTAGCTATTACGGTTGTCCATGTACACTATTAATATAATATTTGCTTTCGAGGCTGGACGTAGGTCGTGGTGATCGACCGAACTAGGGTAAATCTGTTGTGCATCTACGTATGATTATTATTTACCATGCATGTGACTATAACTGCATGTGATTACCCGTGGGTTGCACGAGAATTTTTAATACCCTATTCAACCCCCTCTAGGCTTAGATCCAGATCCAACATTAAGTTCATTAACGAGAAGAATGTGCTGAACGAAACGAATTACAAGGACTGGTTGAAGAACATCAACCTAGTTCTCTCGTTAGCTGGCATAGGTTACGTACTGACGAAAACTGCTCCGGAGAAGCCCGATGACGATGCCACCAATAAAGAGAAGGAGACGTACGAGCTGTGGCAAAGGGATGCAGAGAAGTCCAGGTGCCTTACTCTGGCCTCAATGAACAACGATCTATAGAGAAAGCATGAACATATGGATGTTCAGAGTATGAATTTGAACACAGAAGAATTGTATGGCAAGTTTTTTAGGGTTGCCAGATTCGAGGCCACATGCAACCTTTAGGAGACAAAGATGACGACGGCCCCGTCTAGGATCATGTGATTATGATGATCGGGTTCATAGAGGACGCAACCCAGCTAGGATTTGTCCTTAAAAATGAGATGGGCACAGACATAATCTTAAAGTATTTAACCCCTGACTTCAACCATTTCATTACAAGCTTTATAATGAACAATACAGAGGTGGAACTTCCAGGTCTCCTCAACATGCTCCGGCAGTTCAAGGAGAGAATCGAGAAGAAACCACCAGTGTTGGTTGTCGGCTCTGCTACTTCTCACTGGCCTAAGGGCAAGGGTAAGAAGAGGCATATCCCTTAACTTGCCAAAGGGAAGAAGGGGAAGAAGAAGAATGGGGCGGCGTCAGAATCTGAGTGTTTCCATTGCCACAAGCCGGGACACTGGAAGAGGAACTGCAAGGCGTCCCTTGCGGAGAAAAAGGGGCATGGTTATGCCTCAACCTTAGGTACGAATCTTGTTTAAAGAGTATATTAATTTCCATAAAGCTTAATACATGGTATGCGATACCTATATAATTACTAAAACATCTGTATATTGTCTACATGTGCATGAAGCAGTGGATGGATGAAGTTCCTGGTGCGGTTGGTAATCAGAGTAATCGTTGCTGCTGTGGTCGTCAAGTGACTTTAGAGATATCAATGATGCAGTCGTGTGTTTCTTTTGAATAAATGTGACGATGTGTTTTTGAACAAATGATTGAGTGAATGTCACTCGGAATATATGTTGTGACAATTTTTCATTCAATGAAGCCGTTATTTCTGATATCTTGATAAATATGCTCTGGTGGCTATCTGAGTTGTTATGTATGGCTTTCTGAGTTGTTGTGTATGCTTCTGAGTTGATGTGATTGATTCGAGCAGTCAGTATATTTAACAAATCTATAGTAATGAGTAAATTCCAGGCACATGTAATTTAGATGTTATCTTGATTATGTGTATAATAAGAAAAGTTCTTGCTGGCCATGCATATGATACTTCAAGTTAGAAGATTAATGCAGATAAAGGAAATGACAGTGTAAGTAGTTATGATTGAGCGAGTTATCATCAAAACTTCTATAAACGAATTTTGATGTTACTGATTCGTCAGAACAACCTGACACAGATTCATTCCTTTTTAATTCATTCGGCACAAATGGGCTGGTTATACTTAATAATCAACATTCTAAATGAGATTTAGAAACTCAAGTCAAAGTAATAAAACCAGACAGTTCTCGAAGTCAGTGGGAGCTAGCATATTACTTGGTTCTATTTTTTGGAACTAAATAAAATTTCTAAGTTATAAAACATCTATATGTGACACACAATCAAATTTTTTTTGATTATGTCAGAGATATATGATACTTGGTGTCATATGTGCTAGACATAAATGACACAAGAATATTGGAATATGATATGACATGACTGACTCGTATGTAAAGATAAACATTAAATTAATTCGTATATGCTAATCGTTAGTTATACAGAAGAAAAATCGTTGGATGAGATCCAAAGACGATTTCGAGAAATCACCCTTGTGTGATCAATAAGTTATAAGACTCTGTAAAACTGCATAATAGATACGTTTTAGCAGATCCACTTCTAAGCTTAGACATATGAACGTCCGTTGTGACTGATATGTTATAGCGGTGTGAGATACCATGTTAAATATCCTGAGTGCAAGTGGGAGATGTAGGAAGATATATGCCATCAAGGCAATTTATCCTAGAAATCATCTTGTTCAAATATAAATGGTACTAATTATCCTAGTATGATTAAATGTTTTTAATAATGGGATAATTTCCTTATACTTAAAGTAAGGTCATTCATGTATCTAGATGTATATCTCGTTTGTGAGAAGTGAATGACCGATAGGAACTTGAGTCTTAAAACGTTCATGGTCATAGATGTGTCGAGAAAAGGATATCGACACATCGAACAAATCATTGTGTCTTTATCTTATCCTAAAGGGTAATAATGATCTCATAATCATTCAACCTGTCAAAGTCGGAGACAAGGCACATGTGCTCATTGGAGAATGAGTCCACTGAATGATCCAATACAGAGTTGTCAAATGGTTATCCTTAAATAAACTGTCATTGATAACTCTCTAGTGATGATGAGCTAGTTGGTCCTTTAGACTTGAGGTCATTGTACGAACTTGTGCGTGAACGGTGTCACTTAGATCTATGATCTAGTCTCGAATCTTCACTCATTGAAAGGTCTTAGGTTGGATGACACATGAAGCATACAAGGTAAGTAGTGACTAAGATAGAATTCGTCTGTCCATTAAGGGAAGTTAGTGTCATAGGCTCAGTATGATTCTTTGTGCTAAACTCGACCGGGGTATGTTGTAGGGAGTACAACATGGACATAACAAATGCCGATGTATACTGACCAGTGCTTGCTAGTAAGGTTGACGTTTTACCATACCCTAGGCTAAGCAGTGACATAGTTATGACGAAGAGACTATAACTGCGGTATTCATCACTGACAAAGTCAGAGTGATCCCAACGACACTTTTGTCAATGGGTCAATCACGTAATTATGATGCCGAAACAGTGGCGACACCTGCTGCTCGTGGTCACTGTCGTCTAGGGGTTTCGAGCCACAACCTGTAGTAGGGTCGGGCTGTAGGGTCTCACACCGAGTGGGATTTGTGTTTTAGTAATAGGAAGGGTTCAGGAGGAGTGCACTTGGGTGCACGAGAATAATTGAAGTCGCAAAGAATTTGTGACAATAAGTCTAGATTAAATGGGATTTAAAATGTCGCAAAAGGTTTGAGATTTTAGCATTAGTATACTGCTATAAGGGATTGTTGCATATGATGCAAAATGGATTGAAAATATATTGTAAAATGTTTACAAGAATATTTTACATAACTAACTTGGGTAGTCCCATTCAAAACACTCTTTCCAACGGATCTAAAATCAGCCCAGTCTGAGCTGCAGAGCTCAAGGAACAGACCAAAAGGCCAGAACTGGGCTTTTTCCCAGTTCTGGCCCAGCCCAGCATGTGCGGGCGGGTCTAAACCTGCTAGGCGGGCTGAACCCGCCCGCAAAGGGGAGGGTCCAGCCCGCTTAGCGGGCTGGACCCGCCTGCCAGGCGAGCGGGTCTGACCTGCCTGCTGATGCGGGCGGGCCCAGACCACTTAGGCGGGCTCGACCTAGAGCCCACCCGCCCGCACCGCGAGCGGTTCAGACCCCCCTGCCCAGAGCGGGCGGGTGCCCCAGGTGAACTGGGTTCGCCATCTGGGTGTGCCCAACTAAATGGTCGTCCCCACCAAGGGGCCCACAGTCCAGAAACCCTAAGAGGGCTAGTGACGGCTACGAAAATGCGAAATTTGTGACTTTTTGCTCAACTTTGAGCAATTGTTTGAGGGGCCAAACGAAGTCGGAATTCGTCTCTGTTTGTTTCTATGCATTCACCATTCATAGCTCTTCGAATTGATAGGATGTATCACTTCTGAAGCTCAATGGTGAGGAAGAGAAAATTGGTTGAAGTGGAGCCTTAGTATAAGGCAAAACTAATCCTAATTTTCTCCCCTAATTAAATAATCCCACATTGCTCGTGAGACGAGCAAGGGGTCCTGCCTCCAATATAAATAGGGGTCGACACCCCTTGGAAAAATTGCACCAAGTCTTTGAATCGTGTAGCTCCGAAAAGTTTTGAGCACACACGATTCAAGACAAATTATTCTCCCCTCCTCAATTCTTCTGTTCCTCCGTTCGTATCTTAGCATGACGACGAAGGGGATTTGGATTCGATCCAAAGGCTAAGACGTGGATCGCTCTCAAGTTAAACTTTCTTCGATGGGTTATTGGCTCGAAGATGCGGTGTCGGCTCGCTTCGGGTGGACCAGTTCGGAGGTGCAGAGGTAGCTAGCTTCGGGGAGCCAAAGTCTGTTACTGAAACGATGCTTTGTTTTCTACGGAAGCAAAGTTCCAGCTACGTTCTTTTAATGCTTTTAATTTATATCATTGCAGTAGTTTTGATCTATTTTGGGGCTCGTCAGATCCACCCCATGATAGTAGAGATCATGGCTAGTGTCTTTGATATTCTTAGAGCATTTTATTAAATAGTTTAATAATTCGAATTTTTCGTTGCTGTTTATATTTCTATAGTCTGTCCGACGTAGGACGTGTGTAGAATTATGCCTTAAGGGTCCCTCAAAACCCAACACTCCTTGCATCAGCCTCCCTCTCCGTCGATTGGGTATATCTCTCCCTCAATCTTTCAATCGTTCCCTAGGTTTTCAATTTCTGCCGAATTCAATTCTCACGGCACCCAAACTTCCATCTTCCTCTAAGGGGAAATCCCCTGATGTAAGGAAGCCTAGAAACCCTAAACCTAAGGCTGCCCCTACGAAGAAAGGCCCCTTCAAAGCTCGCATAAAACGAGCTTGGTCTCCTTCGCCTCCCACTAAATTCTCTACTCCCTCCAATTCCGAGGAATCGTGGCATGGTGATTCTGAGCCCGAGCCCCTTATCCATAAACGTAGGAAAACCCAGGTTCAGCCTCTAGATATTATCCTTGTCGAGCCACAAGCTCAACCTAATTTTCACGTTGATGAACCCCATGTTGGGACTTATGCTTCTGAAACTCATGCTACCCCTAAAGATCCTCCTACCCAAGGCCAAAATCCTCACGATGCTCCTCCTTCTGCTTCTACCACTCATATCCCCATGTGTCGTGACGACGCATGTTTGGCCAAATACCTTTCTTTGATTGGCATCAAGCTCCTCAAGGAGCGTTTTATCTCATATCAGTCTTTCACCATCGAGAAACTATCCCAGCTACTTACGACGACCAAATTGGTCGATCTGTTTAGGTACTCTCATGATGATTCTCCTCGTCCCTACCCCTTTCTTGTGAAACTTGTCTATGCTAACTGCATTCGCGGTGAGTATGCCGAGTCTAGGATACTGAACACTATTGTTCAGGGGACCCATATCAAGCTTGAATCCAAGCTATTAGGGACCATTCTTAGTATTCCCTCTACCAGTTCCTTGCCTGTCGACATATCTATCTCTTCTGTTGCTGATTTAGACCAAGTCGTCCTTCGGGACATGTTCCGGGAGATTCCTCCCATTTTCATCTCTGGAGTCAGATCATTCATGTTTACTACTAGAGGTTGGGCTATCCACCATGTGTTCAAGTCCAACATCCTACCGAAATACAGATCATTTGACCAGCCATCCCATGAGATTCTGAAATTTATATATGCCATATTCTCTGGGATGGAAGTGAACTGGGCAGTGGTCATTCTTGACCGGATGGACCATATTAAGATCCACTACTCCACTTCCCATATTCCATATGGAGGCTTACTTACCCATGTCTTTCACCATTTTGGCCTTGCCATGTCTACTTTTGAGCCAATCCTACTTGGCCCTTTTCTTGATGCCTCAGCAAAGTCGAAGTCTGCTTCGGCTCTTCTGACTGCATCAAAGAAGAGGCAGTCTACTTCACGCCCTTCTTCATTTACTTCTCCACCTGCTGATTCATCACTGCTTTCATCTTCTGCTGGACCTACATCTGATCCTCTCTTGTCGAGCTGGACAAGAAGGTATCTATATTATATGAGCTTTTCAGCCTATCATTCCAGCATCCGGGCATACCCTTCCCTGCCACGTCCAGTCATACATTTCATTTGTTGCTGCTCAGACCACTCAGCCAGCTGCTAGTTCTGGTAATGGTCAATCCCCTCCTGCTGACATCACCGAGCCTCCTCCTCCTATCTCACTAAGATTCCAGATGTTTCTGTTGATGCTGCTTCTGAGCCAGCTCCTTCTCAGGCTCCTCAGGGTGTTTCTGATGCTGTTTTTGCTGTCATGTGTCTGATGATCCGGAGACACATGACTTCTACATTGAGAGGAGTGCTCCAGAGGATTCCACTGACGTCGCTCAATTGGAATGATGCTGCTCACTCTAGGACTTCTTTTGTTAGGGTAAGAGTGTCTTAGACTTTTTTGTTGAGATATGGATGGATTTTGGATGTGTGATCTATGTATGGATGGTTGGCACGTTGTTTTCTTTTATGTATTATTTTAAGTTGGTTGTATGTGTTCTTGGTTGGTTGTATATGTAGGTCATATACTTTTGTGTACGTGGAGTTGGTATGTTTTTGTATACTCCATGTATTTTTCTCATATATATATATATACTTGTGGATTTTCTTTGGCTCATTTTACTCTGATGTGATCTCTCATATGTGTATATGTTGTGCAATTTTGTCTCTCTTTGTACTCTTTAATATATACGTTGTGTGGTGAGACACCTTGCATGATTAATGTTGATATTGGACTTCTATTCCTTTAGTCAACTAAGTTTTCTAGTTTTTGATGCGCTTTGATATGTATGTGTGTGCTACACCTTCACGTTTTCTTGATTTGCTATTGGTATCACATTAAAAACGTGTCACATTCTTTAAACTCCCATGAGTGTTTTAGTCTTATTTAGCACTATTGTTGTTATTTCCGTACTCCTTTTTAGGTAATGCCATAGGAGGAGAGAAATAAACAAATCATAATTTTGTTCTAATTATGGGCTAAACTTGAATCTAAGATTGAAGTTGCCTTAGATTCAGGGGGAGTAAGATATAATGAATTTGGATTCAAAAATCAAAAATTCTAATACTTGAATTCATTTCATTCATATATATATATATATCATACTAATGCTATAATTTGATCTCTAGATGCACAAATATTTTTGACTAACTTGATTGTCATCTATGTAGGGGAGTAAGTATTTTTAAGCACAATTATCTATCTTTTTGTTTATGTTTGTTTGTCATCACCAAAAGGGGGAGATTGTTGAGCATTGGACTTCTCCCTACTTGGTTTTGATGATGAGCAAACATAAATACTTGTGACTAATCCCCTACTTGTAGTTAATTCATTGCTTAAGCCTTTCATGAAGATCAATTAGCAATGGATGTCACTCAAGGATTAATCAAAGCTCGTAAAGTCGATTGGATGATCAAATATGAAGATAGAAGCTTCAAGAAGATCTCAAGATCATTCAATAGAAAGAAGATAGGCAAAAATAATTGTAATTTTTATTCTCTTTTCTTTCTCATTAGTATGTAGCTTAGAAGTTGGAGCACATACACACTTTCCATTCTATCTTAGGAAAGCATTAGAACTCATTTCCTAGGACCCCATATCATAATTCTCAAGCATGTGCATTTTGGACTTTCAACAAGCGACTGATGAACGAAATACAGGCGATTGTCCCCTTACAGGCGCCTGAGATTTGTTCTACAGTCGTCTGTTATGCACATACTTCTTAACTTGAATTTTGGGCTTTCTGTTCTTATCTTTCATCAGGTGACTACTGTAGAAGTACATGCGCATGTCCAGTTATAGGCGCATGTAACCTGTTAGTCAGTCACATGTCTCCCCTTGACCAGCATTCCAAAGTTTTGACATCTTTCACACTTGCACATGCAGGCGATGTAAGAAGGATTTACAGGCGCCTGCCCATGACACAGTCGCTTGTCCCAGCCTGTCAAACTTCCCAAGTTTTGACAACTTTCGCACTTGCATCTGCAGGCAATGTAAGAAGGATTTACAGGTGCATGTCCATTGCACAGTCGCCTATATGTGCTTCTACAGTCGTTTGTCCTGTCTTCCCAGAACTCCTGAGTTTTCACTATATACACACTTAGGAAATCAGTCGCATGTAGAAGGTTTCTCAGTAGCCTTTTGGTTTACCGGCACTTGACCAACCTTCATCAGTCGAGTGTCCTACGTGGTAAGTTACCGTTTGAATTCTCATCTACCCTCTGACACAGTGCAACAGGCGACTGAGTGTTCTTCACCAGTCGACTGTCTGAGTGTATTTTCTATCCGTTGGCTTTTCCACATGGTTTTCAAAGGGAGTTTTGGGTATTTTGCTTGAGGGTTTTAGAGAACCTATAAGAGGGTCTCTTACTGTTCCATTGAGGATTGCTTAGACAATCTTGCATTCATTCCTAAGCTTAGTCTCTTAAGCTCTCTCTTCCTCAACTCTCAAAGCCTAGAAATCTAAACTCTAATCTTGTTTTCCCACTTAAACCAAATCTGAGCTTCAAGCTTTAGTGAAGACATGTGCAAGGGCTTTCTCTCATCTTGGAAGAGACATCAACACACACACACACACACACTTGCTCTTTCAAGTTTTACTTCAAGGCATATTTGTTTGTAAGTGTTTACATTTCGAATTTCGTTATCTCGTATTTCGATTACACTCTCGGTTTGTGAGAGTGGGTTTGCGTGATCCCAAGTTGTGGGAGTCAAGGACATTGATTGTACATTAATTACACTTGTAGGGTTGCACAAGTGGGTTTAAAGGAAAGCTCAACTTAGGGTTCTAACTTGAATATCCAAAGGAATCCAGGTGGAAGGGATGTAGGATTACCGGGAACAAGTCGAGATTGGACTTGGGTAATTCGAACCCTTGAAATATCTCTTTGTTAGTTTGTTTCATTTTGTGCTAATTTATAATTCCGCATTTATTGTTGGTTATGGATTTAAATTGGTATAACTATCGTTTAAATTTTATAAACATGATTCAACGCCCCTTCTAGTGTTTTCCTCATAGCCAGTGTCCTTACACCTACATTTTACACGTGCTTCCCCTAAACCCATTTTCTGGAATCTCACATATCTCATGATAGACCGAGAATTCCAGGTTGTTGTTGACAATCAACTACTTACTCTCAAGTGTATGTCAATTCATCATGTCTTCTATTTCGACGGTCTCAATTACCGCATTCACATTTCCATTCTCGTTATTTCTATCAATGTCATGATATAACGACCATCCAATTCATTCTATTACCATGTTGCATGATTTTATCACTTTCAACATGTACATAGCATTATTGCCATTATAACATGAAACATAGTGACGTATGGCATGAAGCATGGGCATATTGACATTAGGCAAGTGTGTATGAGGAGTTATTTAAACAAGTAAGACAAAAGAAATAACAATATAAACATATGCATTTCTTAATATGGAGTCATATTGATCATGGTCACTCATTTCATATTATGTCTCTTTCGCAATTCCTTTCCTTCCTCCACAAAGGATGTCATGCATCCATGTGTCATGCCCATCACAAATACCACAACAACATATCACATTGTGCCATGCCAATTATGCACACCACATCCAATATATCCTGGATAGTATTACTCCATAACATGGTGCTATATGTCATTAGCAAGTGGCCACATGTACATTGGAAGCACCAATTTCATATCCCAAGTGTTATACACGTTAAAGAACAGCCGATATCACAAATTGGTATTTAGAATTAGACATAAGTGTCTAAATTTAAACTATAGGAATTTAGTTATGTTTCCATAGCAACTGTTTCAGAGTGTTTTCTCACTACAATGCGTTGACCGTGGAGAACCCGGTCAACGTGGTCAAGGGGCCCGCTTTGGGTCCCTCGGGGGCTTCGAATCGGTGCAGAAGGGGCGAGGGGAAGCCTCGGCCCTGGTTGAGACGCTCGGCCTCGGACAGACGTGCTCGGCCTCGGCTGGAAGGGGGACGAGGGGTAGCCTCAGTCGCCCGGGTAGATGCACGGCCGTCAGGTGGCGAGGGTGAGTCTCAGACCCGATTAGGACGCTTGGCCTCGGTAGGGCGTGCTCGGCCAAGGAAGGCTGATGGTGAGGGGAAGCCTCACCGTCCGGTTGATCGAGTGGTCGGTGAGGGGCGAGGGGTAGCCTCGGCCCGTTGGTCTGTTGTTCACCTGCGTAGACGAGAACGCTCGTCAGGGGGCCGGACCTTGGTTCCGGCCAAATCCCCTCCGATGCCTAAGTCAGATAGAGATCTGAGAAAGGAGGCCCGGCGGAGACGGTCCGACTCGTGAGGAGATCGTGACGGCGTCTCTCGGCGCGAACGGGGGAGGAAGGAGATGAATTGGGGGAACGAGGTCGTTGATGGAGTACCTTAGGTTTTGTTACCTGAGATGCGGTCCCTTTCTTCGTCGTCTTCCTGACCCTTTTGTAGAGCTCCCAGCGTGATTGGCTCTGGCCCACGTCCCACGCCCGCCATCGATCGTGCCCCATCCGTCCCCCCTCGCCGCCGCCCTCTCCGCCATGCCAGCACCTCCCCATTATCGCCATTTAGTGGTCGCGTGTCCGGGGGAGCGGTTTTCGCAGGAGTGGGCGAACGACCAACGGGTTATGGGGGCCGGGTTGGATCGACGTTTCGAGAAGGTCCCTTATAGGGCCTTTGTCGAATGGGCTGTCAGGATGCAGGTGGGCTCTTGGGCTCGTGCTTTATGGGTCTCGGTCAAATAGGCGTAACAATTGCCCCCATCGGTCGGGTTGATCGGCCCCGGCCGGTTCGGCTCGGCCGATGTGACCTCTGCCGATTTTGACAGGCTCTCCAGTCGATGCCGACTCATTTATTAGTCGTCATCATGAGTTAGCCCGTTCGATGTTTTTAAGGCGCGGGTTCCGAAGCGCCGTCGGCCTTCAGATGTTGCCACGTGTAGCGGCAAGCTTATCCCTGCCGCTCGCAGAGTCGTCTTAAGTGGAGAAGCCGAGGGATTCGTGGGCCGCCATCCCGTCGTCTTTCTTCTTTGCGCTGATCCCCCTTCTGTTTGAGCTTTCCCCCATGTCGTCTTCCTCTGCTACGGGCTCGGTTCGGTCGGAGCGTGATGCGGCTCCGGGTCTGGCGGGTGGCACTCCTTCGACGATCAGTCAGCACGGGGATGATCTTTCAGGGGTTCCTTCTGAGGTCATGGCGTGGCCTTCGTCGATCTGTGCCACCGCCATCGGGAGCATGCGCTCCTCCTACCTGCTCCCGCCCTACTCGGCTCGTGCCCCTGGGGCTGACGAGCGGATCTGCTCTCCTGGTCCCAATGAGGTCGGAATATATGAGAAGTGCTTCCACTTCGGGCTCCGTTTCCCGCTTCATCCTTTTATCGTTGAGTTCCTTCAGGCCCACAATGTGTGCTTGTGTCAATTCTGTCCCAACGCCGTCGGGATCCTCGTCGGGTTCGTTGTCGTCTGCATGCTGAAGGGTGTGGTGCCCTCTCTCCGCCTCTTTGCCCAGTTCTACCGCCTGAGCCTCCACCAATCGGGGGCGTGGATTTACGTCAGCGCCCGCCCGAAGATGTCCCTGGTGCTGGGGTTGCCGAGTTCTCTGAAACGCTGGAAGGGGGAATACGTGTTCGTCACATTCCCCTCGAGCGTACACTTCCCGGCACGGTGGGTGGCGGCCGGTGCCGTTGTTCTCAATCTGGGTGAGCCGACGGTCGCTGAGCAGCAGACGGCGAGGGACATGTTGGCGATTCCTCCGAGGGAGCGCTCGATCGACTTCCTCTTTAGTGACTTTAATTTGCGTAAGACGGTGTGGCCCCCAGGTAAGCTGCTCCGTGCGTTCGCCCCTCGAGATCGCCCAGGTTCTGCTCTGTCTCTCATTTATCCTTTGAGTGCAGGTGGGTTCCCTCTCGGTCCTTCTCCCGCCAGCGCTCTCGTGCAGGCTTCAAACCCGGATCCGCGCAGAAGGGACCATGTGTTGGCGGTCCGGAAGAAGCAGCGGGTTGTGACCGTATCCGGAGGCTCGAAGCAAAAGAAGATGGCGTCTCCCTCTCTCCCCTTGCAGGGATCTCCCGAGAGGCTCCGTGGGGGGGTCGAGGGGGCCGACGTTCAGCCGACTGCTGACTGACCTCATCCCGCTCCCGTTGAGGTTGCCTGGCCGTGGGCCGGCCCTTCACCTCTTCCGGACGGCTTTCTCCCTGATGCTTACAGTCGGTATCTGGGGGCGTTCCGCTCCGCTCCTGGCGAGTTCCCTTCGTCAGGGGAGGGTCTTCTTCGTCCACGCTTTCCAGTGGGTGAGAAGGAGTCGGTGTTCTCGAGCCGTGGAGCCGCCGCTCGAGTGGCCGAGAACTGTTGTCTCCCTCCCGACCAGGCGGTGTTGGACAGAGTCAGAGGTGATTGCTTGGCTACCTTCGTGATCCAGGCTGGTCAACAGGTAGTGCGTCTCTGCTTGTCCCCCCGTTCTCTTGCCGCTTTTGCCCTCTTACCTTCGTTGCTTTGGCACAGTTGTCCTCGGTGGGCCTCTCGATGAGGCGCCAATTCGCGGCTCTTCCCAAAGCCAAATCCGTGGCTAGGCTAGGCCCTGAGGTCCCCGGCGAGGAGGAGGAGGAAGCTGGTCAGTTGGAGGAAGCGCGGGTCCAATCCCTGAACTCCCGCATAACTGAGCTGTCCTCTGCCCTGGAGGCGGCGGATCGCGAGAGAGCCGTGGCTCTGGCCGCGAAGTCCGAGGCTGAGACGCGGCTCGCCTCTCTTTTAAAAGACGTCGACGCGTCTGGAGGAGTCAAGCAGATCCCCGGCCCGGCTGCTGCCCCCGACGCCTCGGAGCTCTCCGATCGTCTGGATGCGGAGGAGGAGCAGGCGAGGGCCCTTGCTGCCCAACTAGGAGAGAAATCCCGGGAGATCGAGAAGGAGAAGGCGGAGCACCAACGCCAGGTAGAGACCTTAGAGGCCCAGCTGCGTGGGCTCGAGGAGGTGGATCCGGCCCGGATCGCTCAGGATGCCGTGGCGGAGTATGCCACCTCCTTTGTGGAGACCGCCTTGGCGACGTCGTATGAGAAGGGCTTCGCCCGGTGCCAGTCCGAGATCCAAAAGAAGTTCCCGCTCTCGGGGATTGACTTCGAGAAACTTCGGATGTACCCTGACGCCGAACAGAGCAAGGGGGGAGACCCTAGTGAGCTGCCAGCTTGTGGCTCCACCGGTGCCCCCGGAGAAAAATGAGGGAGGGGAATGCCCCTCGACCTCTTCGCGTATCCCTCTGTATGCCTTTTCGCTTTAGCTGGAAAGGAGTGAATTTAAAACAAATTCATTTCATAGGAAGTGATACATCTATTGAAAGTATTTGCGTAAATATTCCGCATTCCAAGTGTGAGTGAGAACTCTCCCTTCCATGTCGGCTAGTCGGTAGGCTACGGGTCCGAGGACCTCGACGACTTTGTAGGGTCCCTCCCATCTAGCCGTGAGCTTCCCTTTGCGAGCGGTATCGGTGGTGAAGCCCGCTTTCCGGAGGACCAGGTCCCCGAGGTGGAAGCTTCTCCCTCGCACCCGAGCGTTGTAGTATCGGGCCACCTTTTGCTTTTGGCGGACGATGGTGGCCAGTGACTGCTCCCGTCGCTCGTCGAGGAGCTCCAGGCTGAGCCCTAGGCCCTGCGAGTTCCGGTCTTCGTCGAAGTATTTGAGGCGAAGAGATTCTTCCCCCAATTCGACCGGCACCACCGCCTCGGCCCCGTAGGTGAGCATGAAGGGGGTCTCGCCAGTAGCCTCCTTGTGGGTCGTTCGGTATGACCAGAGTATCCCGGGGAGCTCTTCCGGCCAGTTCCCTTCGGCGTCCTTTACTTTCTTTCGGAGGGGCTCTATGATACACTTGTTGGCCGCCTCTGCCATCCCATTGGTTTTGGGGTGTGCCACCGAGGCAAAGAGGAGCTTGATTCCCCATTCCTCGCAAAAATCTTTAAACCCTGCTGAATCAAACTGCTTCCCGTTGTCTGTGACGATGGCCCGTGGTACTCCGAATCGGGAGATGATGGAATTCCACACGAAGCTTTTCGCTTTCTTCCACGTGATGGTCGCCAACGGCTTGGCCTCGATCCACTTGGTGAAGTAGTCCACTGCCACGATCAGGTGCTTCCGCTGCCCTCGTCCTAGCTTGAACGGTCCGAGGATGTCGAGCCCCCATTTCGCAAAGGGGAGGGGGCTCACGATGGGGATGAGCTCTGACGGAGGAGTCGAGATGTGGTGGGCATACCTCTGGCATTCTTGGCATTTCTGCACGTAGCTTGTAGCATCTTTGGCCAAGGTCAGCCAGTAGTACCCCTGCCTTAAGATCTTCTGCGCGACTATCTTGCCCCCGTGGTGATTCCCGCAGATCCCGTCATGAACCTCCTGTAGGACGTAGTCAGCTTCTTGCGGTCCGATGCACTTCAGGTATGGGAGGACGTCCGTCTTGGTCCAGCGTCTCCGGTAGAGCGTCCCCTCATGGATCACGTATCGGAGTGCTTTTCTCTCCAGGGTTCGGCGCTCATCCCCATCGGCCGGCACCTCTCCGTGGGTGAGGTATCGGATGATCGGGTCCATCCAGGTGGGCTCTTGGTCGATCGCCATCACCTCGTGCTCCATCGTGCTGGGGGACGGCAGGTTCTCTACGTAGATGGTGCGGCCCAGCTCCTTTGGCGAGGACGAGGCCAGTTTTGATAACGCATCGGCCCGCGCATTCTCTGATCGTGGGAGGTGTAAGACCTCCACGTCCTTGAATTTGGACATCGCCGCTCTGGCGACTGGGAGATATCTCTGCATCGCCTCCTCCCGTGCCTCGTAACTCCCTAAGAGTTGGTTGACAATGAGCTTCGAGTCGCTGAGGAGGCGGACGGACTCGGCCCCGAGCTCCAGGGCCAGCCTCAGGCCGTTGATCACAGCTTCGTATTCCGCCACGTTGTTCGTGGCCGGGAACTCGAACCGCAATGCGTATTCCGCGATGTTCCCCTCCAGAGACCGGATCGCAATCCCGGCCCCTCCTCCTGACTGCGTGGCCGACCCGTCCATATGAACTATCCACGCTCCTGGATCCTCTGGCTGAAAGTGGTCAGCCGAAAGAAAGAACAAGGGTTGAGCAGTTACCGTCCCCGGGCCTTCTCCCTCTGGGGGGCCATTTCCTTCCGTCGTGCATTCGGCGATGAAGTCGGCTAGGGCCTGTCCCTTGATGGCCGTGCGCGGTTTGAATCGGAGGTCGAACTCGCTCAGCTCCACTCCCCAGTTTAGCATCCTTCCCATTCGATCGAATCTCTTGAGGTTCTGTTCTAGCTGTGAGTCGGTCAGGATTAGTATGGTGTGGGCCTGGAAATAGGGTCGGAGCCTTCGCGCTGAGAGGACGAGGGCGTACGCCAGTTTCTCCATGGGCGAGTATCGCACCTCCGCCCCCTTCAAGATCCGGCTCGTGTAATATACCGGCCATTGCACCCCGCTGTCCTCCCGGATCAGCACCGAACTCATAGCTTCCTCTGCGCACGCCAGGTAAAGGCTCAGCGACTCCCCTTCCCGGGGTTTGGACAGGAGAGGGGGGCTGCGGAGATACTCTTTGAGGTCCCCGAACGCCCGGGAGCAGTCTTCGTCCCAGAGTATCGTCTTCCTATTGTTCGGAGGTTCCGCGATTGCTTTCCTCAGGACCTTGAAGAAGGGAAGCGATCTTTCCGCTGATTTGGAAAGGAATCGCCCCAGGGCTGCGATGCGCCCATTCAACCTCTGTAGCTCCTTGATCGTCGTCGGCTCGCGCATGTTAACCAGCGCCTCGATCTTGTCGGGATTAGCTTCAATACCACGATTAGTTATCATAAATCCCAAGAATTTGCCAGATCTTACCCCGAACGTGCATTTCGCGGGGTTGAGCCGAATGTGGTGTCGCCGCAACCGCTCGAAGGTCTCCCGCAAGTCGGCGATGTGGTCTTCCGGTCGCCTTGACTTGACAAGCATGTCGTCGACGTAGACTTCTAGGTTCCTCCCGATCTGGGAGCTGAACACCTTGTTGACCATTCTCTGGTAGGTGGCCCCCGCGTTCTTCAAGCCAAAGGGCATCTTCTTGTAGCAGTAGGTTCCCCGGTCCGTCGTGAAGGCTGTCATCTCTTCGTCCCGGGGGTCCATCTGGACTTGATTGTACCCGGAGTAAGCGTCCATGAAGCTTAGCATCTCGTATCCCGAGGCGTTGTCCACCAGGTGGTCGATGCGCGGCAGGGGATAGCTATCCTTGGGGCAGGCCTTGTTGAGGTCACTGAAGTCCACGCACATTCGCCACTTACCGCTGGGTTTTTTGACCATCACAACGTTCGACAGCCACTCCGGGTACCAGACTTCTCGTATGAAGCCGGCATCGAGGAGACGCTCCACTTCCTCGGAGGCTGCCTTCATCTTCTCGCCGCCCAGGTTACGCTTCTTCTGCCTAACCGGTTTGAAGTTGGGGTCGGCGTTGATCTGGTGGACGATCACCTGGGGGTCCACGCCGGGCATGTCTTCAGGCGACCAGGCGAAGATGTCCAGGTTCGCCTCCAGGCACTCGATCAGCTGGTCCCTTAGGTCCGGGCTCAGCCCTCTCCCGATCGAGACGAACCGGCCCTCGATGTCCGTGACCGGGATTTGCTCCTGCTCCTCCGCAGGGGTGGGCCTAGGCCCACTCCTTAAGTCAAGCGCGGCCATCCGGTCAGCTAGACGATCCTCGGGACCTTCCTCCGCCAGTTGATAGCAGGTATTCGGTCTCCCCACGTCGCCTTCGACTTGCCCCATCCCCCCCGGCGTTCAGAACTTAATGGTCCGATGGAGGGTCGAGACCATCGCGCCGACGGCGTTGAGTAGGGGTCGGCCGATGATCCCATTGTATTCCGACCCGATCCCCAATACGATGAATTCCACCGCTAGGGTCACAGAGTCTGGTGTGTTTCCGAGCGTTACCGGGAGATGGATAGTGCCGATGATGGGGGTGGAGTGACCCGTGAATCCGACCACGGGACCCGAACGAGGTCGCAAGTCTCCTTTCTGCCGGCCCATCTTCTCCAGGGTTGACATAAATAGGACGTCACAGGAGCTGCCGGTGTCGACAAGCAGCCGTCGCACTAAGGTAGTGTCTATGACCACTGATACCACCAAAGCCACGTCCGAGCTGCGTGCCGTTACGGGCGCACTCGGTCTCCCAACCGGTGGGGAAGGGGAGGGCACCCCGGCCCTTTCCTCACGACTCTCCTCGTGTCGGTCCCGTGCCCATTCTTGGCAACGATGGCGGGGCCTGTCGCCCCGCGTCGGGACCTCGCCCTTCTTTCGCCGAGAGGAGGGGGGCCGCGTCATCGTAGATGTGGTTTGTTTCTTCGTGGGACAGTTCTCGTTCCCACAGACGGTGCCAGATGTTTCAGAGTGTTTTCTCACTACAATGCGTTGACCGTGGAGAACCCGGTCAACGTGGTCAAGGGGCCCGCTTTGGGTCCCTCGGGGGCTTCGAATCGGTGCAGAAGGGGCGAGGGGAAGCCTCGGCCCTGGTTGAGACGCTCGGCCTCGGACAGACGTGCTCGGCCTCGGCTGGAAGGGGGACGAGGGGTAGCCTCAGTCGCCCGGGTAGATGCACGGCCGTCAGGTGGCGAGGGTGAGTCTCAGACCCGATTAGGACGCTCGGCCTCGGTAGGGCGTGCTCGGCCAAGGAAGGCTGATGGTGAGGGGAAGCCTCACCGTCCGGTTGATCGAGTGGTCGGTGAGGGGCGAGGGGTAGCCTCGGCCCGTTGGTCTGTTGTTCACCTGCGTAGATGAGAACGCTCGTCAGGGGGCCGGACCTTGGTTCCGGCCAAATCCCCTCCGATGCCTAAGTCAGATAGAGATCTGAGAAAGGAGGCCCGGCGGAGACGGTCCGACTCGTGAGGAGATCGTGACGGCGTCTCTCGGCGCGAGCGGGGGAGGAAGGAGATGAATTGGGGGAACGAGGTCGTTGATGGAGTACCTTAGGTTTTGTTACCTGAGATGCGGTCCCTTTCTTCGTCGTCTTCCTGACCCGTTTGTAGAGCTCCCAGCGTGATTGGCTCTGGCCCACGTCCCACGCCCGCCATCGATCGTGCCCCATTCGTCCCCCCTCGCCGCCGCCCTCTCCGCCATGCCAGCACCTCCCCATTATCGCCATTTAGTGGTCGCGTGTCCGGGGGAGCGGTTTTCGCAGGAGTGGGCGAACGACCAACGGGTTATGGGGGCCGGGTTGGATCGACGTTTCGAGAAGGTCCCTTGTAGGGCCTTTGTCGAATGGGCTGTCAGGATGCAGGTGGGCTCTTGGGCTCGTGCTTTATGGGTCTCGGTCAAATAGGCGTAACAGCAACAAAAATCATAAACTTTTGTATAATTATACTAATATGTATGGCCTACAGATCATGGGGTATAAAAGATGTCCTGAAACTGGATTACATAGCAGTCAAGAACAGTTATTTGTAGTGAAATACAATCATAATCATGTTAAGGTCTCAACATGAAAGGTATAGCTCATTCAAATAGGATTCCAGATGGTCTTAAATTATAGCATTTGGATGTCTAGAGAAAAAGGTTATGCTCAATTCAACAAGATGCTGTAGAATCTGACAGAATTGCTATTATGAAAGAAATCATCAATTTCAGTCTAATTACAGCAGATTTTGAATATGGTCATTAAATAAAAGTTGTAGATAACTTAACAAGATTTCCAGGTTGTATTAACTCATAACTTTTAGAGATCTAGAACAAATGTTATGCTCATTCCAATAACTGCAACAGAGCAGGGACAATAATATAAGTCTCCGCGAAGCGTCAATCCAAATCAGCTGCAGAGGAGTGTACGGGAGTAGCCAACTCAACACGGAAGTCATGGGCCTCTGGATCATCATGAATATCCTTGGGAAGAGGAGTAGCAGCAACAGTAGAGGAGACATCCTGAGGAGCCGGAGAAGCAACCGGCTCATAAGAAATGTCAACAGTAGGCTCAGAAAGCTCAGTGGTGAGGGGAGGAGGAGGCTGAGAAGGCTGATGAGATGGTACAAAAGATCTGAGATGGGCAGGGAAGGGAATGCCCTAATGCTGGAACATCAGATGGACCAACTCATAAAGACCAGAAACCTTCTCGTCCAAAAGATCACGAGAGGGTGCAGCAGATGACGAGGGCTGAACAGTAGGTGGAGCGGTGAATTAAGATGGGGTTGAAGAAGATTGCCTCTGTTGGATATGGAAGACGTTAGTACACCCTTGTAGGGGATGTATGAGGGAATACGGACCTCGAACGTCGCGTACACGAAGTCGTGTGCAAAGGGAATATGTTCCCTTGCGGAGATGATCTCTAGATTGATGGGAAAGTCGCATTATATGTGCATAAGTGCATGCGACATATGGCTAATAAAGGGGTAATATCTTAAGCTTATATTGTACCATGCATATGGTACAACTTAAGCTTATAATATGCCATGTACGATGGTACACCTTAGTTAAATTGTTCCAAAGGAACAATTACTCCTAAAATAACTACCTTGGGGGCTATAAATAAGACCCAAGGGTTAGCCATTTCCTTACACTTTTGCATGGCATTCTTGCATGCATTTTCATTCTAGCGAAGCTCTGCCGAAATACTTCCTCTCCCTTTATCCAAGTTCTTAATCTAAAAGTAGAGATTTAGATTGTGGATTTAGTAGCCTTACTCCGTTCGTGAGAAGACTCGATCCGCCATGGCGAATCCGAAGGCGAAGTTCGTAGACTACCGTGCCGCATACGCAAGCGTAAGTCTCAACTTCATTTATCGATCCTAACTCTGTTTTGGCAGGATCCAATATTGGTATCAGAGCCATACGGGTTCACCCCGGTCAAACCGCCGCCCCGTCGAAACTATGAACGAGTCGTTGTCTTTTTCACGAATGGGTATCCTACCATTACGGATATGGTAGGAACGCTTCGTGACGGAGAGAACGCAGCGGTTGTTCTTTTCACGTTAGGGTCTCCTATCATTACGGATATGGTAGGAACTCTCCGTGACGGGAAGAACCGACCGTTCACGTAGTATGTTATTTTTCATTTTTGGCACACGGCCATTAGAAAATAACCACTTTCTCGACGAACGGGTGCTTCATCGACGAACGGGTGCTTCATCGAGGAAGAAGGTGGTGGTTATTCCCATCGGGGAAGATGAATTTTAGTGCATGTGCACCATGGCCAAATGGGCTATGAAGGCCATGCACCCCCCTCCCCATGCGGAGGGGGTTGGCTACGGCCAATAACCACCGCGGCAATCCCCACCGACGGGGGTGTGCGGCCACCCCACACAAGGGGAGGCCGGCTATGGCCAAAGGGCCATGGCCGGCCAAGGCAAAAATGGCCTTGGCCATGACCGGCCATGGCCAAGCCATGGCCGGCCATGGCCAGGCCTGCAGTGGCCGGCCCTGGCAGGGGCCAGGGCCTGGCCGGCCCTGGCCGGCCTCGGCCAGGGCAGAGGCCCTGGCCGAGGGGGCCAGGGCCCCTGGCCGGCCAGGGCAGAGGCCCTGGCCGGGAGAAGTTGCAGACCAAATAATTGGTCGACCAATTTGGTTGTTTTGGTCGACCAATCTGGCAGAAGGTCTTGGTCGATCGCAAACTTGCCGACTGACCCATACGGGGTGACAAAAGGCCTTGGTCAAACTCGAATGTGTCGATTAGCCCATACGGGGCTAACCACAGTGCCGACTAGCCCAATTTTGGGCTAACATTTTAATGAAGTTTTTCCTTGGGCTCTACTCCTTGAAGATTAGCCATAGTGCTCTACTTCATGCGAGATTAGCCATGTCATTGTGCTCTACTCTACGGAGATTAGCCAATGTACTTATGATGTTGTGCTCTACTCTACGGAGATTAGCCAATGTATTTAAAATTTTTTTTGAAAAAGATGTTTTCAAATAGGTTATGTCCCGTCCTTAATCGGGATAGCGCAATTTAGAATTCCAAGTCCTACCACGATCCGGCCATGGTTATCTAACCCATGGGTGTGTAGAACAGGTCTTGTGGCTTGGCAATTGTTGCGCTAAAATTCTTTGCGCAAACTCTCACCTATTCCATTTTGAAAGATATGTTTTTTTTCAAAAGTAATTTTCCGCTACGAAGTACTATAAGAGTACGATTGTTTGATAAGTGATGAGGGAATATTGAAGTTTGTTCTAGATGGTGATTGGAATCATAGAGACCTTTTCGATTCTAGAACAACATCTTCAATATTTTTCGAAAGTAACTTATCAAATATAATATAATTCCAAGTGGGATTTGAATTTTTAGAACTATCCAAATGGGATATTCTATTATCATTTCAAGTGGGAGTTATATTTTAAGAATTTTTATGCAATGTTTTGATCAAACTTTCGGTTTTGTGTCTTTTGCAGCATTTTAAAAGTAAAATGTCTTCCGCTTCAAAGACAAGAGAGTGTTTAAGAAAATGGCATGTTCCATATGTGCTTTTTCTAGTGGCTTTATAACCAGCATAGTCTGAGTCATAATAAGAAATTAAATTAAAAGTGCTACCTTTGGGATAAAACAATCCAAAGTCAGAAGTGGTCTTAAGATATCTAAATATATATTTTACTGTTTTAAGAAATGATTCCTTTGGGTCACATTGGAATCGTGCATAAGCGCATACACTAAAAATTATATCTGGTCGGCTTGCAGTTAAATAGAGCAAAGAACCGATCATACATCGATATATTTTCCGATCAACCTTTTTACATGTTTCATCTTTGTCTAAAGAGGTGGACATGGCCATAGGTATGTTCTTTCCTGATGCATTCTCCATCCCGAACCTTTTGAGTAGATCTTTGGCATATTTCGTTTGGTGAATGAAGGTTCCCTCTTTTAACTGCTTAATTTGTAGTCCGAAGAAGTATGTAAGTTCGCCCATATGGCTCATTTCGAACTCTTCCTGCATTATCTTAGCAAAGTCTCGACAAAGATCTTCGTTAGTATATCAAAACATAATGTCATCTATATAAATTTGAATAAGAATGTTATCATCATGAATTTTCTTAACTAATAATGTGGTGTCTATTTTTCCAACATTATATCCTGAGTTGAATAAGAATTTTCTTAATCTTTCATACCAAGCTCTTAGAGCTTGTTTCAGGCCATATAATGCTTTATTTAGCTTATACACATGTCCTACTTTCTTATCATGTTCAAAGCCAAGAGGTTGTTCAACATAAACTTCCTCCTTTATATATCCATTTAAGAATGTACTTTTTACATCCATTTGGTATAATTTAAAATTTTTATATGATGCAAATGCAAGCAACATCCTAATGGATTCTAGTCTAGCAACAACAACAAAAGTTTCGTCGAAATCGATACCTTCTTCTTGTGAATATCCATGTGCCACTAACCTTGCTTTGTTTCTTACCATATTTTAGTCATCGTCTAATTTGTTTAGGTACACCAATTTTGTGCAGATGACTGGATGATCTTCTGGTCTGGGTACTAGTTCCCGTACTTGGTTTCTCTCAAATTGTAGAAGTTCTTCTTACATGGCTTCAATCCCTGCTTCATCTGCAAAAGCCTCATCTATCTTTTTCGGCTCAATGTTAGAAACAAATGCAACATGTGTCATGTGTTCAATTTGAGATCTAGTCCTAACACCTGCATCAATATCACCAATAACTTGTGTGTGTGTGTGGGTGATGTGTAACTTCAGGAAAATATTTTGGTAAAGGATTGGATGTATTAACATCAGAAATAGGTGCAATATCAGAAATAGGTGCAACATCATCGTCAATATTAATGCGAGTATTGCTAGTAAGGGATTCATCAAATGTTACATGCATAGTTTCAACAACATCTTTGGTTCTTTTATTGAGATTCTATATGCTTACTACGAAAAGAGAAACCGATAAATATGCCTCATCTGCTTTAGAGTCAAATTTATCTAAGTTATCTTTTGTGTTAAGAATATAGCATTTACAACCAAAAACTTGTTGAGTATTGGACTTCTACCTACTTGGTGTTGATAATAAGTAAACATAAATACTTGTGACTAATCCCCTATTTGTAGTTAATCCATTGCCTAAGCATATCATGAAGATCAATTAGCAATGGATGTCACTCAAGGATCAATCAAAGCATGAAAAGTGGATTGGATGATCAAAGATGATGAATGATCAATATTAATCTTTTTATTCTCTTCTAGTATGTAGCTTAGAAGTAGAATTATGTTGGAGCGCATGCACATCTTTATTTTGGTCCTAGGAAATCATTAGACCACATTTCTTTGGCCTCCAATTCACATTTCTCAAGCATGTGCATTTTGGGATTTCAACAGGCGACTGCTGAATGTTTTACAGGTGCCTGTCTCCAAACAGTCGCCTGTGATTTGTTCTACTGTCGTCTGTTTTGCACATACTTTATCATTTGGTTTTTGGGCTTTCAGCTATATCTTTATTCAGGCGACTGCGCCTGTCCAAATTACAGGCGCATG
The DNA here is from genome assembly GCA_030789695.1 of Scilla litardierei. Taxonomy (NCBI): domain Eukaryota; kingdom Viridiplantae; phylum Streptophyta; class Magnoliopsida; order Asparagales; family Asparagaceae; genus Scilla; species Scilla litardierei. Next base: position 97,914,496 of record CM061135.1, on the reverse strand, counting down.
TGATTTGTTAGTTAGTCGCATGTCTCTCTCCTGCCCACAGATCATTATCTTCTTCATTCGGCCAGATGACTGATGTTGACTTGACAGTCGCCTGGCCATGGTACATGCAACAATGCATTCCTCCTCAGTCGCCTGTCAATCCTTGCCTTAACACTTGGTGTTTGACAAGCTCTGCAAGTTGTGACCAGACAACTGATGTTGGTTTTACAGTTGCCTGCCCATGGCACATGCGCCTATGGATACCACATCAGTCGCCTGTCCCTTCTTCCCAACATTTACAGAATTTTCTCAACTTACTCATGTTTCGCTCAGTCGCCTGTAGAATGTTTTTCGGTCGCCTGTTAAGTTTACATGCGCCTGCCAGACCTTCATCAGTCGACTGTCCTACGTGGTAAGTTGTCGTTTGAATTCTCACCTACCCTCTGACACAGTGCAGCAGTCGACTGTTGGTTCTTCATCAGTCGACTGTCGAGTGTGTAAATTCCATCTGTTGGCTATTTCTCCACAAATTTCAAAGTGGTTTTTGGGGATTCTATTTGAGGTTCCATTGAAGGATTCTGTTTAGAGAACCTATAAAGAGTACTTCTAATGTTCCATTGACATGTTACTCATCTACTTGATCATCTCTTGAAAACCTAAGTCTTTAATATTCAAGTTTTCAAAGCTCTCAAATTCAAAAGCCCTAGATTTCCAATCCCATTCTCTCTTGCTCTCCAACCTAGAAACAAAGTGATACCCTCTAGGCAAATTGATGGTGACAAGAGAAATGGATTTTCTCTCTTCTTGGAAGAGACTTCAACACACAACACACTTGCTCATTCAAGTTCTACTTCAAGGCATAAGTGATTGTAAGTGTTACTATTTCATTATTTCATATCTTTCGATATTATTTTTACTCTCGGTTTGTGAGAGTGGGTTGCTTGATTTCACTTGTAGGGTTGCTATAAGTGGGTTTAAAGGAAACCTCAAGTTATGGTTCTAACTTAAGTATCCAGAGGTATCTGAGTGGAAGGAACGTAGGATCACAGGAAACAAGTCGGGAGTTGACTTGGTTAATCCGAACCCTTGAAACATACTTTGTGTTAGCATTGTTTCATTTTGGGTTTATTTATAATTACGCATTTATTGTTGGTTAGGAGTTTAAATTGGTATAACTATCGTTTAAATTTTATAAACAATATTCAACCCCCCTTCTAGTGTTTTCCTCATTGCCAGAGTCCTTACAATTGGTATCAAAGCAAAGGTTTTTAGCTATGGCATCCAACAACAACAACAACGTTCCTCCACTTCATTCGTACAACAATAACGATCTTGATGGTGTGTCTACTGTCTTCGAAGGACAATCAACGGTTCGTCCTTTGTGTTTCAATCGCACAAATTTCAGCTATTGAAAGTGCCGGATGGAGACGTTTCTTAGGAGTATTTCTCTTTAGAGAACCCTCCATAAGGAATATATTGAACCCTCCGAAGAGGATTTTTACTAATGGACTCCCTCTGAGAAGTCCGCCGAAGTGAACAATGTCAAAGCAATGAACACTCTTCATTGTACATTGGATCCGGATGAGTTCAATAAGATATGCAAATGTAAGAGTGTATATTAAATATGGAACTATCTAGTTGTTACCCACAAGGGAACGAACAAGGTAAAGTTGTCTAAATAATATGTTGCAATACAAAATTTCAATATGTTTCATATGCAGGATAATAAGAACATTGCAACAAGGTACGAATGCTTCACCGACATCACCAATGAGCTTGAAGATCTTGGTCAAGTCTACACCCAACAAGAAAAGGTGAGAAAGAAAATCATGGGAATGACCTCAAAATGGAAAAGAAGAGCAATCGCCATTGAGGAGGTCAGTGACATGAAGAATTACACCGTGTTGAATTTCATCGGTACTCTCATGTCTTATGAAGTAAGAAGGGAGAACCGAGTAAAGATTAGAGAAATGATGAACCCAACAGAGGCCAAGAAACATTAGCATTCAAGGCTACTTCTTCATCCTCCGATAGTGAAGAATCCGAAAACGAAATGGACTTGGAAGAAATGACACAAATGGCAAAGAAGTTCCAACTCTTCTTTCGCAAAGGTAAATTTCCTTCCAAAACTAAATTTGATTCCACTAACAATACATCATCTCTTTGTTTTAAGTGTAACAAGCCAGGGCACATCAAGAAGGATTGTCCAATGCTTAGAAACAAAGAAAAGTGGAAAGCTCCAAAGTACCACAAGTCTGACAAATACAAGAAGGACAAGAAGAAAGGACTTGTTAGGAAGTTTGAGGATTCAAGCAGAGATTCCTCTAGTGAATCCAAGGATGAAAGGGTGAGAGTGCACATATGTGCTTCATGGCCCTAGAAGATCCACTCTCCGATGAGAGTGATAGTGACAACGATGAACCCGAGGTAACCATGGATGATCTTCGTATTGCTAACGAAGAATTATTTTCTAAGTATCAGTCTCTTATGCTTAGATATACTACTTTAAATAAATCTAATATTAGCAAATCATCCATGACATGCATCATCAACAATGGCACCATTGTTGATTCACTTACACTTGAGAAAGCAAATTTGATTTCTCAAAATGACATCTTAAGAAATGAGGAAACTCCCTCAAATCTCAACTAGATCAAAATTATTCTAAAGATAGTCTTGATCTAGCTTCACAACATACACAATTCGGTGTTGAGAATGATTCTTTTAAAACCCAAGTGCACGAGCTCAAAACACGTGTGTCCACTTTGGATACCAATATTTCTTCTCTTAAGGAGAAATATGAGCTCATGTCCTCCCAAGTTAAGAAATTTAACAAAGGGAAAGGGCAATTGGATGAATTGCTTGTAAACCAATTTCCAGCCACACATCGTGTTGGTCTTGGTTATGTGGAATCAAATGCATCCAAATCTCGCACCTCCTATAGTGGTGTAACTATAGATTTTGTGAGGCCATCCTCCGATGTATCCACTAGTGGTGTCAAAAACACTATTGGTAGCAAACCTACCAAGAAGGCCACAACTTCACAATCTCCTTCTTTTGGCAAGATACACACTAAGGGTGGAAACCAAAAGAAAGGTCGTGCATATATGTACACCAACACTCATATACGTAGGAAATATCCTACTTCACATGTGGACACAAATGACACATTTTATGCTCCACACCCACGGACACGTGTAAACCCACACATGAGAAACGCTCATGCACGTGCTCCTACACATTCATATGTTCATACACATCATCCTCCTATGTATGCTCATCCACCTCATCTTATGCATGCTCCATAGTTCCATATAACATGCATGCTCCTAAATTTGCATATACCACATATATGTCTTATGCTTATCCACCTCCATCTTCATATGCTGGATCTCATGCTCCTAGGAAGCACACACCAAATAGAACTCAACTAAATGTGCATGAAACTAGGAAAAGGACACCCAAAACATACACAATTTAGGGTCCTAAGAACACTAGCATAAATGATAGGAATGCTTATATTAACTCCTATTTTAGCGATGTGATAAATAGTGGCAATTATGTTGGGAAGCGAAAGTCCACTTGGATTTGGCTTCCAAAGGGCTTAACCCCTTGGACCCAACAAAGCTTGGGTATCATGAGCTTATGGTATATTATGTAGGTACCCAAGAACAAGAAAGAGAGTAATAAAAGTCATATTGGCTCTAAAAGAAAAGGATGGATACTCGATAGTGGATGCTCCAAACACATGACGGGAGATCCCACATTGCTCTCCGAAGTAATTAGCATCAAGGATGGTGCAACAGTCACTTTTGGAGGTAATCAAAAATGGAACCACAATTGGAGTAGGCAAAGTCGGTAATCCTTCCAAACCACTTATTACAAATGTTTATTTAGTTAGTGGTTTATGTCATAACCTTATATCCATTACTCAACTTTGTCACAAGGGTTACAAGGTTAACTTTGGAGAGGGTATGTGTAAAATTGTAGATATTGATTCACATGTTTTATTTACCAGTATTAGGTGTAAAAACATTTATTATTTGAGCTTGCCTAAAACCATAGAACTTTGCTTAGTTGCTAATACAAATGAACAACTATTATGGCATCGCCGTTTTGGTCATGTTCATTTTAAGCACTTATATAAGCTAGCTAAGTATGATCTTCTTAAAGGTTTTCCGAAAATTGTTTTTAGTAAGAAAAACTTTTGAGGTTCATATCAAAGAGGTAAACTAAGTAAATCGTCTTTCAAACTTAAAGATGGCATAACTTCTAAGAGGCCCCTATAATTGCTTAATTTAGATTTATTTAGACCAACTAGAAACGCTTCTTTAGGTAATGCTCATTATGGATTAGTTGTCGTAGATGACTTCTCTAGATTTACTTGGGTTTCATTTTTAACCAATAAAAATCAAGCTTTTGAAGAGTTTCCTATATTTGCAAAGAAAATTCTAAATTTATTAGGATCCAACATTATCACTATTCGTAGTGATCATGAAGGAAAATTTGAGAATGAATTGTTCACTAAGTTTTGTGATGATAACGGGATTACTCACAACTTTTCTTTTCCTCGTGCACCACCACAAAATGGTGTTGTTGAGAGAAAGAATAGGACCCTAATAGAGTGTGCTTGGACCATTCTCCATGATAGTCATCTTGGACTACAATTTTGGGCAGAGGTGATGCACACAACATGCTATGTGCTTAATAGGATCCTAGTGAGGCCATGAACGAACAAAACTTGTTTTGAATTATTTTATGATAAAAATCCGCAAGTTAAATATTTTCGAGTTTTTGGTTCAAAATGTTTTATAAAGAACACCTTTGGTAACTTAGATAAATTTGAGCCAAGATCCGATGAGGGAATCTTTGTTGGATATTCCACACATAGCAAAGCCTACCTGATATACAACAAAACCTCTTCAACGATCGAGGAATCACTACACGTATCATTTTATGAAGATTTTAATATTCCTCATGTTGTTGATGATAGTGTAGATATTTTATGTGATTCCATTAGTAATGTTAAAATTAATGATTCTATTATTGAGACTAACAATACTAATGAAATTGTTGAGAATGTTCCAAGTGATCCAGGTATTTCCAAAGCTTATCCGACTATTCGTAATCACCCCTGTGACCAAATAAATGGAGATATTGGTGTGGGTGTACGAACAAGGTCAAGGGTTGATGAATGCTCTCATTGTGCATTTGTCTCTACCATTGAGCCAAAGAACATCCAAGAAGCTTGTGAAGATAGCTCTTGGATAGTTGCAATGGAAGAAGAGCCCATGCAATTTGAGAGAAATGAAGTTTGGGAGATCGTTCATCTTCCAAGTGGTCACCAAGTGATTGGGACCAAGTGGATTTTTAAGAACAAGATCGATGAAAACGAGGTCATCACAAGGAATAAAGGAATAAAGCAAGGTTAGTAGCTCGAGGCTTCGGCAAGATGAAGGTATTGATTTCGAAGAATCCTTTACCCCTGTAGCTAGATTAGAAGCTATAAGATTGCTTTTATCTTTTGCATCCCATAAAAATTTTAAATTATTTCAAATGGATGTTAAAAGTGCATTTTTATATGGTATTGTTAATGAAGAAGTTTATGTTTTTCAACCACCCAGTTTCATTCATGAAAAATTTCCATACCATGTTTTAAAACTTAAGAAAGCATTATATGTGTTGAGACAAGCTCCTAGAGCATGGTTTGATCGACTCAAAACCTTTCTTTTTGATTTAGGTTTTAAAATGCGTGAAGTTGATTCAACTCTTTTCATTAAAGATTATGAAAATGACATCCCGTTAATTCAAGTTTATGTAGACGATATAATATTTGGTTCTACTAACTTTAATCTTTGCTAAGAATTTTCTAAGTCTATGAAGGATCAATTCAAAATGAGCCATATGGGTGAGCTAAACTACTTCCTTGGACTACAAATTCGTCAAATGAAGGGTGGAACTTTCATACATCAAACAAAGTACACCGAGGAGATTATCAAGCGATTCGGGATGGAATTGTCTTTAAGCAAACGGACTCCCATGAGTACGACAACACATCTACACAAGGATGAAAATGGAAAAGATGTAGACGTTCGTCTATATTGAGGTATGATCGATAGGTTACTTTACTTAACCGCTAGTAGGATCGATATTATGTTCTCAGTATGTCTTTGTGCTAGATATCAAGCTAGACCTAAAGAGTAACACTTAATTGCGGTTAAACGAATTTTTCGTTATCTCAATCATTCACTAGATTATGGGTCACTTTACCCTAAGTCTAGCACATATGAGCTAATCTTATATAGCGATGCCGACTTTGCCGGAAGCAAATCCGATATGAAGAGTACTAGTGGCACTTGCCATTTTCTAGGAAATTCTCTAGTTTCTTGGTTTTCGAAGAAACAGAACTCAGTATCATTGTCCACGACTGAAGCGAAATATATTGCCGCATGTCTTGCATGTGCACAAGTTCTTTAGATGAGACACACGCTCAAAGACTATGGTATCAATTGTGATACTTGTCCTATCATGGTTGATAACCAAAGTGCAATTTGTCTTTCCAAGAATTCGACACATCACTCCCGTACCAAACACATAGATGTAAAACACTACTTCATTAATGATCACGTAGCTAAGCAGAACATCATCTTAGAGTACATTGAAACCCAAAAACAAATCACCGGCATCTTCACTAAACCTCTTAAAGAAGATGCATTTGTGAGGTTGCGTGGAGAATTGGGGATTATAGGTGAATCTGAATTATAGGAGTTCATACTTATATGATAAATCATGTTTTGAATTCATGTCATCATTCACTTCTCTTGTTTTGATATGTTATATGTTTTCATATATTTTTCAATGAGATGAATTTGAAATTTTGATGATTTTGTTTGTTTGGATTAGTGTACATGATTTGTAGGTTAATCTATATTATTTCGATAATGATTTCATGTTTAGAGAATTGTTAGAATATATGTCTTAGGGTGAGTTTTCTCAATCCTCTTGATTTCAGCCTCTATACATTTTTGGACCAGGACAGATGACTGCAATCCTTCGACAGTCGCATGCCCAACTCAAATTTTTCCTATCTGAATTCTGTGTTTTTCGCACAAGAGAATGGTGTACATTTTCCAGGCGCATGTCTCTCCGATAGGCGACTGAAAGTTGTTCATCAGGCGCATGTCGTGATCTTGAAATGTCTCTGTATATTCATCAAATTTTTGACCCTCTGTCAGGCGACTGTTGCATGTTTTTCAGTCGCTGTCATTATGCCAAGCGACTGTGAGTTACTCAACAGGCGCCTGTCTATCTAGCTTAGTCAGTTCTTTATCTCTTCGGCCAGTCGACTGATGATTGCACATCAGTCGACTTTCCACATTTATGGTGGTTCGTTAACTCGATCTGAGCCATCAATCTGTCGAACCAATGGCCCAGATTCATTTGCCCCCATCTTAAGTTCACGAGGTCGTCAGATTTTTCTCTCTCATCCGATCATTTTCCATCGTCTTCCTCCTTCGAACGTCAACCATCTCTTCGTCTTCCTCGTCGATTCAAAGATCCTATCCGTCGATTTCTCTCCCCGCTTGATCGATCGAGAGTTTGGGTCTCTCCTCCTCAATCATTCATCGTTGGTTTGGTAATTCTCCGTCATTTCAAACCTTAATCTGTTGTTTCCCTGGATTTTTACTCATGGCACCGAAAACTGAGACGTCTTTGTCCAAACCCGTGAGGAAATTCTCACGTTCCCCCTACTTACGTCGTTTCGAAGTCACATCGCCTAAGGGTTCTCCATCTTCACTCCGCTCTCAAAGTCCTCAGTCCTCTCCGTCTTCCAGTGAGTTTCTGGGTATATCTATCACTGACCCTCCTCCTTCAACATCTGAGGTTGAACCCTCTTCGTCGCATCCTGCTATGTCATCATCTCCATCTTCTCCTGCTTCGTCACCTGGTCCTCTCCTCATTCAGTTAAATGAGCGAGTCTCTGTGCTTGAAATGAAAGTATCTGACTTAAATCAGAAGCTTTCACTTCTTCTTAAGTTATCCTACAAGTCGTTTGAATATCAAGGATTTCCTATTCCAGCCTCTATTCATGCTATGTTTCCACCATCTGAGGACATCCCCCTTTCTGTTGTTCCTCCTACACCCAATGTTGTTTCCCATCCTACAGGTGACACTCAAGCCCTTCATAATGATGTCATTTTGTCTCCTCCTGTCACTACCTTTCAACCTCCTGTGCATGTTTCTGCTGAGTCCAGTCAGTCTCTGCACCTACTGCTCGTAACGTTGCATCGTCATCCAAGAAGAAGGCTCATGTGTGCCCTCTTTGACGATCTGCTCGTGTGATGTTTCGTTGCTCAGGTCGTCCTTAGGATCCCACAGTGATCCATATCAATTGATGGTGTTTTGGAGACGGACTCACCTTAGGACTAGTTTTTGTTAGGGTCTGAGTCCATGGTTGTTTGTATGTAGCTCTGGATGTTGTTATCTTCTATAGTATTAGGAGTTAGTCTCTTTTTGTACTCCTGATATACTTTTGATTGTACTGATGGTTGATGATGTATGATGTTGATCATAATTTTTTCTTATATATGGAGTGGTTTGGTATCTTTTGTACTCCATGTATTCATATATGATATCACTTTTTGTTTCTTATGCATTGTGATCCATGTTCATATGTTGTGAATTTATGTCTCTCTGTATGCTCAATTATATACATGATGTGATTTGAGACATTTTTTTCTTGCACTTGAAATGTTTACTTTGGATTCTCGTTCCTTTAGTCAACTAAAATTTCTTGTGTTGATGAGTTTTTCGTATATATCATTGTGATGCACCTTCATGTTTTCTTGATTTTATTTTGGTATCGCATTAAATATATATCACACCTTTAGACTCTCATGATTGTTTTAGTACTTATTTAGCACTATTGTTGTTGTTTTTCTACTCCCACTTTTGCATAATGCCACAGGGGAGAGAAATAAACTTGGATATCATAATTTTATGCTAAGTAAATTCTAAACTTGAATCTAAGATTGAAGTTGCCTTAAATTCGGGGGGTGTAAGATATAATGAACTTGGATTATAAAATCCTAAATTTCTAGCATTAAAATCATTTCATTCATGCACATCTTACATGTATGCTTCAATTGATCTATATATGTCCTTATGAATATTGATTAACTTGATTGGCATCTATGTAGTGAGAGTAAGTATTCATTAAGCACAATTATTTATCTTTTTGTTTATGTTTGTTTGTCATCATTAAAAAGGGGGAGAATATTGTGGACTTCTCCCTACTTGGTGTTGATGTTGAGCAAATATAAATACTTGTGACTAATCCCCTATTTGCAGTTAATCCATTGCCTAAGCATATCATGAAGATCAATTAGCAATGGATGTCGCTCAAGGATCAATCAAAGCATGAAAACTGGATTGGATGATCAAAGATGATGAATGAAGCTTCTAGAAGACTTCAAGCTCTTTCAATGGAAAGAAGATAGGCTAATACAAGATGTAATCTTTTTATTCTCTTCCAGTATGTAGCTTAGAAGTAGAACTATGTTGGAGCACACACACATCTTTATTTCTGTCGTAGGAAATTTTTAGATCACATTTCTTTGGCTTCCAATTCACATTTTTCAAGCATATGCATTTTGGGATTTCAACAGGTGACTGCTGAACGTTTTACAGGCGCCTGTCTCCAAACAGTCGCCTGTGATGTGTTCTACAGCCATTTGTTTTGCACATACTTTATCATTTGGTTTTTGGTCTTTCAGCTATATCTTTATTCAGGCGACTGTTGTACAAAATGCAGGCGCCTGTCCAAATTACAGGCGCATGTGATTTGTTAGTCAGTCGCCTGTCTCTCTCCTGCCTAAAGATCATTATCTTCTTCATTCGGCCATACGACTGATGTTGACTTGACAGTCACCTACCCAAGGCACATGAAACTGTGCATTCCTCTTCAGTCGCCGTCAATCCTTGTCTTAACACTTGGTGTTTGACAAGCTCTGCAAGTTGCGACCAGACGACTGATGTTCGTTTTACAGTTGCATGCCCATGGCACAGGCACATGTGGATACCACATCAGTCGCATGTCCCTTCTTCCCAACATTTGCAGATTTTCTCAACTTACTCATGTTTTGCTCAGTCGCCTGTAGAAGGTTTTTCAGTCTCCTGTTAGGTTTACAGGTGCCTGTCAGATCTTCATCAGTCGACTGTCCTACGTGGTAAGTTGCTGTTTGAATTCTCACCTACCCCCTGACACAGTGCAGCAGTCGACTATTGGTTCTTCATCAGTTGACTGTGGAGTGTGTAAATTCTATACGTTGGCTGTTTCTCCATGGATTTCAAAAGGGTTTTTGGGGATTCTGTTTGAGGTTTTTAGAGAACCAATAAAGAGGGCTTCTACTATTTCATTGAAGGGTTACTCATCTACTTGATCATCTCTTGAAAACCCAAAGCTTTCATCTTCAAGTTTTCAAAGCTATCAAATTCAAAAGCCCTAGATTTCCAATCTCATTCTCTCTTGCTTTCCAACCTAGAATCAAAGTGATATCCTCTAGCCAATTTGTCATGCCCCGCTTCCCATTATACTTGGGAGCAAGGACACGAGCGGGTCTGCATGTGCTTAAAGCAAGAAGGAGATACGTTTTCTTTTCTTCCTCCTTGGTTTAAGCACAATAAGCGTCTGTGGTAACAACCTTGCAGGTTCTTGCATGCAAACTCAAACAACACATATAATTATTTTATTACAATTTTGATGTCTCAGAATGGATACAACAATGAATGAAATGAAGAGAGGGTCTTAAGCCCATACAAATATTAAAAGAAAACTAAGTACAACGATGCTGCGAAGGCACGTTGCTCCTCAGCGGGGGATTTTAGCTGCAAGGCACTCTTGATCAACCTGGTAAGTCTCTAAGCGTACTCCTTTGCAAAACTGTCTAACACCTGACGTATATTTCACAAGAAACAAGGAAATATACGCCAGCGAGGGTCGCTCGGCAAGATTTAGTATGTTAAGGAAGTTGACCCTCGACAAGGTTTTCAAAATCAATTTCGTGGCAAGAAGGGTAACATAATATGATTATAATAATTAAAGCATGGCAGCGTAAGAAACATATGAGCATGTCAAGCGTAATGTACAAAGTAATGAGCATGACAAGTTTAGTGTACAAAGCAGCGAGCATGGCAATAGTAGTGTACGAAGTGGTGAGCATGGCAAGTGTAGTGTACAGAGTAGTGAACATAGCAAGTGTAGTGTACAAAGCAGTGGCATGGCAAGTGTAGTGTGCAAATTAATAAGCATGGCATGTGCAGTGTGCAAAGTAATAAGCATGGCAATTGTGGTGTACAAAGTAGTAAGCATGCAAAGTGTGGTGTACCGAGTAGTAAGCATGGAAAGTGTGGTGTACAGAGTAGTGAGTAGTCAAAGTGTGGTGTACAGAGTGACAAGCATGGCATTTATACATGAGCATGGTAAGAGAAAGTAGCAGGTTACACAATTCTCAATAGCAACAACAGCAGTAAAATGATGCGTCATTCAATCAAGTGTGTCTAGTGACAAGCCCAATGTTTGAGGGGGAAGTACTATAATTGTACCCAAGCCAGCGGGAGCTACCCATGGCTCCCTACTCATCGACCCGGCCAGGTGTCGGTCAAGTTCACCAATAGAGTGCAATCCAGCATTCGGACCTCTACTACATTGGACTGCTCCACCCAGGTGTTGTGCTGGAACACGAACCAGCCTAATCAATTACACGAGTTCACGAATTCAAGATATTCTATTCCATCAAGATATTCCATCAAGGTATTTCCATACGGTATCCCATCATGATATTCTGTCACGGTATTCCATCACGGTATTCCATTAATACATTTCATCACTATCCATTCCATCAAGTGTGTACGAGTATGATGTGAAACATGGTATAAAGAAATACTAGCAATTCTTGATTTAGTAATTAAATGTAACGATATTTAAAAAGCTATAAAACGCACATTTGCCTGACTTGGCGATTCTGGTATCCGAGCGGACGTAACAAGGGGCGTGATATATCTGTGCCAATGGATACACGATATCAAGCTTAAAGAATTAAATATAAATTCTAATTATTACATACACTATATTATTAATACAGTTTAAACATTTACTGTTTATAACTAACATTACTAACTTACTGACTTACTAATGTTATTATAAATAATAACGTAACTACTGCCAACTAATATTTAAATAAACATATCTATTCAACATATCATATATATATACATCGGATATACCATTTACATACAAAGACTTACTATTCTCTTACCTATAAGTTTTTACTAATTCCTAGACCTAGTTCATAATTAGTTCTAAATGCTTAAGTCCAAAGTGGCGTGTCAATGAAATCATCTTTATCAGCAACCTCACTTAAAAGAACTCCTATATTATAATAATATAATCTTCTCACCTCTTTCTTACCTCTGCATCTGCATCTGCTTCTGCTTCTTCTTTTTCTGATGCAGAGAGAGATCACGGGGCGCGACGGCTTGGGTCCGGCAGTGGTGGAGGGCGGCCAGATCTGGGCATGTGGCGGTCTGGATCTAAGGTTGACGGGGCACACTCGGGGACATGGGCGGCGATGTCGATCTGAGGATCAGAGAGCAGGCTCGGACGTCGGAGGTTGGCGATGCCTGGGTGCTTGCCGTGGGAAGGAGGGAAGTAGATCGGGCGATGGTGGTGTTTTCGATAAGATGGAGATCGGAGAGGACGGGAGGCGGACGGTGAGGTGGCTGGGTGAGGTGGTGATCGGTGGCAGGAGAACGGCAGGGCGAGGGCATCGGGGAGTAAGGAGGAAGGCAGGGAAGGGCGCCTGGGGCTGTCGGGCTGACGGAGTCGAGGTCGATGAGGGGAGGATGGTGAGAGCTTGCGGCAGGGCCTTAGGCTTTACGTGGCTGAGGAAGGAACATGGGAAGAGGGGCTCACCTGGCTCCTGGGTTTCGAGGTGGGGGAGGGGAGACGGGGAGAACGAGGGCTGCAAGTTGGCGGTGACCTCATCGAAGGGCCAGTAACAGGGCAGGGGAGGAGACAATCTGGAGGGAGTTCGCTGGAAGGATGGAACGAGGGAGGAGGCCGTCGGTGTGTTGTCGGATGCTTGGAGGTGACGGAACATCGTGAGGCTGATCGGAGGTGGCCTGAGGCATGGGATCTGCTATGGGACGAGGTGGTTGGAGGGAAGTAAGGGGAGGGTTGGGGGATGAAGCTGGCTGAGTGTGAGGACGGCACGGGTTGTATGGAGGTGTGTGACGCTGGTCGGAGACGGGCTGAGTTTAGGAGGAGGCGCGGCGTGGCCTGGGGTTGAGTGGAGACATAGTGGGAGAGCAGGCTGGTCGAAAAAGGCTGGGGCTGGGTTTGCTGTTGAAGAGCATAGAAGGTTGTGAGTTTTCCTCTGGGTTGTAGTTGGATGGTGTAGGGGAGAGGAGCAATCTACTGCCCTACTTTTGAAGAGAGGGACGAGAGAGGAGGTTGTGAGTATGTTGCATGAATTGGGGTCGTGGGGTTTTTCGTGGGTGTTTTGCTAACAGGTAAAGGGATATGGGGGAAGTTGAAGTGGGGTTGTTGGATTGCTTAGGGATATGAGGTAAAATCGTGAGTAGGATCCCGTCGAAATAGGAAACGGTTATGATAAGATTTATTTAAATAAAATTTGATTTAGGAAATTAATTTAGTTAAGACTTTTGGGTTTAGATAATCCTATTTTAGATAATGAGGATTAGATTAGATAGTTTGGATTTATTAGGATTGGGATTAATATAGTTACGATTTTTAAATTGTTAGGATAATATTGGATTAGGATGATCCATTTAGTTAAGGTCAAGATTAGATTCGATTTAAGATATTCAGGGTTAGGATTTGGAGATTGGATAAAATCAGTTGTTAGGATTCGTTAGATATTTGAATTAGGAAAATTAAGTTGATCAACCTGATTAAGATTGGGTTAGGAGAGATCGATGTGGTCAACCTATTATTACGATTTCGCCCCTGCAATCAACGTCAACCAAAAGTTAAAGAGGATATAAACGCGATCGCTAAGTCGCGTGATCGAGCTATACTAAATACAACCATATATATGTGTGTGTGTGTGTATAATTACTCCAATACATCACTATACTAATTAAATACATACGAAAATACATATAGATAAAAACAGGCCGTTACACAATTGGTGGTGAAAAGGGAAAGGGCTTTTCTCTCTTCTTGGAAGAGACTTCAACACACAACACACTTGCTCCTTCAAGTTCTACTTCAAGGCATAGGTAAGTGAATGTGTAAGCGTTGCTATTTCATTATTTCATACCTTTCGATATTAGTTTTACTCTCAGTTTGTGAGAGTGGTTTGCTTGATCCCAAGTTTTGGGAGTCAAGGACATCGATTGTGTTTCGATTTCACTTGTATGGTTTCTATCTTGAGTATCCGGAGGTATCCGGGTGGAAGGGACGTAGGATCACCGAGAACATGTCTGGAGATGACTTGGGTAATCTGAACCCTTGAAACATACTTTGTGTTAGCATTGTTTCATTTTGGGTTTATTTATAATTCCACATTTATTGTTGGTTAGGAATTTAAATTGGTATAACTATCGTTTAAATTTTATAAACAATATTCAATCCCCCCTTCTAGTGTTTTCCTCATAGCCAGGGTCCTTACAAAACTCTGAAATAAGATACTTTTGGAATTTGTTGGAGCAACAATTCATAAGGAGCCTTTTCAAAAGGTTTTCTAATTAAAACTCTGTTTTGAATATAGCACACGGTTGCTACAGCTTCCGCCCAAAAATATTTTCGAAGGTTACTTTCGCACAACATTGTTCGTGCACACTCTTGGAGTGTTCTATTTTTCCTTTCAACTACCCCATTTTGAGGAACAGCTCTAGGAAAAAGCAAAAGTATGAGAAACACCTCGTTTTTCACAAAATCTTTTAAAAGTTCGTTTTCAAATTCACCACCGTGATCACTTTTAATAGAAATAATTTTCAAATAGTATAATCTTTCAATTCTTTTGAAAAATATTTTAAATTCACTTAAGGCATGATTCTTATTGATTAAGAATAATACCCACGTATATCGTGTGAAATCATCAACTATAACAAATATGTATTAGGAGTCATAAAGAGATGAAGTTCTAGTCGGGCCAAACAAGTCCATATGAAGTAGTTCAAGCGGCCTTTTCGAGCTGAGAGCTCCATTACTCTTAAATGTACTTTTATGCATTTTGCCAAGTTGACATGAGTCACACATTTTGTCCAATTTAAAATTTAATTTTGGAAGACCATGCACCAACTCTTTCCTAGGTATCTTACTCATGTTTTTTATGTTTACATGACCAAAGCGTCTGTGCCATAACACCGGGTCATTTGTTGAAACACTTAAACATACATTTGAATCATAATCATTTAATCTAAGCACATAAATATTTTCTACTCGCTTACCCTTAACAAGAATATTTTTCATATCATTATCATAAACTAAGCAAGCATCTAATGTGAAAATAACTTTCAAACCTTTATCGCATAATTAACTTATGATTATCAAGTGTGCTTTAGCCCGCTTACCAAACTGATATTTTTGATAAGAAGCTTCAAAGGGTCGCCAATATTACCTATGCCAATAATTTTACCTTTCTTGTTGTCGCCAAAAGTTACGGTTCCTCCATCATACATTTTCAAAGTGATAAGCAGTTTTGCATTTCAGGTCATACGTGCGGAGCATCCGCTGTCCATTATCATATGTCCTGAAAGAAAATAATTGAATGTATTTGGTACCCACTAATGATTGGGTCCGAGTTTGTTAGACATAAGTTTTATCTATATGCACGATCCTAAGTATTGGGTATCAAGGAAATGTTTATGAAGCATATGGATACCCTAAAAGATGCATATATGTAAGGATCACTTATTAGGAACCCAAATTCAATTTGAATTCGATTTCCTATGCATACTTTTAAACATGTTGGAAACATAAATATTTTTCTCATGATTACTCAAATGTTTTGGTACCCATATAACATTATTCTTAACAAATCTTTTAGAATTATGTATATGGTTTGTATTATGTGCAACATAATTGTGATGAACAATATTGTGTTGAGAATCATGATGTACATTGTGTTTAGCATCCTTGCCATAAATAAAAGCATATTGTTTTACATCTTTATGCACAACATTTTGAACAGAATTATTCTTAGAAGTAGACGCAAGCACACGAAATGGAGTAGCTTTCACATTTGGTTTATTCTTGACCTTTTCAAGTCTTAGAACAAGTTCCTCATGTTTGAGCTTACTTGAAACAATATCATTTGTAAGTATATTGATTTTGTCACCAAAATTAGAGACATATAAAACATGTACATTTTTTAAAGCATCATGATCACAAGTTAACTTATCATATTTGATTCTCAAATCTTCACAATCATTACAACGATGTGTTCTTAAGGTTATCTTGTTCATCATGCAAATCATTATACTTGTTACCTAAGCTTTTGAGTTTCCTGTTTAATCTTTCGTATTCTCTATACAAATTTTTGTATGCACTAGCGATGTCAAAATCATTTTCATCATCAAAACTAGATTCACATACCTCATTCTTGTTGTCTTGATGAGCCATCATGCACTTTTCTTTTCCAAAGCTCTCATAGTGGGATTGGGTTGTCTCCATGGATGCATTTGAACTTGGTCCGAATCTTTCTTCCAGTATATTGAGAATTTGATGTGCTGTATATGCCTCTTCTAAAAGATCTAACATCTCATCAATTAAACCGGTATAAAGTAGATGCATTACCTTAATATTTCTAAAGTAGGCTTCCTCTTGATCTGGATTCCATTGAGTTTGAGGAGTGTTGGAATTTCATAAGGTTCTTTAAGGAATCGTGCGTACTTTAGATCTTGTGCCTCTAAGTAGATCGCCATTCTTCTCTTCCATTGGGGATAGGAAGTGCCGTCGAAGGTTGGTGGATTATGAATGCTATATCCGAAAGGACATAACGTTATTGATGCCATCGCCTTTGACCTTCCTCTGATACCAAATGCTGGATCCTGTGGATGGCAAACAACACTAGAAGAGGGGTTGATAGTATTATATAAGTTAAAAACTTTTTCTTCGATTATTAGAACACAACAGACTTCCCTTCCAATGTTGCCTAAGGAACCATGTAGAGTGATCTACGCTTGGTCCTTAATCAACACGATGAATACAATATAATAATAATAATAATGAACAGAGAAATTACACAGCGGAATAAAAAAGCAATCTTTGAATTAACAATATTATTAACAATGAGTTACAATTGAGATATAATATAAACAATGAATATCTTTGCACAAAGTAAACAATAAAGACAAATACAGAAAATCACACAGAGAGAGACAAGCGATTTATCATGTTTCATCGCAACCTGGGTACATCCAGTCCCCAACCAACATGACTCGAGATTTAATTAACTTTGCCTTAGCAATACAATTACCTAACTTCATTTGTTAAGATTTTCAACGACCTAGTATCACCACCAGGATTTCCAACCACATAGTCTTGACTAGGATTTACAATACCCTTATCACCAAGGGACTTCGGATAAAATCAAAATCCAATTCACCACAATAAATTAGTGGAGATTGGTTTACACCCAAATAATCTTATATCCAAGATAATATTGCAATTGTGCTTTTGTGGCTAAAGAATTAAAAAGCGTTCTTAGATCACACAAAGATATAAATGAATTCAATGTGATCTAGAATCTTGAGTTTCAAAAATCCTTTAAAGAATATGAAAATCAAAGAGAGGATTTTGAAAAACCAATTTGAAATAGCCAAAGAAATATGATCTTAGAAAGAATTTTAAATATAAACAGTAAGATCAGAAATGAAAAACCGTTTTTGGCTATGAACGTTGAGAGCGTTGAGAACGATTGAGATTTCAAGAGAGTTTTTGTTTAGCTCAAGGATGAAAGAAATTGGTATTAAAAATTGTTCTCATATGGTCTCTATTTATAGAGTTTCAAAGAGAATTTTAAATTTCAAAATGGTTTGACTTCAGCCCCACAAATAAAGCAACGAATAAATGTAGAAGCAAATCTGGGAAGTCAAAACGCAGCTGGTAGTCGACTTCCAAGGGAGGTAGTCGACTCCCAGAAAGTCTTAAATGAAAACTCTGCTTACAGCAGGTAGTCGACTCCCTCCTTTGGTAGTCGATTCTCAGAGCAGATTTTCAGTGAAACTCACCTGAAAAAAATGAATAATCAACTCCTGGGTGTTTAAAGGTTGACTACGAGAATAGAACCAATAGATACGCTCCTAAGAAGTTTTTAAAACAAGTTTAAAAGTTGTTTTCCAAAAACCTTTTGTGTGTGTGCAAATTTTCTTGGCTTTAACATAGTCCTAAAAAGAAAATAACTCACACACTAAACTTAAATGAAGACTTTGAAGCCGATAAGATCTTGATGTAGATGCCTGATTCACTATAATTTGAGCTCCTCTTAGCTTAAACTTGAGCACGTTCTATGAGCTTCATCTTTGAGCTTAATTTGTGCTTGACGTGGAATGCGAGCTACTAAATTCATCTTCATCTTCTTAGTGTGGTTAAGCTTCTTCTTTTCGGAGTATGCTTTGTTCAATTAATTGCACAACCTACACACTTAATAATGTAATTAGTATATTAACAGCATTTGATGTGCTCATCAACAAAACCACTTAGGGGTGGGACTAGATTTCACATCACTGTCTTCCCAGAACTCCTGAGTTTTCACCACTTACGCACTTAGGAATTCATTCACCTGTAGAAGGTTTATCAGTCGCCTGTTGGTTTACAGGTGCATGTCCGGCCTTCATAAGTCGACTGTCCTACGTGGTAAGTTACCATTTGAATTCTCACCTATCCTCTGACATAGTCCAGCTGGCGACTGTGTGTTCTTCACCAATCGACTGTCTGGCGTGTATTTTCTTTTAGTTGGATTTTGAGGGTTTTTGAGAACCTATAAGAGGGTATCTGACTGTTCCATTGAGGATTTCTTAGACAATCTTGCATTCATTCCTAAGCTTAATCTCTCAAGCTCTCTCTTCCTCAACTCTCAAGCCCTGGAAATCTAAACTCTAATCTTGTCTTCCCACTTAAACCAAATCTGTGCTTCAAGTTTTGATGAAGATAAGTGCAAGTGATTTCTCTCATCTTGGTAGAGACATCAATACACACACACTTTCTCCTTCAAGTTCTACTTCAAGGCATATGTGTTTGTAAGTGTTTACATTTCGAATTTCATTATCTCGTATTTCGATTACACTCTCAGTTTGTGAAAGTGGGTTTTCTTTATCCCAAGTTGTTGGAGTCAATGATATCGATTGTACATCGATTATACTTGTAGGGTTTTTACAAGTGGGTTTAAAGAAAACCTCAAGTTAGGGTTCTAACTTGAGTATCCGGAGGTATCCAGGTGAAGGGACGTAGGATTACCGGGAACAATTCGGGATTGGACTTGGGTAAGAACCCTTGAAACATCTCTTTGTTAGTTTGTTTCATTTTTTGTTAATTTATAATTCTGCATTTATTGTAGGTTAGGGATTTAAATTGGTATAACTATCGTTTAAATTTTATAAACACTATGCAACCCCCTTCTAGTGTTTTCCTCGTAGCCAGGGTCCTTATAATTGGTATCAGAGCACAAGTATATAGCTATGGCATCCAACAGCAACAACGTTCATCCACCTTCTTCGTACAACAATCACGATTGTGATGGTGCTTCTACCGTATTCGATGGATAATCAAACATTCGTCCTTCGCGTTTCAATGGCACGAATTTCGGCTATTGGAAGTGCCGGATGGAGGCATTCATAGGGAGTGCTTCTCTTTGGAGAACCCTCCATAAGGATTACCTTGAACTCACCGAAGAAGATTTCGACAAATGGACTCCCACCGAGAAGTCCGCCGAGGTGAACACTGCCAAAGCAATGAACGCTCTTCATTGCGCATTGGATCCGGATGAGTTCAACAAGATATGCACATGTAAGAGTGCTTATCAAATATGGAACCATCTCATTGTCACCCACGAGGGGACGAACAATGTAAAATTCTCAAAGTTATATGTTGCTATACAAAACTTCGGCATGTTTCATATGCAGGAAAGCGAGAACATTGCAATGATGTACGGTCGTTTCACTGACATCACCAATGAGCTTGAATCTCTCGGTCAAGTATACACACAACAAGAGAAAGTAAGAAAGATAATCATGGAAATGACCTCAAAGTGGGAAAGAAGGGCTATTGCCATTGAGGAGGTCAATGACATGAAGAACTATACCGTGTTGAATCTCATCGGTACTCTCATGTCTAAGTAAGAAGGGAGAACCGATTGAAGATTAGAGCTATGATAAACCCAATGGAGGCAGAGAAGAAGGCGTTAGCGTTCAAGGCTACCTCGCCATCCTCCGATAGTGATGGATCCAAGAATGAGATGAATTTGGAAGAAATGGCGCTATTGGCGAAGAAGTTCCAAAGCCTCTTTCACAAAAGTAAATTCCCTTCCAAATCTAAATTTGATTCCTCTAACAATACCTCTTCTCTTTGTTTTAAGTGCAACAAGCCAGGGCACATCAAGAAGGATTGCCCAATGATAAGGAACAAAGAAAATGAAAAGCACCGAAGTACAACAAGTCCGACAAATTCAAGAAGGACAATAAGAAAGGACTTGTTGAGACTTTCGATGACTCAAGTGGAGATTCATCAAGTGAATCCGAGGATGAGAAGGGTGAGAGTGCACATATGTGCTTCATGTCCCGAGAAGATACATTCTCCGATGGAAGCGATAGTGAGAACGATCAAACTGAGTTAACTATGGATGAACTTCGTATTGCGAACGAAGAATTATTTTCTAAGTATCAATCTCTTATGCTTAGATATACTAATTTGAAGAAATCAAATGTTAGTAAATCATCTATGCACTGCATTACCAACAATGACACCATTGTTGACACACTTACACTTGAGAAAGCCAATTTGGTTTCTCAAAATGGCACTTTGAGACATGAGGTGAATTCCCTCAAATCACAACTAGATAATGTATCTTCTAAAGATAGTGTTGATTTAGATTCTCAAAACACACAATTGGGTATTGAGAATGGTTCTCTCAAACCCCAAGTGTACGAGCTCACCACACGTGTGTCCACTTTGGACACTAATATTTCTTCCCTTATGGAGAAATATGAGCTCATGTCCTCCCATATTAAGAGATTTAACAAAGGGAAAGTGCAATTGGATGAATTACTTTCAAACCAATTTTCGGCCAAACATCGTGTTGGACTTGGTTATGTGGAAGAAAACACATCCAAATCACACACCTCATAAATTGGTGTAACTATAGATTTTGTAAGGCCATCCTCTAGTGCATCCACTAGTAGTGAAAAAAATACTATTGGTAGCAAGTCCACCAAGAAAGTCACCAATACACACGTTCCTTCTTTTGACAAGAAACCTATTAAGTGAGAAAATCAAAAGAAAGGACATGCCTTTATGTACACTAACACTCACACTCATAGGAACACGCCTACTTCTCTTGTGAGCACGCCTGATGAGTTTTATACTCCACACCCACGGGCATGTACAAACTCACACATGAGAAATACTCAAGCACGTGCTCCTACACACTCTTATGCGCATACACATCATCTATATCCTTCACATCACTTGTATGCTCCATATGCATCACATAATATGCATGCATGACCGGCGCCCCGCTTGCGGCGCGGCGGCGCGGTGTCGTTTTACCGCAAGTGCACGGTTAGTGTAGGGTGCGGGTATATCGAACACAGGGAGGTGGATGGCTTGAGTGGCTACTAGCCTCGCCTAGGTCGCGTGCTAGCTACGCGGATAATATGGGTGAAGTGTAGAAATAAAAGAAAGAAATGAAAACGACACAAAATGAATCCCCGCTAACACGGGCTAGAGCATTCATGACACTTGGCATTTGACTTGATCCAGGGTGAGACATTGCCCCAAAAGGTGGTACCTAGCGTCCATGGCCCGATATTCCGGTCGGTGCCAAGCACGCTAGGCCTACCCGGTTCCGGACGGTGGGCACTCCCGTGCCCATAAACACCTTCCGCAACCGGGAGCATTAAGGCCACAATGATATCTCCCAACACTTCGTCTAAGCCGCTCCCGCGCGCGAGGACTCGATGTCTACGCTCGGGGCGTGAGCTATGGCTAGGGAGTCAACCGCCAAGTTTATTCCCCCTCGGCCCGACGGTCAAAGGCGGTCTTTTTCCCGCCGATGACAATGAAACACCCCCGCGTAACCCTAATGGCTAAATAGGTCAAATGTGATTTCTAGCAGTACATCGAAGCGGATCTTGACAGGACAAGCACCGGACCCCAATCCCCAACACATCTAGTGTGTTGCCGTACGAATTGGACCCAGATTGCTAGAAATCCCCATTGACACATTTCATCGAACACGTGCCATGCAACCAAGTCTAATGTAAATTCCCAAGCAACAATCCTACCCTAACCCGTATTAGGGTTCATCAATACTACTCCATGATGAAAGACATATAAAAAAACAACACAAAACACACACAAACATTCATCATGAAGCAAAAGAAATACAACACAAAAAATGGAGAACAAGAGAAAGAAATACTTATCTTGAGTGAATCGTTGATCCCATACAAGACTTATTGAACAAAATACCTAATCTAAAACTAACCTAGAACTCCCAAGAGAAGGGGGCCAAAAGCCCTAAAAACTGAGAAGAGATCCCCCTTCAGTCGGCCAGCCTCGTGTATTTATAGCCCCACTTCGAAACCCTAATGGTTCGGGTCCAAACCCGCAGAAAAAACGCCACCCGATCGGTTGACAAGTCAACCGATCGGGTGACCTGTTACAAATAACAAACAGAAAACGGCGGAGCTTCACCCGGTCAGATGAACCGGTCGGTTGAGTTCTTGGGGTGACCGGTTGGATCATGGAGCCGTCGGGTGAAGCGATCGGTTGGACGCCCGTGTCTTCAGCTCTTCAACATCAGCTACAGATGAACCGATCGGGTGAGAGTCACCCGATCGGTTGGCGTTTTGCTTCGAGAAAACAGAGAACAGCCCCCGCTGAACCGGTCTGCGAACCGGTCGGGTGACTTCTTTGTGAGCCGCGGCAAAGACCGGGTGGTGCACGCGTGCATCACCCGATCGGTTGGAGATGACCAACCGACCGGGTGAGGGGTTGAAAGATGAATTCTTTGGCGTTTGACCCCCTAGATCACGCGTGACCCCTCCCGTTGCTCCGGGGACTCATGATATCATCGTTTTATGTCCCAAATGCTGTAAATTCCTGCAAAACACGGAAAACACGGAAAAGTGAAAGAAAACAAGAAAACACGCGAAAACGAATAAAAGACGGCGGTAAAATACGGAATAAACACGGAAGAAAACGTGCGTAAATATATGAAATATAAACGCACGTCAAAATCCCCCAAGCTGAACTCTTCCTCGTCCTCGAGGAAGACGAGTGAGAGTAGGAGCTCGGGGGAAGAAAATAGAGAGAAAGAGAGAAAAGGAGAACTCAATATTCTAGATCGCCCGTCAGGGCCAACAAAATCAAAAACGACACACCAAGCAAGCAAACGCCAAATCACATCACTAAACCAAGGAGTATGAGTCCAGACAAGTGCCGTGGGCTCACGCGGTGAAGCGCGAGAGAGCGTGGTCGTGTGCTAGCAAACGGTGTCACTATCTACATTGTGCAATAAAGCTCGATATACACAAATCCAAGATATGCCCCAAATATCGATTCGAATTGAATTAAGCGGTGAATATATGGTTCAAGCATGCATGAGAATAGAGAGAGAATCGAAACATATCATGCGTTAGGGACTCCACAACTAGGGTTAAGGAATTCACCACACTATAGCCTAGATAATAGCTAAAGAGTTCCTAAGCCAAGTATTTTCGAAAACGATGGGGGTCGAGATGATGTGGAGAAGAACACTCGGTGCAAATTCTCGCCTCCCCTTTATTCTCGACAAGTAGGAAAATATTCACACGGGAATTTTTGGGTTTTGGGTATTTGTATTTTTTTTTTGGATTTTTTTGGCTATACATATATTTTTTTCTTTTCTCTTTGGGTTTTTCTTTTCTTTTCTCCTTTTTTTTGGATTTTTGGATATTGGGATATATACATGTGTACTCTCCCAAGTGGGAGAACGGTACACGACGAGGGGATTTGCACCAAGTAAAACAAAAAAGAAATCGGAATCTAAACACTTGGGCGAAGGAAACTATTCTCGCTAATTAGAGCATGGGCTAAATGGGTTATCCTAGTCCTTAATTGTGGAATCCCGACACATGCGAAATGAAGTATACGATATATATAGCATGCATATAGAAGCAGACATTAGAAGCAAATACCGCATATTCAACATCGAAGCATGATAATCTAGGGGTCAACCAAGGGTAGGTATATAAATCAACATCACAAAGTAGAAGCACACTATAAGCTAGACACGACACACGACACACATAAAAGCAAAGTGGACCCACGAAGCATGAAATGCAAGAGGACTCGATATCCTAGGGTTAGTGAATGTGATTATCGAAGCCGTGCTAGGTGTGTGTGAGATTTTGTGGTAATTCATCATATGGGTTCATCTCTAGGAGAAAGAGATAAAAAGAAGAAAAGAAAAAAAAAGAAAAACACGGAGAAAAACGACTCAAATAACGAAGAAAAAGAGACAAATGACGCACGAAGTGCGACTCCCCCAAGCTGAAACTTGTATTGTCCTCAATGCAATAGTAGTGAATACGGGAGGGCAATGAAAATGGGGGGGAGTTGTGCACCGACACAAAAAATGAAAAACACGAAAAACACATGAGCGAAACTAAAAAATAAAGAAAAAGAAACACTAAAATAAAAAATATATAACACGACAAAAGAACACCTAGACACAAACACACAACAACGACACACGAAAATATGCACACAAATCGATTTCCCCCAAGCTGAACATGACAATGCCAGCAAAACAATATGATCAATGTGATGCAGAAATATGCAAGGGGAAGATCGGAAAAGAAAAGAAATCAGAATGCAGGAGAGACAGTCTCGTTCTCCTCGTAAGAGGATATGGGGTGAAATGATAGAAGGGCACGACATGAAGGGTTATTAAGATGCAAAACCAAATCCTGTATACGCTCCCCTCGCTAATGAGAGGAGACGAGAGTATTCAAATCTAAACTAGAAAGCGGTAAATTTTTACACTACTGGATTTAGATACACCTAAGCATAGGCGGATCCAAGATCTGGAGTGGGGCAGGTAGCTGCTCTAACTGCTCCTTCTGTGGCTCCGCCAGAAGCGATGTGCCACGTGTGCCAATGGACCCAAGTAATGCACCTCCAAGCATCCCTCGTAGGTGTCCACCTGCGACCTGCAAAGGACGAGGTGCATTAGTCCATGGAAAAAAATCTTTCCCCAAAATAAAAGTATCCCAGAGATAATCGTCAAAATAAGATGGAAAAATAGTAAAAGTGTGACGAATACTCCCTGAGAATGGGTCGCTATCCTCTGTACTAGTGACGACCAAATTCTCGCTCTCTATGAGAAGTGGCTCTCCAGGCAGTGACGCACCGCAGCATACCTCATGGGAAGTAGATCCTGTGTCCTGTGAGAGATATGGCGTGTCAAAAATATATGAGTCTAAAGAAATAGGACGTGAAAAGCGAGACTCAAATGTGGAGTGAGAGTGAGTATGAAAATCTCCCTGAATAGGGGCAATATGCTCAAGTAGATGCTCAGCCGTAGAAGAAGTGGAGCGTGACGGTAGAGGTAGATGTGGCTCGGGCTCCATGAAGTGGATGATCGTATCCAAGCCCTCATGCACATCCTCCTCGACGATATGCTCATGCTCCTCCATCTGCCTGATGTCCTGAATGACATCCTCATGGTTGACCACCGACCAAGGAGGAAGCTGTGACAGAGATGGCTGTGGAGGTGGATGTGGAGCGGACCCCTCGTATGTGGTCGTGGTGTCCTCGTCCTCACGCACATCCTCCTCACCTGTATGCATAATCTCTGTAAACTCCTCAGTGCTCTCATAGGACTCATGTGGGGTATCCAAATCAAGACAAGAAATCTCTCCCACAGATCCTAGATGAATCTCCCCATCCTCACTATCATCATCAAAAAATGCTTCGTCATCCAAGTGGTAGTGATGGAAAAATGGGGTATCGGCTTGAGATGTGTCTATGGTGGCCGATGGCATGGTGGTCTCAACCATGAAAGTGGGTATATCCTCTCCTTCATCCCCTCTCCTCGGTGTCGGCTGGGTGATTGGTACCATTAAGTTTTGTAATATTTGGCCTTGGTTAAACATGGCACTTTCAAGGAGAGACACGAGGCTTGATTCTTCTTGTGTTTGTGGAGGGGTATAAGGTTGAGGAAATGGATGGGAGGTGTTTGGGCTAAGGTTGTGGGAAAATGTTTGGCCTTGGAGTGGGGGGAGGCTCTCAAGCGTAAATGGGCAATCATAATACACGTGCCCCGCCATCCCACAAGTCTCACAAACCACAACTGGATAAGGATCGTATCCTCCCATCTGAGCATCGAAATTTGATCTCCACATGGTAATATCAAAGATACCTGGACAACAAAAATAAGAAAACTAGAGAGGAGCGTCAATAGTACAAGAGAATAACAAAAAGATAATATAATGGTGGGGGAACAATTTCTTGGTTATTGAATATATTTTTTTTAAAAAAAAGAAAAAGAAATTTTTTTTGTGTTTTTATGCGTAGTCTAACGAACCCAAGCTAAGCTAATATCAAACCGAACGCCTCCTCGGCAACGGCGCCAAAAACTTGACCGGCGCCCCGCTTGCGTCGCGGCGGCGCGGTGTCGTTTTACCGCAAGTGCACGGTTACTGTAGGGTGCGGGTATATCGAACACAGGGAGGTGGATGGCTTGAGTGGCTACTAGCCTCGCCTAGGTCGCGTGCTAGCTACGCGGATAATATGGGTGAAGTGTAGAAATAAAAGAAAGAAATGAAAACGACACAAAATGAATCCCCGCTAATACGGGCTAGAGCATTCATGACACTTGGCATTTGACTTGATCCAGGGTGAGACATTGCCCCAAAAGGTGGTACCTAGCGTCCATGGCCCGATATTCCGGTCGGTGCCAAGCACGCTAGGCCTACCCGGTTCCGGACGGTGGGCACTCCCGTGCCCATAAACACCTTCTGCAACCGGGAGCATTAAGGCCACAATGATATCTCCCAACACTTCGTCCAAGCCGCTCCCGCGCGCGAGGACTCGATGTCTACGCTCGGGGCGTGAGCTATGGCTAGGGAGTCAACCGCCAAGTTTATTCCCCCTCGGCCCGACGGTCAAAGGCGGTCTTTTTCCCGCCGATGACAATGAAACACCCCCGCGTAACCCTAATGGCCAAATAGGTCAAATGTGATTTCTAGCAATACATCAAAGCGGATCTTGACAGGACAAGCACCGGACCCCAATCCCCAACACATCTAGTGTGTTGCCGTACGAATTGGACCCAGATTGCTAGAAATCCCCATTGACACATTTCATCGAACACGTGCCATGCAACCAAGTCTAATGTAAATTCCCAAGCAACAATCCTACCCTAACCCGTATTAGGGTTCATCAATACTACTCCATGATGAAAGACATATAAACAAACAACACAAAACACACACAAACATTCATCATGAAGCAAAAGAAATACAACACAAAAAATGGAGAACAAGAGAAAGAAATACTTATCTTGAGTGAATCGTTGATCCCATACAAGACTTATTGAACAAAATACCTAATCTAAAACTAACCTAGAACTCCCAAGAGAAGGGGGGCAAAAGCCCTAAAAACTGAGAAGAGATCCCCCTTCAGTCGCCCAGCCTCGTGTATTTATAGCCCCACTTCGAAACCCTAATGGTTCGGGTCCAAACCCGCAGAAAAAACGCCACCCGATCGATTGACAAGTCAACCGATCGGGTGACCTGTTACAAATAACAAACAGAAAACGGCGGAGCTTCACCCGGTCAGATGAACCGGTCGATTGAGTTCTTGGGGTGACCGGTTGGATCATGGAGACGTCGGGTGAAGCGATCGGTTGGACGCCCGTGTCTTCAGCTCTTCAACATCAGCTACAGATGAACCGATCGGGTGAGAGTCACCCGATCGGTTGGCGTTTTGCTTCGAGAAAACAGAGAACAGCCCCCGCTGAACCAGTCTGCGAACCGGTCGGGTGACTTCTTTGTGAGCTGCGGCAGAGACCGGGTGGTGCACGCGTGCATCACCCGATCGGTTGGAGATGACCAACCGACCGGGTGAGGGGTTGAAAGATGAATTCTTTGGCGTTTGACCCCCTAGATCACGTGTGACCCCTCCCGTTGCTCCGGGGACTCATGATATCATCGTTTTATGTCCCAAATGCTGTAAATTCCTGCAAAACACGGAAAACACGGAAAAGTGAAAGAAAACAAGAAAACACGCGAAAACGAATAAAAGACGGCGGTAAAATACGGAATAAACACGGAAGAAAACGTGCGTAAATATATGAAATATAAACGCACGTCAATGCACCTCATTTTGCATATAACCCGTATATGTCTCAAGCATATCCATCTCCACC
The DNA here is from genome assembly GCA_030789695.1 of Scilla litardierei. NCBI lineage: Eukaryota > Viridiplantae > Streptophyta > Magnoliopsida > Asparagales > Asparagaceae > Scilla > Scilla litardierei. The sequence continues at coordinate 97,885,853 of CM061135.1, read as the reverse complement.
TTCATATGCTAGATCTCATGTTCCTAGGAAACATGCTCCACATAGACCTCAACCTTATGTGCATGCAACTAGGAAGAGGACACCCAAAACATACACAATTTGGGCTCCCAAGAACACTAGCACAAATGATAGGAATGTATATGTAAATTCTTATTTCAGTGATGTGATAAATAGTGGTAACTATATTGGGAAGCCAAAGTCCACTTGGACTTGGTTTCCAAAGGGCTAATTCCCTTGGACCCAACAAGCTCGGATACCATGAGCTTATGGTATACTATGTAAGTACCCAAGAACAAGAAAGAGAGCAATAATAGATATATTGGATCTAAAAGGAAAGGATGGATACTCGATAGTGGTTGCTCCAAACACATGATGGGAGATCCCTTCTTGCTCTCCGAAGTGTCCACATCAAGGATGGTGCAACTGTCACCTTTCGAGGCAATCAGAATGAAACCATCATTGGAGTAGGCTAAGTCGGTAACACATCCAAAACTCTTATTACACATGTTTATTTAGTTAATGGTTTATGTCATAACCTTATCTCCATAAGTCAACTTTGTGACAAAGGTTACAAGGTTGACTTTAGAGATGGTATTTGTTATATAGTTGATAATGATTCACAAGTTTTATCTTCCGGTATTAGGAGTAAAAATATTTATTATTTGATCATACCTAAAACCATAGAACATTTCTTAGTTGCCAATACAAATGAACAACTATTATGGAATCGCCGTTTTGGTCATGTTCATTTTAAGCACTTATATAAGTTAGCTAAGCATAATCAAATTAAAGGTTTTCCAAAGATTTCTTTTAATAAGAAAAGTTTTTGTGATTCATGTCAATGATGTAAGCTTCGTAAATCTTCATTTAAACTCAAAGATGTCATAACGTCTCAGAGGCCCCTAAAATTAATTCATTTAGATCTACTTGGGCCTACTAGAGTTGCATCTTTAGGAAATACTCATTATGGATTAGTCATTGTAGATGACTTTTCTAGATTTACATGGGTATCATTTTTAACCAATAAAAAAGAAGCCTTTGACGAGTTTACCAAATTTGCAAAGAAAGTTCAAAATCTCTTAGGAACCACTATTATTACTATTCGTAGTGATCATGGAGGGGAATTTGAGAATGAACTTTTCTTTAAGTTTTGTGATGACAACAGGATTACTCACAAATTTTCTTTTCCTCGTGCACCACTGATGTGTCCATATTTTCCACTATTTTCATATCATCATTTCATTGCATTCCATGCCATTTTCACATCCAAATCCCATATTTTACTACGATATCGCGTTTCTGACGTTATATTCGAGTTTCGTAGTGTTTTATGAGTTTTCAAGGATTTTGGAGCGTTTTGGGACCCCACTTGGGTATGGACACATCCGACATGCCCGTGAGCTCATTGGTGAAGCCCTGTAGGAGTTCACCATACTTTTGGAGCTATTGAAGGAGAAGAGAGAGAGAGCATGAGGAGAGAGAGGAGCTTCAGCAGCTCTTGGAGATGATTTCCCAGACTGCTCGATCGAGCAGCATAGATGCTCGGGCCGAGCAGATTCAAATGAGAAAAAGGAGCTGATATGAGGATCGCTCAGACCGAGCAGTTCATCTGCTCGGTCGAGTAGCGTCAAACTTCAAAGCTGAAACAGTTCTAGCGCACGGCCCGAGTAACTCTTCAGTGACCGAGTCAGCGTCTGCTCGGACTGAGTTGAGCTGACTCGGCCCATGCAGGCAGAGCGTGGATTTTAGAGATTTTGAATTCCCTGTAAAGCTCGGTGGAGCACCACAGCTGCTCGGTCCGAGCAACCGAATGAGCAACGCAATGCTCAACCGAGCAGCCTACTCAGTCAACAGTGCCAGGGCCATTTTTGGAAGTATTTCTGAAGCCGTCAGTTGTGCGATTTTTGGCACTGAAGGCTGGGAGCTCACGATAGCAAAAGGGGGGGGTGATTCATTTAAGAGTTTTTGGGATAGTTTTTTTTAGAGGGGAGCTCAGGCGATTTTTGCTGTTAGTTTTTAGATTAATCCATGTTAAAGAATATTGGATTGAAACTATTGGATATTTATTTTGGTTCCCAATTGCGATCGCGTATTTTGGAATTTGGAATTTTGTTAGATCTATTTCTCGTCTATTTTTTGCATCTCCTGCTGTAAGTTTTCGATCTTAATTATATCAATTGCCATGATGTTTTCATTTCTAAATATTGCGTTCTTATCCGTCAACAACGCCATGAGTGAGTAGATCTTTCTAGGGTTGATGGGTTAGCCCTAAGATCCTAGGGGGAAGACATAGATCCGAATCTCTTCGCTGAATTAGGGATTTAGGGAAGTATTTCGGTCGATCTTACCGAATCCCTAGATAACCCGTATTGAGATCATGCCCACGGTCTGTGGAATTGATGTGCTTAAGGGGTATCTTTAGGATTCGAATATGGAAATTAATGGATCCAACCGAGGCTCGTGACCATGCCCGGCTCGTGCCTTGACGTGATCCATCGACGAACTATACCGCTACATTGACGGCTACCGCCATTACGTCAACGAGAGCCACCAAAATACCTCACAATTCTAACCCACGAGAGTGGTACGAATTATGAGATTTATCCCCTAACCCTAATGCAATGTGATGATTCTATTCCAACGTCGATCCCGACGATCTAAGTGGCGATCCCTAATGCCTAGTCCTTTTTATTCGTAAAACAACAACACCCAAATCAATCCCTTCAACCCGATAGCTATTTCACTTCGAGATTTAGAAGTAAACTGAGAACCCATATACACTATCACCGTCCCAGTGGGATTCGATATCATGTATACTACAACTTGACACCGTCTGCTTGCGGGTTGAGCCCGGAATTGAAACCTAGGGGCCATACCACACCTAGCGATCGTGACACCGCCAGGTGGAATCTAGGTGTGGTTTCGGGTGTGTCAAGTTTTTGGCGCCGTTGCCGGGGACGGAAATAGTTTATTTTTATTTTCTGAAGTTTGCTAGCACTCTAACCATTTCTCACCTTTCCACCACTTTTATTCTTTTATTTGTTTCGGTGCAACTGATGGTATTTGTTTGAGTTTTGTTGGTGCATGAACACTCGCTTCAGGGGATCTACTAGAGGATTACTATTCGATCCCGAGATCAAGAAGATAATGAGGGCCTTGAGAGCCTCAAGTAGAAGTTCATCTCCCTCCACTCAAATGGCGGAAAACAATCCTCCTCCTCGAACCGGGTCCATCAGGGACCACATGAAGCCGACGTTAGGAAACAAATCCTCCATTCTTAGACCGTAACTGGCGACTCGAGTTGAAAACAGGGCTAATCAATTTGATGCAGCAGGATCCCTTTCACGGGCATCTGCACGAAAACCCCAACCACCATATTGACACCTTCCTAGCAGAGTGTGACACGTTCAAGGCCAAGGACGTGAGCGATGATGCTGTGAAGCTGCGGCTTTTCCCATTCACTTTGAGGGATAAATCGTCATATTGGCTTCGGGCCGACCCTCCCAACCATTTCACTACCTGGGAGAAGCTGGCACTTGCCTTCATGGATAATTTCTATCCAACCTGGAAGACGGTGCGAATCATGGGAGCCATCTCGAACTTCAAGCAGCTCCCACAGGAATCACTCTATGAGGCATGTGAGAGGTTCAAGGGCCTCCAACATCAGTGTCCTCACCACGGGATTCAGCCATGGGATTTGGTGCAGAGCTTTTACAAACGGCTTCAGTCTAGCACCAAGATGATCATAGATGCTGCGGCGCAAGGCACCTTACTGGATAAGTCTCCTGAAGAGGCTATTGATTTATTGGAGCATATGGCGGCAACAATCACAATGGAGCGAAGAAAGAACTATTGTGACCCGGACTCCCGAGGTCAAAGCTGCTAGCCACTTGGACTCTCACATCGAGACCCTATGCAAACAAGTGGCCAGAATCGAACCGTGCCTGGATTCCATCCCGGCATCGCCCAGCCAATCGGGTTATCATCCTGCAGAGGAGTATGCAGATCAGAGATATATTCCTAGCAAGGCACACTATGATGGTGCCGAGTTATCTGAATATGTTCAATACGTCCAAGGAGAGGGACGGAATCAGTGGCAGCATCCAGCTGCTAGGAATCACCCAAGGTTTTCTTATCGAAACCCAAGCGGAGGGCTGCAACCTCCACAATTTCAGAGGCTGCCACCCCCTCCTCAACATCAGCAAAATCAGCAGCAGTGCGGATTTAGGCCAGCTGGGCCTTACAGACTGCCAGGATACCAATTCAACTGGTCGCCTCAGCAGGGCTATGTGCCAAACCCGCCGCAGTCAAATCTGGAGGCCACTTTGGAGATTTTTATGAGTGGCCAGGCCCGCTTCAATCAGGACACCTCGACCCAATTCAAGAGCATAAATTCTTTACTTGATGAACTAAGGGGTCAAATGTCCCAGCTCTTGAAGAATCATGGGAGATTGCCCTCACAGCCGGAGACAAACCCGAGGGCCCAAGCTAATGAAGTGGTTTCTGTTACCACACGTGGAGAATGGGTGACTGATTCCTCTATGGTCCCGGTGCTGAACAAGGAGAAAATTACTGTTGAAGAAGCCGTTGATGACGGCGATAGAGAAGAGGCTGCTGAAGAGCCTATCATTATTGAGGAGAAAGCGGATACCCCACCCGTCATGCCTACTACAACACCGCCTCCTGTTGATGCTACAAAGAGTAAAGCTACCCGACCTCCCCCTCCATACCCACAGAGGCTAGCCCTAGCCAAGATGGAGAAGAAATACTCCAAGTTCACGAAGTTATGGAAGGGGATCCAGTTGAACATCCCGTTCATGGATGCTATCACGGAGATCCTAATTTATGTCAAAATTTTGAAGGATCTAATCACAGGAAAGAGAAAGCCTGAAGAAATCAAGCTCATGGGAGACTCCACCTCCGTTATCAAAAATCATCTCCCCCGAAAGCTACCGGATCCGGGGAGCTTCATCGTGCTATGCTCCATTGGAGGGATGCCCATCAGCCGGGCTTTGATTGATCTGGGGGCTAGCATCAGTTTGATGCCCCCTCTATTTTCAAGAGATTGCAGATTGGAAGTGAGCTAGAGCCAACAAGTATGTCCATCCAGCTTGCAGATCATTCTATCACCAACCTGGTGGGTATAGCAAGGGACGTCATTCTTCAGATACACCCAGGGTTATGTGTTCCCGTCAATTTTGTTATCATGGACATGCCCGAGGGAGGGAGATCCCAACTTATACTCGGCCACCCCTTCATGGTGACAACCGGTGTTCTGATCGATGTCCAAGAAGGGACCCTCTCTCTCAACGTGGGGAATATCGAAGCTGAGTTCCGGCTGCAGAAGCCGATGAGAGAGCATGCTCACGAGGAAGGGGCCAGCTATTTGGAGCTTCTGGAAGACGAAGTCGTTGAAGACTTCATTTCTGAGGAGGTCATGAAGGACCCAATGAAAACAGGTATCGACGATGACGGCGACCCAACCTACCACAAAGCGGTCGCCGCATACATCCGAGTATTGGATGAGGGACTTCTATATCATCCTTCGAATCATGAAGAATCGGAGACCATATGCTACTCAGGAGAGAACCTTGAAGTAGGCGGATACCAAGTGCCGTCGGATCTCACCATCGGAAAGAACGACACGCGTCTTCCACGCGCACCAAGCGACCATCGATAAATCAAAGGGAGTCGAGCTTACGACTAAAAACGAGCGCTTATTGGGAGGCAACCAATTTCTTAGTTTCAATTTCTGATTTTTATTTCATATTTTAGAGATAAAATTATAAAACCGCAAAAAATTTGATGAATTTTTCCTTTGTACAGGTTAGATATGAGAGGTGACACGCAGATCGACGTTTCGATCGGAAGAAAGATGGAGGAGAACAATAGATTTGGAGAGAAAATCCAAAGAGAAAAAAGAAGCAGAAAGAAGACAGGTGACTCGACCGAGCAGACACTCTGCTCGGTCGAGCAGTGCAGACATGGAAAGGGGAAGAAAATTTACCGGCTTGTTTCGAGCAAGAATCGACGGCTCGGTCCGAGTTGGCATAGACTCGATCGAGCACTCGGCTGCTCGATCGGATTGCACAGGCTTTTAGAAATAGAGAGAAATCATCACTCTGCCTACACGGCCCGAGTGGTGATGGCACGGCCCGAGCAGAAGGCGACTGGACCGAGCAACCTACTGCTCAGTCGAGTATGACATGCTTTTGGAAATATGGAAAAACGACGTTCTGTCTACACGGTCCGAGCGATAGCAGTTCGGCTCGAGCAGTCCCCTCCCCGACCGAGCATCTCCTTGCTCGACCGAGCAGGCTAAAGGGAGTATTCTCGGAACTTTATCCCCATTCATCTCGAAACTTGCTCGACTGAGCAATCTTGTTGCTCGGTCCGAGTTATCTCTAGTTGATATCGGGCCATATTCTTTCGGTCGGTTTTGAGCTGCACATTTAAACCAGACCCGCCCTTTAACGCCGTACCCTAATCACCCCGAGCCACCCCCTTCGCTCGACCGGACCGTCCCCCTTACGACCTCCGCCACCCCCCGAACCCGTTTAATCTCTCTCTCCCCCTTTAGAACTCTCTTTCCCCCCCTTCTTCTTTCCACAACACCGCCCACCTAACGCCAAATTTCCAACCGAGCCCCCCATCCCTCTCTCTGCGTTCACTGAACCACTCGGCCTAAAATTCCCTCGTTTATGTTTAAATATACTGACGTTCTTCCTATCCCTATTTTAGGTACGATCTACCAACATAAGAAGACACTTCTATAAACAGCTTGGGGGATTCTTCGGATCAGCGACAATCACGACACCCAACGCAACGCCATCTCATTCTAGTTGGTAAATTCGTTCCACTATTTGCTTTACATACTGCCGCACTATTTTATACCACTTCCACAATGCCTCCACGCCGTGCTAGACCCACCAACACCAGCACATCTAACCCTAGGCCTTCTCGGCGTACCCATCGTACACGCTCGCCCACTCAACCCAACTCAGTTGGTGACTCATCCACCAATTTCCATGTGCCACCCACCGCCCCACCCCCTGAACCTCTTTATATCGGCGACGCAGAATACGAGGTTACATTCCATGACGCTGACCAAGGCTACCAGTTCACCGCCATGCTCCTACTATTAGTTTATGGTGGCGACATGACTCAATAGTCGGTCGAGCATGACCTACCTTTTCTTCGAAGCCTCGTTCGTCACTGGCGAACTGACCCACCTTACGAGTTCCAACCAGACCCACCCACTACTCCAGGTCCACAGCAGAGGGACCCATCACCACCCCCAGAGGGTGGTGCCTCTGTTTGATGTCGTCCTTACCCGTTTTTGCCTCCCCCTATTTATATTGTGCCCATCTGTGTGTTCGGGGCCCTGCACTTGCATAGCTTGGGGGAGGAGCCACCCATGCTCCATATTTCATTTTTCATTGCATCATGTCATGTTTTTTATTTTCTTTTTGCACATTTTTATTTTGCATTGCCCCACCCGCCCACCCACCCTATTTAGTATCATCTCTTGCCTACTAGCATTTTCTTAGCATTGAGGACACTGCTAGGTTTAGCTTGGGGATGAGCGCTACCGCTTTATTTTTCATTTTCATTTTACATTTTCTTCCTCATTTTCGTTTTTATTTTACTTTTTCACCACTTTTCCACGCCTTTTTATTTTTTCTCATTTTGCGTCATATCTTTCGCTTTTTACCTTGCATGCATCCCTTTTTCTTCATTTTCTTATTTTCTCCGCCTTTTTCTCTTTTATGCTAATGATGGTCCGCATGATGATATTTTTCGTAGCCTTAGTAGTTATCTGTAATGCTTGCTATCTATTGACATGATATTAGGGTAAATTTCAGTTTTACTATCTATATGCGTGCATTTCTTTTGCTGATCTATCTGATTTAATGCTTGAAATGAATTGAAAATCAAATGCATGAATTAGTATCTAGTATGCACTATGTTGGGTAATGCACCTAGGTTCACACATCACTAGAATACTTGGAGCATCTGTTTTTATCTTATTCACTTCTGATTGCATGCCTGCTGATTATTGTGCTTATTACTGCATGCCTTTTTCAGTATTCATCAAGAGTAATGAAAATATACATGCTATTTATGAGTTTAGTTTGGGTATTATTTCATCAAACCGTTATGCACCTCTTATGAGTGGACCGAGAGATATACTATTTTCCTTCTCCACATACCTATATATTTCTCTACATATCAGTTGGTTACATCCCCACAGCTATCTTTATCGCATCTCACTTTCCAACCCCAAAAGGAAAAAGTATAGCTTCTGATTAAAAAGAAAAGAAAAAAAGAGAAGAAAAAAGGGTATATATATTCATATGAAAAGAAAAGAAAAAAATAAAAAAGAAAAGAAAAAGAAAGAAAAAGAATAAATATTATTTTGTATCTTTTCATTAGAAGCTATCACTTATACTGGAAAGAAAAAGAAAAATTTCATATCATATCCCTAGATGCGACGCCTCAAGCTAAGCTTGGGGGGTAAACCAACTGATCACATGAGTGAGCATGACATTAGAGTGGAGACGGTGCATAACGGGTAGATTTAATAATGCTTAAACTTTACGAAATGCTTTAGTTTTTGGAGATTTTTCATGAATCGAAATGAATAACTAAATGTCATGATTTTTTCTATTCTCTATTGCATGTTGTGTGATTTCTATATGCTCCTTGTGTATCTGTGATTGAAAAGGGCATTGCCAACTTCTTTATACTAGACTCTAGGGATTGCATGAGATTGATATGAATTTATGGTGTTATTTCAGTAGATCCCTATCTTTTGTCTGTATTGCGTGCTAGTCATATGATTTGTAAAACGTGAAATTGCCATAGCATGTATTGTTATTATTCTGGGCATCGTGATATACTATTTAGGCTTGAGATCTGACCGATCATCCTTAGCACCCTCCATTTACTTCTATTCTCTTCTCTTTTTATTTTTATTTCTTATTTCTTATTTTGTTTTCCTCCCGGCGTACCGATTATTCGTCTTCCTCGAGGATGAGTAAGAGGTAAGATTGAGGGATTTTGATGTGTCCATATTTTCCACTATTTTCATATCATCATTTCATTGCATTCCATGACATTTTCACATCCAAATCCCATATTTTACTACGATATCGCACTTTTGACGTTATATTCGAGTTTCGTAGTGTTTTATGAGTTTTCAGGGATTTTGGAGCGATTTGGGACCCCATTTGGGTATGGACACATCCGACATGCCCGTGAGCTCATTGGTGAAGCCCTATAGGAGTTCGCCAAACTTTTGAAGCCATTGAAGGAGAAGAGAGAGACCATGAGGAGAGAGAGGAGCTTCAGCAGCTTTTGGAGATGATTTTCGAGACCGCTCGGTCGAGCAGCACATATGCTCGAACCGAGCAGATTCAAATGAGAAAAAGGAGCTGATACGGGAATCGCTCTGACCGAGCAGTTCATCTGCTCAGTCGAATAGCGTCAAACTTCAAAGCTGAAACAATTCCAGCGCACGGCCTGAGTAACTCTTCAGTGACCGAGTCAGCGTCTGCTCGGACCGAGCTGAGCTGACTCGGCCCGTGTAGGCAAAGGGTGGATTTTAGAGATTTTGAATTCCCTGTCAAGCTCAGTCGAGCAGTACAGCTGATCGGTCCGAGCAACCGAACAAGCAACGCACTGCTCGACCGAGCAGCCTACTCAGTCGACAGTGCCAGTGCCATTTTGGAAGTATTTTCTAAAGCCGTCAGTTGCACAATTTTTGGCACTAAAGGCTGGGAGCTCGCGACAGCGAAAGGGGGAATTCATTTGAGAGTTTTGGGGATAATTTTTTTAGAGGGGAGCTCAGGCGATTTTTGCTGTTAGTTTTTAGATTAATCCTTGTTAAAGAATATTGGATCGAAACTATTGGATATTTATTTTGGTTCTCAATTGCGATCACGTATTTTGGAATCTGGAATTTTGTTGGATCTATTTCTTGTCTATTTTCTGCATCTCCCGCTGTAAGTTTTCGATCTTTATTATATCAATTGCCATCATGTTTTCATTTCTAAATATTGTGTTCTTATCCGGCAACAACGCCATGAGTGAGTAGATCTTTCTAGGGTTGATGGGTTAGCCCTAATATCCTAAGGGGAAGACGTAGATCCGAATATCTACGTTGAATTAGGGATTTAGGGAAGTGTTTCTGTCGATCTTTCCGAATCCCTAAATAACCCGTATTGAGATTATGCCCACGGTCTGTGGATTTGATGTGCTTAAGGGGTATCTTTGGGATTCGAATAGGGAAATCAATGGATCCAACCGAGGCTCGTGACCATGCCCGACTCGTGCCTTGAGGGGATCCATCGACGAACTATACCGCTATGTTGACGGCTACCGCCATTGCGTCAACGAGAGCCACCGAAATACCTCACAATTCTAACCCACGAGAGTGGTACGAATTGTGAGATTTATCCCCTAACCCTAATGCAACATGAGGATTCTATTCCAACGTCGATCCTCGACGATCTAAGTGGCGATCCCTAATGCCCTAGTCCTTTTTATTAGTAAAACAACAACAACACCCAAATCAACCCCTTCAACCCGATAGCTATTTCACTTCGAGATAGAAGTAAACTGAGAACCCATATACAATGATAGTCATCTTGGACTCTTATTGAGTGTGCATGCACTTTGATCCATGATAGTCATCTTGGACTTCAATTTTGGGCGGAGGCAGTGCACATGGCATGTTATGTGCTCAATAGAATCCTAATGAGGCCCCGAACGAACAAAACTTGTTTTGAATTATTTTATGATAAAAAGCCTCAAGTTAAGTATTTTCGTGTTTTTGGTTCAAAATATTTTATAAAAAACACTTTTGGTAATTTAGAAAATTTTGAGCCAAGATCCGATGAAGGAATTTTTGTTGGATATTCCACACGTAGCAAAGCCTACCGGATATACAAAAAACATCTTCAACGATCGAGGAATCACTACACGTTTCATTTCATGAAGATTTTTATATTCCTCATATTGTCGATGATGGCGTAGATGTTGTATGTGATTCCATTAGTAATGTTAAAAGTAATGATTCTATTATTGAGACTAACAATACTAATGAAAATGTTTAGAACGTTCTAAGTGATCCAGGTATTCCCAAAGCTTATCCGACCGTTCTGATCACCCCCATGACAAATAATTGGAGACATTGGTGTGGGTGTCCGAACAAGTCAAGGATTGATGAGTTCTCTCATTGCGCCTTGTCTCTACCATTGAGCCAAAGAACATCCAAGAAGTCATGAAGATAGCTCGTGGATAGTTGCAATGGAAGAGGAGCTCATGCAATTTGAAAGAAATGAAGTTTGGGAGCTCGTCCCTCTTCCAAATGGTCATCATGTCATTGGGACCAAATGGTTATTTAAGAACGTGGCGGATGAGAACGAGGTCATCATAAGGAACAAAGCAAGGTTAGTAGCTCAAGGCTACCGACAAGAGGAATGTATCGATTTTGAAGAATCCTTTACCCCCGTAGCTAGATTTTTAGAAAATATTAGATTACCTTTATCGTTTGCATCTCATAAGAATTTTAAATTATTTCAAATAGATGTTAAAAGTGCATTTTTAAATGGCATAGTTAATGTAGAAGTTTATGTTTCTCAACCACCCAGTTTTACTCATGAAAAGTTTCCTAATCATGTTTTCAAACTTAAGAAAGCGTTATATGGGTTGAGACAATCTCTTAGAGCTTGGTACGATCGACTAAAAACTTTCTTTTGGATTTAGGTTTTAAAATGGGTGAAGTTGATTCACTTTTTACATTAAAGATTATGAAACTGACATCCTCCTTATTCAAGCTTATAGACGATATTATCTTTGGTTCTACTAACTTTAACCTTTGCCAAGAATTTTCTAAATCTTTGAAGGAAGAATTTGAGATAAGCCACATGGGTGAGGTCAACTACTTTTTAGGCCTTCAAATTAAGCAAATGAAGGATGTGATTTTCATTCACCAACACCGGGGAGCTTATCAAGCGATTCGGGATGGAATCGTCTTCAAGCAGAAGGAGTCCCATGAGTACGACCACCCATCTACACAAGGATAAAAACGGGAAAGATGTAGACATTCATCTATATCGAGGTATGATTGGTAGCTTACTTTATTTAACAACTAGTAGCCCCGATATTATGTTTTCAATATGTCTTTGTGCTAGATATCAAGCTAGATCTAAGGAATCACACTTGATTGCGGTTAAACAAATTTTTCGTTACCTCAATCAAACACCAGATTATGGGTTACTTTACCCTAAATCTAGCACATATGAGCTAGTCTCGTATAGTGATGCTGATTTTGCTAGATGAAAATCCAACATGAAAAGTACTAGTAGCACTTGCCATTTTCTGGGGAATTGCCTTGTCTCTTGGTTTTCCAAGAAGTAAAACTTTGTATCCTTGTCCACGACCGAAGCGGAATATATTTCCATGGGTCTTGTATGTGCACAAGTCCTTTGGATGAGACACACACTCAATGACTATGGTGTCAATTATGATACTTGCCCTATCATAGTTGATAACCAAGGTGCAATATGACTTTTCAAAAATCCGGTACACCACTCACGTACCAAACACATAGATGTGAGACACCATTTCATTAATGATCATGTAGCTAAGAAGGACATCATCTTAGAGTACATTGAAACTTAAAAACAAATAGCCGACATCTTCACTAAACCTCTAAAAGAAGACTCATTTGTGAGGTTGTATGGAGAATTAGGGATTATGGGCGAATCTGAGATTTAGGAGCTCATTTACATATGTTATAACCTGTTTTGAGCTCATTTGATCTTTTTCATACCTCATGTTGAATATGGCATACTTTCACATTTGTTTTCAATGAGATTTATTGGAGATTTTTGAGGATTTGATGATTAGATTAATATGTGTAATATGTGTCATAATCTATATGCTTATGCTGGTTATTTTATGTTATTAGATGAGTAGAGTATAGGTGTAAGGGTGAGAAGTCTCAAATCCTTGATTCTAACTCAATTCTGGATTTCAGAACCAGGACAGTCGATTGCCATTTCTTCTACAGTCGACTGCCCAATCTCCAGTTTTTATCATTCATAAATCTTATTCATGACAGGCGACTGATGGTCATTTTTCAGTTGACTGATCATCTGCCAGGAAACTGTATTTTGGTCATCAGGTGCCTGCCCAATTGTCACCAATTGTCCCGAGAGATGGCTCAAAATTTCTTCAAAATTTTTTTATGCATGCGGCCCATGTAAGTCATTTCACAGGCGCTTGTCTAAATCCAGGCGACTGTATTTTTATTCTATAGGCGCATGTCTACTTTTTGAGTCATTTTTTATTAGGGCTTGACAGGCGATTGTATGTTGTGCATCAGTCGCATGTCCGTCGAGTTTGGCGGTTCGTAGCCCATAATCTAATCAGTTATTTTTGATCCAATGGCCCAAATCACTCCATCATCTTCTTTTAACTGTTGATTGGGTCGATTATATCTCTCATGTGATTCAAATCCCCATTTCCTCCCGACTTCCAATCGATTGCTCCTCCTTCCTTCGTCGTTTCAGCCCGGTCCGGCCATCCTCCACCGTCGATCACCCCTTACAGAGCCCTCCCTCCTTGCAGACCCCTTGTCGTGCTCCTCCTTATATGAAGATATATGCTCTCAAGGCAATTTATCCTAGAAATCATCTTGTTCAAATAAAAATGGTACTAATTATCCTAGTATGATTAAATTTGGATAATTTCGTTAGGCTTAAAGTAAGGTCATTCATGTATCTAGATGTAGATCTCATTTGTGGGAAGTTAATGACTGATAGGAACTTAAGTCTTACAACGTTCAAGTTCATAGATGTGTCGTGAAAAGGATATTCGCACATCGGACAGACCATTGTGTCTTTGTCTTATCCTAAAGGGTAATGATGATCTCATAATCATTTGACCTGGCGAAGTCAGAGACAAGGCACATGTGCTCATTGGAGAATGAGTCCACTGAATGACCCAATGAAGAGTTGTCAAATGGTTAACCTTAAATAAACTGTCATTGTTAACTCTTTAGTGATGAAAGGCTTGTTGGTCCTTTAGACTTGAGTTCATTGTACGAAACTATGCGTGAACGGTGTCACTTAGATATATGATCTAGGCTCGAATCTTCACTCGTTGAAAGATCTTAGGTTGTGTGACACTTGAAGCGTATGAGGTAAGTAGTGACTAAGATTGGATTCGTCTCTTCCGTTAAGGGAAGTTAGTGTCACAGGCTCAATACAGTTCTTTGTGCTAAACCTCGGCCGGTGTATGTTATAGGAATTACAATATGGACATAAAAAGACCGATGTATACTGACCAGTGCTAGATAGTAGGGTTGACATTTTACCATACCCTATGCTAAGCAGTGACATAGTTATTACGAAGGGACTATAACTGCAGTATTCATCACTAACACAGTCAAAGTGATCCCGAAGACACTTTTGTCAATGGGCCAATCATGTAATTATGATGCCAAAACAGGGGAGACACCTGCTGCTTGTAGTCACTGTCGTCTAGGGGTTTCGAGCCACAACCTATATTAGGGTCAGGCTGTAGGGTCTCACATCGAGTGGGATTTGCGTCTTAGTATTAGGAAGGATTCAGGAGGAGTGCACTCAGGTGCACAAGAATAATTGAAGTCACAAAGAGTTTGTAACAATAAGTCTAGATTAAATGGGATTTAAAAATGTCGCAAAAGGTTTGCGATTTTAGCATTAGAAGAATGATATAATGGATTGTTGCATATGATGCAAATTTGATTGAAAATATATTATAAAACGTTTACAAGAATATTTTACATAACTAAAGGCATAGAAATAGATACATGGCTTCTTGGGATAGTCCCATTCGAACTATGCTTTCTACCAGATCTGAAATCAGCTCAATCGGAGCTGTAGAGCTTAAGGAACATCCCAAAAGGCCAGAACTGGGCTTTTGCCCAGTTCTGGCCCAGGCCAGCGTGGGCGAGCGGGTCCAAATCTGCCAGGCGGGCTGAACCCGCCCGCAAAGGGGATGGTCTAGCCCACTCGATGGGCTGGACCTGCCGGGTCAGACCTGTCCGCTGATGCGGCCGGGTCAAACCCGCCCAGCCAGCGGGCAGGGCTTGAGCCAGCTCGCCTAGCCGGTGGGTCTGAGCTTGCCCGCACCGCAGGCGGGTCAGACCCGCCCGCCCAGAGCGGGCGGGCACCCCAGGTGAACTGGGGCATGCCCAGCTGAACGGTGGGCCCCACCGAGGGGCCCACAGTCCATAAACCCTAAAAGGGCTAGTAACGGCTACGAAAATGCGAAATTTGTGACTTTTTGCTCAACTTTGAGAAATTGTTTGAGGGGTCAAACGAAGTCGGAATTCGTCGTTGTTTGTTTCTATGCGTTCACCATTATAGGTGTTCGAATTGATAGGTTGTATCACTTCCGAAGCTCAACGGTGATGGAGAGAAAATTGGTTGAAGTTGAGCCTTCATGTAAGGCCAAACTAATCCTAATTTTCTCCCCTAGTTAAATAATCCCACATTGCTCGTGAGACGAGCAATGGGTCCGGCCTCTTATATAGATAGCAGTCGACACCCCTTGGAAAAATTGCAACAAGTTTCTGAATCGTGTATCTTCGAAAAGTTTTGAGCACGCACGATTCAAAACAAATTATTCTCTCATCCTCAATTCTTTCGTTCCTCCGTTTGCGTCTTAGCAAGACGACGAGGAGAATTTGATCCAAAGTCTAACAGGCGAATCGCTCTCAAGAAGGGATTGGCTCGGAGACGAGGTGTGGGCTCGCTTCGAGTGGACCAGTTCGGAGGTGCGGAGGCGGCTAGCTTCGGGGAGCCAAAGTCTGTTGTGGAAAACGACTCTTTGTTTTCTGCGGAAGAAATGTTCCGGGTACATTCTTTTAATGCTTTTAATTTATACCATTGCAGTATTTTAGACCTATTTTGGGGCTGGTCAGATCCACCCAAGATAGTAGAGATCCTGGCTAGGGTCTTTGATATTCTTGGGGCGTTTTATTAAATAATTTAATAATTCGAATTTTCTGATGATGTTTATATTTCTATTGTCCGTCCGACGTTTGACATGCGTAGAATTATGCCCTAAGGGTCCCTCAAAACCCAACATTAGTATCAGAGCATAGGTCTATTTCTCATCTATAACTGCAATGATTATAAATGCATGCTAAGAACATGTTAATATGATTAACTAGTTTTAACATTATGCGATAATTGTTAAAAAGGAACAACTTAATTATAGATGCTCTTAAATTATTTATGTGATAGATTTTTAATATGCATGCTAGAATTTATGTGATAAATTTTAATAAGTTGTTCTTGTAAATAATTATGAGATAATTATTAAAAGTTAGTAACTTAATTTTATGTGATATTTTAAGTTGCTAGTCTGCATGCTAAATTTATGAGATAAAATTTACTTGACATGTTTTTAATGGTAATTCTATTTTCTTGCTTATTATGTGTTAATTCAAGAAAGCCTCTTAGGGTAGCCATTAAAATTCATCTAAAACTTATGAGATAAATTTTAGATTGACATGATGTGTTTAATAAATTGTTACAACAATTAAATTCCTAATTCCTGAGTAGGATGGCCCTTTTTTCCAACGACTATTATTTTAAAAGTTCTAATAATAATTTTGATAAAAGGCTACACTTTAAATTGTTGAAATTTGATTTTATTAAAATCCTAATGCATGATTAGGACAGCGCGTTGAAACCTATAAAACCTTATAGTTGAAAAGGACTCTAATAAAAGTTATTAACCAAATCCTAATAATTTTGAATTTTAGGATTCAACTAGTTGATAGGATTAACTAGTTTTAATGAAGCCATTTTAGTTGATGGCACACATATGAATGGTGAGTTTTTCTTCAATGGACCATGATCCGGGCTAGTGTTTTTTGACTATGTTTTGGATCACCCTAAGCTTGACTGGGGATCGTGATTCTGGCTTAGTCAAATCCCTGGCCGTGTTCTGCTGGACCGTAAGAATGTGAATCATGATTATGTGACACCGTCAACTATATCTAGTCTAATACGTTAAAAATATTCTTCAAGATTAATCGTAGCCTGCCTTATTTTTGGATTAGTGGACTAAAAGACGTCTGTCATGGTTGTTGAGTCTCCTCAAGCTATGACATGGTCTCTTTTATAAACCGACTCCATAATACGTATGATGTAGGCTAGTCTTAACCCAAACCACCGTGTCGGGTCTCCTCGAATGTCGTGTAAGTTAAGTTTGGACATGAAAATAAGGGTTCAACTAGGCTAGTTATTATGGTTTGTTGAGTCTCCTCAAGATCATAATTGACTAGGGGCAAAAACCTATAGGGAGTCACATGTGATGTGATCGATGAAGAGTACATCTACCAATTACAGAGCCGATCAACTTGTTGAGTCTCCTCATGGTTGTGAAGCTCAAGGTGGTTGGATCCTTCTCCCACAAATTTTAACAATAATAAATTGTTCATTATTATGGCTTAACTGTTCATTAAAATAATGGGAGAATATAGTTTAATAAAAACCTCTTAAACTATAAAAGAACATAAGCTAATTCAACTTCTATTAAAATGCAGTGTGGAATCTGGACTTAAGTGTTGGATGCAACGATCTAGGACCTCTAGTTTGATGACGACAAACACGTTTGAACTATTTAACGTGTGTGTTAAGTGCTTTTCAGGAATGGCAAGCTCGCAAATACTTCAGTTGATGACTTAGTCAAGGCGATGGAGAAATTGCTAATCATATAGCAAATTGGAAGATGGAGAAATTGCTATTCATATGGAAATTTGGACTTGGTCAAAGATGGAGGGATATGGAGTATCTCATTCACTTCTCCCTTGGATTGATTTAAATCAATTAGTGATTCAATTCAAATCCTAATCCTATTAGCATTGCAAATCAAATCCCATTCAAATTCCTAATCCTATTTGTATTGCGATGAGATCAAAACAAATCCATACTAAATCCTATTCAAATCCCTCCAAATCTCATACTCCTATCTCTAATAGGATTCTCCACATGCTAAACCTCCTTGGCCGCAACATACCCTAGCCTCTCCTATAAAAACCAAGCATCAAAGGGTATAGAAGATTGCGGCAACACAAAGGAAAAAGGGGAGAACACATTGCGACTAAGCAAAAATTATAGGATCAAGGGTCATCAAAGAGAGGAGGTAACACGTACGACATACAAGAGAAGCAAAGTTGTGGCCTTCATCAATTCCCCAAGAGCCAAGCCACAATATTTGACCCAAGCTGAGATTTCATCTCCAAGGTTTGCATGCTTCGTTTTCTCTCCAAGGTTTGCATGCTTTATCATTTCTCCAAGCAAATCTCAAGTTGCCACAACTAAGTTTTATTCTCTAACCAAGTATCAAGTTGTTGCAACACACACACAAAAAGGAGGCAGCACATTTTTTTCCACTCACGCACACAGGGCCATTGCCGACCTCCTCCGTGTGCTACGACATCCATGCATTGGCCGCAAGATTTGACTCTCTAAGCCAATTGAAGAGAAGCTCACAAGCTCCTCCATATGCAAGGGTTTTCACCCCTAGGTGGTGGCTGCAAGCAAGGAGCACCAATAAGAAGTCTTCATTCAAAGCTTGAGACCTAGGCTTTGCAACTTCCAAGGGGCCAAAATTGTTGAATTAATTTCCCCAAGGCGGAACTCTCTTATTTTTTTCTTAACTGGGTGTTGTTGCAGGACACAACAAATCTAATAGGATGGGAGCCGCAATTGGTTGACTACCTTCACTCTTGATTCGTCCCTTGCAAGTTAGTAGAGACCTCATCCCACAAGCACTATCCAAAGTAGGATGCAATATCAAGAAGTCCACACGTGCAGCAAGTTGGAAACACAAGAACCAAGCGTCGCAAGTTGCAAACTCAAGCAAAGTGCCGCAAATAGTCATCATCAGGGGGTTCGCAATATACAAGACCAAGGCCGCAACTTGAGTTGCTGAGGAGACGATAGACGTGACATCTACATCTTGCAAGATGAGAACTGTCCCGTACCGATTGACAGAGACGACGACGGCTACACAAAACTGAGATTTCCAAATTATTATTATTATTTTTGTGTAGTATTGTTTGATCTCCGTAGAGAAAACTTTACCGCTTTTTGTGTGACTTTTTGGGGTCTTGTCTAGTGGTGGTCTAGACAAGGGGAACTTGACGGGTGTCGTCAAGTAAGAGCATATATTAGGATTGATAGTGTTGAACACGGTGAGTGGAGTACTGATCCTGGTGAGTGTAGAGACGTTGGTTCTCTAGCTATTACGTTTGTCCATGTACACAATTAATATAATATTTTCTTTCGGGGCTGGACGTAGGTCGTGGTGATCGACCGAATCAGGGTAAATCTGATGTGCATCTGTGTCTAATTATTATTTACCATGCATGTGATTATAACTGCGTGTGATTGCTCGTGGGTTGCATGAGAATTTTTAATAGCATATTCACTCCCATCTAGGCTTAGATCCAGATCCAACAAGTGGTATCAGAGCAGGTTATAGGATCTAGCCTAGATTGACCATGAATAACTCTATCGATTGTGCTTTTTATGAAGGTCGGTCTATATCACGACCCCCAAAATTTAATGGAGTAGATTATGCTTATTGGAAACCTAGGATGAAAATCTACTTGATATATGTTGATTATAAAGTTTGGCACATTGTCGTAAAAGGTTATAAGCCGCATGTTATTAACATTGAAAATATTGATATGCTTAAACCTGAAGACAAGTGGGGTGATAATGATGGGAGATTATACTTTTTAAATGGAAAATCTATGAATGCTCTTATATGCTCTCTTGATAAATCTGAATTTAATCGTATCTCACATTGTCAAACTGCACAGGAAATATAGCATACACTGAAGGTGACGCACGAGGGAACATCACAGGTGAAGGAGTCTAGACTTGCAGTGAAGGAGTCTAGACTTGCACTTCTGAGCACAGAGTACGAGAGCTTTCGCATGCTACCATCATAGTCCATATCAGAGATGTTTGCGAGGTTCACCAACATCATCTACAAGTCTAGCTCCCTCGGTAAGCCATATTCCAGCCTTGAACAGGTAAGGAAAATCTTAAGGGCGCTACCAAGCTCTTTCAGGCCTAAAGTCACTTCCATCCAAGAAGCGAAAGATCTATCGCAGATGAGAGTGGAGGACTTGATAGGCAACTTAATGTCTCACGAGCTTGAGCTGCAGAATATCGAGGCTAGAGAGAAACCAGAGGAGAAGGAAAAATATCCAAAGCCACTAGCTCTTCAAGCTAGTGAAGATGACTATGATGATGAGGAGATAGCGTTGATAGTCAGAGGCTTCAGAAAATACGTCAAGACTCCTCAAGGAAGAGCTGACATGCAACAAAGGTTTAATCATTCTAACCATTAAAATCATTCTAGAAATTCATCTGAACAGACTGCTATTAATAAAGTTAAATGTTTTAAATGTAAAAAGCTGGGACACGTTATAAAGGATTGCCCACAAGACACAGCTAATGTTGAGGAGAATAAAGGAAAAGCTGGGGCGAACGTGGGACATGGATAGTGAGGATGAGAATGAGGATTGCACACACTCCTCCCTCTGCTTCATGGCAAAAGATGATGAGGTAAAATCTGGTAGTAAAGCTGAACTTCTAATTATTTGTAAAGGCATGCACGAGGAAATTAAAGAGCTAGAATCCACATTAGAAGATTATAGAAATTCCAATGATGAAATGCAACAAGACACTTACAACATGATATTAGAAATTAAGGAACTAAAAGGAAAAATTGTTGCAAGTGATTCTAATATTTCTTTGTTGGAAAAAGAGAACTCTATGTTGCATGAAAAAGCTAATTGTCTTTCTTGTTCTTCATTATTGAATAATATTAGCATGCTTAAGCAAGATTTAATTAATCTTGAAATTGAAAAAGATTATGTGATTAGAGAGCTTAATGAAAAATTGTGCATGCTAAATAACTAGCTTAAAAGAAAAACGGTTGAATTTGAAAAGAAGGAAGAGAAAAACAAGAAAGCTTTTATAAGTAAGTGCACTTTGATTGTGAATGAGAATGCTTCTTTAAAATCCAAAATCACAAGTCTAGAAATATCAAATTATATATAGGAAAACAATTGTTGGATACAATTCTAGAGAATCAACTTTATGCAAATAATAGACGTGGTCTAGGATATGATATGAAACATGCTAAAAAGTCTAACAATGTGCCTACGATAGGAAAAAATATGTATACAAAGTGTTTTACTTGTGATAGTGTTGGTCATACATCTTATTATTGTAAGTATAGGAACATGAAAATAAAGTTTAAACAAGTGTGGGTTCTTCAATCTTTGATGACTAACATGAGTGGACCTTATTGGATTCCAAGGTCACACATAGCATCTACTGTGTAGTTACGATGGAGATTTGGCGAGGAGCTTTGGATTGAATGTTTTCATTATTTAAGCGTCTTAGCCAAACGTCGAGGCGAAGGTATATCTTTTTTCCTCTTTGAAATTAATGCATACCTTCATAGATTTTGCATGCTTGAACTATTGTTTATTTGTGTGCTAGTTTGCTTGATTCTAGTTTGCGTGATTCATTATATATATATATCAAAAAAATATTGAAAAAGACAAAAATAAAAAAATGGGTGCTTAATGTATATCTTTTCTCTTTGTGTCATTCGAGTAGTATTATTGAATGTCATTCATATCCTTGTAGAAATCATTGTATTATTGTTATAGCTACATGTGCATGTTAGTATCTCTAAATAGCCATGACATGTTTATGAATTGAATAACATGATTTCTACACCTATAATTTCACTTCCACTTGTATTGAATATTGTTGCACAATTGGAGATTCTTTTATGAAATATTGGAAAGTGAATGTAGGATGAAAGTAACTGAAAATTCTAAGGAATATGATGTGTATTTGCCATGGATAAAAATTGAGCACAAAAGAATTGAATATGAAACAAGAAAAATGAAAAAGAAAGAATATTGCTCCGTATGTAAAATGGATACAATTCATGTCAAGTATACTACCAACGAGTATCCAACATATGCTTTATGGGTAATCTTTAGCGTTGGTATTATACTCGTCAAGCAATGCCACCCCTACATCTAAGAGTCCTTATAGGCTATGCTTTTGGGGTGTGGTATCTTGAACTCATTTCAATGAGGTGGAGAAAATCAATCCTAGTGATATCATGTTTATTGGAAAATGTGTATTGGTTTTGGTTGATTTCTATGAGAGTTTCTCCCTTTGTGCTTCACTTATTTAATCATCACACTTACCATGATGGTGTAGAAGTCTCCGTTACTCTTTTCATTGAATTTGAAGTGCTTATTTTCAGGAAAATGCCATGCAAGTGCTAGTTGTAATTTATAATACTTTATTTTTGATGTGACATGAACTAGACTTCGTTTATACACTTTTGATGATAATAAAAGGGGGAGAAAAAGATTTGATGCATTAATGCTTATATGTGCATATATGAGTATTGGTTTAAGGGGGAGCATTAATGAATAATTGAATATGAGAATATATGTTCAAGGGGGAGCATGACATGCTTATTTGCATCACATTATTGTTACATCATTGCATGCTTGTACATCTAGTGTTATATTATTGCATACATCCTACCATTATCACACTTCACACACACTTCACGGTGTATTATCTGAATCGTAAGTGCTCAAATCTTGTATTGGTTTGTCATCATCAATAGGGGGGATTGTTGGATGCAACGATATACGACCTTTAGTTTGATGACGACAAACACGTTTGAACTATTTAACGTGTGTTTTAAGTTCTTTTCAGGAATGGCAAGCTCGCGAATACTTCAGTTGATGACTTAGTCAAGGCGGTGGAGAAATTGATAATCATTTAGCAAATTGGAAGATGGAGAAATTGCTATTCATATAGCAATATGGACTTGGTCAAAGATGGAGGGATATGGAGTATCTCATTCAAATCTCCCTTGGATTGATTCAAATCAATTAGAGATTCAATTCAAATCCTAATCCTATTAGAATTGCAAATCAAATCCCATTCAAATTCCTAATCCTATTTGTATTGCAACGAGACCAAAACAAATCCATACTAAATCCTATTCAAATCCCTCCAAATCTCATACTCCTATCTCTAGTAGGATTCTCGACATGCCAAACCTCCTTCACCGTAACATACCCTAGCCTCTCCTATAAAAACCAAGCATCAAAGGGTATAGAAGATTACAGCAAAACAAAGGAAAAAGGGGAGAGCACATTGCGGCCAATCAAAAATTATAGGAGCAAGGGTCATCAAAGAGAGGAGGTAACACGTGCAACATACAAGAGAAGCAAAGTTATGGCCTTCATCGATTCCCCAGGAGCCAAGCTGCAATATTTGACCCAAGCTGAGATTTCATCTCCAAGGTTTGCATGCTTCGTTTTCTCTCCAAGGTCTGCATGCTTTGTCTTTTCTCCAAATAAATCTCAAGTTGCCACAACTAAGTTTTATTCTCTAACGAAGTACCAAGTTGTAGCAATACACATACATAAAAAGGAGGCAGCACATTTTTTGTCCACACACACACACACAGGGCCATTGCCGACCTCCTACATGTGCTAGGACATCCATGCAGTGGCCGCAAGATTTGACTCTCCAAGCCAATCGAAGAGCAGCTCACAAGCTCCTTCATGTGCAAGGGTTTGCACCCCTAGGTGGCAGATGCAAGCAAGGAGCACCAACAAGAAGTCTTTATTCAAAGCTAGAGACCTAGGCTTTGCAATTTCCAAAGGGCCGAAATTGTTGACTTAATTTCCCCAAGGCCGAACTCTCTTATTTTTTCTCTTAACTTGGTGTTGTTGCAGGACACAACAAATCTAATGGGAGGAGAGCCGCAATTGATTGACTACCTTCACTCTTGATTCGTCCCTTGCATGTTAGTAGAGACCTCATCCCATAAGCACTATCCAAAGCAGGCCGCAACATCAAGAAGTCCACAAGTGTCACAAGTTGGAAAAGCAAGAACCAAGTGCCGCAAATTGCAAACTCAAGCCAAAGTGCCGCAAGTAGTCATCATCAAGGGGGGTGCGCAATAAACAAGACCAATGCCACAACTTGAGTTGCTGGAGAGACGAGAGACGTGACATCTACATCTTGCCAGATGAGAGCTGGCCCATGCTGATTGACGGAGACGACGACAGCTACACTAAACTGAGATTTCTAAACTTTTATTATTATTTTTGTGTAGTATTGTTTGATCTCCGTAGGGGAAACTTTACTGCTTTTTGTGTGACTTTTTGCGGTCTTGTCTAGTGGTGGTCTAGACAAGAGGAACTTGACAGGTGTCGTCAAGTGGTAGCATATATTAGGATTGATAGCGTTGAACACGGTGAGTGGGGTACTGAGCATGGTGAGTGTAGAGACGTTGGTTCTCTAGTTATTACGGTTGTCCATGTACACTATTAATATAATATTTGCTTTCGAGGCTGGACGTAGGTCGTGGTGATCGACCGAACTAGGGTAAATCTGTTGTGCATCTACGTATGATTATTATTTACCATGCATGTGACTATAACTGCATGTGATTACCCGTGTGTTGCACGAGAATTTTTAATAGCCTATTCAACCCCCTCTAGGCTTAGATCCAGATCCAACATTAAGTTCATTAACGAGAAGAATGTGCTGAACGAAACGAATTACAAGGACTGGTTGAAGAACATCAACCTAGTTCTCTCGTTAGCTGGCATATGTTACGTACTGACGAAAACTGCTCCGGAGAAGCCCGATGACGATGCCACCAATAAAGAGAAGGAGACGTACGAGCTGTGGCAAAGGGATGCAGAGAAGTCCAGGTGCCTTACTCTGGCCTCAATGAACAACGATCTATAGAGAAAGCATGAACATATGGATGTTCAGAGTATGAATTTGAACACAGAAGAATTGTATGGCAAGTTTTTTAGGGTTGCCAGATTCGAGGCCACATGCAACCTTTAGGAGACAAAGATGACGACGGCCCCGTCTAGGATCATGTGATTATGATGATCGGGTTCATAGAGGACACAACCCAGCTAGGATTTGTCCTTAAAAATGAGATGGGCACAGACATAATCCTAAAGTCTTTAACCCCTGACTTCAACCATTTCATTACAAGCTTTATAATGAACAATACAGAGGTGGAACTTCCAGGTCTCCTCAACATGCTCCGGCAGTTCAAGGAGAGAATCGAGAAGAAACCACCAGTGTTGGTTGTCGGCTCTGCTACTTCTCACCGGCCTAAGGGCAAGGGTAAGAAGAGGCATATCCCTTAACTTGCCAAAGGGAAGAAGGGGAAGAAGAAGAATGGGGCGGCGTCAGAATCTGAGTGTTTCCATTGCCACAAGCCGGGACACTGGAAGAGGAACTGCAAGGCGTCCCTTGCGGAGAAAAAGGGGCATGGTTATGCCTCAACCTTAGGTACGAATCTTGTTTAAAGAGTATATTAATTTCCATAAAGCTTAATACATGGTATGAGATACCTATATAATTACTAAAACATCTGTATATTGTCTACATATGCATGAAGCAGTGGATGGATGAAGTTCCTGGTGCGGTTGGTAATCAGAGTAATCGTTGCTGCTGTGGTCGTCAAGTGACTTTAGAGATATCAATGATGCAGTCGTGTGTTTCTTTTGAATAAATGTGACGATGTGTTTTTGAACAAATGATTGAGTGAATGTCACTCGGAATATATGTTGTGACAATTTTTCATTCAATGAAGCCGTTATTTCTGATATCTTGATAAATATGCTCTGGTGGCTATCTGAGTTGTTATGTATGGCTTTCTGAGTTGTTGTGTATGCTTCTGAGTTGATGTGATTGATTCGAGCAGTCAGTATATTTAACAAATCTATAGTAATGAGTAAATTCCAGGCACATGTAATTTAGATGTTATCTTGATTATGTGTATAATAAGAAAAGTTCTTGCTGGCCATGCATATGATACTTCAAGTTATAAGATTAATGCAGATAAAGGAAATGACAGTGTAAGTAGTTATGATTGAGCGAGTTATCATCAAAACTTCTATAAACGAATTTTGATGTTACTGATTCGTCAGAACAACCTGACACAGATTCATTCCTTTTTAATTCATTCGGCACAAATGGGCTGGTTATACTTAATAATCAACATTCTAAATGAGATTTAGAAACTCAAGTCAAAGTAATAAAACCAGACAGTTCTCGAAGTCAGTGGGAGCTAGCATATTACTTGGGTCTATTTTTTGGAAATAAATAAAATTTCTAAGTTATAAAACATCTATATGTGACACACAATCAAATTTTTTTTGATTATGTCAGAGATATAGGATACTTGGTGTCATATGTGCTAGACATAAATGACACAAGAATATTGGAATATGATATGACATGACTGACTCGTATGTAAAGATAAACATTAAATTAATTCGTATATGCTAATCGTTAGTTATACAGAAGAAAAATCGTTGGATGAGATCCAAAGAAAATTTCGAGAAATCACCCTTGTGTGATCAATAAGTTATAAGACTCTGTAAAACTGCATAATAGATACGTTTTAGCAGATCCACTTCTAAGCTTAGACATATGAACGTCCGTTGTGACTGATATGTTATAGCGGTGTGAGATACCATGTTAAATATCCTGAGTGCAAGTGGGAGATGTAGGAAGATATATGCCATCAAGGCAATTTATCCTAGAAATCATCTTGTTCAAATATAAATGGTACTAATTATCCTAGTATGATTAAATGTTTTTAATAATGGGATAATTTCCTTATACTTAAAGTAAGGTCATTCATGTATCTAGATGTATATCTCGTTTGTGAGAAGTGAATGACCGATAGGAACTTGAGTCTTAAAACGTTCATGGTCATAGATGTGTCGAGAAAAGGATATCGACACATCGAACAAATCATTGTGTCTTTATCTTATCCTAAAGGGTAATAATGATCTCATAATCATTCAACCTGTCAAAGTCGGAGACAAGGCACAGGTGCTCATTGGAGAATGAGTCCACTGAATGATCCAATAAAGAGTTGTCAAATGGTTATCCTTAAATAAACTGTCATTGATAACTCTCTAGTGATGATGAGCTAGTTGGTCCTTTAGACTTGAGGTCATTGTACGAACCTGTGCGTGAACGGTGTCACTTAGATCTATGATCTAGTCTCGAATCTTCACTCATTGAAAGGTCTTAGGTTGGATGACACATGAAGCGTACAAGGTAAGTAGTGACTAAGATAGAATTCGTCTCTCCATTAAGGGAAGTTAGTGTCATAGGCTCAGTATGATTCTTTGTGCTAAACTCGACCGGGGTATGTTGTAGGGAGTACAACATGGACATAACAAAGGCCGATGTATACTGACCAGTGCTTGCTAGTAAGGTTGACGTTTTACCATACCCTAGGCTAAGCAGTGACATAGTTATAACGAAGAGACTATAACTGCGGTATTCATCACTGACAAAGTCAGAGTGATCCCAACGACACTTTTGTCAATGGGTCAATCATGTAATTATGATGCTGAAACAGTGGCGACACCTGCTGCTCGTGGTCACTGTCATCTAGGGGTTTCGAGCCACAACCTGTAGTAGGGTCGGGCTGTAGGGTCTCACACCGAGTGGGATTTGTGTTTTAGTAATAGGAAGGGTTCAGGAGGAGTGCACTTGGGTGCACGAGAATAATTGAAGTCGCAAAGAATTTGTGACAATAAGTCTAGATTAAATGGGATTTAAAATGTCGCAAAAGGTTTGAGATTTTAGCATTAGTATACTGCTATAAGGGATTGTTGCATATGATGCAAAATGGATTGAAAATATATTGTAAAATGTTTACAAGAATATTTTACATAACTAACTTGGGTAGTCCCATTCAAAACACTCTTTCCAACGGATCTAAAATCAGCCCAGTCTGAGCTGCAGAGCTCAAGGAACAGACCAAAAGGCCAGAACTGGGCTTTTTCCCAGTTCTGGCCCAGCCCAGCATGTGCGGGCGGGTCTAAACCTGCTAGGCGGGCTGAACCCGCCCGCAAAGGGGAGGGTCTAGCCCGCTTAGCGGGCTGGACCCACCTGCCAGGCGAGCGGGTCTGACCTGCCTGCTGATGCGGGCGGGCCCAGACCACTTAGGCGGGCTCGACCTAGAGCCCACCCGCCCGCACCGCGGGCGGGTCAGACCCGCCCGCCCAGAGCGGGCAGGTGCCCCAGGTGAACTGGGTTCGCCATCTGGGTGCGCCCAACTAAATGGTCGTCCCCACCAAGGGGCCCACAGTCCAGAAACCCTAAGAGGGCTAGTGACGGCTACGAAAATGCGAAATTTGTGAATTTTTGCTCAACTTTGAGCAATTGTTTGAGGGGCCAAACGAAGTTGGAATTCGTCTCTGTTTGTTTCTATGCATTCACCATTCATAGCTCTTCGAATTGATAGGATGTATCACTTCTGAAGCTCAATGGTGAGGAAGAGAAAATTGGTTGAAGTGGAGCCTTAGTATAAGGCAAAACTAATCCTAATTTTCTCCCCTAATTAAATAATCCCACATTGCTCGTGAGACGAGCAAGGGGTCCTGCCTCCAATATAAATAGGGGTCGACACCCCTTGGAAAAATTGCACCAAGTCTTTGAATCGTGTAGCTCCGAAAAGTTTTGAGCACACACGATTCAAGACAAATTATTCTCCCCTCCTCAATTCTTCTGTTCCTCCGTTCGTATCTTAGCATGACGACGAAGGGGATTTGGATTCGATCCAAAGGCTAAGACGCGGATCGCTCTCAAGTTAAACTTTCTTCGATGGGTTATTGGCTCGAAGATGCGGTGTCGGCTCGCTTCGGGTGGACCAGTTCGGAGGTGCAGAGGTAGCTAGCTTCGGGGAGCCAAAGTCTGTTACTGAAATGATGCTTTTTTTTCTACGAAAGCAAAGTTCCAGCTACGTTCTTTTAATGCTTTTAATTTATATCATTGCAGTAGTTTTGATCTATTTTGGGGCTCGTCAGATCCACCCCATGATAGTAGAGATCATGGCTAGTGTCTTTGATATTCTTAGGGCATTTTATTAAATAGTTTAATAATTCGAATTTTTCGTTGCTGTTTATATTTCTATAGTCTGTCCGACGTAGGACGGGTGTAGAATTATGCCCTAAGGGTCCCTCAAAACCCAACACTCCTTGCATCAGCCTCCCTCTCCGTCGATTGGGTATATCTCTCCCTCAATCTTTCAATCGTTCCCTAGGTTTTCAATTTCTGCCGAATTCAATTCTCACGGCACCCAAACTTCCATCTTCCTCTAAGGGGAAATCCCCTGATGTAAGGAAGCCTAGAAACCCTAAACCTAAGGCTGCCCCTACGAAGAAAGGCCCCTTCAAAGCTCGCATAAAACGAGCTTGGTCTCCTTCGCCTCCCACTAAATTCTCTACTCCCTCCAATTCCGAGGAATCGTGGCATGGTGATTCTGAGCCCGAGCCCCTTATCCATAAACGTAGGAAAACCCAGGTTCAGCCTCTAGATAGTATCCTTGTCGAGCCACAAGCTCAACCTAATTTTCACGTTGATGAACCCCATGTTGGGACTTATGCTTCTGAAACTCATGCTACCCCTAAAGCTCCTCCTACCCAAGGCCAAAATCCTCACGATGCTCCTCCTTCTGCTTCTACCACTCATATCCCCATGTGTCGTGACGACGCATGTTTGGCCAAATACCTTTCTTTGATTGGCATCAAGCTCCTCAAGGAGCGTTTTATCTCATATCAGTCTTTCACCATCGAGAAACTATCCCAGCTACTTACGACGACCAAATTGGTCGATCTGTTTAGGTACTCTCATGATGATTCTCCTCGTCCCTACCCCTTTCTTGTGAAACTTGTCTATGCTAACTGCATTCGCGGTGAGTATGCCGAGTCTAGGATACTGAACACTATTGTTCAGGGGACCCATATCAAGCTTGAATCCAAGCTATTAGGGACCATTCTTAGTATTCCCTCTACCAGTTCCTTGCCTGTCGACATATCTATCTCTTCTGTTGCTGATTTAGACCAAGTCGTCCTTCGGGACATGTTCCGGGAGATTCCTCCCATTTTCATCTCTGGAGTCAGATCATTCATGTTTACTACTAGAGGTTGGGCTATCCACCATGTGTTCAAGTCCAACATCCTACCGAAATACAGATCATTTGACCAGCCATCCCATGAGATTCTGAAATTTATATATGCCATATTCTCTGGGATGGAAGTGAACTGGGCAGTGGTCATTCTTGACCGGATGGACCATATTGAGATCCACTACTCCACTTCCCATATTCCATATGGAGGCTTACTTACCCATGTCTTTCACCATTTTGGCCTTGCCATGTCTACTTTTGAGCCAATCCTACTTGGCCCTTTTCTTGATGCCTCAGCAAAGTCGAAGTCTGCTTCGGCTCTTCTGACTGCATCAAAGAAGAGGCAGTCTACTTCACGCCCTTCTTCATTTACTTCTCCACCTGCTGATTCATCACTGCTTTCATCTTCTGCTGGACCTACATCTGATCCTCTCTTGTCGAGCTGGACAAGAAGGTATATGTATTATATGAGCTTTTCAGCCTATCATTCCAGCATCCGGGCATACCCTTCCCTGCCACGTCCAGTCATACATTTCATTTGTTGCTGCTCAGACCACTCAGCCAGCTGCTAGTTCTGGTAATGGTCAAGCCCCTCCTGCTGACATCACCCAGCCTCCTCCTCCTATCTCACTAAGATTCCAGATGTTTCTGTTGATGCTGCTTTTGAGCCAGCTCCTTCTCAGGCTCCTCAGGGTGTTTCTGATGCTGTTTTTGCTGTCATGTGTCTGATGATCCGGAGACACATGACTTCTACATTGAGAGGAGTGCTCCAGAGGATTCCCCTGACGTCGCTCAATTGGAATGATGCTGCTCACTCTAGGACTTCTTTTGTTAGGGTAAGAGTGTCTTAGACTTTTTTGTTGAGATATGGATGGATTTTGGATGTGTGATCTATGTATGGATGGTTGGCACGTTGTTTTCTTTTATGTATTATTTTAAGTTGGTTGTATGTGTTCTTGGTTGGTTGTATATGTAGGTCATATACTTTTGTGTACGTGGAGTTGGTATGTTTTTGTATACTCCATGTATTTTTCTCATATATATATATATACTTGTGGATTTTCTTTGGCTCATTTTACTCTGATGTGATCTCTCATATGTGTATATGTTGTGCAATTTTGTCTCTCTTTGTACTCTTTAATATATACGTTGTGTGGTGAGACACCTTGCATGATTAATGTTGATATTGGACTTCTATTCCTTTAGTCAACTAAGTTTTCTAGTTTTTGATGCGCTTTGATATGTATGTGTGTGCTACACCTTCACGTTTTCTTGATTTGCTATTGGTATCACATTAAAAACGTATCACATTCTTTAAACTCCATGAGTGTTTTAGTCTTATTTAGCACTATTGTTGTTATTTCCGTACTCCTTTTTAGGTAATGCCATAGGAGGAGAGAAATAAACAAATCATAATTTTGTTCTAATTATGGGCTAAACTTGAATCTAAGATTGAAGTTGCCTTAGATTCAGGGGGAGTAAGATATAATGAATTTGGATTCAAAAATCAAAAATTCTAATACTTGAATTCATTTCATTCATATATATATATATATCATACTAATGCTATAATTTGATCTCTAGATGCACAAATATTTTTGACTAACTTGATTGTCATCTATGTAGGGGAGTAAGTATTTTTAAGCACAATTATCTATCTTTTTGTTTATGTTTGTTTGTCATCACCAAAAGGGGGAGATTGTTGAGCATTGGACTTCTCCCTACTTGGTTTTGATGATGAGCAAACATAAATACTTGTGACTAATCCCCTACTTGTAGTTAATTCATTGCTTAAGCCTTTCATGAAGATCAATTAGCATGGATGTCACTCAAGGATTAATCAAAGCTCGTAAAGTCGATTGGATGATCAAATATGAAGATAGAAGCTTCAAGAAGATCTCAAGATCATTCAATAGAAAGAAGATAGGAAAAAATAATTGTAATTTTTATTCTCTTTTCTTTCTCATTAGTATGTAGCTTAGAAGTTGGAGCACATACACACTTTCCATTCTATCTTAGGAAAGCATTAGAACTCATTTCCTAGGACCCCATATCATAATTCTCAAGCATGTGCATTTTGGACTTTCAACAAGCGACTGATGAACGAAATACAGGCGATTGTCCCCTTACAGGCGCCTGAGATTTGTTCTACAGTCGTCTGTTATGCACATACTTCTTAACTTGAATTTTGGGCTTTCTGTTCTTATCTTTCATCAGGTGACTACTGTAGAAGTACATGCGCATGTCCAGTTATAGGCGCATGTGACCTGTTAGTCAGTCACATGTCTCCCCTTGACCAGCATTCTAAAGTTTTGACATCTTTCACACTTGCACATGCAGGCGATGTAAGAAGGATTTACAGGCGCCTGCCCATGGCACAGTCGCCTGTCCCAGCCTGTCAAACTTCCCAAGTTTTGACAACTTTCGCACTTGCATCTGCAGGCAATGTAAGAAGGATTTACAGGTGCATGTCCATTGCACAGTCGCCTATATGTGCTTCTACAGTCATTTGTCCTGTCTTCCCAGAACTCCTGAGTTTTCACTATATACACACTTAGGAAATCAGTCACATGTAGAAGGTTTCTCAGTAGCCTTTTGGTTTACCGGCACCTGACCAACCTTCATCAGTCGAGTGTCCTACGTGGTAAGTTACCGTTTGAATTCTCATCTAGCCTCTGACACAGTGCAACAGGCGACTGTGTGTTCTTCACCAGTCGACTGTCTGAGTGTATTTTCTATCCGTTGGCTTTTCCACATGGTTTTCAAAGGGAGTTTTGGGTATTTTGCTTGAGGGTTTTAGAGAACCTATAAGAGGGTCTCTTACTGTTCCATTGAGGATTGCTTAGACAATCTTGCATTCATTCCTAAGCTTAGTCTTTTAAGCTCTCTCTTCCTCAACTCTCAAAGCCTAGAAATCTAAACTCTAATCTTGTCTTCCCACTTAAACCAAATCTGAGCTTCAAGCTTTAGTGAAGACATGTGCAAGGGCTTTCTCTCATCTTGGAAGAGACATCAACACACACACACACACACACACACACACACACACACACACACACACACACACACACACACACACACACTTGCTCTTTCAAGTTTTACTTCAAGGCATATTTGTTTGTAAGTGTTTACATTTCGAATTTCGTTATCTCGTATTTCGATTACACTCTCGGTTTGTGAGAGTGGGTTTGCGTGATCCCAAGTTGTGGGAGTCAAGGACATTGATTGTACATTAATTACACTTGTAGGGTTGCACAAGTGGGTTTAAAGGAAAGCTCAACTTAGGGTTCTAACTTGAATATCCAGAGGAATCCAGGTGGAAGGGATGTAGGATTACCGGGAATAAGTCGAGATTGGACTTGGGTAATTCGAACCCTTGAAATATCTCTTTGTTAGTTTGTTTCATTTTGTGCTAATTTATAATTCCGCATTTATTGTTGGTTATGGATTTAAATTGGTATAACTATCGTTTAAATTTTATAAACATGATTCAACACCCCTTCTAGTGTTTTCCTCATAGCCAGGGTCCTTACACCTACATTTTACATGTGCTTCCCCTAAACCCATTTTCTGGAATCTCACATATCTCATGATAGACCGAGAATTCCAGGTTGTTGTTGACAATCAACTACTTACTCTCAAGTGTATGTCAATTCATCATGTCTTCTATTTCGACGGTCTCAATTACCGCATTCACATTTCCATTCTCGTTATTTCTATCAATGTCATGATATAACGACCATCCAATTCATTCTATTACCATGTTGCATGATTTTATCACTTTCAACATGTACATAGCATTATTGCCATTATAACATGAAACATAGTGACGTATGGCATGAAGCATGGGCATATTGACATTAGGCAAGTGTGTATGAGGAGTTATTTAAACAAGTAAGACAAAAGAAATAACAATATAAACATATGCATTTCTTAATATGGAGTCATATTGATCATGGTCACTCATTTCATATTATGTCTCTTTCGCAATTCCTTTCCTTCCTCCACAAAGGATGTCATGCATCCATGTGTCATGCCCATCACAAATACCACAACAACATATCACATTGTGCCATGCCAATTATGCACACCACATCCAATATATCCTGGATAGTATTACTCCATAACATGGTGCTATATGTCATTAGCAAGTGGCCACATGTACATTGGAAGCACCAATTTCATATCCCAAGTGTTATACACGTTAAAGAACAGCCGATATCACAAATTGGTATTTAGAATTAGACATAAGTGTCTAAATTTAAACTATAGGAATTTAGTTATGTTTCCATAGCAACAAAAATCATAAACTTTTGTATAATTCTACTAATATGTATGGCCTACAGATCATGGGGTATAAAAGATGTCCTGAAACTAGATTACATAGCAGTCAAGAACAGTTATTTGTAGTGAAATACAATCATAATCATGTTAAGGTCTCAACATGAAAGGTATAGCTCATTCAAATAGGATTCCAGATGGTCTTAAATTATAGCATTTGGATGTCTAGAGAAAAAGGTTATGCTCTATTCAACAAGATGGTGTAGAATCTGACAGAATTGCTATTATGAAAGAAATCATCAATTTCAGTCTAATTACAGCAGATTTTGAATATGGTCATTAAATAAAAGTTGTAGATAACTTAACAAGATTTCCAGGTTGTATTAACTCATAACTTTTAGAGATCTAGAACAAATGTTATGCTCATTCCAATAACTGCAACAGAGCAGGGACAATAATATAAGTCTCCGCGAAGCGTCAATCCAAATCAGCTGCAGAGGAGTGTACGGGAGTAGCCAACTCAACACGGAAGTCATGGGCCTCTGGATCATCATGAATATCCTTGGGAAGAGGAGTAGCAGCAACAGTAGAGGAGACATCCTGAGGAGCCGGAGAAGCAACCGGCTCATAAGAAATGTCAACAGTAGGCTCAGAAAGCTCAGTGGTGAGGGGAGGAGGAGGCTGAGAAGGCTGATGAGATGGTACAAAAGATCTGAGATGGGCAGGGAAGGGAATGCCCTAATGCTGGAACATCAGATGGAACAACTCATAAAGACCAGAAACCTTCTCATCCAAAAGATCACGAGAGGGTGCAGCAGATGAAGAGGGCTGAACAGTAGGTGGAGCGGTGAATTAAGATGGGGTTGAAGAAGATTGCCTCTGTTGGATATGGAAGACGTTAGTACACCCTTGTAGGGGATGTATGAGGGAATACGGACCTCGAACGTCGCGTACACGAAGTCGTGTGCAAAGGGAATATGTTCCCTTGCGGAGAGGATCTCTAGATTGATGGGAAAGTCGCATTATATGTGCATAAGTGCATGCGACATATGGCTAATAAAGGGGTAATATCTTAAGCTTATATTGTACCATGCATATGGTACAACTTAAGCTTATAATATGCCATGTACGATGGTACACCTTAGTTAAATTGTTCCAAAGGAACAATTACTCCTAAAATAACTACCTTGGGGGCTATAAATAAGACCCAAGGGTTAGCCATTTCCTTACACTTTTGCATGGCATTCTTGCATGCATTTTCATTCTAGCGAAGCTCTGCCGAAATACTTCCTCTCCCTTTATCCAAGTTCTTAATCTAAAAGTAGAGATTTAGATTGTGGATTTAGTAGCCTTACTCCGTTCGTGAGAAGACTCGATCCGCCGTGGCGAATCCGAAGGCGAAGTTCGTAGACTACCGTGCCGCATACGCAAGCGTAAGTCTCAACTTCATTTATCGATCCTAACTCTGTTTTGGCAGGATCCAATATTGGTATCAGAGCCATACGGGTTCGCCCCGGTCAAACCGCCGCCCCGTCGAAACTATGAACGAGTCATTGTCTTTTTCACGAATGGGTATCCTACCATTACGGATATGGTAGGAACGCTTCGTGACGGAGAGAACGCAGCGGTTGTTCTTTTCACGTTAGGGTCTCCTATCATTACGGATATGGTAGGAACTCTCCGTGACGGGAAGAACCGACCGTTCACGTAGTATGTTATTTTTCATTTTTGGCACACGACCATTAGAAAATAACCACTTTCTCGACGAACGGGTGCTTCATCGACGAACGGGTGCTTCATCGAGGAAGAAGGTGGTGGTTATTCCCATCGGGGAAGATGAATTTTAGTGCATGTGCACCATGGCCAAATGGGCTATGAAGGCCATGCACCCCCCTCCCCATGCGGAGGGGGTTGGCTACGGCCAATAACCACCGCGGCAATCCCCACCGGCGGGGGTGTGCGGCCACCCCACACAAGGGGAGGCCGGCCATGGCCAAAGGGCCATGGCCGGCCAAGGCAAAAATGGCCTTGGCCATGGCCGGCCATGGCCAGGCCATGGCCGGCCCCAGCCAAGGCCAGGGCCTGGCCGGCCGGCCCTGGCAGGGGCCAGGGCCTGGCCGGCCCTGGCCGGCCTCGGCCAGGGCAGAGGCCCTGGCTGAGGGGGCCAGGGCCCCTGGCCGGCTAGGGCAGAGGCCCTGGCCGGGAGAAGTTGCAGACCAAATAATTGGTCGACCAATTTGGTTGTTTTGGTCGACCAATCTGGCAGAAGGTCTTGGTCGATCGCAAACTTGCCGACTGACCCATACGGGGTGACAAAAGGCCTTGGTCAAACTCGAATGTGTCGATTAGCCCATACGGGGCTAACCACAGTGCCGACTAGCCCAATTTTGGGCTAACATTTTAATGAAGTTTTTCCTTGGGCTCTACTCCTTGAAGATTAGCCATAGTGCTCTACTTCATGCGAGATTAGCCATGTCATTGTGCTCTACTCTACGGAGATTAGCCAATGTACTTATGATGTTGTGCTCTACTCTACGGAGATTAGCCAATGTATTTTAAATTTTTTTTGAAAAAGATGTTTTCAAATAGGTTATGTCCCGTCCTTAATCGGGATAGCGCAATTTAGAATTCCAAGTCCTACCACGATCCGGCCATGGTTATCTAACCCATGGGTGTGTAGAACAGGTCTCGTGGCTTGGCAATTGTTGCGCTAAAATTATTTGCACAAACTCTCACCTATTCCATTTTGAAAGATATGTTTTTTTTCAAAAGTAATTTTCCGCTACGAAGTACTATAAGAGTACGATTGTTTGATAAGTGATGGGGGAATATTGAAGGTTGTTCTAGATGGTGATTGGAATCATAGAGACCTTTTCGATTCTAGAACAACATCTTCAATATTTTTCGAAAGTAACTTATCAAATATAATATAATTCCAGGTGGGATTTGAATTTTTAGAACTATCCAAATGGGATATTCTATTATCATTTCAAGTGGGAGTTATATTTTAAGAATTTTTATGCAATGTTTTGATCAAACTTTCGGTTTTGTGTCTTTTGCAGCATTTTAAAAGTAAAATGTCTTCCGCTTCAAAGAATATCGTCGCTGAGTTAAACAGAGGTGAAAAACTCAACGGCGATAATTACAAACTTTGGTCCATCAAGATACAATACGTTCTAGAGGAGCAAGAAGTGCTCGAAACTCTAAAGAACGTTATGATTGAACCCGAGTTGGGCACTACGGCCCAACACCGACGAGACAAGGAAGCTTTTGATGCTTGGTCTCGGAAGAACAAGATAGCGCGCATTACGTTATTAAGCAGTATGGCTGATGACATAATGCACATCTTCCGAGAACATGACCTAGCCATGGACAAATGGTCCAAGCTAGAGGAGAAGTTCGGTGGCACATCGGTGTCCAAACTTCGCTCCTTAACTATAAGGTTCGATTCATATAAGAAACGTCCATATCATTCCATGGGGAAACATCTGCGACATATGGCGAACCTTATCTCAGAGATAAAGGATGCAGGTCATGTGCTCACAGATGAGCAACAAATCCAAGCAGTCATACGTTCCCTACCAAATGGGTGGGATCAGATGAAGATGCATCTCACTCATAATGAGAGCATCAAGACCTTCAACGATGTTTCCAAGCACCTCGAATTAGAGGAAGAGCAGCTTGCGGCTGCCAAGCCAAGTGCAGAAGTGCACATGGTTGCTAGTTCCTCACACGGGGGAAAGAAACGTAAAGATCATTCGAAGTCTTCTAATGAACGTAATAAGCAACCTGAGTCTACCAAGGAACCCAAACATAAGGGTGGGCACAAGAAATGGCACAAGAAGAAAGACTTGAAAAGGATCAAGTGCTTCAAATGCAACAAGCTCGATCACTATGCTCGTTCGTGTACGAGTGGAAGTGACGAGGTAACTTGTAATACTAGTTACATATGTGTTTCTAGTTCAATATTTCTTGTGGAATCTAATCCATTTTGGGATAATTGATTCAGGTGCCACCGACCACATAGCAAAGGACAGACGGTCCTTCGTGGAGTATCAACGGATACCCCAAGGAATGAAGTGGATCAATGTAGGAAACAACACACGTGTTGAAGTGAAAGGCGTTGGGACTCGCAAGCTAGTCTTGGACAATGGCCGCACTCTCCTACTTCATGATGTTCTCTTCATTCCATATATTCAAAGGAATATTAAAACTGTGGTCAATTTAATGGGTCTTGGTTATAGTTGGTTCCTTCATGATTGTAATATGGACCTATTTTGTAATAATTCCTTTATTGGTACTAGGTTTGTATTTCAAAGGATTATTGTAATAAGTACAAAGTATGATTCCTCATGTAATGAATATTTCCTTGTGACAAATTCTTTGACTAATGAGTCTAATATAATTTGTTGGCACACAAGGCTTGGTCATATTGGACCAACGCGTATAGATAGATTTGCCAAACGTGGCCTTCTATCAAATGTTTCAAAGGTTGAAATGTCGACCTGCGTACATTGTCTTGTGGGGAAATCTTGTCGCAAGCCGTTTGGAACCGGCACAAGGGCCGAGGTTCCATTACAGCTTATCCATTCGGACATATGAGGTCCGATGAATGTCAAGACAAGACGCGGAAAGTCCTATTTCATCACTTTTATTGATGATTTCACCCGATTCGGACATATCTATTTGATATCCCACAAAAGTGAAGCTTTGGCTTGCTTTAAAAACTATATGAGTTTAGTGGAGAATCAATTAGATCGCAAGGTTAAGATCTTGCGAACCGATAGGGGCGGTGAATATCAATCAACAAGTTTTAAGGAACTTTGTGATGAAAAAGGCATAGTACATCAGGTAAATATGCCTTATACTCCTCAACAAAACGGTGTTGCAGAAAGGAGAAATAGGACTTTAATGGAAATGGTCCGTTCAATGATGGCGCAAGCTAACTTGCCAATCACCTTTTGGGGTGATGCATTATTAACGGCCGCTTTCATTTTAAACCGCGTACCCTCGAAATCAGTTAGCTCCACTCCTTGTTAGTTGTGGAACCAAAGGTACCCTGACTTAAAACATTTTGAAACCTTGGGGTTGTGCATTCTACGCACATATTTCCTCCCATAAGTATGGAAAACTTGGGCCAAGGGGAAGGAAATGTATCTTTATACGATACGCAGAATACTCCAAAGGTTATGTTTTTGTTAGTCAGGAAGACAATGGTGGGCTAATTGAGTTTGAGTCGAGGGATGTCACTTTCTTGGAAAACGAGTTTCCAAGACAGGGCGAGATAAGTCAGGACTTATCTCTATTTGAGATTTATGATCAAGAAGGATTACCTCATTCGAGTGGGAGAATTCTTGGTGAAAACGAAAATACGTTTCAACCTTCACCAATGGATTATACGAATGACGATTATCCTATTCCATACGGGAATAATGATCCAAGTGGGAGCAATTCTAACGACATTCCAAGTGGGAGTGATATTGGAATTGATCTAAATTCGAGTCAACAAGGACTTGAAGAATCTCAAATACGACGTAGTAGTCGTACAAGGTTGGCTCCTCTAAGATTTGAGGATGAATTTCCGCAAACCTTTATGACTTTACTACAAGATGATGACGAGCCTGCTACTTTCAAACAGGCCGTATCATGCCCTGCAAAAGACAAATGGATGGAAGCGATGAAGGAGGAATTGAAATCCATGAAAGTTAACCAAGTCTGGGACTTAGTTAACTTACCCAGAGGATATAGAGCAATTGGGAACAAACGGGTTCTCAAGATCAAGCATAAGGCTGATGGCTCTATAAATAGATATAAAGCTCGCCTTGTCGTGAAAGGTTTTACGCAACAGGAAGGGATAGACTACGAAGAGACCTTCTCACCTGTTGTGCGTTTTACCTCGATTCGCCTGATTCTGGCAATGGTAGCTTGCTTAAACCTCGAATTACATCAGATGGATGTAAAGACTGCCTTTCTCAATGGAGAATTGGACGAGGAGATCTGTATGGAACAACCAACATGGTTTGTAAAAGAAGGAAACGAACATAAGGTTTGTAAACTTCGTAAGTCCATATATGGTCTTAAATAATCCTCGAGGCAATGGTATATACGATTTCAAGAAGTTGTCTTATCAAATGGATTTTACCATGCTTGATGAAGATAACTGAGTATATATCAAGAGGATTAAAAGCAAGTATATTATCATGTCTCTATATGTAGATGACATTTTAATAACCAGAAATGACAAGGGCTTTGTGATGAGTATCAAAGCTTGGCTTTCATCAGTATTTGAGATGAAAGGCATAGGAAAAGCCGCATATATCCTTGGAGTTAAGATTTCAAGGAATCGTTCGAAGAAACTTCTTTCTCTTTCACAGGAGACTTATATAAAGAAGGTTCTAGAACGATTTAATATGCAGGACTGCAAGTCCATTGATATTCATATAAGCATATGCGATAATTTATATCTGGAATCGTGTCCAAAGAACCAAAAGGAAAAGGAAATTATGGAAAAAGTTCCATATTCCAGTGCAGTTGATAATCTTATGTACGCTATGGTGTGTACGAGACCGGACATCTGTTTTTGCCGTTGGAAATGGTAAGCTGTTACCAATCCAATACAGGGCAAGTACACTGGAAAGCGGTTAAAGAGGATAATGTGTCTTGTAAGATCAAACACATTGATATCCGATACGAATTTGCAAAAGACTATGATAAAACCAAGAAGGTAGACATAAGGTACATATCTACGCATGAGATGATAGAGGATCAGCTTACGAAAGCGATCCCCAGAAATGTGTTTTACAAACACTTATCATCTCAAGGATTGCGTAAGAGCTGAGTTGTACCAATGTAAATTCCCATGTCTGTAAATGATCAAAAATTAATAAAAGAATAAGTTCTTTTTCAAACATTGCATATGAATTTCTTAAGAAATGTTTGTGTACATTTTTGAAATCTCAGCTGAATTCTAGTATGTCGGACAGATTGAGGTTGGCTCTCTCACATGAGCAACCGCCTTATTCTATCAGACGGATGGAATAAAGATGAGACTTGTTTGAAGTCAAAATCATCAGACGGATGATTTAAGAGTCATGACTTAAACAAAATGGTCGCATGAAAGATCTGCATCATATGGATGCTTACAAAAGATCTAAGAGGATTTTTTGGAAATCCTATCTGTCTAAATGTGGGATGTGAGTCCAAAGGACTATTTGAGTAGAATAAGGGACTCAAAGTCAGACATTGTGGTGCCTGATCATCATCCTTACAACATCATTGAGACATACACTCCCTGGGAAAGGAGCGATGTTGTAATACGTGTTCATACCACGTATGCATTTCGACCACTGAGTTAGTAGCAATAGTGTTTGCTATTATGTGAGACTCAAAGGCCATATGGGCCTTAACTCTTACCCTCAAGGACTCCAATTGGTTCCTTTAGATTTGACGAGATGATCGCTATCTTAGCGTGTTACTTATGGGCTATGATAATTCGGCTCAGCGGGGCGCGTTAGAAAAGCGAGTCTAGTCAAGATCAGAAGGTTTGCAAGAAGAGGAAGATTGATTTCATATTCACATTTGGACTTTAATGATTCAAAGCTGGCCAGCCAATTGTGATCCAGATGGGATTCAATTGTTGAATATAAAGTATAAGAAATGTGAAGAAATAATCTAGGGTAAAGCATGCGTTGAACTACTCAACTTTGCACCTTCGAGGTCGTTGTGTATCTCTAACAAGTGCACAACAACAGACTCTACGCGCATGACGGTCGCACGGTCTATTTCTCGGTATGATAGATGAAAGAACTAAGAGAAAGACGTTCTCTTACAATCCCCTCAAGTGTGAGTAGGAGATGTTGGATATGGAAGACGTTAGTACACCCTTGTAGGGGATGTATGAGGGAATACGGACCTCGAACGTCGCGTACACGAAGTCGTGTGCAAAGGGAATATGTTCTCTTACGGAGAGGATCTCTAGATTGATGGGAAAGTCGCATTATATGTGCATAAGTGCATGCGACATATGGCTAATAAAGGGGTAATATCTTAAGCTTATATTGTACCATGCATATGGTACAACTTAAGCTTATAATATGCCATGTACGATGGTACACCTTAGTTAAATTGTTCCAAAGGAACAATTACTCCTAAAATAACTACCTTGGGGGCTATAAATAAGACCCAAGGGTTAGCCATTTCCTTACACTTTTGCATGGTATTCTTGCATGCATTTTCATTCTAACGAAGCTCTGCCGAAATACTTCCTCTCCCTTTATCCAAGTTCTTAATCTAAAAGTAGAGATTTAGATTGTGGATTTAGTAGCCTTACTCCGTTTGTGAGAAGACTCGATCCGTCGTGGCGAATCCGAAGGCGAAGTTCGTAGATTACCGTGCCGCATACGCAAGCGTAAGTCTCAACTTCATTTATCGATCCTAACTCTGTTTTGGCAGGATCCAACATCCTCTTCTTTGATGATGTCTACAGAGCCGAAGAGGACTTCGATTTAGCAGATGAATCAAGAAGAGGGCCAAGAGGCATAGGCTCATATGGGGACAGATCGAACCCGGAATGACAAAAGACTAGAGCGAGGAGTCTGCCGTATGGAATATGATAGGAAGAAGTAGTGAACTCGACCTTGTCCATCCGATCAAGGAGGACCCTGGCACAGTTCACAGACATGCCAGAGAAGATGGTGTACATGCAACAGAGGATCTCTTAAGAAGGCTTATTAGAGGAGCCATATTTCGGCAAGATGTTGGACTTCACCATTAGGTGAACAGCCCAACCTCGAGCAGAAAACATGGAAGTCCTGATGCTAGAGGAGAGATATGAAGGGATCACAGAGAACGTGTCCTAAAGGACAGTCTAATCAAGATCTGCAACGTCCGAGAGTGAAATATCAGCGGGCAAGGAGCCAGAGGAAGGAATCCTAAGAATGGTTCCTAGGAGAATAGGGTCAAGCCTGATACGAGTCCCCTAAATAACGGTGTCAATGACACCCGTGTCAGCATATTCACCGCGAATGCGGTTGGTATATAATAGTTTGATAAGGAATGGATAGGCATGAGGGGAGTGTAGGGATTTACGGGACCCTTCAGGCACAAAAACTCTAGTTCCGTCGTAAGTCGGACGGAACATAGACAGAAATGCAGCGGAAAACTTTATGTTAATCTAATTAACATGCAACCCTAAGGAACAAGACCCTAATCCAAGATCTATGCCGACATGGGATGGGTCTGACAATCCCAAGAAGGATCTAGCCTACTGTGATTAAATTAAACTAATGCTTAATTAAACACATACCCGGAATCTCAGCCCTGGAGTAGGCG
The DNA here is from genome assembly GCA_030789695.1 of Scilla litardierei. Classification (NCBI taxonomy): domain Eukaryota; kingdom Viridiplantae; phylum Streptophyta; class Magnoliopsida; order Asparagales; family Asparagaceae; genus Scilla; species Scilla litardierei. The sequence goes on along the minus strand of CM061135.1, from coordinate 97,842,119 downwards.
AGATGTTCCGCACCGTCTTCCGAGCCGCTCCCGTCCCACACCGAGCCGCTCCTCGAACCGCTCCCCGAACCGCTCCGCATCCCGAGGTGATCAATCCCCGTGTCACCGAGCCAACCACACGCCGAAGAAAGTTTCACACGAGTGAAACCTCCGCCTAGATTTCGGATCCGAATCCGAACTCCTTTGCGGCTTTGCTAGAGCCCTTAGGAGCAAGGCAGAAATATAGGGAGAGGAGAAATATTAATTTAATCTTAGATCCGAGCGTGCTCCAACATTTACGAGAGCCGCTCAGATCTAGAGCTTGGAACGAGTTTAGAGGAAGGGGGCAGACCCCTATTTATATAGGCGGCTGACCCCTCCCCTCTACTCAATTTCCGATGTGGGACTAAAGTTGGAGTTAATTAATTCAATTTAGTTTGCCTTTCACAAAGGCTAAACTTCCGTGAATTTTAACTCCCTCACCGTTGAACTTCATGATTGATACAACCTATCAATACGAAGGGCGTTCAATGGTGAACGCATATGAAAAAACCGTTCGTCAATCGGAGTTCGTTTGACCCTCCAATTGATCATTCAAAGTTCAGCCCACGGCTAGTTTTTCACAAAAACGAGCCGTCAAAATTCTGCACACGTCTAGGGTTCTGCACCCTAAGGTGGGGCCCAGCCTATGGGCCCTACCAGCCTAAAATCAGGCTGACTGGGCGCCTGCCTAGAACTGGGCACGGGCGCCCGGGTCTGGCGCGGGCGCCCAGGCGCCAGCCAGGCGCCTGGCGCCAGGTGCCAGGCGCCCATGCGGGCACCTGGGTCGGGCGCCCAAGGCGCCCGACCCAGCGCGCCTGGGCCACCAGGCGCCCAGGGCGCCTGGGCTCCCAGGCGCCCAGGGCGCTTGGGCGGCCCGCCTGGGCGCAGGCCCAGGTGCCCTGCGCCTAGGCCTGTGCCCAGGTGCCTGGCCCTGGCACCCTGGCTCAGCCAGGTCTGGCCAGGCTGTCCAGGCCAGACTTGGTCTGGTTTAGGTCAGCCTGGTCTGACCCTGTCTGATCTGATGGGCTGTTTTGTGCATATTTTGGGCATCTGGTGTCCGATTTAGACGCCGTTCGAACCTGGGTCTAGACCGGGACATTCCTGTCTTACCCATGAACTTTTCCTTGCGTTTATATTATTAAATATTGTCTTAAACTATTTAAAACACATTTAATCTCTTTTACATCAAATGCAAAATAGTCCCTATCTAAGCTTAAATTATCATTTGCATCAAATACAAATGATCCGATGGCATATTCCTCTACATCTCCCACTTGCACTCAGGATCATTTATCTCGAATGCAGGAGATGATTTCAAACATCTTTTGCAATATTTTATCCCTTGCATCAAATGCAAATTATTCTCCCTAACTAATTTCTACCTATTACTAGACGAAGATCACACTCTGTGTGAGACCCTACAGCCTGACCCTTACAACAGGTTGGGCTTGAAGCCCTATACGGTAGTGACCACGAGTAGTGGTTACCGTCCCTGCTTCAGGAATCATCATTATGTGGTTGACTCATTGATATGAGTATTGTCGGGACCACCCTGACTGTCTCCGTGATGAATTTCGCAGTTATAGTCTCTTCGTCTAAACTATGTCGTGTAGATCAAGTCTAGGGTACGTTCAAACTGTCAACCCCAATAACTTGACTCCGGTTAGTTTCTATCGATCTTTTAGTCAAAAATGTTGGACTTCTTCCAACATACTCTGGCCAGAGTTTTTACTAAAGACCGAACTAACCCTACGACAATAACTCCCATTGACCGGGAGAGAAGAATCCTCTCTTGGTCATTACTCTCATCATATGCTTCAAGTGTCACCCAATCAAAGAACTTTCGACAGGCCTTGCCTCGAAGCTAGGTTATTTGATCTAAGTGGCACCGTTCACGCACAGGTTCGTCAAAATGATCTCAAGTCAAAAGACCAACTAGCCTATCATCACTAAGAGTTATCATTGACAGATTGTTCAATATAACCATATGATAACTCTTGTGGATCGTTCAATGAACTCATTCTCTAATGAGCACCTGTGTCTCGTCTTCGACTTCGCCACGTCAAGCGATCATGAGATAATCGCCACCGTTAAACGGTGAAGACTAAGACACAATGGTCTATCCGATGTTTCGATATCCTTGTTCTCGAAACATCTACGACCACGAACCCTTTTAGACTTATGCTACAGACGGTCAAACATTTCTCCATGATCGAGATACTCATCTCGATACCTGTTTGACCTTGCATAAAGTCTCAGGACTTTACCTAAGTTAATGTCTAATGTTAACTACATTATAAAATAACTTAGATAAATTATTACCAAACAACTTACTGTTATTTCGAACAAGATGTTTGTGCTATTCACACATGGAGATAGATTGCCTCGAAGGTATCTTCTCTCAACATCTCCCACTTGTACTCAGGCCCATTTATCTCGGTATCTTGTACCGTTTTTACACATAAGTTTTCCCGACTTCATGTGGTAGAGCCTTCGTGAGTGGATCTACTAAAACCGTCTACACTATAGACTTAAGGGGTTTCTATGTTCATGTTAGACCAACCATTAGAATCTCATTCACTTGGTCTTTCGGAATCTATAATATTTTATTTCCCTGGATCGTATCCAGTTCATCGTACCTTACGATAATCATTTAAATTAGTTACTGGTTATTTCAAATGGCTCATATTTATTTCTGATAAAGTATCAAACTCTTTTGATCACTTTGTCAAAATATATGTTCCATCCCTTTGATGCCTCGCATGTAATTTATACGCTCCCACTGACCTTGAAAACTATCTGGCTAATTCATATAAGTTGGTCCGTCTAAATCATATTTAGAAAAATAAACTTATAAGTGAATGCTCCAATTTTCATGGTCAACTTAAGCGTTTTACATCGAGTTTGGTCCGAGTAGATCTGTGCACATCTACTGGCGAGACGGTTTCAACATAATCCATTTTATAGGAATTAGGATGAAAACCGTTCTCGACCAACATGATTGCACTTCACTACTTTCTGTTCTGCACCAATCTTTCAACTTAAAAATTAACTTGCAGAAAGTGAGGAAATATTTGGGCACGTAAACTAAATTCCAAAATTTATTTACGCACACGGACCTATTCTGATTGCATCAAGTTATAAATCGGAGTTACTACCCCGAATTTCATCTCGGAAGTTGACTAAGTCATCATCAGTTATGATGTTTAACTCGACTCTTCGTCTCACAAAATTCGAGTAATTATACAACTTCCTAATGATTGATTTAATGAATATCTTATTGATAATGTCCTCACAGGACATTATCAAAACCTAGGCATTACTATCTGGGACTTAATCCAGAAGGAGGACTTAACTCAGAGTCACTTACAATGGATCACACCAAGTCTAACTAAGTGTGATTCATACCTTTTAACACTTAATGTGTTAACAGACTTGACATGAGAGAAAATCACATTTTCTTTTAGTTACGCAAGATTTTATGTAGCTAAGTATTTGACCATTCGATCTAATCGAATCAGTTTAAATACTTTAGTCATTTCGTTCTTTATTTTATCAGACTTGTGTTTCATCAAGAACACGTGTCTTAATAAAATATACGAATAACTTAATTTGGTTAATCTAGACTCGGGTACATCAGTATGTACTAGACTAAGTTCGACAACTCATTCTCCCACTGTCTTACAGATGGGTTTCGGCCATTCTATCTAAGAGGATAAGACTCACAAGTGTCCGCAGACTTCATAATACGAGAGGTCAGACCCCTCTTTATATGACTTGTGAAGCTTAGTCTCTCGATACGGCCTAGTTTATTTTCCATACAAGTTTGCTACTATCTTGTGTATTTATATATATTAACATTTAATATATAAATATTATCGTTATACATAAATTACTAACGCAAAACATTACTTTAGAAGCGAGGTGACGACATTCGTCAAATTGTGTTAGACGTCTTTTGTATAACAATAATTATAAAATCGTGACATCAAAATATGTCACATTTTCATTTCCTCCTACTTATGCCTTTACTAATAACAAATTAAACTATTAAACTCGATTGACTTTCCGGAGTGCCTTCTTCCTTTTCTAAATCACATTTAGATATTAAATATCCCAACATAAATAAATATCTATGCAAGCATCTCATGTATCCAAATGCCTGAGAGTTGCAATCTTGAGTGTAGCTCAAAAAGTTGCTTTTCTCAAGATCCGGTTGGGATACATAGCCTTGCACCGCTCATGCACTCGTATTCGAGTCAAACAATTTGATCGAATTCTTGAACTTTGTGGATCAAAATTGTTTGTCCATACAACCTTGAGGGTAGCTCGACAAGTTGTAGGGAGAAACATACTTCGAATTTCCTATATGTTCAAGCTGCCTCATATAGAGACGAGTGACATGTAGCGTGAATTTATTTGTTGGACCCAGAACTTAATGAAATCATATTTCTTAAGTCTGTTCTTTAGAAGGTCATTTTAATGTCAACGAGAATATAGTTTTAATTCTATCAATTAGAATTTAACTTGATATTCAATTAATCAACATATTTGACCAATTAACTTATTCCATTAAAATATTATAAGTTGATTCCTTCCGTAAACATAGTCTTGCCCCTAGTTTAGCATATGTTCAAAATTAAATATAGGTAGATTGGCATTCATCTATCTATATCCTCCCACTATTTTATGATCATTTCAAAGCTTAATAATGAACGATTTAATCGAATTCAAATATTTAAAAATTAGTGAATGAGGGATCCAATCATCCTGAACCTCACAACCTTGAGGAGACTCAACAAGTTGATTGGTTCCATGATTGGTAGACTAACTCTTAGTCAATCACATCACATGTGACTCCCTATCGTTTTTTACCCACAGTCACTTATGATCTTGAGGAGACTCAACAAATCATAATGACTGGTCTAGTCAGACCCTTGATTTCGTGTCCAGATTTGACTTAGATCGATGCTCGAGGAGACCCGACGTATCGATTTGGGTCAAGTCTAGACTACATCACATGTATGTTGGAGTTTGTTCCTTAAAGATAAACATGTCATAGCTTGAGGAGACTCAACAACTATAATTGTCTTCTTTGAGTTACCAAGCTCCAAAATCAAGGAGGGATACAGATTAATCTTTAATAAGATTTATAACGCATTGACTAGATATAGTCCAGGGTGTCATACAATCATGATTCGCGACATTGCGGTCCAGCGGAACACAGCCAGGGAATTGACTAAGTCAGGATCACTGCCCCTTGGACTAGCAAGGGTTGACCAGCAAACTTAGCCAAGCACATTGACTGGATCATGGTCCATTGAATGAAGCTTGTCATTTTTGTATGTGTGCCATAGACTAAACAGCTTTTATTAACAACTAATTAATCCTATCAACTAGTTGCATCCTTAAATTCAAAATTTTAGGATTTGTTTAATAACTTTTATTAAATCCTTATCAACTATAAGGTTCACGTGCTATCCTAATCGTTATTAGGATTTTAATAAATTTATTAACCAACGCCAAAAGCGAAGTCCTTTAATGAGAATTAATAATAACAATTAGAATTAAAATTTTCATTAAAAGGACTACCCTAATCAAGAATTAGGTCTTGAAGCATTGTTAATGTTTTATTAAAACATAGCATGTCATTAAAATTCAAGTAATAAATTTTAAACATTTCTTAATGGCTAACCTAAAAGGTTGTCTTGTGTTATCAAATAAGGGACAAGATGAACTAGCCATAAAGGTACACAAATTTATCGCATAAAAGGTGTACAACTATTTAACAATTTAAATAGAACAATGTCTATCACATAAATAATTTTAGCATGCAAACATAAATTTAACATTTAAATTTAAAATATGATTTTAAAAATATTTTATTTTTATCTCATAAAAATTGTTTTTAAAATCACAAATTTGCATGCTACCTTTTAAAAAATTTATCGCATAAAAATTTTAACCTTTAAAATCAGTTTTAAAATATCTCATTAAATTAAAACATCATTTTAAAAAAAACTTTCATGCTTAAAAAATTTATCATATAAAATTTTTAGGCACTTTAAACTTATCACATAAATTTTAAAAGATTTAAAATTAGTTTTAAAAATTATTACATAAATTTTAAAACGTCATTTAAAAAATTTTCATATTCAAAAATTTATCACATAGATTTTTAAACATCAAAAACATTTTTAAAATTTATCTCATAACTTTAAAAACATTTTTAAAAAGTATTTAAAAGCATATCATGTTTAATAATAATCGCAGGCTTAGATCGCAACGCATACAAAGCTCTGATACCACTGTAGGGATTTACGGGACCCTTCAGGCACAAAAACTCTAGTTCCGTCCTAAGTCGGACGGAACATAGACAGAAATGCAGCGGAAAACTTTATGTTAATGTAATTAACATGCAACCCTAAGGAACAAAACCCTAATCCAAGATCTATGCCGACTTGGGATGGGTCTGACCATCCCAAGAAGGATCTAGCCTACTGCGATTAAATTAAACTAATGCTTAATTAAACACATACCCGGAATCTCAGCCCCAGAGCAGGCGAGATGTTCTGCACCGTCTTCCGAGCCGCTCCCGTCCCAAGCCGAGCCGCTCCTCGAACCGCTCCCCAAACCGCTCCGCATCCCGAGGCGATCAATCCCCGTGTCGCCGAGCCAACCACACGCCGAAGAAAGTTTCACGCGAGTGAAACCTCCGCCTAGATTTCAGATCTGAATCCGAACTCCTTTGCTTCTTTGCTAGAGCCCTTAGGAGCAAGGCAGAAATATAGGGAGAGGAGAAATATTAATTTAATCTTAGATCCGAGCGTGCTCCAACATTTACGAGAGCCGCTCAGATCTAGAGCTTGGGACGAGTTTAGAGGAAGGGGGCAGACCCCTATTTATATAGGTGGCTGACCCCTCCCATCTACTCAATTTCTGATGTGGGACTAAAGTTGGAGTTAATTAATTCAATTTAGTTTGCCTTTCACAAAGGCTAAACTTCCGTGAATTTTAACTCCCTCACCGTTGAACTTCATGATTGATACAACCTATCAATACGAAGGGCGTTCAATGGTGAACGCATATGAAAAAACCGTTCGTCAATCGGAGTTCGTTTGACCTTCCAATTGATCACTCAAAGTTCAGCCCACTGCTAGTTTTTCGCAAAAACGAGCCGTCTAAATTCTGCACACGTCTAGGGTTCTGCACCCTAAGGTGGGGCCCAGCCTGTGGGCCCCACCAGCCCAAAATCAGGCTGACTGGGTGCATGCCCAGACCTGGGCACGGGTGCCCAGGTCTGGCGCGGGCGCCCAGGCGCCCAGGCGCCAGCCTGGCGCCTGGCGCCAGGGGCCAAGCGCCCAGGCGGGCGCCTGGGTCGGGCGCCCAAGGCCCCCGGCCCAGCGCACCTGGGCCACCAGGCGCCCAAGGCGCCTGGGCTCCCAGGCGCCCAGGGCGCCTGGGCGGCCCTCCTGGGCACAGGCCCAGGCGCCCTGCACCTGGGCATGTGCCCAGGTGCCTGGCCTTGGCACCCTGGCTCAGCCAGGTCTGGCCAGGCTGCCCAGGCCAGACTTGGTCTGGTCTGGGTCAGCCTGGTCTGACCCTGTCTGATCTGATGGGTTGTTTTGTGCATATTTTGGGCATCTGGTGTCTGATTTGGACGCCGTTCGAACCTGGGTCTAGACCGGGACATTCATGTCTTACCCGTGAACTTTTCCTTGCGTTTATATTATTAAATATTGTCTTAAACTATTTAAAACACATTTAATCTCTTTTGCATCAAATGCAAAATAGTCCCTATCTAAGCTTAAATTATCATTTGCATCAAATACAAATGATCCGAGGGCATATTCCTCTACAGGGAGTCCACATGAGAGAATCGAAACAAATCGACCAAATGGGTCGATGTGAGGATCTCGAAAAGTCTCTCAGTGGTGAAGGCCTGATAAACAATGAATCGCTCACGAAGGAGCTTGATCCCAAGAATAGCATGGAATTTTTCCAAACATGAATCATCTCGGCAAATAGGGACAAGAGGATCAGCATGAGGAGGCCTGGGTGGATTTTGGCCTTGGGTTGTAGCGGGAAAAGACTCTGGGTGGGTGTCAGCAGCCTCACGAGTGGAATCAGCCTCAGCGGTAGGCTCATTGATGTGAACACTAGTGGGTCTATGATAATGCTTCTGAAGAGGCTTAACGAAATCTTCTTCGGAGGAGGAGGAAGAAGAAGTAGAATCAGAAACATCGGAGAAGGGTTGCGAAAATTTGATCAGGCTTTATAGGGGGTTTTCTTCGGTTCACCAGCAATGGGTTTAGGGTTCCTAGGCTTCCTAGGAACAATGGCTTTCCCTTTGGTCTTGGGGGGAGCCATCGCACGAATCAAGAGAAGAACAATAAAAATAATAGAGCAAGATCGACAGAAAACACGAGAGATATACCAAATCCGTGACGAACGACGGAGGAGGAGAGACTCAAACTCTCGATTGAGTGATCGGGGAGAGAGATCGATGGGTAGGACCTTCAAATCGACGAGGAAGACGAAGAGATGATTGACGTTCAAAGGAGGAAGACGAGGGAAATCAATCGGATGAGAGAGAAAAATCCGACGGCACTCGTGTATTTAAGTTGGGGGCAAATGAATCTGGGCCGCTGGATCGTCAGATCGACGGCTCAAATTGAGTCAACTAATCGCCATAGATGTCAACAGTGTGAAATTGTCAGTCGACTGGCCGAAAAGACAAAGAACTGACTAGGGTAGATAGACAGGCACATGTTAAATAACTCACAGTCGCCTGGAAAAATGTCGGTCGACTGTAAATTACGCAACAGTTGCCTAGCAGAGGGTCAAGAGATATGGTGAATAAACAGAGACATTTCAAGATCAGGGTAGGCGCCTGATGAACAACTTTCAGTCGCATGTCGAAGAGACATGCGACTGGAAAATGTACACCAGTCGCCTGTGCGAAAAACATTGAATTCAGATAGGAAGAATTAGAATTGGGCAGGTGACTGTCGAAGGATTGACAGTCGCCTGTCCTGGTCCAAAAATGTACAGAGAGGCTAAAATCATGAGGATTGAGACAACTCACCCTAAGACCTATACTGTAAAAATTCTCTAAACAAGAAATCATTATCAAATATTATAGATAACATACATACCACATATATTAACGCAAACAAACAAAATTATCAAAATCTCGAATACATCTTATTGGAAAATATATGAAAACATATTACATATCAAAACAATAGAAGTGAAATGATGACTTGAGTTCAAAGCATGATTTATCATAAAAGTATGAACTCCTATAATTCAGATTCACCCATAATCCCTAATTCTCCAGGCAACCTCACAAATGAATCTTCTTTAAGAGGTTTAGTGAAGATGTCGGCGATTTGTTTTTAGGTTTCAATAATCTAAGATGATGTCCTTCTTAGCTACATGATCATTAATGAAGTAGTGTCTCACATCTATGTGTTTGGTATGGGAGTGATGTACTTGATTCTTGAAAAGACAAATTTCACTTTGGTTATCAACCATGATAGGACAAGTATCACAATTGACACCATAGTCTTTGAGTGTGTATCTCATCCAAAGAACTTGTGCACATGCAAGACCCACAGCAACATATTCTGCTTCAGCCGTGGATAATGATACCGAGTTCTATTTCTTGGAAAACCAAGAAATTAGAGAATTTCTTAGAAAATGGCAAGTGCCACTAGTACTCTTCCTATCGGATTTGCATCCGGTAAAGTCGGCATCACTATATGAGATTAGCTCATATGTACTAGACTTAGGGTAAAGTAACCTATAATCTAGTGAATGATTGAGGTAACAAAAAATTCGTTTAAACCCAATCAAGTTTGACTCCTTAGGTCTAGCTTGATATCTAGCACAAAGACATACGGAGAACATAATATCGGGCCTACTAGCGATTAAGTAAAGTAAGCTATCGATCATACCTCGATATAGACGAACATTTACATCTTTCTCGTTCTCATCCTTGTGTAGATGGGTTGTCGTACTCATGGGAGTCCATTTGCTTGAAGACGATTCCATCCCGAATCGCTTGATAAGCTCCCCGATGTACTTTGTTTGATGTATGAAAGTTACATTCTTCATTTGCCGAATTTGTAGTCCAAGGAAGTAGTTGAGGTTACCCATATGTCTCATTTTGAATTCATCCTTCACAGACTTAGAAAATTCTTGGCAAAGATTAAAGTTAGTTGAACCAAATATTATATCGTCTACATAAACTTGAATTAACAGGATGTCATTTTCATAATCTTTAATGAAAGGAGTTGAATCAACGTCACCCATTTTAAAACCTAAATCCAAAAGAAAAGTTTTGAGTCGATCATACCAAGCTCTAGGAGCTTGTCTCAATCCATATAACACTTTCTTAAGTTTGAAAACATGGTTTGGAAATTTTTCATGAATGAAACCGGGTGGTTGAGAAACATAAACTTCTTCATTAACAATACCATTTAAAATGCACGTTTAACATCCATTTGAAATAATTTAAAATTTTTATGGGATGCAAAAGATAAAAGCAATCTAATAGCTTCTAATCTAGCTACAGATGCAAAGGATTCTTCGAAATCAATACCTTCATCTTGCCGATAGCCTTGAGCTACTAATCTTGCTGTATTCCTTTTGATGACCACGTTTTCATCGGTCTTGTTCTTAAAAATCTACTTGGTCCCATTCACTTGGTGACCACTTGGAAGAGGAACGAGCTCCCAAAATTCATTTCTCTCAAATTGCATGAGTTCTTCTTCCATTGCAACTATCCAAGAGATATCTTCACACGCTCCTTGGATGTTCTTTGGCTCAATGGTAGAGACAAATGCACAATGAGAGAATTCACCAATCCTTGACCTTGTTCGTACACCCACACTAATATCTCCAATAATTTGGTCATGGGGGTGATTACGCATTCATTAGTATTGTTAGTCTCAATAATAGAATTATTAATTTGAACATTACTAATGGAATCACATAAAACATTTATACTATCATCAACAACATGAGGAATATCAAAATCTTCATAAAATGATATGTGTAGTGATTCCTCGATCGTTAGAGAGGTTTTTTTGTATATCCGATAGGCTTTGCTATGTGTGGAATATCCAACAAAGATTCCTTCATCGGATCTTGGCTCAAATTTATCTAAGTTACCAAAGGTGTTCTTTATACAACATTTTGAACCAAAAAATCGAAAATATTTAACTTGCGGCTTCTTATCATAAAATAATTCAAAACAAGTTTTGTTCGTTCGGGGCCTCACTAGGATCCTATTAAGCACATAACATGCCATGTGCACCGCCTCCGCCCAAAATTATAGTCCAAGATGACTATCATGGATCATGGTGCAGGCACACTCTATAAGGGTCCTATTCTTTCTCTCAACAACACCATTTTGTGGTGGTGCGCGAGGAAAATAAAAGTTGTGAGTGATCCCATGGTCAACACAAAACTTAGGGAAAAATTCATTCTTAAATTCTCCTCCATGATCACTATGAATAGTGATAATAGTGGATCCTAAGAAATTTTGATTTTTCTTTGCAAATATAGTAAACTCATCAAAAGCTTTATTTTTATTGGTTTAAAATGAAACCCAAGTAAATCTAGAGAAGTCATCAACGACAACTAATCCATAATGAGCATTACCTAAAGAAGCGGTTCTAGTTGGCCCAAATAAATCTAGACGAAGCAATTCTGGGGGCCTCTTAGAAGTTATGTATTATTTAAGTTTGAAAGACGATTTACTTAATTTACCTCTTTGGCATGAAGCACAAAAGTTTTTCTTACTAAAAACAATTTTTGAAAAACCTTTAACAAGATCATGCTTAGCTAACTTATATAGGTGATTAAAGTGAATATGACCAAAACGGCGATGCCATAATAGTTGTTCATTTGTATTAGCAACGAAGAAATGTTCTATGGTTTTAGGCAAACTCAAATAATAAATGTTTTTACGCCTAATATCGGTAAATAAAACATGTGAATCAATATCTATAATTTTACACATACCCTCTCCAAAGTTTATCTTGTAACCCTTATCACAAAGTTGACTAATGGTGATAAGGTTATGACATAAACCACTAACTAAATAAACATTTGTAATAAGTGGTTTGCAAGGATTACCGACTTTGCCTACTCCAATTACGGTTCCCTTTTGATTACCTCCAAAAGTGACCGTTGCACCATCCTTGATGCTAATCACTTCGGAGAGCAATGTGAGATCTCCCGTCATGTGTTTGGAGCATCCGCTATCGAGTATCCATCCTTTCTTTTTAGAGCCAATATGTCTTTTATTGCTCTCTTTCTTGTTCTTGGGTACCTACATAATATACCATAAGCTCATGATACCCCAAGCTTTGTTGGGTCCAAGGGGGTTAGCCCTTTGGAAGCCAAGTCCAAGTGAACTATCGCTTCCCAACATAATTGCCACTATTTATCACATCGCTAAAATAGGAGTTAACATAATCATTTCTATCATTTATGCTAGTGTTCTTAGGACCCCAAATTGTGTATTTTTGAGTGTCCTTTTCCTAGTTGCATACACATTTGGTTGAGTTCTATTTGGTGCGTGCTTCCTATGAGCATGAGATCTAGCATATACAGATGGAGGTGGATAAGCATGAGACATATATGGGTTGTATGTGAAATTAGGAGCATGCATGTTAGATGTAACATATGAAGCATGCATAAGTTGAGGGGAATGAGCATACATTGAAGGATGATGTGTATGAACATATGAATGTGTAGGAGCACGTGCATAAGTATTTTTCATGTGTGGGTTTACACGTGTCCATGGGTGTGGAGCATAAAATGTGTCATTCGTGTCCACATGTGAAGTAGGAGATTTCCTACGTGTATGAGAGTTGGTGTACATATATGCATGACCTTTCTTTTGGTTTCCTCCCTTTAGTGGGTTTCTTGCCAAAAGAAGGAGATTGTGAAGGGTGGCCTTCTTGGTAGGTTTGCTACCAATAGTGTTTTTGACACCACTAGTGGATGCGCTAGAGGATGGCCTCACAAAATCTATAGTTACATCACTATAGGAGGTGCGAGCTTTGGATGCATTTGCTTCCACATAACCAAGTCCAACACGATGTGTGGCCGGAAATTGGTTTGCAAGCAATTCATCCAATTTCCCTTTCCCTTTGTTAAATCTCTTAACTTAGGAGGACATGAGCTCATATTTCCCCTTAAGAGAAGAAATATTGGTATCCAAAGTGGACACCGCGTATTGAGCTCGTGTACTTGGGTTCTAAGAGAATCATTCCCAATACCCAATCTTGTGTTATGTGAAGCTAGATCAATACTATCTTTTTTTATAATTTTGATCTAGTTGAGATTTGAGGGAATTCACCTCATTTCTCAAGATGTCATTTTGAGAAACCAAAGTGGCTTTCTCAAGTGTAAGTTTATCAACAATGGTGTCATTGTTTATGATGCATGGCTTGGATGGTTTGCTAATATTAGATTTCTTTAAAGTAGTATATCTAAGCATAAGAGATTGATACTTAGAAAATGATTCTTCGTTAGCATTACGAAGTTCATCCATGGTTACCTCGGGTTCATCGTAGTCACTATCACTCTCATCGGAGAGTGGATCTTCTCGAGTCATGAAGCACATATGTGCACTCTCATCCTTTTCTTTCTCGGACTCACTAGAGGAATCTCCGCTTGAATCATCGAACCTCCCAACAAGTCCTTTCTTCTTATCCTTCTTGTATTTGTCGGTCCTGTGGTATTTTGAAGCTTTCCACTTTTCTTTGTTTCTAAGCATTGGACAATCCTTCTTGATGTGTCCTGGCTTGTTACACTTAAAACAAAGAGATGAGATATTGTTAGTCTAATCAAGTTTAATTTTGGAAGGAAATTTACCTTTGCAAAAGAAGCGTTGGAACTTCTTTGCCATTTGTGCCATTTCTTCCAAGTCCATTTCATTCTCGGATTCTTCACTATAAGAGGATGAAGAAGTAGCCTTGAATGCTAATGCTTTCTTCTTGGCCTCCATTGGGTTCATCATTGCTCTAATCTTCATTCAGTTCTCCCTTCTTACTTCGTAAGACATGAGAGTACCGATGAGATTCGCCACGATGTAAGTCTTCATGTCATTGACCTCCTCAATGGCGATTGCTCTTCTTTCCCATTTTGAGGTAATTCCTATGATTATCTTTCTCATGTTTTCTTGTTGGGTGTAGACTTGACCAAGAGCTTCAAGCTTATTGGTGATGTCGGTGAAGCATCCGTACATCGTTGCTATGTTCTCTTTATCCTGCATATGAAACATATCGAAATTTTGTATTGCAACAAATAATTTAGACAGCTTTACCTTGTTCGTTCCCTCGTGGGTAATGACTTGATGGTTCCATATTTGATATGCACTCTTACATGTGCATATCTTATTGAACTCATCGGATCCAATGCACAATAAAGAGCGTTCATTGCCTTGGCATTGTTCACTTCGGCAGACTTCTCGGAGGGAGTCCATTTGTCAAAATCCTCTTCGGATGGTTCAACGTATTCTGTGTGGAGGGTTCTCCAAAGAGAAGCACTCCTAAGAAATGTCTCCATCTGACACTTCCAATAGCTGATTGCCATTGAAATGCGGAGGAGGAACCGTTGATTGTCCTTCGAAGACGGTAGACGAACCATCACAATCGTGATTGTTATACGAAGGAGGTGGAAGAATGTTGTTATTGTTGTTTGATTTCATAGCTAAAAACCTTCTCTTTGATACCAATTGTAAGGACCCTGACTATGAGGAAAACACTAGAAGGGGGGTTGAATAGTGTTTATAAAATTTAAACGATATTTATACCAATTTAAATTCCTAACCAACAATAAATGCGGAATTATAAATAAAACCAAAATGAAACAATGCTAACATAAAGTATGTTTCAAGGGTTCGGATTACCCAAGTCAACTCCTGACTTGTTCCCGGTAATCCTACGTCCCTTCCACAGGGATACCTCCGGATACTCAAGTTAGCACCCTAACTTGAGGTTCCCTTTAAACCCACTTGTAGCAACCCTACAAGTGAAATCGAAACACAATTGATGTCCTTGACTCCCACAACTTGGGATCAAGCAAACCACTCTCACAAACCGAGAGTAAAACTAATATCAAAAGATATGAAATAATGAAATAGCAAAACTTACAATCACATATGCCTTGAAGTAGAACTTGAAGGAGCAAGTGCGTTGTGTGTTGAAGTCTCTTCCAAGAAGAGATAAAAGCCCCTTCTCTTGTCACCACCAATTTCCTAGAGGATATCACTTTAATTCTAGGTTGGAGAGCAATAGAGGATAAGATTGGAAATCTAGGGCTTTTGAATTTGAGAGCTTTGAAATCTTGAAGATGAAAGCTTTGGGTTTTCAAGAGATGATCAAGTAGATGATGTAGGATCCTGTCAAAACAAGGACGTTAGGATCGAATAATGAAGTATAGACTTACGCTTGCGTACGCGGCACCGTAATCTCGGAACTTCGCCCTCGGATTCGCCACAACGGTCGATACTTCGTCACGGAGGATCGAAGCAGAGTTTCACCGCCTAAATCTCTATTTAGAAGAGGATTTTAATGAAAGGGAGAAGAAGAACATAAGATGCCTTTTGCAAACTTATGGCATGGAAAGTGTAGTATGAATGCCTTACCCTTGGGTCCTATTTATAGGCTTGAGGGGTGGTTTTTGTAGGAAATAACCAATTATAAGCTTATTAGCCTATATTAGCACATTCATTTATCCTCTTATTCATTCACTTATCAAGTGCCTTTATGCACTTATAAAGTGACGTTTTTCACTTATCGAGTGGCTTTTTCTACTTATCGAGTGGTCCTTTTCACACGAGAAAAGGTTCCCTTCGCGCACGCTTTCGTGCACGCGACATCTGAGGTCAGTATACCCTCATACATCCCCTCATGGGTGTATTCATGTCGTCCATATCCAACATCTCCCACTCACACTTGAGGGGATTGTAAGGAAACATCTTTTCCTTTAACTCTTCTGTTTATCATACCGAGAAATAGGCCGTGTGACCATCATGCGCATAGAGTCCGCTGTTGTGCACTTGTTAGAGATACACAACACTCCTCGAGGTGCAAAGTTGAGTAGATCAACGCATGCTTTACCCTAGATTATTTCTTCACATTTCTTATACTTTATATTCAACAATTGAATCCCATCTGGATTACAATTGGCTGGCCAGCTTTGAATCTTTAAAGTCCAAATGTGAATATGAAATTAATCTTCCTCTTCTTACAATCCTTTCGATCTTGACTTGACTCGCTTTTCTAACATGCCCCACCGGACCGAATTAACCATAGTCCATAAGCAACATGCTAAGATAGCAATCACCCAGTCAAATCTTAAGGAACCAATTAGAGTCCATAAGGGTAACGAGTTAAGACCCATGTGGTCTTTGGGTCTCACATAATTTTAAACACAATCACTATTCTAACCCAATGGTCAAAATGCATACGTAGTATGAATACGTATTACAACATCACTCCTTTCCCAGGGAGCGTATTTCTTAATGATGTTGTAAGGATGATAACCAGACACCACAATGTCTGACTTTGAGTCCCTTTTACTACTCAAATAATCTTCTGGACCCACATCCCGCATAAGACAGATAGGATTTCAAAAATCCTCTTAGATTGTTTGAAAACATCCATATGATGCAGATCTTTCATACGACCATTTTGTTTAAGTCATGACTCTAAATCGTCCGTCTGACGATTTTGACTTTAAACAGGTCTCATCTTTATTTTATCCGTCTGATATAATAAAGGCGGTTGCTCATGTGAGAGAGCCAGCCTCAATCTGTCCGACATACTAGAAAGTCTAGCTGAGATTTCGAAAATGTACACAAACATTTCTTAAAATTTCATATGCAATGTTGAAAAGAACTTATTCTTTTATTGAATTTGATCATTTACAGACATGAGAATTTACATTGGTACAACTCAGCTCTTACGCAATCCTTGAGATGATAAGTGTTTGTAAAACACATCTCTGGGGATCGCCTTCGTAAGCGGAACCGCTATCATCTCATGCGTAGATATGTACCTTATGTCTACCTTCTTGGTCTTATCATAGTCTTTTGCAAATTTGTACTCTTATCGCTTTCCAGTGTGTTTGCCCTGGATTGGATTGGTAACAACTTACCATTCCAACAGCAAAAAAAAAGATATCCGGTCTTGTACACATCATAGCGTACATAAGACTACCAACTGCACTGGAATATGGAACTTTTTCCATAATTTCCTTTTCCCTTTGGTTCTTAGGACACATCTTCAGACATAAATTATCGCATATGCTTATTGGAATATCAATGGACTTACAGTCCTGCATATTAAAACGTTCTAGAACCTTCTTTATATAAGTCTCTTGTGAAAGAGAAAGAAGTTTCTTCGAACGATTCCTTGAAATCTTAACTTCAAGGATATATGCGGCTTCTCCCATGCCTTTCATCTCAAAAACTGATGAAAGCCAAGCCTTGATATCCATCACAAAGCCCTTGTCATTTCCGGCTATTAAAATGTCATCTACATATAGAGACAAAATAACATATTTGCTTTTAATCCTCTTGATATATACACAGTTATCTTCATCAAGCATGGAAAAAACCATTTGATAAGACAACTTCTTGAAATCGTATATACCATTGCCTCGAGGATTGTTTAAGACCATATATGGACTTACGAAGTGAACAAACCTTATGTTCGTTTTCTTCTTTTACAAACCCTGTTGGTTGTTCCATATAGATCTCCTCGTCCAATTCTCCATTGAGAAAGGCAGTCTTTACATCCATCTGATATAATTCGAGGTCTAAGCAAGCTACCATAGCCAGAATCAGGCGAATCGAGGTAAAACAAACAACAGGTGAGAAGGTCTCTTCGTAGTCTATCCCTTCCTGTTGCGTAAAACCTTTCGCGACAAGGCGAGCTTTATATCTGTCTATAGAGCCATCAGCCTTATGCTTGATCTTGAGAACCCATTTGTTCCCAATAGCTCTACGTCCTCTGGGTAAGTCAACTAAGTCCCAGACTTGGTTAACTTTCATGGATTCCAACTCTTCCTTCATCGCTTCCATCCATTTGTATTTAGCAGGGCATGATATGGCCTGTTTGAAAGTAGCAGGCTCGTCATCATCTTGTAGTAAAGTCATAAAGGTTTGCGGAAATTCATCCTCAAATCTTAGAGGAGCCAACCTTGTACGATTACTACGTCGTATTTGAGATTCTTCAAGTCCTTGTTGACTCGAATTTAGATCAATTCTAATATCACTCCCACTTGGAATGTTGTTAGAAATGCTCCCACTTGGATCATTATTCCCGTATGGAATAGGATTAGCATCATTCGTAAGAATTCTTGGTGAAGGTTGAAACGTATTTTCGTCTTCACCAAGAATTCTCCCACTCGAATGAGGTAATCCTTCTTGATCATTAATCTCAAATAGAGATAAGTCCTGACTTATCTCGCCCTGTCTTGGAAACTCATTTTCCAAGAAAGTGACATCCCTCGACTCAAATTCAATTAGACCTCCATTGTCTTCCTGACTAACGAAAACATAACCTTTGGAGTTTTTTGCGTATCGTATAAAGATACATTTCCTTCCCCTTGGCCCAAGTTTGCCATACTTATGGGAGGAAATATGTGCGTAGGATGCACATCCCCAAGGTTTTAAAATGTTTAAGTCAGGAGACCTTTGGTTCCACAACTCATAAGGAGTGGAGCTAACTGATTTCGAGGGTACGCGGTTTAATATGAAAGCGGCCGTCAATAATGCATCACCCCAAAAGGTGATTGGCAAGTTAGCTTGCGCCATCATTGAACGGACCATTTCCATTAAAGTCCTATTTCTCCTTTCTGCAACACCATTTTGTTGAGGAGTATAAGGCATAGTTACTTGATGTACTATGCCCTTTTCATCACAAAGTTCCTTAAAACTTGTTGATTGATATTCACCGCCCCTATCGGTTCGCAAGACCTTAATCTTGCGATCTAATTGATTCTTCACTAAACTCATATAGTTTATAAAGCAGGTTAATGCTTCACTTTTGTGGGATATCAAATAGATATGTCCGAATCGGGTGAAGTCATCAATAAAAGTGATGAAATAGGACTTCCCGTGTCTTGTCTTGACATTCATCGGACCACATATGTCCGAATGGATGAGCTGTAATGGAACCTCGGCCCTTGTACCGGTTCCAAACGGCTTGCGACAAGATTTCCCTACAAGTCAATTTTCGCAGGTCGACATTTCAACCTTTGAAACATTGGATAGAAGGCCACGTTTGGCAAGTCTATCCATTCGTGTTGGTCCAATGTGACCAAGCCTTGCATGCCAACAAATTATATCAGACTCATAAGTCGAAGAATTTGTAACAAGGAAATTTTCATTACAAAATGAAGAGTTATACATTGTATTTAATACAATAAATCCTTTGAATACATACCCTGTACCAATTAAGGAATTATTACAACACAAGTCCACTTTACAATTTTGAAAGAACCAGCTATAACCAAGACCCATTAACACGACCACAGATATTATATTCCTTCGAATATCTGGAGCGAAGAGAACATCATGAAGTAGGAGAGTGCGGCCGTTGTCCAAGACTAGCTTGCAAGTCCCAACGCCTTTCTCTTCAACACGTGTGTTGTTTCCTACATAGATCCACTTCGTTCCTTAGGGTATCCGGTGATACTCCACGAAGGACCGTTTGTCCCTTGCTATGTGGTCGGTGGCACCTGAATCAATTATCCAAAATGTATTAGGTTCCACAAGAAATATTGAACTAGAAGCACATATGTAACTAGTATTACAAGTTACCTCGTCGCTTCCACTCGTACACGAACGAGCATAGTGACTGAACTTGTTGCACTTGAAGCAATTAATCTTCTTCAAGTCTTTCTTCTTGTGCCATTTCTTGTGCCCACCCTTATGTTTGGGTTTCTTGGTAGACTCAGGTTGCTTATTACGTTCATTAGAAGACTTCGAACGATTTTTACGTTTCTTTCCCGTGTGAGGAACTAGCAACCATGTACACTTCTGCACTTGGCTTGGCAGCCGCAAGCCGCTCTTCCTCTAATTCAAGGTGCTTAGAAACATCGCTGAAGGTCTTGATGCTCTCATTATGAGTGAGATGCATCTTCATTTGGTCCCACCCATTTGGTAGGGAACGTATGACTGCTTGGATTTGTTGCTCATCAGTGAGCACATGACCTGCATCCTTTAACTCTGAGATTAGATTCGCCATATGTCGCAGATGTTTTCCCATGGAATGATCTGGACGTTTTTTGTATGAATCAAATCTTATAGTTAAAGAACAAAGTTTGGACACCGATGTGCCACCAAACTTCTCCTCAAGATTGGACCATATGTCCATGGCTAAGTCATGCTCTCGGAAGATGCGCATTATGTCATCAGCCATACTGCTCAATAACGTAATGCGAGCTATCTTGTTCTTCTGAGACCAAGCATCAAAAGCTTTCTTGTCTCATCTGTGTTGGGCCGTAGTGCCCAACTCGGGTTCAATCATTACGTTCTTTAGAGTTTCGAGCACTTCTTGATCCTCTAGAACGTATTGTATCTTGATGGACCATAGTTTGTAAATCGCCGTTGAGTTTTTCACCTCTGTTTAACTCAGCGACGATATTCTTTGAAGCGGAAGACATTTTACTTTTAAAATGCTGCAAAAGACACAAAACCGAAGGTTTGATCAAAATCAATGCATTAAAAATTCTTAAAATATAATTCCCACTTGAAATGATAATAGAATATCCCATTTGGATAGTTCTAATTTCAACTCCCACTTGGAATGATATTTATAATTTGATAAGTTACTTTCGAATAATACTGAAGATGTTACTCTAGAATCGGAAAGGTCACTATGTTTCCAATCACCATCTAGAGTAACTTTCAATATTTCCCCATCACTTTATCAAATAATAGTACTCTTATAGTACTTTGCAACGGAAAAGCGTTTTTGAAAACGTATTTTTCAAAAATATTTTGCAAACGTATTTTGCAGTATTTTGAAAACGTATTTTTCAAATGCATTTTGCAAACGTATTTTGCAAGGCCTATACCCCAAAATAGGGTGTCATAGCCGATATATTTCGACAATTCCTTGGCCATTGCCGGGGTCGTGTCAAAGCCGTGCCAAGGCCGAATTCATCTTCCTTCCGAAGTGAGAGTTGCCATCGCAACTTGGCCAAAGCCGGATCCCCCTTTAGGGAAAAATGCGATATTTCAACTTAGTACCCTTATGATACTAGCGAAATATACGGCAATCCCTGGCCATCTGCCGGGATTGAGCCGTAGCCGTGCCAAGGCCGGATCCCCCTTGAGGAGATTTTTCTGCAAGCCATTATCGCCGGCTCCCATATGGACCCATGCGCTCCCCTTCTGTAAGGGAATTTGCCGCAGAGTAACTGCCGTCGGACCCGTAGGGATTGTTCATGCAAGCCACCGCCATGCAAGTTTCCCCCTTTCGGTCACGTAAGCCCCCCCTAAAAAAATTTTGGGTCAACCGGGGCTCGGCACTGGCCATGTTCCATCGGCCAAGGCCTCTGGCTGAGGCCAGCCAATGCCGGCCAAAAGTTACTGATTGGTCGACAAGGGCCTCTGCCCTGGCCGGCCAAGGACACATGCATCCTCTGCCCTGGCCGAGGACGGCCAATGGCCGGCCAGGGGCCCTGGCCCCTCGGCTAGGGCCTCTGCCCTGGCCGAGGCCGGCCAGGGCCTGGCCCTGGCCTCTGCCAGGGCCGGCCATGGCCCTGGCCTCTGCCAGGGCCGGCCATGGCCCTGGCCTGAGGCCAGTGCATTGGCCCTGGCCTCTGCCATGGTCGGCCAGGCCCTGGCAAAGGCCAGGGCACCGGCCCTGGCCCCTGCCAGGGCCGGCCAGGCCGGCCTCCGGCCCTGGCCGAGGCCGACCAGGGCCCCCGGCCCTGGCCGGGGCCGGCCAGGTCCGGCCATGGCCATGGCCCATATGGCCATGGCCGGCCACCCCCTTGCATGGGGTTGGCTGCATGCACTCCTCCCCCTCGACGGGGTGGTTTTCGTTGTCATTTGGCCGTAGCCAACCCCCTCCGCATGGGAAGGGAGATGCATTGCCTCCATAGCCCATTTGGCCATGGTGATCTGCACCAAAAGTCATCTTCTCCAATGGGAGTAACCACCATCTTCTTCTTCGATGAAGCACCCGTTCGTCGATGAAGCACCCGTTCGTCGAGAAAGTAGTTATTCTCTAATGGTCGTGTGCCAAAATGAAGAAATAACATACTCTAAAGTTCGCAAACTACACGGTCCACATGAAGAGAGTTCACATTCCCTATGAATGGAGACTCAGCATCCATGAAGAGTGCGAGCTTGACGATATGAACGGTCGGTTCTTCCCGTCACAAATAGTTCCTGCCATATCCGTAATGACAGAAGACCCTAACGTGAAAAGAACAACCGCTGCGTTCTCTCCGTCACGAAGCGTTCCTACCATATCCATAATGGTAGGATACCCATTCGTGAAAAAGACAACGCCTCGTTCATCGGTTCGACGGGGCAGCGGTTTGACCGGGGCGAACCCGTATGGCTCTGATACCAATGTAGGATCCTGTCAAAACAAGGACGTTAGGATCGAATAATGAAGTAGAGACTTACGCTTGCGTACGCGGCACCATAATCTCGGATCTTCGCCCTCGGATTCGCCACAACGGTCGATACTTCGTCACGAAGGATCGAAGCAGAGTTTCACTGCCTAAATCTCTATTTAGAAGAGGATTTTAATGGAAGGGAGAAGAAGAACATAAGATGCCTTTTGCAAACTTATGGCATGGAAAGTGTAGTATGAATGCCTTACCCTTGGGTCATATTTATAGGCTTTAGGGGTGGTTATTGTAGGAAATAACCAATTATAAGCTTATTAGCCTATATTAGCACATTCATTTATCCTCTTCTTCATTCACTTATCAAGTGCCCTTATGCACTTATAAAGTGACTTTTTCCACTTATCGAGTGGCTTTTTCCACTTATCGAGTGGTCCTTTTCACACGAGAAAAGATTCCCTTCACGCACGCTATCGTGCACGCGACATCTGAGGTCCGTATACCCTCATACATCCCCTCATGGGTGTATTCATGTCGTCCATATCCAACAGATGAGTAGTCCTTCAATGGAACAGTAGAAGCCCTCTTTATAGGTTTTATAAAACCCTCCAACAGAATTCCCAAAAACCTCTTTGAAATCCGTGGAGAAACAGCCAACGAATAGAATTTACACACTCGACAGTCGACTGATGAAGAACCAACAGTCGACTGTTGCACTATGTCAGAGTGTAGGTGAGAATTCAAACGGTAACTTACCACGTAGGACAGGCGACTGATGAAGGTCTAACAATCGCCTGTAAACCTAACAAGTGACGGAAAAACTTTCTACAGGCGACTGAGCGAAACATGAGTAAGTTGAGAAAACTCAGACAGTTTTGGGAAGATATGACATGCGACTGATGTGGAACTCATATGCGCCTGTACCATGGGCAGGCGATTGTGAAACCAACATCAGTCGTCTGTCCCAAATAAGTGAAACTTTTTAGAAAGCAGAGTTGTAGAAAGGATCGACATGCGACTGTTAAAGCATTTACATGCGCTTGTGCCTTGGGTAGGCGACTGACTGTAAAACTAACATTAGTCGTCTGTCCGAATCAAGAAGAAAATGATCTTTGGGCAGGAGAGAGATAGGCAACTGACTAACAAATCACAAGCTCTTATAACTTGGACAGGCGCCTGTGTTTTGTACAGCAGACACCTGAATAAGGTTATAGTTGAAAGCCCAAAACCAACGGATAAAGTATGTGCAAAACAGAAGAGTGTAGAACAAATCACAGACGACTGTTTGGAGACATGCGCCTATAAAACGTACAACAGTCGCCTGTTGAAATCCCAAAATGCACATGCTTGAGAAATGTGAATTGGAGGCCAAGGAAATGTGATCTAATGATTTCCTACTACAGAAATAAAGATGTGTGTGTGCTCCAACATAGTTCTACTTCTAAGCTACATACTAGAAGAAAATAAAAAGATTACATCTTGTAATAGCCTCTCTTCTTTCCAAAGAATGAGCTTGAAGTCTTCTAGGAGCTTCATACATCATCTTTAATCATCCAATCCACTTTTCATGCTTTGATTGATCCTTGAATGACATCCATTGCTAATTGATCTTCATGATATGCTTAGACAATGGATTAACTACAAATAAGGGATTAGTCACAAGTATTTATGTTTGCTCATCATCAACACCAAGTAAGGAGAAGTCCAATACTCAACAGTGAGGGTCACCGGAGAGATGAGGAAGTTGTCGCCAGAATTTGCAGTGGAATAGAGTATGAGTCGCTGGAGAAGGTGGCGCTGGAGGGGAGCAGGTGGCGGACAGA
The DNA here is from genome assembly GCA_030789695.1 of Scilla litardierei. Classification (NCBI taxonomy): domain Eukaryota; kingdom Viridiplantae; phylum Streptophyta; class Magnoliopsida; order Asparagales; family Asparagaceae; genus Scilla; species Scilla litardierei. Next base: position 97,817,646 of record CM061135.1, on the reverse strand, counting down.
AGGTAGTGGCAGTGGAGGTTGTTGTTGAGGGGAGAGAGAGATCGGAGTGTGTCGTCGCCTTGGTTGGTGGTGGCCAGTGGATGGGAAGATGCAGGGAGGGGTTGATGGCTGCGAGGTCGGAGGCCTGGAGCTTGAGAAGATGGAGTTGCCGTATGATTTGATGGGGTTGATAAGAGAAGGGCTGAAGGTTTGTTGGCGGCTGTGAAGTGATGGGTTAGGGTTCTATTCTATTTCTAATATATTTGGTAGGTGCTAATTGCTAAGGGAATGAAAGGAAAGAACAAAGATATAATTGCAATTAATATTAGCGATTCATTGTCATTAAAATATGTAAAAGTCTCTTAGATCTATATGGAAGGAGATTTGAATTGGTACAAGAATCATGGAGGAAATGATGGGATCATGGAGAGGGAATCGTGGAGTAAATCGTGGAGAGAGGAAATGATGGGAAGATTTGATTCAATTTTGAAATCGGTTGAACTGAGATATTTGAATTTTAACGATGTCGCCATTAACTCAAAGTTAACAAAAAATTATAAAAATAATATCATCGAGATCGCAAAGATGTGAGGATCGCGAATTTAGAATCCAATCGTACGTTCGAGCTATGGACAATAATAAATGAAATCAAGAACAATAATTTAGTACGTTCAATAAAATACGTACGGAATACGTACCGATAAAAATAGGACGTTACAATTTTTGTCGGTGAGCAAGGAGAAAGACTCGCTCGAGCCTTTTTTTAGATGCCTCAAAAAAATCTCCTCATCAAAAGACGGCTCATCCCTTTTTTATATGAGAGTTTCCTTCAGATTTTCGGATTAGGGTTTCTGCAGGTCGTCACGGCCGTGCACACAACCGTGTTGGAAATAGTCACAGAATTTCCAGAAAATGTTTTTCTTGCACGACCGTGTGCACCACCATGCTAGCACTATTCACAAGATTTCCAGAAACTATTTTTCTTGCACGGTCGTAAGGCACTATTCAGAGGATTTTCAAAAATAGTTTTTCTAACACGACCGTGTGCACGGCCATGCTGGCCATGTATTGGGATTTCAGAAGCAATTTGATACGCACAACCGTGCGGTTGACACACATGGCCGTGCTAACACTGTTTTAGCAAATATCATTGTCTTTTGACCTCCAAATGACATGAAACTCACTAGATAGACACACTAGACCCGTATGACTTGTTTAGCATCATCAAAAATTAAGTTTTTGGCTTCAATTAGAGGACTAACTGAGGCCAACAGTCTTTAAAGAAAAGTTGTATATAACTTAACAAGATTTCCAGATTGTATAAACTTATAATTTTTAGAGATCTAAAACAAAAGTTATGCTCATTCCAAAAACAACAACAGAGCAGGGACAATAATAAGCAACAACAACAACAACTAGGAGAAAGGTGACATCTTTAGCTTATTTCCAAAAGAAAGGTGGAATTTTTGGCTTATTTCCATAAGAAAGGTGGAATTGTAGCATTTAATTAGGGTCACCTTAAAATCACAAATTTAATCTAATGTCATGAAAATTTCCATAAAAGCTACAAACTTTAACATAGTCTCATAAGAAGTTCCATGCAAAATTCAACCTTAGAATAGTATGCCATAGAATTAAGCTACATACACTATTCTAAGCATGAGCCCTAGCTAGAGTTGGGGGACATCCTACCTTAATGGTCCTTCTTTCTTCAAACTCTTTCCTTCCTGGCTTTCTCCTTCAACTCCTTCTTCTTACTCTCATCCAAAGCTCCTTCTCCTCTTCAAGTTCCTAGCTTCAAGGTTAAAGGAATTTGGTTAAGGAATTGGGTGAATTTGGCTTAGAGAGCGAGGTGGTGGTTGTGTGGGTGGTGGCTCGCCTAGGTAGAGGAGGAGGAGGAGATGAGGGAGGGCTTGGGTTTGGCCTAAGTGGGAGAGAGGGAAGATGAGAGAATTTTGGTTTTCCTACATCTTTCTTTTCTTTTTTCCATTTTTCTATTTTCTTTTCTACTTCTTCCTTAATCCTCGTCACCATTTTTTAGTTAGCTAGGCTTGCCATGTGGGGGTTTACGTGGCATGATTATGTTCAAAGTAGGCTAGGGGAAAGACACATAAGGGTTGATGTGTCATGCCCACATAATTCGGCTTTCTAATTATTGAAAAGGCATAAAAACTCTAAAAATACTAGTAGCTAAACCCTTTTACTATGTATATCACTAATTACTTCACAGATTATCATATCTTAAAAATCTTTAAAAATAATTTTATTATTTTAATAATTTTAAAAAATAAGGAAAAATCACCAAAAATACATAAAGACATACACGTATAAATACAATTGAAAATACGTATGTAACGTACGTATATTTACATTAGGGGGTTACATGGCGGTTGAAGATACACACACGTAATCACCGATCTATCGAAGTCGACCACGTTAAAGATAGAAAATTCATTCATCAAGTCGATGTTGAAATATTTGAGGATGTGGGTGATTGTGCATGGGAGATAGATATGACGGGAAATGGGTTAAACCACGGAGGAGAGCACCCAATTTATTGGAAACGTTTGCATAATTTTGTATAGACAACGGCCTAAACTTTCACTAACATAATTGTTGGAGCCGAATTTCAGAAGAAGATTATAAGTAAAAATTTTGAGAATGAGGCATGAATTAGGACTAAGTTTCACGATGCTCATTCCTATGGAGAACTGGGGACTCATTCTATTAAGAATGGTCAGGTTATCCATAATGAAGAAGAGATCCTCCGTATTGGAATTAGAAATTCCTAAAAGATGGGAAAGGGGCCTAGACATTAAATGAATTTCGACACCCTTAATGGTTGTGTCGATGAAGACGTGCCCATTATCACGGGTCACTTCCATGTTGGTGTAGAATTCCTCGCAAAGGCTATGGTAGTAAAGGACTTTGTTCGTGCAATTCCATAAGTCCAAGAGGGAGACAACCGGAAAGAGGTGAAAGAAGTTGAAATGGAGGTGGTCACCGTAGTTGATGAACCCCTCTGCATGAAAGGGCAGGTCAGCCATCGCGTCGTAATTTTGTCGGGATTGTGGAGTGGTGAAGATGATAGGCCGACAAACGACAGTGCATTGATGGTGTTGATAATTGAAAGAGGCCATAGCTTGATCGGGTTTCCTAAAGCAAGAACGTCTAGAGTATTGGGATAGAGGTCTTCTCATGTGGGATGAAGAATGAAGACACCCATCTCCTTAAATAGAAAGTTTAAATGGAAAATTCAAATTCAAACTTTCAAAAACTCAGTAAAACCCGTATTAAAACATATTGAACTTTACTAAGGTGGTTGGGAAACGGAAAATTTTGAAAAGAATTGAAAAATCTCATCGAAAATGGCAGCTTTTCAAAAAACTGCACCTGATTGGTTGACGAGAAGATTCATCTTGTCGACTAACTGTTTCCTATCAACTAGGCGTCTGGGGAAGACGTGTGAACAATGTATTCTGACAAAAAGTGTGACTAAAACTAAAACTACAGTACCTGAAAAGTACAACCCTATAAATGCGTGTTAGGTAAAGACAAAAATTTAAATTTGATTTGCTAAGTCAAAGGATTAAATTAAACCTAACAGGTATTTTGGAAAGGACGATTCCATGTGAAATGTTTACCAAACTTAAAAATTTAAAATTAAATTTTTTTTGGATATTGTATGGAAAAGAAGAAATGATGGGTCAGCGTATTAGTCGGCTATAACAAATTTTGGTTGACTAATAAAAACATAAAATAATTTAGAAAAATTCAGAAAATATATATATATGTTAAAAGATTTTGGAGAGTAAAATTATCTCTATTAGAAGTAGCCATGGCATAAGCCATGGCTCTCTATATATTCATTCGCTTTAGAAGTCCAAGGGACTCCCCACTAAGTAAGTGAGGAGTAAATGGTGAGATGATGAGGGAAGGGAGTCCAAAAGCCTCCCTCAACTCACAACACTCCCCCTCATCTCTCCATTACCTTGGTTTAAGCATATGAATACTTCAGGATTCAGTATGCTAATGGGGTGGATACTTCTGGATCCAGAGCCACTGTGGTTGCCTCGTTAAAACCTTAGCTGTGGAAAACCCAGTGGGAAAAACCAGCAGCTTAAGGAAAAAGAGTACAACTATCGAGGGACTCCCCCTGATCTGTACAAGCTTCAGACTTGCAGATCTCCTATGTATCTATACAATCATCTCCTATTCGTCTATACATCCATCATGTTCTGAAAGAAAATACAATCATCACTCATCTATACAAGTTTCACTCATCTAGTGGCTATTGGAAAGCAGTGGCGCTCTGGAGTGGAATGCTCTTCGAAGTTGGTAGATGACTCCACTAAAGTATTCTTTGAATCAGTCTTCAGTGTGTCTGCAAGGTATTGCTGGACCTGGTTGAGCGTTTTCAATACTTGTTTCTTGGATGATGAGCTTCTCAGAAGATGTAGACTTTGGAGGATGATGTGTAGATATTTAGGAAGTGGACCGCCTTTTGTGTTTTAGTCATCGCGATGATATTTAAATCTGCATATGCGATATATATTCCTTGACCCTTGGAAGTTGAGCAGAAGCAGCGTATCCTTGGTCTAGTGGTGCTCTCCAGGGCAACACTTTATCTGGTTAACAACTTTACTGCAGACGTTCTATCAAAGACACGTGTAGTTGGCCAGATAAAGAAGTGTAACAAGTACACTAAAGCTAGGCTCTTTGGGACCTAGGATGTCCTCCCTCTCTTCCAGCTACTGGAAGGTGTCATAAATAAGCATACATTTTTAATAGGATGCAAGTGGACATCATTCTTCATATACTCCAGGTGTATGAAGTATATTAAAGGATTCCACCACGAAAGTGTTAAATATATAAGCCGAGATAATACCTTGTTATATCAAGGTTTTTCATTTACAAGATATGCTTAAAGCTATCAGATTTCTAAATGGTCTCTGCAGGAGATCCTATTAGCTTTAAGTCGACCACCTATACGGCGAATATCACAAATCCTGTCAACGATCTTTCGAAAAAGATACACATGCAGAATATTGTTTAAGATCAACTAATGATCTTTGTAGCCTTTATGGATAAGACGTTTCTACGTCTCTCTTTCATCTCTGGGGGTAGAGTATACCCTTCTGGAAGTTTTATATAGATCTCTATATCATAGTGCCGTATATATATGCAGTCACAACGTCCATGAGCTGCATGTATTGGCTTTTTCAGAGAAGTTTAGGCTTAGTAGGAAAATGATCACATTTCCTTCATTTCAATTTCTTATGAAATCCAACTTATATTCCACAGGTTTTACACATTCAGGTGTATGGACTACTGGTCCAAAGACTTTGCTTTTCAAGAGTGAGTCCAGCTCTACTCTTATTGCCTCGTCCCACTTTGGCCAATCTATGTGTTTACGCTATAGAAAAGTGGGTAGACGTCATCGTCGTATTCAACGACGTGAACGTCAATAGCGAAAGCAAAATCGTCGACAACGACTGTGCTATATCTGTCCAGTACCTCTTCAGTACGTACGTAATATAATGATGTTTCTCCTGTTGTTTCCTCTGCAGGGGAAATTAGGAGGGGAGAGGTTGCTGGTCTGAGCTCAGCATCCTGTGGTTGGATCATTTTGATATATCCAGGAATCTTCCTATTTTGAGGAATTTTATATTTTGAACCTGGCAGGCGTCCTCTTTTCAATTGAGGTACGGCCAATTCTGCTGCCGGTGGATTGCATCCATCTTTGGGAATGTCAATCCTAGCTGGCGTGTTGGCAGCGGGGACATGTGAACGAACAATCTTCTGGTTGTCTGCAATTTTATCCGGTAATTGATGTACTTTAGTCTTAATGTGAAGGATCTTCTGGATCTCAACTTCACACAGAAAAAGTATGCAGATCATAACGAGATGATGACTTTTATGTCCCATGATATGGTCTCAGAAGCTTCAGGCTTCTTTAGACTGCGTGCCTATTTCAATGAGATTATGCTCATCAAATTCACATTTATCAAGACTTGGTGGTAAACCATAAGCAAACAGCATCAGCAATAAGATATGGCAACAAACAGGCCGTATCGTGCTAAGCGATGCGGAATGAAGTGTGATGGTCCCTAAACATCAACAGGCAACTGCGATTTTACAATGGACGTGAAATCCATTGGAGTCTCTTTACCAGAGACTCTGCTAACCCGTTATGAGTTTGAACATGCTACAAGATGTTCAATTTTAATGCCAGTTGCTTGGCAGAAGTCTTGAATGATATGTGTAGTAAATTCACACACATTATAAGATTTTGAGAAAGCTAGGTTGCGAGTGAATATAAAGGCACACATAAGACCATCTAGTAGATGCATATATCAGTACAGTAATGAAGTACCAAAAATGGTCCATTTGCGGGGTGAATAGGCCCGCAAAAGGTCACCATGTATTCTCTCAAAGAAGCCAGGAGACTCTAAACCCACTTTCAGGAGGGAAGATCTCTCTATTAGTTTTCCCTTATGACAAAGGGGGACAAGGAAACTCAACCTTTTGAAGAATCTTCAGGTTCTCCAATGGATTCATTTGATGATGCGTCCATCATTGCTGATCCAGGATGACCAAGTCCATTTTGCCAGAGTTAAAAATTATGGCAAAGAAAGGCACTTCTGGTGCTCAGTCGAGTTGGCTTTCTATAGGATGAATATCTGTAATTATAGGGGCCCGACGGGGGTCCAATGAAATCGTAAGTAGATGGTCTTCTGGCCATTCTCTTGACGAGTTACATATTCATATTCAATATATATTATCCACAATTTTCAAGTTATTTTCTTTAAAAGAAATATCCTTGAAAATTGGAGATTTCATATATGTTTAAGAGGAGAATTTGCATCTTATAGTCTCGTTGTATGTGGGAGCAATATCAATGCTACACCAGTGCAACGAGGCACTGTCCACAATATTCCATACTTCATCTATAAGTAAAACGAAATTTTATTTAAGTCAATGAAAAAGACATTCAAAATAAAAGTTCGTACTTAAGCAAATTAAAGATGAAGCAACATTGAATTTTAAATGCATAGATAAAAGATGAAGCTTAATCGAGCAGGTCGTCGTTCTCGAAGTCATTTTCAGTGAACATCATTGGTGGCTGAACAGTCGCCAAGTTTGTTTCAGGCAGAGACTTCTGGCTCGCCTGATATAGTTCCTGGAGGTGGCAAGGAGTGCGGCAGATTCTGGACCAATGGCCAGTCATGTCGCATCTATGGCATTTATCCTCCCAGTTCTTCTTAGGAAGTGACACTTGGTCAGTGTTCTTTTGCTTCCATATGAAGTTACTCTTTCCTGTATTGTTGTTGTTGGACGGGGGTGCTGCTCCTCGTCCATTCTTCATCACAGCTTTCCCTTTGTTATTATTAGCCTTCTTCTTGTTTTTCCACTTCTGGGAAGAAACGTGGTGGGCTTCAGGGAAAGGGGCAGTGCCTGCTGGACGTAATTATGAGTGGCTAGCAGTAAGTCTCGATTCTGCTCTGCCCTAAGTAGGCATGAGATCAGATCAGAGAATTGCATGAAGTTGTGTTCACGATATTGCTGCATGAGGATTGCATCTTTCTCGTGAAACGAGGTAAATGTCTTTTCCAACATGCGTTGTTCTGTCACTTCTTCACCGCACAACTTCAGGCGTGAGGTGATGTTATGAAGTGCAGAATTATACTCAACGACGGACTTATAGTCCTGAAGACTGAGGTTTTCCCACTCATAACTGGCACACGGTAATATAACATCAATTTGATGTTTATACCGTGCCTCCAACGCTGTCCACAGGTCCTTTGGGTCCTCAACCATTAAGTATTCGGCCTTTAAGGTCCGATCTATATGTTTCCTAATATAGATTATGGCTTTCGCCTTATCTAATCGGATACAGTGGTTGAAGTGCCGCTGCTGGATGCAGCAGAAGCATCGGCCGCTGCTGGGGCCGAGGAAGGAGCCAAAATGGACCCAAGGAGGGCCATCGAACGCAAGTGGAACTTCAGGTCCACTCGTCGACTCAGGTAATTCTTCCCTGCAGAGTCAAGGACTTCGAAATCGACGCTTGCCAATTTTGCCATTTTATCTACGCAATTTAAAATAAGCATGAATTAATTTAAAATTGAAATTCACGCATAACAAATAAAGTAAGCAAAATGTGGGGATCGGCCAGATACCCAAAAATGTACAAAGTCCAAAGTCCGAATATACAGTCCATAAAGAAAAGAAAAATACAATTTTGAAACCCAGAATGGATCCCTATATTTTCAAATTTATGACGCCGTCTTCATTTTGTCGGTACACCGGTCTTTGGCTAAAATACATATAATCCTCACTTACAAATTCTCTCAAAAAATAAAATTAAATTGCAAGAAATTTAAAGGGTATCAAATTGGCCGATCCCAAAAATCACATTTTAGTTTACATAAACATCCACGCAGTTTATAAATGCTACAGGCATAAAATAAACAACCACGCATGTATATAACACATGCATATAAAATATGGAAAAATAGACTATAAAATATAATAATCTATCGGACCACGGGGAGACGTCATACACCGTTAGGTTAGTTTACTAACGGCAGAGCGGTCGCAGGATCCTTAAGATAATTATATTTTGAAAAAATCCTAATATTCCATAATTTAATAATAATGCAATAGTGTTATTATTTTAGCAATATGAAAGACTGGGCGACAGGCCCATGACAAGGAATTAAAATAAATTAATAGTTTGAATTGGGCTGTAGGCCCAAAAATATTAATCATTGTAATATTTCATTTATATTTGGGCTGCATGCCCATTTACCCAAAGTTAACAAATTAATTATTGCAATAAAATTTAATGGGCTTTTTGCACTAAGTAGTCAAATTAAAATATTGTTAACATTTGGGCTGCAGGCACAGTGTCAAAATTTTGAATTAATTTGGCTTCAGGCCGAATTAGTCAAATTAAAATATCATTAATACTTGAGCTTCAGGCCCATTGGCAAAATTTTAATTGACAAAATAAGCTGGCAATTGGATTTACTGGGCTTCTGGCCCAATTGGGAAAACCCGAATAATAATTAAGCTGAATGAGGCTGCAGGCCCATAAAACTAATTTCATGTATAATCTGGGCTTCAGGCCCAAATAAACAGCTAAACTACTGTAATAATCAAAATTTTAATTAACACAATGAAAATTGCAATAGGAATTTCTGGGTTTCGGGACCATTTTTGGTAGGCAAAACCAATTATTAATAAAATTGGGCTGCAGGCCCATAGAAATTATTAACCAGGTTACAAATGAGCCCGAAACTGGAGGCCCCCCTCCTCAAAATGCAGGCAAGTGACATTCGAATTCACGAATAACGGTCTTTCACGTGAGGAGAAATTGTTATATAATACGTTGTTGAGCAACCATGGTCATCATGATGAAGGTTGCTGCAAATGGGTGAGATTATCCTCTTAGGTGTCTTAAAGGCCCATCTTTATTCATCATGAATGGGCCATTCGTAAACCTATTTATGGTTTATCATGAGTGGGCCACTGAGGGGGTCTTTAATCAATGAATTGATGGCCTCTACAAGCCGCTCAGACAACAGTACATGAACTGCCCCCTCCCTGCTTTCATCTCAACAGCGGCGCTACGACGCAAGCAGCCCCCCGACAGGGGGGTTCTCGCTCCGACAGGGGGTGCAACTCCCCTCGACAGGAGGGAGGTAGGGCTGCCCGATGGAGGGTGGCTGGTGCATCTAGGCCGAAACGGAACTACGCTGAGGTGGAAGCCGAACAGTTCATGAAAAATTTCTCCATCCATTACATTGATTTCTCCCCTCAGAAATTCGAAGAAACCGAACAGTTCATGAGGGCCGGTGTTTATTATTGGAGATCAATCATAAATTTAAAAAAACATGGCAATGGCCAACAATAAAGGTTGATTGATCGAAAAGTTTAATCTGTTCATGAGGGGGAAGCCGAAAAGTTCATGAGGGGGACGCAAACATCAGAAATTTGATTTCTCCCCTCAGAAATTTGATTTCTCCCTCCAGAAACGGATAAAATTTTTGTTGTTGTTGTTCTTCTTGTTGTTGTTTTTTAATTTTTTTTAATAAAAAAATCTGTTATAAAAACAGTATATAATCCTGTAACGACTGCTTTTCATGTATTTGGATTTATTATAATATAATATATGTTTTGGTGAATTTTCTCCTCATGTGTGGTTTTCGTCTCCGTAGCTTTCATTTTCGATCGATTCGTCGTATTTTCTCGTTTCTTCCTTAGGATCGTCGATTTCGAAGTATGTCATTCGTGACGGGCTTCATAACGGTCGTATCTAACTATTAGATCAAGCCTAGGAGTCTTAGGAATCGATCCCGGGGCCCCGCGCTCCGTATCGGAACTTTTCTGTGCTCATTAGCCGGTATAAGAAGGGGCACCGACCGACTAGATGACGATCTAGTCGGTCGGCAATCCTTCTTGGATCGACTAGTTTGCTTTCTAAATTTCTCAGGGGTTACTGTTTATCGTTAGTCAGTCTAAGAACGTTGGTTGACCGACTAGGTTGCAAACTAGTCGGTCAGCAATGCTTCTTGAACCGACTAACTCATCATCTTATTTTTGTATCAGTTACTGTTTACTCTTAGTCGGTCTAAGAACGTTCATCGACCGACTAGATGCTAAACTAGTCGGTCAGTACTTGTGCATGGACCGACTAACTCTAGAATCCTATTTTCATTCAGGAGTTACTGTTTGCACTTAGTCGGTCTGCGTTGATCGACCGACCGACTAGTTTCCAAACTAGTCGGTCAGTGGTTGCTCTGTGACCGACTAACTAGTGTTGAAACCCTAATTTCTGGGCAGCCGCCAGCCCAACCTATTTAAACCCAACCCAAACATTTTCATCTTCTCCAACACGACCCAAAACCCTAAAATCCTCCCCCTTCAGCCCCCATCTTCCTCCAAGCTCCATTTCTCCATTCCAAGCCCTAAATCCATCATCCAAACCATCCATCTACTCTATCTACCTCTCATCTTCCCTAAAATCTCATCAAAACCCATCAAAATCCCCAAATCCCCCAAAACCCTAGTTTCCCCAAACTTCTCCATTTGCTTCCAGATCTGATCCTAGGGTTCCCCGGAGTGTTTCTTCCGCCTCCTCTCGGTAAGAAATCGATCTACCGTTGTTTTCATATCATATTGAAATTTTTATGAAACCCTAATAAAATACTTGTGTTTTGATGATTGTTCCCCATAACAGCGATTCCACGTAAGCTAGCATCCGCGGAAACGAACTTTCGTAACCATCATCCCCGGTGATAGGCAAGTGAAACTTGCCTCTCTTGATTTGGGCCATGTCTTAGGCCATTTGCCATGCTTTAGCGTAAAAGAGACTAAACGGTGAAAGGATAGCCGTTTAGACGCCATTGACCTAGCTTGACAACGAAGCTTGGTCCGTCACCCCCATCATGCTCATATGTCACGTTTACTTTAAATTAACGGTACGCGAATATGTTCATGTCATTGCATTTTGCCAGTCACGTTTAAATTCCATTAACGGTACGCAATTATCTGTTCATGGCATTGCATAGTGATTATTTATCGTGACTGTGTAGCACACGCTACAATACTATGTTTCCTGGCTCGTGTTCCAGAAGCGAGCCCTGTAGTTGCTAACCCCAACGCTCGGATACCGGCTAGGTGTACTCCTATGCCATACACACACTTATTTTCCTGGCTCGTGACCAGAAGCGAGCATAATGAGTTGCTAACCACAACGCTCGACACATGTGGGTGGGGTAAGAGATAAGCGGACTGAGCCCGAGTTGGCTTGATCAGCCACTCCGGCCAGCAGGTGAAATATCTAGTGTTTAAGTGATTGATAGTGATAGAGATAAACGAGTTGGCCAGCAAGTGGACTCTCTATGCACTAAGTGTTAAGTGTTAAGTGATAAGTGATAAGTAATAAGTGATAAGTGATAAGTAATAAGTGATAAGTAATAAGTGATAAGTGTTAAATGATAAGTAATCAGTGATTTGGTAGATTTTGCTACATTGTGCGTGCTTGCCTCTCTTTTGAACTGTTGCATCATACTTAACTGCCATGTCATTGCTTAACATTATAAGTGCTAGGTTGCTAGTTGCTTTCAGTTTCCTTGCCCAAGTCTTTTAGACTTGCTGACATGTGCCCCTTTCTCTTTTGGGTGACGCATGTTAGACCTTGAGCCTGAGTTGCTTGCTGAGGGTGAGGTGTTTGCGGACGCCGAGCTTGCGCCCGTGTTGGACGGGGAGTACGTGGACACTGGGGACCAGTCCTAGTGTCTTCGTGGTGTTTTACTTTTGTTAGACAGTTGTTTTGTTGTCGGTGCGTAGCACCTTTACTCTGTTATGTCGTTGCTTTTGTTTGGCCTTGTTCTGGGCCCTTAGACTCTTTCTTTTAGCCTGGTGGCTTTTCTGTGATGTTGGATATTTTGTGGACAAACTTTGGGATTGGTATTTCATATCCGTCTCATACTATTACTATTATTGTTGTTGTTTTGATTGCAATTACAGGGACCTGCTTATACTAAATTGACGCTTATCGGGTTTGGGGCTTCACCGCTCCACTCCCGTGCGGACCTTTTCACGTCTCGCCTCCATTTTAGGGAAGCGGGTCATGACAGGTTTTAGTGGTGGCCCATGCAGGTCCTTCTGTAACTGCAATTATCGGAATAACGATAATAATACGAATTGTCCAACAAATAAGTTCGACATCTGAGCCCTAAGCTATGAGTCTAATTGTTTCGTTTTCTGCGTCATTAGATGGCAGGAAGGCGAATCACCCGTGGTGGTGGTAGTGGTGCGCCCCCTCATGACGAGGAGCCTGAGCGGGAGCCCACTAATGGAGAGATGATGCGGATGATGTTGCAGATGATGCAAGTTCAGCAGGGTGTGCTCCTGCAGGTGCAGAATGCTCCGGTGACTCGAGCTGCTCGGGTGGTGGAAGCCCCTCGCCCTGAGCCCGGGGCGAAGCAGTTCAGAGAGCTGGGTCCTGCGTATTTTGGTGGAACCGAAGGTCCACTAGCTGCTGATGAATGGATGAGGAATATCGAGGACAATCTGAAGATGTCCAAGGTCAACGAAGTAAGTTGGGTTGACTTGGCGAAGCGCCAGCTGAAGGATAATGCTCGGAACTGGTGGGATGCTGAAGAAAAGATGTTAGTGGAGCCGATCGTCTGGGCTACCTTCAAGGCCATATTTGATGGTGAGTTCTTCCCGAAGGCTGCCAGGGAAGAGATGCTGCAGCGTTTTATTGATCTGAAGCAGGGGAACTCGTCGGTGGACATGTACCACCAGGAGTTCATGAGGCTGAGTCGGTTTGCGCCGAAGATGGTGCAGGACGCTGAGGAGAGAGCTCAGAGGTTCCTGCAGGGACTCGCTTCGGAGCTCCAGAGTTTTGTGACCTCTTCTGACCGGGAATCTTATCAGAAGGTTTTGGTCGCTACCAAGAGGCAGGAGCTGCTCGTGAACCAGAGGAAGGGGTCTATTGTTGGTGCTGGGAAGAGGCCTTTGGAACAGGCGAGAGTTGTGGTTAGGTCTGGATTCAGGCCGAACCCGCCTGTTCAGTTTAAGAGGCCAGGAGGGCCTGTTCGGAGGACTTGCCATTTCTGTGGCAAGGAGGGCCATATCAAGGAATCGTGTAGGAAGTTCTTGGGGCAATGTATTATCTGTGGAGATCCCGCCCATGCTATCCGGGAGTGCCCGAGGTTGAAGCAACCTTGGAGGACACCTATTGCTGCCCCGCCGTTGCAGCAGAGAGCCCCGGTGCCCGCTGGTCGTGGGGTGCCCCTCATTCCGCAGAAGCAGGCTTTTCAGCAGGCCGCTCCGCCGAGGAGGCAGGCATTTCTGATGACTGAGGAGGAGGTTTTGGCCATGGATGAGGTCATTGCAGGTAACTTTCGATCTAGATTGTTCCTTCCTTAATTAATTGATTGTTAAATTATGTGAATGCTTGTGTATGGTGTTGCTAGAGTAAGATTTGATTGATTAGACTGTTTGTTAGGTGTGGTTTTGGTTTGCACGTTCCCTGCCCGAGTCCTCTTTGACTCTGGTGCATCGATGTGCATTTTGGCCCAGAGCTTCGTGGAGAAGCATTCCTTGTCGACGTCCCCTCTCTCTAAGAGTTGGAACATCGTTACAAGGAATGGAGTAGTCGCGGTTCATCGTGGATGCAGCCCTTGCTCTGTGGTGGTTTGTGGACATGAGCTTTATGCTGATTTTATTGTCCACAACATCACCAACTACGATGCGGTCTTTGGGATGGATTGGCTTGCGAGCTTCTGTGCTACGATCGACTGCAGGAGGAAGAAGGTGGTGTTCGAGATTCCCGGACATCCAGTGTTCGAGTTCAGTCGTGGTAGCAGTTCGCTTGGTCCTGTCAGATTTTGGGCCAGGCCGGTGGATGCTGTGGCTATGCAGATGGAGCTGGAGTGGCCAGCTGTGGTGCGAGATTTTGGCGACGTCTTCCCCGAGGAGATGTTTGGTCTGCCGCCTGATCGGGCTTTGGAATTTTCTATTGACCTTGTTCCAGGTGCGCAGCCGATTTCGAAGGCACCGTATCGTATGGCACCTGCAGAGTTGGAAGAGTTGCAGAAGCAATTGGATGAGCTTTTGCAGAAGGGTTATATTAATCCTAGTGTGTCTCCGTGGGGAGCACCGGTGTTGCTGGTTAAGAAGAAGGATGGTTCGCGTCGCATGTGCGTGGACTATCGGGGATTGAATGCGGTGACCGTTAAGAATAAATACCCGTTGCCTCGCATCGATGATATTTTTGATCAGCTTGGAGGTTCAAGGGTGTTTTCTAAATTGGATTTGAGGAGTGGTTACCATCAGTTGAAGGTGAAGAAGGATGATGTTCCGAAGACAGCGTTCAGGACGAAGTATGGACACTATGAGTTTGTGGTTATGCCCTTTGGCGTAACTAACGAGCCCGCAGTTTTCATGAATCTGATGAACCTGATTTTCTACGACTTTTTGGATAAGTTTGTCGTTATCTTTATTGACGACATTCTGATCTATTCGAAGTCGGAGGAAGAGCATGCCTCGCACTTAAGGACGGTGTTGGAGATTTTGAGGAAGCATCGTTTGTATGCTAAGTTTTCAAAGTGCGAGTTTTGGCTGGATCGAGTTGCTTTTCTCGGGCATGTGGTGACTGGGGATGGTATTTCTGTGGATCCCGAGAAGATTCGGGCCATCAGGGAGTGGCCTGTTCCGTCGTGTGCATCTGAGATTCGGAGTTTCCTTGGACTTGCTGGTTACTATCGGCGATTCATTAAGGATTTTTCTCGTATTGCTGAGCCGATGACCAGGTTGACGCGGAAGGATGTTGCTTTTGTTTGGTCGGGTGATTGTGAGAATGCTTTTGGTATTCTGAAGGAGAGGTTGATGACTGCCCCTATTCTTGTGGTGCCTGATCGCAGCGGTGGATTTGAGATCTTTTGCGATGCTTCTGGCAAGGGTCTCGGTTGTGTGTTGCATCAGCACGGGCATGTTGTGGCGTATGAGTCTCGTCAGCTTAAGGTTCATGAGAAGAATTACCCGACGCATGATTTGGAGTTGGCTGCCGTTGTGTTTGCTCTTAAGATTTGGAGGCACTTCCTGCTGAGTGAGAAAGTGAAGATTTTCACCGATCACAAAAGCTTGAAGTATATTTTCACTCAGAAGGAGCTCAACATGCGACAGCATCGATGGTTGGAGCTTAAGGTGGATTATGAGATTGAATTGCAGTATCACCCTGGCAAGGTGAATGTGGTTCCAGATGCTTTGAGTAGGCTTCCAGCGGTGATGATTTTGACCTCGCAGTGGAGATTGCAGCAGGATTTTTGCGAGTCTGGTGTGGAGATTGTTCTTCCTGGAGAGGATTCTTCGTTGATGTACATGCAGGTACAGTCGACAATCGTGGATCGGATTAAGGCTGGCCAGGCTGAGGATCCGAAGCTGGTAAGGATTCGGGAGCAGGTGGAAGCCGGTCTGCGGACTGACTTTTTGATTCATGAGGATGGCTCGTTGAGGTTCGGAGCCAGGTTGTGTGTGCCAGCTGGGGATATCAGAGAGGAGCTGATGGTGGAGGCACACAGTTCGCCGTATTCTGTGCATCCTGGTGGCACCAAGATGTACCAGGATCTTCGTCTGAATTATTGGTGGCATGGTATGAAGAGGAGTGTGGCTCGGAGTGTAGCCAAGTGCTTGGTTTGTCAGCAAGTGAAGGCGGAGCATCAGCGTTCGGCCGGGTTGCTACAACCGCTTCAGATTCCGGAGTGGAAGTGGCAGCACATCACTATGGATTTCGTGACTGGACTACCTCGGAGTCCGAAGCAGAATGACGCGATTTGGGTAATCGTGGATCGGTTGACCAAATCTGCGCATTTTATTCCGTTCCGAGTGGGACAGTCCACTGAGGCGCTGGCGAGGAGGTATATGGAGGAGGTCGTGCGACTTCATGGAGTCCCCGTGAGTATCGTTTCTGACAGAGACACGAGGTTCACATCTCAGTTCTGGCAGAGTTTGCAGAAGAGCTTGGGTACGCGTCTGAGTTTCAGCACGGCGTACCATCCGCAGACGGATGGCCAGTCCGAGAGGACGATTCAGATTTTGGAAGACATGCTGAGGGCGTGCATGTTGGATTTCAAGGGTTCGTGGGAGGACCATCTACACCTGGTAGAATTTTCCTACAACAACAGCTTCCAGGTGAGTATTGGCATGGCGCCTTTCGCCGCTCTTTATGGGAGGAAATGTCGATCGCCATTGAGTTGGGATGACGTTGGAGATCGGGAGTTGTTGGGACCTGAGATGATCGTGGAGGCCGTGGATATCGTCAGGAATATTCGGGAGAGGTTGAGGATTGCTCAGGACCGTTTTAAGCATTGGGCGGATGCTAAACGTCGTCCTTTGGAATTTCAGCCGGGCGACCATGTGTTCTTGAAGATTTCCCCGAATCATGGTGTGATTCGTTTCGGGAAGCGTGGGAAGTTGAGCCCGCGATACATTGGACCGTTTGACGTTTTGGAGAGGGTTGGCGAGGTAGCTTATCGCTTGGCCTTGCCGCCGTCTTTGGAAGGAGTTCACGATGTTTTCCATGTGTCGCAGCTTCGTCGATACATTAGTGATCCGTCTCATGCAGTGGATTTTTCGGAGATTACCGTTCGCCCCGATATGACGTATGACCAGCATCCAGTGCAGATTCTGGACAGGCGTTAGAAATCGCTTCGGAACAAGGTTGTCAATCTTGTGAGGGTGATGTGGCGACACGGCTCGCCGGGAGAATCTACTTGGGAGAATGAGGATGAGATGCGAGAACGTTTCCCACTTTTGTTTCCGGACTCGTGAATATTCGGAAATTCCGAGGACGGAATTTTTCTTAAGTTGGGGAGGATGTAACGACTGCTTTTCATGTATTTGGATTTATTATAATATAATATATGTTTTGGTGAATTTTCTCCTCATGTGATTTGGTAGCTTTTGCTACATTGTGCGTGCTTGCCTCTCTTTTGAACTGTTGCATCATACTTAACTGCCATGTCATTACTTAACATTATAAGTGCTAGGTTGCTAGTTGCTTTCAGTTTCCTTGCCCAAGTCTTTTAGACTTGCTGACATGTGCCCCTTTCTCTTTTGGGTGACGCATGTTAGACCTTGAGCCTGAGTTGCTTGCTGAGGGTGAGGTGTTTGCGGACGCCGAGCTTGCGCCCGTGTTGGACGGGGAGTACGTGGACACTGGGGACCAGTCCTAGTGTCTTCGTGGTGTTTTACTTTTGTTAGACAGTTGTTTTGTTGTCGGTGCGTGTCACGCCCCGCTTCCCAAAAATATGGAGGCGAAGCGTGAGAAGGTCCGCTCAGACTTGAAGCTACAAAGCTGCAAGTCCGATAAGCGTCGATCAAGTTTAAAACTGCAGGTCCTTGCAACGCTAACGAAACAAAGATAATAATAATTAAATGAGACAAAAGAATTATATCAGAATATCCATAAAATAAGTTTCCAACATCGCAGAAAAGCCACCAGGCTAAAAGAAAAAGTCTAAAGGCCCAAACATGGCCAACAAAAGTACAAAGTACAAAACAACGGTGCTACGCACCGACAACTAACAAAAGGCCTAAACAAAATAAAGCTCAACAACGACTCAAAGGAAGGTCACCGGTGTCCTCGTACTCCTCAACGAACGTAGGCTCAGTCTCAGCGTCAGCAAACACCTCGTCCGCTACAACTATCTCTGGCTCAGGGTCTAACATGTGACACCCAAAGAGAAAGGGGCACATGTCAGCAAGTCTGGAAGACTTGTGCAAGTGAAACTGAAAGTACAAGTAAGAGCAACCTAGCAGTTCTAGCATGATGCAATGACATGGCAGTTTAAAGTATGAGTGCAACAGGTAAAGTAAAGTAAAGTACAGTACGAGCATGACATGGCATTCACAAGACAAGTACAAGACAAGGAAAGTAAGCACCTCGTGCACAGAGATTCCGTCCTTTGGCTAGAGTGGCTGCACGGCCAGCTCCTAGCTCAAGTATCCGTTTATCCCTACCCCTCCACGTGTATCGGGCATTGGTTTCTGGCCAACACATGAGGCCCGCTTCTGGTCCACGAGCCAGGAAGTGTGTAAAAAAGTATGGCGTAGGGGTGCACCTAGCCGGTCCAGGGAACCCGGGCATTGGCTTTTGACCAACACATGAGGCCCGTTTCCCCCGGAAGTAGTATTCAAGGAGTACAAGTAATGTAGCGTGTGCTACGATGCAACAATCAATGCATGGATGACATGGCATGGCAAGTAGTAAAGCGTACAAGTAAGAAAGGTAAACGTGACAGTTTAGCATGCATGAATGACAAGTTTAAGGGTTGGATCTAGCTTCGTTGTCAAGCTAGATCATTTAGGTGACGGATCTAGTTTCGTTGTCAAACTAGATCAAGTAGGCGTCTAGCCAGCTATCATTTCACTGACTAGTCTCTTTTACGCTAAAAACAAGTAAGTGGCCTAAAAACATGGCCCTACACAAGAGTTGGCAAGTTTCACTTGCCTGCAACTATCACGTCAAGAAAACACCGTCCAACGAGTCCAAAGTCACGATTCCTACGTGCACAAGTCCACCGGCCTACATCCGTTTTATTAATCTTGATTAGTGGATTCTAAAACATTTAAAATACTTTAAAATACTGATTTTTAGTCTTGATTAGCATGCAATTGGGTTGGGGGTCCTAGGGGTGCAAAACGTTACCTCAACACGACGCGAAAGCTACACCGGCGTCGGGTAGCGACGCCGGGGGTTGGAATAATAGAACGCGCTCCAAGTCCTGATTCCAATATATATTCCTTGCTGGAAAATTCAGAGCTTCGACCGGGGCGACAGTTCCAGATTCCAAAGCTAGCACGTGCGACGACGGGCTACGACGTGCGACGACGTCGTACGCGACGGATCCTCGAAGAGCAAGCACCTAGGTGGGGCCCACAGTACTCCTAGGGGCCTTTGGGGGTCCCACAATAACTCTGGAGAACTTGGGGGGGACCACGGTGGCAAGCGGTGCGACGGATGCGGGGTTGCGACGAGTGACTCTCGGTCGTACCCCTCCAATGCGGGAGAATTCCTCGGTCGCTGCGAGAGAACGGGGCTGTGCAGCAGCGGGGGTCGGTCACAGCGGCGGGTGCGGGCGTTTCCTTCGGTCAGACCGATAGGGACCGTCGGTCGTGCGCTTGGGATGCGGGGTTGCAGCGTTGCAACGTTGCAACGTTCGGGCGCTCGGTCACAGCGGCCGCTTCCTTCGGTCGGGCACGGAGCGGAGCGGGGCGACAGAGCGGGCGACAAGCGGGGGTCGGTGCGGAGCGGGGCGACCGGTCAGAGCGGGCCAAGCGATCGGTCAGATCGATGGAACGGAGCGGGGGTGCTGCAGCGTGCGGAGCGGCTTGGGTGCGGGCGGGGGCTTCGGTCGGAGCGGGCGAACGGGGCGATTTTCCTCGGTCGTGCGGGGGCTGAACGTCGCAACGTTGCGACGATTCGTCGCAACGTCCAAAATGACTTTGGAAGAGGCTAGGGCTAATTTCTTTGGAAAAATAGGACTTGCTAGGGGTTGCTTATATAGTGTAGGTGGGTTGACTTGGTCTAGGGCTAAATCTAATAGGATTAGAATTCAAAAAGATTTGAAATTTGAATTTAAACTTCTCCAACCCAATCTAGGATTTGACCAGGTCCAAATGAGCTGGAAATTGGCTCAAAAATTCTTTAAAACGTTTTAAACTCAAATAAATTTTATTTGGCCGAAATTAATTTAAAAATAAATTATTAAAAATAATATAAAACTTGTAAAAATTATAAAAGTGGTCAAAAAAACTCCAAAAATTATAAAATAAATATCGTTGTGATCGTGGCGACGAATGTGAGCTAACTAAGAAGACGGATCTCAAATTCGACGTCGGACGATGAAACTAAAAAATAGAAACGTCTCCCGTCAAAGTGAAAATCGTCACGTCTCATCGAGTGAGTTTAAATTGTGGGAAAACGACTCGAGAAGTGTCGTTCCAGGATAGTGCCACTATTTAATACTCTCAGAGACGTTCGCAACGGCATATCACACAAAAGTGTTCGCAAACAACCAAAGTCTAAAACAAACACGTGCACGGCCAAAAGCACGTGCACGAAAAGCGTACGACGAAAAGTGGTCGTTACATCCTCCCCACCTTAGAATAAAGTCCGTCCTCGGACTTTCTAATATAGCTAGTCACTCTAGTAACTACCCCAATCAAGTCACTTTATAATTCAAACCAAGTATAGTCATTACAAGTGCTCATATATGCACTAGGTAGTCAAACATTATTACTACCAACACTTATATATATACATTCACGTACGTATACACTTATACCTATTATAGTCAGTCAAATTCACACCTGTATTTCAATCATATATATATAAACATACATCCCTTATATAACTACTACTTACATAAACACAAACAATATTTCAGATACTCATATAAGGATAGTCTTACACTTAGCAAACACAATCATTGCTCTACCTATATGTAGCTACCTATGCACAAACATCAAGGGTATACTACCCTCTAATAATCCCTAGTGTTCATCCAACACCAGATACATCAACACATGTAGTCACTACATACCATAATTAAGTCAGGTTTCACTATATATATATTCACCACTACTATAGTTTCGCAATATATAGTCATTCAAATACATGCAAATAGTTTACCATATATTCACATCACGTACGGTCCTATAACTGTATTTACGACACGCCACATATATCATAGTCATCAATACCTATAACTAAACACATACTTACCCGTGCATGGTGCACCCCCATACACGCTAATATTTCATTTACATACACCAATCATACCATTATATAACTATCACACATACACACCTAGTTTTAGCTAGTACACATACGTTCACACGAGCAAGTCCTTAGTAATTAGCTATACCACAAGACCAACACCTATAACTATATACTGGTGTAGTGACCCACAATCATGTGTGTAACACAACCAGGCACAAACACTCCTGTCACTATACATACATCAAACATCGCTATATTACAAACATACATTCAATATACTTAGAGTATACCCACTCAAGCTTGAGTGAGACTCAGTACACCTATCAGAATATTCGTAACACGGCATTTATACATATACCAGCACCACTCCAATATATATACATCCACCATATTCATTCCATAAATCAATCACACTTAATATTTAGTTAAGCAAAACTCACATAGTTAAATCAATTTATATACCATACTAATAGTATTACAGACATCAACACCCACATATTTATAATACCCTCCCTAGTACAAACATTCATCGTATAGTCACACATAAGTAATGTACATATTCATGCCATAGCCTACTACCTATAATTAGTATACTAACACATCCACACGTACATAATTAAGATGTGCAATAGTCGTGTATACCTCACGGTTTGCACGCATGCAACATCCCGAAAAAGCAAGCAATACCAATCAAAATTATAATCTACTATCATATGCATATCACATATATACTCAGGCAACCAAACATAACTACTTACATATAAGCACCATATATATCTACCTACGAGCACATACTCACTCGTACTAATATATGGGTCACTCCATAGGCCTACTTACTAACTATACATACACTTATTATTATCACACCTAGCACACACATAGCTTTACCAATCATTTTATTTCAACCATTATAAGTATCTCTAATTACATACACAACTTAGATATTTCAACGCTAACTCTCATCTACCCAGGCATCCCTATTATAATATATCTAACCACTCACAAGTCTATACATTCTAACACACAAACGACTTCATAATATTACAAATAACTCCGAGTATATTTATATATCACACAATAGGCAAGCATCAATATACTATGGGGGTACACTCATTCAAGCCCACGTACACAACTTAGGTACGTGCACAACGACACCTCACAAGGGTCCAAGGGTCTACTAACAACTAAGGGTTGACACAGCCATTGACGGGCACTAAAGCCTAAGCACTAGAGGGAGGTCGAGGTCGAAAGCGTGACGAGGGAATGATCGATAAGCACGAGTTCAGATAGGACGACTACAAGGAGACAGCTTGGTTAGACGAAACATTGACTCAATGGTGATGTTTAGGTTAAGGGAAAAGGGGAATGTAGTGATGCTTAAATCGGATACAGAAAACAAAATAGGGTGAATAGCATAAGCTAAAATACATGGATTTTGAAAACTGTCGTTCTTCAAAAGTTGAAATCCCAGTCTGAAAAGAAATATTGGAGGTCGATAAAACGAGTTGTTCAAAATAAATTTGAGTCGAACATTCATAATAAGAGAAAATGGTCCATTGGTTTTAAAAATTTTTTAAAAAGGAAGTAAAATCATTTACACGAATATTAAGGACATGGTTTAGAAAATTCTATCCGTCAGTAATTTAATATAATGTTGTCAAAAGTTTTTGAAAGTCAAAGAATGAAATCAAGTACCGGAAGAATTTAAACTCATGTTAAATGCTTACAAAACTTTTAGGCTATGGAAAGTTGAAAATAATCAATTTGAAACTACTTTTAGAGAACCAGAGTTTGCCAAAAATGAGAAACTGATTTTCACAAGGTTCTTAATATACGAGCACAATAAGTCTGGTACGGGTATAAAAATAATTGAAAGTATGTATGGTGCACGGAAAAATAATAATAATGACTTAGTGTAAGAATTTTCAAGATCGAATCGCAAATCCTTAAAATCAAATCAGGGAGGGTCTAAAGCAGGAAGAGGTTATGAAAATAGTAGTTTTGCAAAAATTTGGAATAGTGAGTACGACGAGTAAAAACCAACTTTCTGAAATCTGAAGTTCTATGTGACTTGAAAAGTATATTAAAAGTAAACACGATGTATTATTCAAATAACATAAATAAGAAAGGAAAATTATAAATCAAGTTGGACAAATGGTTCAGAATAAAATTAATATATGGAAAGACGACATGAGTACGAAAACATAGGCGGGAAAATTATTATAAGCTAGAGTTCAAAATTCCGACAACGTTTTTTTTTTTTTTAAAAAAATTAAATCAATGAAGAAGTATGAAGTAGAAGTATTTTAAAATTTTGAACAAGTTTAAACCTAGGGAAAGAGGAAATCGAAAGATACTTTTGGAAGATTCAAGATTGTAACGGAAAGGTTTGAAAATTGACGACGATCGTCATGGGGCGATCTCGTGAATCGAGGCAAGGAAATTGGTCAGGTGATCCAAACGTACATACGCCTAGGATATAAATCAGAAGAGGCGACGGAGAAACTCCTACGGTCGACCAACTAAAAATTAAAAACTAAGCGCTAAGACTTCTAAAGGTTAGACGGTAAGGAAATGCGTTCAGCTTGATCCGAAATCGATGAACCCAAAAGCGAACGACCGAAGGAAAATCTAGAAGTCTAATATGATCAGGGGTAGACATGAACCACTAAGGTAACTCCTACGACGATTAAATCAATTGCCAGAAAGGGGGTCTAACTATCAATCAGAGGCCTCTAACTAGCAAGCACAGACGTCTAACTAAGCCCTCTTATCACCTAGTGTCCTAAGAAAACAACTAGACTCAGGGCTTATGACTCGGATGTTGCAATTTATTTAATGGACATTCCGTTATTATCGTTGTTCCGTTAATTCGCAATTGCAAGATTGGACCTGCATGGGCCACCAACAAAAACCTGTCACGCCCCGCTTCCCAAAAATATGGAGGCGAAGCGTGAGAAGGTCCGCTCAGACTTGAAGCTACAAAGCTGCAAGTCCGATAAGCGTCGATCAAGTTTAAAACTGCAGGTCCTTGCAACGCTAACGAAACAAAGATAATAATAATTAAATGAGACAAAAGAATTATCTCAGAATATCCATAAAATAAGTTTCCAACATCGCAGAAAAGCCACCAGGCTAAAAGAAAAAGTCTAAAGGCCCAAACATGGCCAACAAAAGTACAAAGTACAAAACAACGGTGCTACGCACCGACAACTAACAAAAGGCCTAAACAAAATAAAGCTCAACAACGACTCAAAGGAAGGTCACCGGTGTCCTCGTACTCCTCAACGAACGTAGGCTCAGTCTCAGCGTCAGCAAACACCTCGTCCGCTACAACTATCTCTGGCTCAGGGTCTAACATGTGACACCCAAAGAGAAAGGGGCACATGTCAGCAAGTCTGGAAGACTTGTGCAAGTGAAACTGAAAGTACAAGTAAGAGCAACCTAGCAGTTCTAGCATGATGCAATGACATGGCAGTTTAAAGTATGAGTGCAACATGTAAAGTAAAGTAAAGTACAGTACGAGCATGACATGGCATTCACAAGACAAGTACAAGACAAGGAAAGTAAGCACCTCGTGCACAGAGATTCCGTCCTTTGGCTAGAGTGGCTGCACGGCCAGCTCCTAGCTCAAGTATCCGTTTATCCCTACCCCTCCACGTGTATCGGGCATTGGTTTCTGGCCAACACATGAGGCCCGCTTCTGGTCCACGAGCCAGGAAGTGTGTAAACAAGTATGGCGTAGGGGTGCACCTAGCCGGTCCAGGGAACCCGGGCATTGGCTTTTGACCAACACATGAGGCCCGTTTCCCCCGGAAGTAGTATTCAAGGAGTACAAGTAATGTAGCGTGTGCTACGATGCAACAATCAATGCATGGATGACATGGCATGGCAAGTAGTAAAGCGTACAAGTAAGAAAGATAAACGTGACAGTTTAGCATGCATGAATGACAAGTTTAAGGGTTGGATCTAGCTTCGTTGTCAAGCTAGATCATTTAGGTGACGGATCTAGTTTCGTTGTCAAACTAGATCAAGTAGGCGTCTAGCCAGCTATCATTTCACTGACTAGTCTCTTTTACGCTAAAAACAAGTAAGTGGCCTAAAAACATGGCCCTACACAAGAGTTGGCAAGTTTCACTTGCCTGCAACTATCACGTCAAGAAAACACCGTCCAACGAGTCCAAAGTCACGATTCCTACGTGCACAAGTCCACCGGCCTACATCCGTTTTATTAATCTTGATTAGTGGATTCTAAAACATTTAAAATACTTTAAAATACTGATTTTTAGTCTTGATTAGCATGCAATTGGGTTGGGGGTCCTAGGGGTGCAAAACGTTACCTCAACACGACGCGAAAGCTACACCGGCGTCGGGTAGCGACGCCGGGGGTTGGAATAATAGAACGCGCTCCAAGTCCTGATTCCAATATATATTCCTTGCTGGAAAATTCAGAGCTTCGACCGGGGCGACAGTTCCAGATTCCAAAGCTAGCACGTGCGACGACGGGCTACGACGTGCGACGACGTCGTACGCGACGGATCCTCGAAGAGCAAGCACCTAGGTGGGGCCCACAGTACTCCTAGGGGCCTTTGGGGGTCCCACAATAACTCTGGAGAACTTGGGGGGGACCACGGTGGCAAGCGGTGCGACGGATGCGGGGTTGCGACGAGTGACTCTCGGTCGTACCCCTCCAATGCGGGAGAATTCCTTGGTCGCTGCGAGAGAACGGGGCTGTGCAGCAGCGGGGGTCGGTCACAGCGGCGGGTGCGGGCGTTTCCTTCGGTCAGACCGATAGGGACCGTCGGTCATGCGCTTGGGATGCAGGGTTGCAGTGTTGCAACGTTGCAACGTTCGGGCGCTCGGTCACAGCGGCCGCTTCCTTCGGTCGGGCACGGAGCGGAGCGGGGCGACAGAGCGGGCGACAAGCGGGGGTCGGTGCGGAGCGGGGCGACCGGTCAGAGTGGGCCAAGCGATCGGTCAGATCGATGGAACGGAGCGGGGGTGCTGCAGCGTGCGGAGCGGCTTGGGTGCGGGCGGGGGCTTCGGTCGGAGCGGGCGAACGGGGCGATTTTCCTCGGTCGTGCGGGGGCTGAACGTCGCAACGTTGCGACGATTCGTCGCAACGTCCAAAATGACTTTGGAAGAGGCTAGGGCTAATTTCTTTGGAAAAATAGGACTTGCTAGGGGTTGCTTATATAGTGTAGGTGGGTTGACTTGGTCTAGGGCTAAATCTAATAGGATTAGAATTCAAAAAGATTTGAAATTTGAATTTAAACTTCTCCAACCCAATCTAGGATTTGACCAGGTCCAAATGAGCTGGAAATTGGCTCAAAAATTCTTTAAAACGTTTTAAACTCAAATAAATTTTATTTGGCCGAAATTAATTTAAAAATAAATTATTAAAAATAATATAAAACTTGTAAAAATTATAAAAGTGGTCAAATAAACTCCAAAAATTATAAAATAAATATCGTTGTGATCGTGGCGACGAATGTGAGCTAACTAAGAAGAAGGATCTCAAATTCGACGTCGGACGACGAAACTAAAAAATAGAAACGTCTCCCGTCAAAGTGAAAATCGTCACGTCTCATCGAGTGAGTTTAAATTGTGGGAAAACGACTCGAGAAGTGTCGTTCCAGGATAGTGCCACTATTTAATACTCTCAGAGACGTTCGCAACGGCATATCACACAAAAGTGTTCGCAAACAACCAAAGTCTAAAACAAACACGTGCACGGCCAAAAGCACGTGCACGAAAAGCGTACGACGAAAAGTGGTCGTTACAGTGCGTAGCACCTTTACTCTGTTATGTCGTTGCTTTTGTTTGGCCTTGTTCTGGGCCCTTAGACTCTTTCTTTTAGCCTGGTGGCTTTTCTGTGATGTTGGATATTTTGTGGACAAACTTTGGGATTGGTATTTCATATCCGTCTCATACTATTACTATTATTGTTGTTGTTTCGATTGCAATTACAGGGACCTGCTTATACTAAATTGACGCTTATCGGGCTTGGGGCTTCACCGCTCCACTCCCGTGCGGACCTTTTCACGTCTCGCCTCCATTTTAGGGAAGCGGGTCGTGACAAATCCGTAGATAAAAGATCTAGGGAATAGAATTTTACCTCTAGATCAAAGATCTAGGGAAGAACAAATATAATCCGTAGATAAAAATCCCCGATTCCGATGCCACGTGGAAATCGCCGCAACGGATCGCTGCAACCAAAGATTCCAAGGGATCGAGCTTCAACGCGCAGAAATCGCCGCAATGGATCGCAACAACCAAGATTCCTAAGCGCGGTGAGGGTGATTTTAGGGGATAAAAAGAGAAGCTCAAGAACGAGAGCTTTCGTGCTGATCACGTGTTAAAAGATTTTGGAGAGTAAAATTATCTCTATTAGAAGTAGCCATGGCATAAGCCATGGCTCTCTATATATTCATTCGATTTAGAAGTCCAAGGGACTCCCCACTAAGTTAGTGAGGAGTAAATGGTGAGATGATGAGGGAAGGGAGGCCAAAAGCATCCCTCAACTCACAACAATATAATCAAACAAAAAATTATACATAGATTTATCGATTAAATATAAAAATTCAAGTTCACTAATTATTATTAATTCTCTTCTAAGTCTTAGAAAATTTTCTTCTTTCAAAGGTTTCTTAGGATGTTAGCAATCTAATTTTCAGTAAAAATATATTTTAATATGATGTCACCTTTTTGAACATGATCATGCATAAAGTAATGACATATATCTATGTGTTTAGTTTGTGCATGATGAACTGGATTTTTAGATAAATTAATAGCATTAGTGTTACCACAAATAATTGGACATGTATTACTGACCGCCCTTCCATTTGGCACTCAAATCGGGACGGGGATACTAGGATTAGAATTTGTAAACCGCAAGCACACTGTGTCGAAGTGTGGCTTGGGGGTCGATCACGGGGAGGCGTGTATTGTGCTTGGAAACATTCGGGAACCGGATCACCCGGTGGGTGAGCTAGCCAATTCTCTGGTTGGTTGTCATGATAGTAAACTGATGGAAAGATGTAAGAGTTAAAAAAGGTAACCTAGGACCTTGGCTTCCGTCCTATCATGAGTTTTCACTATTACGGCCGAAGGATAGGAATGTGATCGGATTCTAGGGTTTAGCGGTGAGATGTTGCCTCTAATAGTGGTATCTAGCGTCCCATGGCTCGACGGTCAAAGGCGGTCTTTCTCCCACCGATGACAATGAAACGCCCTGTGTAACCATCAAAATCACTATATCCTATCGGATCCCTAATCCTATGGCCGTTCTAGGGAGAACCCACGGAGGGGCTTCCACCAATGTCCCAGATTGAAGAACTACTCACTATTCACGACATGAAATGCAATAAAACAGGTTATAGCCATTAGAGTGGAAATCATGCAATAGATTACCCTAGCAAATAGTAGTATAAACGTAATATCAAAATATAGGAAAGATCAAAGAACTTACAAATAGAATTAAATTCAGAACAGCCAAAAATCCCTAAAAACAGCTTTAAATGGGGATTACGTTTCTGGGAAAACCTAGCCCTATTTATATAATTTGGCAAGATGCCAGGGAATATTCACACAAAAAGATAAAAATAGACATTCACCCGATCAGATGAGACTTCACTCGATCAAGTGAAACGACGGAAAATATGGTCTTCAGCCTCTGATAAATCTCACCTGATCACTGAACCGATCGGGTTAGGTCTCGACTACTTGAGCATTGAAGCAGTAGCTACAGGTGACCCGATCGGTTGACAAGTCAACCGACCGGGTGAACTTTGGCTCTCAAAACAGTGTTTTGTGGCACATCCACCCGATCACTGAACCGATCGGGTGGATTTGCCTCTTCCTCGGGACTGATACGGCCGCATGAATCGATCGGGTGGATCTATCTACCCGAGAGATTGAGAGCTGATACATGGTTTATCTTGACGATTGGCACTCAAGATCTCGTGCGACATCTCCCGTTGCTCCGGGGACTCATGATGTTGGCCTTGTATGTCCCCTGCGCTAGCAATATCCTGCAAAAGCACACAAACATAACGAAAGTAAAAAGGAACTAAAAAACACAAAGGAACGGATTCGAACAATGAAAAATGACAGGAAATTACGGAGAAGACGTGCGTGAATATATAAAATATAAACGCACGTCAAAATCCCCCAAGCTAAACCCTTCCTCGTCCTCGAGGAAGACGAGTGAGAATAGAAGCTCGGAGGGGAAACTAGAAAGAAAGAAACAGAAAAAAGAAAAGGAAATCCTAAATTACCCATCAGAGCCAACGGAAACAAACACGACACACTAAGCAAGCACACGAGAAGCATAGCACTAAGCCCAGGAATATGAGTCCCTGCTAGTGTCGTGGGTCCACATGGTGAAGCGCGAGTGAGTGTGGTTGTGAGCTAGCAATCGGTGTAACTATCTAAATCGTGCAATCAAGCTCCATATACACATATCCATGGAATGACCCAAATATCGGATCAATTCAAGTTAGCGGTGAATAATAGTTCAAGCATGCATGAGAATAGAGTAAGAATAGAAACATGTCATATGTCAGGGACTCTACTGCTAGAAACTAGGAAATTGCCGCACGATTGCCAAGATGATGGCTAGAAAGCTCCTATGCCAAGTGTGTTCGAAAACGAAAGGGGTTGAGTAGGTTTAGAGGAGAGCACTTGGTACAAATTCTCACCTTCTCTTTATTCACGGCGGTAGGAGTAATATTCACAACAGAAATTTTTTTGGGGTTTTGGATACTTGTATATTTTTTTTTGGATTTTGGCTATACATATTCTTTCTTTTTCTCCTCT
Organism: Scilla litardierei; assembly: GCA_030789695.1. NCBI lineage: Eukaryota > Viridiplantae > Streptophyta > Magnoliopsida > Asparagales > Asparagaceae > Scilla > Scilla litardierei. The sequence continues at coordinate 97,787,543 of CM061135.1, read as the reverse complement.
CTCCTTTTTTATTCTTTTTTTTGAAGTGGGATAATGTGCATTCTCCAAAAGCGGGAGAACGATGTGCTGGTATGTGGCAAAATTGTGTACTATCCCAAGTGGAAGTAAAGTACACGATGAGGGGATTTGCACCAAGTAAAACAAAAAAGTCCTAGATGAAAAAGTCTCATCAAATCTAACATGAAGAGATATTCAATAGATAAAGTTACTTGTTGTATGCTCTGAAGGCTTTTGTTACGTGTTGAATATCCAACAAATATTCCTTCATTTGATTTAGAATCAAATTTGTCTAGTGCATCTCTAGTGTTAAGGCTGATACATTTACATCCAAAAACACGAAAATGGATACATTAAGAATGCAATCAAAAAATAATGCAAAGCATGTTTTGTTAAGTGTTGGCCTTCCTAGAACTCTATTTAAAATATAATATGTGGTTGCAACAGCTTCTGATCAAAAATATTTAGGTAAGTTACTGTCACATAACATAGTCCTAGCACATTCTTGTAGTGTTCTATTTTTTCCTTTCTACATCACCATTTTGTGGAGCGGTTCTAGGAAAGGAAAAATTATGTGTAATGACATTCTCATTACAAAACTTTGAGAAACATTCATTTTCAAACTCTCGCCCATGATTGCTACAAATATTAATGATGGTTGAAGATTTGATTTTCTGAATTTTTCGACAAAATATTGAAAATTCTTCAAAAAAACCATTCTTGTGTTTTAAGAATAAAATCCATGTGTATCTTGAGAAGTCATCAATAATGAAAAATGTATATCTACTTCTATTCAAAGAAGCTATTCTTGAAGGACTGTATAAATCCAAGTGTAGGAGTTTAAGTGGTCGATTTTTTTAAATAGCATCCTTTGATTTGAACGAATCCCTGTTGACATGCATCACAATAATGTGTGTGATTGAATGAAATATTTGGCATTCCCGAAACTAATTTGTGTTTTGAAATTCGTGCAATATTTTTGAAATTAGTGTGTCCAACGTGTATGTCATAAAAGTGTATTATCTAAAGATACTAATAAGTAATGATTATATGTGATAATATTCATGCATAAAATATAAATATTATTCCTACGATTACTACGAAATAAAATATTAGACATATTAGAATCATATATGATGTATGCATTATTTTCAAAAACAATCTTAAAATCCTTATTGCATAATTGACTACTAGATAATAGGTTATGTTTCAAACCGTCAACAAGTAGCACGTTTTTTATGATTGGTTTATTTGGATCACTAACGACTCCAGTACAAATAACTTTGCCTTTGTTGTTATCTCCAAAGATAACCGTACCACCATTTTTGAATTGAACAGTTGATAGAAGATCGATGTTTCGTCTCATATGTTTAGAGCATCCACTATCTATGATCTATTTTTTCTTTTAGGATACCTAAATAATAAACAATAAGTATGGGTACCCTTTACTTTTGGGTCCTTGTGATTCGTCCTTAGGAAGCCAAACTTAAGTAGAATTTAGCAATTGCAAATAATTACTTGAACGAACAACATTTTTTATATAATCTGAGACAAACAAATTTCTATCATATAAAGATAATTCTTTATTAACCCATATATGAAATGTAGTGGGTTTCCTAGGAGATGTATTGGAAATATTTTTACTTGTACAAATAATTTTACTAATAGAACTATTCTTTTGATGAGACGAAACATGAGAATTTATTTTTCTTGTATAGATATAGGCATGTTTCTTCTTTTATGGTTTAACAAAGTTTGTTAACCCATTAGGTTTAAGTACATCCTTGTGAGAATACCCCAATCCATGTCTATGATTTACTGGATGTTGAATTTTTAGCAAATCATCAAAATTAGTTTTTCCCTTATTAAATTTATTTATATTAGTAGACATTTCATCATATTTTACTTTAAGTGATGAGATATTAATATCTAATTTAGATATTCGAATATGCTTATTATGATTCTCAGATTTGTGAATATTTTCTTTGGTTTGCTTCAAATTTTGAGAAGTCAATGTTCCCTTCTTATGCTCAATTTCATTTAACAACATAGTTGAAGAAGTTAATTCTTGATGAGCAAGAACTAAAGCATCATTACTTTGTTTTAGAGCTTTATGTTGAGCATTAAGTTTCTTAAATCTAAGAAATAGATCATTGAATGTATCTAACAATTCTTCATTATCTAGATGACTTACCTTATTATTGTCTTCATGTGCTATAAAACACATGTTAGCATTTTCTTCATTTGATTACTCAATATTATCTTCTTCATCTAAAGAAGAATCCCAAGTTACTGTTAATGCTTTCTTTTTCTTAACTTCATTTCCTTCTTTGAGTAAGCATTTTCTTCTTCTTAGAAGTGGACAATCTTTCTTGATATGTTCAAACGCGTTACAATTAAAACATAAGGAAGCATCATAATTTTTTAATTTAAATTTTTGTACATACCTCTTTATACGAACTTCTTCAAGTTCTTGGTAATGAACATCACATCATCATCATTCATATCTGAATCTTTGGTGTCAGATGATGTATTGAAAGCAAGTACTTTCTTCTTTGATTTTGATTGTTCCTTGCGATCTTGTAACTGTACTTCATATACCATCAAGTTACCAGCAAGACTTTCAACTGTAAGGATTGCTAGATCATTGGCTTCATCAATTGTTGTTGTCTTCTTCTTTCATTCTATATTCAATGCATGAAGGATCTTTCTGACTTGCTTAAGTTAAGTCTATGTCTTTCCAAAGGCGATTAGAGAGTTTGTGAATCTAGTAGTAATTTCTCCAATCGTCTCATTTTCCGTCATCTTAAATAACTCAAACCTATGAACAAGAATAAAAATATTAGTTTCCTTAAATTCATTAGTTTCTTCGTGAGTTACCTCGAGTGTATGCCATATTTCATATGTAGATTTGGCCTGAGAAACACGGTTGAACTCATTCTTGTCCATTGCACAGAATAGTGCATTCATTGCTTTATAGTTGTGGGTTGATGTGGTCTTATCCACTATGGTCCATTGAGCGTAGGAAGTAGTAGGCCTATTTGTGTCTCCAACTTGTTCCAAAGTTAATAGTCGATGCTTTAAGATAGATCCTCATCCTCTTCTTCCCGTGTGAGTAGTTGGAACCATTGAATAATGGAGGCTGGGTAGTAGAGTGCACTTCTGGAAATTGTGATGATGAATTGTTCGTCAGACAGGTGTAGTAAACCATGCTTTGATACCAATTGTTGGATCTCTTGGCACTCAAAATACACTAGAGGGAGTAAATAGTTTATATCACGACGAATATTGCAAATTTAAAAGTTACTAAAAATTGCTATAAGATGTGCGGAAATAAATAATCATAAGCCATTATAAACGCAAACTCAGATTTTTATCCTGGTTTGGATCCTCTTGATCCTTCGTCTAGTTTGCTACTCCCCATAGAGATTTTCAATCCACAATAATCACTTGCTTCCAGCAAGCAAACAATATATAAAGATGCCAATACTCTTCGTGTCGCAAACTTGTACAATCTCTTCAATAAGAGATTCAGCCAACAAAAAGTAAAGTAAGAAAAAATATCACCAATATCCTTGATGATGTGTGAAGGATCATAAGGAAAGTGAGAATGTATTCCAGGTTTCTTGGTTGGAATATTGGTAGAAACACCCTAGAAGATTGACTTTCAAAGGAAGAAAATTCCAGCACTATGTCTCCAAAGAAAATCTGAAATCACCCTATCTTTTAGACTGAGAAAGACCAAGATTTTTGAGAGTGGCAGTGAGGGAAAGTTAGTGAGAATGGCAGAGGGTTTAGGCTCTATTTATAGACTTAAGGGGCACCCAAAAAACTTCAGAAACTGCTCAAAACGATCAGAAAAATATTTAGTCAAAAATTGTTTGAACTGACATTAGTCGAATAGGAAAAGTTATTGGTCGACTATGTAGAGAAAATACATTATGATTTGGCAGTTATAACTAATCTTAGTCGACTAGAAGAATCCTATTAGCCAAATACGACTATAAAACGGTTAGAAACAGATCCGTTTGAGGCAGTTTAACTGAGTCCGGTTGATTAAAAAAGGTTATTGGTCAACTAGAACTGTAACTATAAAACGGTAAAAAATATATCTGTTGGAAAAACTAACTCTTAGTCGACTAGGAAAAAATATTAGTCGACTAAGACCAAAAATATGAAAGTTACGCAAAAGTGGTCCAGCCAGCTGAACAATGTCTTGAACATAGAATTTGTGAATTTGTGCAAGAGAGTTAGTCGACTAGGAAAATCTGTTAGACGACTAATAAGATGTAGGAGTTAGAAATTTGGTGAAAAACCTAGGTTGCTAAGATAGATGGTCATCCAGGCTTTAACAATCTAAATATGTGCGAGAAGAAAAATGAAAAAAAATACATCATTATAATAAGACAAAAAATATGTCATCAAGCATGAACTTTATCGTGCATGTAATGCATCTTGCTACAAAACTTGATTGGAGTTGTTATGTCTTTAATCGTGATGATGGCCTTATCTGGATTCATGATAAATTGTTGAGATAGCTATCTGCATACAGAGAGTTAGTATGCATAAATAATAGATATCTTTGTATCATCAAAACTTTAAGGGAAAGAGAAAATGTTTATCAAATCTCATCTTCCAACATCTATAGTGAGACTGCATGCTCTGCCCTTGATGGTGCACCTAGTGTAAATGGTTGTTCTCTTTGGCTTTGTTTTTGTGGTGCTTCTTTTTTATGGAGAACCCTTCTGAACATAAGAAGTTTCTGCTGATCAGCTCCTAACACCAACTCTTCTTTAAGATCAACATTTTATTCAACATCCCAAATCACTTTCTTTTCAAATTCTTGCTCAATCTCTTCAATTTCCTTAAGTGTCATAATTTTTCTATTAGGTACAATCAGCCTGGAAATGGCCAAAACATTGTCACTTAAAGAATGCCTTCCCATCAAACTTCTCCTAAAGTAAAAGAATTTTCCTTTACCTTTCTTAATTCTTATTAGATTTTGAAGAAGAAGAGTAGTTTTAGACAAATCACTCTTAAATAAATTTAGATGCTTGCTTCATGTCTTCTTTAACTTAACATGTTTTGTTGGAAACTCATAACTCCTCATATGGTTTTGATGATACAAACATATTATCTTTGTACTAACGTTATCTATGTAGATGTTATAGCACAATCAACTAAGACAATTATCAAGTATACAAGTTGCAAGAAGCATCCACTACAATACGAAGCTTATCGATGATATTTTGTATCTTGTAAATGAGATGTAATCTTTATTTTTTCTCTTGCATTTACTTAGAATGTAAAAGCCTTGATAATAATCTCTCTTAGTCGTTTAGGATTCGTCTTCAAAAAATCACATCAAAAATTAAATTAGTCGACCAACCCCTAGTGCTAGTCGACTAATTTCAATATTAAAATATTTCAATCCTAAAACTTTGTCAGACTTTTTTAGAGTCTCTAGGATCATTTTCCCACAAATTTCTAAACTTTCAAATTTCTAGTCGACTAACAGACTTTATTAGTCTACCAGTCAGTTTTGAATCAGTTATTTTAAATTATTCATCATTTAAGTAATACATTTTATTTTTGGAAGTTAGAACTTCCATAAATGGCTAATTCTTGTCAGTTTATATCCGTTTACAAAAGTGACTATCTGTTTTCGGAAGTTACTTTCTGAAAGGACACATCAATAGCCAGAATCCTAGTCAGCAGCCCTATTAGTCGACCAGTCTCTTATATTAGGCAACTAATTTGAAAACCTTTCCAGAATTTTTTCAATTTTTAGGTAGTTGTCCAACGTTCAAAAACTACCCTTTTGACTATAAATAGATCCCCAGCCCCTGCCTAAAACAAGAAAATTCATTCTCTTTCTCTTTTCTTAAGTTTACTTTCTCTCTCTAGAAAATGAGTGGTTTTCAGATTTTCTTAGAGGAACCTCTGCAGAATTTCTTCCTCCATAGAAAGTCCAATCTTCAAGTTTGTTCTACTACAATTTTCATTCAGAACCTTCGAGATTCAATCACCTTCCTTGCGCTATAATTCTATCAATTATCAAGGCTATACGTGATGTTGTTTCATACTCTTTCTTTACTTTATTTGGTGAATCTCTTAATGAAGAGAGTGTACAAGTTTGCAACACGGAGAGTGTTTGCATCTTTGTATGTTGATTACTTGCAGGGATCAAGTGTTTTAGTGGATTCAAATCTCTACGGGGTAGAAGACTGGACGTAGGATCACAAGGATCCGAACCAGGATAAATCTCTGTATTTGCATTTAGAATATTCTGGATTGTATTTATTTATTTCCGCATTCTTATTGCAATTTTTTATTTACACTATTCAACCTCCCTCTAGTGTATTTGGTGTGCCAGGAGATCCAACATTTGGTACCAGAGCCATATGGTTAAGATGGAATACACCTATCCGACAAACACTTCAACGTCTTCATCACAATTTCCAGAAGGGCACTCTACTACAAGGCCTCCACTGTTCAATGGTTCCAAATACTCCTATTGGAAGACAAGGATAACGATCTATCTTCAAAGCATCGACTACGAACTTTGGAACATGTTGGAAACTTAATACGAGAAGCCTACAACTCCATATACCCAATGGACTGCTACTAACAAATCTGCTGCAACCCACAACTCAAAAGCAATGAATGCACCTATTCTGTGCTATGGACAAGAATGAGTTCAATGTGTCTCTCAGGCCAAACAGCATATGACAACTGGCATACACTCTAGGTAACACATGAAGGAACTAGTAAAGTTAAGGAAACGAAAATCTCTGTTCTTGTTCACATGTTTGAGTTATTCAGAATGAAGGAGAATGAAACAATTAGAGAGATGATCACTCGATTCACCGATATTGTCAATTCTCTAATCGCCCTTGGAAAAAACTATTCTCAAACAGGACAAGTAAGAAAGATTCTTCGTGCCTTAACATCAGAATGGAAGAAGACTACAGCCATTGAAGAAGCCAATGACTTGTCAACTCTCACCGTTGAAAGCCTCATTAGTAACCTGATGGCCTACGAAGTACACCTTCAAGATCACAAAGAACAAGCAGATACAAAGAAGGAAACTCTTGCCTTCGCCGCTTCATCAGACACCGATGATTCAGACATGGACGATGATGACATGGCACTTATAAAAAGAAACTTTAAAAAGTTTCTACGAAGAGGAAGTTTAAAATTTTTAAGCCCAAAACTACTGATGATTCTTTGTGTTTTCAATGTAACAGGGATGGACATATGTAAAAGGATTGTCCACTTCTTAAGCCAAAAGAAAGGACATTCAACAACTTCAGAAAGGATAAGAAGTTCGATAAGAAAAAGAAGGCACTAGCAGCAACATGGGGCTCTTCATCTTCAGATGAAGAAGAAGAAGTCAACGACCAATCTAATGAAGAGAATACACATATGTGTTTTATGGCACAAGTGATAATGAGGTTAGTAGTTTATATAATGAAGAAATATTCGATGCTTGATTCAAGAAATTAAATTCTCAACATAAGGCATTAGTTCTTTCTCATCAAGAACTAACCTCTTCTTCTTCTTCATTAGATAGTCTAAAAATTGAGAAGGAAACATTATATTCTCGAAATGATAAACTATTTCATGAAAATGAGATTCTCAAATCTGAGAATCATGATATAATTTCACGTATTTCTATTTTAGATAAGGATATTTCTTCTTTAAAGATGAAATATGATGACATGTCTTCTAATATAAGTAAGTTTAATAAAGGAAAGAATAATTCAGATGATTTACTTAGAATACAACATCCTGCTAATCATCGTCAAGGTTTGGGGTATAAGAATACTCACAAATCCAATATTTTTGGTATTGCTATTTTAGAAAAGAAAAGGCATGTATTTTTTAATGCAAAGAAAATTGACTCTTCTAATAATATGAAAAAGAATACTATTCATATTCCAAAGAAGACCAATTCTCTTGCATCTTCTAAGAAGACCATTATGCATAATATTTGGGTTCCCAAAGACATTTGCTTATATGATAAGTATTTATATATTTCTTCCTTTATGCAAAATATTATTCTTTCTTCTAATTATCTAAAGAACCCAAATTCCACTTGGGTTTGGTTTCCTAAAGGACTAATCCTAAGGACCCATGTAAAAAGCGTACCAATATTTATTGTTTATCTTTCAGGTACCCATAAAAGAAAGATGGATACTAGATAGTGGATGTTCTAAACATATGATCGGAAACATCAAACTTCTATCAGTTGTACAATTTAAAGATGGTGGCACCGTGACTTTAGGTGATAACAACAAAGATAAAGGGATTGGCATCGGAACAGTTGGTGATCCAACTAAGCCAATCATCAAAACGTGCTCCTCGTTGACGGTTTGAAACATAATCTCTTATCCATTTCTATGTTATGCGATAAATACTTTAAAATAGTTTTCGAAAAGAATGCATGCATTATATATGATTTTGATATGACTAATATTTTATTTCAAGGTAATCGTAAGAACTATATATATATATATATATATATATATATATATATATATATATATATATATATTGAAAGGTAAAGAGAGATCTATATTTATGTGCATCAAACAGTACAGCTGGTCAACGAAAGTGAGGGTCCAATAGAGTGAGGATAGGGCACAAGCGCCGTCACTCCCTACTATTAGGTCCTCACCCCCGTCACACCAACACATGTCATACATAGCCCCAATAGGTAAAATAAAAATAAAAGTAAGAGAAACTGCAACTGCAACTGTATCCTAGCTGTATCTAGCCCATATCGCGGAATTCCCAGTTCGAAAGTGCTTCTGCTGCGTCCCAATCCGATAAGTCTTGGTCACGTAACGCAATTCTCAGATCTGCTGCAATATCTTCAAAAAGGAGTATCTTGGATTTCCTGGAATTCTCAAAGATCCGTCTATTTCTTTCCCTCCATATATGCCACACCATCGCAGCCAACGCTGTCTTGGCGAGCATGCTTAATGTGCTTTTGCCCCCAAACCGGCTTAAGAAATATTTCCCAACCTCAGCTATTTTAGTCGGCACATGAGCCAATACCCCACATTTAAGCAGACACCTACGCAGAAGATAACCAGTGTACTCGCAGTCAAAGAAGATGTGCTCCACAGTCTCCAATTTCCCATCACACAGCACACAATCACTAGGACTGTTCATACCCCACTTGATTAATACATCTCTAGTCATTAATTTCCCTTTGATGGCGCGCAGTAGTGCCAAAGAGAATTTGGGTATGTAGCCGCAGTACCACACCAACTTGCTGAAGCCTAGCTTCTGGCCATGTGTCCGCGTGCCTTCCCAGGCTTCTTTGTACTTGAATTCGGCTCCAGGCAGCCAGCTCCAAGAATCATTTCCGAGTGATAATCTGATAGGCTGCAGCTGAGTTTTCAAATGTTGTATTGTGGGGTCATTAGCCCATCCATTCCCCTGCCAATAATCCGCTACCGTCAACCTATCTGCTCCATCCGGGATCGAGTGCGAGTTTTTCAACGGCCCCCCTTGCAGCCAGTGATCATGCCAAAATAGTGTAGTTTTGCCATCACGTACCTCCTTTTTGATAAGCTTTTGTGATATGTTTTTGTAATGAACCATGAACTTCCAAGGCCCCGATTGAGTTGCCTTCCCTTTTGCAGCAAAGAAAGAATGAGGATCTCCGTAATGTTCCTTCATGTAGGTAGCCCAAAGCCCTTTTCCAGCGAGATAGCGCCATGTTAGTTTAATTCCAGAAGCAATATTTAAGTCTTTAAGAAGCCTGAGACCCACTCCACCTTCATCTTTTGGGGTACATATGTCCTTCCACGACCATATGCGGGAGGAGCCCATAATAAATCTTCTGCAAACTGATGATATAGTGCGGAGTATAGAAGTAGGGATGCGAAAAGCTTGCATCCAGAAATATACCATACCATAAATTACAGTTCTCACCAGTTCGATCCGTCCCGCAATTGAGAGAGTAGCTGAGGTCCATCCCAGAAGTCTTTTTTTACATTTATCCACCAATTTGCTGTACTCTTGTGCTTTTGGGTACTTGGATGACAGTGGAAGGCCCAAATAAGTGGTGATAGTCGTTGCATGTCTATGCCCAAGCATTCTGCCAATGATGTTGGGTTCCTGGTGCCTTTACTAAAAATGCCTGCACTTTTCTCCCAATTTATTTGAAGCCCTGAATTTCTGCCAAAATCTTCCAGGAGTTTTTTGAGACCGAATATTGAGTGAGAATTAGCTCTATAGAAAACAAGGAGATCATCAGCGAATAGTAGGTGGGATATGGATCCGATCCGCCTCATCGGGTCAATGGATCTAGTGGTAATAGCTTTAGCTACCATGAGGGAGAAAGCTTCCATTACTATTACAAATAGATATGGGGAAAGAGGGTCTCCCTGCCGTAACCCTCTGTTTCCTTTAAAATAACCGTGAGAGCTGCCATTTACCATAACAGAGAAAGTCGGGGAAGAAATGCATTCCCTAATCCAGTTGATGAAAATATGGCTAAATCCCAGCCGGTGCAACATATAATAAATGAATTCTCTATTCACGCTATCAAAAGCCTTTCTCAAGTCCAGTTTAATGCATGCTCTAGAACCCATGGGGTTGCTGAAATCCCGGATTTGTTCATGAGCTAATAAGGCGCATTCCGATAGAAAATATCTTCAAATGATCATTGTTTACTAGCATCCACAGATAACACATTATTAAGGCATAAACGTTTTGGACATACTAACTTTAAGCATTTGGCACATATTTCAAAACAAAAGTTAGTTTCTGGTATGCCTAATATATCTTTTACTCATACACAATTTTGTGATGCATGTCAACAAGGAAAGATGCATAAATCTTCTTTTAAACTGAAAGATACTATCTCTGCAAAAAGACATCTTGAACTTTTACATTTGTATTTATTTGGTCCTTCCAAAATAGCTTCTTTAAATGGCAATAAATATGCATTTGTAATTGTTGATGATTATTCAAGATATACTTTGGTATTATTTTTGAAACATAAAAGTAATGCATTTTAAGAATTTACAATATTTTGTAAAAGAATTCATAAATTAAAATCTTCATCCATTATACTATTCGTAGTGATCATGGAGGAGAGTTTGAAAATGAATTATTTGCAAAATTTTGTAATAAACATGGTATAAAACATAACTTATTTTTTTATCGAGCAGCACCACAAATGGTGTAGTTGAAAGAAAAAATAGAACATTACAAGAATGTGCTAGAATCATGTTATGCGATAGTAATCTACCAAAGTATTTTTGGGCAGAAGCCGTCGCTACTGCATGTTATTTTTTGAATAGAATTTTGGTAAGACCACAAATGAATAAAACTTGTTTTGAATTGTTTTATGATCGTATACCTCGTGTGTCTTATTTTAAAGTTTTTGGTTGTAAATATTTTATTCTTAATACAAATGACTCAATGGATAAATTTGATTCTAAATCCGATGAAGGTATTTTGTAGGTTATTCTACACGTAGTAAAGCATATAGGATTTATAATAAAAGAACTTTATGTATTGAGGAATCTCTTCATGTAAGTTTTGATGAGAATTATACACAAATCACACATATTGATGAAGAAGATTCTATACCGATCACTAGTTCTCTAGAAACCACTAAGTTAGATGATGATGTTTCTACTAATTCCATTCCTGAGATTATCCCAGAAAATACAAGTCTTCCTAAAGAATTTGTTGAAGTTTCTAATCATCCATATGATTTAGTTATTGGAGATATTTCTGATAGAGTAAGAACTAGATCTCAAATAGAACAAATGACTAATTGTGCATTTATATCATCCATTGAACCAAAGAATGTTATTGAAGCATGTAAAGATAGTTCGTGGATTATAGCAATGTAGGAAGAACTTAATCAATTCAAAGGAATGATGTATGGGAATTAGTACCTAGAGCTTCAGATCATCCTATTATTGGTACTAAGTGGGTATTTAAGAATAAATTGGATGAATCTGGACAAGTGATTAGAAATAAGGCTAGATTAGTTGCACAAGGTTATAATCAGGAAGAAGGCATAGATTATGATGAAACATATGCTCCTGTAGCAAGATTAGAATCTATTAGAATGCTTTTAGCATATGCATGTTATAAATATTTTAAGTTATATCAAATGGATGTTAACAGCACATTTCTAAATGGTATTATAAAGGAAGAAGTCTATGTAGAACAACCACCAGGGATTTCAACATGAAAGTTTGGATAATCATGTTTTTAAGTTAAAGAAAGCTCTATATGGATTAAAACAAGCACCCTATACTTGGTATGAAAGGTTAAAGAACTTTCTTTTAAAATCTGGTTATTCTATTAGAAAGATAGATTCTACTTTATTTACCAAACATATAGATTCAGATGTTATTATTATACAAATATATGTTGATGACATAATTTTTGGTTCTACTAATGATTCTCTTTGTCAAGAATTTTCTAAGGAAATGCAGAATGAATTTGAGATGAGTCACATGGATGAATTGACCTACTTCCTTGGAATTCTAATCAATTAAATGAAGGAATGTATATTTATACACCATAGTAAATATACAAAGGAACTCATCAAACGATTTGGATTAGAGAATTCTGCAGAAAAGCGTACTCCAATGATACTTCATCAAATCTTGACAAGGATCCAAATTGTAAGAATGTTGATCAAACATTACATGAGGTATGATTGGATCATTGCTTTATCTTACCGCAAGTAGACCAGATATTATGTTTTCTATTTGTCTATGTGCTAGATATCAATCTGGTCCTAAACTATCACATTTGACTGCTGTCAAAAGGATAATTAGGTATATCAAACATACATCTGAATTTAGTTTATACTATCCAAAATCAAATTTATGTGATTTAATTTCATATAGTGATGCAGATTTTGCTGGTTGCAAATCTGATCGTAAAAGTACAAGTGGAACTTGTCACTTTTTAGGTTATGCATTACTATCATGGCTTAGTAAGAAACAAAACTCTGTTTCTTTATGTACTACTGAAGCGGAATACATTGGCACTGGTTTAGCATGTGCACAGATTTTATGGATGAAACAAACGATACTAGATTATGGCATTAAATGTAACACATGTCCAATCATGTGTGATAACACTAGTGCTATAAATTTATCTAAAAATCCAGCATATCATGCACACACTAAACACATAGATATACATCATCACTTCTTGGATGATCATGTCCAAAAAGGTGACATTATTCTTAAGTATATAGATACTAAGAATCAAATAGCTGATATCCTAACTAAGCCCCTTAAGGAATAGACTTTTCTAAAACTTAGAAGAGAACTCGGCATTATTAGTGAATCAGCATTTTAATCATATATTAGTGTTATATATTATGTTAGTATTATTTTATGATTTTTCTGGATTTTTCTGATTTAATTCATATTTCAATTAGTCGACTAATCCTTGATACTAGTCGAGTAATACTCCAGAATTATTTATTAAATAAATACCGATATCTGGTTTTCATAAAATTATTTTTTATTTTATTATTATTATTATTTATTTGGTCAAAACCAAATTTCCTCATTCAAATTTTTGAATGTTACATTTCCCTCTCATAAGTACTTTACAAATACTAAGTACAAAGAACTTGACCTCTCACCTACACCCTCTTACACACTAAGTACAATAGTACTTACTTTTGGTCAACTTATTTACACAGCCTCCTTCCTAAGGCCATAACCTATCAGTCCTTCTCCTTTGACCGAAATTAATTTTATTCATAAATTTTGAAATGTCAACTTCTTCCCAAACCTCTCAGATTTAACACACGACTAGTCGACCAATGGTGAAGCCTAGTCGACTAAGCGGTGTAGACTTCCGAAGAACAGCGGTTTTTGAATGTTGTTTTGCGCGATTTTTTGCTCGCTTTCCCTCCCAAAAACATTGCAGAAGTTCTCAACACGTCTTAGAAATTATTAGGAAATTTTTATTCGGTTTTTGATTCAAAATTCGAATATCCCACTCAAAATTTTCTATTTAAACACCATGTATCTTTCTCCTTCACCATGAGAAAACCCAAGGCATAATATAGCCAAATATCCTCTATTTTCAGAGAAATATCTCAAAAATTCTCTATTGGAGCACTTCATCCCTGTAACGGGCAGTATTTATTAATATGTATTTCGTACGTATTTTATCGATATATTGATTTATTGCTTTAAGATCTTTTTTATCATTACTATAGCTCGTATTATTTTTTAAAACCTAGTAAGTATAAGTATATGAGTATTTAAATTTTTAAATTCAAATTCAAAAGTTTAAAATTCAAATTCAGATCCTTTTAAAAAAACTTTCAAATCAAATGTTTAATTTAATTTCAAATTTTAAACTTCCAAATAAATCCATTTATTCGCTCCTCAATTATTATTTCTAAATTCAAACCTTCCTTATTTCTTTAGCTATTAATCTCCCTAATAATTGTTTTTTTTCAAATCATCCCTTTTCTTCCTTAGCTTTAAACCGTACTATAATTGTTCTAACCCTTCCATTTATTTTACAACAAGCCCTAACCCAAAGGGTGACTCACGCACCCAACATCTCCCTTACAAAACTCAACAAAGGAAAACCCTATTCCCCGACTCTACAAAACACACACATCTCCCCTCTAAAAACCTTACGTAAGCTAATCCACTCTCCTCCCTAAACCATAAGCAAACCCTACCCTAAAACTCCAGCAGCACAAATCCCCATCCCATACAAAAAAACCCTAACACTCTTCACCTCTCCCTCACGCGAACTCTTCCCTCAAACCCCTAAACTCCCCTCAAACAAACCAAACTGCCGATCTACTCATCCCTCTCTCCCCGAGCTCCTCCCCACAAACCCCGTGGCCCCCTCAGCCACCCTCGACCCCAACCCCCGACTCCCTCATCTCCAAATCCAGCCCCGCAACCTCTCCCCAAAGCCTTCGACGTCCCCTCCTCTTCCTCCACCTCGAACCCAACCGGACGCCGTCACCCCCTCCGCTAGCAGCTTCTCCCCTTTCCACATGCACTTCCGACCACCATCAACCCGTGCCATCTCCTCCTCCCTCCGACTTCACCTCCGGCAACCCCGACCCCCTCTCCACGGCCATCTTTCCACCGCAGATCCCCATCTCTCCCCCACAAAGCTCCACGACAACCAGTCACTACTCCTCCTTCCTCTCCACAACCCTTCGACGTCGCCCTGAACTCGCCCTCGCCGCCGCCGCCCGCACCACGACGCCTGCAACCGCCTGGGCACCGCCATCTCCGCTATCGTGCCTGCCCTCGCCAGTCGCCACCCGTCTCCCACCTGCAAGCAATGTTAGCAAAGCTTTAAAATGAAAATTTGAGTCACGTGAATAGTACTATAACTGGTTATATTAAGTTATAAGATATTTACAGTAAATGTATAATATATGTGTTAGTGCAATATTCTTATACTTTTATTACATATCGGTAAGTTAATTATATGTTATTCAGTATATTATTATATTAATATTATTAGAGTAATGATACTTTGTATTTGTATTTATTATATTATATTTCACTTAGTTTATTTTTTTAGTTCATATAATAACATATATGTTATGTAGGTTAGTTTATACATATATGTTAATTAGTTTTTTTATTTGTTAAGAATCCTTTTAACTTGATATTACAAATCTAATGACGCAGAAACATCAGCGCCTTCCATACGATCACATGGACCCTAAAATCACCGAAATCAGGCAAGTGCGCAATTTAATACACACTTTGGATGTTGTTCGTTTAGACATTTTTACACTTAACTAGTTCTATATGACTTAAACCGTGATATCTTGTACATGAAAATGCCATGTGACACAATGACACGAAAACCTCATGTATGCACTTTTGTGAATTGCTAGATAAGAATCCATGTGTGTGTGTGGACACCATTAAGTAAAATGATAATGCTTGATTATGACATGAAATTCAAAACCCTACTGGAAGTACGTGTAATACATGAATAACTTGATAATCACATAACATGATATCCGGTTTGGCTAAATCTATACATGCATGCCAAGATTTGGGTATTCCCGTGGGCCGGTTGGCTAGTCTGGCTCGTGTCCAGTATAATAACTCATGATGGCCGGTTGGCTGATTCTGGCTCGTGGTCCAGAAAGTACATGTGGGTGGGGTTGGGTTCGCGGGCACTAGCCGGTAGTAAAAGGGTCACCTTGCAGGGGCACTCGAAGGTGGATTCACTTACTAGCCGTCTAAAGACGTGAACCTTAGACACGCACTTGACCACACTATTGAACAGATTGAAATGCTATATCTTACATGTTTTAACATATAGAACTGCTACTGTTTACTTTTAAATAGATTGTCATGTTTTAACTGTAGATAGAACTGCCATATTTTCACTTTTAATAGAACTGCCATGTTTTAACTTATAACTGAACTGCCATGTTAGTGTAAATCTCTGTAATTACAATTGTCATTATAAATGTTTTAACTGCCATGTAAAGTATTTGAAAACCTTGGCAAGGATCCTACTTATAATTTTTCCTTGCCAAGGACCCTTGCTGACATACATTTCTATGTTGTTATAAAATGTATGTCAGGTCACTAGACAGGTTGCATTTAGGATGAGGTGATTGAGGAGACTGACCTGCTGATCCAAGAGTTCTTCCCGCAGCGGACTAGTTACTGATTTTCACTTGCTGCTGCTTAAGATCCCTTTTATGTCATTTTTGTAGGGTGTGTACCCAATTGTAGAACTCTGTTATTGTTGGCCATGCTTAAGGCCTAGTTAACTTGTGTACTTTCTAGTGGATGTTGGCTGAAATTAAATGTCATTTCTATTTCTTCTGAATGCATGCAAGTTCTCTGCGATTGGTTTTATCCATAGACGCTTATTAGGTTGGAGCTTCACCGCTTCAGCCCATGCAGACCCGCTTGCATCCTCACTCCCAAGTATAATGGGAAGCGGGGCATGACAATCCCTCTTTAATGGCTTCCTCTTCGAATCCTTGCCATCATCGACGTCCAAATCCAGTCGAAACCATTGACAGAGCCCCTTTCTTCCCAGAACGCTGCATCAAATTTTCGGATCCAGTGATAATCAACTATAACCTCTTTCACTTTCTCAACACTGTTTCCCTCTTCAACATTTGGAGTGATACCATCCCTTACCATCCCATTCTCGTCAAAGAATTTTACTCTAACATGATCACGGTAGAGAAAGGAGGTCCCGCTTTTCATGATACCATCGTTAAAGGAATCCCCATTCATCTCACCTATGACACTCTTGCTCAAAGTATCAATATCCCTCATTTTCCTTCTTAACATCCCGCTTCAACCCCCATGGATGATCCCGAAATCCTCAATCAACTAAGTTCCAATTTTCGGATTGGCATGTCCGCCATTGATTTGAAACCCATTCATTGCCTTCTCCTCAAGATACTCACTTACAATTTGCTTCTTAAGGTTGGTTCCCTCAACTGTGTTAATGAGACCCATAGCCAGGCTCTCTATGCTATAATGGGGGGAATCAAAGTTGATTGGTCTATCACCATCATGCATGTTTTGCTCAAACCCCTTACTACTCACATTTTTCTTCCATGTACCATCACCCGTATCCTTCACCACTTTGGAGTCCCTCTTGATGGTGAAGTTTCCGTCGTTAATCCTCAACAATTTGATCGTTCCGTCGTCAATCGCATGGAGCTTCCCGCTCCTCCTCCCATTGCCGAAGATGAAGAAGAAGAACCCCAAGAACAACAACCCCAAGTTGAACGTCCTTCTCGTCATCGCTAAGTCACCGTCAACCCTTACGCTCGTCATCCTCCTTCCCGACCAATGCTACAAGATCAAATTGATCAACTCCGCGATGATGTCAACTCTGGATTTACCGGTGTTCAAGAGCACCTTAGTGGTTTTGAGACTCGACTTGAGAGGATTAATACCTACATGAACACGGGCTTTGGAAATGTGCAAGAGAGTCAAGCACAAATTCTGAGCCTTTTAGAACAATGGGCTCCTTACTCTCCATCCACATCACACCACGCTCCTAGACCTCCTCCACCGTATTAGGCTCTGAACGTTTCAGTTTCTGGTCGACCAGGAAGATCAGCTGGTCGACTAATGGTCTATATTGTTGGTTTGTTTTGGTTGTCAGCCTGTTTGCTTTATGTTGCTTTATGTTGCTTTATGTTTGCTTTATGTTGTTCTCTTTCCCTTTGGTTTGTAAACATCCTATTATGTAAAGTTTTTATATTTTAATGCATCTCAATTTGCCTCATTTTTCTGCAGTTAGTCGACTAATGCATGCTCTTAGTTGACTACTATCTTACAATGGCCGAATTACCCCATTTTTGATATTTTCCAAGGGGGAGAATTAATATGACTATTTTAGTTCTGTCCTACTACATAGGGGGAGCAATAACATCTTTTAGAAGTTCATATTCCAACACATTACTTCACTTTTTCATGTATATTCAATACATCATGTCCTTATTATTTCATATATGGCAATAAACTTTATCACCTTCTATATTCCAAATAAGCCATATATTTAGGGGGAGCAATAACATCTTTTAGCACTAACGTTTTTTTGCAATAACATCGTTTTATAATATTATATTCAATGTTTGTAAAATCATCAAAAAGGGGGAGAATGTTGGAAACTCACAACTCCTCATATGGTTTTGACGATACAAACATATTATCTTTGTACTAATGTTATCTATGCAGATGTTATATCACAATCAACTAAGACAATCATCAAGTATACAAGTTGCAAGAAGCATCCACTACTAGACGAAGCTTATAGATGATATTTTGTATCTTGTAGATGAGATGTAATCTTTATTTTTTCTCTTGTATTTACTTAGAATGTAAAAGCCTTGATGATAATCTCTCGTAGTCGTTTAGGATTCTTCTTCAAAAAATCGCATCAAAAATCAAATTAGTCGACCAACCCCTAGTGCTAGTCGACTAATTTCAATATTAAAATATTTCAATCCTAAAACTTTGTCAATCCTTTTTAGGGTCTCTAGGATCATTTTCTCACAAATTTCTAAACTTTCAAATTTCTAGTCGACTAACAGACTTTGTTAGTCTCCCAGTCAGTTTTGAATCAGTTATTTTAAATGATTTATCATTTAAATAATACATTTTATTTTTGGAAGTTAGAACTGCCATAAACGGATATTTCTTGTCTGTTTATATCCGTTTATAGAAGTTATTTTTCGTTTTCGGAAGTTACTTTCTTAAAGGACACCTCAACAACCAGAATCCTAATCAGCAGCCCTATTAGTCGACCAGTGTCTTATATTAATCGAGTAATTTGAAAAGCTTTCCAGAATTTTTTCAATTTTTAGGTAGTTGTCCAATGTTCAAAAACTACCTTTTTGACTATAAATAGATCCCCAGCCCCTGCCTAAAACAAGAAAATTCATTCTCTTTCTCTTTTCTTAAATTTACTTTCTCTCTAGAAAATGAGTGGTTTTCAGATTTTCTTAGAGGAACCTCTGCAGAATTTCTTCCTCCATAGAAAGTCCAATCTTCAAGTTTGTTCTACTACAAGTTTCATCCAGAACGTTGGAGATTCAATCACCTTCCTTGTGCTATAATTCAATCAATTATCAAGGCTATAGGTGATATTGTTTCATACTCTTTCTTTACTTTATTTAATGAATCTCTTATTGAAGAGATTGTACAAGTTTGCAATACGGGGAGTGTTGGCATCTTTTTATGTAGATTACTTGCGGGGAGCAAGTGTTTTAGTGGATTCAAATCTCTACGGGGTAGAGGACTGGGCGTAGGATCACAAGGATCCGAACCAGGATAAATCTCTGTCTTTGCATTTGGAATATTCTGTCTTGCGTTTGTTTATTTCCGTATTCTTATTGCAATTTTTATTTACTTTTAATTTTGCAATATTTTCGTGATATACACTATTCACCCCCTAGTGTTTTTGGTGTGCCAGGAGATCCAACATGTTTCTCCACTTTCATGGCTAACTTGCACACATCCTTAAAGGTCCCAAAAGGCAGTAAGTCAACCTTCTCAGTAGTATTTGAATTAAATCCACTAAGGAAATGAACAATTTTTTGCTCTGGTTCTTCTTGAATTCTGCTCTTCATAAGGAGCTGCTCAAATTCTCTATTACATTCTTCAACACTCAGGCTTTCTTACGTAATAGAAGCAACCTTGTAATAGAAGTCTTGCTTATAAGTTGTTGTAATAAATATTTTATCCATTGCCTTTTATGTTTGATCCAAGACTTGAGCTTCCTTTTGCCTTCTCGATCATATCCATTGTCTGGTTCTTAAACCAGATTGATGCATACTTTTTGAGCTTGATGCATGCAACCTTGAAGCATTTCTCATTGTTGGGATTTAAATTAACTGCAAGGGCAGGGTGTCAATTGTATCTCATGTGTCGAACACATGGAGGCGATGATATGAATACCGGTTAATTGTGTATTTGATTAGCTACGTGAATGGTGACAACGAAGGGGTAATTATGCTTAAAAACGAAAATGAAGAAAGGGGTGCCAATGGTAAAGCATCGCCGCTAGCTTAGACTAAACATGTGGGTTGATCTAGCTTCTCGATCCAACAGATTATAGTCCTACTTGATAGCCGAATCACAATCCTCGTCCTCTCGATGTCCAACCGTGAGAGATGATTTGGAGAATAGGATGGATACCTTTCGTAGCACTGATGGGTTATCGGTGGCTATGTTGAGGTGATTCTAGTAAGTGTGCCCGATGGTTAGTCGGCACCTAGAACTAGATAGTCAACCCTCCCCAAAAAAATGGGGAGAGTTGAATTAAGCTCATCCAAACCTATTCCTAAAACTACAATCCAATTTAATCAATATTTGGGGCAATCCACCCATATAAATAATCTAGGATTCACCCTAGGCACAAGGATCTACTCTCTAATCATCGCAATAAACAACAAGTAAGACATGGAATAAAACGTAACAAATAGCACAAAAGAGAAATAAAGAACAAGTAACATGAATAAACAAAGATTTAATACAAGAAAGTGGAAATTAAGAGTCTTACAAACAATGTAAGAACAGACCCCAATGGGGAAAGAAAACCATAGAAGGAAACCCCTCAAATCGCCCCCAAAAAGCCCTCGTATAACCCTTAAACCCCTTCAGCGAATCGGGCATAGAAAACTAGAATTCGAAGCAGCACAGTCGTGTATGAAAGTGACACGGCTGTGCTGCAAATTCAGCTTCTGAAAACTGGAATTTGCATTTGCACAGTCGTGCGAAAAAGCGACACACCTGTGCAAAAATTCCAGTCTTACAGCCCCGACTTCCAGAAATTACAATAAATCACCCCGAACTCAAAAAATTACAAATAAAAATGTGTTGGAATCATCACAATGCGCTCTATCATCTAAAAATAGTTTAGGGGAAGAAATATTGGGGGGATTGGGAGCAAAAACTCCGTCTTTGAAGCATCTTGGTTCTTTTTCTTCCGAGGTGACACGGCTCTGTGACATGGCTGTGCGACATGGTCGTGTCGCCTTTAGTGTTGAATATTGGACTCCCCGGATTTGGTTTTGGATGATGAGCAAACTTAAATAATTCATGAACTAACAATTTGTGAGCGCAGTATTGGAGATCGTCGCCAATTTCACGAGAATATTCAAAGCGACATCTCAACACTTCCAAAAGCTCGTATTCATGCCTAAAGCTTCGTTGAAGCTCTTGCGCCGTTTTGGAAGTTATGAAGATTCAATCGAAGCTCTCGAAGACCGTTTATTAAGGTTTTATTTATAGTCTTTTAGTCTCGATTGATAGAATGTTAAGCCTTGAGTATATCTTACGTTTCAATCTTCATTACGCTCATTACGTAGCTCTAGGATCCTTGCACAAGTTCATTCTAACTTCCTCGAAGCGTCGCGCTTCGATTCGGATTTGTTTGTGCATGTTAGTTGGTACAAGAACAAGTACTGACCGACTAGATGGTGATCTAGTCGGTCGGCAACTGTTCTTGGACCGACTAGTTTGATTCCTTAATTTCTTGGACTTTACTATTTACAGTTAGTTGGTCTACGTTGACTCACCGACCGACTAGTTTGTGAACTAGTCGGTCAGTGATGCTTCTTTGACCGACTAGTTGAGACTTACTGTTCACTCTAAAATTCTCCTAAGCTACTGTTTACCGTTAGTCGGTCTAAGAACGTTTGGTGACCGACTAGTTGACAATTTAGTCGGTCAACTTTTGTTCTTGGACCGACTAAGTCACTTTGCATTCAGACTAAGTTATTTTGCCTCTTAGTCGGTCTACGTTCACTGACTGACCGACTAGTTGTGAAACTAGTCGGTCAAAAAGTATTCTTGGACCGACTAGATTTCTAGGTCTGAAATTCTATCTCTTCTCAGATCTACTCTTAGTCGGTCTACGTTGTTTGGCTGACCGACTAGTTGATGAACTAGTCGGTCAGTGATTGTTCTTTGACCGACTAATTCTCCCAGATTTCTATCCGTTGGAGAATGACCTAACTTATGTTTTTGGGTTCCTATAAATACGAATCTAGGTCATTTCTATCAAAAAAAGAGCTTCCATTCAGAGATTCATTGAGATCAAAAGAGATAGCCATTCTCCCTCAAATCTAAAGCTCTCTTCCTCACAAGAAACCCATTCTCTCTCATTTCTAGATCTAGAGAGAAGCTTGTTCTTGGTGAGCTCTTCAAGCTATTGCTTGATTCAAGTTTCCAAATCAACCCTAGGCACCCATTGCTGGTCATTTCCTTGGTGCTAGGTTTTGGTAACTTCATCTTCCTCAAATCCTTCATTCCACCTATTGGGTAAGAAAAACTCAAGGTATAGGATTTTGTGGTAAGAGTATTTATTTCATCTAAACTCTTTTATATTGCTTATTGGCTCTCTCGGTTGTGAGAGAAGTTTGTGATCCCGGGTTGTGGGATTCACTTTGCCATTGCATGTATGATTTGATCTTGTGAAGGTTTTTTCACAAGATATTCATAGTGGAAATCTTGAGTTAGGGTTTCTAACTCAAGTATCCGGAGGGGATCCGGGTGGTTGGGACGTAGGATCACCGGGAACAAGTCGGGGAGACTTGGGTGGATCCGAACCCATTAACATCGTTTGTTAGCATTGTTAATTTCATTGTTGTCATTCAATTTAAGCTTCCGCAAATTGATTTGGTAGTTGTGTGCAATTTAATTTGGAATTATACGCCTTATTATTTTAAAGTACTATTCACCCCCCCCTCTAGTACTTGTGCAGTAGCTGGTAGTGCATTACATTTGGTATCGGAGCCAGATACTCAGCTATGTCTGCCAACGACAACAAGACCGTGCGTCCACCTTCCAACTATGACACCTTCAGGAACCGTGAAGGAGCATCTTCGGTGATGGAGGGACATTCCTCTACGAGGCCTCCATTCTTCAACGGTACCAACTACGGGTACTGGAAATGTCGGATGGAAACCTTCCTCCGAAGTGCATCTTTATGGAGAACTACAATGAAGGAGTACATCGAGCCCGAAGAAGAAGTTTTTGAGAAATGGACTACCGCGGAGGTCGCCGCGGAGGTAAACAATGCCAAGGCAATGAACGCCTTGCAATGCGCATTGGAGCCCGAGGATTTCAATAAGATATGCACATGTAAGAGTGCATATCAAATTTGGAACTCCCTCCTCATTCTTCATGAAGGGACGAGTAGGGTAAGAGACTCTAAACTCGTAGTCGTAACCAAAGATTACGAAATGTTTCATATGCAACAGGGCGAGAAGATGAAAGAATATTACGCTCGCTTCGTTGACATAATAAACGAGTTAGAGGCCCTCGGCAAGACCTACACTCAAAAGGAGAAGTGCTTAAAGCTTATTGAAGGACTTCCCTCTTCTTGGGAAAAACGTACCTTCGCCATCGAGGAAGGTAATGACATGAACAAATATACCGTAGTTCAACTAATGGGTACTTTGATGTCATACGAGGTATGCAAGGATAGCAAGGTGAAGCTACAAGAAAAAATGAAGTCATATTTGAACCTAGATGCGCCTAAGAAAAAGGCGATTGCTTTCAAGACGGCTTCATCCACCTCTACCGATGATGAGAACTCGGAAGAAGAAATGGACATGGAATCCATTGCACTCATGGCAAAGAAGTTCAATCGCTTCTTCCGAAAGGGTAACTTCAAACAAAAATCTAAGTTTACTTCTACTAACGCCTCTCCACCTTTGTGCTTTAAATGCAATAAGCCAGGACACATCAAAGCGGATTGTCCTCAAAACAAGCAAAAGGAGAAGTGGAAGGCGCCAAAGTATGACAAGTCCAAGAAGTACACGAAAGGAAACAAGAATGGACTTGTCGGAGCTACCTTCACCGACTCCGATGATTCTTCAAGCGGAGAGTCGGACGATGGTAGTTTGGACAAATTCGATCCAAGATCCGATGAGGGGATTTTTGTCGGGTATTCTTCGCGTAGCAAAGCCTACCGGATATTCAACAAACGAACCTCAACGATCGAGGAGTCGCTTCATGTCTCATTTAATGAAGGATTTGTTCCAACTAGAATTTCAAATGATAATGATTCTTTGGATGTTTTATGTGATTCATTTGATAATTCTAAGTCTAATGATTCTATTGATTCTATTGAGACTAACCCAACTAATGAAGTTGTTGAGAATGTTCCTAGTGATCAAGGTATTCCCAAACGGCTTCATACCGTTCGTGACCATCCCCATGAGCAAGTCATTGGCAATATTCAAGATAGTGTCAAGACGAGATCGCAAGTCCACAACTTCGCAAATTGTGCCTTTGCCTCATCGATAGAGCCAAATAATATTAATGAAGCATGCGAAGATAGCGCTTGGATCTTAGCCATGGAGGAGGAGCTCATTCAATTCGAGAGAAATGAAGTTTGGGAGCTTGTTCCTTTGCCATCGAAGAACCACACCGTCATAGGGACAAAGTGGATCTTCAAGAACAAGATCGACGAAAACCAAGTCGTCGTCCGGAACAAAGCTCGGTTAGTAGCTCAAGGCTATCGTCAAGAGGAAGGTATCGATTTCGAAGAATCTTTCGCTCCGGTAGCTAGATTAGAATCAATTAGATTACTTTTGTCTTTTGCATGCCATAAGAATTTTAAATTATTTCAAATGGATGTTAAAAGTGCATTTTTAAACGGAGATGTCGTTGAGGAAGTTTACGTTTCTCAACCTCCGGGCTTCATAAATGAAAAATTTCCAAATCACGTTTTTAAACTAAAGAAAGCTCTTTATGGTTTGAGACAAGCTCCTCGAGCTTGGTATGATCGCCTAAAGAATTTTCTTTTGGATTTGAATTTTAAAATGGGCGAAGCCGATTCTACACTTTTTATTAAGCATGCGAATAATGATATTTTATTAGTTCAAATTTATGTTGATGATATCATTTTCGGTGCTACTAACTTCGCTCTTTGCGAAGATTTTTCTAATGTGATGAAGGAACAATTTGAGATGAGCCACATGGGCGAACTCAAATATTTCTTAGGTCTCCAAATTCGCCAATTGAACGATGCAATCTTCATCCACCAAACGAAGTACACGGTGGAGTTGCTAAAGCGATTTGGAATGGAGAATGCCTCCGGGAAAAAGACTCCAATGAGCACGACTACGCATCTTGATAAAGATACGGGCGGAAAAGATGTAGACATTCGTCTATATTGAGGTATGATAGGTAGCTTACTTTATCTTACCGCGAGTAGGCCCGATATTATGTTTGCCGTATGTATATGTGCTCGTTATCAGTCTCAACCTAAGGATTCTCACTTAGTAGCGGTTAAACGTATTTTTCGCTATCTAAGTTACACTTTAGATTTTGGATTACTTTATCCGAAATCTAGCACATATGAGTTAGTCTCATATAGTGACGCTGATTATGCGGGATGCAAATCCGACAGGAAAAGTACTAGTGGCACTTGCCATTTTCTAGGAAATTCTCTTGTCTCTTGGTTTTCCAAGAAGCAAAATTCGGTATCACTTTCAACCACCGAGGCGGAATACATTGCCGCCGGTGCCGCTTGTGCCCAGGTTCTTTGGATGAGACACACATTGAAGGATTTTGGTATTCATTGTGATACTAGCCCTATCATGGTGGATAACCAAAGTGCTATTTGTCTTTCAAAGAATCCGGTGCACCATTCCCGATCGAAACACATAGATGTCCGACACCATTTCTTAGATGATCATGTTGCTAAAAAGGACATCATATTAGTGTACGTTGAAACCCAAAAGCAAATCGCCGATATTTTCACGAAACCCCTAAAGGAGGACTCCTTTGTGCGGTTGCGTCGAGAATTGGGGATTATGGGTGAATCCGAGATATAGGATTCATATTTAAATTCAATCATCTTGCATGCTAATATATTTCGCGATATTTCATTCATGCTAGATTTATTGAATTTTTGGGAATTTTATGTGATTTATTTGAATTTATGATCGAATTCGTATTTGAAAGTCGTATTTAAGATTTCGACGTTTTATGGGGTAATTTAGATGACTAATGAGTGAGTTAGGATGTTTCATCCAAGTGGTTTGTGAAGAGAAATCAAATTTCAATTTTTGGACTCTTCTAGTCGGTTTCAGTTCACTTGTCAACCGACTAGATGCTCATCTAGTCGGTCAGCAAATGAACTCAGACCGACTAGATCAAGCAAATATCCATCTCCTATTATTTTCTTTTGTTAGTCGGTCATAGTACACTTTCCGACCGACTAGATTGAAAACTAGTCGGTCAGTGAATATACTGCGACCGACTAAATCTAGCCCTAAAAATCCCTCTGTGCCTCTGTTTCGACTTAGTCGGTTCAAGCTCATTGACCGACCGACTAGATCGTAATCTAGTCGGTCAGTGCTTGAACTGTGACCGACTAAGTGTGTTAGGGCAGTTATGTCTTTTTGATTCCAGACCGACTTATACTCATTTTGGTTCGACTAATTTCATTATTAGTCGGTCTTCTCTCCAGCTCAAACTCGAAAACCCCCAAACCCCGATCGAGCCCCTTCACATTCTCGTCGTCTCCGGCCATATCTCCGGCCATCGCCGCCGCCCGCCGCCGTCGACTCCACCCCCTAGGTATCTCCCTCCCTCTCCTAGGTCGATTCCTACCCTAGGGTTCGTTTTTATCTCATCTAGCTCCTAGGGTTTCTAGTTCTAACCTAGGGTTTGTATTTTCGAATTTCTAGGGTTTGTGTTAGTTTCTAGGGTTTGTGCTAGGATTTTTGATCTTCGTTTTCGATTGATTGTGCTCGTAGTGCTATGGCTAAGACTCGAATTCCTATCGCCTCTTCCGGGGCCTCTCCTATGACCGTAGAACAACCTTCGGACCCTAGGAATCCCCCGAAGCCTAAGCGTCGTGCCAAGTCTACCCAAGCCTCTCCATCGTCGCCTCCTCTTAAGAAGCCTAGGACTGCGTCCGTCAAGCCCCGCAAATCCAAGACCAAAAAGCCCTTACTTTACACTCCGGCTACTCCTCCCGATTCCGATACTGATTTTATCCCAGAGGATGAGCCTACTAGGGAACCCACTCCACCTCCGAAGACCCGTAAGGCCAAGGGTAAAGCTCCTATGCCAGTCGGCGGTGTAGACATATCGTTGTGCCGCGATGACCCTCAGTGTCTCGCCGCGTACAACCGTATAGAGCACTGTCCACTGCTGTTAGAGCATTACGTTCAGTTCTCTGATTTTCTCGGCCTTGCTGATCTTCTGTCTTATAGTGGTCTCATTGATTATCTCCGATACGATGCCAAGGCCAACCCAAAACCTTACCCTCACCTCGTGAAACTGTTCTATGCCAACCGTATTCGAGGCCAGTACGACGCCATCCACTCCATTGAGACGACTGTCTTAGGAACTCCTATAGTTCTCACGGCAGAAATCTTGGGGGAGATCCTTGGTTGTGTGTCGTGTGGTCTCCTCCCCTCGGACATTTCCGTAGACGATATCTCTTCCTTGGATCAGACTGTTCTTTCTGAGATTTTCCAGGTTATCCCCTCCGCATTCATTGGTATTCCTTCGAAATCCTTTAAGCCGAATGCGTGGGTTCTTAACCTGATTTTGAAGTCATGTCTTCTCCCGAAATATGGATCCTCTTCACTCCCCTCTCAGCCGTTTTTGAAGCTCATATACGCTCTTTTCTTGGGGTGCGAGATAAATTGGGCTCGCGTGATACTCGATAAGATGGATTCTTTCGAGTGTATACGCAAGACCAATAAGTCTGCGCACAGTCCATACCCCTGCTTGTTGACCCTCGTATTTCGTCATTTCCGAGTTCCTCTCCCACCTGACGATGAGCGTCCTTTGGGTACTCCTCTGAACGCGACGGCCGTGAAGAAATCTTTAGCGGCACTTCGTCACGTGCAGAGGTCTACCGCATCTGCTTCCCAGTATACTCCGTCAGCTGCTGCACCCTCCTCTTCCCCTGCTACTTTGGACGATGTCGTACGCCTACTTCGTCAGCACGACTCCCGTTTGGCTCGTACTGAGGAGGTAGTCTGCCGTATGGCTCGTACGATGGGGATTGAGCTTCCTCCTTCGGTGTCTGAGGCCGAGGAGATGGACGATGAGGAGCTTGACGAGCTTGCTACTTCTTTTGCCCGTGGCGCTGAGGCCACTGCTGCTGCTGCTGCTGGTACTACCACTTCTGCTCCTGGAGTTGGCACCACTTCCGGTGCTCCAGAGCCTTCTGCTTCAGCACTGCAGTCGTCTGAGCCTGCTGTTGACCCTGTTGCTGAGCCTGCTGATATTCCAGTTGACACATCTGCTGTCGAGACCCTTGCTGCTGTTGAGCATGTTGCTGAGATCTCGACTCCTGCCCCGACGATTCCATCTGTTGAGACACCTCTACTCCCTGCAGATCCTGAGTCCACTGCGTCGACTGGACCCACGGACGCTGCAGATCCAGCCTCCTCCTCGTGATCGTTGTTCCGAGGACTCTCCATATACGCTTTGGATGATATATCTTTGCGAGAGTATTTTGGGTTAGGATTGAGTATGAGGGTTATGATGTTTTGATGTATTTTGGATGTTGTCGATGATGTTGTACTTATTTTGATGCAGATGATGATGATGTATTTCTTCTTGATGGGTATGTTGTATTTTGATGTATTGATATCTTCTTGGATGTACTCTTGATGTTATCATTTATATATATACATCGTTGTTGTCCTTATCTTAATTCATCGTGCACATTTTAATATTCATTGAATGTATATGAAATGTGATTTCGTCGCTCGTCGCATGAACACTTGGTTAAATAGATTTAAATTCTATAAATGTATAGAATTGTTTTCCATGCACACATTTAACCAAGAATATTGAATATTGAAGAGTATGTTTCTTTATTCAAGAAATGAATAAACATTTGGTATTTTTGATGATTTTGATTATCGTTGATTTTAATTGATAATGGAAAATTTGGCACACCTTGTTTTGATTTCCACAATTTTCCCTTGGTGTCAAGTTGGTCCATTGTCTTTGTCTACGACTCCCGATGTTGGATTTTACATTTCCTAATTGTTGTCGTTGTATGCCCCCCATTTTTGGGATAATGCCAAAGGGGGAGAGATAATGATAATAAATAGCGCAAATGAAAATTTAACTCAATTTCCAAGAATCTAGTTTGATATGTTAGATTCAGGGGGAGTTAAGATACATATAAGGATTTTCAAAATCCGATATTTCAAAAATCAATTCACTTTATTTATCTTACTCGTCTGCTTGATGCAATTCATTTATATTCAATTTGGAATTAACGTGTCATCAATGCAGGGGGAGTAAGTATTTTTCATTTGAATTACTATTTTTGATTATTATTTATGTTGGTTTGTCATCACCAAAAAGGGGGAGAATGTTGAATATTGGACTCCCCGGATTTGGTTTTGGATGATGAGCAAACTTAAATAATTCATGAACTAACAATTTGTGAGCGCAGTATTGGAGATCGTCGCCAATTTCACGAGAATATTCAAAGCGACATCTCAACACTTCCAAAAGCTCGTATTCATGCCTAAAGCTTCGTTGAAGCTCTTGCGCCGTTTTGGAAGTTATGAAGATTCAATCGAAGCTCTCGAAGACCGTTTATTAAGGTTTTATTTATAGTCTTTTAGTCTCGATTGATAGAATGTTAAGCCTTGAGTATATCTTACGTTTCAATCTTCATTACGCTCATTACGTAGCTCTAGGATCCTTGCACAAGTTCATTCTAACTTCCTCGAAGCGTCGCGCTTCGATTCGGATTTGTTTGTGCATGTTAGTTGGTACAAGAACAAGTACTGACCGACTAGATGGTGATCTAGTCGGTCGGCAACTGTTCTTGGACCGACTAGTTTGATTCCTTAATTTCTTGGACTTTACTGTTTACAGTTAGTCGGTCTACGTTGACTCACCGACCGACTAGTTTGTGAACTAGTCGGTCAGTGATGCTTCTTTGACCGACTAGTTGAGACTTACTGTTCACTCTAAAATTCTCCTAAGCTATTGTTTACCGTTAGTCGGTCTAAGAACGTTTGGTGACCGACTAGTTGACAATTTAGTCGGTCAACTTTTGTTCTTGGACCGACTAAGTCACTTTGCATTCAGACTAAGTTATTTTGCCTCTTAGTCGGTCTACTTTCACTGACTGACCGACTAGTTGTGAAACTAGTCGGTCAGAAAGTATTCTTGGACCGACTAGATTTCTAGGTCTGAAATTCTATCTCTTCTCAGATCTACTCTTAGTCGGTCTACGTTGTTTGGCTGACCGACTAGTTGATGAACTAGTCGGTCAGTGATTGTTCTTTGACCGACTAATTCTCCCAGATTTCTATCCGTTGGAGAATGACCTAACTTATGTTTTTGGGTTCCTATAAATACGAACCTAGGTCATTTCTATCAAAAAAAGAGCTTCCATTCAGAGATTCATGAGATCAAAAGAGATAGCCATTCTCCCTCAAATCTAAAGCTCTCTTCCTCACAAGAAACCCATTCTCTCTCATTTCTAGATCTAGAGAGAAGCTTGTTCTTGGTGAGCTCTTCAAGCTATTGCTTGATTCAAGTTTCCAAATCAACCCTAGGCACCCATTGCTGGTCATTTCCTTGGTGCTAGGTTTTGGTAACTTCATCTTCCTCAAATCCTTCATTCCACCTATTGGGTAAGAAAAACTCAAGGTATAGGATTTTGTGGTAAGAGTATTATTTCATCTAAACTCTTTTATATTGCTTATTGGCTCTCTCGGTTGTGAGAGAAGTTTGTGATCCCGGGTTGTGGGATTCACTTTGCCATTGCATGTATGATTTGATCTTGTGAAGGATTTTTCACAAGATATTCATAGTGGAAATCTTGAGTTAGGGTTTCTAACTCAAGTATCCGGAGGGGATCCGGGTGGTTGGGACGTAGGATCACCGGGAACAAGTCGGGGAGATTGGGTGGATCCGAACCCATTAACATCGTTTGTTAGCATTGTTAATTTCATTGTTGTCATTCAATTTAAGCTTCCGCAAATTGATTTGGTAGTTGTGTGCAATTTAATTTGGAATTATACGCCTTATTATTTTAAAGTATTATTCACCCCCCCTCTAGTACTTGTGCAGTAGCTGGTAGGGCATTACATTTAGCTCCCCTTGTAACATCGCCGTGTCATCCGTCCGTGCTCAAGGATATGTTGATGCCTTCTACAGTCGAATTTAGCACAGCGGTGTGACATATCCGCACAGCCGTGTCGCTGATGTTGACATTGTCCATTGGGCTCATACGATGACACGGCCGTGCATGTGCACGCACAGCCATGTTCCTTGCATTTTGGCCGTGTTCTTAGTTATTCCTTTACGCCTTCTATCCCACGCTTCTCTAGTCATCAAATTTCGTCGTTTTACGTCAAATTCCGTGAAATACACACAACACATCCTCAAAGCACCAAAAGTATAAAAAAGGGGGAAAACGAGCAATAAGGCGAGAATGGTAAGGAATAAATGTGGAAAATGAAGAATGAAAGTGGCTGAAAAATGTGTATAAAATGTTCATAATAAAATCCCCCAAGCCAAACTCTTGCTCGTCCCCGAGCAAGATAAAATGTGAATAACGGGGAGAAATTTTCTAGGAAAATCTAAAGATTGCCCTCTTGAACCATTCATGTGAGCAAACCACATAAACAATGAAATTAGAGTTTACTTTTAACATGCAAAACTCTAACTACCAAGCATGGCACGTTTATCTGTCCATATTTTCCATGTTTTTACTGCATCATTTCATCTCATTTCATATCATATTCGCCTCCGAAATCCATATTTTTATATATTAATGTGCTCCTAACGCCATATTCTAGTTTTTGCATAGATTTGTGGATTTTCATGGATTTTGGAGTGAATTGGAGTTGATTCTGGACATGGACACATCCAGCGCATCCAGGACGTCATTGGCAAGGCTCCATGGAAGTTTGCCGTAGTTTAGAAGAAGATCGGAGGAGAAGAGGAGAAGCAAGCGAGAGAAATCAAGAAAAATCCCTCAGCTCTGTCTGATTTCCCAGGTGACTCAGGCTGAGTAGCTTACAGCTACTCGGTCGAGCTGACACGTGGATACAGCACAGAAAACGGATGAGGCCACTCGACGAGCAGCTAGGCGACTCGACCCGAGTTGACACCCCCTGTTACTCGACTGAGTAGGGGGGCTACTCGATCGAGTAGTCCGCATCAGAAACAAGCAAGCAGAAGCAGCAAACCGCAGCCAATGAGTTGACTCGACCGAGCAGCCACCTGCTCGGTCGAGTAGCCGACGCGCCCAAGGAACATGCGGGCCCAACTTTCTAGAAATCTGAGATTTATTTGTGGGGTCCATGACCCTTGTATATAAGCACGATTTTTTTAATATTTTGGAGATCGAAAGTTTTAGCGTAAGTTTAGATTTAATTAAGAGTTTTGGATCTAGGTTTTTATTATTGAGCCGTCGATAATTGTAAAAGACACAGACTTGATTTTTATTGCGCTTTCTTACTGGGAATCTATTGGACCTTAATTCTCTTTGACTTGCTATCGATCTACATTGCTTTTGGTACATATTCTAATCTTTTTTATATGTTTTTGATTACTATAACGAATTATATGGTAAAAATCCAATCTTTCTTTGCTTTCTCTACCATGTGTGAGTAGTTACATCTAGAGATAATGGATTAGCCCTAGGATATTAGGAAAAAGATGCAAGGTTAGGATTTTTAGGTTGCATTGAACATAAAAAGGGGAGTATTTTGGTTGATCTAGCAAAGTCCCTAGGAGAACTCGTACTAAGATCGTGCCCACTGTTATGGAATCGATTAGCTTAAGGAGTATCTTATAGATTTAATTAGGGAGTTGGTGGATTCAACCAAGGCTCGTTACCATGCCCGGCTCGTGTCTTGATGGGATCCACCGATGAACTATACCACTAATTGACGGCTACCGCCATTGCGTCAATAAGCCACCAGAATACCTCGAAGCCCTAACCCACGAGAGTGGTATGAGTTGAGAGCATTCGACCCACGTGAGTGGCGATATTATTGTAGATCCTTAATGCACATATTGTATGCATCTATTGCGAGAGTGGGGTGAATACGGTATGTTAGACTCATGAATCCTAAACGTATGAGTTCACTTCCTAGATGCTACAATCCCCAATAAAACCAATGCAACGTAAAAGTCCTAACCTAGTATTGACCTCCATCGGTCCTAGCGGTGAGTCATAATGCCCTAGTCTCTTTATATTGATCAAACATCACCAATCAACCAATCATTCAAACCGACTGCTACCTCTTTCTGAGACTTAGAAATAACCTGAGATCAATACACCGCTACTTTCCCTGTGGGATTGATATCTTTTATATTATAACTGGACACCGTCCGCTTGCGTTTGTGAGCCTGAAATCGATACTTAGGAACCATTCATCACCTGGCATCAGTGACACTACCAGGTGGCTTTTAGGTGTTAGTTCCGGGCGCAACAAGTTTTTGGCACCGTTATCGGGGATTGTATGGTGTTACTTAGGCTATTTTTATTTTGAAGAAATTGTCAGAAAATCTTACCATCTCTTGTCTTTCCATCCTTTTAGTCTCTTTTATTACTTTGCTACTCACGTATTCTTCTGAGTTTTTTGTGGTGCATGATTACTCGCCTCGGAAGCATTGACAAGGAATTATTTGATCCCGAGATCGAAAAAACCGCACGAACACTCAGAGCTTTGACAAGGGGTCAGACATCTTCTGATCCGATGGCAGATCGTACCACCACTCTGCCTCGTACTGGGTCCATTCGGGACCATATGAAGCCAAGATATGGGAGCACTTCTTCTATTTTGTGTCCGCAATTGGCGGCGGGTAGCTTTGAGCTGAAGACTAGGTTAATTAATCTGATACAGCAAGATCCCTTCCATGGGCATCCACATGAGAACCCAAATCATCATATTGATTCTTTCTTGGCAAAGTGCAACACATTCAAGGTCAAGGATGTAACCAACGATGCTATCAAGCTTAGGCTCTTTCCTTTTATTTTGAGGGACAAGGCCTCATACTGGTTGCGCGCTCATCCTTCCAACCACTTCACCACTTGGAAGCAACTTGCTCTAGCATTCGTGGATAAATTTACCCACCGTCCAAAATGGTGAGGATTCGAGGAGCTATCTCCAAATTCAAGCAATTTCCTCAAGAGTCCCTCTATGAAGCTTGGGAGAGATTTAAAGATCTTCAGCACTAATGTCCACATCACAGAATCCCGGCTTGGGATCTAGTTCAGAGTTTCTATAACAGGCTCTAGCCGAGCACAAAGATGATCATATATGCCGTCGCACAAGGCGTCCTTTTGGATAAGTCGCCCGAAGAAGCTATATCTCTACTGGATCACATGGCTACCAACAACCAACAATAGAGCGAGGAGCGCTCCATGATTAAGAATCCCGAGGTAAAAATTGTTAGTCATCTTGATACTTACATTGAAACTCTTTGCAAGCAGGTAGAAAGAATTGAACAATGGTTGGATGCTATTCCAACCACCTCTAGCGATCCAGCCTACTCTACCCATGAAGAATATCCAGAAAAAGGATATGTCCCTAATGAGGGATCATATGATGGAGTAGACATGCCACCTGAGCAGGCACATTTTGTGCAAGGAGATGGACAGCACCAATGGCAACATCCGACGGCGAGAAATCACCCCGAATTATCTTATGGGAATCCAAATGGAGAGCTGCAACCTCCATAGTTTCAAAGGCCACCTCAACCACCTCCTCAACAACAAGGGCCGCAACAACAAAATAGGTTTAGGCCATCTTGGCCCTACAGACTGACAGCGTACTTCAATTGGCCCCCTCCACAACAATATGCACCGACGCCACCAAGACCCAAATTAGAGGCCACGTTGGAAGCATTCATGAGCATACAAACCAAGTTCAACAATGAGACCACCGCTCAATTCAAGAATATTAATACCTCCCTTGATGAGCTTAAAGGTCAGATGTCTCAACTCTTGAAGACGCAAGGAAGATTGCCCTCACAACCGGAGCCCAATCCTAGGTCTCAAGTGAATGCAGTAGTTTCCATCACCACACGAGGAGGAAAGAGAACCGACATTGTAATGGTGCCTGTTTCTAGCAAGGCAAGGCAAAAACCGACAGTTCAAGCTCAAAATGAAAATGTTTCCATTGGCGATAACAAGGAAAAGGCTACCGATGAGCCTAGTATTATTGGAGAGAGGGAGGCTTCACCTTCCACCTTGTGCACCACCACCATGGTGTCGGAGTATGGAATCACTATTTCCAACAATGCTACCCCAAGGGATGCCGCTAAAGAAAGGGCAAGTCGGCATCCTCCACCATATCTCCAAAGATTAGCATTGGTGAAGATGGAAAAGGAGTATGCTAAGTTCATGGAGCTCCTTAAAGGTATTCAACTAAACATTCCTTTCATGAATGCTATAACAGAGATTCCCACGTATGCAAAATTTTTGAAAGATCTCATTACGGAAAAGCAAAAACATGAGAAGGTAAATATTTTAGAGGACTCCACATCAATTATCAAGAATCATCTTCCAAAGAAGTTGCCGGATCCCGAGAGCTTTACGGTGCCATGTTCCATTGACAGCACCCCTATTAGCCAGGCTTTGATAAACTTGGGAGCGAGCATTAGCTTGATGTCACTTTCCATTTTTAAAAGGCTACAAACTGGAACGGAGCTTGAGCCAACCGGCATGTCCATTCAATTAGCGGACCACTCCATCACGTATCTGATGGGCATAGCACGAGACATCATTTTGCAAATACCGCCCGGGCTTTGCGTACCAGTGGATTTCATCATCATGGATATGCCGAAAAAGGGAGCTCTCAACTTATATTGGGCCGTCCGTTCATGGCGACGGCCGGAGTATTAATAGATGTTCGTGAGGGAACACTTTCTATGAATGTGGGAAATATAGAAGTGGAATTTCATCTACAAAAGCGTATGAGGGAACGTTCCCCTCAAGAAGATGCGAGCTACCTAGAGCTCTTGGAGGATGAGGCCACAAATGACTATTCCATGGAAGAGTTCACCAAAGATCCGGTGAAGGTGAGCGTTAATGACGACGGCGACGCCGTATATAACAAAGCGGTAGCTGCCTTTCTATGAGTACTTGACAAGGAGCCTGCGGTCACAAACTTGCACCACCGAGATCTGAGAGCTCATATCCATACGGCCGAGGAGAGCCCCACCTTGAAGATGCAATAGGGATTAATAAGAGAAATTCATTTGATGAAAGGAATAGTTAAATGTTCACAAGCCAGTTGTGAGACTAAGTCGTAGAAGCAATATGGACAATGTTGCATTTGATGCAAACAAAGATTAAACATGTCGTAAATTGGTTACGACAATAATTGTATGAACAAATACATTGGAAAGGGTTACCTGGTAGACGGGATTGTCCCGATCTAAACACGGGTTCAAACCGCGTCCAAATCAGAGTTCAAACGAGCCCAGAAACGCAAAAACAGTCTGAGGCATTGTGGGTTAGACCCACTTGGGCTTACGGGCCCATCCACGAGGGGTAAACAGGCGCCCGCCCACTACTGAGTGGGCACAGCCCGCTGCCACAGCAGGCACGACCGATTGGTTGCAGCAGGCACGCGCCAGCTGCACAGCGAGCTCAGCCGGCTGCTGCAGCGGGCGCAGCCCGCTGTTTGCAGCGGGCCAGCACCCGCTGCACAGTGGGCTCACCCCGCTGCAATAGCCGACGCAGCCCGTTGGTTGTAGCGGCCCAGCACCCACTGCCCAGCGGGCTGGTGTGCCCGACCTCCTTGCCTTGGGCGGGCGTGCCTGCTAAGCCCAGCGGGCGCGTCCGCAACTTAAGTTATAGGGTTTTTGAAGCCCCTCCGTAACGGCTACGAAAATTGACTTTTTGCCCATCTTTGGGCAATTGTTTGAAGGGTCAAACGAAGTCGAAATTCGTCGCCATTCGTTCCTACGCCATTCGAAGCCCTTCGAATTGATAGCTTGTTTGGTGTCTAAAGTTTAATGGATAAAGAGAATTAATTCGTTGAAGTTGGCTTTTATGAAAGGCTTACTAAAACTTCAATTAAGCTAAATTAGCTTCGTTTTGTCCCACATTGCTCACAACGAAAGTACTAGTGCCGACTCCCTAAATAAATAGGGGTGCACTCTCTTCATTGAAAGATGCACCAAGTCCTCGATCGAGTAGCTCCGGATTTTAGAGCAAGCTCGATCTACAACTAAACTATTCTCTCTCTCTTCTTCCTATTCTCCCGACTAGTCCTAGCAAGACCACGAAGGGGGTTTGGATTCAGATCCATACATCTAAGACGCGGGTCTACTCAAGTGAAATCTTCTACGCGTGTGATCGTCTTGGAGGCAGGCGTCGGTTCGGGCAGATCGATTCGACGGTGCGAGGCAGCTCGGGTAGATCGGGTCAAGGCAGTTCGGCTACAAGGAGCATCAGAAGATGGTGCGGTACATCTTGCCCGCCCCAGGGTCGGGATTCCGGGTATGTTCTCTAAGTAATTTTAGTGTAGTTTAATTTCGTTGCAGTAGAATAGATCCCTCTTGGGGTGGTCAGATCCACCCCAAGTTGGCATAGATCGGGCTAGGTTCTAGTTCCCTCAGGGCCTAGCTAAATTGTTTAGCTAGAAAGTTTTTATTTTCCGCTGCGCTTTATGCCTCTGTGGTCCGTCCGACTTAGGGCGGACACAGATCTGAGCTCTGAGGGTCTGCCAAAACCCCTACAGTGGTATCAGAGCCTCGTTATGCTAGTAGATCTATATATGCGACGATTTTAAAATCTTTAAATTGCTTGTTTTGGACATACGGACATATTAACTTTATGTTAAAATTTGTTTGATATTTTTTTGTGTTTTAAAATTGTTTTGTAACATGAAAAAAAATTTTGGGACGATTTAAATTTTATGAGATAAATGTTAAATAGTTCTTCTATGTTTAAATGCAATTTAAAATTTTATTTTATGAGATAATATATTTTTTGCAAGCATTTAAAATTTTTTAAAGGTCATGTAACATTAAGGAAATTTTTTGGTATCATGAGATGATATTTAAATTTCTTTTAGTTGCATAAAAGTTGAAATTTTTTAAAAAAATTTATCTGAAAGCTTTAAAAACAATTTCAAATGATCTTAAAAATGCTTTAAAATTGTTTTAATGAATATGTAAAATAAAGAAAAATTTTATTTCCATGAGATGGAATTATAAATTTATTTCTTTTAATTACATATGGGTTTCAAGATTATATTATGCGATTTTTAATCTTAGAAATGTATCGTTAAAATTTTTTAAAGCTTAGGTTTGAATTTAAAATTATTTGATAATTTTATTAAACCGAGTTTTATGTGACAAAATTGATTCAAGCTTTAAAATTTTAGTTCTTTAAATTTAAACGTTAAATTTTAGATTTGCAAGTTATTTAATTATGTAGATAATTTTAACTTGCAAGTTCTTATTGTATGTCACTTTAATTGAACCTTTAATTTATATGATTAAATTAGTTGGTTTATGTTTTAATGGACATGATGAATAAAGTATTCATGAACCCTTTAGGTTAGCCATTAACTGATTAAAACTTTATAAGATAAAATTTTAATGACTAGTGACATGCTACGTTTTAATAAACAAAAACAACATCGAAAGCTAATACCATATTAGGGTAGTCCCTTTGATTGACAATCATTATAATAAATTGTATAAATGATGACTATCATTAAATAACTAATTTTGTAAAATGTTGTAATTTTTTTATTAAAATCCTAATAAGATTGGGGTAGCACGATGAACATAAGAACCTTATAGTTGATAAGGATCTAATAAAAGCTGTTCAACAAATCCATAAAAAATTTCGAATTTTTAGGATCCACTAGTTGATAAGGATTAACTTGTATTAATTAAAAGCCATTTAGTTAGTGGATGAATATAGAATTGATGAACCTCCTTCAATGGATCATGATGTCGGTCAATGTGCTTGGCTAAGTTTGCTGGACCACCCTAGCTAGTCTAGGGGCCAAGTGGTCCTGGCTTAGTCAATTCACTGGCCACGTCCGTTGGACCGCAAGGAGTCGAATCATGACTGTGTAAGTCCATCGACTATACCTAAGTCAAATACGATAATAATCTTGTTCAAGATAAATAGTAGCCCTCCTTATTTTAAGAGTTGGTTACTGTAAGACTAGTGTTACGGTTGTTGAGCTACACTCGAGCTGTAACATGGCAATCTTATGGAAACCGATTTCTTGATAACATCTTCACTTGACCCAAACCATCATCTCGTGCATACGTCGAGCACCAGTGTAAGTCTAACCAAGAATGTAGTACATGCCTTGACCCAAACCAACGGGTCGTGCATACACCGAGCGTCGGGGAAAGTCGGGCTAGACATGAAAACAAGGGTCCGACTAGGCTAGCCATTGTAATTTTGATAAGCACACTCATGATCACAAATGACTAGGGGTAAAAATTGATAAGGAATCATATTTAATATGATTGATGGTGAGTTCATCTACCAACTGCAGAGTCGGACAACTTGTTGAGACACACTCAAGGTTGTCAGACTCAGGGTAGTCGGATCCCTCTCCCACAAATGTTATTATGTAATAAACTGTTTATTGTTATGGCTTTAATAAATTTAGTGGGAGAATATATTTTTATTAAAAACCATTGAAACTATACGATGAACATATACTGACTAAAGTGTCAACTAAATTGCAGAATTGATTCGGGTCTTAAGTAATGATAGAGAAGAATGTGCTTGATGGAACAAACTATAAGGATTGGCTTAGAAACATTAAGTTAGTCCTTTCTCTAGCCGGGATTGGATACGTAATGTTCGAGGATCCTCCGGAGAAGCCTGACGACGATGCGACCTACGAGGAAAAGGAAGCCTATAAGCTATACCAGAGGGATGCAGAGAAGGCCAGGTGCCTTACTCTGGCTTCAATGAATAACGAACTGCAGAGGAAGCATGAACATTTGGATGTTCAAAGTATGCTTCTGAATGCACAAGAGTTATACGGCAAGCGGTCCAGAGCTGCCAAGTTTAAAGCCACGAGCAATCTCTGGGGCACTAAGATGGAGACAGGGCCCGTACAAGATCATGTCATTAAGATGATCGGGTTCGTGGAAGACGTCGCCCAGTTGGGTTTTGTCCTGGACAATGAGATGTCCGTGGACATCATCCTTAAGTCTTTGACCCCAGCCTTCAAGCCTTTCAATACTGGTTTCATAATGAACAGTATTGAAACGGATCTTCCTGGTCTCCTCAACATGCTTAGGCAGTTTGAGGAAATTGAGAAGAAACCGATTGCATTGGTTGTTGGCTCTGCTTCTTCAGACCAGCCGAAAGGCAAGTGTAAGAAGAGGCAGGTCCCACAACCTGCCAAGGCGAAGAAGGGGAAGAAAAGACGAAAGGGGCCCCGTCAAAATCTGAGTGCTTCCACTGCCATAAGATGGGCCATTGGAAGAGAAACTGCAAGGTTTACCTTGCAGAAAAGAAGAAGTGGCATACTGATGCCTCTACCTCAGGTACAACAAATTAAATTCAATAAAGCATAATTATTTCCATAAATGCTTTATCACATAGTATGAGATACTAATACATCTGTGTAATGTATACAGGTGGCTGATATGAAGCATAGGTTGGAAGAAGTTTCGAAGACGGTCGGCATCTGAGCAATCGTTGCTACAAGGGCCGTGCGAGGACTTCAAAGAGACATGATGAAGAAGGAGCTGATACACATTCTCTTTTATGAATAAAATGTATCATTCCTTAAAGTTAAAACAATGATTAAGTGTTTAACACTCAAAGTTTATTTGATAAACAAATTATGGTTCATTTTTATGAATCTGTTGTTTGAATGAATGTCTCGGGAAATGTGCTTATCTTTGAAATTGAAATTTGTTGAGAATGGCTTAAATTCTGTGAATGTGGCTATCTGAGATGGTTGCATAAATTCTTGAACTATGATGCAGAGCTTCGGAAAATTTTGATTGTTTGGAGCTGACTTAATGTTATAGTCAGTCGATAATTAAGTATAAGTTCCAGGAGCGTATAAATTGTGTGTCATCACAATTATACGCATAATTAAGATTGATTCTTAATAAACTACATTTGATTCTTAAAGAGTTAATATTAAATGTAGTTAAGGGAAAAGTACAGTGAAGGACGTTTGACTGAGTAAGTTAATGTCAAGAGTCCTTAAACCGATCTTGATTTGACTCATTCGTCAAACCCAACCTGACACTAGTACATTCCTTCTAAGCACATATTAAATGGTTATGTTCTTCATATATATAGTCTAAATATGATTTAGATATAAAATTGAAGTACTTAACCAGATAAATCTTAAAGTCAGTGGGAGCTAGCTCATATACTTAGTTCCGATTTCTCGGACTAAGTAAAAAGGTTTCCAACTTATTTAAATCATCAATATAGAGCATTGAATCAAAATCGTTTTGATTTAATCGAATATATAGAGACTTAGGGTGTCATGTATGTACTTAACATATTGACACAAGAAGATTGGAATGAGCTGAGACTGACTTATAGAAATGTTAGACCCTACATCTAGATTGTATGAGCTAATTGTTAGCTCCACAAAGAAAGAAAAATTGATCCAAATCATTTTTCAAGGATCAACCTTGTGTGATCAAGAGATGTACCAATAATAAATCCATTAAAATGCATTATAGATACTCGTTAGTAAATCCACTCTTAGGTTTGTCATATAAATGTCCAATGTAACTGATATCCTATAACGGTATAAGATACCGTGATAAATAGCCTAAGTGCAAGTCGGAGATGTAGGAGCATATATGCCCATAAGACGATTTATCCTAAGTGTACGTCTTGTTAATATAATATATGGTGTCCATTACTCTAAGTATGAATTCGTTTGAATAATATACTTAGGTAATGTCCATAGACTTAAAGTTTGGTCTTTACTATCCAGATAAGATCTCGACTGTGAGTAGTAAGCGACCGTATAGAAACTTGATTCTTAAACGGTTCGTGGTCATAGATGTGTCGAGAACTGGATATCGGCACATCGGATAGACCACTGTGTCTTTGTCTTACCTTAGGGTAATGATGATCTTATAGTCATTCGACTTGGTGAAGTCGGAGACAAGACACAGGTGCTCATTGGAGAATGAGTTCACTGAACGACCAACATAGAGTTATTATATGGTTAAACTTTAACTAAACTGTCTATAATAACTTTAGGGTGATGATAGGTAAGCCGGTCCTTAAGACCTGAAATCATTTGTACAAACCAGTGAGTAAACGGTGTCGCTTAGAACTATGATCTAGCTTCGAGGCTAGGCCTACTGAAAGATCCTAGGTTGGGTTACAACTGAAGCTCTCGAGGTGAGTAGATGACTAAGATGGGGATTCGTCTCTTTCGTTAAAGGGAATTTAATGTCATGGGCTCAGTACGGTCTTTGTGTTAATCCTCGGTCGGGGTACGTTGTAAGATGTACAACGTGAATACAACAAAGACCGCCGTATACTGACTAATGTTTTCTAATAGGGTTGACAGTAAATCATACCCTATGCTAACAGGGACACAGTCTTGACGAAGGGACTATAGCCAACGGTATTCATCACTGTCGCAGCCAAAGTGAACCCAACGATACTTTGTCAATGGGTCGATCACTTTATGATGATTCTGAAACAGGGACGACGATTACTGCTCGTGGTGACCGTCGCCTAGGGGTTTCGAGCCCCTACCTATAGTAAGGTCAGGCTGTAGGGTCTCACACCGAGTAGCGTTCGTGTCTTACTAATAGGCAGATTAATAAGAGAAATTGAAATGGAATAGTTAAATGTTCACAAGCCAGTTGTGAGACTAAGTCGTAGATGCAATATGGACAATGTTGCATTTGATGCAAACAAAGATTAAACGTGTCGTA
Source organism: Scilla litardierei (assembly GCA_030789695.1). NCBI lineage: Eukaryota > Viridiplantae > Streptophyta > Magnoliopsida > Asparagales > Asparagaceae > Scilla > Scilla litardierei. The sequence goes on along the minus strand of CM061135.1, from coordinate 97,744,122 downwards.
AATTGGTTACGACAATAATTGTAGGAACAAATGCATTGGAAAGGGTTACCTGGTTGACGGGATCGTTCCGATCTAAACACAGGTTCAAACCGCGTCCAAATCGGAGCTCAAACGAGCGTAGAAACGCAAAAACAGTCCGAGGCAAAGTGGGTTAGACCCACTTGGGCTTACGGGCTCATCCGCGAGGGGTAAACGGGCACCCACCCGTTACTGAGTGGGCACGGCCCGCTGCGATAGCGGGCACGGCCCGCTGGTTGCAGCGAGAGCGCGCCCGCTGCACTGCGGGCTCAGCCCGTTGCAGCAGCCGGCGCAGCCCGCTGGTTGTAGTGGGCCAATGCCCGCTGCCCAGCGGGCTGGTGCGCCTGCCCTCCTTGCTTTGGGCGCGCGTGCCCGCAACTTAAGTTGTAGGGGTTTTTGAAGCCCCTTCGTGACATCTACGAAAATTGACTTTTTGCCCATCTTTGGGCAATTGTTTGAAGGGTCAAACGAAGTCGAAATTCGTTCGTTCCTACGCGTTCACCATTCGAAGACCTTCGAATTGATAGCTTGTTTGGTGTCTAAAGTTTAATGGATTAAGAGAATTAATTCGTTAAAGTTGGCTTTTATGAAAGGCTTACTAAAACTTCAATTAAGCTAAATTAGCTTAATTAATTTTCTCTTCTATTCGTGTTGTCCCACATTGCTCACAACGAAAGTAGTAGTGCCGACTCTCACTCTCTTCGTTGAAAGATGCACCAAGTCCTCGATCGACTAGCTCCGGATTTTAGAGCAAGCTCGATCTACGACTAAACTATTCTCTCTCTCTTCTTCCTATTCTCCCGACTAGTCCTAGCAAGACAACGAAGGGGGTTTGGATTCGGATCCTGACGTCTAAGACGCGGGTCTACTCAAGTGAAACCTTCTACCACGTGTGATCGGCTTGGAGCTGGGAGTCGGCTCGGGCAGATCGATTCGAAGGTGCGAGGCAGCTCGGGTGGATCGGGTCAAGGCGGTTCGGCTACAAGGAGCATCAGAAGACGGTGCGGTACATCTTGCGCGCCCCAGGATCAAGATTCCGGGTATGTTCTCTAGGTAATTTTAGTGTAGTTTAATTTCGTCGCAGTAGAATAGATCCCTCTTGGGGTGGTCAGATCCACCCCAAGTTGGCATAGATCGGGCTAGGTTCTGGTTCCCTCAGTGCCTAGTTAAATTGTTTAGCTAGAAAGTTTTTATTTTCCGCTGCGCTTTATGCCTCTTTAGTCCGTCCGACTTAGGGCGGACACATATCCGAGCTCTGAGGATCTGCCAAAACCCCTACAGTGGTATCAGAGCCTCGTTATGCTAGTAGATCTATATATGCGACGATTTTAAATTCTTTAAATTGCTTTTTTTGAACATACGGACATTTTAACTTTATGTTAAAATTTGTTTGATATTTTTTTGTGTTTTAAAATTGTTTTGTAACATGAAAAAAATTTTGAGACGATTTAAATTTTATGAGATAAATTTTAATTAGTTCTTCTATGTTTAAATGCCTTTTAAAATTTTATTTAATGAGATAAAATATTTTTTGCAAGCATTTAAATTTTTTTAAAGTTTATGTACTATTAAGGAAATTTTTTGGTTTGATGAGATGATATTTAAATTTCTTTTAGTTGCATAAAAGTTGAAATTTTTTAAAAAACTTTATCTGAAAGCTTTAAAAACAATTTCAAATGATTTTAAAAATGCTTTAAAATTGTTTTAATGAATATGTAAAATAAAGAAAAATTTTATTCCCATGAGATGGAATTATAAATTTATTTCTTTTAATTACATATGGGTTTCAAGATTATTTTATGCGATTTTTAATCTTAGAAATGTATCGTTATAATTTTTTAAAGCTTAGGTTTGAATTTAAAATTATTTGATAATTTTATTAAACCGAGTTTTATGTGATAAAATTGATTCAAGCTTTAAAATTTTAGTTCTGTAAATTTAAACGTTAAATTTTAGATTTGCAAGTTATTTAATTATGTAGATAATTTTAACTTGCAAGTTCTCATTGTATGTCACTTTAATTGAACCTTTAATTTATGCGATTAAATTAGTTGGTTTATGTTTTAATGGACATGATGAATAAAGTATTCATGAACCCTTTAGGTTAGCCATTAACTGATTAAAACTTTATAAGATAAAATTTTAATGACTAGTGACATGCTACGTTTTAATAAACAAAAACAACATCGAAAGCTAATACCAGATTAGGGTAGTCCCTTTGATTGACAATCATTATAATAAATTGTTTAAATGATGATTATCATTGAATGACTAATTTTGTAAAATGTTGTAATTGTTTTATTAAAATCCTAATAAGATTGGCGTAGCACGATGAACATAAGAACCTTATATTTGATAAGGATCTAATTAAAGCTGTTCAACAAATCCATAAAAAATTTCGAATTTTTACGATCCACTAGTTGATAAGGATTAACTAGTATTAATTAAAAGCCATTTAGTTAATGGATGAACATAGAATTGATGAACCCCCTTCAATGGATTATGATGTCGGTCAATGTGCTTGGCAAAGTTTTCTGGACCACCCTGGCTAGTCTAGGGGCCAAGTGGTCCTGGCTTAGTCAATTCCACGGCCGCGTCCGCTGGACCGGAAGAAGTCGAATCATGACTGTGTAAGTCCATCGACTATACCTAAGTCAAACACGATAATAATCTTGTTCAAGATAAATAATAGCCCTCCTTGTTTTAGGAGTTGGCAACTGTAAAACCTGTGTTACGGTTGTTGAGCTACACTCAAGCTGTAACATGACAATCTTATAGAAACCGATTTCTTGATAACATCTTGACTTGACCCAAACCGTCATCTCGTGCATACGCCGAGCACCGGCGTAAGTCTAACCAAGAATGTAGTCTATGCCCTGACCCAAACCGACAGGTCATGCATACACCGAGCGAAGGGGCAAGTCGGGCTAGACATGAAAACAAGGGTCCGACTAGGCTAACCATTGTGATTTAGATACGCACACTCATGATCACAAATGACTAGGGGTAAAAATCGATAAGGAATCATATTTAATATGATTGACGATGAGTTCGTCTACCGACTGCAGAGTCGGACAACTTATTGAGATACACTCAAAGTTGTCAGACACAGGGTAGTCTGATCCGTCTCCCACAAATGTTATTATGTAATAAACTGTTTATTGTTATGGCTTTAATAAATTTTGTGGGAGAATATAGTTTTATTAAAAACCATTGAAACTATACGACGAACATATACTGACTAAAGTGTCTACTAAATTGCAGAATGGATTCGGGTCATAAGTATATGATAGAGAAGAATGTGCTTGATGGAACAAACTATAAGGATTGGCTTAGAAACATTAAGTTAGTCCTTTCTCTAGCCGGGATTGGATACGTGCTGTTCAAGGATCCTCCGGAGAAGCCTGACGACGATGCGACCTACGAGGAAAAGGAAGCCTATAAGCTATACCAGAGGGATGCAGAGAAGGCCAGGTGCCTTACTTTGGCTTCAATGAATAACGAACTACAGAGGAAGCATGAACATTTGGATGTTCAAAGTATGCTTCTGAATGCACAAGAGTTATACGGCAAGCGGTCCAGAGCTGCCAAGTTTGAAGCCACGATTAATCTCTGGGGCACTAAGATGGAGACAGGGACATACAAGATCATGTCATTAAGATGATCGGGTACGTGAAAGATGCCGCCCAATTGGGTTTTGTCATAGATAATGCGATGTCCATGGCCATCATCCTTAAGTCTTTGACCCCAGCCTTCAAGCCTTTCATTACTGGTTTCATAATGAACAGTATAGAAACAGATCTTCATGGTCTCCTCAACATGCTTAGGCAGTTTGAGTAAATTGAGAAGAAATCGACTGCATTGGTTGTTGGCACTGCTTCTTCAGACCAGCCGAAAGGCAAGAGTAAGAAGAGGCAGGTCCCACAACCTGCCAAGGCGAAGAAGGGGAAGAAAAAGACGAAAGGGGCCCCGTCAAAATCTGAGTGCTTCCACTGCCATAAGATGGGCCATTGGAAGAGAAATTGCAAGGTTTACCTTTCAGAAAAGAAGAAGGGGCATACTGATGCCTCTACCTCAGGTACAACAAATTAAATTCAATAAAGCATAATTATTTCCATAAATTCTTTATCACATAGTATGAGATACTAAGACATCTGTGTAATGTATACAGGTGGCTGATATGAAGCAAAGGTTGGAAGAAGTTCCGAAGACGGTCGGCATCTGAGCAATCGTTGCTGCAAGGGCCGTGCGAGGACTTCAAAGAGACATGATGAAGAAGGAGCTGATTCTCATTTTCTTTTATGAATAAAATGTATCATTCCTTAAAGTTAAAACAATGATTGAGTGTTTAACACTCAAAGTTTATTTGATAAACAAATTATGGTTAATTTTTATGAATCCGTTGTTTGAATGAATGTCTCGGGAAATGTGATGTCCTTTGAAATTGAAATTTGTTGAGAATGGCTTAAATTTCTGTGAATGTGGCTATCAGAGATGGTTGTATAAATTCTAGAACTATGAAACAGAGCTTTAGAAAATTTTGATTGTTTGAAGCTGACTTAATGTTATAGTCAGTCGATAGATAAGTATAAGTTCCAGGAGCGTATAAATTGTGTGTGATCATAATTATACTCATAATTAAGATTGATTCTTATTAAACTACATTTGATTCTTAAAGAGTTAATATTAAAAGTAGTTAAGGGAAAAGTACAGTGAAGGACGTTTGACTGAGTAAGTCAATGTCAAGATTTCTTAAACCGATCTTGATTTTACTCATTTGTCAAACCCAACCTGACACTAGTATGTTCCTTCTAAGCCCATATCGATGGTTATGCTCTTCATATATATAGTCTAAATATGATTTAGATATAAAATTGAAGTACTTAACCAGATAATTCTTAAAGTCAGTGGGAGCTAGCTCATATACTTAGTTCCGATTTCTCGGACTAGTAAAAAGGTTTCAAACTTATTTGAATCATCTATATAGAACATTGAATCAAAATCGTTTTGATTTAATCGAATATAGAGAGACTTATGGTGTCATATATGTATTTGACATATTAACACAAGAAGATTGGAATGAGATGAGACTGACTTATAGAAATGTTAGACCATACATCTAGATTGTATGAGCTAATTGTTAGCTATACAAAGAAACAAAAATTGATCCAAATCATTTTTCAAGGATCAACCTTGTGTGATCAAGAGATATACCAATAATAAATCCATTAAAATGCATTACAGATACTCGTTAGTAAATCCACTCTTAGGTTTGTCATTTAAATGTCCAATGTGACTGATATGCTATAACGGTTTGAGATACCGTGATAAATAGCCTAAGTGCAAGTGGAAGATGTCGGAGGATATATGCCCATAAGACGATTTATCCTAAGTGTACATCTTGTTATTATAATATATGGTGTCCATTACCCTATGAATTCGTTTGAATAATATACTTAGATAATGTCCATAGACTTAAAGTTAGGTCCTTACTATCCAGATAAGATCTCAATTGTGAGTAGTAAGCGACCGTATAGAAACTTGAGTCTTAAACGGTTCGTGGTCATAGATGTGTCGAGAACTGGATATCGGCACATCGAACAGACCACTTTTTCTTTGTCTTACCTTAAGGTAATGATGATCTTATAGTCATTCGACTTGGTGAAGTCGGAGACAAGACACAGGTGCTCATTGGAGAATGAGTTCACTGAACGACCAATATAGAGTTATTATATGGTTAAACATTAACTAAACTGTCTATAATAACCCTAGGGTAATGATAGGTAAGCCGGTCCTTAAGACCTGAAGTCATTTGTACAAACCTGTGAGTAAAGGATGTCGCTTAGACCTATGATCTTGCTTCGAGGCTAGGCCTGCTTAAAGATCCTAGGTTGGGTTACACCTGAAGCTCTCGAGGCGAGTAGATGACTAAGATGGGATTCCTCTCTTCCGTTAAAGGGAAGTTAGTGTCACGGGCTCAGTACGGTCTTTGTGTTAATCCTCGACCGGGGTACGTTGTAAGATGTACAACGTGAATACAACAAAGACTGTCGTATACTGACCAATGTTGTTTAATGGGGTTGACAGTAAACCATACCCTAGGCCAACAGGGACGCAGTCTTGACGAAGGGACTATAGCCAACGGTATTCATCACTAACACAGCCAAAGTGAACCAAACGATACTATGTCAATGGGTCGATCACTTATGATGATTCTGAAACAAGGACAACAACTACTGCTCGTGGTGACCGTCGTCTAGAGGTTTCGAGCCCCAACCTATATTAAGGTTAGGCTGTAGGTGATGGAAATTGAATTCCACCCCAAGTGATTTTGATGATGAGCACACCAAATGAAACTTAATGTACTAACTACACTACAATTAAGTGTGCAGGTTATGTGAAGCTTTACTCATACTCAAAGAAGCGCAATCTACGCTCAAAGACTAGGACGAACGTGGCTAAGATCAAATAATGAAGTTCAAAGCTCAAATAGAACAAGAAGCTCAAGTGAAGCTCACATATACTTCATCAAATTGATCAAGCTTCCGAAGACGTGTCCTAAGTCTATAGTGAGTGTGTTGTGTCTCTTTAGGGTATTGTTAAAGCCAAATCATATAGACAAACACACACACACACACACACAAACGATTTGAAAATATTTTTGAATATCTTTTAAATCATCTTCAAAAATGTTTTTGAGAGCTTTCTCTAGTCATCTTATAAATTCCGTAGTGAAACTCCATACACCCTGGAGTTAGCTACCTGTTTGACTAGCTGTATCGCAGGAAAAACTCCTCTGGGAGTCGACTACCAAAGGTAGGGAGTCGACTACCAGCTGAGAATCAAGATTTCCTGAAACACACTGGGAGTCGACTACCACTCCTAGGGAGTCGACTACCAGCTGTAAAAGTTTGACGTTTTTGACTTGAATTTTGAAATATCGTTGAGCGATTTTCTCCATAATTTTTGGGACAAAAGTCAAAGTATTTTGAAATTCTAATTCTCAATTTTTGTCCTATAAATAGAGGACCGTTTTCATTAAGAAAAACACAACAACTATCGAATTCAAAATCTCTCGTGCAAATGCTCTAAAGTTCTAAGCTCTCATTCTTTCTCTAGCCAATTCGATTTTATTTGTGATCTTGCAAAATTCTGTTATTATTTTTAAAAGATCATATTCTCATTTTATTGGCTAACTGTTTTTCAAATCCGTATTACTTTTCTTGATTTTTGTTTAAAGGATTTTTGAAAAACAATATATCTAGATCACAAAGAATTCATTCGTATCTTTGTGCGATCTAGAATCTCATTCTATCAAGCCACTACACACAATTTTGTCTATCATTGTTTGGCTATAGAATCTGGGTGTAAAACTAATCTCCACCAATTTATTGTGGTGAATTGGATATCATTTTTATTGTGTTGTTGTTGGAACACTAGACAAGTCTAGGTGTTGCCAGTCGGAAATCCTGGTCAAGACTAGGTCGTTGGAAATCCTAACGAGTGGAGTTAGGTACTTGTATTTGCCAAGACAGATAGTGGAAAATCTCGTACCGGATTGGTCGAGGACTGGACGTACCCAAAAGTTATGGGGAACCAGGATAAAAATCCTTGTGTCTGCGATTGCTTATCTGTGTTTGTTTATCTTTGCTCTTACTTTATTATTCGACAATTGTTAATTTATTGCAAAGATCAACTTACTTTCATCCGCTGTGAATATATTATTTATCTTACTTGCAATCTTATCTGTGCTTATAAATACTCTGGGAGTCGACTACTGTTCATAGGGAGTCGACTACCTGCTGTGAAATTACTCTGTGTATTTTAAGATTATTTTGTTGATTAAGAACCAAGCGTAGATCGCTCTACTTGGTTTCTTAGGCAACATTAGAAGGACGTTTATTAACAATCGAAAAAGTTCACTATTTGAACAACACTATTCAACCCCCCTTCTAGTGTTGTTTGTCATCCACAGGATCCAATAGTAGGGTCTCACACCGAGTAGTGTTCGTGTCTTAGTAATAGGAAGATTAATTAGAGAAATTCATTTGAAGAAATGGAATAGTTAAATGTTCACAAGCTAGTTGTGAGACTAAGTCGTAGATACAATAGGGACAATGTTGCATTTGATGCAAACAAAGATTAAACGTGTCGTAAATTGGTTACGACAATAATTGTAGGAACAAATGCATTGGAAAGGGTTACTTGGTTGATGGGATCGTCCTGGTCTAAACACAGGTTCAAACCGCATCCAAATCGGAGCTCAAACGAGCTCAGAAACGCAAAAACAATCCGAGGCAAAGTGGATTAGACCCACTTGGGCTTACGGGCCCATCCGCGAGGGGTAAACAGGCACCCGCCTGCTACTGAGCAGGCACGACCCGCTGCGACAGTGGGTGCAGCCCGCTGTTTGCAGTGGGCCAGCGCCTGCTGCACAGCGGGCTCTGCCCGCTGCAGTAGCGACGCAGCCCGCTGGTTGCAGCGGGCCCGCGCCCGCTACCCTGCGAGCTGGTCCGCCCGCCCTCCTTGCCTTGGGCAGGGGCGCCTGCTGAGCCTAGCGGGCGTGCTCGTAACTTAAGTTGTAGGGTTTTTGAAGCCCCTCCGTGACGGCTACGAAAATTGAATTTTTGCCCATCTTTGGGCAATTGTTTGAGGGGGGTCAAACGAAGTCGAAATTCGTCGCCGTTTGTTCCTATGTGTTCACCATTAGAAGCCCTTTGAATTGATAGCTTGTTTGGTGTCTAAAGTTTATTGGATAAAGAGAATTAATTCGTTGAAGTTGGCTTTTATGAAAGGCTTACTAAAACTTCAATTAAGCTAAATTAGCTTAATTAATTTTCTCTTCTATTCGTTTTGTCCCACATTGCTCACAACGAAAGTAGTAGTGCCGACTCCCTATATAAATAGGGGTGCACTCTCTTCGTTGAAAGATGCACCAAGTCCTCGATCAAGTAGCTCCGGATTTTAGAGCAAGCTCGATCTACGACTAAACTATTCTCTCTCTCTCTCTCTCTCTTCTTCCTATTCTCCCGACTAGTCTTAGCAAGACTACGAAGGGGGTTTGGATTCGGATCCAGACGTCTAAGACGCGGGTTTACTCAAGTGAAACCTTCTACCGCATTTGATCGGCTTGGAGGCGGGAGTCGGCTCGGGCAGATCGGTTCGAAGGTGCGAGGTGGCTTGGGTGGATCTGGTCAAGGCGGTTCGGCTACAAGGAGCATCAGAAGATGGTGTGGTACATCTTGCCCGCCCCAAGGTCGAGATTTCGGGTATGTTCTCTAAGTAATTTTAGTGTAGTTTAATTTCGTCGCAGTAGAATAGATCCCTCTTGGGGTGGTCAGATCCATGCCAAGTTGGCATAGATCAGGCTAGGTTCTGGCTCCCTCAGGGCCTAGCTAAATTGTTTAGCTAGAAAGTTTTTATTTTCCGCTACGCTTTATGCCTCTGTGGTCTGTCCAACTTAGAGCAGACACAGATCCGAGCTCTGAGGGTCCGCCAAAACCCCTACAAATACTGCCTCATGGGATCATCGGCAAACATGATGGTCGTATCTCATATGCGCCCAATATTCATTGAAAATCTTAAGGGAGTCGAGCTTATGACTTAAAACAAGCGCTTATCGGGAGGCAACCCGATCCTCTATCATTTAGCTTTTGTTTTACTTTTTGTCTTGCTTTCTCTATTCATCAAAAACCAAATAAATATGTATTTGCTTCTATAAAAATACAAAACATAAAAAGCTGACGAGTGCTTCCTTTTTCAGGTTGAACGATGAGGGGAGCATGCCACATGATGAATTGAAGGCAACGGAACCAAGAGGAGAGCGCCATAGAGAAGCACAAGCTTGGGGGAGAAAAGCAACAGGCGACTCAACCGAGTTGACCCCTTCTCGGTCGAGTAACAGTCAGCTGGAGAAATGGCCTAAAACAGCATTCTGGAAGTCTCAGACGACTCGGCTAAGTAGCACCCTACTTGGCCGAGCTACAGGGAATTGGATAAAACAGGCAAAAACAACTTCTGAAAATTTATTATGACTCAACCAAGTAGAACCCTACTCGGTCGAGCTATAGTACTAACTGCAGGAAGCTGGAGATGAAGGCAAAAAGTGTCTCTGGAAATTAATTGCGACTCGACCTAGTAGGCCCCTACTCGGTCGAGCCACAGACAGAGCCTAAAAAGAGCCAAAAACATCACTCTGTTTCTAATTCGACTCGACCAAGTAGCTACCTTACTCGGTCGAGCTACAGTGAGTGAATTCAAATCTTAATTTTTAATATTATCTTTTTTGCTCGACTGAGTAGCTATAAGCTGCTCGGCCCAAATATCGACTTAAGCGCAGGGCCCACACTTCCAAACCGAACTCGGTTTGACTAAAACCTATCCAACTCGGGCTCAACCCTAAACTAAATCAATTTCAAAATTTCCCCCAAACTCCCAACTCCTAACCCTAGCCTGACTCAACGCCGCCTCCACCACCCATCGCCGCCGCTGCTCCGCCCAAGCATCATCGGCCACCGATCGGCCCGCCTCCTATGCCTCATCTCTCTCTCTCTCTCTCCCGCCATTCTCCATTTCTCCCTCTCTCTCATTTACCCCCTAGCCCTATCCTCCCCTTGCTCCGACAATCTGCCGGAGCAGCACCGTCGGCACCACCCAACACCATTCTCCATATCTCGATGCTACATTCAATCAGGCTGATGGAGAGTCCTTCAAGGAATCCTTTTACAGGTTCGATGGAATGTTAGGAATGTTCCAAACGGAGTCAGACTATGTGTGGGATGGTTTCAAGATACTTCCTCTCTTTACTGGAGGATTGCATGGACCCTCATTAGAATTCTTGAGGAGGATTCATTTGACAACCTTCAAGGACCTGAGATATGCAGCATCTTTAGAGAGCTTATTGGATGCAGCTCGATCTTCTGGCACATTAGCCGTCGAGGCAGGTGATCCATAAGATTGTGAGCTCTTCAATTTTATTATGAGTCGGGTGTCTACTGCAGGTACCATCGAGGAGGATATTCACGTTCAGCTTGGGGAAGGTATTATGTGCTTTGATATTCCCACTCCAGACAAGACCAATGCACCTAGCACTGTTGAGCCAGCTCATGTCGTCATCGCCTCCCCTTGCCACCCACATGGGTCAGAGCAGCCTATACCATCAGAGGATATTATTGAGGAGGCCATACACATGGGGCCAGAGCTTGTCATTGAGGAGGTCGTGCATTGGGATGAGGACACAGATATTCATAAGGATCCCAAGCATTACCCTCCACCATTAGAGCTTTCGCAGCCACCTCATCCTTTTACTAACGCCGATGACTATCCCACAAAGCTTATGGCTCCCCTTTTGGGAGATCTCTTTACTCCCTCGCCCTTTACATTTGATTCCCCTCCTGTGTATGATGTTTATTATGATTCAAATTTAGATAACTCATTTTGCCTTTTGCAAGATACACATACATATGATCAAGAGGCACGATAGGACGTATACGAGGAGGAGAGCGAGGAGTTAGCACCCATGGACGCATATGAATATGATTAGGAGGTGCGCTGGAACAAGTCTGATGATGATGAGGAGTTGCCTGATGAGACCCAAGCTTATATGCCAAAGCTACATGAAGAACCCGAGGCGAACAACGAGGAGTTGTTCGACATATTGCACGCGAATATAGATTTATTTCCAGGGAAGTGTTGTCAACCATTCTTAATTTTAAATATTTCTTTTAATGACCCTCTTTGGAATACATCTATTTTGAGGAAGAATTATCCACCTCAGATTGATGCGGCTTATCTCTTTGTAATGACCCCAAAATTCATATGCGTGTATTTATTTTTGAGCGTATATATGTGAGTGTAAATTTTTGGAGAATCCTTATGTATTTTATTTAATTTTGTCAAGCTAAAAATTATTTTTAAATAATTTTGTATGATATATGATTTTATTAAATTAAATATATGGGTGGAATACTAATGTCTTGATGAGTATTAAGTATTGTATGTGTATTAAGTGAGTATAGTTATTTCTCTAAAACCCTAATTTTCCTAAGGGACATCTCCACCTTTGATGCGTAAAAATCTCCTTGATCCTTACCTAACCCAAGACATGGTAGCATGCTTAGAGGATTTTAGGGAGATGAGGTGGCTACTCTAGGAGCAAAGAAAGAAAAGGTTTCATTTACTCTCTCTCTCTCTCCCCAAAGATCAGGCCGAATTCATCCTCTCCCCTTGCTCCCTCTTAGACTTTAGGGAGGCTGAGCACATATAAGGCTATGCCACCCTCACTCTGCACAATCCCGAAGCATCCCTGTCATTGTTTGGGTGCTGTTGCTCATTTTAGGAGCTTGTGGAGGATAAGAAGAATTTAGAGAAGGAATAGGGCTTGGAGAGAAAAGCTTGAGGCTTGGAGGATAAAGCTAGAAGAAAGAAGGACATCTAAGGTAGGATTTCCATCTCAACTAGTATTAGAGTTGCATGTTTAGTTTCAAGGGAAAGCTTGCATCTTTATTGGTGGGCTCCGAAAGGTGCTTCTCTCAAGCGCAAGAGTCCGTTCAAGTAGTAAAGTCTGGGAGTCTAGATGTCGAATCCTCGGGAGAAATCTGTTGAAACCACAAGCTTAAATCAAATAGAAAGTCTACGTAGAGAAACTAAACACTTTAATAATGAAAGTGATGATGGTGTGAAAGTGTGTCGTGAATACGTAATCAAAGCGAACAACGAGAGAGTCGTGTATGAAAATATATGAGAAACATGCACATGATATGGGCTCGTTAGGATCAGCGATTCGTGTATTTTGGTTGATTAAATATAACTCAACAAATCCTCCTTTTGGGAGCGATTTGTCGGAAAATACCCTTTTGGGGGTTCAAGCACAACTTGAATAAAAACGTCGCTAAAACTATAGTTCTACGAATATGGTATGAAGCTCTCTTTTGGAGAGATCAAATCTCACCCTTGTGGGGTGATCATCAACGTATTCGCTTCTTTTGGAAGACGAAAAGAGGATTAAATAGCGAAAACATACAATTTTAGCGACTTTTGCGATGAAGAACAACAATATTCAACCTAAATAGCACGAATCACATCACCTAACTACTCCATATCATGCACAACAGAGATTTAGCTACTCATAATGCAGAAATAAACAACTTCCATAGCAAAATACATCAAGTTTATAGTAAAATACGCTAGAAAACACCAAAATACGGGGTTTGAGTTAAAGGAAATATCACCAAATCTCCAAGTTTCGACTTCAAACTCTCTGGAAATAATAAGAAAGGCCTCTGGAAATTTACAGAATTTTTCAGAGAGAGAATACGGTTCCTAAGTGCTCCAATACGACAATTATACGCCCAAAACCCCTAGAATACGCTTATATACTAGCATTGCGGGTTTACTGTACGTTAATGGGTTCAAAACCCGCTCTAAATCACGCCCGAATGCATCCTAGCCGTTGATCTCGAGCAGGAAAAATGTAGGCCGTTGATCAAAAGTGGGATTGAACCTCCAAGTGCCACGTGTCCTTCAATAATCGCGCGCCCGCGAACTCGGATCCGAATACAGCTCGGAGCTTACAGCAGCCGTTGGATGAAGATCGAGTGGGCGTTTGTAATGACTGCTTTTCATGTATCTGGATTTATTATAATATAATATATGTTTTGGTGGATTTTCTCCTCTTGTGTGGTTTTCGTCTCCGTAGCTTTCATTTTCGATCGATTCGTCGTATTTTCTCGTTTCTTCCTTAGGATTGTCGATTTCGAAGTATGTCATTCGTGAAGGGCTTCATAACGGTCGTATCTTACTATTAGATCAAGCCTAGGAGTCTTAGGAATCGATCCCGGGGCCCCGCGCTCCGTATCGGAACTTTTGGTGCACATTAGCCGGTATAAGAAGGGGCACCGACCGACTAGATGACGATCCAGTCGGTCGGCAATCCTTCTTGGACCGACTAGTTAGCTTTCTAAATTTCTCAGGAGTTACTGTTTATCGTTAGTTGGTCTAAGAACGTTGGTTGACCGACTAGGTTGCAAACTAGTCGGTCAGCAATGCTTCTTTAACCAACTAACACATCATCTTAATCTTAGTGTCAATACTGTTCCCTCTTAGTCGGTCTAAGAACGTTCATCGACCGACTAGATGTTAAACTAGTCGGTCAGTATTTGTTCATGGACCGACTAATTCTAAATCCTATTTTCGTTCAGAAGTTACTGTTTGCACTTAGTCGGTCTGCGTTGGTCGACCGACCGACTAGTTGCCAAACTAGTCGGTCAGTGGTTGCTCTTTGACCGACTAATCTGTGTTAAAACCCTAATTTCTGGGCAGCCGCCAGCCCATCCTATTTATACCCCTCCCAAACGTTTTCTTCTTCCTCCACTCGACCCAAAGCCCTAAAATCTCCCCCATTGAGCCCACATCTTCCTCCAAGCCCTATTCCCTCATCCTAAGCCCTAGATTCATCATCTAAACCCTCCATCAACTCTATCTACCTCTCATCTTCCCCAAAATCTCCCAAAATCCCCCCAAAACCCTAATTCTCCAAAACTTCTCCATTTGTTTCCAGATCTGGTCCTAGGGTTCTCCGGAGTGTTTCTTCTGCCTCCTCTCGGTAAGAAATCGATCTCTTGACGTTTTTATAACCTATTTGTATTTTTATGAAACCCTAATAAAATTTCATGTTGTTTGTTGATTGTTCCCCCATAACAGCGATTTCCCCGTTGATTAGCATCCGTGTGACGAAGTGGTCGTCATCCCCGGTGCTAGGCAAGTGAAACTTGCCACTTAGGGTTTAGGCCATGTTTTAGGCCATTTTGCTTGTTGTAGGCGAAAAAGAGGCTAGGCGACGAAATGATACTCGCCTAGGCGCAAATTGGGGAACTAGTTTGACAACGAAGCTAGTTCCGACATTTAGCATGTTGCACAATTACCATGACATGTTTACTTTCCATTAACGGTACGCAAATTAAATGTCATGTCATTGCATTCTTTTGGTGATCCCGTGATTGCGTAGCATCGCTACAATACTTGTGTTTCCTGGCTCGTGACCAGAAGCGAGCATAATGAGTTGCTAACCCCAACGCTCGATATATTGAAATGTGAACTAAGAAACAAGCTCCCGTGCGGGGCAACCCTGGCTCACTTGCTGGGCTCATGTACAGGGACCCTGGCTTGTTTACGTGTGGGATGAGGTAAGGGTTAAGCTGCCATTCAACTGGGGGTCTGCCTGATCAGCAACTGCAGTTGTAAGGCGTAAACTCTGGGGTGGGGTAGTGTTTAGTGCCGATCGGTGTGAATGATGTACCATTCAGCTGAAGGGCGTAAACATCTACAAAACAACGTGAAACGTGAATAGTGAATTGATTGAGATTGATAGTAGCTTGGCTACTCTTGTCTTGTCCCGATAATTGTTCCCTTGTACAAATTGTCTTGCCATGTCTTAATTGTGCACTCATGTTATAACTGTCATGTCATGCATACTATAACTGCTAGGTTGCTAGTTGCCTTACTTTCAGTTTCCTTGCCCAAGTCTTTTAGACTTGCTGACATGTGCCCCTTTACTCTTTTGGGTGTCACATGTTAGATCCTGAGCCTGAGTACCTTGTTGAGGACGAGGTGTTTGCTGACGCCGAGTCCGAGCTTGTGTTCGACGGGGAGTACGTGGACACTGGGGACCAGTCCTAGTGTCTTCGTTGTGTTTTACTTTTGTTTAGACAGTTGTTTTGTTATCGGTGCGTAGCACCTATACTCTGTTATGTTGTTGCTTTTGTTGGCCTTGTTCTGGGCCTTTAGAATCTTTCTTTTAGCCTGGTGGCTTTTCTGGATGTTGGACTTATTTTCATGTTGGACAACTTATGAGATGTGAGATTTTATTTCAGTCTCTCCTTGTGTTATTATTTTTGTTCCGTTGTGGTTACAGGGACCTGCTTACGTTTTATTGACGCTTATCGGGTTTGGGGCTTCACAGCTCCACTCTCGTGCGGACCTTTTCACGTCTCGCCTCCATTTTAGGGAAGCGGGTCGTGACAGGTTTTGTTGGTGGCCCATGCAGGTCCTTCTGTAACTGCAATTATCGGAAGAGCGATAATAATATTAGAATGTCCAATAAATTAAGTTCGACGTCCGAGTCATAAGCTATGAGTCTAATCTGATTCGTTTTCTGTGTCACTAGATGGCAGGAAGACGTTTCACCCATGGTGGGGGTAGTGGCGCGATCCCTCATGATGAGGAGCCTGAGCGGGAACCCACCAACGGGGAGATGATGCGGATGATGCTCCAGATGATGCAAGTGCAGCAGGGCGTGCTCCTGCAAGTCCAGAATGCTCCACTTGCTCGAGCTGCCTGGGCTCTTCCAGATGCCCTTCGCTCTGAGCCGGGAGCGAAGCAACTTCGGTAGCTGGGTCCCGCATATTTTGATGGGTCTGAGGGTCCTCTGGCTGCAGATGAATGGATTCGAAACATCGAGGACAATCTGAAGATGGCCAAGATCACCCCGGCTGGATGGGTTGATTTGGCGAAGAGGCAACTCAAGGATAATGCTCGGAATTGGTGGGATGCGGAAGAGAAGATGTTGGTGGAGCCGATAGCTTGGGCTACCTTCAAGGCCAGGTTTGATAGTGAGTTCTTCCTAAAAGCTGCCAGGGAGGAGATGCTGCAGCGTTTTATCGATTTGAAGCAAGGGAACTCGTCGGTGGACCTATATCACCAAGAGTTCATGAGGCTGAGTTGGTTTGCACCAAAGATGGTGCAGGACGCTGAGGAGAGAGCTCAGAGGTTCCTGCAGGGACTTGCTTCGGAGCTCTAGAGTTTTGTGACCTCTTCTGACCGGGAGTCTTATCAGAAGGTTCTAGTAGCAGCCAAGAGGCAGGAGCTGCTCGTGAACCGGAGGAGGGGGTCTGTTGTTGGTGCTGGGAAGAGGCATGTGGAACAGGCGAGAGCTGTGGTTAGACCTGGATTCAGGCCTAATCAGTCTGCTCAGTTTAAGAGGCCAGGAGGGCCTATTCTGAAGACTTGCCACTTCTGCGGTAAGCCTGGCCATATCAAGGATCAGTATCGGAAGTTTCTGGGCCAGTGCCTGGTTTGTGGTGATGCTTCCCATGTCGCGAAGGATTGTCGGCATGCGGGTCCGCTGCGGAGGGCACCTGTTGCAGCTCAGCCGTTGCAGCAGCGAGCGTCTGTTCCTGCTGGTCGTGGAGCAGCTCTTGTTCCACAGGGACAGGCTTTTCGACAGGCTGTTCCGCCGAGGAGGCAGGCTTTTCTGATGACCGCTGCGGAGAGCGAGGCTGTGGATGAGGTTATCACAGGTAATCCTCAATCTAGCTGTTACTTTCCTAGCTGGTTTTGATTGTTGGATTGTGTTGTTTGCTTGAACATGGTTGTTTGCTAGACTAGGGTTTGATTGTTAATTGATTGTTAGGTGTGGTTTTGGTTTGCACATTTCCTGCACGAGTCCTCTTTGACTCCGGTGCATCGATGTGCATTATTTCTCGGAGCTTCGTGGAGAGGCATTCCTTGTCGACGTCCCCTCTTCCCAAGAGTTGGAATATCGTTACAGGGAATGGCGTGGTCTCGGTGCATCGTGGTTGCAATTCTTGCTCGTTGGTGGTTTGTGGACATGAGCTTTTCGCTGATTTCATTGTCCACGACATCATCAACTATGATGCAGTTCTTGGGATGGACTGGCTAGCGAGCTTCTATGCTACGATCGACTGTCGGAGGAAGAAGGTGGTGTTCGAGATTCCCGGACATCCAGTATTTGAGTTCAGTCGTGGTAGCAGTTCGCTTGGTCCTGTCAGATTTCGGGCCAGGCCGGTGGAGGCTGTGGCTATGCAGATGGAGTTGGAGTGGCCAGCTGTGGTGCGAGATTTTGGCGACGTCTTCCCCGAGGAGATGTCTGGTTTGTCACCTGATCGAGCTTTAGAATTCTCTATCGATCTTGTTCCAGGTGCGCAGCCGATTTCGAAGGCGCCGTATCGTATGGCACCTGCAGAGTTGGAAGAGTTGCGGAAGCAGTTGGATGAGCTTTTGCAGAAGGGTTATATTAATCCTAGCGTGTCTCTGTGGGGAGCACCGGTGTTGCTGGTGAAGAAGAAGGATGGTTCGCGTCGCATGTGCGTGGACTATCGGGAGTTGAATGCGGTGACCATTAAGAATAAATACCCGTTGCCTCGCATCGATGATATTTTTGATCAGCTTGGAGGTTCGAGGGTGTTTTCTAAATTGGATTTGAGGAGTGGTTACCATCAGTTGAAGGTGAAGACGGGAGATGTTCCGAAGACAGCGTTCAGGACGAAGTATGGACACTATGAGTTTGTGGTTATGCCTTTCGGCGTAACTAACGCGCTCGCAGTTTTCATGAATCTGATGAACCTGATTTTCTACGACTTTTTGGATAAGTTTGTCGTTATCTTCATTGACGACATTCTGATCTATTCGAAGTCGGAGGAAGAGCATGCCTCGCACTTAAGGATGGTATTGGAGATTTTGAGGAAGCATCGGTTGTATGCTAAGTTTTCGAAGTGCGAGCTTTGGCTGGATAGAGTTGCTTTTCTCGGGCATGTGGTGACTGGAGATGGTATTTCTGTGGATCCCGAGAAGATTAGGGCCATCAGGGAGTGGCCTGTTCCGTCGTCGGCGTCTGAGATTCGGAGTTTCCTTGGACTTGCTGGTTACTATCGGCGATTCATTAAGGACTTTTCTCGTATTGCTGAGCCGATGACCAGGTTGACGCGGAAGGAAGTTGCTTTTGTTTGGTCGGGTGATTGCGAGAGTGCTTTTGGTGTTCTGAAGGAGAGGTTGACGACTGCCCCTATTCTTGTTGTGCCTGATCGCAGCGGTGGATTTGAGATCTTTTGCGATGCTTCTGGAAAGGGTCTCGGTTGTGTGTTGCATCAGCATGGGCATGTTGTGGCGTATGCGTCTCGTCAGCTTACGGTTCATGAGAAGAATTACCCGACGCATGATTTGGAGTTGGCTGCTGTTGTGTTTGCTCTTAAGATTTGGAGGCACTTCCTACTGAGTGAGAAAGTGAAGATTTTCACCGATCACAAAAGCTTGAAGTACATTTTCACTCAGAAGGAGCTCTACATGCGACAGCGTCGATGGTTGGAGCTTATGGCGGATTATGAGATTGATTTGCGGTATCACCCTGGCAAGGTGAATGTGGTTCCGGATGCTTTGAGTAGGCTTCCAGCGGTGATGATTTTGACCTCGCAGTGGAGATTGCAGCAGGATTTTTGCGGGTCTGGTGTGGAGATTGTTCTTCCTGGGGAGGCTTCGTCGTTGATGTACATGCAGGTACAGTCGACGATCGTGGATCGGATTAAGGCTGGCCAGGCTGAGGATCCGAAGCTGGTGAAGATTCGGGAGCAGGTGGAAGCCGGTCTGCGGACTGACTTTTTGATTCATGAGGATGGCTCGCTGAGGTTCGGAGCCAGGTTGTGTGTGCCGGCTGGGGATATCAGAGAGGAATTGATGGTGGAGGCACACAGTTCGCTGTATTCTGTGCATCCTGGTGGCACCAAGATGTACCAGGATCTTCGTCTGAATTATTGGTGGCATGGTATGAAGAGGAGTGTGGCTCGGAGTGTAGCCAAGTGCTTGGTTTGCCAGCAAGTGAAGGCGGAGCATCAGCATACGGCCGGGTTGCTACAACCGCTTCCGATTCCGGAGTGGAAATGGCAACACATCACTATGGATTTCGTGACTGGACTACCTCGGAGTCCGAAGCAGAATGACGCGATTTGGGTGATCATAGATCGATTGACCAAATCCGCGCACTTTATTCCGTTCCGAGTGGGACAGTCCACTGAGGCGCTAGCGAGGAGATATATGGAGGTAAAATTCTTTTACTCTCCGTTTTATTTTCTTTTCCTAGTTTGGATAGTGATGTAACGTGAATCGTGCAGGAGGTCGTGTGACTTCATGGAGTCCCTATGAGTATCGTGTCTGACAGAGACACGAGGTTCACATCTCAGTTCTGGCAGAGTTTGCAAAAGAGCTTGGGTACGCGTCTGAGTTTCAGCACGGCGTACCATCCGCAGACGGATGGCCAGTCCGAGAGGACGATTCTGATTTTGGAAGACATGCTGAGGGCGTGCATGTTGGATTTCAAGGGTTCGTGGGAGGACCATCTACACTTGGTGGAGTTCTCTTACAACAACAGCTTCCAGGCGAGTATTGGCATGGCGCCTTTCGCCGCTCTTTATGGGAGGAAATGTCGATCGCCATTGAGTTGGGATGACGTTGGTGATCGGGAGTTGTTGGGACCTGAGATGATCGTGGAGGCCGTGGATATCGTCAGGAATATTCGGGAGAGGTTGAGGATTGCTCAGGACCGTTTTAAGCATTGGGCGGATGCTAAACGTCGTCCTTTGGAATTTCAGCCGGGCGACCATGTGTTCTTGATGATTTCCCCGAATCGTGGTGTGATTCGTTTTGGGAAGCGAGGGAAGTTGAGCCCGCGATACATTGGACCGTTTGACATTTTGGAGAGGGTTGGCGAGGTAGCTTATCGCTTGGCCTTGCCGCCATCTTTGGAAGGAGTTCACGATGTTTTCCATGTGTCATAGCTTCGTCGATACATTAGCGATCCATCTCATGCTGTGGATTTTTCGGAGATTACCGTTCGCCCCGATATGACGTATGACCAGCATCCAGTGCAGATTCTGGACAGGCGTCAGAAATCGCTTCGGAACAAGATTGTCAATCTTGTGAGGGTGATGTGGCGACACGGCTCACCTGGAGAGTCTACTTGGGAGAATGAGGATGAGATGCGAGAGCGTTTCCCACTTTTGTTTCCGGACTCGTGAGTGTTTGGAAATTCCGAGGACGGAATTTTTCTTAAGTTGGGGAGGATGTAACGACTGCTTTTCATGTATCTGGATTTATTATAATATAATATATGTTTTGGTGGATTTTCTCCTCTTGTGTGGTTTTCGTCTCCGTAGCTTTCATTTTCGATCGATTCGTCGTATTTTCTCGTTTCTTCCTTAGGATTGTCGATTTCAAAGTATGTCATTCGTGAAGGGCTTCATAACGGTCGTATCTTACTATTAGATCAAGCCTAGGAGTCTTAGGAATCGATCCCGGGGCCCCGCGCTCCGTATCGGAACTTTTGGTGCACATTAGCCGGTATAAGAAGGGGCACCGACCGACTAGATGACGATCCAGTCGGTCGGCAATCCTTCTTGGACCGACTAGTTAGCTTTCTAAATTTCTCAGGAGTTACTGTTTATCGTTAGTTGGTCTAAGAACATTGGTTGACCGACTAGGTTGCAAACTAGTCGGTCAGCAATGCTTCTTTAACCAACTAACACATCATCTTAATCTTAGTGTCAATACTGTTCCCTCTTAGTCGGTCTAAGAACGTTCATCGACCGACTAGATGTTAAACTAGTCGGTCAGTATTTGTTCATGGACCGACTAATTCTAAATCCTATTTTCGTTCAGAAGTTACTGTTTGCACTTAGTCGGTCTGCGTTGGTCGACCGACCGACTAGTTGCCAAACTAGTCGGTCAGTGGTTGCTCTTTGACCGACTAATCTGTGTTAAAACCCTAATTTCTGGGCAGCCGCCAGCCCATCCTATTTATACCCCTCCCAAACGTTTTCTTCTTCCTCCACTCGACCCAAAGCCCTAAAATCTCCCCCATTGAGCCCACATCTTCCTCCAAGCCCTATTCCCTCATCCTAAGCCCTAGATTCATCATCTAAACCCTCCATCAACTCTATCTACCTCTCATCTTCCCCAAAATCTCCCAAAATCCCCCCAAAACCCTAATTCTCCAAAACTTCTCCATTTGTTTCCAGATCTGGTCCTAGGGTTCTCCGGAGTGTTTCTTCTGCCTCCTCTCGGTAAGAAATCGATCTCTTGACGTTTTTATAACCTATTTGTATTTTTATGAAACCCTAATAAAATTTCATGTTGTTTGTTGATTGTTCCCCCATAACAGCGATTTCCCCGTTGATTAGCATCCGTGTGACGAAGTGGTCGTCATCCCCGGTGCTAGGCAAGTGAAACTTGCCACTTAGGGTTTAGGCCATGTTTTAGGCCATTTTGCTTGTTGTAGGCGAAAAAGAGGCTAGGCGACGAAATGATACTCGCCTAGGCGCAAATTGGGGAACTAGTTTGACAACGAAGCTAGTTCCGACATTTAGCATGTTGCACAATTACCATGACATGTTTACTTTCCATTAACGGTACGCAAATTAAATGTCATGTCATTGCATTCTTTTGGTGATCCCGTGATTGTGTAGCATCGCTACAATACTTGTGTTTCCTGGCTCGTGACCAGAAGCGAGCATAATGAGTTGCTAACCCCAACGCTCGATATATTGAAATGTGAACTAAGAAACAAGCTCCCATGCGGGGCAACCCTGGCTCACTTGCTGGGCTCATGTACAGGGACCCTGGCTTGTTTATGTGTGGGATGGGGTAAGGGTTAAGCTGCCATTCAACTGGGGGTCTGCCTGATCAGCAACTGCAGTTGTAAGGCGTAAACTCTGGGGTGGGGTAGTGTTTAGTGCCGATCGGTGTGAATGATGTACCATTCAGCTGAAGGGCGTAAACATCTACAAAACAACGTGAAACGTGAATAGTGAATTGATTGAGATTGATAGTAGCTTGGCTACTCTTGTCTTGTCCCGATAATTGTTCCCTTGTACAAATTGTCTTGCCATGTCTTAATTGTGCACTCATGTTATAACTGCCATGTCATGCATACTATAACTGCTAGGTTGCTAGTTGCCTTACTTTCAGTTTCCTTGCCCAAGTCTTTTAGACTTGCTGACATGTGCCCCTTTACTCTTTTGGGTGTCACATGTTAGATCCTGAGCCTGAGTACCTTGTTGAGGACGAGGTGTTTGCTGACGCCGAGCCCGAGCTTGTGTTCGACGGGGAGTACGTGGACACTGGGGACCAGTCCTAGTGTCTTCGTTGTGTTTTACTTTTATTTAGACAATTGTTTTGTTATCGGTGCGTAGCACCTATACTCTGTTATGTTGTTGCTTTTGTTGGCCTTGTTCTGGGCCTTTAGACTCTTTCTTTTAGCCTGGTGGCTTTTCTGGATGTTGGACTTATTTTCATGTTGGACAACTAATGAGATGTGAGGTTTTATTTCAGTCTCTCCTTGTGTTATTATTGTTGTTCCGTTGTGGTTACAGGGACCTGCTTATGTTTTATTGACGCTTATCGGGTTTGGGGCTTCACAGCTCCACTCTCGTGCGGACCTTTTCACGTCTCGCCTCCATTTTAGGGAAGCGGGTCGTGACAGCGTTGCTTGGCCACGTCGCCCGCTCGAATTCCCGCTTTGTATGTACATCGCCCCCTCGCAGCCGTTGGATTGTAGGCGGGACGGCGGAGATCGCGCCACGCGTCCCTACGGTATATGCATCTTACCGCTTCCGCTTTCGTTCGTCGGTCTGCTTTCTGTCGTCGGATCAAATAGCTAACGGGCACGATCGTGCCACGTCGCCCGTCAATCTCGATTGCCGCTGCGCCGTTCGATTCGCGCTGCTGAGATCCGCTCGCTTCCGCATCGACATCAGCCGTTAGATCAGAGATCGACGGCTACCAAGCTGCCGCGTCGCCCCTTCGTCGTAGGCCGTCGGATGAGATCTGGAACGCGTGGATGAACGCCGCGTGGCGCGCCAAGATTCGTGCAAACTTAATTTATTTCCAATAAATGGTATTCTGCATTCAAAAATTCATAGCAATTAGCACAGATCTCAAAAAAATACAAATAAATATTCGTTGGAATCGTGAGATCAAGACGAAACTAGGAAAAATATAAAAAGTGCAGAAATACTCCATTAATTGCTGTTTTATGCTCAAATAAGGTGTTTTCTCTAATAAATGATGATATATAAAATAGGCACGTATTAGAGAACAATATAGCATCATGTGAGCACAAAATAGGGCTAAATGGGGGGTTAAATATGTAATATTGAACCCGAATCACACCCCCCAACTAGCGATTTGCTAGTCTCTAGCAAAAAGAGCGGTTAAAAATACGCCTAGATCACCTTATCAGATCTCAAATTAATCATCACCATACTACAACGATAAAATAGATTAACCATACACTAAGGTCAATATTTCAATCTTAAAAGTAATGGTACTTGTGGGTTTTCAAAAATGAATGTCAAGTATCTCAAATAGTTATAAAATAGACTTAAATTCACTATCCATTACTTCATAGCTCATAGTACACAAAATCAATGGCCCACACCGTTCAATCAAATGTTTTAACTTGGAGCGTAGATGTTTCATGCAAAGCAAGCATCAAAAATAGGATGGTATCAAGACATACACATGTCAATCTCTATTCATAGGGACTCACACCACATCTTGTGTTTTCTTTAAGCTTTGGAAGCTCTTGCCTCGCTAATCATGCACACTTATTCTCTATTTTCTTTCGCTTTTTTCCATAGTTCCGCGTAACGCGCATCAAGCAACATTCGCGGAAGAGTATATAACTTGGATCGCTCCATCAAATAATTGAGGTTCCGGTCAATGGCTCCCAAATCAGACGATAATAGGGCATTAGGCCAAGAAGGGCCCCTCGGACTGTACTACTCGAGCCAACCAAGTTATTTTTTTAATAGCACAATTATTCATTTTTTTCTTCCTCATTCATCTCATTTTTTCTTCTTTTGTGTGTGCATAAACAACGTGGCAAGATAACTTCCTCTTCTTTAATTTTTCACAAGAATGGGTATCCTAATCATTTCAAATGACGTGGTACGTTTTTCTACCCAAAATCACACCAAGCATGCAAATGGCAATAAATACGAGATAAAGAACAATGCTCCAGTTAATTTATGAATTATTGGTGCATGAACTTTGGTGTGTTCCAATGAAAGCATACCACTTGCTAATCCATAATTTCTAGATTCATTGAGTCATCGATTAATCTTGCCATTGAGATGTATAAAAAGAAATTCACCACAAGCACTCAAATTCATGTATAATGAGACTGAAATATTTAACAATAGTGGTGGAGGAAAATAGATCATATGTGTATGGTGGTGAATAAATATCGAGAAATTTCATCACATGAGGGTCAATTCTAGGTAAAGATAGTCTTTGGTGATATTTCTTAACTCAAATTTTTTTTCCAATGCAAAAAGGGAACTAAAAAAAATAAAATCCTAAAAGAAAAAGAAAAAGAAAAAAGACAAATCCTAAAAGTTATACCCTCCCCCCAACTAAAAATAAACATTGTCCACAATGTTAGGAAGAGGGAATCATGGAAAGAACACACCTGATTAGTTCCCACCCGAAGGTGGGTCTGTGAGATCCATGGTGCTCGCTTCCTTGGTCCAAGGCTCGTGAAAATGCTTCAATCTCTGGCCATTCACCTTGAACTCGCTTCCATCTTTTTCATTTAGTAAGAGCACAGCGCCATGTGGGAAAACTTCTTTGACGACGAAAGGTCCATACCACCTAGAGCGAAGCTTCCCGGGAAAGATGTGTAGTCTGGAATTGTATAGCAGTACTTTTTGACCTGGGGTGAACTCCCTCCTCAAGATCATCATGTCGTGGACGGATTTCATCCTCTCTTTTGATATTTTAGTGTTGGCGTACGCATTTCTCCTCAACTCCTCCAGCTCCAACAATTGTAACCTGCGAGAAGAAAAAGAGACATCAGTATCAAAATTCATTTTATTTATAGCCCAATAAGATTTATGCTCTATCTCAACAGGTAAGTGACAAGACTTCCCAAATACAAGACGGTAAGGTGACATCCCCAAAATTGTTTTGTAGGCCATCCTGTAGGCCCACAACGCTTCATGTAAGCGCAAACTCCAATCTTTTCTTGATGGATTCACCGTTTTCTGTAGAATTCCTTTAATCTCTCTATTTGCCAACTCTGCTTGGCCATTGGTTTGGGGGTGATACGGAGTAGAAACTTTATGTGTGACCCCAAACCTCTTCATTAAAGTAGCGAACATGCGGTTGCAAAAATGAGACCCTCCATCACTGATCAAGGCCTTTGGCACTCCAAACCTAGAGAAAATGTTCTCCTTGAGGAACTTAAGCACAACGGAAGTGTCGTTTGACCTGCAAGGAATAGCTTCCACCCATTTAGAAACATAATCAATACAAACCAAAATATAAGCATATCCAAATGAAGGTGGGAAAGATCCCATGAAGTCTATGCCCCAACAATCAAATATTTCAATTTCTAAAATGGGGTTTAAAGGCATCATGTTAAGTTTAGTAATACCCCCTAATTGTTGGCATGCAGCACAAGTCTTGCAATAATGAAATGTATCTTTAAACATAGTTGGCCAATAAAAGCCACATTGCGAGATTTTTGCCACAGTTTTGTTCGCTGAAAAGTGTCCACCACATACTCCATTATGGCAAAATTGTATCACACTGGTTATTTCAGGATCAGGAATGCATCTCCTAACAATTTGATCACTACAATATTTGTAGAGGTACGGACCATCAAAGAAGAAATATTTTACCTCATACTTGAACCGTTTAAAATCTTGAAGAGACCAAGTGTCAGGGGTCTTACCAGTTACCAGATAATTAACTATATCAGCATACCATGGAGAGGTGGAAACACTAAAAAGAT
The DNA here is from genome assembly GCA_030789695.1 of Scilla litardierei. Taxonomy (NCBI): domain Eukaryota; kingdom Viridiplantae; phylum Streptophyta; class Magnoliopsida; order Asparagales; family Asparagaceae; genus Scilla; species Scilla litardierei. Next base: position 97,717,523 of record CM061135.1, on the reverse strand, counting down.
GCTCGTCGGGAAAGGAGTCCTTCAAAGGCACATCTGCTGAATCAAGGCCTACTGACAATCGTGATAAATGGTCAGCTACTAGATTCTCCACGCCTTTCTTGTCCTTGATTGTGACATTGAACTCCTGCAACAATAAAATCCATCGTATCAATCGAGGCTTAGCATCTTTTTTAGACAATAAATATTTTAAAGCAGAGTGATCAGTATATATCAAAATAGGTGATCCCAGAATATAGCTCCTGAATTTTTCCAACGTGAATACTACAGCAAGCAACTCCTTCTCTGTGGTCGTATAATTCCTCTGAGCGTCATTTAGTGTCTTGCTAGCGTAGTAAATCACCACTGGAACTTTGTCTTTTCTTTGGCCTAGGACTGCACCAACTGCGTAATTGCTTGCGTCACACATTATTTCAAATGGTAGGGACCAGTCTGGCATCTGCAAAATGGGAGCAGAAATCAGCAACTTCTTTAAAGTTTCAAAAGAAATTTGACACTCAGGTGTCCACATAAAATCCACATTTAAAGTAAGTAAGTTGAAAAGAGGGCGAGATATGGCGCTAATATCTTTGATGAATCGCCTATAGAATCCCGCATGTCCCAAAAATGATCTGATGTCCTTCACGCATTTAGGACTTGGTAGCTTCTCAATTACTGCTACCTTGGCTCTGTCTACCTGTATATCATCTTTAGAAACCAGGTGACCTAGGACAAGTCCCTCTGTGGTCATAAAATGACACTTCTCCCAATTCAATAGGAGGTTTTTTTCAATGCACCTGTCAAGAACAAGAGCCAAGTTAGCTAAACAATCATGAAAAGAGCTACCATATACTGAAAAATCATCCATAAATACCTCAACAATTTTCTCAACCATATCATCAAAAATACTGAGCATGCATCGCTGAAAAGTAGCTGGAGCATTACATAAACCAAACGGCATTCTTTTAAATGCAAAAGTACCAAAGGGACAGGTAAAAGTAGTCTTTTCCTGGTCCTCAGGTGCAATTTCAATCTGATAATAACCTGAATAACCGTCTAGAAAACAATAGTACTCATGTCCAGCTACCCTCTCTAAAATTTGGTCAAGAAATGGAAGAGGGAAATGATCTTTTCTAGTTCGGGAGTTCAACTTCCTATAGTCTATGCACATCCTCCAACCTGTGGTGGCTCTAACTGGGATAAGCTCATTATTCTCATTTTTAACCACGGTGAGGCCAGACTTTTTAGGAACAACCTGTGTAGGGCTAACCCACTTGCTGTCTGAAATAGGATAAATAATGACTGCATCCAATAATTTTAGTACCTCGCCTTTCACCACTTCTTTTAATGTTGGATTTAGCCTACGTTGCAGTTCTCTAGTGGGTTTGGCGTTATCCTCTAAATAAATGTGATGCATGCATACAATAGGGCTTATACCTTTTATGTCAGCAATGGACCAACCAATAGCACCTCTATGTTTCCTCAGCACATCAAGTAAAGAGCTTTCCTATTCTAAAGAGAGTTTGGAAGATATTACCACAGGGAAGCTGTTTTCATTTCCTAGGAAGGCATACTTGAGATATTCAGGAAGTGGCTTTAATTCGGGCTTTGGATCCTCCACCTCTGATGGAATTTGAATTGATGCATTAGGTGGCAAGGCCTCGAACCTAGGCTCCCATACCGCGTTAAGCTCCTTCACGTTCTCCTGCACAAAAGATATGTCATCAGAATCACCAATAAAAGTCTCAACAATAGAAGCATCATCACAAAATTAAGAACAAATATAATCATCCACCAACGAATCAATCATATGCACCCTCTCAATCACATCATCCACATGTGGCAACTTGCAAGTATTAAAAATATTCAAGTCCAAAGTCATGTTGCCAAAAGTTATTTTCAGTTGACCATCCCTACAATTTATTAAAGCATTGCATGTCGCTAGGAATGGTCTACCTAGAATGATGGGAGTAGCATTGGCAGTTTGGGGTCCTTGGATGTCTAGAACTATAAAGTCTGCAGGGTAGTAAAATTTGTCCACCTGAACGAGGACATCCTCAATGCATCCCTTTGGAACTTTAATAGATCTGTCAGCTAGTTGCAATATCACAGATGTAGGCTTTAGCTGTCCTAACCCAAGCTGCACAAAAATAGGATATGGCAATATATTGACACTAGATCCTAAATCCAATAAAGCATTTCCAATTTTCTTAGTGCCAATGGTGCAAGTGATGGTGGGTGATCCAGGGTCTCTAAATTTAGGTGGTGTATTTTGTTGCACAATAGAGCTAACCTGTTCAGTCAAAAATGCTTTCTTTTTCACATTTAGTTTTCTTTTAACAGTGCACAAATCTTTCAGAAATTTAGCATAGGCAGGTATTTGATTAATAGCATCAAGCAATGGAATATTGATCTGGCACTTCTGAAAAATTTCACGAATCTCAGTTTGATACTTATCTTTGCTTTTCTGAAGTAGCCGATGAGGGTAGGGTGCTGCAGGTACATATGCTGCGGGTTCCTTCTCTTTAATGACGCTTTTGCTCACACCCACGTCCGTGCTCTCTTCCTGCACCTCCTCTTGTTCTTTAATTCCCTCTTCCTGCTCAGCTTGTCTGCTCGGTGGATCAGGCTTTTGAATCTCTTTTCCACTCCTCAAAGTGGACACCACTTGGCAAGGCTTCATATTATTTCATGCAGAAGAAGATGAGCCCATATTAGGATTTGGAATTGACTGAGATGGAAGCTTACCTTTCTCCAATGTCGTTGTAAGCCTCGCCAAGCTCTCGCTCATCTGCTGATTCTGAGTCTGCTGAGCCTGAAATTGAGCCTGCTGCTGCTGCATCTGAGCTTGTTGCAATTGGATAAGCTGCTGAAGCGCATTGCCAAATGGTTGCATCTGCTGTTGTTGCACTGGCTCATGGTCCCTCCTCTGGTTCCCACCTTGATAGTTATTGCTGTTGTATTGAGGTTGTCGGAACTGAGGGGGAGCCTGCTGCTGCTGAGTCTGCTGATTGGGGCCCCAGTTCAAGTTTGGATTGTTGCGCCACCCCTTGTTGGAATTGAAGTTCTCTGGAAATATCACCAAATCTCCAAGTTTCGACTTCAAACTCTCTGGAAATAATAAGAAAGGCCTCTGGAAATTTACAGAATTTTTCAGAGAGAGAATACGGCTCCTAAGTGCTCCAATACGCCAATTATACGCCCAAAACCCCTGGAATACGCTTATATAATAGCATTGCGGGTTTACTGTGCGTTAATGGGTTCAAACCCCGCTCTAAATCACGCCCGAATGCATCCTAGCCGTTGATCTCGAGCGGGGCAAATGTAGGCCGTTGATCAAAAGCGGGATTGAACCTCCGAGTGCCACGTGTCCTTCAATAATCGCGCGCCCGCGAACTCGGATCCGAATACAGCTCGGAGCTTACAGCAGCCGTTGGATGAAGATCGAGTGGGTGTTGCTTGGCCACGTCGCCCGCTTGAATTCCCGCTTTGTATGTACATCGCCCCCTCGCAGCCGTTGGATTGTAGGCGGGACGGCGGAGATCGTGCCACGCGTCCCTGCGGTATATGCATCTTACTACTTCCGCTTTCGTTAGTCGGTCTGCTTTCCGTCGTCGGATCAAATAGCTAACGGGCACGATCGTGCCACGTCGCCCGTCAATCTCGATTGCCGCTGCGCCGTTCGATTCGCGCTGCTGAGATCTGCTCACTTCCGCATCGACATCAGCCGTTAGATCAGAGATCGACGGCTACCAAGCTGCCGGTCGCCCCTTCGTCGTAGGCCGTCGGATGAGAGCTGGAACGTGTGGATGAACGCCGCGTGGCGCGCCAAGATTCGTGCAAACTTAATTTATTTCCAATAAATGGAATTCTGCATTCAAAAATTCATAGCAATTAGCACAGATCTCAGAAAAATACAAATAAATATTCGTTGGAATCGTGAGATCAAGACGAAGCTAGGAAAAATATAAAAAGTGCAGAAATACTCCATTAATTGCTGTTTTATGCTCAAATAAGGTGTTTTCTCTAATAAATGATGATATATAAAATAGGCACGTATTAGAGAACAATATAGCATCATGTGAGCACAAAATAGGGCTAAATGGGGGGTTAAATATGTAATATTGAACCCGAATCATTTATTTATCCAAGTGAACTCATGCATGGTCCTTATAAAATCCTCTCTTATTGTTGTTGTTGTTGTGGTTTTAGCTCTTTTTAGGTAAATCCTGAGTTTGTATGGTTGTGTGCGGTGAGCAATTCTGAGTTTGTATAGTTGTGCGCGGTAAGCAATCCTGAGTTTGTATGGTTGTGCGCGGTGAGCAATCCTGAGTTTGTATGGTTATGCGCGGTGAGCAATCCTGAGTATTGGGTGGTTGTGTGCGGTGAGTAATCCTGAGTTTGTTTGGTCGTACGCGGTGAGAAATTCAGAGTTTTATCTAGAATTAAATTTTGGAAAAATTATATTCGTGTAGCCCTTGAAATTATACCCCAAAATCATATATAATATGCCATATGTTCAATACAGTAATTAGGAGTAAAAATTCCATCTTTACGACATGTCGTAATTTCATCCAGTCTGGACACAGTTTGGCAAAACGTAGATCAATCCATGCACACTCCATAGAAATTGGCGATCTTGGTCTCGTTGGAAAGATAACAACTTTTTCTACAACTTTCTACTAAGCCACATTTTTGAGATTCTAACTGTAACATGTCCTAAACTAGCAATATTTACAGCTCTTAGAATCTGTCTGAAAAACAGATTCGTTAGGTCTCACCAAACAATTTACCATAAATCACCCCGTTCATATTTCTGCATGAAATTTATAGGTGAATCCAGCATAACTATATCTACAACTTTCATTTGTATTGTATGGGCATGTTTGATACAAAATTAAGGAGAAATGTGCTTCTTAATCTAACTGTTCTGTTTTTCCAGCAAGCTGAAAGATTTGAATGTTGTTTTAAGCTCTTTTGAGGTTAAACTTGCCATTAATGTTCTTAATTATTTCTGTTACATGGTAATATGTGGTTTATGTTCTTGGCACAAGCAAAATGATGATGTGAATATGGTTATATGTTTCATGTCAAGGCGATGCATGTCCCAAATGTGTGGTGAAATATGGAAAGAGAAGTAAATAAAAAGTGTTATGTTTCATGAAAATGACTAAGTCCTATTAAAGGAGGGTGACACGGGGTTTGGGGGAAACACGGGTAAATTGTAGGAGTTAAGGAGCGGACATATGATATGAATTCGCACCCGATGTGTCACTTTCGGAAGGGGAGTTTGATAGGGTTAGCGAGGCTGCTGGTGCACTCGTGTTGCACCATGACGGTAAATGTGAAGGGTTTTCTGGGACCTTTAGGGCACAAAAATTCTATTCCCGTCCTAAGTCGGACGGAACATAGACAGAAAAGCAGCGGAAAAATAACATGTTAATCTAATTAACATGTAACCCTAAGGCTTCTGCCCAGGTCCTGGTCTTTCTTGGTCTTGACCAGCAGACCAGACCAGACCTGGTCTGGTCTGGGTCTGCCTGGTCTGACCCGTTGGGCTGTTTTGGGCGTAACTTGGGCATCTGGTGTCCGATTTGGACGTTGTTCGAACCTGGGTCTAGACCGGGACATTCCCGTCTTACCTGAGAACTTTTCCTTGCATTTATATTATTAAATATTGTTTTAAACAATTTAAAACACATTTAATCACTTTTGCATCAAATGCAAAATAGTCCCTATCTAAGCTTAAATTATCATATTGCATCAAATGCAATTATTCCATCCCTTGCATCAAAATGCAAAATATTCTCCCTAACTAATTTCTACCTATTACTAGACGAAGGTCACACCGTGTGTGAGACCCTACAACCTGACCCTTACAACAGGTTGGGCTCGAAGCCCTATACGGCAGTGACCACAAGCAGTGGTTGTCATCCCTGCTTCAGGAATCATCATTATATGGTTGACTCATTGACATGAGTCTTGTCGGGACCACTCTGACTATGTCTGTGATGAATTCCGCAATTATAGTCTTTTCGTCTTAACTATGTCGTGTAGATCAAGTCTAGGGTACGGTCAAACTGTCAACCCCAATAACTTGACTCCGGCTAGTTTCTATCGATCTTTAGTCAACTAATGTTGGACTTCTTCCAACATACTCTACGCAGAGTTTTTACTAAAGACCGAACTAAATCTACGACACTAACTCCCATTGACCGGGAGAGACGAATCCTCTCTTGACCATTACTCTTCTCATACGCTTCAAGTGACACCCGATCAAAGACCTTTCAACAGGCCTAGCCTCGAAGTTAGGTCAGTGATCTAAGTGGCACCGTTTACGCACAGGTTCGTAAAATGACCTCAAGTCAAAAGACCAACCAGCCTATCATCACTAAGAGTTATCATTGACAGATTGGTCAATGTAACCATATGATAACTCTTGTGGATCGTTCAGTGAACTCATTCTCTAATGAGCACCTGTGTCTCGTCTCCGACTTCGCCAAGTCGAATGATCATGAGATCATCGTCACCGGTTAACGGTGAAGACTAAGACACAATGGTCTATCCGATGTTTCGATATCCTTGCCTCGAAACATCTACGACCACGAACCCTTTTAGACTTATGCTACAGATGGTCAAACATTTCTCCATGATCGAGATACTCATCTCGATACCTGTTTGACCTTGCATAAAGTCTCAGGACTTTACCTAAGTTAATATCTAATGTTTTCTACATTATAACTTAGATAAATAATTACCAAACAGCTTACTGTTATTTCGAACAAGACGTTTGTGCTATTCACACAGAGATAAATAGCCTGGAGGGCATCATTCTCCTACATCTCCCACTTGCACTCAGGCCCATTTATCCCGGTATATTATACCGTTTTTACACATAAGTTTTTCCGACTTCATGTGGTAGAGCCTTCGTGAGTGGATCTGCTAAAACTGTCTACACTATAGACTTAAGGGGTTTCTATGTTCATGTTAGACCAACCATTTGAATCTCATTCAAATAATTCACTTGGTCGTTCGGAATCTATAATATTTTTATTTACTTGGATCTTATCCAATTCATCATACCTTACGATAATAATTTTAAATTAGTAATTGATCATTACAAATGGCTCATATTTATTTCTGATAAAGTATCAAAATTTTTGATTACTTTGTCAAAATATATGTTCCATCCCTTTGATGCCTCACATGTAATTTATACGCTCCCACTGACCTTGAAAACTTTCTGGCTAATTCATATAAGTTGATTCCTCTAATTCATATTTAGAAAAATGAACTTATAAGTGAATGCTCCAATTTTCATGGTCAACATGAGCGTTTCACATCGAGTTTGGTCTAAGTAGATCTGTACACATCTGCTGGCGAGACGGTTTCAACATAATCCGTTTATAGGAATTAATATGAAAACCATTCTCGACCAACATGATTGTACTTCACTATTTTCTTTCTGCACCAATCTTTCAACTTAAAGATTTACTTACAGAAAGTGGGGAAACATTTTCCTTGGACACGTAAACTAAATTCCAAAAAATTTTTACGCACCGGACCTTTTATGATTACATCAAGTTTTAAATCAGAGTTACTACTCCGAATTTTGTCCCGGAAGTTGACCAAGTCATCATCAGTCATTATGTCTAACTCGACAATTCGTCTCACGAGATTCGAGTAATTTTACAACTTCCTTACGATTGATTTAATGAATATCTTATTGATAATGTCCTCATAGAACATTATCAAAACCTAGGCATTACTATCTGGGACTTAACCCAGAGGGAGGACTTAACTCAGAGTCACTTGCAATGAATCATACCAAGTCTAACTAAGTGTGATTCAGACCTTTTAACACATCGATGTGTTAACAGACTTGACCCGAGAGAAAATCACATTTTTCTTTTAATTACGCAAGATTTAATGTAGCTAAGTATTTGACCATTCAATCTAATCGAATCAATTTAAATACTTTAGTCATTTCGTTCTTTATTTTATCAGACTTGTGTTTCATCAAGAACACGTGTCTTAATAAAATATACGAATAACTTATTTTGGTTAATCTAGACTCAGGTACATCAGTATGTACGAGACTGAGTTCGACAACTCATTCTCCCACTGTCTTACAGATGGGTTTCGGCCATTATATCTAAGAGGATAAGACTCACAAGTGTCCGCAGACTTCATAATACGAGAGGTCAGACCCCTCTTTATGTGACTTGTGAAGCTTAGTCTCTCGATACGGCCTAGTCTATTTTGCCATATAAGTTTGCTAATATCTTGTGTATTTATATATTAACATTTAATATATATATATATTATCGTTATACATATTACTCATTGCTTCAGAAGCAATATGACGACATTCGTCAAAATGTGTTAACCTTTTGTATAACAATAATTATGAAATCATGACATCAAAATATGTCACATTTTCATTTCCTCCTACTTATGCCTTTACTCATGATAAATTAAACTAACTTTCTCAATTGACTTTCCGGAGTGCCTTCTTCCTTTTCTAAATCACATTTAGATATTAAATAGCCCAACATAAATAAATAGCTATGCAAGCATCTCATGTATCCAAACGCCTGAGAGTTGCAATCTTGAGTGTAGCTCAAGAAGTTGCTTGTCTCAAGATCCGGTTGGGATACATAGCCTTGCATCGCTCATGCACTCGTATTCGACTCAAACCGTTTGATCGAATTTTCGAACTTTGCGGATCAAAATTGTTTTTCCATACAACCTTGAGGGTAGCTCGACAAGTTGTATGGAGAAACATACTTCGAATATCCTATATGTTCAAGCTGCCTCATATAGAGACGAGTGACATGTAGCGTGAATTTATTTGTTGGACCCAGAACTTAATGAAATCATATTTCTTAACTCTGTTCGTTAGAAGGTCATTTAATGTCAATGAGAATATAGTTTAATTCTATCAATTAGAATTTAACTCGATATTCAATTAATCAACCTATTTGACCAGTTAACTTATTTAATAAAATATTACATTTGATTTCTTCCGTAAACATAATCTTGCCCTAGTTTAGCATATTTTCAAAATTAAATATAGGTAGAATGGCTTTTATCTATCTATATCCTCCCACTATTTTTACGATCGTTTCAAAGCTTAATAACGAACGATTTAATCGAATTAAAATTAATGGGTAAGAGGTCCAATCACCTTGAGCCTTACAACCTTGAGTGTAGCTCAACAAGTTGCTTGACTCTGCAATCGGAAGATGACTCTTCATCGATCATATCAGATATGACTCTCTTATCGGTTTTTGCCCCTAGCCATTTGTGATCATGAGTGTGCTCATCCAAATCACAATGTCTAGTCAAGTCGGACCCTTGTTTTCGTGTCTAGCCTGACTTGCCCCGCCGCTCGGTGTATTCACGACACGTCGGTTTGGGTCAGGTCTTAGACTACATCAAGTCAGACTACATCGTTGACTTAACTTACATCGGTGCTTGGTGTATTCACGACAACATCGGTTTGGGTCAAGTCAAGATTTCATCTTATGTATTTAAGGAGTTGGTTTCTATAAGGTTGCCATGTCACAGCTTGAGTGTAGCTCAACAACTGTAAAACGGGTCCTATAGTTGCCAGCCCCTAAAACAAGGAGGGCTACGGCTAATCTTGAAAAAGATCATTAACGTATTTGACTTAGATATAGTCCAGGGTGTCATACAATCATGATTCGCGACATTGCGGTCCAGCGGAACACAGCCAGGGAATTGACTAAGCCAGGATCACTATACCTTAAAGGGTGATCCAGAACTCTTAGCCAAGCACATTGACTGGATCATGGTCCATTGAATGAAGCTTGTCATTTTTGTATGTATGCCATAGACTAAACAGCTTTTATTAACAACTAACTAATCCTATCAACTAGTTGAATCCTTAAATTCAAAATTTTAGGATTTGTTTAATAACTTTTATTAAGTCCTTATCAACTATAAGGTTCACGTGCTATCCTAATCATTATTAGGATTTTAATAAATTTTATTAACAACGCTAAAAGCGAAGTCCTTTAATGAGAATTAATAATAACAATTAAAATTACAAATTCATTAAAAGGACTACCCTAATCAGGAATTAGGTCTAATATTGTTGTTAATGTTTTATTAAAACATAGCATGTCATTAAAATTCAATTAATAAATTTTAATGATTTCTTAATGGCTAACCTAAAGTGTTGTCGTGTGTTATCATAAATAAGGGATAAGAGGAACTAGCCATTAAAATAAAGCTACACAAATTTTATCGCATAAAATAAAGTGTACAACTATTTAACAATTAAATAGACGTTTATCGCATAAACAATTTTAGACTTTTAAAATCAGTTTTAAAAATATCTTATAAATTTAAAACAGCACTTTAAAAATTTTCCATGTTCAAAAATTTATCACATACAATTTTTAAACATCTAAAACATTTTAAACTTATCGCATAAATTTAAAGCCTTAAAATCAATTTTAAATTTATCACATAAATTTAAAACACCATTTTAAAATTTCCATGCTTAAAAAATTTATCATATAAAAATTTTTAGGCATCCAAAATAACTTTAAACTTTTAAAGATTTAAAATTAGTTTTAAAATTATCACATAAATTTTAAAACGTCATTTAAAATTTTCATGTTCAAAAAATTTATCACATAGAATTTTGAACATCAAAAACATTTTTAAAATTATCTTATAACTTAAAAAAATTTAAAAGTATTTTAAAAAGCATTAACAGGTTTAATGAAATCGCAGTGCTAGATCGACTACGCAAACCTAGGCTCTGATACCACTGAAGGGTTTTCTGGGACCCTTAGGGCACAAAAATTCTATTCCCGTCCTAAGTCGGACGGAACATAGACAGAAAAGTAGCGGAAAAATAACTTGTTAATCTAATTAACATGTAACCCTAAGGTCCAAGACCCTAATCCAAGATCTATGCCGACTTGGGATGGGTCTGACCATCCCAAGAAGGATCTAGCCTACTGCGATTAAATTAAACTAATGCTTAATTAAACACATACCCGGAATCTCAACCCTGGAGCAGGCGAGATGTTCCGCACCGTCTTCCGAGCCGCTCCCCGTCCCACGCCGAGCTGCTCCTCGAACCGCTCCCCGAATTACTCCTCGAGCCGCTCCGCATCCCGAGGCGATCAATCCACTTGTCGCCGAGCCAACCACGCGCCGAAGAAAGTTTCACGCAAGTGAAACCTTCGCCTAGATTTTGGATCTGAATCCGAACTCCTTTGCGGCTTTACTAGAGCCCTCAAGAGTAAGGTAGAAATATAGGGAGATAGAAGAATATTAATTTAAGCCTAGATCCGAGCGTGCTCCAACATTTACGAGAGCCGCTCAGATCTAGAGCTTGGGACAAGTTTTGAGAAAGGGGGGAGACCCCTATTTATATAGGCGGCGGACTCTCCCCTTTTCTCAAAATCCGATGTGGGACTATTAATTGGGATAATTAAAATCAAGTTAGTATGCACTTCACAAAGTGCAAACTTCCGTGAATTTTAACTCACTCACCGTTGAGCTTCATGATTGATACAACCTATCAATACGAAGAGCGTTCAACGGTGAACGCATAGGAAAAAACCGTTCGTCAATCGGAGTACGTTTGACCCTCCAATTGAGTGTCCAAAGATGAGCCCACGTCTAGCTTTTCGCAAAAACTGAGCCGTCAAAATTCTGCACATATCAAGGGTTCAAACCCCTAAAACTGGGGCCCACGGGTGGGCCCCACGCGTCCAGCGCATGCAGATTAGCCCAGGCCGCGCCTGGGCTCTGCCCAGGCCCTGGTCTTTCTTGGTCTTGACCAGCAGACTAGACCAGACCTGGTCTGGTCTGGGTCTGCCTGGTCTGACCCGTTGGGCTGTTTTGGGCGTAACTTGGGCATCTGGTGTCCGATTTGGACGCCGTTCGAACTTGGGTCTAGACCGGGACATTCCCGTCTTACCCGAGAACTTTTCCTTGCATTTATATTATTAAATATTGTTTTAAACAATTTAAAACACATTTAATCACTTTTGCATCAAATGCAAAATAATCCCTATCTAAGCTTAAATTATCATATTGCATCAAATGCAATTATTCCATCCCTTGCATCAAAATGCAAAATATTCTCCCTCACTAATTTCTACCTATTACTAGACGAAGGTCACACCCTGTGTGAGACCCTACAGCCTGACCCTTACAACAGGTTGGGCTCGAAGCCCTATACGGTAGTGACCACGAGCAGTGGTTGCCGTCCCTGCTTCAGGAATCATCATTATGTGGTTAACTCATTGACATGAGTCTTGTCGGGACCACTCTGACTGTGTCCGTGATAAATTCCGCAGTTATAGTCTTTTCATCTTAACTATGTCGTGTAGATCAAGTCTAGGGTATGGTCAAACTGTCAACCCCAATAACTTGACTCCGGTTAGTTTCTATCGATCTTTAGTCAACTAATGTTGGACTTTTTCCAACATACTCTACGCAGAGTTTTTACTAAAGACCGAACTAACTCTACGACACTAACTCCCATTGACCGGGAGAGACGAATCCTCTCTTGGCCATTACTCTTCTCGTACGCTTCAAGTGACACCCGATCAAAGACCTTTCAGCAGGCCTAGCCTCGAAGTTAGGTCAGTGATCTAAGTGGCACCGTTCACGCACAAGTTCGTAAAATGACCTCAAGTCAAAAGACCAACCAGCCTATCATCACTAAGAGTTATCATTGATAGATTGGTCAATGTAACCATATGATAACTCTTGTGGATCGTTCAGTGAACTCATTCTCTAATGAGCACCTGTGTCTCATCTCCGACTTCGCCAAGTCGAACGATCATGAGATCATCGTCACCGCTTAACGGTGAAGACTAAGACACAATGGTCTATCCAATGTTTCGATATCCTTGTCTCGAAACATCTACGACCACGAACCCTTTTAGACTTATGCTACAGATGGTCAAACATTTCTCCATGATCGAGATACTCATCTCGATACCTGTTTGACCTTGCATAAAGTCTCAGGACTTTACCTAAGTTAATATCTAATGTTTTCTACATTATAACTTAGATAAATAATTACCAAACAGCTTACTGTTATTTCGAACAAGACGTTTGTGCTATTCACACAGAGATAAATAGCCTGGAGGGCATCATTCTCCTACAAAATGATGGTTTTCTCCATTTGTCCCAAGAAAAACAGAGATGAGTGTTGCTCATGTACCTTGCCCCGTTCGGGTACGGAGTTACGAGAGGCCCCTCCAGTACACGTGTCGCTGGAGTGGTACCACTTTTCACCCACCCTGGGTGAAGTCCGCTTCCTTAGCGTCCTACGATTTACCCGGGTTCCAAAATGCTAACCAATGAATTAATTGTTTACCCTCATTATTCTCGTAGCAATGGTAAATGTATGTGTTGTTTACTTGTGTTTCTTTACTATTGTTCTTGTATGTCGTATACCATTGTTATGCACCTTGCGTGTTGTACGTGCACCTTTTCCACACTTGTATAGTTGTAGTTCCTTACATTACTGCTATAAGTAGCATGAGGTTGCTCACAAATGTGTACTTGTAAAAAAAACAGTGATATGTATAATGGTACGGTGCACTGTTCATCAAGGGTAGGTGCTACAACATAACCTATGCTGCTACATTGGGTAATTATAATAGGCTCATAGTACCTTGTTCATGAAGTATGAAGTTTATATAATATAAAATACCTAGTTTAATGTTTACAATAAAGCTTACGTATTTTAAAGCTCATGCAGTACACTCACCTCTTCTTGTTGCAGGTGGAGCCGATGGCTCGGGCGTTGGTCGTCGACGTTGAGGAGGAAGACGTGGGGTCGTGGCGGGTCCGTCGAGTCGACGGTGGCCATGCGGTGGAGGCGGTGTGGTCGGAGGCGGTGTCGTGCTGAAGGGAGAGGCCGCCGGATGTCGTCTGGGCGGAGGGCCTGCGGCGTTGGCCTTGTGGCGAGTTCGCCGGAACTCGAGCGGCAGTGGGGAGAGAGGGCAGGAGGCGGGGGTCGTCCACGGGGTTGCAGGCCGCTGGAGTGGCAGGGGACGCGCGATGTCTGCGAGAGCTGGGCGGAGAGCGGGAGGTGGTGGACGGCGTATGGGGGCGGCGATGGCTCCGGCGGGCGGCGATGGCTCCGGTGGTGAGATGGTGGATGGCAGAGAGATGGTGGCGACATGAAGAGTGCCGGGTTTCGGCGCCGTTGGGTCGAAGAAAGGGTAAGGGCGACGGGGAGATCGGATGGGGGTGGCCTGGGTCGATGGGAGATGGAGGAGAGTCGGAGGGCAAGACGTTCGGCGTCGGGAAGGCGCCGTCGGTGGCTTGAAGATGGACGGGGCGCGGGCGTGAATAGGGGAGAGGAGAAAACAAAGAGCCTATGATTTAATATAAAAGAAAGGGCTATATTCTAAGGGTGTAGGGTGATGTACGTGTTGTAGGGTGAAGAAAAAGATTGACCTAGGTTTATTTTTTTATAAAAGAGATATAGGTTTCTAGGAGCATGTGAGCTGTACGGGGGTTTAGGGGTTTTAAAGTTTTTCCTTTTGAGCTGTGCTGGGTGCGGCCTACAGTTACAAAGGTCGCTAGGGTGTAGAAAAACTAGGTTATAATAGGAAGTATTTGAAATGGGATTTAATAAGATTATAATTTAATAGGTTTAAATGGGAAATTAGGGCCATTCAATTAGGTTTAAATAGGAGAATTAGAGCTAATTAATCAGGTTTAAATAGGATCCTAACATGGAAAGTTTTGAAAGGAAATTAATAGGTTTTATTAGGATTTAAATTTGGAATGTAATTCAAATTAGTTTGCATTTAAAAGAGTTATAATTTGAATTTCAAATGTAAAAAAAAGTTTGAAAGTTGAATTCGAAAATTTAAAACTAATTTTAATAAGAGATATTTTAAATAATTATTAGAAAGGATAATAATAATAATAAGCAAAAAGGAAAAATAGAAGTGGGTACTGGTACGGGAAACGGGGACAAATACGCCTGACTACGGATACAAGAAAAATAATACATGAGAGAAATACAGACAAAAAGTAATGATAAAAACCGGTCGTTACATCATACCCACCTTAAAGAAAATTCCGTCCTCGGAATTTCTTAAGCTAGGTATGATCGAGGAAAAGCCGGATAGACGAAGGGTCGGAGTATCAATGAAACAAAAGAAATAATATGGAAATTAAACTTCTGAAATAAAAGGGTCTACGATCGAATCATTTATATTCAAGAGAACGCCTAGAACAAATCAAGATAGATGAAATGGTAATAGTAGAAGCAAAAGATAAACCTAAGAAGCAATAAGCTAGGGTAAGCACATGATATGAATCATTAAGTGTGATGATAGGTAAGGGTATCAAACGTCTTCGTTCATTACCGGCACGTCGTCCCTAACTTCCTTAGCGACCATAGAGTAATTTTGGCACCGACTATGTTCGGGATTGGCCTGTTGAGGAACTTGGTGCTGAGGGGCTAGAGACGGTCCCTATTGGGTCGATCCGGATGCAGAGTTGCTAGTGTGACGAAAGCAGTTCCTTGTAATATGATCAGGTGCTCCGCACGCCAAGCACTGGTTCAGCAACACGCGACAATCCTTCTTGACGTGCCCAACTCGGTTACAATGATAGCATACCACTGTAAACCTGGGGTCGACTGGAGTTGCAGTCGTCTTGAAATCAGTGGTCTGAGTCGGTCGGAGATCGTTCTTTGGCGGCTCCTGCGGACGCTTGCCTGCCTGACACGCCTTCTTCTGATTAGCGATCCGCTCCTGATTCTTCGCAGCTACTAGGACATCCTTATAAGTGGTAAAAGTATTCCCGGACAACACACTCTGGATGTCTAGATCCAAGCCTCGTAGGAAACGATGTGCACAGTCCCCAGGGTCTTTCACCATGGCAGGAGCATATCGACTCAGCATAGTGAACTCGGCCTCGTATTCATCAACAGTCATAGTGCCCTACTCCAGGTTGATGAAACTACTCTCCGTCACTCGCTTCGCAGACTTGGGAAAATACTGGGCGTCAAACCTCTTGCAGAAGGTATCACATGAAATCGGCTTGGTCATCATGGCTTCCTCCGCATTCCACCAGCTGCGGGCATTATCTGTCAACTGCTTCCTGGCAAGCTCTACCCATTCATCTTTATTGATTCGGGCAAGGCCCAAATCATCCTCAGTGCTCTAACGCCACTCTTCGGCTGCTAGCGGGCCCTCTCGTCCGAAGAAGCTCTTCGGATGCATCTCTCTGAACTGCTTAGCCCCCGGAGCTGGTGCAACTGGTGCGGCTGGCGCAGCTGGCATAGCCTGGTGTCCCTGCTGGACCAGATGATGTTGAACCTCCAACATATCTCTCATGACTCCAAGCATCTGTCGAATGTCATCATCTCCGCCTCCAGCAGTTCCGGATCCTTGTCGAGTGTTTCGTCTTCCTGACATGCTGCAAACAAACGAAGTAAACATTTGCGTACAAGATTTATCTAGACAGTCTAGTTAATAATGACATCCATATGGTTCCGAGTATTTCGCAGAACGCAAGACCTGCATGGGCCACCACTAAAACCTGTCACGCCCCGCTTCCCATTATACTTGGGAGCGAGGACGCGAGCGGGCCTGCTTGGGCTGGAGCGGTGAAGCCCCAACCCAATAAGCGTCTGTGTATGACTACTTTGTCGGGTTCTTGCTTGCGAACAATCGGAACAACACAAATATGGTGTCAACATTAAAACTTTGACTTCCAGATTACATGTACACAGAAGAATCAAAGGCCTAGCATGGCCATTACAAACAGTTACAAAGAATTTAAAGTACACCTGAAAGAAATACAGCAACAAATAATAAACTTCTAGCAAGCTGCGATGTGTCTGTCGTCTTCAGCAGTGGATCTCGTGCTCCTGATAATCCTTGGTCACCTTCTTCAATCTCCAAGTAATCTCCTCTGTGAACTCTGCTCAAAACCTAATGTATATTTCACAAACAAGGAAATATACGTCAGCGAGGGTCGCTCGGCAAGATTTAAAACGTTAGTAGTAAAATGACCCTCGACAAGATTTAAAGACGTTACAAAGCTTTAGGAGATGAGGGGCACAATATGATTTCAACAAGAGGAAACATAGTAATAGATTGACACATATGAGCATAAACAATGTGTAATGTGCAAAGTAGTGAGCAGGCGAAGCGTGGTGTGCAAGTAGCAAACACAGCAAGGTGTAGTGTGTAAAGTAACTATCACGGCAAGTGTAGTGTGCACAGTAAAAGTAGTGACAAGTGTAGTGTGTACAGTAAAAGTAGTGACAAGTGTAGTGCATAAGGTAACAAGTGGCATACATGGTTTTCGAAATGCACAAAGTAAAGCACGGCATTTGCGATGTACAAAGTAAAACACGATCTGAGCTTAGTTGACAGCTTATACATCCACGATATTAGCAGCAATAAACAAGAGTGCCAACATGTACTAAATCTAGTGACAAGCCCAGTGTCTGAGGGGGAGGTGACCAGCATCACATCCAAGTCAACGGGAGCTACCCGTAACTCTATACTTACCGACCCGGCTAGGTGTCGGTCAAGTTCACCACTAGAGTGCAATCCAGCTTTCCAACCTCAACTACACAAGACTACCCCACCCAAGGTGTCCATAAGTCAATCCGTAGTTTAATGTTTGCCGAGTGGCAAACATTCCGTAAATGGCCCGCGGCCCAATATCCATAATTGCCCGAAGGCCCAATAGTCCGTAAATTTGCCCAAAGGCACAATAGTCCGTAGTTTGCCCCAAGGGCCCAGTATCCATTAGGGTGCACATCACATAATAAAAGGAAGACAAAAGAAGATAGCGTTTCATGTGCAATATTTTAAGAGACTAAAACGACAAACACA
Organism: Scilla litardierei; assembly: GCA_030789695.1. Taxonomy (NCBI): domain Eukaryota; kingdom Viridiplantae; phylum Streptophyta; class Magnoliopsida; order Asparagales; family Asparagaceae; genus Scilla; species Scilla litardierei. Next base: position 97,699,659 of record CM061135.1, on the reverse strand, counting down.
TTAACGGATCCATTAAATTATTTGATTAGAAAAATTGTTATTGTATGTTATCTTGGGAAGTTTGAATTCAAAAAAACACTTGCACCTTTAAAAGTTGTTGGAAAATAATATATTTGCGGGTGGTAAATACTTGCCTTGAAGCGATGCGAGTTTTTGGGTACCCAAGCGGTAGTAAGGTAGGCGCCGATTTAACTGTAAAATATTACATTTGATTTCTTCCGTAAACATAATCTTGCCCTAGTTTAGCATATGTTCAAAATTAAATATAGGTAGAATGGCTTTTATCTATCTATATCCTCCCACTATTTTTACGATCGTTTCAAAGCTTAATAACGAACGATTTAATCGAATTAAAATTAATGGGTAAGAGGTCCAATCACCTCGAGCCTTACAACCTTGAGTGTAGCTCAACAAGTTGCTTGACTCTGCGATCGGAAGATGACTCTTCATCGATCATATCAGATATGACTCTCTTATCGGTTTTTGCCCCTAGCCATTTGTGATCATGAGTGTGCTCATCCAAATCACAATGTCTAGTCAAGTCGGACCCTTGTTTTCGTGTCTAGCCTGACTTGCCTCGCCGCTAGGTGTATTCACGACACGTCGGTTTGGGTCAGGTCTTAGACTACATCAAGTCAGACTACATCGTTGACTTAACTTACGCCGGTGCTTGGTGTATTCACGACAACATCGGTTTGGGTCAAGTCAAGATTTCATCTTATGTATTTAAGGAGTTGGTTTCTATAAGGTTGCCATGTCACAGCTTGAGTGTAGCTCAACAACTGTAACACGGGTCCTATAGTTGCCAGCCCCTAAAACAAGGAGGGATACGGCTAATCTTGAAAAAGATCATTAACGTATTTGACTTAGATATAGTCCAGGGTGTCATACAATCATGATTCGCGACATTGCGGTCCAGCGGAACACAGCTAGGGAATTGACTAAGCCAGGAACATTATACCTTAAAGGGTGATCCAGAACTCTTAGCCAAGCACATTGACTGGATCATGGTCCATTGAATGAAGCTTGTCATTTTTGTATGTATGTCATAGACTAAACAGCTTTTATTAACAACTAACTAATCCTATCAACTAGTTGAATCCTTAAATTCAAAATTTTAGGATTTGTTTAATAACTTTTATTAAGTCCTTATCAACTATAAGGTTCACGTGCTATCCTAATCATTATTAGGATTTTAATAAATTTTATTAACAACGCTAAAAGCGAAGTCCTTTAATGAGAATTAATAATAACAATTAAAATTACAAATTCATTAAAAGGACTACCCTAATCAGGAATTAGGTCTAATATTGTTGTTAATGTTTTATTAAAACATAGCATGTCATTAAAATTCAATTAATAAATTTTAATGATTTCTTAATGGCTAACCTAAAGTGTTGTCGTGTGTTATCATAAATAAGGGACAAGAGGAACTAGCCATTAAAATAAAGCTACACAAATTTTATCGCATAAAATAAAGTGTACAACTATTTAACAATTAAATAGACGTTTATCGCATAAACAATTTTAGACTTTTAAAATCAGTTTTAAAAATATCTTATAAATTTAAAACAGCACTTTAAAAATTTTCCATGTTCAAAAATTTATCACATACAATTTTTAAACATCTAAAACATTTTAAACTTATTGCATAAATTTAAAGCCTTAAAATCAATTTTAAATTTATCACATAAATTTAAAACACCATTTTAAAATTTCCATGCTTAAAAAATTTATCATATAAAAATTTTTAGGCATCCAAAATAACTTTAAACTTTTAAAGATTTAAAATTAGTTTTAAAATTATCACATAAATTTTAAAACGTCATTTAAAATTTTCATGTTCAAAAAATTTATCACATAGAATTTTGAACATCAAAAACATTTTTAAAATTATCTTATAACTTAAAAAAATTTAAAAGTATTTTAAAAAGCATTAACAGGTTTAATGAAATCGCAGTGCTAGATCGACTACGCAAACCTAGGCTCTGATACCACTGAAGGGTTTTCTGGGACCCTTAGGGCACAAAAATTCTATTCCCGTCCTAAGTCGGACGGAACATAGACAGAAAAGTAGCGGAAAAATAACTTGTTAATCTAATTAACATGTAACCCTAAGGTCCAAGACCCTAATCCAAGATCTATGCCGACTTGGGATGGGTCTGACCATCCCAAGAAGGATCTAGCCTACTGCGATTAAATTAAACTAATGCTTAATTAAACACATACCCGGAATCTCAACCCTGGAGCAGGCGAGATGTTCCGCACCGTCTTCCGAGCCGCTCCCAGTCCCACGCCGAGCTGCTCCTCGAACCGCTCCCCGAACTACTCCTCGAGCCGCTCCGCATCCCGAGGCGATCAATCCACTTGTCGCCGAGCCAACCACACACCGAAGAAAGTTTCACGCGAGTGAAACCTTCGCCTAGATTTTGGATCTGAATCCGAACTCCTTTGCGGCTTTGCTAGAGCCCTCAAGAGTAAGGCATAAATATAGGGAGATAGAAGAATATTAATTTAAGCCTAGATCCGAGCGTGCTCCAACATTTACGAGAGCCGCTCAGATCTAGAGCTTGGGACAAGTTTTGAGAAAGGGGGGAGACCCCTATTTATATAGGCGGTGGACTCTCCCCTTTTCTCAAAATCCGATGTGGGACTATTAATTGGGATAATTAAAATCAAGTTAGTTTGCACTTCACAAAGTGCAAACTTCCGTGAATTTTAACTCACTCACCGTTGAGCTTCATGATTGATACAACCTATCAATACGAAGAGCGTTCAACGGTGAACGCATAGGAAAAAACCATTCGTCAATCGGAGTACGTTTGACCCTCCAATTGAGTGTCCAAAGATGAGCCCACGTCTGGTTTTTCGCAAAAACTGAGCCGTCAAAATTCTGCACCTATCAAGGGTTCAAAACCCTAAAACTGGGGCCCACGGGTGGGCCCCACGCGTCCAGCGCGCGCAGATTAGCCCAGGCGGGCCTGGGCTCTGCCCAGGCCCTGGTCATTCTTGGTCTTGACCAGCAGACTAGACCAGACCTGGTCTGGTCTGGGTCTTCCTGGTCTGACCCGTTGGGCTGTTTTGGGCGTAACTTGGGCATCTGGTGTCCGATTTGGACGCCGTTCGAACTTGGGTCTAGACCGGGACATTCACGTCTTACCCGAGAACTTTTCTTTGCATTTATATTATTAAATATTGTTTTAAACAATTTAAAACACATTTAATCACTTTTGCATCAAATGCAAAATAGTCCCTATCTAAGCTTAAATTATCATATTGCATCAAATGCAATTATTCCATCCCTTGCATCAAATTGCAAAATATTCTCCCTAACTAATTTCTACCTATTACTAGATGAAGGTCACACCCTGTGTGAGACCCTACAGCCTGACCCTTACAACAGGTTAGCCTCGAAGCCCTATACGGTAGTGACCACGAGCAGTGGTTGCCGTCCCTGCTTCAGGAATCATCATTATGTGGTTAACTCATTGACATGAGTCTTGTCGGGACCACTCTGACTGTGTCCGTGATGAATTCCGCAGTTATAGTCTTTTCATCTTAACTATGTCGTGTAGATCAAGTCTAGGGTACGGTCAAACTGTCAACCCCAATAACTTGACTCCGGTTAGTTTCTATCGATCTTTAGTCAACTAATGTTGGACTTTTTCCAACATACTCTGCGCAGATTTTTTACTAAAGACCGAACTAACTCTACGACACTAACTCCCATTGACCAGAAGAGACGAATCCTCTCTTGGCCATTACTCTTCTCGTACGCTTCAAGTGACACCCGATCAAAGACCTTTCAGCAGGCCTAGCCTCAAAGTTAGGTCAGTGATCTAAGTGGCACCGTTCACGCACAGGTTCGTAAAATGACCTCAAGTCAAAAGACCAACCAGCCTATCATCACTAAGAGTTATCATTGATAGATTGGTCAATGTAACCATATGATAACTCTTGTGGATCGTTCAGTGAACTCATTCTCTAATGAGCACCTGTGTCTCGTCTCCGACTTTGCCAAGTCGAACGATCATGAGATCATCGTCACCGCTTAACGGTGAAGACTAAGACACAATGGTCTATCCGATGTTTCGATATCCTTGTCTCGAAACATCTACGACCACGAACCCTTTTAGACTTATGCTACAGATGGTCAAACATTTCTCCATGATCGAGATACTCATCTCGATACCTGTTTGACCTTGCATAAAGTCTCAGGACTTTACCTAAGTTAATATCTAATGTTTTCTACATTATAACTTAAATAAATAATTACCAAACAGCTTACTGTTATTTCGAACAAGACGTTTGTGCTATTCACACAGAGATAAATAGCCTGGAGGGCATCATTCTCCTACAAAATGATGGTTTTCTCCATTTGTCCCAAGAAAAACCGAGATGAGTGTTGCTCATGTACCTTGCCCCGTTCGGGTACGGAGTTACGAGAGGCCCCTCCAGTACACGTGTCGCTGGAGTGGTACCACTTTTCACCCACCCTGGGTGAAGTCCACTTCCTTAGCGTCCTACGATTTACCCGGGTTCCAAAATGCTAACCAATGAATTAATTGTTTACCCTCATTATTCTCGTAGCAATGGTAAATGTATGTGTTGTTTACTTGTGTTTCTTTACTATGGTTCTTTTATGTCGTATACCATTGTTATGCACCTTGCGTGTTGTACGTGCACCTTTTCCACACTTGTATAGTTGTAGTTCCTTACATTACTGCTATAAGTAGCATGAGGTTGCTCACAAATGTGTACTTGTAAAAAATACAGTGATATGTATAATGGTACGGTGCACTGTTCATCAAGGGTAGGTGCTACAACATAACCTATGCTGCTACATTGGGTAATTATAATAGGCTCATAGTACCTTGTTCATGAAGTATGAAGTTTATATAATATAAAATACCTAGTTTAATGTTTACAATAAAGCTTACGTATTTTAAAGCTCATGCAGTACACTCACCTCTTCTTGTTGCAGGTGGAGCCGATGGCTCGGGCGTTGGTCGTCGACGTTGAGGAGGAAGACGTGGGGTCGTGGCGGGTCCGTCGAGTCGACGGTGGCCGTGCGGTGGTGGCGGTGTGGTCGGAGGCGGTGTCGTGCTGAAGGGAGAGGCCGCCGGATGTCGTCTGGGCGGAGGGCCTGCGGCGTTGGCCTTGTGGCGAGTTCGCCGGAACTCGAGCGGCAGTGGGGAGAGAGGGCAGGAGGCGGGGGTCGTCCACGGGGTTGCAGGCCGCTGGAGTGGCAGGGGACGCGCGGCGTCTGCGAGAGCTGGGCGGAGAGCGGGAGGTGGTGGACGGCGTATGGGGGCGGTGATGGCTCCGGCGGGCGGCGACGGCTCCGGTGGTAAGATGGTGGATTGCAGAGAGATGGTGGTGACATGAAGAGTGCCGGGTTTCGGCGCCGTTGGATCGGAGAAAGGGTGAGGGCGACGGGGAGATCGGATGGGGGTGGCCTGGGTCGATGGGAGATGGAGGAGAGTCAGAGGGCGAGACGTTCGGCGTCGGGAAGGCGCCGTCGGTGGCTTGAAGATGGACGGGGCGCGGGCGTGAATATGGGAGAGGAGAAAACAAAGAGCCTATGATTTAATATAAAAGAAAGGGCTATATTCTAAAGGTGTAGGGTGATGTACGTGTTGTAGGGTGAAGCAAAAGATTGACCTAGGTTTATTTTTTTATAAAAGAGATATATGTTTCTAGGAGCATGTGAGCTGTACGGGGGTTTAGGGGTTTTAAAGTTTTTCCTTTTGAGCTGTGCTGGGTGCGGCCTACAGTTACAAAGGTCGCTAGGGTGTAGAAAAACTAGGTTATAATAGGAAGTATTTGAAATGGGATTTAATAGGATTATAATTTAATAGGTTTAAATGGGAAATTAGGGCCATTCAATTAGGTTTAAATAGGAGAATTAGAGCTAATTAATCAGGTTTAAATAGGATCCTAACATGGAAAGTTTTGAAAGGAAATTAATAGGTTTTATTAGGATTTAAATTTGGAATGTAATTCAAATTAGTTTGCATTTAAAAGAGTTATAATTTGAATTTCAAATGTAAAAAAAAGTTTGAAAGTTGAATTCGAAAATTTAAAACTAATTTTAATAAGAGATATTTTAAATAATTATTAGAAAGGATAATAATAATAATAAGCAAAAAGGAAAAATAGAAGTGGGTACTGGTACGGGAAACGGGGACAAATACGCCTGACTACGGATACAAGAAAAATAATACATGAGAGAAATACAGACAAAAAGTAATGATAAAAACCGGTCGTTACATCATACCCACCTTAAAGAAAATTCCGTCCTCGGAATTTCTTAAGCTAGGTATGATCGAGGAAAAGCCGGATAGACGAAGGGTCGGAGTATCAAGGAAACAAAAGAAATAATATGGAAATGAAACTTCTGAAATAAAATGGTCTACGATCGAATCATTTATATTCAAGAGAACGCCTAGAACAAAGCAAGATAGATGAAATGGTAATAGTAGAAGCAAAAGATAAACCTAAGAAGCAATAAGTAAGGGTAAGCACATGATATGAATCATTAAGTGTGATGATAGGTAAGGGTATCAAACTTCTTCGTTCATTACCGGCACGTCGTCCCTAACTTCCTTAGCGACCATAGAGTAATTTTGGCACCGACTATGTTCGGGATTGGCCTGTTGAGGAACTTGGCGCTGAGGGGCTAGAGACGGTCCCTATTGGGTCGATCCGGATGCAGAGTTGCTAGTGTGACGAAAGCAGTTCCTTGTAATATGATCAGGTGCTCCGCACGCCAAGCACTGGTTCAGCAACACGCGACAATCCTTCTTGACGTGCCCAACTCGGTTACAATGATAGCATACCACTGTAAACCTGGGGTCGACTGGAGTTGCAGTCGTCTTGAACTCAGTGGTCTGAGTCGGTCGGAGATCGTTCTTTGGCGGCTCCTATGGACGCTTGCCTGTCTGACGCGCCTTCTTCTGATTAGCGATCCGCTCCTGATTCTTCACAGCTACTAGGGCATCCTCATAAGTGGTAAAAGTATTCCTGGACAACACACTCTGGATGTCTAGATCCAAGCCTTGTAGGAAACGATGTGCACAGTCCCCAGGGTCTTTCACCATGGCAGGAGCATATCGACTCAGCATAGTGAACTCGGCCTCGTATTCATCAACAGTCATAGTGCCCTGCTCCAGGTTGATGAAACGACTCTCCATCTCTCGCTTCGCAGACTTGGGAAAATACTGGGCGTCAAACCTCTTGCAGAAGGTATCCCATGAAATCGGCTTGGTCAGCATGGCTTCCTCCGCATTCCACCAGCTGCGGGCATTATCTGTCAACTGCTTCCTGGCAAGCTCTACCCATTCATCTTTATTGATTCAGGCAAGGCCCAAATCATCCTCAGTGCTCTGACGCCACTCTTCGGCTGCTAGCGGGCCCGCTCGTCCGAAGAAGCTCTTCGGATGCATCTCTCTGAACTGCTTAGCCCCCGGAGCTGGTGCAACTGGTGCGGCTGGCGCAGCTGGCGTAGCCTGGTGTCCCTGCTGGACCAGATAATGTTGAACCTCCAACACATCTCTCATGACTCCAAGCATCTGTCGAATGTCGTCATCTCCGCCTCCAGCAGTTCCGGATCCTTGTCGAGTGTTTCGTCTTCCTGACATGCTGCAAACAAACGAAGTAAACATTTGCATACAAGATTTATCTAGACAGTCTAGTTAATAATGACATCCATATGGTTCCGAGTATTTCGCAGAACGCAAGACCTGCATGGGCCACCACTAAAACCTGTCACGCCCCGCTTCCCATTATACTTGGGAGCGAGGACGCGAGCGGGCCCGCTTGGGCTGGAGCAGTGAAGCCCCAACCTAATAAGCGTCTGTGTATGACTCCTTGTCGGGTTCTTGCTTGCGAACAATCGGAACAACACAAATATGGTGTCAACATTAAAACTTTGACTTCCAGATTACATGTACACAGAAGAATCAAAGGCCTAGCATGGCCATTACAAACAGTTACAAAGAATTTAAAGTACACCTGAAAGAAATACAACAACAAATAATAAACTTCTAGGAAGCTGCGATGTGTCTGTCGTCTTCAGCAGTGGATCTCGTGCTCCTGATAATCCTTGGTCACCTTCTTCAATCTCCAAGTAATCTCCTCTGTGAACTCTGCTCAAAACCTAATGTATATTTAACAAACAAGGAAATATACGTCAGCGAGGGTCGCTTGGCAAGATTTAAAACGTTAGTAGTAAAATGACCCTCTGCAAGATTTAAAGACGTTACAAAGCTTTAGGAGATGAGGGGCACAATATGATTTCAACAAGAGGAAACATAGTAATAGATTGACACATATGAGCATAAACAATGTGTAATGTGCAAAGTAGTGAGCAGGCGAAGCGTGGTGTGCAAGTAGCAAACACAGCAAGGTGTAGTGTGTAAAGTAACTAGCACGGCAAGTGTAGTGTGCACAGTAAAAGTAGTGACAAGTGTAGTGTGTACAGTAAACGTAGTGACAAGTGTAGTGCATAAGATAACAAGTGGCATACATGGTTTTCGTAATGCACAAAGTAAAGCACGGCATTTGCGATGTACAAAGTAAAACACGATCTGAGCTTAGTTGACACCTTATACATCCACGATATTAGCAGCAATAAACAAGAGTGCCAACCTGTACTAAATCTAGTGACAAGCCCAGTGTCTGAGGGGGAGGTGACCAGCATCACATCCAAGTCAACGGGAGCTACCCGTAACTCTATACTTACCGACCCGGCCAGGTGTCGGTCAAGTTCACCACTAGAGTGCAATCCAGCTTTCCAACCTCTACTACACTAGACTACCCCACCCAAGGTGTCCATAAGTCAATCCGTAGTTTAATGTTTGCCGAGTGGCAAACATTCTGTAAATGGCCCGCGGCCAATAGTCCGTAAATTTGCCCAAAGGCACAATAGTCCGTAGTTTGCCCCAAGGGCCCAGTATCCATTAGGGTGCACATCACATAATAAAAGCAAGACAAAAGAAGATAGCGTTTCATGTGCAATATTTTAAGAGACTAAAACGACCAACACATCAACGGATCCATTAAATTATTTGATTAGTAAAATTGTTACTGTATGTTATCTTGGGAAGTTTGAATTCAAAAAAACACTTGCACCTTTAAACGTTGTAGGAAAACAATATATTTGCGGGTGGTAAATACTTGCCTTGAAGCGATGCGAGTTTTGGGTACCCAAGCGGTAGTAAGGTAGGCGCCGATTTAACTGTGAAATCGGGTTCCGATATTAACTAAATGTTCTCAACCAATTGAGTAATATTAAACTATCTAATTCATACATTTTATCTAACATAACTGTTGCATGCATAAAGACTTACTCATATAATATGCTTATACCTCACTGTCTGTATACTACATATATAGAATAAGAACACAAGGTACGGCTTACAGTCCATTTAGTGTATTTTTAGGGATTAATTCACCATCTTGAAGGAAGTAAATGATAGAGGACTGTATGCAACCATAGGCTTTAACAATCCAAACTCAATTTGAAATTGATTGCCCAAGTTGAGTGGTAAATTTCAGAATAAGGATGCATGTCATTAGAAAATTCCCTGCAAGCCACCTGGAATTGGAAATGTGAACCCACATAATTTTGAAATTGGTCTCCCATTCAACATGATTCTTTTAAAACCTCAAATATGTGCTCTCACTGGTAGTTAGCAAGTGGCAGGAGAAGAGAATAGAATAACAAGCAATCCAAGGGAGTTTAACATGCTAATAATCTGTACTTGAGTTAACTGAAAATAAAATTCAAGGGAACCTACTCACTGCTTATATATAGAATACATATATATATAAGTAGCATGAGGTTGATCACAAATGTGTACTTGTAAAAAACACAGTGATATGTATAATGGTACGGTGCACTGTTCATCAAGGGTAGGTGCTACTACATAACCTATGCTGCTACATTGGGTAATTATAATAGGCTCATAGTACCTTGTTCATGAAGTATGAAGTTTATATAATATAAAATACCTAGTTTAAAGTTTACAATAAAGCTTATGTATTTTAAAGCTCATGCAGTACACTCACCTCTTCTTGTTGCAGGTGGCGCCGATGGCTCGGGCGTTGGTCGTCGACGTTGAGGAGGAAGCCGTGGGGTCGTGGCGGGTCCGTCGGAGTCGACGGTGGCCGTGCGGTGGAGGCGGTGTGGTCGGAGGTGGTGTCGTGCTGAAGGGAGAGGCCGCCAGATGTCGTCTGGGCAGAGGGCCTACGGCGTTGGCCTTGTGGCGAGTTCGCCGAAACTCGAGCGGCAGTGGGGAGAGAGGGCAGGAGGCGGGGGGTCGTCCACGGGGTTGCAGGCCGCCGGAGTGGCAGGGGACGCGCGGCGTCTGCGAGAGCTGGGCGGAGAGCGGGAGGTGGTGGATGTCGTATGGGGGCGGCGATGGCTCCGACGGGCGGCGACGGCTCCGGTGGTGAGATGGTGGATGGCAGAGAGATGGTGGCGACATGAAGAGTGCCGGGTTTCGGCGCCGTTGGGTCGGAGAAAGGGTGAGGGCGGCGAGGAGATCAGACGGGGGTGGCCTGGGTCGATGGGAGATGGAGGAGAGTCGGAGGGCGAGACGTTCGGCGTCGGGAAGGCGCCGTCGGTGGCTTGAAGATGGACGGGGCGTGGGCGTGAATAGGGGAGGGGAGAAAACAAAGAGCCTATGATTTAATATAAAAGAAAGGGCTATATTCTAAGGGTGTAGGGTGATGTACGTGGTGTAGGGTGAAGCAAAAGATTGACCTAGGTTTATTTTTTTATAAAAGAGATATAGGTTTCTAGGAGCATGTGAGCTGTACGGGGGTTTAGGGGTTTTAAAGTTTTTCCTTTTGAGCTGTGCTGGGTGCGGCCTACGGTTACAAAGGTGGCTAGGGTGTAGAAAAACTAGGTTATAATAGGAAGTATTTGAAATGGGATTTAATAGGATTATAATTTAATAGGTTTAAATGGGAAATTAGGGCCATTCAATTAGGTTTAAATAGGAGAATTAGAGCTAATTAATCAGGTTTAAATAGGATCCTAACATGGAAAGTTTTGAAAGGAAATTAATAGGTTTTATTAGGATTTAAATTTGGAATGTAATTCAAATTAGTTTGCATTTAAAAGAGTTATAATTTGAATTTCAAATGTAAAAAAAAGTTTGAAAGTTGAATTCGAAAATTTAAAACTAATTTTAATTAGAGATATTTTAAATAATTATTAGAAAGGATAATAATAATAATAAGCAGGAAGGAAAAATAGAAGTGGGTACTGGTACGGGAAACGGGGACAAATACGTCTGACTACGGATACAAGAAAAATAATACATGAGAGAAATACAGACAAAAAGTAATGATAAAAAACAGTCGTTACAATATGGCATCCAACAATGAACGGTGGTGTGACGAGAGAGCCACACCTAGATCTGGGGGCATCCATAGAGTCGAGGACATCGACAAATTGTCAAGCAAGTTTGACTTGCTGTCGACCCAGATCTCCGCATTGATGGTAGGCGCCGGTGGCGCCGGTACACAACAGATTGCTGCGGTGGAGTCCGAAGTTTTTGGAGAGTTCGACGGTGGTGACATCTCACCACCGTTAGATCAGGCGAGCGCATTATTTTACAATCCTACAGGGAATGCGCCTTTTCCACCACGAACCAACTCCAACCCAGCCTACTCTCCCAACAACAGGAATCATCCCAACCTTAGCTACCGAGCGCCTTATCAACAGCCGGCTCAGCAACAACAGCAGATATATCAGCCGGCTAGGCCTCAGCAGCAGTTTCAGCAGCAACAATTTCAGCAGCAACAACTTCCATAACAGTATCAACAATATGCTCCTAGGAATCAGCAGCCCACCCAGCAGCAATACGGCCAGCAGAGGGCCATCTCTCCGGTTGAGTCCCTCTTGACTCAATACATCGCCAACCAGGAGAAGATAAATCTGAAGCTGGAGATGGGACAAAGAGTCCTCACTGATCAGGTGACCCAGCTGGGGTTGCAAGTGGTGAACCTTTAGAGACCGCAGAATTTATTACCGTCACAGCCTGAGGTGAACCCGAGGGGGGTAAATCGGACCCTGGCGCTCACGCATGAGCATGAGAATGTGTCCTCCATCGTCTTGAGGAGCAGAACGCAAATACCTACGAGAGAGCCCCCCAAAGGACCGGAAGCACCGTTGGTCGTGGAACGACCAACTGAGAAATTAAATGATGACGGTGCTTCGTCGCCCAAGCCAACTACTCCGGATGGAGTTCATAGAGAGGAGAAGAAAAAGGATGAGGAAGTGAGCCTAAGAGTATTCAAGCCCGTTGTGCCTTTTCCACAATGGCTTGCCCAAGCCAAAATCGATGAGAAGTATGGCAAATTCTTTGCCATGGTGAAAGATCTGAGCTTACAAATCCCCTTCCTCGAGGCCATCGAGACAATTCCCTCATATGCCAAATTTCTGAAAGACTTGGTGACACGGGGATCTAGAAAAGAGAAGGTCGTGTTAACGGCGGAGTGCAGCGCACTCATTCAGCGCGCAAATCCGCCCAAGCTCAAGGACCCAGGAAGTTTCTCCATCCCTTGCTCTATTGGGGAAGTGCAAATCCAGAGGGCGCTCGTCGATCTAGGAGCGTGCATCAGCTTAATGCCCCTATCGCTGTACAAGAGAATAGGGATGTGAGACTTAGAGCCCACCGGCATGACATTACAACTTGCTGACCGTTCGGTCAAGTACCCGGTGGGAGTAGTGGACGACCTCCCCGTCGATGTGAGAGGAGTACAAGTACCGGTTTATTTTGTGGTGATGAACATGCCGGAAGACAAGCACACTCCTATTATCCTGGGATGGCCCTTTATGGCAACCGCCGGAGTTTTGATAGACGTGAAGAATGGGAAGCTTTCCCTCAATGTCGGCCAAGAAAGAGTCGAATTTGACTTAGGCATGTCGATGAAGCACCCAAACCCCTCGGACGATCCTAGTAACAGTATACTGGAGAGCGAAGAAGATAGAGCTGTTGAAACAAGTGCCTGGGAAGTACTCTCGAGGAATCCCCCGACCACTTGGGAGGTCTTGGAGAGCGAGTTGGCTCCCCAAAGAATGAAGCTGCTAATGAGGCGATCGCGCGACATGTGATCCCTCCCGGATTCCCAAAAGCTCCTCCTACGAGGAGGAAAGGCAAAGAACCCATGGACCTCACCGGTGATGAGGTCCGGATCCTGAAAATGATGGCAGTAGACGCCAATTTGAGGGAGAAGCCCCCGGATCCTGTCAACAAAGGAAGGGTAGTTGAGCAAATCTTCTTACAGTCGTCGACTACACCAATAGCCACAAGCTCTGGAGTTGAAGAGATGCCGGATTTTGGGCATCACCCGTATCGCCCCCCATGAACATCATCAACGGGCGTCGAGCTAAACGACGTTAAACAAAAGCGCTTCATGGGAGGCAACCCATGCTCTAAACTTTTGTTTCAATTTTTAGGATTATTTTTAACTTTATTTTATCTCTTTTTATAAATAAATCCAGCCGCAAGAACTTCCGTTGTGGAACTTAGGCGATTTGTGGGTTTTTGCAGAAAACAAGGCCCCAACCGATCGGTTCATAACTTAACTGATCAGTTGGGATGTATCAGCTTACGGCCATGTCTGCCACTGAATGAACCGACCGGGTGAGGAAAGAAGAGACCGGTTGGCAGACCGGGTGACCTGGGGAAACTCTCGGGAAAATTTCAGGGATTTGTAAGCAAGACCGGTTGAGGGACCGGGTGAGAACCCCTAAACTTTCGGGAAAATCTGTGGAGCGGCCAACCGATCAGGTGAGTTATCACCCGACCGGTTTGCCTGTAGCACTTTTTCAGCTTAAAATTTCGACCTAAAGTCAACCGATCGGGTGACAACTCACCCGACCGGTTCGACTTAAATCCCTATAAATGCCCCCCCCCCCCCCCCCCCCCCCCCCCGCCCGTTCGATCCGCCCTCACCCGATTTCGAATTCCAGATCGACGCTTCGACTCCCCCTCTTGTGCCTGACCTCGTTCTTCCCCTAAATCAACCCCAATCGATCTCCCCCTCTCCCTATCCATCTCTCCATCGATTTCTCCCCTTCCTCCTCGATTTCACCCGCGAACAAAACCCTAACTTTCACCCATTCTCCTCCAATTTCGAAACTTGCTGAAAGGATTGCCGCGGCTTCACGGGTGCTCCTGTCGAGTAGCATTGGGGCGTCTACAAGCAACGGTCTTCATCTCATTTGGGTAAACTCGCTCCTTGGCTCAATTTTTATTTTGCCCTAAATATTTCATTTTTCTCGTTGGTCGTGTTAGTGTCTATTCATCATCTTTTGCATACACTCACGCACACACACGACTCCTACACAATGCCTCCTCGCCGTGCTAAGCCCACCGACGCCAGCTCTTCCAACCCTAGGCCCACCCATCACGCTCGTCGTACACAACCCCCCGCTCAATCCACCACCACCAATTCATCTACCACCCCATGCACCACTTCCCCCGCTTACATTGGCGATGCCGAATTCGGGGTGTCATTCCAAGACGACGACCAATCCGACCGATTCGCGAGCATGATCCTCCTAGTTGGACATGGTGGTCGGATAACTCAGGAGTCCGTCGACCGAGACATGCCCTTTCTTTAAAGCTTCATTCGACACATTCGCACTGACCCACCCGGTGTCTCCGAGCTTCACATCCCACCCCCCACCACTACTGGTCCCCAGCACAGGCCCCCATCACCACCCCGAGAGGGTGGTGCCTCTGCTTGATATTTTCACATCCCGCTTTTGTCCCCCTATTTTTAGTGCCCATCTATCTTTGCGGGGCCTTGCTTTATCACTGCCTGGGGGAGGACCCATTCACGTGCCTAATCGCTTCCTTTTTATTTCTATTTCCTTTCTTTTCTTTTATTGACATCCCCCTTGCATATCCCTGCACTTTCACGATCACATCATCTTGCTAGCATTGTCATGTCTAGCTTGGGGGACGTCTATTTTGCTGTGTTGTCGTGTTTTGTTTTCTTTGTGTGTGTGCTTGTTTCATTTTTTTTGTGTCGTGTCATTTTTCTTTCTTTCTTTTTCTATTTTTATGTCGTGTGGTTTGATTTTGATTTTTCTTTATTTTCATTTTCGTATCTGTGTTCTCCATGTTTTTCATTTCTTTTTGTGTCAGTGCGTACCCCCCATTTTCATTGCCCTCCCGTGCTCACTCTTATTGCATTGAGGGCAATGCAAGCTTCAGCTTGGGGGAGTCGCACTTTGTGCGTCATTTGAGTCTTTCTTTTTCATTTTCGTGTCGTTTTCATCGTGTTTTAAATTTTTCTTTTCTTCTTTTTATCTCTTTCTCCTAAAGATGAACCCTATGATGAATTTCCACATAATCACACACACCTAGCATAGCAACGATAATCACACTCACTAGCCCTAGGATATCGAGTCCCCCTGCATTTCACGCATCGTGGGTCCACTTAGCTTTTTGTGAGTCGTGTGTCGTGCCTAGCTGTTTGGTGTGCTTCTACTTTGTGATTTTAAATTATATACCTGTCCAGGAATGACCCCTAGATTATCATGCTTCGATTTGAATATGCGGTATTTGTTTCTCGTATCTGCTTCTGCATGCTTTATATATATCGTGTACTTCATTTCGCATCTGTCGGGATTCCATAATTAAGGACTAGGATAACCCATTTAGCCCATGCTCTAATTAGCGAGAATAGTTTCCTTTGCCCAAGTGTTTAGATTCCGATTTATTTTTGTTTTACTTGGTGCAAATCCCCTCGTCGTGTGCCGTTCTCCCACTTGGGAGAGTACACATGTGTATAGCCAAAAACCCAAAAATTCAAAAAAAAATAGAAAAGAAAAGAAAAACCCAAAAAGAAAAGAAAAGAAAAAATTGTATAGCCAAAAATCCAAAAAATACAAAAACCCAAATCCCCAAAAAAATTCCAGTGTGAATATTTTACTACTTGCCGAGAATAAAGGGAAGGCGAGAATTTGCACTGAGTGTTCTACTCCACATCATCTCAACCTCCATCGGTTTCGAAAACACTTGGCTTAGGAACTTTTTAGCTATTATCTAGGCTATAGTGTGGTGATTTCCTTAACCCTAGTTGTGGAGTCCCTGACGCATGATATGTTTCGATTCTCTCTCTATTCTCATGCATGCTTGAGCTTTATATTCACCGCTTAATTCGAATCGAATCGATATTTGGGTCATTTCTTGGATTTGTGTATATCGAGCTTTATCGCACATCGTAGATAGTGACACCGTCTGCTAGCACACGACCACACTCACTCACGCTTCATCGCGTGGGCCCACGGCACTTGTCTGGACTCGTATTCCTTGGTTTAGTGATGTGATTTGGTGTTTGCTTGCTTGGTGTGTCGTTTTTGATTTTGTTGGCCCTGACGGGTGATCTAGGATATAGAGTGTCCTTTTTCTCTCTTTATCTTTATTTTTCTCTCTCCGAGCTCCTACTCTCACTCGTCTTCCTCGAGGACGAGGAAGAGTTCAGCTTGGGGGATTTTGACGTGCGTTTATATTTCATATATTTACGCACGTTTTCTTCCGTGTTTTTCCGTATTTTACCACTGTCTTATATTCGTTTTCTCGTGTTTTCTTGTTTTCTTTCACTTTTCCGTGTTTTCCATATTTTGCAGGAGTTTACAGGCATAGGGGACATAAAATGATGATATCGCAAGTCCCCGGAGCAACGGGAGGAGTCACGCGTGATCCAGGGGGTCAAACGACGATGATATCATCTTTCAGCCCCTCACCCGGTCGGTTGGTCATCTTCAACCGATCGGGTGATGCACGCGTGCACCACCCGGATGCAGCTTTGAGCTCACAAGAAGTCACCCGGTCGGTTCAGTGACCGGGTCAAAAGCCCAAACTCTCTGGAAATCGAAGCTGATTGCCAACCGATCGGGTGACTTTCACCCGATCGGTTCACCTGTAGCTGAATCTCCGGAGCCAAAACACGGTCAGCTCAACCAGCCTCCTCACCCGACGGCACCAAGATCCAACCGGTCACATTCATATGTCAACCGACTGGGTGAAGATGACCGGGTGAAATCCCGCATCGCGCTGTAAAAGTTGGAAACAGGTCACCCGATCGGTTGACTTGTCACCCGATCGGGTGATACCTTTTCCTTTATATAGAACCCTAGGTTTTCCAGAAACGGAAGTTAGTTATTTTTTTACTGTTTTCTTCGTTTTGTGACGGCTGTAATTTCCCAGTTTTTGTAAGTTTTCAGATCTTTGTCAAACTTTAGTATTATCTTAATTGCTTTACTACCATCGCATTTCTATTGTCTGATTATGATTTTGACGGTTCATTTTCGTTTAGATCGCTTTTTACTAAATATGTGTGAGTAGTTTCCAAATCTGGGATTTTGGCGGAAACCCCTTCGTGGGCTCTTCCCGATGCGTCCATAGGGCTAGGAAATCGATAGGGATTAGGAATCTAACGGTTACGCGGGGTGTTTTATTGTCATCGGCGGGAAAAAGACCGCCTCTGACCATTGGGCCAAGGGGGAATAAACTTGGCGGTTGACTCCCTAGCCATAGCTCACGCCCTTAGCGTAGACGTCGAATCCTAGCGCACGGGAGCGGCTGGATGAGACGTTGAGAGTTATCGTTGTGAGCTTAGTGCTCCCGGAGTCGATCAGTGTTAATGGACATGGGAGTGCCCACTGATCGAACCCGGAAAGTCCGGCATATCATCCTGGGCACCGACCGGAATATCGGGCCCATGGGATACCGGTACCACTTTTAGAGGCAACGTCTCACCAATAGACCCTAATTCCGATCGCTATCCTTCCCGTAGGCCGTATCGGCGAGAATCGCACGATAGGGTGGAAGCCAGAGTCCCGGGTTTTTTCCTTTATATTGTTTATACCTTGCATTCCATTTACCGTGACAACCCATCACTCGATCCGGGCTAGCTCGCCCATGGGGTGATTTTGATCCTCTTTGACACAAGCACATCCACGCCTCCCTGAGTTCGACCCCCAAGCCACACTACAACACCGTGCGCTTGCGGTTACAAATATTTAAATCTCACGCCCCCGATCATATTATTGCACACATCTAGCACGCCACAAACGGGGGGCGTCATTGGGATAAACTGATAGTCGATAGTTGAGTGTGGGCTGGGTGGTGAGATGAGTTGGAGAGACACTTGTACTCTTTGGAGTTGTTTTGGGGCGTTGATTAGTGAGAATTGAAAACTTGTATAAAATATGCACAATTGTCATGCCCCGCTTCCCAAAACGATGGAAACGAAATGTGCCTAAGGCTCGCTTAGGCCGGAGCTGTGAAGCTCGGACCCAATAAGCGTCTGTAGGGATACCATTTAAAATTTTCAGGCTCTTGCATTTATAAAATTCGGAACAACAGAAAGTACATAAAGAAAGTTGCATTCATTAATAAAAAGAGATAATATCCAGCGAGTACAAAAGTCTAAAAAAGAAGCCTAAGCATGGAAACAAACTACCGAAAGAGAGCAAACTAAAAGTAGTAACCTCTGAAAGGCAGCAACGGAGAAGACCTCTAGGTCTGGTCCTTGTCCATGCACGTACTCTGGGTCGACGTCCTCGGGCTCCACGTACTCCGGCTCGACACCTGACGTACAGAACCCAAGAGAAAAGGAACTGTACGTCAGGTAACGTCTACAAAAGAGGGTTAGACTCTACTGCAAGTGTACTAAATTTAAAGCAACGATTTACTGGTTGATTAACATGCTGGGGTTATAACATGACAGTAAAAGAAGGTAAACGGTGCAGGAAAAGTAAACACGACAAGCAGTAACCGTAGCGTATGCTACCGACTACAGAACTAACCTAAGCGGGTCAAGACGAGACAAGACAAGACAAGACAAGACAAGACAAGACATGTGTGACTCGAAGGGTTCACTCCTTACGGTTCGAGGGGGATCAGACACTCTCCCCGTGCGCACACTCAACCCTACCCCAACCCAAGTGCTCAAGACAAGACGATGCAGGGATCACTCTCGCGATGAGAGCATCTGAAATACCCGGAGGCTTTTTTTATAACAGGGATCACTCTCACGTGGAGAGCATCCGAAACGCCCGGAGGCTTTTTGTGTAACAGGGATCACTCTCGCGTGGAGAGCATCCAAAATGCCCGAAGGCTTTTTGTGTAACAGGGATCACTCTCGCGTGGAGAGCATCCGAAACGCCCGGAGGCTTTTTGTGTAACAGGGATCACTCTCGCATGGAGAGCATCTGAAATTCCCGGAGGCTTTTTGTGTAACAGGACATGACATGACACGCAAGGAATTGTTATTCAAGGGGGTCCACACGCACGCACACATAGGAAAACCCTAAGGTGGCAATTATTGTTGTTGCGCTTAGACTTCATCGTCAAGTCTAAGTCATCAAGGGGGTCCCGAACGCTATCATTTCGCGTCCGGTTCTCTTTGTTCACATTTTCACAGTTCTAAGAGTCCAGGCCTAAGCACGGCCGAAAGTACAAGTGAGTACACTTGCCTGCGGTGGCGAGTGCGTCGTCTGTCTGGAGCGTCCCGTCGAAGTGGTGCGTCAGCGAGGAATCCGTCTGAAACGGGTCAACGACGGTGTCAGGACACGTTTTTCATCATTCCTATTAGAGTTCATTTCTAGGTTAAACATGGCTACCCTAACAGTCACATGTCAAGATGTCTGTTCAGCCTATCCGACGATTCTATCCTATGTGCACAGTCAAAAAGTCCGATCGTCGATCGACGGTTCCATATCGTTTTAAAGAAGCAGAAAGTAAATTTAGTGATTAGGTTGCCAGTTTTAATTAGGTTTTAGATGACTTAATGTGTGGGTAACTACGAGTAGGGTGATACCAACCTAGTATAACGATCGTGCGTGGATCTGGCGTCGGGTCTGGAAACGGCAGCGGATCGCGTCGCGACTCATGTTCCCGGAACGTCTCGTGTCACGCCCCGCTTCCAAAAAATATGGAGGCGAGACGTGAGTATGTCCGCTCAGACTTGAAGCTGCAAAGCTGCAAGTCCGATAAGCGTCAATAAACATTAAATGGCAGGTCCTTGCAGTTGTGATGCGAAACAAAGATAATAATAAAGAAAATGAGACAAAAGCAATCTCAGAATATCCATAAAATAAGTTTCAACATCACAGAAAAGCCACCAGGCTAAAAGAAAGGAATCTAAAAGGGCCCCAGCATGGCCAACAAAAGTACAACGAACAAAGTAAGGTGCCACGCACCGCAACTGACAGCAATCCTAAAACAAAAGAAGCTTAGCAAGGTCACTAAGACAGGTCACCGGTGTCCGCAAACTCCTCCTGGGCAGACCTGGACTCAGGCTCAGCGTCAGCAATTACCACGTACTCAGCAATGGTCTCTGGCTCAGGGTCTAACATGTGACACCCAAAAGAGCAAGGGGCACATGTCAGCAAGTCTACAAGAGACTTGTGCAAGGAAGCTGAAAGTAAAAGTAAACAACCTAGCTGGTCTAGCATGATGCAATGACATGGCAGATATAGCATGAGTGCAACAAGTAAGGTAAAGTACGAGCATGGCATTTAAATCATGGCATGGATGTCAAGTTTTGCAAGAACAAACACAAGTACAAGGACAAGACTAGTAAGCACGTCATGCACAGAGATTACGCCTTTTGGCTAGAGTGGCTGATCGGGCCAACTCCTAAGCTCAAGTGATCGCTTATCCCTACCCCTCCACATGTATCGGGCATTGGCTTTTGACCAACACATGAGGCCCGCTTCTGGATCACGAGCCAGGAAGTGTTTTTCATGATGGCATAGGGGTGCACCTAGCCTGAACAAGGAAGTACAAGTATTGTAGCGTGTGCTACGAATGCAACATTCAACTTGGATGACATGTAAGATGCAATGCATGGCAGATAACAGTTTAAGTGCGTACAGATAAGGAATTTAAACATGGAAGATAACAATGCATGAATGACATGGCAGGGTGACAGATCTAGCTTCGTTGTCAAGCTAGATCTTAAAATTGCGTCTAGACAGGTATCATTTCACTGTCTAGTCTCTTTTATGCTAAAAACAAGGAAGTGTCCTAAAAACATGGCCCTAAGCAAAAGTTGGCAAGTTTCACTTGCCTGAAAAGGGACGTGCTGATAGTCACAAGATCAAGGAGTCTAGTTCTGCCTACGAGCCCAAACACCAATCATCACACCAACCTACAGTCCCGTATTCATTATCTTCACTTAGTGAATTAGCCAACACAATAAAATTACAGTTTTTATCTTGTTAACATGCGGTGTGGGTTCCTACGGAGAGAGACTTACCTCAACACGACGCGAGAGCTACTCTGACGTCGGGTAGCGATGCCAGGGGGATTTCAATTGCTCAACGGTACGGAGCGTCCGGTTCTCTGTCAATAAAATACGTGCATGATTGAGTTCGTAACTACGGACTAGAATTTTTAGATAGCCCTAAAACGTCTAATGATCCGATTCTAACAAGTTCTCTATCCTACGACGAGGTTCACATCAATATTAATGAACGTTAGATAACCAACATGTTATCTTCATTAAGTGGTTATTATGAAGAAATCAATTTATCAAGCAACCTAGGCTATCATTAGCTAGAAGTCATGTGCACAAATTATCAACCCTACGAATCATACTGACATCATCCTGTTAAACCACTCATTGTTCATCATCTATTAATGGTTTAAAGAACTATTAGCATTAGATATTGGTGTGGTATAACGAACGCTTACTAACCGTTGAGAGAACTCCCCCTACGCTGCCACCGGGGTCAGATCATCGAGGAGAGGTCGTCAACAGCACGGGGCAGTCGCTGTCGTGTGGAACGCCGCAGCAATAGCGAATAGTAGCGACTGCTGCACTTGACAGCCCCGGGGAGGCGCTTTCCGATGGGAGTTGGCCGGAGGAAGGCCGCTGCAGCACGTCGGGGAGGCGATGGGGTAGGTCGCCGGTGCCGGGAGAGGTCAAGCGCCGCCGTGCGCGCTGCTGCGAGGAGCAGCGCTGTGGGCAGCTGCGAGGGCATCGGGTGTGCTGTTCGCACACCGGCGGAGTAGTGGCGGCGGTCTCCGGCAGTTAACGATGGAGAATGGTCGGGGGAGGTCGACGTTGGGAGGAGGAGGCCGGTGGCTCAAGATCGGAGCTGGGAGAAGTCGCCGAGAGCGGCGATGGGCTTTAAGCGTGTAAAAAAAGAAGGAGGTGGCCGGTTCCTAGGTTGGCTGTGAATGAAAAGATAGGTTAAACAATTTAAACCCTAGGTTAAAACTTATTGGGTATGGGCTGCACGTCGGCTAGGGGCCTGTGGTTGGTTTGAATAAGAAAGAAATAGTTATAAAGTTGTAGCTATCATCTAATATTAAAACAAGAGCCTCACACTCCCAAAAAGGCTGAATTTGGCCCAAGCAACCAAGTGGGCTGAGTCAACAATGGGAGTAATTTAATATTAATTAATCATTAGGGAAAAAATACAATGGAACTTAGGGTTGAAATACAATATGTTGGGCCAAAAACTGCAAGTAGATCAAACGAAGCCCAAAAATTGTGAAATAAATAATGGGGTGACCGGGACGACGAGAGAAAGAAGACAGAGAAGACGGATCACAATTTCGACGTCGATAAACGAAATTAAAAATAAAAAGGTCTAGTGACAAAAGTGAAAATCGTGACGTCTCTTCAAATAAGATCAAATCGTGGGAGAACGACCCGTGAAATGAAGTTCCCAATTAACACCACAATTTTAATACTTTTAGAGAGGGTCACAACGGCATATCACACTATAGGGTTTGGATACAGACAAGATCTAAAATAAATACATGCACGAAAAGCGTATATAGGATACGGGGTCCAAAAGCGATGGTAATCTCAAGTTGGGCAAACATCGGGGGTTAGCTTGCTAAGGATGCAACCAAGGTGCTACGGCCCTATCATCTCAACGAAACGACTCGCATACCAAGCACAAGACCAATCAGGTACCCGAAATTGTTATACGCACAGTCGTATGACGAATAGCGAGTACCGGCCATTACATCCTCCCCACCTTAGAATAAAGTCCGTCCTCGGACTTCCTAACTATAAATATAACTCTCGCCAGACTAGTAGCTATCCCGATCATATCACACTATAATTCAACCAGGTATAGTCATTACAAATGCTTATACATGCACTAGGTAGTTAAGCAATAGTACTACTCACATGTATATATTCACGCACATTATACACTTATACCTATTATAGTCAGTCAAGTTTGTACACGTATTTCAATCATATATATGCATACATCACTTATATAATTACCACTTACCTAGCACAAACAATAGTTCAGATACTCCCATAAGAATAGTCTCACACTAGCAAATACAATCATTGCTCTACGTATAGATAGCTACCTATGCACAAAACAAACATGGGTATACTACTCCCTAATATTCATCCGATACCAAACATCTCAACACATGTACTCACACCATACCATTATTGAATCAAGTTTCACTATATCTAATATACATTCACCACTACTATAATTTCACAATGTATAGTCATTCAAATGCATGCAAATATTTCACCATAACTTCACATTATATACGGCCCTATAACTATACTCACGACACGTCACATATATCATAGTCACCAAAACTTATAACTAGGCACATACTTACCCGTGCATGGTGCATACCCATACACGCTATCATTTCATTTATATATACCAATCATACCATTATATACTTATCACATCTACACACCTATTTTAGCTAGCACACATACGTTCACACAGGCAAATCCTTAGTAAATAACTATACCACAAGACCAACACCTATAACTATATACTGGTATAGCGACCCACAATCATGTGTGTAACACAACCAGGCACAAGCAATCCTATCACTATACATACATCATCCATCGCTATATTCATGGTACTACACGTAAACCACAGACATATGTACAATATAATTAGAGTATACCCACTCAAGCTTGAGTGAGACTCGAAACACATATCAGAATACTCTATATACGTAACACGGTATTTATACCTATACCAATACCACTCCAAAGTATACACATCTACCAATATAACCATATACATACCATATGTCAATCACACTTAATATTTAGTCAGGTAACACCCACATAGTTTAATTACTTTATATATCATAATAATAATACAGACATCAGTACACATATAATTATAATAACCTCCTAATATATATGCATTCATCGTATAGTCACACATATGTAATATATATATTCACACCATATCCATCTACCTATAATTAGTATACCAACACCTCTACTTATCCATACGTAGTTAAGGTATGTAATGATCGTGTATACCTCATGGTATACACGCACACAACATCCCGTAAAAGCAAGCAATACCGATCAAAATTATAATCATATTACCATACGTATATCACATATATATACTCATGCAGCAAAAACATAACTACTTACGTCTAAGCACAATACATATCTACGTACGAGTACACACTCACACGTACTAACACATAGGTCATATAATAGGCCTACTCACTTAACTATAAGTACACCCATTATCATTACACCTAACATACACATGACTTACTAATATATTATATACCAAGCATTCACAAGTATCTTCAAACTACATACACTACTCGTATATACCCCAATACAATTTCCAATATCTATACAGACATCCCTAAGTGGTATAGCTATCCGCACATATATAATAACACCATCATATATACAACTTCACACATATATCACGAATAACACTGATTATACATACATAATACAAGAGTCAAATATTAATATCCTAAGGGTAGCATGCTCATATGGGTCCACGCACTCCACCTATATACATGCACCACCACAACAAACAACTTATACTAATGGGCCCACCAAACTATACTAAGTTTGACACGGCAACGACAAGCACTAATGGCTAAACAATATGAAAGTAACAGAAGCCAAAGCTTAACGAAGGAAGATCGAAAAGCACGAGTTCCAATAGGGCGAAGATAAGGGAACAGTTTAGTCAGGTGAATCAGGGGTATACTTGTGAACGTTTAGGTGGAAAAGAAATATGTAATTATGCTCTTATAAGGTACAGAAGAATGGTGTGTAACAGTTATAGGGTAAAAAGAAGAGTACAAAACCGATCATACCTCAAAAATTGGAGTTCTCTTATGCATAGAAAAGTATTGGTGGGTGATAAAATGAGTTGTTCGAAATGAGTTTGAGTCGTATTTACATAATAAGAAAAATGATTTATTAGCTTATTGAAAATCATTATAAGGAAGATTAGAACATTCTCACAAACATTAAGGACGTAGGTTAGAAAATATTAGGCGGCAGTAATTTAATATAATCTCGACAAACTTTTGAAATCCAAAGGATGAATTTAGATTAACTGAAGTGTAGAAGATTTAAGCTCATGTTAAATGCTTTCAAAGTCTTTAAACTAGGAAAAATTTAAAAAAATCAATATTGAAACTACTTTAAGAGGAACCAGGCTTTGCCAAAAGAAGCTGTTTTATACAAGGATTTTAAAGTGGGAGTGCGACATACCTAGAACTGAAAAATATTAATAATTGAAGTTCTATTTATCTTTGGAAAATATTTTAAAGTATGTATGGTAAGCGATTATAATGAATTTCACAGTAAAAATATATATATATACCGAAATATCAAAATAGTAATAAAGCTTTTAAACCGAAATGCGAAGAATATAGATTAGAAAATTGTCACGAGATGGTAATTAAATAGTCCTCGAAATCTACAAAAGGAATTTTGACTCAATCGAAAAGTGAGGAATTTAAATATATACGTAGAGGGTTTAAAACAAAATTTAAACTTAGCGAAAACTTTTAGAAAAAGGGAAATCAAAAATAGCTTTGAGGGTATCAAGTTTTGCGTATGGGGAACATTCGAAAGATCAACGATTATCGTCATGTGGCGATCATTTGATTTGAGGCAAGGAATTTGGTCACATGATCGAAATACAAACACGCCTAGGATATGACTCAGGAAAATCTACGGGAACTCCTACGGTCGACCAACTAAAGATTAGGAAACCTGGCGCTATGACTTCCTAAGGATCTAGACTGTAGTGAAATGCGCTCAGCTTGGCCCGAAATCGATGGACCCAAACGAACGACTAAGGAAATTATAGGAGTCTAATATGGTCAGAGTTAGGCAAGAACCACTAAGGTAACTCCTAAGGCAATCAATTCCTAGCAGGAGTCTAACTAACAATCAGGGACCTCTAACTAGCAAGCACAGACGTCTAACTAAGTCTTCTTACCACCTAGTGACATAGAAAAAACGATTAGAACTAGGCTCAAGGCTTATGACTCGGATGTTGCAATTTATTTAATGGACATTCTATAATTATTATCGTTGTTCCAATAATTCGCAGTTGCAAGAGGACCTGCATGGGCCACCAACAAAACCTGTCACGCCCCGCTTCCCAAAAATATGGAGGCGAGACGTGAGTAGGTCCGCTCAGACTTGAAGCTGCAAAGCTGCAAGTCCGATAAGCGTCAATAAACATTAAATGACAGGTCCTTACAGTTGCGATGCGAAACAAAGATAATAATAAAGAAAATGAGACAAAAAGCAATCTCAGAATATCCATAAAATAAGTTTCAACATCACAGAAAAGCCACCAGGCTAAAAGAAAGGAATCTAAAAGGGCCCCAGCATGGCCAACAAAAGTACAACGAACAAAGTAAGGTGCCACGCACCGATAACTAACAGCAATCCTAAAACAAAAGAAGCTCAGCAAGGTCACTAAGACAGGTCACCGGTGTCCGCAAACTCCTCCTGGGCTGACCTGGACTCAGGCTCAGCGTCAGTAATTACCACGTACTCAGCAACGGTCTCTGGCTCAGGGTCTAACATGTGACACCCAAAAGAGCAAGGGGCACATGTCAGCAAGTCTACAAGAGACTTGTGCAAGGAAGCTGAAAGTAAAAGTAAACAACCTAGCTGGTCTAGCATGATGCAATGACATGGCAGATATAGCATGAGTGCAACAAGTAAGGTAAAGTACGAGCATGGCATTTAAATCATGGCATGGATGTCAAGTTTTGCAAGAACAAACACAAGTACAAGGACAAGACTAGTAAGCACGTCGTGCACAGAGATTACACCTTTTGGCTAGAGTGGCTGATCGGGCCAACTCCTAAGCTCAAGTGATCGCTTATCCCTACCCCTCCACATTTAATTCATGGCATGCGTGTGATTGAGTTAATACAAAAGCAAGGGCCGTTGATCTCCCCCAAAAATGCGTTGTAGCCCTTGCGTTTTGGGGAAGAGCAAGGGACGTTAATCTCCCCCAAAAATGTCTCTTGCTCTCCCCCAATACAAACAGTTGCATGCTCTCCCCCAGGTCATGCAAAGAAGCTGAGTTAATACAAAATTCTGAGTTAATACAAAATTTTGGGGACCCACAAATCAAAAGGCTGAGTCTTCATCTAAACCGTTGATTCTATAAGAATTAATCCCGGCCGTCTTTCTATCAACCCCTTTGTCCTAGTCAGCTTGTCCTAGTCAGCCCTAGGATTCAAAAATCGCTGTCAAATGTATAATAGATGTGTACCTATACATCTGTAACTCTATAACTATTGAATATGGCTTGTCGAGCATATTGAGATGATATACTCATGTGCATATGACTATGGTATATGTACGAATGATTATATGTCTATGTGATTGTATTTGAAGTATATGTGTTAATATATGGTTGACTTAATAGTAATGTGTAGAATTGAGTTATATACTTGATTGAGGTGCAGGTAGTGTATCGATGTACTGTGTAGTGACTATATACTGTATGTGATGTATGCATATGTAGAGTGTGCAGATGCATGTGTGGACCCTTGAGTACCACCCCAAGTATGTGTGGATATGTCTTAAGCATATTAGTGTTATGTGTTGATATATGTGATGAGTATATGATACATGTATGGCTGTAAGCCGGTACGCTTACACCTGTATATGGATGAATATAGTTTTGTATGGCTATTTATGTGTATTGATATTGATATGGTAGATCTTGTGCGATGATACATCTGTGAATGTTGGATGGATACTAGGAGACATACATGATTGTATGTCTGAGTATAGAGGTGCATGCGTATATGTTAATATATGGTAACCTATGAGGAGTGTGTATCATGGACCTATATAGTTGATTGAGCCCTAGGCGATGTATAAATATGGCATGCCGTCTGTATTTGTAATATGCGGTGTATATGTACATACTGATTGTGTAGATCCATGTGCGGATCTTTGTGTTCCACTCAGGTATGAGTGGGCATGCCCTAGGTGTATTAATGTTTTGTGATTGATATATATATATACTAGAAATTTCCAGTGCCCAAAGGGCACTGCGATTTGAGAGGGGGGCCCACCACGCCTAAACCAGCGCACTGTGAAGTGTGAGGGGGGCCGCGTCTATACATAGCCCTCCAAATTTTAAAATTTTAAGTTTACAAACCAAATTTCAATTTTCAAATCTTCCCCAAAAATTTCCCCCCAAAACTTATCCCAGTCCTATTCATCAAGCCCTCATCCTAGTCATAAGTTACTTTGTCCTAGTCACTTGTCCTACTTTGACAAAATTCAAATTCTTCATCAAATATAGAATAGATTTTCAAATCTTTCCCACAAATTTCCCGCCAAAACTTATCCCAGTCCTATTCATCAAGCCATCATCCTAGTCATAAGTTACTTTGTCATAGTCACTTGTCCTACTTGGACAAAATTCAAATTCTTCATCAAATATAGAATAGATATGTGTATATATGTATATGTGTATATATATATTTTTTGACGAGTAATAATGTTACTTTATTGAAAAAACACAAAACAATACAAAACATCCACAAGGGGCCTAGAAAGATGGTAGAGAGAGTGGGGATAGGGCACAAGCGCCGTCACCCACAACTCACTAATATCCCCCTAGGGAACCCTTTGGCCAGATATGTACACATATATAACAAAGATCATACATCAACGAAGCCCCAGTTAGCAAAGGGGACAGAGGCCCCAGGCTGATCGTGGTCAAAATCTCGGAGTGCCAGGAGAATATCCCGTGAAATTGTCTCAAAGAGGCTGATTTTGGATACCCCCTTACCTTCAAAGATTCTACTGTTTCGTTGTCTCCAAATGTGCCATACCATAGAAGCTAAGGCAGTCTTCGCAAGAGTACCTATATATGTATATATATATACACATATATATATATATACATATACATGTATATATATATATGTATATATATACATGTATATATATATATATTTTTTGAAAGGTAAGCGTGGTAATTTATTGATAATAAAATACAGTATGTACATCAAAAACGCTATAGAGAGTGTTTGGGCTAGGGAGAGGAGAGGGCACAAGCGCCGTCACTCCCCACTAGCGAAAACACCTCCATACAAACGCAAATTTACAGAGAATCATACTAATCAAAAATATAAACTAAAGAATCATCCTTTGTCCCTGAATTCCCAGTTGGAATAAGCTTCAATCTATTCCTCCGTTGTTGGGTCTTGGCCATGCAATCCCACTCTTATGTCGGCTGCAATCTCCTCAAATAGCACGGTTTTGCCCCTCCTCTCATTTTCAAAAATCCGTCTATTTCTTTCCCTCCAGATGTGCCAGACCATTGTAGCCAAGCAGGTCTTAGATAAGAAACTCAAACAATCCTTCTTACCGAAATTAGCAAGGAAATATTCCCCCACCTCAGATAAAGAATGGTGAATGTGTCCCGGTACCTTTAATTTTAACATAGCTCTGCGGAAGATGTACCTCGAGTAAGAGCAATCAAAAAACAAGTGATCAATATTTTCCGCAGCATTATCATCACAAAGACTACAGTTGGCAGGGGCGGAGGGGACCATCTGCAAATCTTATCGCTGGTTAGCAGTTTACCTCTGAAGGCTCTGAGGAGGTTAAGCGACATTTTCGGGATATGATTAGGGTACCAGACTAATTTGTGAAGAGGGAAAGCATCGCTTCTTCTACGCACTCCATCCCAAGCTTGTTTGAAAGTGAACGACTCGCCTCGCAACCATTTCCAGCCATCTACCCCAGGTCTCAATTTGATGTTACTCAGAAGATGCCGAACACTGTCCAGAGCAGGATCATTAACCCAACCGTTGCTACCCCAATAATCGGCTACCATGGTATTACCGGCTCCCTGCGGAATTGTAAAGTGCAGATTTAGGGGCCCTCCATCAAGCCAGTGATCAACCCAGAATCTCGTTGACTTCCCGTCACGCACAATTTTCTTAATCAGCAGCTGCGAAACTGAACGGCTCCTGAGTATCCGCTTCCAGGTACCGGAAGCAGTAACATCAACCTTTGTC
The DNA here is from genome assembly GCA_030789695.1 of Scilla litardierei. NCBI lineage: Eukaryota > Viridiplantae > Streptophyta > Magnoliopsida > Asparagales > Asparagaceae > Scilla > Scilla litardierei. Next base: position 97,669,294 of record CM061135.1, on the reverse strand, counting down.
GCATATAGGCCTGCAGCCGCACCATATAGGCCCTGTAAATGAGTTGCCCAGAGGGAATTGCTAGTCAGAAGTCTCCATGTTAGCCGCATACCTGCTGCTGCATTGAGGTCCTCAAGAAGCCGGATTCCCACGCCCCCCTCCATTTTCGGCTTGCATAAATCTTCCCAGGCCCAGGATTTTGTGTTGCCCAGGATAAATTTCCTACACGCCGATGAGATAGTTCTAAGGACACTTACGGGGAGATGAAATACCTGTATCCAAAACGAGACCATTCCGTAGATTACGGACCTTACTAGCTCAATACGCCCCGCGATAGAAAGCATCGAAGAGGACCACCCCCCATCATCTTCCTACATTTGTCAACTAGCTTGCTGTAATTAGTAGCCACTGGATACTTCCGAGAAAGCGGTAATCCCAGGTATGTAGTTATAGTTGTAGAAATTTTGATCCCCAGCATAGCCGCTAGGGACTCCTTGCTCTTCACCCCCTTGCTAAACATACCAGAACTCTTGTCCCAATTTACTTGGAGCCCAGAATATTCATAAAACTCTTCCAGTAAGTTTTTAATGCCCAGGAATGAGGATTTATTTGCCCTGCAAAATACCAACAAGTCATCGGCGAATAGGAGATGAGAAATCGAGCCTCTCCTCTTCATAGGATGAATCCTGTGTGAAATGATAGCTTTCTCGACAAGTATCGAAAATGTCTCCATGATAATAACAAAGAGATAGGGGAAAGTGGGTCACCTTGCCGGAGACATCTATTACTACCAAAGAAGCCATAAGGAGAACCATTTACCATTACCGAGAAGGTGGGAGTAGTGATGCATTCTCTAATCCAGGATATAAAGCTTTCGGGGAACCGGAGTTGCTTCATAAAGTAGAAGATGAAGTCACGATTCACACTATCAAACGCCTTCCGAAGATCCAACTTCAGACAGGCTCTTCCCCCCATGGGAATATTAAAATCCCTTATTTGTTCGTGAGCAATTAGTGTACAATCCGAGAGTAGTCTGCCTTTGAGAAAAGCCGATTGATTAGGGGAGATTAGTTCATGAACTACCACCTTCAGTCTATTGCAAATAATCTTGCTGATAAATTTATAAAGGACATTACAGCAGGCGATTGGCCTATAGTCTCCCAACCCACTAGCATTTGAATTTTTAGGAACCAGAGTTAGGAAGGTGTGATTGACTTGCATTAGGAGCGAACCAGAGTTGAAGAAAGATTTAATAGCTGTAATAACATCTGCCCCTAGGAGATCCCAATTATGCTGGAAAAAGAAGCCGTTATGCCATCGGGCCCCGACGCCTTGTCCGCCCCAATTTGGAAGACTGCATCCTTAATCTCCTCGCTAGACACCCTTCTGCTAAGCCATGAGGAGGAATCCTCAGTTAAGATATGCTTTGGAACCAATTTTTTGAAAGAGGTTGGGTAATTGTCCTGGTTATAGAGCGTCTTATAAAACAAAGGCGATTCCTGAATAAGGTCTCCAGCCAAAGTATTTTGCATACCTCTATCATCCACCAGATGACTCAAATTATTATGGCTGCACCTGGCTTTCATATGAGTAAAAAAGAACTTGGTATTTCTGTCACCAAGTGTAAGCCACTCCTGGCGACTTTTCTGCTTAAACATATCCTCTTCCATCTTCAGAGCTTCTGTCAATTCTCTAATCAGTTGGGATTCTCTTTTTTGTAAGCCAATATCTACATGGATAAGGGGGTGACTCCGAAGGTCATCTAATTCTTTCCTGCATTTCTCCACCATATTGTCAGCTTTAAAGTCTCTAGCCCATCCCCTCAGGACAGGCTTCAGTATACTGAGCTTTTTAACCAGACGGAACATAGGAGTTCCTTCAACAACAGTATCCCAATTATCAGAAATTACATTCTTGTAACCTGGGCAGGAGGACCAAAAATTAAATGATTTAAAAGGCCTAGGCTTAGAAGGGACCTGATTATGCAGATGAACAGCCATAGGAGAATGGTCACTAGTGCCAGCCTCCAAATAATGAACATAAGCTTCTGGTAATAAGGTGATCAATTCAGCATTTCCAAAGACACGATCAAGCTGTGCAGTAATCCGATTCGGCCCAAGTCGGTTGTTACACCAACTTAGTCTATTTCCAGTACACTTTAGCTCATGTAACCTACAGCTGCTAATACAATCTTCGAAGTCACGAACCATGATAGCGTCAAGAGCTCGCCCCCCAATCTTATCTTTTGAGTAAAGAACGCAGTTAAAATCACCACCCACTAGCCATGGAACATTGTTTTGCGAATCAGCAACAAGGCTTTTCCACAAATTAATCCTCCCCTCCATGGAATTGCGTCCGTACACACCTGTAATTACCCAAGACAAGCCACCCTCATTTTTGCAAGAGACAGAGATATGTTGGTCAGAGGAAGACAACATGACCACACGCCAAATATTAGGATCAAACCCCATTAGTATTCGACCACAAGCAGATAAATCAAAGTTATTAAAAGAGATCCACCCCCTCGGGATGAACCTCCTACCCCCTTCCGGAAGGGACTTGAGCTTTGTCTCAACCAGAATCAAGGCAGTAGCTTTTGTTTTCCTTAAATTGTCCCGTAAATCCCTCCTTCTGACAGAATTATTCAGCCCCCTGGCGTTCCAGAAAAATACAGTCATTTATCAATGGTTGATTTCCGTCCTTGACAGGACTCTTGAAGCCTAGAGCTTTTCCTGGAGGGGGCCACAGGATTAGATTCCAGCTTTTTCTTGGTAGTTTTATTAGTATCAGCTTGTGCAAGTTGTTCTTCAATTACTTGATCCCAATCTGGATTGTCCACTGCAATGCTCTCAGGAATTTGGTCCAGTTCATGGTTAGGAGCTTCATTGACTAGTGATGGCAAGGCACGGGGAAGAAGCTCAGCTGATAGAATATTTGCACTCTGTTCAAGACAACCTCCCTCCTGGGAAACTGCTGCAGCCACCAGGGAAGAGGCCTTATCACCAGTACTGAGAGATGCGATGTGAGATCCCATGCCCAAGGCCGAAGGAGCATGTACCACTGTATTTTCAGCGGCACTCATATCATAAGCAACAACACCCTCACCCTCTTTGCTGCTCACCTGAGATTTCGGCTTGCCTTTACTAGGCTCTACAACAATCACACCAGAATTCACATTAGGACATAGAGCAGTACCTGAGATGCCGGCCTCCACAGAAGTCAACGAGCCTACCATTTGTGCAGGCAAAGAAATCCCACAGTCATGCTTGGAAGCAACTCCCGGCATTTCACACCGATCTCCTCCAACTTCTTTGTCACCCGCATCCGTGGCATGGTCATTTCCCCCATTTTCAGTATTACCTCCAGACATTTCAGAAGTGTTTGCTTGGAATGAAGGGGGCTCCACAACATCTAGGCAATGGTTAGACAAGTGGCCAAAGCAGACGCACTTCGTACATCTCGGTGGCTCTCCCTCGATCTTGACATCAATGCTTATAGACGGCCCATCCTCCGTACCCACCAACACAGTCTTTGGAATGGCTTGTTTAGCATGAATTTCAACAAGGCAGCGGGCGTAGGAAAGACAGTCTTTGGAATGGCTTTTTTAGCATGAATTTCAACAAGGCAGCGGGCGTAGGAAAGACGCTCTTTCTTAGCCGTAAGCTTGTCCAAGCAAATCGGGTTACCTACCAAAGAAGCAATGCAATTGAGAATGTCAAGTGTCCACATCTCTAATGGGACACCATGCAACTGGACCCAGACTGGGACAGAGGATAGGATATCCCGCTCAAGTTTGAGACCAGCACACCAGCGTTGAAGCACCACCAGTCTGTCGTCGAACATCCATGGGCCCCCATGAAGGATCCTCTCGCATTCACCTTCGTCTTCAAATTTGAAGCAGAAAAAGCCATTGTCCCTACTATAGATTTTCACACCCTTCTTGAGGTTCCAAAGTCTATCCACCCATGAACGAATTTGGCCATAGAAAGGGGCCTCCCCCAGAACGTATCCAACAAGAGTCGACGTCCACTGCTCTGCACCGCGTGCTAGGGCGCTTTTCGGGACCATCGCCATTAACGTGCCATCCTCTTGGGCATGAGGGGGCACAAAAGCCATACCAACATCACTGTCGTACCTTCTGATATTTGAGCAAACTTCAGACCAAGATTGCTTCAGGCCAGTAGTAGAAATTTTGAAATCCACTGATTTTCTTGGAAGCTTTCTATCAAACACCATGCGGGCGTCACGAGGGATGGTTGGTTTCGTATTGTTGTAAAAGCCCCTCGGAAGCATTTTAACACCTCGATTCCCCGTAGATCTCTGCCCGAATTTGTGTTTTCCCAAATCTCCATTGAAATTCCCGACGCCTCCCAATCGATCTCCCTTATGCTTACGGCGATCAACTACCTCCCACCCGCCGTCCAGATGTTCCTCTGTGGTATTCGGTGGCCTTAGATGCACCGGCTCTGGATCATGTGAAGACCCCTGATATTTGTTTACTGAAGCAGCTGGCCGAGATCCCTCAACACGCGATGAAGGAGCGCCGCCAGGATCAATCGCCTCTACCATTTTTTATTATATATACATGTATATATATATATATATATATATATATATATATATATATATATATACATGTATATATACATATACATGTATAGATATATATATACATGTATAGATATATATATATATATGTATATGTATATATACATGTATATGTATATATACATGTATATATATACATGTATATATATAAATGAAGAATAGATATGTATATATATGTATATATATATATATACATGTATATATATATATATATATATATCTATATTATAAAACAGGGATGTTATCATGGGTTATTGGATAAGAGTTTTTGGATAAGAGTTGAGAAATTGGGTATATATGAGGGTTGTTGTTAAGAGAAATTGTAAAAGATAAGAGAAATTGAGTTTGAAATTTTAAGTTTGAAACAAAATTTTTGGGGGGAAATTAAATTTCGAAAACCGCACCGAACTCTCTTTCTCCGGTATCTATCTCCCATGTTCAGTTTCTCCTCTCACGGGAGATCTTTTTCATCTCTTCAGGTTCCAAATTTCCTCTCTCTCATTAGCAAATTCGCATCATGATTTCTCAAGCTAATTTTGGTAGGGTTAGGGCTTGAGGAGGATACCAAAGCACTGCGATGGGAGCTTCATCATCCTCCTCCTCTAAGGCACGGTTAGCGACCTCAAAGTCCTTCACCACGGGCGATGGATCTCCGTGAATTACCTTTGATGGATCTACTACGGGTGATGGATCTCCTCTGCTCGCTCTCCTAAAGCACTTACGTCGTCTGAAGGTATCTCCATTTCTCCATCAAATTTGAAGATTTTTGTGCAATTTGAGTATGTGGTTCGTTGACTGACTTTGATAAAAGTTTATATTTATCCATCTCTTTTCTGTTTCATCCTGAAATAGATATGGGTCTGTTGATTTAATTTTTTAGAATGGAGTTTTTTGGGGTTTATGAGAAATTTGGGGATTCATTCTCTATTATACTTGAAATTTGCGTTTTTGGCACTTAAGAATATGGTGATGTGAGGTTAAGCTATTTGTTAGAGTTCTGATAGATATTATGCCATTTGAAGGAATTTTAGCGATTAATTAGTAAGGTAAGGGTTTTTGCGTTTTTGGCACTTAAGAATATGGTGATGTGAGGTTAAGCTATTTGTTAGAGTTCTGATAGATATTATGCCATTTGAAGGAATTTTAGCGATTAATTAGTAAGGTAAGGGTTTTTTTTGGGTAATTTCATGTCATTCATACGGAATTCATAGAAATTTGAAATGTTTGTTGAAGCTATTGATTAAACCAAAATGCTTATATGTCATCTTTTAACTTGCATTTTAAGAGAACTAGGCAGTGTGTTTCGGGTTGTCATGAATATTGCAGTTGCAGTGGACGTTTTTGATGAGAAAATGCTTGCACATGAAGTGAAGCTTACAAAATGGGAAAGTATGGAGTTTTATGATTCAAGTCACAATTTGAATCCAGGTAATCTAGCAGTATTACCCTTGATGTTTAAATATGGGGAAATTCACAGTGATAAAATGCATGTTTGCTATGAAACATTGACACTTCAAAGGAGGCGATGTGTCTGTATTGAACACCAACACATGCAAAACATTTGACTGACATGTATTGGATACACTAAAGTCATATCCAATCTTAAAAACACAAGTGGTTACATGTCAGAGCCATGTCCTCTTTAAATAAAATCTTCATGTTGCGTGACATTTTGGAGCCACGTCTCTTCAAACAATATATATGACAAGGATCTTCTTAACCAAGCAAGCCCAATGTCAATAAAGTCTTAACATCACTTAAATTAGATTAAGTATCGATTAGGTTTTCCTTTTTATATTCTCTTGGTTTTCATTACTTAATTAGAATCAATGAATTTTGCAAATGTTATGGGTATGTTAGAAAAAACTATCATCCAACCTCAGGCAGCACCAAGTACTGGTGGGAGTGGTCAGATTGTTAGGATATGGGGCTTTCAAAGGAAGCGGTGCATCAAATGGTTGAGAGGTCATGCTGATACAATAACTGGCGTTGTATACAATTGCAAAGCTGAGCATTTGGCATCAATCAGTATGACGGGGGATTTGATTATCCACAACCTTGCCTCTGGAGCACGGACTGCAAAACTCAAGGATCCAATTGGACAGGTTGTTTGGTTGGTTTTTCTGAGTCCCTTTTATATTTTGCTCATTAATACATGGTAATTGTATATTGCTGGTAGATCTGGGTCTATATTTTCTGTTTCATGATGTTTTAATCATGTCTATACTTTAAGGTCAGGTATTCTGGGCACTTGATTATTCTCGACTTAGTTGGCACATTTTGGTTATAGCAGGCGATGATGGATCTGTGCATCTATGAGATACCACTGGTCGGGTACCCATGGTATATTACATACTATTGATAATTTGATATCTATCTTCGGAAGTTTTCGAATTCGAAAGTCTCAGGCTTCTCATGTTCCTATTCACTAATATCGAATCACATGGAGAAGAATACATACCATGAAGACTGGGGTTTTGTTGCTTCTAATTACTCCTAGCTTTATACAAATTACCTTTAAAAACATGTTCTGAGTAATTATGGCATAGTCACTCCACTGTGCACAGCAGCCAGTTCTGATTCTTAATGAAGTATCAATGCTCTTCATTAAATGATTCTATTGCATTGTGCATTCTCTCCATGTCCAGGCAGTTCATTATGATCGGTTATATGACGAGGAAAGTTAGAAAGCATTAAATTGGGACAGAAATCTTATTATTGTAATAAAATAATTTGCAGGTATCTTGGCCTAAACAGCATTTTGCACCTATATCCGGGGTTTGCTTTTTGCCATCAAGTGACAAGGTATATCTTTTTAATCACCTGGTTCTTTACATCAATACCAACTGATATTTTTATTAGACATGTAATAAACTATGAGCAGAGTAATTTAGTGTCTCTCATATCATGGAATTTGGGGGGAGATTTATTTTTTGTGCAAATTTTTAGTATTTTTGAAGCCAATCTATATTTTGCAATATTTTAAAATTTATTTTAAAGCAAATTTTTATTATTTCTTAGAGATCATAAGCCTGTCAAATTTTTAGTTCAGGTCTGTCCAAATATTTATTTAGTTCAGGTCCCAGTTGCTCGCGGTAAAGCCAATTTGAATTTATACCAAGATGCTAGCTCTGAGGTTTGTTTGATTGGTCGACGTTTTTTTGGTGAATGACAACAGTGGTGACAATGCATTTTCTGTGAAAATTGTTTGGGTATAATGTCTCGCAGGTGATCAGCATACTCTCTACAGAATGAAAATGTGAGCATGCCTCTATTGATGAAGTTTATCTTGACCTAACTGATGCAGCTGAATCGATGCTACTAGAAACCCCTCCTGATTTGTTGGAAGTGATTGAGGAAGAGGTCTTGAAGTCACATGTTTTGGGTGTGACTGGTGTAAGATATAAAGCCTTGATATATTTCTTATGCAATTATTTGAGATAATCATGCTTGCCATGGGATTATGGTTGTGCTATATTTCAAGTTTCCCTTGAGTCTTGAGATAGTGGGAATGTTATGATTTGCGATGAGTAATTGCTTTGTAATTCATATGTCCATTTTCCAGGGATCATGTGTGAATTATTCACGGAAACTTCGCATTTGGTATTGATTCTTAACATTAATCTCGAAGTTGGTTCTTTTCAGGATGAAGTTGACAGAGCAAAAAATGTGAGAGGGTGGCTCTCCCGAAGTGATGCTGATCATCGTGATAAGTTAAAACAATTCAATGACTCGGTCAAATTTCCACAATCCCAATAATCCTTATATAAAGGGGTCTCGATGATCTCACAGCAAATGGAGCATTCGAGAACATTGGGATCAATATGTACATAAATTTCACCAGTTTCCACATTTCCACGAGATTCTTCTTCAACTTCATCTTCATTCAACACCGCATCTTGATTTTCTTGAAATATGATTGCATTTGCTATCAATAGTTTGTAGATGATGAACTTGTTGGAGTATTGTTTGTATTTCAGCATATTATGCCAACAATCAGTCTTTCATTCAAGTAGAATTAGTGAGCAATCATGATTCTCTTCATTAAACTTTAGTTTACAATTGTTGCAGTGGGAGAAGAAAGGGTATGATGCTATGGGGTTTCACGGCCAAGAAAATTTCCTTAGCCATAGACGAGGTAAACCAGTTTGTTGTAATGCTAAGGATTTGTGATTTATGTTAACCTTGGCTTTCCAAACTCTCTCTCTCTCTCTACCATTGTATGCTGCCTCAAAATTGGTATTTCAGTGTAATGTGAATTATAAAGTTCATGTGATTAACTCAAAGTTGCATCATTTTTTGTATCGTTCTGAAATGCAGTTATTTTGAATTCTGAAAACATATTCATTTTTGTCTACCATTGAGGACATAGGCACTTCATTATATGCATATAAGTGTAAAATGCAGCATATTCAGCATATTTATTGTTATCTATTATGTAAAATGCTGAATATGCTCAATTAAACATAACATGCCAAATATGAAAATGCCGCATTTTACATTTATATGCTAAATTTGTTATCCATTATGAAAATTGAGCTTCTATGCATATCCATTATGTAAAATGAATATCCATTAGTGTTAAGCATATCCAGAAGATTTTCCAGAAGATTTACATGTAATGTTGATATGGACAAATGTTACAGTGGAAGTATTGTAAAATGGATGAACCCTTTCTAAAATGTTGATATGGACAAATGTTACAGCGGATATGGATTGTTTGTGGAAGTATAAATGTAAATTTATATATGGATGAATGAACTTTGCAAAGAAATATTTATGCACATTTCCCTAAAAATGTTTATGCCCATTTCTGGATACAAATTTGCAGTAAACTTTTCCCAAGTCTGATTTGCAAAATGTAATGTTGATATGGACAAATGTTTATGCCCATTTCTGGATACAAATTCGCAGTTAACCCCACCTCTAATGTTTATGCCCATTTCCCTAAATCCTGATTTGCAAAGAAATATTTGTCTTTCTCCTAATACAAATTTGCAGTAAACTTTTCCCAAGTCTTTTGGGCTTCTGCATGAAAGATGAATTTGGCTTTATTACTGGCGTTTCTTTTGATCGCGATGCATTTTGGTAACTGTGACTCTATTTCTTCTGCATACCTCATCAATCGTTGGTCCTTGATGCACATTCCAAAATAGCATACTGATCCTCATCCCTATCTTGAAAGTTATTATTGCTGTATTAATTCTACTTAAGTTTATCCCATATGAAATGATTATCCGGGTAAGCAAATTTCAGCATTTAACTGATAAGTCCCACAGATTAAATCATCTTCTAAAATGGTACGTGAACTGACTGTCCGGGTATGCTATTTTGCAAATTATGGAATTTGGGTTAAATGATTTGGATCCCAGCATTAAACATTTGATCATTTGATTTTTATTAAATCAGTAAATCATGCCCTTAATCATGCAGAAGTTATTTTGATTCCAGTATTTTCGGATATTCAGTTTATACAATGATTTAGCAAATGTACTTAATTAAGGTTAGGATAATTTACAATTTCGGATGATTCAGTTTATACAATGGTCGTGTAGGACTAATTCATCTTGGCACATATTGCTAACTATATCCCCTTAATTAAGGTCCCATGCTGATATTCAGTTTATACAATGATTTAACTAAGTTGTTGATTTAATCATGCCCTTAATCCTCTATTAAATGCATAAAGATATTCGTTAAATGATTTAACTAACTCCCAGCATTTAACTGATAATAACTTAATTTGCAAATTTCAACAATGTACATCTAAAGTTTATGTATTTACAGGTAGCAAATTTCAGTATTAAAATAGCACAACCTTAAGTTTATTTTAATACCTTAATGCACATTCCAAAAGATTTTATTACTTGATCTGAAGATCATTGGAATCTGAGGGTGTTTAATTCTACTTGCAGCAAGATCAATTCTTCTCGACGATCTCGCCTATTTCTGGAATTCTTTTCGCCTGTTCTTACTGGAATTTTACTTCCCAGGTGCGTTTCCATAATCATAATCTGTTCTTACTGTGCAAGGATAGAAATTTGTAATGTGTGTTTCCATTCCACTGCTCTATGAAGACTTGGAAGCAAATTGCATATAGTGTTTATCAAAGTATCCTTTTTTTTGCATTTTGGTGCTTACATTGCATAACCATGTAATTATACTTCAGGTTTTTACATGTAACCATGTACTTATACTATCAGACATTAAATATAATATAAGTTTTTTAATACTTCCAGATTAGCACAATAGCACACCAATATGTGCTTCCAGAAAATCGCAACTAACTTAAATAGGACATGAAAAAAAATTAATATGAAAGATATGTGCAGTTTGTGCATGAAACCCCTTTATAATTTACAAGAAAACTCCAGGAAATTTGCTCTGCAATATGTGCTGATATATGCAGTTCAGAGTTGCAGTACTTACTTTGAAGTTAGTCTATAACAGAACTTGAGATACACCAATATTTGATACATTTCTGACTTGAGATACGTTTTTTTAACAGTACTTACTTTTGGACATAATACATTTTGGTATGTGTTTTGAATCCATATATTGATTGTTATGTAAATTTTAGATACAGTTATATATTCCAGTGGATGTGCTTTGAGATATGAATCAAATTTGAGATATGGTCATGTAAACAATAATGAAGTATTTCCAATGGATAAAAAAAGAATTATACATGAAATTATACATCTTCATCATAAATACTCATGAACCAGGAGGCGAAGTAGGATTTGAACAGTTCATTAGCCCCTGTGTTTCAATCATTCATCTCTTGGACTGTGATTTCATTTGCAAACTAATCCCTGCGCTTCATTAAATTTTTACGATTTCTGCTTCATGAATAGTTTAAGTTATTTTGAACTGTGATTTCATTTGGGAACTGCTTCATGAATGGGTTCATTTGGAACTGTTATTTTGAACCGCTTCATGAACAATTTCTCAAGAGTGCTTCATTAGCAGTTCATTGCAAAAAAATCAAGCTATCATGGGTTTTCTTTTTTCATCTGCACCAGTTTGCAGCTGTGCACGGGTTTCTTTTTTCATTTGCACAGGGTTGTTATCCATTGGGTTTGCATCTGTTCACAGAAATGCAATGGTGTTTTCTCTTCCTGAAACTAAACAGTGGGTATGCAATGTATTATTTGAAATAAACATGGATAGTAAGGTGACAAGATTATTAAGAGAATCCTTGGGTGGAAAATCAAAAACATGCATCATAGCAACAATATTGCCATCCATTCATTGTCTAGAAGAAACTTTAAGCACACTTGATATTGGGTATCGTGCAAAGAACATAAAAAACAGGCCGGAGGTCTGATATTTCTATGCTTTCTTGAGTTTGCCTTTACAATGATATGAACTAACTTAAAGCAACAATACCAATGTTCATAGGCAACTCAAAAGTTATCCATGTCTATGCTCCTCAAGGACCTGTGCCTGGAGATGGAAAAATTGAAACAAGGTGAGATTTATACTTTTTAGGGCTTTAACATACAACACATGGTTCACATAATTCAAATTTAATTCCATACTGATTGATTTGCAATTAGATGTAAGGGCTGCAATAGAAAAGAATGGTGTTTATATTCCCCATGAAAGATTTGCCCAGAATGAGGCTGAAAAGAAGGTCATATTTGCAACAGAGCTCCTTACTACATTCACCCATAACTCTTACATGCTTTTACTAAAGCATTCTTTGTTTCTAACAGATGATGGGTGAGAAGATAGCGCAACTGGAGCTAGATATCGACCTGAAAAGAAAGGTGCTATTTTATTCTGACAAATATCAAGTCTTCTTTACAATGTATATGTTTTGCATCATTAGACTCATGACGGGTTTTCCACCCTAAGGAAGCTGATAAATTTAGAGAACTCTACATTGCTGAACAAGAACATAATTTGGACATGGAAAGCGATCTTAAAGAATGCAAGGTAAATGAACACCGCAGACAACCAACTTCTTTACTAACAACATGTTTATGATTTACTCAACGGAGCTTTGCATTGCAGACAAGTCTATAAAACAGTGAACAGGCTTTTCTATATATTCAAGAAGTTCAAGCAAAGTCTAATATGATGTTGAAAGAAAAAGAGTTTATCATCTCAAGTCTACTTCAGTCAGGTATGCAAGCTAAAATACTTGAAATTAGTGCAGTTTAGAGAATGTGTTACTTGAAATTAGTTCAGTCAGGTATCTCAATTTTACTTCAGTCAGCTATGCAAGCTAAAATACCTAATAAGCAATTCACATGACATGTGTTACTTTTCATCCAGTAGAGAATGCGATTCTTGAACGGGTGAAGGAGATCCGTGACAATTTAGAAGAAAATGCATCTGAAGACATGTATTTGCTTTTAACTAAGATAGGTAAAAAGATAGCTTTATCTTCTAAGACAATCTTCAGTATGTTATTCAATCTCCTAAAAACCCTAAATCCTGATGGCTGAAGATGACTTATTTTGTAGAACGGAAAGTAAAGATTGAAACAGGAAACAAAGGGGTGATTATGAATTTTGGTTCCCAGCTTGATCAGAGTCTAAAACTATTACACAAGACAGTGATCAGATCTGTTTGTGAGCAGCATCAAATATTAAGATCCTTAGAGGAGCATGTCAGCTCATTCATAGCAAACAAATGTGAGGTAAAAAGGTGATTTTAGTATGTGCACATGGACACACATCGCACTGATACACACTCTACCACTCACACAGAAACAACATCCACATCATTGTCAATATTGACTTTCGGTCATTGTTATTTTTAGTTAGCCAGGTGCTTCGAGGGAAGGATTGAGAAAATGAAAGAAATTCATAATTCAGGAATTACGGGCTTGAAACAACTTTTCATCGCTCTACATGGAAAAGACATGTCACGCCTAGAACAGATGAACTGCATAGTTTATTCACGGAGATGAACTGCATAGTTTATTCACGGATAATGACTGTGTAGAATGTATGACATTAAGAGATTATGACATTTTTAAATGTATAAATGCTGTTAGCATAAACAAATTGCTTACTATATCTCATGTCGTGTGGAATTTGTAGTTTCTGGCTACTGCAGTTCGGATGCCGAGCAGGTTTTTGATGATATCCTAAGATCCATTGTAGAACAGAAGGAACTGTTGGCTTTCTCTGCTCAACAACAACAAGACGTATGCTTTATTTCTGATGGATTTTGATGTCTTCATTTGTTTCAGACCATATAGTACATCTCATTTACGCTAATTATAAATTTTGTTGAATTACAGGAATTAAAAAGATGTCTAGTTTCATTACAAGCCATCTCAAAGACGATGTCTGGTTTCAATACAAGCCATCTCAAAGACGACTCTTGCTTTCCATTATCAACACCATTTCAACCCAATTAGGGAAAGATGACTCTTGGTTTTAAAAATGCATGATTTGCCAGTTTGTTTGTAACATACATCATATGTCATATTTTCCAGTTTGTTTGCCAGTTTGTTTGTAACACTATTCGTTTGTTTGTAACACATTTCATATGAACTGTACCCGCTCCACCAATATGATCTGAGAACATGCATGATGCATATCTAGATAATCAAGAGCTGCCAACAATTAAGCATGTTGATTAACATTTTATTTGATTTGCTGAATTTAATCACAGGAACTGGCTAATGACAAATAAGAAGGGTTGCAATAAGAGAATTCAATTCCAAAAATCTGGGAAGTCTTTGGGAATGTCTTCAGAGAGTCTTCTGTGTTCACCTACCTGTGTTCACCTACCTGATTGCCTCAGCACATGGAGGGGTCTCTCCCTTCTCATTTTGAACAAAAATTATGTTATCTGTTTATATTTACAGGCCTAGAGTAGGCTGACTTATTGCTACAATTGCCACAAAAATTTTAAAATAATTTTGACATTGATTAAGTTATGGGTTTCTAATTATCCCAGTATAAAGTCTAATGAACTAATACTCTAAGCAAGAAATTTTTTTGACATTGATCAAGTCATGGGTTTTGCTGTTAAGAGCCTGAAGAGATCAACATTGGAATTTGTAAACAATTTTGATCAATTCCGGGGATAGCCAAATACTTGATTAGATTTAGTAAATCCTAATTAATTAGGTGCTGAGATTAGGAAACAGTTTCATGTGCTAAGATTAGGAAACAGTTTCTTATGCAATTCAATAACCAATTGTGGATTATTTCTATTTCATCTTGATTAGTTGGCCGCAAAAATTGAAGTCCATGAGTATCAACAATTTTGACATTGATACCATTGCCTCAAAAATTTACAGGCCTAGAGTAGGCTGACTTATTGCTACCATTGCCTCAAAAAATTTAAAATAATTTTGACATTGATTAAGTTATGGGTTTCTAACTATCCCAGTATAAAGTCTAATGAACTAATACTCTAATCAAGAAATTTTTTTGACATTGTGGATTATTTCTATTTCATCTTGATTAGTTGGCCGCAAAAATTGAAGTCCATGAGTATCAAAAATTAAAAGCATAATATTTGTTGACAAACATGATCTACTAAATTAAACAAAGTTAAAAAAAATTAGCGTAAAAAATCCAGTGGAACAACAAACTAGCGTAAAAAATTTAAGTTAATATCGTCACCGAAAAATACCTTAAGGTATGTTGTTCTGCGCCGAAGGCGCTCGCCACGCTAATTGGTTGTTCCAAACAGAAGGTTCCCACACCAAATTGGTTGTTCTGATATGCGCTAACTGGTTGTTCTGCGCCGAAGGCGGCCGCATCGAATTGGTTGTTCCACGCCGAAGGCGACTGCTAAATTTTTTTTCGCTATTTGGTTGTTCCACGCCAAAGGCGCTCGCGCCGAATTTATTGTTCCGCATCGAATGTGCTCGCGTGTTGTTCCACACCGAAGGCACCCGCGCCATATTTGTTGTTCCACGTCGAAGGCGCCCGCGCCGAATTTGTTGTTCCACACCGAAGGCGCTCTCACGTTGTTCCGCACCGAAGGCGCCCGTACTGAAGGCGCCTACGCCATATTTGATGTTTCATGCCAAAGGCGCTCACGCCGAAGGTGCCCGTGTCGCTAAATATTTTTACGCTAATTTGTTGTTCTTTTAAATTTTGGTTGTGGAAATAATTTTTGGGAACAAAGATTTCGCGGGAGAAAATCTTAAATGCACCGTGCCCGCGGGCACGGGTTATGACTAGTACATGTATAATATGTATATATATATGTATGTATGTATATATATATATATATATATATATATATATATATATATATATATATATATTGGAGAATATGCTTTGTCTTTATTGATTCGGGGAAAAATACAAGAATCAAGGGGAGAGCGAAGGAAGTTAGAAGTGCAGAGTAAAGGCACAGGCGCCAATCTCTACCCCTACTTGACTCCTTCCTCTTCCCACCGATCCCACAATATCATACAAGTATACAAGTATACAAAGAATGGTAAGACTAATCTATAAGCCCCCAATTGGACAGTGGAGTTTGATCCACCTCATGATCCCACTCAATATGCCTCAGGGCAATTCTGACGTCAGCAGCAATATCCTCAAAAATCTGAATCTTCGACTGGTGCTTACCTTCGAATATCCTCCTATTCCTCTCTCTCCATATGTGCCAAACCAACACAGCTAACACAGTCTTAGCTAGAACCCCAATGCAATCCTTCTTGGAATATTTAGAGAGTAGCAGATCACCCAAGCCAGTCAGAGAGGAAGGCGGGCCGGAAGAGATTCCAAGCTTAAGCAAGCTCCTGCAAAGTAGATATTTAGAATAGCCACAATCAAAGAAGACATGATCCACATTCTCATGCATATTATCAGAACAAAGCACACAGAAAGGTGAAGTTTGCACTCCCCAGATGCCGAGCTTGTCCCTAGTGAGGAGTTTTTTGTGGAACGCTCGCAACAGAGTAATAGCCATCTTGGGGAAGTGACCTTGATACCAGACCACCCTGAAATAAGGGAAGATAGGCCTAATAGAGCGGGACCCATTCCAGGCATCATGCAGAGAAGGAGAATTAGAAACCCATTCCCACGAGTCTTCCCCAGGGAGAATAGAGATGGAAGCAATAGACGGCTTGATAGCTTCCGGGATGTTGCACCAACCACTATCCGACCAATAATCAGAGACCAACAGCTTTTCCTCATTATTCGGAACATCAAACATGTCACATAACGGACCACTAGGCAACCAGTTATCATACCAAAAGAGCGTGGAGGAGCCATCCCTGACAATACGCTTAGTGAGTTTTTTTGTGAACGCCCGGTTTTGAATTATGAATTTCCAGGTCCCGGACTGCATAGGATTGCTCTTAGCTAGAGAAAAACCAACATTATTTAGATACTTTTGCCTCATATACGTGTCCCAGATTCCATTATGTGTAAGCAAGCGCCAGGACATTTTAATACCATAGGCATTATTCAGCTCAGAGAATTGCCGCAGACCCACCCCTCCTTCTTGTTTAGGGGTGCAGACATCATCCCAAGCCCAAACATGGCCCTTACCCCCAAACAAATTTCCTACATAAGGAGTTGAGGGTGCTCAAAACAGTCTTAGGGATACGGAATGCTTGCATCCAAAACCCCACCATACCAAAAATAACAGTCTTAATCAGCTCAATACGTCCAGCAATGGATAACAGAGACGAAGACCACCCCTGCAGCCTGTTCTTACATCTGTCAATCAGACGAGAATACATAGAAGCTTTGGGATACTTAGCAGCCAGAGGCAATCCCAGATAGGTAGTGAATGATTGAACACGACGAATGCCAACAATGTCCGCAAGCACACTAGGCTCTCTAGTGCCTTTACTAAAGATACCATCACTTTTGCTCCAATTGACCTCCAACCCAGATAAGCATCTAAAGGTGTCAAGGAGATCCTTAAGCCCCTCCAAAGACTTTCTATTAGCACGGCAGAAAACCAACAAATCATCAGCAAAAAGAAGATGGGAAGCCGCCCCCACCCTCTTCATGGGAGAAATACTGCCAGAAGCATAAGCTCTAGCCATAAGAAGCGAGAAGGCTTCCATAACAACCACAAAAAGATAAGGGGATAGAGGGTCACCCTGCCTCAGTCCCCTATTGGAGTTGAACATGCCAAAGGGAGACCCATTGATCATGACAGAGAAGGTAGGGGTAGAGATGCATTCACAAATCCACGAAATGAATCTGTGCTTGAAACCCATGCGATGGAGCATAAAATACAAGAATTCCCTATTAACACTGTCAAAAGCTTTACGAAGATCCAACTTAAGACAGGCACGGGCACCCATAGGGTTATTAAAATCCCTAATATGTTCATGAGCAAGAAGTGCGCAATCAGCAAGAAGACGGTCTTTAAGGAAAGCCGCCTGGTTTGGGGATATAAGCTCAATAATGGCCCTTTTCAGTCTGTCACATAGAATTTTGCTGATAACTTTGTATATGACATTGCAACAAGAGATAGGTCTATAGTCACTGAGACTGGAAGCATTAGAGCTTTTAGGCACCAGGGTAAGGAATGTGTGATTTATCTGCTTAAGCATCCTCCCCGAACGGAAAAAAGATAATATGGCATTAGTAACATC
This sequence comes from Scilla litardierei, assembly GCA_030789695.1. Taxonomy (NCBI): domain Eukaryota; kingdom Viridiplantae; phylum Streptophyta; class Magnoliopsida; order Asparagales; family Asparagaceae; genus Scilla; species Scilla litardierei. The sequence goes on along the minus strand of CM061135.1, from coordinate 97,651,152 downwards.
TTTACCCACAATATTCCAAGACTTCTGGAAAAAGAACCCATTGAACCCATCGGGTCCAGGTGCCTTATCAACACCAATAGAAAACACAGCATTTTTAACCTCATCCTCAAGCACCGGTCTTTCAACCCAAGATGCAGCATCAGCCGTAAGAATTCTTTTAGTGGTAATACAGGGAAAGACCCTCCAGTAATCATCTTGATTAAAGAGTTTTCCATAGAAGTCAAGCCCCTCATTTTTAATCTTATTGATAGAGTCATCACGCGTGCCATCACTAGTGATGAGGTGCCCAAGGTTATTATGACTTTGCCTGGTCTTCATAGCAGTATAGAAAAACTTAGAATTACGATCACCCAGTTGAATCCAATTTTGTCTACTTTTCTGCCTGAGATTAGATTCATTAATATCAATGGCATCAGCCAACTGATTAATGAGCACACGCTCTTTCTTTTGAGTATCAACACATCTGATCAACCTAGGATCTTTTTGAATAGAAACTAACTCATTGCGGAATTTGGAGATATCAAAGGACTCCCTAATATCCGCCCCCAACTTCTTGAGACCGATTTTAGTTTTCTTAAGCTTAGAAACAAGACGGATCATGGGGCAACCCTCCACATTACCCATCCAGCCGGCTTTCAAGACATCAAAGTAACGCGGATCTTGAACCCAAGAGTTAAAGAATTTAAAGGGCTTGGGATCACTGTTGGAAGTTTCATGAAAGTGTATAATAAGCACCGAGTGATCACTAGTCCCGCTAGTAGCATATTCACAAAGCGAAGTCGGGAGGATACTAATCCAATTACAATTACATAGACACCGGTCCAGCCTAGCAGCAATGCGACCGCTGCCTATACTACGATTGGACCAACTAAGGGGATTACCCACAGTTTTCAGCTCGATGAGAGCACTCTGATCAATATAATTATTGAATTCATTCACAATGTGATCATCAATAGGTCTTCCCCCCACTTTCTCCGCAACATATCTAACACAGTTGAAATCACCACAAACTATCCAAGGGGAAAGATTGTGTTTGATGGAGTCTTCAATAATAGAATCCCATAGATTCCTACGGGCATGACTAGAGTTGGATGCATAGACAATGGTGGCAACAACATGAAGCCCCGCAACATTCTTGCACTGACTGTAATATGCTTGGCAGACATATTATCGATAGTGCACACCCAAGCCGCAGGATTATACATGATCACAATGCGACCGTTATAGTGATAGCTTCGATTGTCAATAGAACACCAGTTCTTAGGGAAACATTTGGATATACGACTAGCATTAGCCTTAATGACCTTAGTCTCAAGGAGCCCCACAATAGAAGGCGTATACTTACTAACTCGACTCTTAAGATCACTACGCCTAGCAGCATTATTAAGACCTCTAGTGTTCCAAACAAGCAAAGTCATTTGATAGCTTTATCTTGGGGGATAGCCTCCGTATCCCCATGCAACCTGGCACTTCTACGGGTCCCCTTAGCAGATCCTACCCCCTTATGCATGGATATTTTCTTTTTACCTTTGCTGTTTTTGCTAAGGCCTTCTTGCTCAACATACCATTCATTATTAATAATAGTTAATATATTCGGCTCGATTTCCCCCTCATTAGAATTAGACGAGTCATCCAGCAGGCCAGGACCACAGCTAGTCTCCCCAGAGTTTAAGACGTCAAACGGGTTAACGTCACGCCTCAACACGTTCTCCCCTCCCCCATTCCTAGACGAAATAGTTGTGACCTGGCCTAGGGGAGCGGTGATACCTCCTCCTACGGGTGAAGTGGTGAGAGCCCGAGCGGGCGTAGCGCGACTCGCCCCCACCCCTATCATGCTGCTATTTTTATTAATTCCAGTGTTACAATTCCTCTCCTCACCCACATCCCTGCTAGACGCAGCTAGCTCAGGGCTACCAATCATCATGCTAGACACAGCTAGCTTGGAACATCGATCATCTCCAGGGTCACACATCCCCTCCTGGAATACATAGCCCTCATTGGGCTCATTACAAATTTCCTCAGAATCACCACTGCTACTTGACGCTCCCCCAGCTCCAACAGGCTCACCAACATTACAAGCCCTCTCGGCATCAGCAATGCTAGTCACAGCTAGCTCTTTCCCCCCTATATCATTACATATTCTTGCCGCCTCCACAGCATACAAATCCACCTTATCCCCAGTCACACAGGACCCCTTACAGGCATTCACACCGTCCCCTTTTACATTGTACATCCCCTTACAACCCCCATCAGGGACCTCAGCATCGAAATAATCAACAACATGGCCTACCGCCTTCTTACAGTGCTCACTTCCAACAATCACATTCCCAGCATCAGAAAGAATAGAAGAAGAGATCGTGGGTAAGGAAGCTAGATTAGAACTCACAATACCTACAGAAGCAACAGCAGCCTCCTTCAGCCTGTCACCACCCAAACAGTTGACGCCAGCAGTAGCATCCTCCTTCTGGCCAAAAAACTGCTCCTCTCCTTCGCTGATAACGCCATTTTTTGTCGAACATTGCTTGACCAGTTATATATACATGTATATATATATACATGTATATATATGTATGTATGTATATAGAATAGATATGTATATATATATGTATGTATATATACATGTATATATATATTTTTTTGAAAAGTTAATGTAATCTATAAATATGTGCAGAAAAATAAGTACAATAGAGGGACGAGTGGGGATCCGGCTTACCAGAGTGAGGAGAGGGCACAAGCGCCGTCACTCACTACCGGTTCACCCAAAACCCATTACGTCAGCCTCATCTAAATCCTTCAAAATCAGTACAGAAACATTCCAAGAATCAGTTCCAAGAAAAAAAGAAAAAACCTTGGAAGCCAAGAACAACATAATAGAAATAACTCCACTCCATGCGTGACTGCATGCCTCCGTGCATGACTCCATGCGTAACTGCATGATTCCAAGCGTGGCTCACTAAATCCTTCAGCCAGGGTCCCTCATTTCCCAATTCTCTATTGCAATTCTGGCCGCTTCATCATCCTCAGGCTCCAGCGTGTGCAGACATAGTCTAATGTCCGCCGAGATATCCTCAAATAGCGCTAGTTTGGACTTGTTAATATTCTCGAACACCCTTCTGTTTCGCTCCTTCCATAAGTGCCAAACCGCAGCGCCCAGAGTTGTGCTTGATACTATACTGTAAGTATCCCTCTTCTTGACCCTCCCAAGCAAGTAGTTGCCTACCGCATCAAGTGTTAGTTCAATGGCCGTTGTAACTCCCAGTTTAAGCAAGCTTCTCTTCAGAATATATTGTGTATATTCGCATTCAAAAAAGAGATGAGAATTGTTCTCGTTAAATCCTTCACTGCACAGGACACAGTTTGTTAAAATGCTTGGATTCCATCTGTTCAAATGAACCTTAGTGAGTAGTTTATCAAGGAAGGCCCGAAGAAGAGTCAGTGAATACTTCGGCACATACCCTTTGTGCCAAAATAGTCGATGGAACTTAAATTTCAATCCCTGTGTTCTAGCTCCCTCCCAAGCTTCAGAGAATTTGAATTGGCTCCCTGGGATCCAAGCCCAACGGTCTCTACCTGGCCGTAGCTTGATATTCTGTAGCAATGGCTTTATCTCATGTATAGCGGGGTCTAAGATCCAATCTGAACCCCCCCCAATAATCCACCACCTTCTTTTTTGTATCATTGACTGGAATATCATAAGTGTTTTTGAGCGGACCACACGGTAGCCAATTGTCGTGCCAAAATAGGGTGGTCTCTCCATTTCTCACTTCCTTCCGAATGAGTTTATTAGCAATATCTTTACAGTGGAGCATAAATTTCCATGTTCCTGACTGGGTAGGCTTGCTGTTGGCTGCAAAAAAATACTCCGTGTCTTTATACTCCCTCCTCATTTTTTGGGCCCAAAGTCCATCACTTGTAAAAAGTCTCCAAGTTAATCTGACCCCCGATACAATATTGAGATCCTTCAGTAGCCTAAGCCCCACTCCCCCTTCATCCTTTGGCTTACAGATATCCCGCCAAGCCCATATCTTAGAGTCTCCCACTATGAACCTCCTGCACACTGAGCTGATTGTACGGAGTATTGACTTTGGTATACGGAAAGCTTGCATCCAGAAACTAACCATACCATATATGACGGTCCTCACCAGTTCTATGCGCCCAGATATGGAAAGCAGAGTCGAGGTCCAGCCAGAGAGACGCTTCTTGCATTTATCAACCAATCTGTTGTACATGGATGTCTTAGGATAGATGGCAGATAGTGGCAATCCCAAATAAGTAGTGATGGAGGAAGCCAGCTTTATACCCATGGAATTAGCTAACTCCTTAGGATCTTTGGTTCCTTTACTGAAGATGGCAATGCTTTTGTCCCAATTGACACTCAGGCCAGATAAGTTAGAGAAATCTCCCAACAAATTCTTAATTCCATCTAAAGATTTGGTATTAGCTCGGCAGAAAATAGTAGGTGGGAAATGGAACCTGATCGTTTCATGGGAAGGATAGTCTTTGATGCCATTGCCTTTGCTACCAACAGGGAGAAAGCATCCATTACCATAACGAAGAGGTAAGGGGATAAAGGGTCGCCCTGTCGAAGCCCCCTATTTCCTTCAAAAACCCTTGAGGCGACCCATTTATCATAACAGAGAATGTAGGAGTGGTGACACATTCTTTAATCCAGAGGATAAATTGACGACCAAAACCAAATTGATGAAGTATATAGAAGATAAATTCTCTGTTTATACTGTCAAAAGCTTTCCTCGAATCTAGCTTGATGCAGGCACGGGCCCCCATTGGGTTGCTAAAGTCCCTTATTTGTTCATGTGCTAAGAGAGCGCTATCCGATAGTAGCCTACCCTTCAGGAATGCAGTTTGATTTGGGGAGATAAGCTCATGGACCACAGCTTTGACTCTGTTACAAAGTACCTTGCTGATGATTTTGTAAAGTACATTACAACAGGCAATCGGCCTGTAATCACCTAGTCCACTGGCATTCGAATTTTTTGGTACTAAAGTTAAAAAGGTATGGTTAACTTGCCTCAACATAGTGCCAGATCGAAAAAAGGCTTTGACTGCCTCTGTTACATCCCCTCTAATAGTACCCCAATTTTGCTGATAGAACATTCCATTGTATCCATCGAGCCCCTGAGATTTGTTAGGATTCATTTGAAACACAGCCTCCTTTATCTCAATATCAGATACCCTACGGTCCAGCCAAGTTGTAGCTTCTTCAGTTAGCTTCCTTTTAGTGACTAGTCTAGGAAAAACGGTCCAGTAATTCTCCTGAGTATAAAGAGCTTTGTAATATATAGGGGCTTCCTCCTTAAGCTCCTTATAAGTTCTGTTCATGTTCCCTATGTCATCAACAAGACTATTTCGCGCTTGCCTAGTTTTCATAGTTGTGTAGAAAAACTTAGTATTTCGATCTCTAAGGTGCATCCAGTCTTGTCTACTCCTTTGTCGATACATTTCTTCCTCCTGATCAAGATGGTCAGCGTATTGCTTTGCTAGCTGTCGTTCCTTTGTCTGAAGCTCAGCACTGAATTGGATATTCTGATCTGCTCTGACCTCCTCAAGTGTTTTCCTGCAAGTAGCAACTGTAGTTGTATTACCGCTAGCCCAGCGCCGAAGCTCTCCTTTCAATCTCTTCAGCTTGTAAACTAGCCGATACAGTGGGCCACCATATGCGTAAGTAGACCAGCTCTTAACAATTAAGTCTCTGCAGCCATCCATACGGAGCCAATGTTTATAAAACTTGAACGGTAATGGTTGAGGTACCTTTGAATGAAGTCTTATCATCATAGCCGAGTGATCGCTCGTAAGTGGGTCTAAAAATTCCACATAAGCATCAGGAAGCTTGGCAAACAAAACTGAACTCCCCAGCACTCGATCCAATTGGGCAGCAATGCGTCCAATTCCCAGACGATGATTACACCAACTGAGTCGATTCCCGACACTTTTAACATCAATTAGAGCACATTTGTCAATACAGTAGTTAAATTCTTTAGTAACACCTTCATGGAGTCTTCGGCCACCAATCTTTTCTTTAGTGTAACGGACATAATTGAAGTCGCCCCCTACCAACCACGCTTCCCCCTTGAAGATGGAGGAGTCCGCAAGTAGCTGGGTCCATAGAAGCTCTCTCTCTCTCTTTGCCTTGGTTTGACGCATAAACTGCAATGAAAAAGAGGTTGAAGCCACCAGCATTTCGACATCTACAGGACATGTGCTGTGCCGATTGACTCACCACAACAATGTGCCAAACCGTAGGGTCAAAGCCTATCATGATACGGCCCCCTCTTTGAATCCCAAAATTAGTAATGCATTCCCAACTCCTGGGAAGGATAGTGTTAGACTTCCCAGTGTTACTCCTCAGCTTAGTCTCCAGCAGAGTGATCATCGTGAGATTAAGCTCTCTGATCCTATCTCGTATATTTCTCCTACGCACATAGCTATTTGCCCCTCTAACATTCCAGATGTGGCAAGACATAAATCAGATTTGGGGTGTTTGAGTGCGATGACTTCCCAGTCTTGCACTCGTCCTATTGACAGTAGGAGCCAATGTCTTCTTCTTAGCGTTGCTTATAGCCTCTATACTTTCCTGAATCTCAAGTTCATCATCCCATTCTTGATTATCCAGAGCAATTTCGGAGGGGAGGTCATCATTTATTATGTCTTCAGTTTCCGCAGCTGGAGTAGTAGTTTTAGGTTGCTCGACTTCAACTGATAGTTCAGCCTTGGCCCCAGACTCGTGGCTCCTCACACCTGCTCCCTTCTGGGCCTCTCCTTCCTTCTCAAAAGCGCAAGAATTCAACCCTTCACTCCCTATATCAGCCATATATTTACCCGCAGTTTCCAGGAGTGTGCTACCATTCTCTATCACTTCAACCAATACATCCTCAGCATTGTTGTCAGCTAAGTCCTCATTATCCGGCCTTTGGCCTATCTCCTTGCCTTTACCACATGAGTCTGCAGTAGTGAGCTTATTCTCCATGGCAATAGGCTCCGCGTCATTCTGTTGGATTGAAGAGAGCTCATGTAAATCAGGACATTGCATATTGTTATGCCCAAAACAAACATACTTCGTACACCTTGGTGGCTCCCCTTCCACCTTAACTCCAATTTCCACTGTACTACCATCATCAAGCTCCACAACTACGCTCTGAGGCAATGGCTTCCTAGCCTCAATGTCAACTAAGCACCGAGCATAGGAAATCCTCTCCTTCTTGGCCGTCAACCTATCCAAGCATATAGGAGAACCCACACCTGAAGCAATAGCATTTAGTATCTCTAAAGTCCACATGTCTAGAGGTACACCGTGAAACTGTACCCAAACAGGAACTGATGAGAGAATGTCACGTTCGTGTTTAATATTTGGACTCCACTTCTGCAAGACTACAAGCCTACCGTCGAACAACCAGGGTCCTCCATGTAAGATCCTTTCACAGTCATCAGCATCTTCAAATTTAAAATAAAAATACCCATTGTCTCTGCTATACAATTGATAACCTTTCCTAAGCTTCCATAGTCTTTCAATCCATGATTTGAGCTGCCCGTAGAATGGTATGTCCACAACGACATAGCCAACCAAGGTGTTCTTCCACTGCTCAGCTCCCCTCGCACGTTGGGAGTTTGTTACTCTCACAATCTCCAGTCCGTTCTCCTTAAGAATTGGGGGAACAAAGGACATTGTCATATCAGCTTCATAGGTTCTCCTATTAGCACACACATCAGACCAGGATTGCATTGGCCCCTTCGTATCAATCTTAATATATATGTATATATATGTATATATATATACATATATATATACATATTATACATGTATATATATATATATATATATACATGTATATATATATATATACACATATGTATATATATATATACATATATATACATATCTATTCTATATTTATACATATATATTTATACATATATATACATATATCTATATTATAAAAGAGGGATGTTATCAAGAGAAATTGGATAAGAGATACTGGAAAAGAGAAATTGGATAAGAGATATCTATATTATAAAAGAGGGATGTTATCAAGAGAAATTGGATAAGAGATATTGGAAAAGAGAAATTGGATAAGAGATATCTATATTATAAAAGAGGGATGTTATCAAGAGAAATTGGATAAGAGATATTGGACAAGAGAAATTGGATAAGAGATATCTATATTATAAGAGATGGATGTTTTCAAGAGAAATTGGATAAGAGATATCTATATTATAAAAGAGGGATGTTATCAAGAGAAATTGGATAAGAGATATTGGAAAAGAGAAATTGGATAAGAGATATCTATATTATAAAAGAGGGATGTTATCAAGAGAAATTGGATAAGAGATATTGGACATGAGAAATTGGATAAGAGATATCTATATTATAAAAGAGGGATGTTATCAAGAGAAATTGGATTAGAGATATTGGACAAGATAAATTGGATAAGAGATATCTATATTATAAAAGAGGGATGTTATCAAGAGAAATTGAATAAGAGATATTGGACAATAGAAATTGGATAAGAGTGATGTTATCAAGAGAAATTGGATAAGAGATATCTATATTACAAACGAGAGATGTTATCAAGAGAAATTGGATAAGAGATATTGGACAAGAGAAATTGGATAAGAGATATCTATTATATAAAAGACGGATGTTATCAAGAGATATTGGACATGAGAAATTGGATAAGAGAATTTGGACAGGGAAATTGAATAAGAGAAAATATAAGCGATGAGATTTTGAGGGATAAAAGAGGAGGTGGGGAATTTTGCACATACAACCCCGGTTTTTGTATTTTTGCCTATGGACCCTCCCCACACACACACCCACACTTTTTATTCTCACCCCTTCCGGCCATTTTATTTCCAGTTCTATGAAGATTTTGAATCTTATCCTACTAGGACAAAGCTTTGTCCTACGTGGCAAGTTTGTCCTAGGTGGTAATGACAATTTTGGGGGGACTTAAATTTTGGGGGAAAACATAAATTTGGGGGGAAACTTGAAATTTTGTGGGAAAACTTGAAATTTGGGGGAACTTGAAATTTGTGGGGGAGAAAAACTCAGCCATTAAATAAATCGTGCCCTATGGGCACGGGTAATGACTAGTTTATACATATATATACATATATATATACATATATATACATATATATATATATATATATATATACATACATATATATATAAGGAAGATGTATAAGGTTGCATGTATGGTTGTAAGCGGATACGCTTACATCGGTGTGTGGGATAGATATATCATTATATGAATATTTGTGTGTGTTGGTATTGTTGTATGAGACTTTCTGTGATGACATGTATGTGTGTGCTTAAATATATACTATGAGATATACATGGTCGTATGTCTATAACGATATATAGAGATGTATGTATGTATGTATGCATATGCGCTTATGTGTTTACCGATATATGTATAATAGCATAAATATACGTATGGATGTAAGTCAATATACATGATTGAAGTATCTGTATAAGTATTTGTTTATCGATGTACTTTACCTTCGTATGAGTTTGGGGTAGATTGACCACGTATAACTCTATTCACCTTTACCTATGTCCTGAGTTGGAAAGTCCGAGAACGGACTTTAATTTAAGGTGGGTAGGATGTAATGACCCCAAAATTCATATACGTGTATTGGTACGTATTTTTGAGCGTATATAAGTGAGTAAAATTTTTTGGGGAATACTTATGTATTTTATTTAATTTTTTCAAGCTAAAAATTATTTTTAAATAATTTTGTATGACATATGATTTTATTAAATTAAATATATGGGTGGAATACTAATGTCTTGATGAGTATTAAGTATTGTATGTGTATTAAGTGGGCATAGTTATTTCTCTAAAAAAACAAAATCCTAATTTTCCTAAGGGACACCTCCAGCTTTGATGTGTCAAGAGCTCCTTTATCTTTACCTAACCCAAGGCTTGGCGGCATGCTTAAAGGATTTTAGGGAGATGAGGTGGCTGCTCTAGGAGTAAAGAAAGAAAAGGTTTCATTTACTCTCTCTTCCCATCCCCACAAAGATCAGGCCGAATTCATCCTCTCCCCTTGCTCCCTCTTAGACTTTAGGGAGGCTGAGCACCTGTAAGGCTATGCCACCCTCACTCTGCACACCCCCGTAGCATCCATGTCGTCGTTTGGGTGTTGTTGCTCATTCTAAGAGATTGTGGAGGATAAGAAGAATTTAGAGAAGAAGGAATAGGGCTTGGAGACAAAAAGCTTGAGGCTTGGAGGATAAAGTTAGAAGAAAGAAGGACATCTAAGGTAGGATTTTCATCTCAACTAGTATTAGAGTTGCATGTTTAGTTTCAAGGGAAAGCTTGCATCTTTATTTATCCAAGTGAACTCATGCATGGGCCTTATAAAATCCTCTCTTATTATTGTTGTTGTTGGGATTTTAGCTATCTTTAAGTAAATTCTAAGTTTGTATGGTTGTATGGGGTGAGCAATTCTGAGTTTGTATGGTTGTGCGCGATGAGCAATCCTGAGTTTGTATAGTTGTGTGCGGTGAGTAATCCTGAATTTGTATGGTTGTGCGCTATGAGCAATCCTGATTTTGTATGGTTGTGCGCGGTGAGCAATCCTGAGTTTGTATGGTTGTGCGCGGTGAGCAATCCTGAGTTTGTATGGTTGTGCAAGGTGAGCAATTCTAAGTTTTGGGTAGTTGTGCGCGGTGAGTAATCCTGAGTTTGTATGGTCGTGCGCGGTGAGAAATTCAGATTTTTATCTAGAATTAAATTTTGGAAAAATTATATTCGTGTAGCCCTTGAAATTCTACCCTAAAATCATATATAATATGTCATATGTTCAGTACAGTAATTAGAAGTAAAAATTCCATCTTTACAACATGTCGGAATTTCTTCCAGTCTGGACACAGTTTGGCAAAACGTAGATCAATCTCTGCACACTCTATAGAAATTGGTGATCTTGGACTCGTTAGAATGATAACAACCTTTTCTACAACTTTCTACTAAGACACATTTTTGAGATTCTAACTGTAACATGTCCTAAACTAGCAATATTTACAGCTCTTAGAATCTGTCTGAAAAACAGATTCGTCAGGTCTCACCAAAAAATTCACCATAAATCACCCAGTTCATATTTCTACATGAAAATTTATAGGTGAATCCAGCATAACTATATCTACAACTTTCATTTGTATTGTATGGGCATGTTTGATACAAAATTATAGAGAAATGTGCTTCTTAATCTAACTCTTCTACTTTTCCAGCAAGCTAAAAGATTTGAATGTTGTTTTAAGCTCTTTTGAGGTTAAACTTGCCAGTAATGTTCTTAATTATTTCTGTTACATGGTAATATGTGGTTTATGTTCTTGGCACAAGCAAAATGATGATGTGCATATGGTTATATGTTTCATGTCTATTATGTGTTGTGAAAACGCCTAAATGGACGGCAAACGAGATACATGAGACAAGAAATGAGAAAGGGAATACACAAGGCGATGCATGTCCCAAATGTGCAATGAAATATGGAAAGAGAAGTAAATAAAAAGTGTTACGTTTCATGAAAATGACTAAGTCCTATTAAAGGAGGGTGACACGGGGTTTGGGGGAAACACGGGTAAATTGTAGGAGTTAAGGAGCGGACAGATGATATGAATTCTCACCCGATGTGTCACTCCCGGAAGGAGGAGTTTGAGAGGGTTAAAGAGGCCGCTGGTGCACTCGTGTTGCACCATGACGGTAAATGATGGTTTTCTCCGTTTGTCCCAAGAAAAACCGAGATGAGTCTCGCTCATGTACCTTGCCCCATTCAGGTACGGAGTTACGAGAGGCCCCTCCAGTGCACGTGTCGCTGGAGTGGTACCACTTTTCACCCACCCAGGGTGAAGTCCGCTTCCTTAGAGTCCTACGATTTACCCGGGTTCTAAAATGCTAACCAATGAATTAATTGTTTACCCTCATTATTCTCGTAGCAATGGTAAATGTATGTGTTGTTTACTTGTGTTTCTTTACTATGGTTCTTTTATGTTGTATACCATTGTTATGCACCTTGCGTGTTGTACATGCACCTTTTCCATACTTGTGTAGCTGTAGTTCCTTACATTACTGTTATAGCTCTCTTATGCCATGTTCAGTTTAGTGGCCATGTTAGATGTCATGTTATATCTTGTCCATGCTAGTATGCTACTAATGTCTCCTTTGTATGCCATGTTTCATTCAGGATGTTAAAATGCATATGTGTAATATTAACAGGTTGGCTTCATTATGTTTCTATGTTTAATTTGTGGTATAACACCTATGTTAATATGTTAGTTGTTAGTATGTTAACATGTCAATCTATGCTTGTACGCCATTCCACGTAATTAGATTCATTATGTTGGTATGTGGTTCACCATTTTATACCAATATGCCATTTCATGCCAATATATTTGTTCATGTTTATACCTACGTCCATGCTCACATGCCATGTTATATGTACTGCACCGCATCCATGTAAGGACTAGTTGAGATATGGAATTCCTACTGGGTCACCGTTGACGTGCCCCACCGTTGACTATTTCAGGTGTGGGTGTTGGTTGGTTGGAGCAGAGGCTAAAGCTGGAGTTGGGATAAACAGATAGTCGATAGTTGAGCGTGAGCTGGGTGGTGAGACGAGTTGGAGGGACATTTGTTCTCTTTGGAGTTGTTTTGGGGTGTTGATTAGTGAGAATTGTAAACTTGTATAAAAGATGCACAATGGATATTGGATATATAGTTCTTTGGTTGTCTCTGATTTTGTACTTTCTGGATTTCTATGTGTTGTTTTTGATTGTATTTGTGGAACAGGTACTACCCCAGCAGTGCGAAGTGGACCTGCTTTGAGTTTTTGTACTTTTCCTTCATAACACTCGTTGCTTTAAGGAATAACTGGGATGGATACGTACTTCCTGGGTATCCTGGAGAGCGGGGCGACACACTCTTGTAGGATACAGGTGGAGTCCTTGGAGAGATGCTTGGAGCCGCATTGCTGGAATCTGATGGAGTCCATCGACACATGCACCTAGCGAAGCTACGGAAGGAGCAGTTGGAGCAGTTGCCTGCACCGACAAAGGTACTGGATCCACCTTTTGCTATAGGTGATATCAATCCAGTAGTGTAGTATTTTATGCTTTAAATAAACACGAATCCTCTCGACAGCTAGAGGACCGTATAGATTTGCTTGAATAAATATCACCTCATATGACAGCAACAATGATCTTTTACACCCGAACCCCATTATATATATTAATTGCCCTCTTCACATTTTGATATGTCCCATTATTTCGCTCACCACCACCGAGCATTTCTTTCAAGTGAAACCTCACTTTCTTATTCGTTTGACCTGATCTCGCTTAGCAAAGCCGTGACATTTTTGATTAAGTCATTTGAATAGTATTGTTTGGTATAAGCTTGGAGGAAGGCTCTCTCATGCATCATTGCATGCGCATATAGTTGCATTAGTGTTTCATGCCATTCATATCACCATTTTTCATTCCCCCCCCTCATATTTATCGGTGTTCCTCATAATTACCTTTATGATCACATTGAGAACAATGTGAAGTTTAAGCTTGGTGAGTACATTTCCATGTCATTTAGTTGCATTTTTAATTTTATTTTAGGATTTTTAGAATTTTTCAAAAATTTTCATCATCTTTTCACTTTTTCCATCTTATTTTCCTTTTATGTGTGTTTATGCATCATACTGTGTGCTTGTTTTTATTTTCCTTCTTCTCTTTTGTATTCATTTCTTCATTCTCTTTTCCTTCTTTTGCTAGATATGTTCCTTATGATGATATCTCTTATTGCTTTAGTAGCCATCACGATGCTTATATCTCTTGACATGTTATTTGGAGTATTTAAGTATCCTGCTATCCATGTGCTTGCTTATATACTCTTTTGATGATTCCTCTATATGAATGCATGATACTAATTGAAGCTGAATGTATACAATAGTATTTAGTATGCTTTTGTTGGAAATGCACCAAGATTCATGCATCATTTGTATATCTGAAGCATCTGTATTATTGTCTTACTCACCTTCTGTTGTATGCCTGATATGATTGTATGCTTTACCGCTTGACTTCACTATTTATTGAGATGATTAAGAATATCCATGCTTACATATGAGTTTTAGTTGAGATATTATCTTATTGAACCGTTTGTGCACATCTTATGAGTGAACTGAGTATTACATCATTTCATTCTCCACATATATCTTTTTATTCTCTACATGTCATTTGAGTTCACCCCTTGCAGCTACTCATACCGCATCTATTCCTAAAAATCCATTGCAAAAGAAACGTTAGCTCCAAAAAGTTCAAAAAGCCAAAAAGTAGCCCAAACCAAAAATACAAATCATATAGCTCCTACAAAAATCCAAAAAGAAAAATGAGAAACAAAAAGTCTAAAAAGAAAAGAAAAATATTTCTCTGTCTCATTATTGGAGCCACAAAATACTAGCAAAAACCAAGGCAAAAATTCCATTTTCATTTATCATTTTCCTTCAGATATGATGCCTCAAGCCAAACTTGGGGGGTGAATTCATTTGACCATAAGAGTGAGTACGCCATTAGAGTGGAGAGGTGCACTAATGGAGAAGTTTGATAATGTTGAAACTTAGCAAATACTTTAGTTATGTGGATTTTTTATGATTCGATATAAATATGTGAATGACATGATTTATTACATACTCCATTGCATGTTTGGTGTGATTCTTGTATGCTTAATTTATAACTTTTGATTGAAAAATGCGTCCCCAACATTTGTATATTAAATTCTATGAGTTGCGTGAAGTGGATATGAGTTGATCGCATGAATTTAGAGAGTCCCTTTTGTTGTTCTTGAAAGCTTGCAAGTACCATGTTTAAGTAAGATATGAAATATTTATAGCATGTGATTCGTATTTTCCGAGTTATCGTGATGTGTAGCTTATGGCTTGAGATCTAAAGAATAATCTAGCAACCCTTCTGACGTGTGTTTATATTTTATATATTCACGCATGTCTTCTCCATAATTTCTCGTCGTTTTTTGTTGTTTCGAGTCCATTCCCTTGTGTTTCTTAGTTCCTTTTCACTTTCGTTGTGTTTGTATGCTTTTGCAGGATATTGCTGGTGCAGGGGACATACAAGGCTAATATCATGAGTCCCCGGAGCAATGGGAGGTGTCGCACGAGACCCTGAGAGCCAATCGTCAAGATAAATCATGTATCAGCTCTCAACCGATCGGGTGGACAGATCCATCCGATCGGTTCATGCGGACGTATCAGTCCCGAGGAAGAGGCAACTCCACCCGATCGGTTTAGCGGTCGGGTGGATGTGACACATGGTGCTATTTTGAGTGCCAAACTTCACACGATCGGTTGACTTGTCAATCGATCGGGTCACCTGTAGCAGCTACCTCCCATGCTCGAGAACCCGAAGACTCACCCGATCGGTTCAGCGATCGGGTGAAATTTATCAGAAGCTGAAGACCCAACTTCCCGCCGTTTCACCCGATCGGTTGAAGTTTCAACCGATCAGGTGAACGTCTATTTTTGTCTTTTAGTGGGAATATTCCCTGGCATTTTGCCAAAATGTATAAATAGAGTTAGATTTCCCAGAAAACGTAATCCCCATTTTCTTAAGCTGTTTTTAGGTATTTTGACTGCTCTGAATTTATTTTATTTGTAAGTTCTTTGATCGTCTCTATATTTTAATATTGCGTTTATATTATCATTTGTTACAGTAATTTATTGCTTGATTTTCATTTTGATGGCTATAATCTGTTTTATTGCATCTCATGCCATGATTAGTGAGTAGTTCTTAAATCTGGGACATTGGTGGAAGCCCCTTCGTAGGTTCTCTCTAGAAAGGCCATAGGATTAGGGATTCGATAGGATATAGGGATTTAGATGGTTACGCAGGGGCGTTTTATTATCACTGGCAGGAGAAAGACCGCATTTGACCATCGGGCCAAGGGAAAATAAAACAGGAGTTTGATTCTCTTGCCACAGCGCACCCCCCCTAGCGTAGACATTGATTCCTTGCGTGTGGGAACGACTTGGATGAAATGTCGAGCACAATCGTTGCGAGCTTAGTGCTCCCAGAGTCGGGCGGTGTTGGATATGGAAATGCCCACCGTCCAAACCCAGGTAGACCTAGCGTATCATCCTGGGCATCGACCGGAATATCGGGCACATGGGACGCTAGGTACCACTATTAGAGGCAACGTCTCACCGCTAAACCCTAGAATACGATCACATTCATATCCTTCGGTCGTAATAGTGAGAACTTATGATAGGGCGGAAGCCAAAGTCCTAGGTTGCCTTTTATCTCTAACACCTTTTTCATTAGTTTACTATCGTGACATCCAACAAGAGATTAAGCTTGCTCACCCACCGGGTAATCCTGATCCTGAATGTTCACAAGCACAACACACGCCTCCCTGTGATCGACCCCCAAGCCACACTTCGACACCATGCGCTTGCGGTTTACAAATTCTAACCCTAGTATCCCCGTCCCGATTTGAGTGCCAAACGGACGGGTGATCAAGCTTTATGGCGCCGTTGTCGGGGAGGCAATGTGCTTGTTACATTTAGGACCATGTTATCCCTGAGACTAGCTCACATCCTTACCCGTGATAATTTTCACATTCTACACTTTTATTTTTATTTTTTATTCCTTATTTTTTATTTTTTTATTTTTTGTTTTTATTTGGCATCATACCATACGTGCTTCACGGTACATCTTGATTTTTCATGTGCAGGAACTCAAGAAGTCTTGATGACTTAGTTCCTTTAGATCCCGAGATCAACGCCACCCTGAGGCGTTTGAACGCGGAGAGAAGAAGAAGAGAAGAATTTGCCGCCATGGCAGAAAATATCACTCCTCAAAAGTCTTTTTTCGAGTACTCGATGCCGTCTATTGGGTCCACATCCAGCATTCAACCTCCGACCATTACGACCGGAAACTTTATACTGAAGCCATCACTTGTGGCTTAGATCCAACAGGACTAATTTTCTGGAGCTCCCATGGAGAATCCGATCGAGCACTTGGACTCTTTTTTGGAGAAGTACAAGACGCTCAAGATCAATGGTGTATCAACCGAGGCTTCGGTTAAGATTGTTCTCATTCTCTTTACAGGACAAGGCGAAGCAATGGCTGAGGGGGAAGGACCAAAACATGTTCACAAACTGGGAGCGGCTTTCGAATGTGTTCCTGAACAAGTTCTTTCCTCCGGAGAAGACGATGAAGCTAAGGAGCAAAATGTCCTCTTTCTCCTAGGCCAGCCATGAGTCACTGCATGAAGCGAGGGTGAGGTACAAGGAAATGCAGAGAAAAGTCCTCACCATGAGCTCCCCCACTGGCAGATCATCAACTTGTTTTATAATGGACTGAGGGACGACTTGAAGTCCTTCATGGATGCCACAACGGGTGGATCCTTCATGGCAAGAAATGAAGTGGATGCCAGAAATATTTTGGAGAACATGGCATCCAACAATGAGAGGTGAAGAGATGAACGTGCTACACCGAAAGCTGGTGGAATGCATCGGGTTGAGGAAGTGGATAAGCTGTCAAGCAAATTCGATTTGCTATCCACTCAGATTTCAGCGTTCATGGTTGGAGCCGGTGGCACTAACCCTCAGCGTGTAGCAGCGGTGGAAACTGAAGTGATGGGAGACTTCGATGTTGGAGACGTCTCGGCACCCGTGGATCAAGCAAGTGCCCTATTTTATAATCATATGGGAAATTCGCCCTATCCGCCGAGGACAAGTTCCAATCCTGGATATTCTCTCAATAATCGGAACCATCCAAATTTCAGCTACAAGGCACCCTACCAGCAACTTTAGCAACCTCATCAGCAACAACTATATCAGTCTCCTCCGCCTCAACAACAGATGGATCAACAGTTCCCTCCTCGAAATCAGTAACCTCTGCCCCAACAATAACAGTACAATCAACGAGTGGTCTCTTCGATTGAGAACATCCTGGCTCAGTACATTTCGAATCAGGAGAAGATCACCCTACAACTACAGCTTGGGCAGAAGTGATCACTCCTTATTTTACACCCTTTTTCCGCATATTTGCATGCCATTTAGATCGCCCAAATCATGTTTTTCACGATATATCGACGATATTGCGATGCTTTTCACGATTTGTTGTTTTTGTCGCATTTCAGGTGATTTGGCGCGATTTGGAGTGATCTCGAGATGCGCTTACTCTAGACGGTCACCAACGACCTCCCCAAGGGGTATTTTGCTGTTGGAGAGGAGCGGAAGAAGAACGGACGTCGCAGGAGCGACGATGAGGCCAAAATAAGCAGATTGGGCATTTTTTGTGTCCCACTCGGCCGAGTGGAGGAGCCACTGCTCGGCCGACCAGAACAGACACAATTTACATGTGCACTCGGCCGAGCACCGAAGACCACATCGGCCGAGTGAAGACATCACGTCCGCCCGAGTGGCGCCCAGACGAAGCCCCTCCAAAACATCCAAGTTACTGTTTTTCGGCTGCCTGAACTTCAGAAGACCCACTCGGCCGAGTGGTAAATCACGTCCGCCCGAGTGCAGTGAAGCCATCGGCCGAGTGACGACAACTCACTCGGCCGAGCCGCCCCCGAAGTAGAGACCCCTGAAGGCCCCGACTTACTGGAAAATTACAGGGTTTCTCACTCGGCCGAGCGACTTTTGTCACTCGGCCGAGTGCGATGCGCTGCCTGTAGCGAAAACTGCGGAAAACAGGCTGTGCAGGGGTATTTTGGTCACGATTTTTGGACGATTTTGAGGGCTATTTAAACCCTGTTTTTACCCTAGTTTGAGGGCCTCCCTCTTAGATTTTTTGCAGCTTTTTAGATTAGTTTTTTTAGCTTTGTTCTTGTGATTGGAAAGGAGAAAAAGATTGGAATTCTGTTGGATTCAATTGAAGAACTCCATTGGTTTGCATCTCTTTTCCTTAAAAATTCTATTTTTATTGTTTATCTCAATATTGTGATGAATTCTATTGCTTATTTCAACGATTATTTTTGTGATCTCGCTATGATTTGTGAGTAGTCTCCACGTCTTTGGGCGTGGGGATGAACCCCTACAAGCCCATCTTCATATTTGTGATGAATTGGTAGAAATTGTGCTAGAATTGTTATTAGGGATTAGATTGGGATCAATTTACTACGGATGGCTAGGTATTCATATCAATTGGGATTTGCAAGAGATTGGATCCCAATTTGATAGGAAACCCTAGAAATTCGAATTGGGTTGGAGTCGGATTTTCGAAGTATCGGTTTGCAAGAGATTGGACCGATACTAGGATTCCCGGTTGCAATTCCATGCCGATACTCATTTGCAAGAGATTGGACGGGTAGGAACTATCCCAATCTAGGTCGTGGACTGAGTTTGCAAGAGATTGGGCTCGGTGCGCGATTGGACGATGATGTTGATCCTAATGCTAGCTTTCCTAGGCTAGGGTTTGCAAGAGATTGGACCCAAACCTAGGATAGCTATAGACCAGCAACAGCGCGAGAGCGTGAGCTTGGTTCTACATTCAGTTGCAACTAGTTCATCCAAATTCTCAATCTAGCAATCATGAAACCGACGAACCACATTCATGAGATACGGTGAGTAGCGGGGATTCCCCATTCCCTAGGCGTTCTTTATTTGATTTGATATTTCCGCATTTTTGTCTGACGATTGTGACAGGATCGCCAAAGGCAAATTTCTCTCTTAAATAGCCAGGTTGATTGGAACAAGCACGGTCACTCGTCCTCCCTGTGTTCGATATCCCGCTCGCTGCTACACCGTGCACTTGCGGTAAAACTACAACCGTTCTCTGGGTGTATACTCGGGACCGTTCAAGTTTTTGGCGCCGTTGCCGGGGAAGGCATTTTGACGGTGTTCGTCATCGACCACCCGGTTACTTCTTCTTTCTCTCTCTCTTTACTTTCTTCTGTTCGCACATTCTCCCTGTATTTTGCATAAGGACTTTACAGGAAGAATGGAGGATGCAATGTCAACAATAGGACTCAGTCAGGAAGATTATGACTCCTTCACAGACCTCCTTAAGGAGCTTGTCGACGAGGTCCACGCTACCGGAGCTTTTTCTATCGATGTCAAGGACCCCGACGAACAGCTATTTGCTAGTTTCGTGATGGACCAGATCTCCGCGGAGGGGACTATCGGGTGCAATGTCAGAGTTGACGTGATCGACGACAAATTATATTTCGAAGAAGGTGGAACAAGTGTCGAGGATCACTATACTTCGGAAGGATCTTCAGAGCAAGCCAACGTTCAGGGAGTTACACCCCATGACACTTACTCTTGCTTCTATGAATCGTCTGATGTGTTTCTTGATTCCAGGAACGAACCAGAGCCGAATGAAAACTCTGACGATGCTAGCACGGAATCGGAGCATGCCTATTTTGATGCATTGTCCTCGCTAAGTAGTGAGTCTGACTCTCCACAAGAGAGCGCGCCACCTGAGCACGAGCTAGACCCGGATGGCAAGGAAGGAGCGGAACTCATGCGAGCCGATGAAGTAGAAGGAGAGGCGCCTCTTCAGGTAGAACTTAAACAATTACCTCCGAATCTAAGGTACGCATTTTTGGGTAACAAATTAACTTTCCCGGTGATAGTAAACTCCCACCTCACGCCAGACCAACTTGAAAAACTCCTAGACGTTCTTAGGAGCCACAAAGATGTCTTGGGATACACTATCTCCGATCTAAAAGGGATAAGCCCTAGGCTTTGCACGCATAGGATCCATTTGGAGGATACCGACGCCACCTCCATAGAGCCTCAAAGGCGGTTAAACCCGAACATGAAGGAGGTGGTTAAAAAGGAAATCCTAAAATTGCTAGAAGCCGTTATAATCTATCCTATTTCAGACAGTAGGTGGGTTAGCCCCGTTCACGTCGTCCCCAAGAAAGGGGGGATGACTGTCGTAAAAAATGAAAAAGGTGAGCCCATATCTACGCGCACCGTCACGGGATGGCGAATTTGCATTGACTATAGGAAACTCAATAAAGCTACCCGAAAGGACCATTACCCGTTGCCCTTCATTGATCAAATGCTTGAACGACTTGCGAAACATAAATACTTTTGCTATCTAGATGGGTATTCGGGATTCTTCCAAATCCCTTTGCATGAAGATGACCAAGAGAAGACAACTTTCACTTGTCCCTATGGCACCTATGCCTACCGCAGGATGCCGTTTGGCCTTTGTAATGCTCCCGCTACGTTTCAGAGGTGTATGACGTCCATATTCTCCGATTACATTGAAAATATTATGGAAGTTTTTATGGATGACTTCTCGGTTTATGGAAGTGAGTTTGACTCTTGTTTGGAAAATCTTACTAAAGTCCTAAAAAGGTGCCAACAAAACAATCTCACTCTCAATTGGGAGAAGTGTCACTTCATGGTTACGGAAGGTATAGTTCTCGGACATCTTGTCTCCTCGAGAGGAATTGAGGTAGATAAAGCAAAGATTGAGGTAATCGAGAAACTCCCTCCTCCTATTAATGTCAAGGGCATTAGAGGCTTCCTTGGTCACGCGGGGTTTTACCGCCGCTTCATAAAGGATTTCGCCTCGATTGCCCGACCACTTACTTCTTTGCTCGCTAAAGATATTCCTTTTGTTTTTTCAGGTGAATGCTTACAAGCCTTCAACGCCTTGAAAGAAGCACTAGTCTCCGCGCCCATCATACAACCGCCTGATTGGAGCCTTCCTTTTGAGCTAATGTGTGATGCTAGAGACCAAGCCATTGGAGCGGTATTGGGACAAAGAAAAGATAAGAAGCTTCATGCGATATACTATGCGAGCAAGACATTGGATGACGCGCAGAAAAACTACACAACCACCGAGAAAGAGCTTCTGGCGGTCGTCTATTCCATAGAGAAGTTTCGCTCTTACCTCCTGGGGTCCAAGGTTATTGTCCACACCGACCATGCGGCATTGAAGTATCTTTTAAACAAGAAGGAGGCCAAGCCTCGGTTGATTAGGTGGATACTCTTGTTGCAAGAATTCGACTTAGAGATCAGAGACAAGAAGGGTACGGACAATGTCGTGGCGGATCATTTATCTAGGCTCATTCGCGACAAGGAGGACGAAAGTTTGCCTATCAACAACACATTCGTGGACGAGAGGCTATATGCCATAAGGACCGGAGAAGTTCCTTGGTACGCGGACTTCGTCAACTACTTGGCTTGTGGAATCAAACCGCATGGGATGTCTACGCAACAAAAGAGGAGATTTCTGCATGAGGTCCGTAGCTATTTTTGGGAAGATCCCTACCTTTTCAAGATATGCAAAGATAGTGTCATTCGTAGGTGTGTTTCTAAAGAGGAGGCGACATCGATCATTTTGCATTGCCACGGTCTACCATGCGGAGGACATCATGCCGCCTCTAAAACCACCGCTAAGATTTTGCAGAGCGGGTTCTTCCGGCCGACAATGTTTAAAGACACCCACAACTTTGTGAAGGGGTGCGATAGATGCCAACGGACCGGGAATATCTCCAAGCGCAATGAAATGCCAATGAGGCCCATCCAAGAAATTGAGCTTTTTGATTGTTGGGGAGTAGACTTCATGGGACCATTTCCATCGAGCAATGGCAACAAATACATCCTATTGGCCGTCGACTATGTCTCCAAATGGGTGGAAGCAATCGCCACCCCTACTAATGATGCAAGGGTCGTCTCCAAGTTCTTCAAGCAAAATATCTTCCCGCGCTTCGGAGTGCCTCGTACCTTGATAAGCGACGGGGGAAGCCACTTCATAGAGAACAAGTTTGAAGCCATGCTAAAGAAGTACGGAGTAAACCATAGAGTTGGCATGGCTTATCACCCCCAGACAAGCGGCCAAGTTGAAGTCTCAAATAGAGAGATCAAGCAAATTCTCGAGAAAACCGTGGATCGATCTAGAAAGGATTGGTCAATGAAGCTAAACGATGCTCTATGGGCATATCGCACGGCCTTTCGCACTCCCATCGGTACCACACCGTTCCGACTAGTTTATGGGAAGGCTTGCCACTTACCGGTAGAGTTGGAGCACCGCGCATATTGGGCCATCAAGACCTTTAACTACGACTACAAGAGTGCGGCGGTGAGGCGACTCTTGGACATCAACGAGCTTGATGAAATAAGGAGAGACGCCTATGAGAGCTCGAGAATTTACAAGGAAAGGACCAAGATTCTCCACGATGCCCGCATAACCGTCACGGACTTCAAAGTAGGAGACAAAGTCTTGCTCTATAATTCCCGGCTCCGACTATTTCGTGGTAAGTTGAGGTCACGTTGGTCCGGACCTTTCACCATCAAGCATATACAACCGGGAGGAGCTTTCGAGTTGGAGAGCAAGGACGGCTCCACGTTCAAAGTAAATGGTCAGAGGCTCAAACACTATTCCGAGGGAGTCCCGACGGGGGAAACCAATAGAATATATTTTCTTAAGGGACGGCCGGATGATCTCTCATACCTCCTTGATGAGGTGATAGAGGAGGCGATCCCCCACTCAATTGGCGCTCTTTTTGACGAAGATTTAGAGGAAGGCCCGGATTTAGGCCAAGATGAGAAGATAGACGATTCCCCCAACCTCTCCGCCGAAGATGATGAAGGCGACGCTGATGTCGCAAGGATTCGAGAGCTCTGCAAGCTCTCGAAATTAAAGTCTCCAAAGAAAGCTCCTCCGCCACGGAGATCGGTGTCACCGGTAAAGCCGTTGACCGGAGCAAATGCTAGCTTGGGGGAGCCTCCCCCAACACTATTCGAGATGGGAGACCACCGAGGGAGAACACGCCGCCACGTCCAAATCCAAGCGCGCTCCCCGGAAAGTTTGATGGGTGCATCTCATATGCACCAAACATCCCGCATTGATTGAAAATTATAGGGGGTCGAGCTCACGACCTTAAACGAGAGCTTGTCGGGAGGCAACCCGACGGTTTTTGCTTCATTGTTACTTTTTCTTTATTTTCGTTTTAGAAATCTTTAGTGTTTTGAGTCGTTCACCCAAAAATTTTGTGATAACGGGTCCTATTTTTCTTGACAGGAGAGGAGATAGGTAGACCCATCATGAGGAGGATGAACGGGACGACGAGGAGCGCCCCAAGAAGGCGCTCGACGCTTAGGAGGAAGATGAAATCGATTGGAGGAAGAAAGACGGAGTTTAGAGCCAAAACGAAGACAAACAGCAGAACACAAGGCTCACTCGGCCGAGTATACTAGTCACTCGGCCGAGTACACAAGTTCGTCCGGCCGAGCCGCTCACGAACGAGGAAAGTCTGCTGTACCCAACTCTCTGTTTATTTTCCTGATTTCAATATAACTGCTACTCGGCCGAGTACATATTCCCACTCGGCCGAGTAAAACGGATACCCTCCTAGGGCGAGTCTTGCCGAGTAGCTTGAGTCACTCGGCCGAATGGACTTACTCCACTCGGCCGATGCGTAAGCGGGGAGGAATTTTCTATTGACCTTACTCGGCCGAGTGACCTTCTCACTCGGCCGAGTCGTAACTTCTGCTATAAAAGGGGCCGCGGGGGGCGCATTTTTCGAAACGAGCGAAACCCAAACAGCCCGACTTTTCGACTCC
The DNA here is from genome assembly GCA_030789695.1 of Scilla litardierei. Lineage (NCBI taxonomy): Eukaryota > Viridiplantae > Streptophyta > Magnoliopsida > Asparagales > Asparagaceae > Scilla > Scilla litardierei. Next base: position 97,626,594 of record CM061135.1, on the reverse strand, counting down.
CCCAGCGCCTGAACCCCTTCCCCACTCGCCCGATCCTTCGACCCGCGCCGTCGCTCGGCCAGCCACCGCCGGCCGACCACTCGCCGCACTCCGCCCGAGTCGCCGCCGCCGGCCGTGTCTCCGGCCACCTCCGGTACCCCCTATTTCACCTATTTCGCCTCTTTTTGTGTATTTTTCGAGGATCCGTGTATTAATCGAACCCCTAACTCAAATCAATTCCTATATCTATCTATTATACCCCTAATACTCCATACATTTTGAATATTACCCGCTGATATCGCCGTTTCATGCGCAGGTTGCTTTTTGGAGCTTAGGGGAGCCCAGGGGAGCTTCTACGGGCTGATCCGGACTTCGCGGAGGCGCTGACTTCGCACGCTTCCACTGCTTAGCACTCGCGGCGTGTCGGGGTACACTCTTTCCACTCTTTTACACGCACCGCACTTTTTTCACTTTTCGGCGCGCTCGGGGCCGATATGCCGCCCCGGACACGGCCACGGTCGAAGAGAGCTTCCGCCAAGCGGAAGCGGTCGGATGATGCCGGCCCCTCCCACGAGTTGGAGGACTCTCCTCCACCGTCCCCCACACACACCGCACACCCAGCACAGCCTGCAGGCCCCGCACACCCCGTACAGCCTGCAGTGCACCCACAGCCCGCACAGCCTCTCCCTGCCGACCCACAGCCACCACCACCGGCTCCACTGGTCGGGCCGCTCGGGATTACGTTCCGAGACGATGCACACCGCGCCGTCTTCGAGCGTATCTCCCAGCGCTCGATCGTACCCTCCAGGTTTGCACACCTCGCTGACCTAGGACGCCTGGGGGTACTAGAGGGGATGCTCACGTTGTACGACAACGTGGGCTGGCGAGATTTTCTACAGGTGTCGGCGGATACTTTTACCCGCCCGACACTTGAGGTTTTGAGTTCGATCGCCCGGACCGACGAGGGATGCTCATTCCGGTTCATGGATCGAGAGTGCCAGGTCACTCTCGATATGATGAGAGCATTTTTCTCGTGGCCCGCTGTCCCCGGTGCCGATCGCGGTTACGGCCCCACCCATATCCCCCCACCCTCCTTCGACTCCGGTGCCTTCTGGGCCCGGATTACGGGTCTCCACGCTGCCTTTGACCCTAGTAGGGCCAAGGCCTCGGCCATTGTCCACCCCTGCCTCCGCATTGCCTAGCGCCTTATGGCGACGACCTTTTTGGCCAGATATGAGCCGGGCACGATGTCTACGCCAGAGCTCTACATGCTCTACGCGATGACACGTCCCAGAGCTCTATCTAGGGATGGCGATGAGCTGGTCCCCGCCGTCGTGATCGATATCGCGGCTTGGTTTTTGGACCGCATCATCGTATCGGTGGGCGCTCGCTCACCGATATGCTGCGGCGGCCTGATCACCTTGCTTGCTCTTATGACCGGCGAGGACTTCCCCGATGACTTGCGATGCATCCCAGGCCCCACTTCTCTGTCGATAGATGTTATGGCCCGGATGAAGATGCTTCGCCCGCACGGTGAGCGTCACTGGGTCTGGCTGCACGGCCCTTTTGGTGCCGATTACATGATTCTCCCGAGCCCTGCTCGGACCCTGATTGCACCGGCCCACGTTGACTGGCTCCCTGCGATGGATGTTCTCATCCCTGCTGCTTACGTGCTCGAGGCCGAGGAGGCCGAGCAGGCCCACGCTGCCCCTGTAGACCCTGTTGCACACCCTGCCGAGCCTGCTGCCGAGCCTGTTGACCCAGTGGCCCCTCAGCCCATACCTGATGTTTCCGCTGCTCCTGACACTTCTGTCCCCACTTCTGTCAGTGTCACGAGCACCTCAGCTGAGCCCATTTCCACCACCACTTCCGAGGCTGTCACCACCACTCCCACCACCACCACTGGCCCTCTGTCCGTCGAGCCACTTTGCTCCGCACTCCCCGAGCGCCCGTCGACCTTTGTTGAGAGTGGAGAGACCTCGTTTGCCTCGGTCGTGGAGACCATGGCTAGCATGATCTCCGCTGGGGTTGCGCCTTTTGGTCCACACACTTCCGCCCCAGTGGTAGTTACCTCTGTCTCCACCCCTGCTGTATCTTCCGAGAGCGTCGTGGCGTCTGTCCACACTTCTGTGCCACCGACCTCTCCGGCCACCTCGCTGCCATTTTTGCACTCTTCTTTCGCTGCCGCTGCCTCCACTTCCCACCAGCCGGCGCCCCGGCCTCACACTGAGGCCAGGCCCACATTCGCAGGCGCTGCACCTTTTGTTCCTTTCCCCGCTGAGCCAGTCACCTACGCGACCCGAGTTCGCCAGCCTCGCCCTGCACAGCCCCGCCCGGTGCGTCCCTCGGCACCACCTCCCCCTGACACTGTACTTCAGAGCATTCGTGCTCTAGAGGGGGCGGTGAGTGGCCTCCGAGGCGACCTTAGGACTCTGTCCGCCACCGTCTCTGCGATGGCTGGCCGCTTCGAGCTAATCCCCCAGATACATTACTGCCTCACCCAGGTTCTGGAGCGTCTCCCGCGCGTACCCCCACCCACCCAGCAGGTTCCCGCCCACACTTCCACACACACCCGACCTGCTACCACTCCCACACCCACCCCCGCTCAGCAGCCTGTCCAGCCAGCACCACCCACACGACCTCCGCCTCAGGACGGAGACGGCGCGGCACCACCTTCCTAGGCACCTTTGATGCCATCGATTCCTTTTGCCGATTGTGCTGCCCGTTTCTGCTGGGTCCTGTTGCACTTTTTGTCCACCCCCTCCCCTCACTTATTTTGGGATTCTCTTTTTGCTCATATCTTTTTATATCTTTTTGGGAGAGAGGGAGAGTTTCGGTGCCACTTATATATCTGTATCACTCCTATCTGTGCATGCATCATGTCCGCATCATATTTTTCATATCTTTATTTTTCTTTTTCTTTTCATTTTTCATGCATGCATCCTCACCTGCCCCTCACATTTCTTGTCTCTCGGTGTGCCACACTTTGCACATTGAGGACACTGTGCCATTTAGCTTGGGGGAGTGAGTTCTCACGTTCTTTTTCGATTTGCCACTTTAATTTTTAGTTTTTCACACCGTTTTTCACTTTTGCACTCATTTTCATTATTTTTTTCTCTTATTTTTCCATGCATCACGTTTTTCTTATTTTCTCTGTGTGCCGCATTGCATAGTTTCTATTTTCCCTTTATCTTTATTTCTTTTTCATCTCATGCTAGAGATGACTTTTCTGTGATGATGATGACGTTGGATTTAGCTTACTCTATATGCATGCTTTATTTGTCATGTCTTAGACTTTATTTCTGATATCACATGCTATTACTTGCCTTGCATTTAGAGATAGTAACCCACACTTTTGCCACATGAAAATGGATGAAATTTTATTATTAGCTGAGTCTGAATATTCATATGTATGCTATCACAGAAAACACACCAAGATTCACGCATTGAATGCTTATATCTGGAGTACTGATTTCTTTTTCCTATATCACTTCTATATGCATGAACTGTACACTTCACGTCAGGATGATTGAATGATGTTAGCTATGATAAATCTGGATTAGTTAGCTTTTTTGTGATCGAAACTGAGTAGATTAGATTACCCTGCTGAAGTTGTCGTGCATGTCTTATAGAGTGAACCGAGAGTTATATCTATTTCTTTCTCCACAAATCTTGAACATCATTTCTCTACTTTTATAATCATTGGTGAATCTCCCCTTAGTGATTCTATTATATGGCATTTCCCCCGCTATTAATTCCTAGCTCCAAATCTCTTATTCTCTAAAAAAGAATAAAAGAGAGAAGAATATTCTTGTATATCATTATCTCTCTTTGAGTTGGGATCATTGTGTATATAATTTCAAAAAAAAGAGGGAAAATCCTCAATAAAAGATCCCATCTCACTTTCTTCCTTTCTTCTTTCTTCTTATTACATTTGGAGCTATATAAAAATGGGGATGTAAAAATTTTTTATGCCACCACGCTTATAGATAAGCTTGGGGGAGGGGATCCATTGATGTGTGAGAGAGTGACTACTTGACATTGCACGACAACCTAGGCTAAGTAATATTCTATACTCGGTGAGATTATTTCCAGCTTTACGAAATCCAGAAATCTAAGCCTAGCGTTCATTTCATGAAATCCATACTTTTCTATTCTCTCTATTCTATAGTGTGATACTCTTATACTCCAGATAGAAAGCGTTCAATTGAAAAGTGTGTGATCTGTGATTTGTATACCGCTTTAAATGATTCAAACGATGTTAATTTTAAAATTATTCCGTTTTTCATGATTATATCGTTGTTCGTGGGTATTCCGTTTCTATTTGCACTATTATACTATGATATCAAAATAAAATCCTTTGACATGAGTTTTTCATTCGGTGCATGCTATATGAGTAAGTGAAACCCCCGTCCGGAGAAAATGATCTAGCATCCTACCTCTTCGCTTCTTTCTCTCTTCTTTATTTTCATTTCGTTTTCCATTCTTCTCCGTTTTTCATTTTTCATTTTTTCGTTTTTCGCCGTTTTCGTTTTCCGAATCCACCGGGTTCGCCTTTTACTTATCTTCCTCGAGGACGAGTAAGAGGCAAGCTTGGGGGATTTTGATCACTCCTTATTTTACACCCTTTTTCCGCATATTTGCATGCCATTTAGATCGCCCAAATCATGTTTTTCACGATATATCGACGATATTGCGATGCTTTTCACGATTTGTTGTTTTTGTCGCATTTCAGGTGATTTGGCGCGATTTGGAGTGATCTCGAGATGCGCTTACTCTAGACGGTCACCAACGACCTCCCCAAGGGGTATTTTGCTGTTGGAGAGGAGCGGAAGAAGAACAGACGTCGCAGGAGCGACGATGAGGCCAAAATAAGCAGATTGGGCATTTTTTGTGTCCCACTCGGCCGAGTGGAGGAGCCACTCGGCCGACCAGCGAGACACTGCTCGGCCGACCAGAACAGACACAATTTACATGTGCACTCGGCCGAGCACCGAAGACCACATCGGTCGAGTGAAGACATCACGTCCGCCCGAGTGGCGCCCAGACGAAGCCCCTCCAAAACATCCAAGTTACTGTTTTTCGGCTGCCTGAACTTCAGAAGACCCACTCGGCCGAGTGGTAAATCCCGTCCGCCCGAGTGCAGTGAAGCCATCGGCCGAGTGACGACAACTCACTCGGCCGAGCCGCCCCCGAAGTAGAGACCCCTGAAGGCTCCGACTTACTGGAAAATTACAGGGTTTCTCACTCGGCCGAGCGACTTTTGTCACTCGGCCGAGTGCGATGCGCTGCCTGTAGCGAAAACTGCGGAAAACAGGCTGTGCAGGGGTATTTTGGTCACGATTTTTGGACGATTTTGAGGGCTATTTAAACCCTGTTTTTACCCTAGTTTGAGGGCCTCCCTCTTAGATTTTTTGCAGCTTTTAGATTAGTTTTTTTAGCTTTGTTCTTGTGATTGGAAAGGAGAAAAAGATTGGAATTTTGTTGGATTCAATTGAAGAACTCCATTGGTTTGCATCTCTTTTCCTTAAAAATTCTATTTTTATTGTTTATCTCAATATTGTGATGAATTCTATTGCTTATTTCAACGATTATTTTTGTGATCTCGCTATGATTTGTGAGTAGTCTCCACGTCTTTGGGCGTGGGGATGAACCCCTACAAGCCCATCTTCATATTTGTGATGAATTGGTAGAAATTGTGCTAGAATTGTTATTAGGGATTAGATTGGGATCAATTTACTACGGATGGCTAGGTATTCATATCAATTGGGATTTGCAAGAGATTGGATCCCAATTTGATAGGAAACCCTAGAAATTCGAATTGGGTTGGAGTCGGATTTTCGAAGTATCGGTTTGCAAGAGATTGGACCGATACTAGGATTCCCGGTTGCAATTCCATGCCGATACTCGTTTGCAAGAGATTGGACGGGTAGGAACTATCCCAATCTAGGTCGTGGACCGAGTTTGCAAGAGATTGGGCTCGGTGCGCGATTGGACGATGATGTTGATCCTAATGCTAGCTTTCCTAGGCTAGGGTTTGCAAGAGATTGGACCCAAACCTAGGATAGCTATAGACCGGCAACAGCGCGAGAGCGTGAGCTTGGTTCTACATTCAGTTGCAACTAGTTCATCCAAATTCTCAATCTAGCAATCATGAAACCGACGAACCACATTCATGAGATACGGTGAGTAGCGGGGATTCCCCATTCCCTAGGCGTTCTTTATTTGATTTGATATTTCCGCATTTTTGTCTGACGATTGTGACAGGATCGCCAAAGGCAAATTTCTCTCTTAAATAGCCAGGTTGATTGGAACAAGCACGGTCACTCGTCCACCCTGTGTTCAATATCCCGCTCGCTGCTACACCGTGCACTTGCGGTAAAACTACAACCGTTCTCTGGGTGTATACTCGGGACCGATCAAGAAGTCCTTGGCCGACCAAGTGACCCAGTTGGGGTTACAAGTGGCCAACCTCCAGAAGGCGCAAGGACAGCTGCCGGGTCAACCGGAGGTGAACCTTAGGGGACCAAGCCAAACTCTAGCCTTGACACACGGTCAAGCGAATGTCTCCACCATTGTTCTGAGTGGGAAGAAGATTTTGGCACGAGAGGCCGAGAAAGACAATGAAGCACCATTTGTTAATGAGAACCTGAATATGGAAATGAACAACAAATATGGAAATGAACAACAATGGAGCTTCAACATCGAGCAACGTGACTCCGGAGGGAGATTCTGAGAAGACGAAGAAGAATGAGAGCGACGACTCGAGGGTTTTCAAACCTTCAGTACCATTTCTGCAGAGGCTTGCCAAGGCCAAAATTGATGAAAAGTATGGCAGGTTCTTCGAGATGGTGAAGGGCCTAAGTCTTCAGATACTGTTCCTAGAAGCGATTGAGACCATTCCCTCATATGCGAAATTTCTTAAGGACCTAGTGATGAAGGGGACAAGAAAGAAAAAAGTGGTTCTTACAGCAGAATGTAGCGACCTGATTCAACGAGCAAATCTGCCGAAACTCAAGGACCCAGGAATTTTTTCTATCACGTGCTCCATAGGGGAGGTATCTATAAATAGAGCGCTTGTCGATTTAGGAGCAAGTGTAAGTTTGATGCCCCTATCATTGTATAGAAGGATTAATATGGGTGAACTGGAACCCACGGGGATGACCCTACAGCTCGCAGATAGATCAGTGAAGTACCCGATGGGAGTCATCGACGACTTGCCAGTCAATGTCCACGGTGTGCGTGTGCCGGTGGATTTCATGGTTATGGATATGCCCAAGGATAATCAAACTCCGATTATCCTCGGAAGACCTTTTATGGCAACCGCTAGTGTGCTCATCGACGTAAAGAAGGGGAAATTGTCCTTAAACGTCGGCGATCAAACAGTGGAATTTGACTTGGCGCTGTCCATGAAGTCGCCACCCGAGGAACCCAAATGCAACCTTCTGGAGATAGAAGAAGAAAGAGTGAATGAAGCAGGAGCTTGGGAAGTTCTTTCAAGGAACCCCCTGAAGACTTGGATGGAATCGAGGAGCACACTAGGCTGGATGGAGAGAAAGTTCTTGAGCCAGAATGTGTCTCACAATCAACCCCCTCCCCCGGACCAGGAAAGAGAGCTCGGACGAAGAGCAAGGGGAAAGAGCCTCTGACGATCACCGCTGATGAAGTTCAAATTTTAAAGAGAGTGGCGAGTGTCTCCAGCACAAAAGAGAAGACCCCGAATATCACCAGTAGGGGAGTTACTGAGACCATCCATTTGTCGCCGCTGTCAACAACCAGAATTTCTGCCCCAACCGCTGAGAAGACGCCGACCGTTGAGCGTCACCCGTTCAAGCCATCCTGAATATCATATCGAGAGTCACGCAAATGACTATAAAAGCCAAAACTTCATGGGAGGCAACCCATGCCCTAAACTTCTGTCGGTTTTTAATAGGATTAGTTTATTAATTTTTGTAAATAAATGTTGCTGTTGGAATTTTTGTCGGGACACTCAGAGGATTTACACTTTTTGTGCAAGAATAGCCCCACCCGATCGGGTCATACATCAACCGATCGGGTGGATCGTTTCAGTAAGTGGCCAGCTTCAGTCGAAGAGTGATCTGATCAGGTGATAAAGTCGGCAATCGGGTCGCTGATCGGGTGATGAAAACAGAGGCCTGGGGAGTTTTTCGGAGAACGGTCAACCGATCGGGTGACCTGTAGCTGCTGATCCACAGAATTTTTTCAAAATTAATCCAACAGATCGAGTGATTTTCACCCGAACGGTTCATCCAAACCCTATATATATAACCCCCCACCTGACTTCATTTCACCCGACCTCCGAAATCTCCCTTCGAGCGGTTCGTTTCGCCTTCTTCCCAAACGATCTTCCAAATCACTCCTACCACTCCTAATCGCACTCCCCCACTTCACTACTTCCCCACCATCAATCCCCTCCGTCGACCACGTTCAAGCCACAAACCACTCAAAACCCTAGCCCTAACCTCCCGATTTTCAAAAATTCTGGTTTCCTTGGATTAGCATACGGCGGCTCCCGGATTACTCCTTCATGCATTGCGGGATCTTTTGGGAGCTAGGAGTCACGTCATTGATGGGTAAACTCTCTCCATAGCTCGATTGTTACATTGCCCAGGAATGTTTATTTTGTCACTTTGTCATTTGTTGCGTGCACCCACATATCATCCTGCATATCACACCAAATCGCCACAACATCATGGCAAAAGACAAAGATAAGGGTAAGTAACCCATGGTGGAAGAGGAGCCATCTCTCAAGAGACAACGACCCACACGTTCTACGCGTGGACGTGTTCCTCCTCCATCGCCCACCCAACCACAACCCTAACCTGTCGTACCTGTGGTAGACCCACTGCTTGGACCGCAGGGAGTTTGTTTTATGAGCGAAGCCCACAAAGATTTCTATTCTCGCCTCAGCCAACATTCTCACCTAGTCACCAAGTTCGCACATGATCAAACCTTATTCGATCTCAGTGTTTTCACCGAAGTCAAATCCATATTCGCAAACTTAGGTTGGCTTGGTTTCTTCCACTCACATGCCCTATCCTACCCCGTTCTCACACTAGAATTTCTCTCCACTATCAAAATTGAGAATGGGTCAAATATCGATTTTCGCCTTCGAAACCAAAACTTCCATACCCCTTTGACCACCATCAACGATATTTTCGGTTTCTCCAATATTGAAGGCAGCTCCCTCCCCCATGAATTGCATGCCGACTTTGATGTCGACTTCTTTTGGGTACGCCTCACATTACACGATCATTATCCTAGAGGCAAGGCCAAGGCCTCTTCTATTATCCACCCAGTCTTCCGTCTCACCCATCGCATTATCTCAAGCACTTTCTTTCCATGGGATGAGTCCGGCACCGTGACCATCCCAGATTTATTCATTTTATGGGCGATGACCTTTCCTTACATTTCCAGTGTTGACGGTATTACTTTCGAGGCACCGCGCGTACGCATAAACGCCACTCCATGGCTAATTCAAAAGCTTGTTGATATTAGCCGTGCAAACAAAGGAAAATATTGATGCGACAGCCTCATCACTATCATTGCCCTACACCCTCCCTTCAACATCGAGCTTCCCCCCGATTTGCCCCGTGCCCCAGGATCTACCAATCTTGACATCGATGTCCTGAGGCACACTCATATGATCAGACCGCTAAGCAACGGTCGGTTTGCTTTCCACTACAGCCATCCCCCTATAACATATACCATTCTATCAAACCCTGGCCGCATGACCATTGAGCTTCAGGCAGATTGGTCTTTTCCACCAGTTCCTGAATTTGTAGGGGGGGCTACACCTTCAGTTTATTCTCCCTGACGCTCCTAGACCACCTCCCCTTGCCGTCCACTCGAGCGAGCATGATATCCCTGAGTTCAGAGGAGACCCCGGGGCTGGACCCAGTGTCACCACCCCGGCTGCTGCTGTCATTTCTTTCGAGGTCCTGATCACGGCCCTGCATGGCCTGGCCTCTCATGTCGACATGACCACTGCTACCGACACACACTCTATCGTGCGTCGTGCTACTTCAGCTTGCCTCGCTCTCGAGGCCAAGAAGGCTGCCTTGCACGCTGGCGCATCCTCCTCCACCTCCTCGGATCCATCTACTTCTTTCCTATCACATCCTCATTTCCTTGTTCTCGAGCGAAACGTTGCTGCCATTCTTCGCCTTCTTACCCATGTCCAGGGTCCTCCACCACCATCCCCACCCCCATAACCTCCCGCATCGCCTCCTCGACGATCTTCCCCTCCCACTACCACTAACCGCCACTCCTACCACCTTTCGCCACCATCACCATCGCCTACTCATGTCGCAAGAAACAGATCGATGTGCGCATACCCACACCTTCCTCATCAGTCGTCGTATCCTTACCACCTTCCGTTACCACCGACACTCCACACATCATTCACATCCCACCTCGCCCATCTGTCCACCATCTCCACCCCTTTCTCCACTTCTTCGCACACCTGTCACTTCTCCCTACCACACCCCCCCCCCCCCCCCCAACTCTCTTCCGAGGAGGATGAGGACCCTTCCGCTCTTGCACCTTGATTTCCCCTTTTTCTGATTTTCTCGTAGCCATTTTTCTGATTCACCATGATCACATCATTTTTCTGGCAATATTGCGATCCGCTTGGGGGGAAATCAATATTTTGTGATTGTCGTCGTGTCACTTGTATGCTGTGTGCTTGTTTTGTTTGTTTGTGTGTATGTCTTTTGTATAGTTCGTTTCGGTATTTATTTTCTTTATTTTTCTATGTCTCTTTTTGTGTGTTTTTCATGTTTTTTCTGTTTATTTGTCGGTGCGTACTTCCATCCCATCTTTCGTTGCCCTCCCGCATTTACTCATATTGCTTTGAGGGCAATGCAACGTTCAGCTTGGGGGGAGTCGCACTATGTGCATCAGTCGTGTCTTTTTCACCGTTTTGAGTCGTTTTCGTCGTTCTTTTCTTTCCATCCTTTTATTCTCCCTCTCTTAGAGATGACCCTGCATGATGAAACTGCCACTAAACCACACGCACACTTAGCTGAGCTACGATAATCATTCTCACTAACCCTAGGAAGCCGAGTTCTATTGCATTTTATGCTCCGTGGGTTCGCTTTGCCTTTTGTGTGAGTTGTGTGTCGTGACTAGCTAGTTGGTGTGCTTCTACGTTGTGATTTTTTTTATATGCCTATCCTTGGACGATGATTCGGGTTCAATATTACATATTTAACCCCCCATTTAGCCCTATTTTGTGCTCATGTGATGCTATAATGTTCTCTAATTCATTCGTATTTTCTACATCATCATTTATTAGAGAAAACACCTTATTTGAACAAAAAACAGCAATTAATGGAGTATTTCTGCACTTTTTATATTTTTCCTAGCATCGTCTCGATCTCACGATTCCAACGACTATTTATTTGTATTTTTCTGAGATCTGTGCTAATTTCTATGATTTTTTGAATGCAGAATACTATTTAAAAAGAGAAATACGCACCAAAATACACAAATACGGTCGCCGCACGATTTTTGGCGGACACGCGGCGTCAATCGATCGATTCCCGCTCGAATCCAACGGCGCTGCTGCAACAACCATATACGGGCGACGTGGCTTATTGTCAGCCGTCCGATCGAGATCCCACGGCAGCTGCGAAGCAGAGACGAGTGGCGAAGCGGGCGAATGCCCACCGTCCGATCACGATCTAACGGACCTAGTTCGCCCCGCGTTTTGAAATCAAGCGGCGACATGGCATCGACTCGGCGGTTGATTTGCGATCCAACGGCCCACATCCTCGATCCAACGCAGTGGAAGCGGGCTTCGTTGCGACCGTTGGAAGATGATCCACCGGTCCATCGCGAAGCGGATATCAGCGAAAAAGCAACGACGTGGCGAAACATGGACCGCGCGATCGCGATCCTACGGTCGACATTTATTCCGAGCAGCGTTTGAAGATGAAGGCGGATGCGGGTGCGATCGAAGTTCAGCCCGTTAAGGCTGCCACGCGTCACTCCCTCACTTAATCCCGCTCGGATCGGACGGTGGAAGATTGATGCGGCTATTGGTTTTGGGTTTTAAGCAAAAACGAAGCGGGTTTCGACCCGTTAAGCCTATTTAAACCCGCAATGAGCGTATATAAGGTATTTTAGGGTTTTTTGGGCGAATTCAAGCAGATTTGGGCGTATTTTGAGCGTATTGGAGGCTCTAGGAACCGTATTTCGCCTTTGAAAAATTCTGTAAAATTCCAGAGGCTATTTTCTTATTTTCAGAGAGTTTTGATGTCTTTTTAAGGATATTTGATGATGAATTCTTAACTTAAACTCCTCGTATTTTACTGTTTTTCATCGTATTTTGCTATGATTGTGAAGTATTTTGCTATGAATCTAGTTTATTTCTGCATTATGAGTATCTAAAACTTATTTGTACATGGTATGGAGTAGTTAGGGGATGTGATTTGTATTAGTTTGGTTGAATATCCTTGTGCTAAACCGTTAAACGTCGTTAAAATTGTAATTTTTGTTCGTAAATCGACTTTTTCATATTCCAAAAGAATTGATTTAGTTGATGATCGCCACAAAAGGGTGAGTTTTGATCTCCTCAAAAGGGAGTTTCATACCGTAGTTTTGATCTCTCCAAAAGAGAGTTTCATATCGTATTATAACTTTAGCGACGATCTTATTGAATATTGTGATTTAACCCCCAAAAGGGCATCTTCCGATGAATTGCTCCCAAAAGGAGAATTCATTGAGTTATATTGAATATTTTCTGGTGAATTGCTCTCAAAAAGAGAATTCATTGTGTTATATCCGTCAACCAAGTTAATACGAATCATTGATCATAACGAACACATACCATGTGCATACTTTTTATAGATATTTGTTCTCACGTATTTTCCTTGTTCGTATCATTCACGTATCCCCATTCACATCACCATCACCACCATTAAAGTGTTTAGTTTCTCTTTGTTGGCTTTCTATTTGATTTGAGCTGTGGTTGCAACAGATTTTCTCCTGTGGATTCGACATCTGGACTCCCAGATTATATTACTTGTACGGACTCTTGCACTTGAGAGCAAGCACCTTTCCGGTCCCACCAAGTTTTTGGCGCCGTTGCCGGGGAGGAATGATTTGTGACTACGGTTTATTTCATTTAGAGGACCTTCGGTGAGATCTTTCGACTTTACTGTACATAAACTTTTTTTTATTATTTTATTTTCATTTTTAAAAAATGTAATATATGAACTTCTATTGCACAAACAATCTGTATGATGCAAGGTATGCTAATGCACACAAACATAGAATGGAGAAGCTCAAAATTGTAAATTTTAATCAAACTGATTGTGAAACTTTCTTTCAGGCCTGGAGGAGGTTCACAAACCTAATATCGAGCTATCCGCAGCATGGGTACACAAAGAACGAGCTTATGGAGTTCTTCCTAGATGGACTACGACCCCAGCTGCAGGAATTCTTGGGAGTCATGACGCCGACAGAGGCGTGGGAATACATGGAGTCTCTGCAAGAAGATGAAGAAACCCTGGAAGAGACTTCAGAAAGCGATTCAACGGATCCTTCGTGCCTCGATCAAGAAGAGCAAAGCGTAGACGTACCTTTGCAATCCTTGAAAGAGGAAGCTTACCAGACTATTCAGACCCAGGAGGCCACATCCCATCAATTCCAGGAGAATTTCCTTGCTCGGAGTCGGCAGATTCAAAAATCTATTGAAGATCTTAATTTGATTGCCGCTTGCTTAGAAGAAAATAATTATTTTGAAACTCAATTTAAAGAAACTAATACGAGTTTATCTTCTATTGCAGGTATATCGAGCGAGCCATGTCACGATGATGACACGAATATAAATATACACATGGCAGAAAGTGTGTGCAAAAGAGAGGACGAGCTAGCAATTTTGGATGAACGAGAGGAGGAGACAGCTAGGGACAAGGGTTTTGAGATTATCGCCATGGAGTCAGAACCGTGCCCTCCTCCAGTTTTGTCCCAAAATCATTTATCCATCTCCCCATTGATCGAGCATCGTACAGAGAGTAGTGAAAATCTTTCAGGGAGTAGTCGTCAACTTGCTTTAATTCATTTCACTTATTTTGACGACTACATTTGGAATACTTTTATTGAGAAGAATTTTAAGCTAATTTGGACTGACATAACTCATCTCTCGCAGGACATTGGCAAACATCTTATAGAGATGCTGGAAGTTACGTTGCTGGAGTCCAATTTAGTCATTGGAGGAAGATTACTCGCCGAGGAGCGCAAGGAGCAAATTGAACAACTTCCTCCACAATTAAAGATTCGGGATCCGCCATTTGATCACGGTGTGTTCTTTCCAGTATTGTAGTTTTTATATGCTTTCTAGGTTGCTTGCTTGAATAAACTCGTACCCCTTTCGACATTGAGGACATGTCCATCTTTAGTTGGGGGGTGTGTATGAGACCTTAGGATTTTTTTTAGAAGAATAAATCACCAAATCTCATTATTTAAGAACTCCTTCATATGCCTCAAATACGGATGATTACGCATTGATTGAGTTCTGAAAATTGTTTATGGATTGAGTTAATTATTTTCCTACATGGAATTACCGTTAATATACTATTCATGAAAATTTTCAATTGCCATGATTAATATCTCGAAATAGTTTGAATTTATTTCATGCATGCTAATGTGATGAAAAAGCTTAAGAATACACGATTTATTTGAAAAGTTTTCAAGTTGAAAAGGAATGTGGCCATGGATGCTAATGTTAATATTCAAAGAATGGGTGTTGAGTTGCTTACAAAAGAAAAAAAAGAAAGAAAAGAAAAGAAAAATGAATGAATAAATGAATGAATAAGTATGTCACTAATAAATAACTTGGTTGGCTCGAGTAGTACAGTCCGAGGGGTCCTTCTTGGCCTAATGCCCTATGATCGTCTGATTTGGGAGCCATTGACCGGAAACTTACTCATTTGATGGAGCGATCCAAGTTATACATTTTTCTGCGAATGTTGCTTGATGCGCGTTACGCAGAACGAATAAAAGAAAAGAAATGGTGAATATACTAAGCAACTTCAATACCCGTGATTTGAATGATTGTTTTGATAGGCCACGTCCTTGGAAACAAGAAAACTAGAGAAAAACGACGTGTTATACTTTCGCTTGCGCAAAACGATGCTTGCATGTTATTTATTCATACTAAATTAGAGAAAATATCATGTGATTGATTTTGTTCATGGATGTGTATATTGATGGTCAAGATCATGTTGGAATGCGTATTATTGAGCCATGCCATGAGCGATTAGAAAGAACTTATTGTTTTATTACTCATCCGTATTTATCGCTCCTTTTGCTAGAGACTAGCAAATCGCTAGTTGGGGGGTGTGATTCGGGTTCAATATTATATATTTAACCCCCCATTTAGTCCTATTTTGTGCTCATGTGATGCTATAATGTTCTCTAATTCATTCGTATTTTCTACATCATCATTTATTAGAGAAAACACCTTATTTGAACACAAAACAGCAATTAATGGAGTATTTCTGCACTTTTTATATTTTTCCTAGCATCGTCTCGATCTCACGATTCCAACGACTATTTATTTGTATTTTTCTGAGATCTGTGCTAATTTCTATGATTTTTTGAATGCAGAATACTATTTAAAAAGAGAAATACGCACCAAAATACACAAATACGGTCGCCGCATGATTTTTGGCAGACACGCGGCGTCAATCGATCGATTCCCGCTCGAATCCAACGGCGCTGCTGCAACAACCATATACGGGCGACGTGGCTTATTGTCAGCCGTCCGATCGAGATCCCACGGCAGCTGCGAAGCGGAGACGAGTGGCGAAGCGGGCGAATCCCCACCGTCCGATCACGATCTAACGGACCTAGTTCGCCCCGCGTTTTGAAATCAAGCGGCGACGTGGCATCGACTCGGCGGTTGATTTGCGATCCAACGGCCCACATCCTCGATCCAACGCAGCGGAAGCGGGCTTCGTTGCGACCGTTAGAAGATGATCCACCGGTCCATCGTGAAGCGGATATCAGCGAAAAAGCGGCGACGTGGCGAAACATGGACCGCGTGATCGCGATCCTACGGTCGACATTTAATCCGAGCAGCGTTCGAAGATGAAGGCGGATGCGGGTGCGATCGAAGTTCAGCCCGTTAAGGCTGCCACGCGTCACTCCCTCACTTAATCCCGCTCGGATCGGACGGTGGAAGATTGATGCGGCTATTGGTTTTGGGTTTTAAGCAAAAACAAAGCAGGGTTTCGACCCGTTAAGCCTATTTAAACCCGCAATGAGCGTATATAAGGTATTTTAGGGTTTTTTGGGCGAATTCAAGCAGATTTGGGCGTATTTTGAGCGTATTGGAGGCTCTAGGAGCCGTATTTCGCCTCTGTAAAATTCTGTAAAATTCCAGATGCTATTTTCTTATTTCCAGAGAGTTTTGATGTCTTTTCAAGGATATTTGGTGATGAATTCTTAACTTAAACTCCTCGTATTTTACTGTTTTTCATCGTATTTTGCTATGATTGTGAAGTATTTTGCTATGAATCTAGTTTATTTCTGCATTATGAGTAGCTAAAACTTATTTGTGCATGGTATGGAGTAGTTAGGGGATGTGATTTGTGTTAGTTTGGTTGAATATCCTTGTGCTAAACCGTTAAACGTCGTTAAAGTTGTAATTTTTGTTCGTAAATCGACTTTTTCATATTCCAAAAGAATTGATTGAGTTGATGATCGCCCCAAAAGGGTGAGTTTTGATCTCCCCAAAAGGGAGGTTCATACCGTAGTTTTGATCTCTCCAAAAGAGAGTTTCATATCGTATTATAACTTTAGCGACGATCTTATTGAATATTGTGATTTAACCCCCAAAAGGGCATCTTCCGATGAATTGCTCCCAAAAGGAGAATTCATTGAGTTATATTGAATATTTTCTGGTGAATTGCTCTCAAAAAGAGAATTCATTGTGTTATATCTGTCAACCAAGTTAATACGAATCATTGATCCTAACGAACCCATATCATGTGCATACTTTTTATAGATATTTGTTCTCACGTATTTTCCTTGTTCGTATCATTCTCATATCCCCATTCACATCACCATCACCACCATTAAAAGTGTTTAGTTTCTCTTCGTTGGCTTTCTATTTGATTTGAGCTGTGGTTGCAACAGATTTTCTCCTGTGGTTTCGACATCTGGACTCCCAGATTATATTACTTGTACGGACTCTTGCACTTGAGAGAGAGCACCTTTTGGAGCCCACCAGACGACCCCTAGACTATCATGCTTCAATTTCGAATATGCGGTATATTGCCTCCACTGTTTGCTTCTTTATGCATGAATCATCTATATATTTACGCTTCAAATCGCATGTGTCAGAACTCTACCAATAGGACTAGGATAACCCATGTTGCTTACACTCTAATTCGCGAAAAATTTCCTTTTACCCAAGTGTTTAGAATTCGAATTATTTTTTGTCTTACTTGGTGCAAATCCCCTCGTCGTGTACTTTACTTCCACTTGGGAGAGTACACAATTTTGCTACTTACCTGCACATCTTTCTCCCGCTTTTGGAGAATGTGCATTATCCCACTACCAAAAAAAAGAAGAGAAGAAAAGAAAGGAGAAAAAAAGGAGAAAAGAAAGAACATATATAGCCAAAATCAAAAAAAATATATCCAAATATCCAAAACCCAAAAAAAATTCCTGTTGTGAATATTACTCCTATCCGCCGTGAATAAAGGGAAGGCGAGAATCTGCACCAAGTGCTCTCCTCCACATCTACTCAACCCCTTTCTTTTTTGAACACACTTGGTATAGGAGCTTTCTAGCGATCATCTAGGCAATCGTGCGGCGATTTCCTAGTTTCTAGCAGTAGAGTCCCTAACATATGATATGTCTCTATTCTTACTCTATTTTCATGCATGCTTGAACTATTATTCACCGCTAACTAGAATTGATTCGATATTTGGGTCATTCCATGGGCATGAGTATATGGAGCTTGATTGCACAATTTAGATGGTTACACCGTCTGCTAGCTCACGACCTCACTCACTTGCACTTCACTGCGTAGACCCACGACACTAGTAGGGACTCGTATTCCTAGGCTTAGTGCTATGCTTATGCGTGCTTGCTTAGTGTGGCATGTTAGTTTTCGTTTGCCTGACGGGTAATCTAGGATTTCCTTTTCTTTTTCTGTTTCTTTCTTCCTATTTTCCCCTCCGAGCTCCTATTCGCACTTGTCTTCCTCGAGGACAAGGAAGGGTTCAACTTGGGGGATTTTGACATGTGTTTATATTTTATATATTCATGCATGTCTTCTCCATAATCTTCCGTTGTTTTCGTTGTTTCGAGTCCATTCCCTTGTGTTTCTTAGTTCCTTTTCACTTTCGCTGTGTTTGTGTGCTTTTACAGGATATTGCTAGCGTAGGGGGACATACAAGGCTAACATCATGAGTCCTCGGAGCAACGAGAGGTGTCGCACGAGATCCTGAGAGCCAATCGTCAAGATAAATCATGTATCAGCTCTCAAGCGATTGGATGGATAGATCCACCCGATCGGTTCATGTGGTCGTATCAGTCCAGAGGAAGAGGCAACTCCACCCGATCGGTTCAACGATCGGGTGGATGTGACACATGGTGCTGTTTTGAGAGCCAAAGTTCACCCGATCGGTTGACTTGTCAACCGATCGTGTAACGCCCCACTTCCCAAAAGACACCGGAAGCGAGAACGTTACACGATCAGCATGAACTAGAGCGGTGACGCTCAAGTTCAATGAGCGTCTGAAAATTAAAACACAGTGCTGGTCCTTGCATTTGCATTTCAGAACAATTAGAACACATTCAAAAAGATAAGAAGCTACATCCAGAGATATAAAGTCCATACACGAAATTAAACGACAAGCCACAGCAGGGCTAAAGTAGCAACAAAAGAAACGTACACCCAACAACAACAACAACTGAAAGTAACTAAAGGAAGCGGCAACGGTACGAGTCTACTAGTCCTCCGCAGGGAGAGACTCGGCATAAAGGGCGAACTCCTGGCTCTCCAAGTTAGACGTCTCGAATGGATCCTCCGGGTACTCAAGCTCAGAATCTGACATACATCCAAAAACATGAATGTATGTCAGCAAGGGTCTGCAAGAAGAGGTTAGAACCCAAGGCAAGGTATATAACAAGTTATATATGGCAGTTTTAAAGCAGTTATAAGAATTTATTCTAGCATGCAGTTCTATTATGAAAATGAAACGTAGCAGTTCAACGAGTAACAGCAGTTTTGAAAGTTAAGGTCGCTTTTCAAGTTATTTAATTGTGTGTGCAAGTCCGTGGCTAAGGTCCTCGTCGTTAGACGGCTAGTAAGTGAATTCACCTTCAAGTGCCCCCGAAGGCGACCCGTTTACTACCGGCTAGTGCCCGGGAACCCAACTCCACCCACGTGTACTTCCTGGACCACGAGCCAGGATGCTAAACAGTCATATACTGGAACATGAGCCAGACTAGTCACCTGTGACCTTACTGGAACACGAGCCAGACTAGTTACACGGGACGGACGAGAATAGCCATCTAGTAGCCAACAGCTTGCATGTTCACGAGGCAACGGCATGTATGTCTATGAGTTGCCAACCGGCCATCATGTTTGTTCAAGTTATTCATTTTCTGTCTGTTCAGTTCATGTTATAGCAAGGATGTTCATTTTCCTAACGGTGTCCACACACACGCACACGAGTACGAGTTTAGCATTTCATTATGGGGTTCATTATCAGAGTGTCTCATGCAATCTTGGGTACTTTATAAAACAGTTTTAAGTCTACAAGAACAACATTTAAATGAATGTAATGAACTGCACGCTTGCCTGTTTCCGGTATTTTTGGTGTCGACGGGTCCGTACGGAAGGCGCGGACGTTTTCTGCGTCATACGGTTCCAATATCAGATTAAATGAAAATAGCTTATTAAACTACCAACTTATTTATCCCTATAATTAATAGAAGGGAAATGTTCTAGGTGGGTAAGTTACTGTTCATACTTATAACTAATACATCTACCCTATATGATGTTACTAACTTACTAAGAAAATACAGTCTGCAAGATTAACATTTCCAGCTGGGTAGGTTGCTAACTTACAAACTAACAACTAATAGATATAACCCTAACTAAGCTAACATGCATGTTTAACAAACAGAGTATTAAGAGAAGCATAGTTTACATAAAAAAAACTCTAATATTAATCTAGCAACCCTACCTAAATTATTTACTAACTAACATCTAACATTAGCATCTGCTAACATAAGACACTAACTTGATATTAGGAAAAACACAGTTTAATATATCTATTAAAAATGATAATAATTTTAACCATCATTAACCCTAGCTATAAACTAACAGCAAGATGAACATGATGTGTAACAAAACACAGTTCAAATAATGGTAAAAACAACAACTCTAATCATTATAATAATCTTAACTAAAATAACTACTAATAACATTATAAATTAACATCTACATTAGTAGTAAAACATGCTGTAGTGTTATACTAACATCTAACCTAAATAATGATCCTAACATGTAACAAATAAAAAAACAGTATTATTTTTCATTAAAACCAACATCTCTAAGCTTACTCTCAACCCTACATAATACAAACATAAACAGTTTATCTTTTAAAAACTAAGCTAACCTTTAAGCTTTAACTTCCTCGTTGTTGGTTGCAGGTGAAGAGGGGAGGACGCGGCGGCAGTTCCTTCAAGCGGCGCGGCGGCTGCAGGGCGTCGGAAAAACGCTGGGAAGGTTGCAGCGGTGGAGGGACACTGTAGGCGGAGTGTTCAGTCGCCGGTGGAAGCTCGGAGGCGTGTGCGACGAGCTGGGGATGCTTGCAGGTGAACGGCAGGTCGAGGCTGTCGGAAAAGACGTCGGGAGAGGCTGGTCGGGGCGAGAGGTCGGGCGCTGCGTGAGTTTGAGGGAAGGCTTCAGCGTGGTTTGTTACTGGGCGACGCGGTGGTTGGGAGAGGCTGCAGGTGAAGGAGCGAACGGGGTGGAGGCTGAAGGCGGAGGTAAGAGAATGGCTGGGGTCGTGCAGGCTTCCTTGGGTTGTAGGGAGATAGTGTTTATGGTTTGTACAGCTAGAGCTGTTTTCCTAGGGTTTGTGAAGGTGCATGGCTTATGTAGGGTTAGGGATAGGGCATGTGCTTTGTTTTAGAGAGGGATAGGGCTCCTAGGTGTTTATAAAGCTAGGGTTTAGGGCGGACTTAGGGTTAGTACGGGTGTAGCTTGCTGTTTGTACGAAGGGGCCAAGGTCCTTTAGGGTAAAAAATAAAGTATGGGTTGTTGCCTGTTGCCTGCGTGTGTGTTGAGGCTGGTGTGCTGCGTGAGTTGGGTTGATGTGTGGGTAACCTAGGGTGTCATGAAATAGTTAAGGGAATATTTTGTTTTTGAATTTTAATTATTAAGGAAAGTTTAAAAGGGGAAGTGTTTTAAAAAATTTTGTTTTAAATACTATTGATTTAAGGAATTAAGAGTAAAAGAAAAATGGAAAGTTTGGAAACTAAAATTAATAGGGGGATAATTGGTTTTAAATGGGAGAATTATTTCTAAATTAGCTATATTTTAATTAGGATGAAAAAGGGGAACAATTTGAATTCGAATTTGAAAATATTTGAAATTCTTAAAACATTAATATCACACTATTAATAAACTAACTAAAAGTATAATAATGTGAGTTAGACATCCAGAGTTATTAATGGAAGACATACATAAGTAGAACTTCACTCAATAGTATCTGAAAATACAGGTCGTTACATTCTACCCACCTTAAGAACGATTCCGTGTTCGGAATCTTGTCGGCTAAGGTACCGGGAAAATATAAGGGTAACGCTCGCATCTCCTCTTCTAACGCATACACACCATAAATAACCATCATGTCATATCCAAATAGTATTTCTAATACTAAGATCCATACCAAAAGTATTACCGCTGATAAGACTAATCAACGTTCATGCTAATAGTAGTAACAATGTACATACACATTACTAATTACGTATTAACATAACACGTTTAATATAATACCATCCCACAATCCAAACCAATATTATACTCGAGCGAATAGTAACACTTTACTACACAATCATATCAATTTACTAGCTGTATGTGGGCCATCACCTTGCACACTCACATTATTACTAATACCCTATGTATTACCATATATCTTATACACTCAAAATCTATAATGATATAGTACCACATGTTACTTAAACATACCACTAACACATAAATACAATCATCCTTAGTCAATTAACACTTCAATCATACAATCACTTTTACATACCGCATATTGTCATATACACATTTTAATACATATCACTACACGTATATACATGCACGTATTACCTTACACCATACACGGATTTATATAAGCCTTACTCCTAGCACTATGGCCATTGTAATCTACCCACTTTAAGATCAAGTCCGTCCTCAGACTTCCTTAAATAGGCCGATATAGGGGTGCACGGATTTAGACACTAATGTCATTCTATCCCAGTCATACATACATTATAATGAAACAATATACATCCATATGCATATACTTACTCATATATCACACACTTTCAAATACCTATACATACGTACATTTTATATACATATACATACTTATACTACTACACGCATATCTTGTATCTATATAGGACAGATATATACACACACCAGTATACACAACCATGGTAATTTACATAAGGCTAGTATACTATTACATACATCCATATATACGTAGTCACAAACATACGACTATGCATACTTCCTGATATACACATGCTCATACATTATCCCGTAGGGGTAATAAGATATTATAATCCTACTATACATAAAACACACTTATCCATGCAATATATATATACCTATAACTAACCACATACATATATACACACGAGCAAACGCCAAACATACTAACATATAGATCACATAATAAATCTGCACATACAACTATATGTACACCTATTATCATGCACCTAACTTGCATAACACTGTACTAGCATACAACCATTAACAAGTACGTCTAAGGTATATATACTCCTAGTAGCTAGCCAATACTAAATCTAATACACTTAGATATCCCTATAGTGGTATAGCCAATCACTCGCCTAAGTATAAATGTAACACTTCTACTCTATTCTCGACTATATACATATATATCACAAATTACCGTACATGCACATACGACACAATAGACAATCACACCATACTGATATACTAAGGGTAAGCACACTCATACATGGGTGGTATATAGGGATTCACACACACGGGTCCACACTCACTATCTACTTACATGCACCAAAACAACACCACAATTAATGCTAAAGGTCTCACTAAGCAATGATAAGCTCTAATGTGGTAACTAAGCAATAGTGTAAGATTCAGAGTTGAATGATGCAACGAACTAATGTTGTGATGGACGGTTTCGAATGTGGCATGGATAAGAGGTTAGTTGGTTGGGTGACATAAAATATTTATGAATAAATAAAATAATTAAGAAGATAAGGATATGTGTAAAAATAATAACATCTTTATAACTTACGTAAAATAGCGAGCATACGGTAGAAGTTAAAACGTGAAATATGATTAGTCAAATAATAAGTGAAGGGTAATATGGGCATAGTGTTGTCGTGCTTATTTTGTAAATGGAAATAGGTTTGTGAAAAAAATTTAAAATGAAGATAATGATTACAAAACTGACACCCAAGATTCTGAAGTTCTATTTACCTTAGGAAAATATTTTAAACGTATGTATGAATGACTGTTTTGAAATATGTTAATAAGAAAAGGAGATGATATTTTGAACTAGCGAAATAGAAATAATGTTTTAAAAAGAAGTTCATTACATGAGGAAAATAGAGTAGCTATACGAGGTCATGTGAAATAGAAGTGCGGAAGATGTATGTTAGAAATTTGCTATAAGATAGTAACTAAAGATCGCGCCAGAAGAGTTTCATAATCAAAATTGGGTTTAAGTCGACTGAAGTGTAGATTATCTGAGTAAAAGTTTTCGAAAAGATTTTAAACTTAGCGAAGAATTCAATAAAAGAAATATCGAAAATACCCCCCTTTTTAAAAGACCTTGGATCTGAAGTGTGGAGGTTTAAGGTTAAAGATGGCGGACCTGAAGGGTTTATGTGAATCGAGGACAAGGAATAGGTTTGACGTTCAAAACGTAAGGACGACTAAGAAGTAACTACATGAATACGCTAAGATGGCTTTCTACGATCATTAACATGGAAGTGTAATGATTAGGAAATAGTAAAATCAGGGGGAAAATCATTGGGTCGACTAAGGTTTAGCACTAAGGTTCTTCAACAAATTAGAATGTGATAGGTAAGCCAAGGTACGGGTTCGTTGAGAATCGAGGTCGAGATCTTATCTATAGATCTGGAATATCTTACGCTTCGAAGTCAACTCATTGCGGGCGTCTCAGGTTCGACTTGCACGGATGCGACGATTGCTAAGTTCAGTTGGGCCCTAGATTCGATGAATCAAGTGAACGACTAATGAAACTCAAAAAAAAATATGTTCAGGGCTTGAAGACCAATCGCTAGGGTGACTACCAAGATGATAATATTGAGTCGTGGCAAGGGTGTCTAACTAACGAGCACGAGGGTCTAACTAACTCTTCCTATTATCCTGGTATTGGGTTTCTTATCATGCTGAGACAAGGTATTTGAGTAAGTTTGCGTACGAACTAATTCTGGATGTTTTGGCTAATGATATTATTTTTACTATTCTGAAGTTTGCAAATGCATGACCTGTACGGGCCACCACTAAAACTTGTAACGCCCCGCTTCCCAAAAGACACCGGAAGCGAGAACGTTACGCGGTCTGCATGAACTGGAGCGGTGACACTCGAGTTCAATGAGCGTCTGTGAATAAAAACACAGGGCTGGTCCTTGCATTTGCATTTCAGAACAATCAGACCACATTCAAAAAGATAAGAAGCGACATCCAGAGATATAAAGTTCATACACAAAATTAAACGACAAGCCACAGCAGGGCTAAAGTAGCAACAAAAGAAACGTACACCCAACAACAACAACAACCGAAAGTAACTAGAGGAAGCGACAACGGTACGAGTCTACTAGTCCTCCGTAGGGAGAGACTCGGCGTCAAGGGCGAACTCCTGGCTCTCCAAATCAGACGTCTCGAATGGATCCTCGGGGTACTCAAGTTTAGAATTTGACATACGTTCAAAAACATGAATGTATGTCAGCAATGGTCTGCAAGAAGAGGTTAGAACCCAAGGGAAGGTATATAACAAGTTATATATGGCAGTTTTAAAGCAGTTATAAGAGTTTGTTCTAGCATGCAGTTCTATTATGAAATGAAACGTAGCAGTTCAACGAGTAACAGCAGTTTTGAAAGTTAAAATCGCTTTTCAAGTTATTTAACTGTGTGTGCAAGTCCGTGACTAAGGCCCCCGTCGTTAGACGGCTAGTAAGTGAATCCACCTTCAAGTCCCCCGAAGGCGACCCGTTTACTACCGGCTAGTGCCCAGGAACCCAATCCCACCCACGTGCACTTCATGGACCACGAGCCAGGATGCTAAACCGTCATATACTGGAACACGAGCCAAACTAGTCACCTGTGACCCTACATGAACACGAGCCAGACTAGTCACACGGGACCGACGAGAATAGCCATCTAGTAGCCAACGGCATGCATGTTCACGAGCCAGCGGCATGTATGTCTATGAGTTGCCAACCGGCCATCATGTTTGTTCAAGTTATTCATTTCCTGACTGTTCAGTTCATGTTGTAGCAAGGATGTTCATTTTTCTAACGGTGTCCACACACACTCACACGAGTACGAGTTTAGCATTTCATTATGGGGTTCATTATCAGAGTGTCTCATGCAATCTTGGGTACTTTATAAAACAGTTTTAAGTCTACAAGAACAACATTTAAATGAATGTAATGAACTGCACGCTTGCCTGTTTCCGGTGTTTTTGGTGTCGACGGGTCCATACGGAAGGCGCGGACGTTTTCTACGTCATACGGTTCCAATATCAGATTAAATGAAAATAGCTTATTAAACTACCAACTTATTTATCCCTATAATTAATAGAAGGGAAATGTTCTAGGTGGGTAAGTTACTGTTCATACTTATAACTAATACATTTACCCTATATGATGTTACTAACTTACTAAGAAAATACAATCTGCAAGATTAACATTTCCAGCTGGGTAGGTTGCTAACTTACAAACTAACAGCTAATAGATATAACCCTAACTAAGCTAACATGCATGTTTAACAAACAGAGTAGTAAGAGAAGCATAGTTTACATTAAAAAACTCTAATATTAATCTAGCAACCCTAACTAAATTATTTACTATCTAACATCTAACATTAGCATCTGCTAATATAAGACACTAACTTGATATTAGGAAAAACACAGTTTAATATATCTATAAAAAATTGATAATAATTTTAACCATCATTAACCCTAGCTATAAACTAACAGCAAGATGAACATGATGTGTAACAAAACACAATTCAAATAATGGTAAAAACAACAACTCTAATCATTATAATAATCTTAACTAAAATAACTACTAATAACAATATAAATTAACATCTACATTAGTAGTTAAACATGATGTAGGGTTATACTAACATCTAACCTAAATAATGATCCTAACATGTAACAAATAAAAAAACAGTATTATTTTTCATTAAAACCAACATCTCTAAGCTTACTCTCAACCCTACATAATACAAACCCAAACAGTTTATCTTTTAAAAACTAAGCTAACCTTTAAGCTTTAACTTCCTCGTTGTTGGTTGCAGGTGAAGAGGGGAGGACGCGGAGGCAGTTCCTTCAGGCGGTGGCTGCTGCTGCAGGGCGTCGGAAAAACACCGGGAAGGTTGCAGCGATGGAGGGACTCTGCAGGCAGAGTGTTCGGTCGCCGGTGGAAGCTCGGAGGCATGCGCGATGAGCTGGGGATGCTTACAGGCGAACGGCGGGTCGAGGCTGTCGGAAAAGACGCCGGGAGAGGCTGGTCGGGGCGAGAGGCCAGGCGCTGCGTGAGTTTGAGGGAAGGCTTCGGCGAGGGTTCTTGATGGGCGGTACGGTGGTCGGGAGAGGCTGCAGGTGAAGGAGCGAACGGGGTGGAGGCTGAAGGCGGAGGGAAGAGAAGGGCTGGGGTCGTGCGGGCTTCCTTGGGTTGTAGGGAGATAGGGTTTAGGGTTTGTACGGCTAGAGCTATTTTCCTAGGGTTTGTGAAGGTGTAGGGCTTATGTAGGGTTAGGGGTAGGGCGTGTGCTTTATTTTAGAGAGGGATATTGCTCCTAGGTGTTTATAAAGCTAGGGTTTAGGGGGGACTTACAGTTAGTACGGGTGTAGCTTCCTGTTTGTACGAAGGGGGTATGGTCCTTTAGGGTAAAAAATAAAGTATGTGTTGTTGCTTGTTGCGTGTGTGTGTGTGTGTGTTGAGGGTGGTGTGCTGCGTGAGTTGGGTTGATGTGTGGGTAACCTAGGGTGTCATGAAATAGTTAAGGGAATATTTTGTTTTTGAATTTTAATTATTAAGGAAAGTTTAAAAGGGGAAGTGTTTTAAAAAAATTTGTTTTAAATACTATTGATTTAAGGAATTAAGAATAAAAGAAAAATGGAAATTTTGGAAACTAAAATTAATAGGGGGATAATTGGGTTTAAATGGGAGAATTATTTCTAAATTAGCTATATTTTAATTAGGATGAAAAAGGGAAACAATTTGAATTCAAATTTGAAAATATTTGAAATTCTTAAAACATTAATATCACACTATTAATAAACTAACTATAAGTGTAATAATGAGAGTTAGACATCCAGAGTTATTAATGGAAGACATACATAAGTAGAACTTCACTCAATAGTATCTGAAAATACAGGTCGTTACAGATCGGGTCACCTGTAGCAGCTACCTCCCATGCTCGAGAACCCGAAGACTCACCCGATCGGTTCAGCGATCGGGTGAAATTTATCAGAAGCTGAAGACCCAACTTCCCGCTGTTTCACCCGATCGGTTGAAGTTTCAACAGATCGGGTGAATGTCTATTTTTGTCTTTTAGTGGGAATATTCCCAGGCATCTTGCCAAAATGTATAAATAGAACTAGGTTTCCTAGAAAATGTAATCCCCATTTTCTTAACCTGTTTTTAGGGATTTTGGCTGGTCTGAATTTATTTTTATTTGTAAGTTCTTTGATCGTCTCTATATTTTAATATTGCGTTTATATTACCATTTGCTACAGTAATCTATTGCTTGATTTTCATTTTGATGGCTATAATCTGTTTTATTGCATCTCATGCCATGATTAGTGTGTAGTTCTTAAATCTGGGACATTGGTGGAAGCCCCTTCGTGGGTTCTCCCTAGAAAGGCCATAGGATTAGGGATTCGATAGGATATAGTGATTTAGATGGTTACGCGGTGGCGTTTTATTGTCACTGGCGGGAGAAAGACCGCCTTTGACTGTCGGACCAAGGGGAAATAAAACGGAAGTTTGATTCTCTAGCCACAGCTCACCCCCCTAGCGTAGACAGTGATTCCTCTCGCGTGGGAATGGCTTGGATGAAATGTCGGGAGCAATCGTTGCGAGCTTAGTGCTCCCGGAGTCGGGCGGTGTTGGACATGGGAATGCCCACCGTCCGAACCCGTGTAGAACTAGCGTATCATCCTAGGCATCGACCGGAATATCGGGCCCATTGGACGCTAGGTACCACTATTAGAGGCAACGTCTCACCGCTAAACCCTAGAATCCGATCACATTACTATCCTTCGGTCGTAATAGTGAGAACTCATGATAGGGCAAAAGCCAAAGTCCTAAGTTGCCTTTTTATCTCTTACACCTTTTTTCATTAGATTCCTATCGTGACATCCAACAAGATATTAAGCTAGCTCACCCACCAGGTGATCTGGATCCCGAATGTTCACAAGCACAACACACGCCTCCCTGTGATCGACCCCCAAGCCACATTTCGACACCGTGCACTTGCGGTTTACAAATTCTAATCCTAGTATCCACGTCCAGATTTGAGTGCCAAACGGATGGGTGGTCACCCTCCCACTTTGTATTCTTTCTCGTTTTCTAATTTTTACCTCCCGGTGAGTTTCGTATTCGTCTTCCTTGAGGACGAGTAAGAGGTAAGCTTGGAGGATTTTGATAAGCTCCTAGTTTACATGATTTATCGCATATTTTCATGACACATTTCACCCCCAAATCCCTATTTTATACGCTTTTACGATATTATTTGAAACAATGTGACTTTCGGAGCGTTTATGCCCATTTAATTGATTTGGGGCGATATTGGAGCAATTTGGAGTCAATAAGACGATCGGCGACGTGAGAGCACCAAGAAGACTCATGATGACATGCTTGAGGTGCCAAAGAAGAAGACTAGAGGAAGAAAGGAGGAAGACAAAGAGGAAGGAGAAGCCCAGAAGCAACCGAGTCAGTTTCCCAGGCGACTCGACTGAGTAGCAATAGCTACTCGGCCGAGCTGACACGCAGAGTTTGCAAGGAAACGGCTACACCCTACTCGACCGAGTAGGGTGGCTACTCGGTCGAGTTGAACCTATTTCCAGAGAAGCATATTGAAGCTAAAGCAGCAACCCATTGTAGCTCAACTGAGTCCGAAGGCTACTCGGTCGAGTAAGGCAAGCGCCCCGATTTTCAGAAAGCATCTCACTCTTTTGATATCTGCTATCATTTCAGTTGGCAAAGTATTTTTATCATATTATTTATGGATAGTAGACTTCATGATGGTTCCAAAGCTGCCAACGATGTGTCATTCGGAGGTCGGATGAAATCTGTAGAATTTCTGCAAGTTGACGCTGTAGTGCTGAAATCTGTACTCGACCTGAGCAGCAAGGCTACTCGACCGAGTAGGGGGCTACTCAACCAAGTAGGGGGCTACTCGACTGAGCTGCAGGGAATTGGAGAAAACAGGAAAAAACAAGCTTTGGAAATCAAACTCGACTCGACCGAGTAGGGGGCTACTCGACCGAGCACGCTAGGGACCAGAACTTAAGTTGCGGCCAGAATTGATTTTGGGCACGAATTTCAGAGGGTTTCTTAGGTTATTTTCTAAGGTTTTGAGGGGACTATATAGAGGGATTATAGCCGTCATTAGAGAGGGGTTGGATCTTATTTTCTTAGGAGTTTGTGGAGACTTTCTTTTGAAGTTAGGTTATGCCCTAGGCCCCTCCCTTGTATCAAGATAAGTATTTTTGTTCTCTTTAATTCTATTTTATTTCTTCTTATTGATTTCTTATTGAATATCTCTTTGATGCATACAATGAAGTTTTCTATTGTTCTTATATCTATTGCTATGATGCATGAGTAATTCCATCTAGGGCTAATGGATTAGCCCATGGATTTTAAGATTAAGATGCAAAGTTAGGATTTTTAGGTTGCATTGGGATAAAAGAAAAGTATTTTGGTTGATCTTGCAAAGTTTGTAGGAGAACTCGTACTGAGATCGTGCCCACGGTTGGTGGAATCGATTGGCTTAAGGAGTATCCTATAGACTTAATTAGGGAGTTAGTGGATTCAATTGGGACTCATGACCATGCCCGGCTCGTGTCTTGATGGGATCCACCGACGAACTATATTACTAATTGACGGCTACCGCCATAGCGTCAATGAGAGCCACCAAAATACATCAAAGCTCTATCCCACGAGAGTGGCGTGATCTGAGATCATTCTGTCCGTGAGAGTGGCGTGAATATTGTCGATTCTTAATGCACGTGTCGTGTGCGCCTACGGGTTAATGTGATACATTAGATTTATGGTGCTTAGAACCATGAATTCCACATCTTGGATGTGACAATCCCTATAAAACTAATGCAACGTAAGAGTCTTAACCAAGCATCGACGTCCAACGATCCTAGCAGTGAGTCCTAAAGCCATAGTCTTTTTATACTGTGTGGAATACCTTGTTTGCGATGTTGAGTAACACGACCTTCACATCCATCATCATTACGACACTCCATATTTTACATCCATCAATAAATCCGCAAGTCTAATCCTACCTAGAAGTAGATAGGTGGTATAGCACCGCTTCCCTGTTTCGATACCTGCTTGCCACTGTACCATGTTCTTGCGATAAACGACATCGTTTCGGAGTTAATTCCGGGTCGATCATCCATCAGGGCCAACTCCTCCTTGTCGATGGTGAAGGGGGGCAGGTGAAACTCACCTTCGATCGGTCCCGAAGACCGAGTCGAGAGCCTATTGAGCATCAACGCCCGATCGAACTCCCCAGGAACCGGACCTACCTGCGGGGTGGGCGACACGATGTCCCCCCACGGCCACTGATCCATGAGAGGCGTCGTGTGGCCCTGTGGCATCGACAAGGTCTCTGCCGCCTCTGGAGTCTCGAGGGGAGCGGCCCCCTTGCCTTTCCCCGTGGGGTCTTATTTGTCCATGCGCCTCCTCTTCGGAGACGGGCATCTCCCTCTTCTGATCAACTCCCCCAGTCGGCTCAATGACGTCAGCAGAGTCGACGTCAACCACCAATGACTCCGCTCTGACCTCGACGGAAGCCAGGGGAGCGAATAGCCGCGTGGGAGCCCGACTAGGGGCCTCCATCGAAGAGGTTCGAGAAGGAAGCCTGGACGCCCACCCGATCTCTCCCCCTTCGGAGGAGGAGCTCTGGTAGGCGGGGAGAGGGGACCGAGAATCCGACCCCTCGACACGAGTGCTCGATCGATCGTTCCGAGCACTTGACCTCTCGATCGCTCTTTTCTTCTTCCTCTGCTCCCTCCAGACTTGGTCCAGGCTGGACTCGCTACTGTGTCGGTTGTCGTTGGTCATATCTGTAGACAACAAAGATAATTGCCATGAGTGGCGAAGATAAGGATATCAATTCGGAATACCTTATCCGGGCACCATAGAAGGATCTTTATTATGCGTTCAACCAGCAAGTAATGAATTGACCTATCTTGTCCCGGTCGATTCAATAGAGTCTTCCCGCCTCGGCCTCGCTCAGTGACAACTTGGCTCTGACTTGCTCCAAGGACAGACGAGACTCCCTTGCAAGCTCGGGGTTCAAAGAACTCCAGCCATTAAGCAATGGTCCCAGCTCACGTAGAGCAACGAACACGAAGGTGTCCATCTACCCAAGGTCAGAAACTGGGAGGTCATATATGAGCCTCATACCCGGGCGAGCAACTATGTGATACCACACTCCGCAAGGGTCGGCTATTATCCTAAAGAAGTACCCGAACAACCCGAGGGTCGGACAAACTCCACAAAGCTCGCATAACTCGATGAAGCCAACTAGGGGAGGGAAGGAGCAAGGAGAAAGTCTACAGAGAGAAAGCTCCATGGAGCATAGAATCTCAATAATGAAGGGGTGAAGGGGAAATCGAAGTCCTAATCGGAAAGACTTAAGATACACCCCAACCTCCTTCTTCTGCGGGAAACACTCTCTCTCATCTGGATCAGGCACACTTACCCTAAAGGGTTCACAAAAACAACCTAAACAAACCTCGGCGGTCAGGTCGAGGGAGAACCTAGGGGCTATGTCTAAGATAACTCCAGGGACCTTCGACTTCTGATCCCTTTGACGAATGGAAAGGTCGGGCTCAACCCAAATTCCTTTCCCCTTCCTAGGAACCTCCACAAGGTGAGGGGGTCGGAGGCGCTCCGCCAGTTCCTCAGGGGTCGGCATATTGAACACCACCGGAGCAAACATACCTGACCAGCCTACAAGAGAGTCAAGATCGAAGAAAAGAGATACCTTGGGAAAGAACAGGCGACCTCCGAGAGAAGCGGCGATGGAAGCAAGCAGGCAAAGCAAGGAAGAAGATTAAGCTGAAAAATTTCAACCTCTCTCTTCGAAACTTCTCTTATATGTTAAGAAACCCAACCGCCTGGCCCTCGATGCATGCCACGTATCGAAAGCCAGCCACCAGAAACGGCGGAGATCGCTCCAAAGGTGAAAGGGTTTGCTGGTACATATCAAATCAAATATTTTGAAATCCATGTGCATTTAAGAAGACTACACATCATTTGGTCCATGTCAGCGTGACTCCTGAGGCACAAATAATGTGGATCATTGTTAGTGCACGGATACAAACCCGATTTAGGTATCCGCATACCCGACCTATTTATCATTCGTAACCCGTTACCCCTGCACTCTAAGCGGGCTACGACTGAGTCAGACGAACGGATCAGACGACCGTTGGACTGGCACCGACGTTCAAGGAAGAGTTAATGGGGCCAAGTAAATGGGCAGCCGTTAGCTTGAATCTTGGAGAAGATCGTGCCCTAATCAATAAGGGGCGATTACGTCTCATCAAGTAGGAGCTACCTATAAAGAGGCCGACAGACAAAGGTAAAGGGGGTTCCATCTTCAAGGTACGAGATCTAAGACATAGAACTCTATCTTCTTACTTTGCCATTCTAAATTCGAGCTTGCGTCGTTAGTCTAGAGACGAACCTCCATAGGTCGATCTCAGCTACACCAAGCTCCCTCTCTTCCTTAAGTTCCCTACTAACTTAAGCATCGGAGGGGGTTTGGGTCGGTACCCAGATCCGACCCCCCTAACGACTCCTTGTGGTGCAGATAGACGATCGCCATCCAGCATTGAATGTCGACGTTCCGTTGTCAACCTTAAACGATCGACCCAGCTGCGGCTCATAGGTCGATCGAAGGTCATACCACCTCCAACTACCATCATCCGACCCTGGTTCCTCCAACCAGGGGTCCCACCTCAACTGATGACAATGCTCCAGTTCAGCGCTTCGAGTCTCCGTCAGCTTGACAACTGTACCAGTCAATTTTGGCCTTAACAGATACGGTCCTCGAGCTTCCGTTGAGACGATCGGCAAGTTTGAACAAAGGCAAGGATGCATGGCGGGGCTCAGCTGGCAGCTCTGCTTGCTCCTCAGAAGCGAAGTCAGTGGATTCTTTGCACCACCACCTTAGTTTTTGTATCGCTACCACAGCCCGACAATAGATAATCCAAGCCAGTGGATAAGCTTGGAAGGTGGAGGTGAGTTGGAGGGGTAGCAGTCCTTTGTAACATGCTACAGAAGCTAATTAATGTAGCGGGGATGGGGACCATGGCCACTGGGGAAGCAGACGACCTCAGAGATGTCGTGTCAAATCGAGCACCTCAGAGTTTTCCTCAGGAATAGGATAAGACCAACATGACCCGTTGATATGTTGATCTTCATATCTCAGACAGATCGGAGCTCAGATCTGACCGAAATCAGGGAGGAGCTTACCGATCAGCTTGGACTTGGACAATCGAGCTCGAACAGCTTGGGGTGGTTAACACCTCTATGGGCTCTTAGTGAATCAGGAAATGATCGTGTCACACGTGCATCTTCCGACGAAAAAGATCCGTCGACCCATCATGATCACCCATAGCCACTGGCAAGCTCCTGACGGTCTCTCGTTGGCGCTAAGAATGCAGAGTCCAGATAGACTCGTAAAGGCAGGAAAAGGGCATGCTTGGACGCTTATTTAGTAGCTCGAAAGACCGTCTCTCCCCACCACATGGTTGGTGGAGTTTGAGTCAAAGATCAGAGAAGGCAGCTTGGGCTGAAGCTAGATAGGCAATCCCTCGTAAGATGACAACATACCGCTCGTTAGGTCGACACACAGTAGCGTGACAGGAAAAGATGCTCGGATAGAGACACTCGGATGCTTGGATGCTTGGTTGCTTGGATGCTCAGGTGACCGGTCGATCGACGAGGGCATGGACCGGTCAATCGAAAATCGTACAATCAATTTGTCGATCGAAAATCGACTGATCGATTGGTCGATCAATCCGTAGATCGGTGAATTCCTCCCATCGGCTGCCAAGGTTGTCGTTGATGTACCTGATCACCTACTCGATTCTCCCTTGTCTGCCCTCCACATCATTGACTCGAGTATTGGGCTCGGTGGCCAGTGGTCCTCCTCGACAAATCGGTAGCTTTGGCGAGTCGGCAGGGTGCAGATCGGCATCCTCAGCGAGTCGGCAGGGTGGTAGATCGATGTTCTCGGTGAGTCGACAGGGTGGCAGATCGGCCTCCTCAGGTGGTTTGTCCTCAGGCATCGCCTTGGCTTTAGGGCCTCCTCCATCGTCGATTCCACCAATACCGCCACCGGCGGACTCACCTTTATGACCAGGCTCAGCATGATCTCACCACGGTTCCCATGCTCAAGAGGCTGGAGCTGCTGTGCTTCAAGGCCTGGAAGCATTCCCCATGTTATTCGATGGGAGCCAAGTGACATGTCGTAGGAGCATAAGAGGCGGTCTATTCTCATCGATCGGATGGTTACGAAGTCGTGGAAGCTCCTAAAGGAGTTTTCCGAATGGAGTTAAAGCTCATTCAATCGGATTTCTCAGTTAAAGTGGCTGTCGAGTGAAGGCATGACCTTCGTGGGTTCGAGTGGCGGCGGACGACGAGCCTCCCCAATGCATTACGCAGATCCAGGCTGTTGGATCAGGATCTAAGCCTAGGGGTTGTAATGCCCTACCAGCTACTGCACAAGTACTAGAGGGGGGGTGAATAGTACTTTAAAATAATAAGGCGTATAATTCCAAATTAAATTGCACACAACTACCAAATCAATTTGCGGAAGCTTAAATTGAATGACAACAATGAAATTAACAATGCTAACAAACGATGTTAATGGGTTCGGATCCACCCAAGTCTCCCCGACTTGTTCCCGGTGATCCTACGTCCCAACCACCCGGATCCCCTCCGGATACTTGAGTTAGAAACCCTAACTCAAGATTTCCACTATGAATATCTTGTGAAAAACCTTCACAAGATCAAATCATACATGCAATGGCAAAGTGAATCCCACAACCCGGGATCACAAACTTCTCTCACAACCGAGAGAGCCAATAAGCAATATAAAAGAGTTTAGATGAAATAAATATTCTTACCACAAAATCCTATACCTTGAGTTTTTCTTACCCAATAGGTGGAATGAAGGATTTGAGGAAGATGAAGTTACCAAAACCTAGCACCAAGGAAATGACCAGCAATGGGTGCCTAGGGTTGATTTGGAAACTTGAATCAAGCAATAGCTTGAAGAGCTCACCAAGAACAAGCTTCTCTCTAGATCTAGAAATGAGAGAGAATGGGTTTCTTGTGAGGAAGAGAGCTTTAGATTTGAGGGAGAATGGCTATCTCTTTTGATCTCAATGAATCTCTGAATGGAAGCTCTTTTTTTGGATAGAAATGACCTAGGTTCGTATTTATAGGAACCCAAAAACATAAGTTAGGTCATTCTCCAACGGATAGAAATCTGGGAGAATTAGTCGGTCAAAGAACAATCACTGACCGACTAGTTCATCAACTAGTCGGTCAGCCAAAGAACGTAGACCGACTAAGAGTAGATCTGAGAAGAGATAGAATTTCAGACCTAGAAATCTAGTCGGTCCAAGAATACTTTCTGACCGACTAGTTTCACAACTAGTCGGTCAGTCAGTGAACGTAGACCGACTAAGAGGCAAAATAACTTAGTCTGAATGCAAAGTGACTTAGTCGGTCCAAGAACAAAAGTTGACCGACTAAATTGTCAACTAGTCGGTCACCAAACGTTCTTAGACCGACTAACGGTAAACAGTAGCTTAGGAGAATTTTAGAGTGAACAGTAAGTCTCAACTAGTCGGTCAAAGAAGCATCACTGACCGACTAGTTCACAAACTAGTCGGTCGGTGAGTCAACGTAGACCGACTAACTGTAAACAGTAAAGTCCAAGAAATTAAGGAATCAAACTAGTCGGTCCAAGAACAGTTGCCGACCGACTAGATCACCATCTAGTCGGTCAGTACTTGTTCTTGTACCAACTAACATGCACAAACAAATCCGAATCGAAGCGCGACGCTTCGAGGAAGATAGAATGAACTTGTGCAAGGATCCTAGAGCTACGTAATGAGCGTAATGAAGATAGAAACGTAAGATATACTCAAGGCTTAACATTCTATCAATCGAGACTAAAAGACTATAAATAAAACCTTAATAAACGGTCTTCGAGAGCTTCGATTGAATCTTCATAACTTCCAAAACGGCGCAAGAGCTTCAACGAAGCTTTAGGCATGAATACGAGCTTTTGGAAGTGTTGAGATGTCGCTTTGAATATTCTCGTGAAATTGGCGACGATCTCCAATACTGCGCTCACAAATTGTTAGTTCATGAATTATTTATGTTTGCTCATCATCCAAAACCAAATCCGGGGAGTCCAATATTCAACATTCTCCCCCTTTTTGGTGATGACAAACCAACATAAATAATAAACAGAGATAATAATTCAAATGTAAAATACTTACTCCCCCTGCATTGATGACACGTTAATTCCAAATTGAATATAAATGAATTGCATCAAGCAGACGAGTAAGATAAATAAAGTGAATTGATTTTTGAAATATCGGATTTTGAAAATCCTTATATGTATCTTAACTCCCCCTGAATCTAACATATCAAACTAGATTCTTGGAAATTGAGTTAAATTTTCATTTGCGCTATTTATTATCATTATCTCTCCCCCTTTGGCATTATCCCAAAAATGGGGGGCATACAACGACAACAATTAGGAAATGTAAAATCCAACATCGGGAGTCGTAGACAAAGACAATGGACCAACTTGACACCAAGGGAAAAATTGTGGAAATCAAAACAAGGTGTGCCAAATTTTCCATTATCAATAAAAAATCAACGATAATCAAAATCATCAAAAATACCAAATGTTTATTCATTTCTTGAATAAAGAAACATACTCTTCAATATTCAATATTCTTGGTTAAATTTGTGCATGGAAAACAATTCTATACAATTATAGAATTTAAATCTATTTAACCAAGTTTGCATGCGACGAGCGACGAAATCACATTTCATATACATTCAACGAATATTAAAATGTGCACGACGAATTAAGATAAAGACAACGACGATGTATATATATAAATGATAACATCAAGAGTACATCCAAGAAGATATCAATACATCAAAATACAACATACCCATCAAGAAGAAATACATCATCATCATCATCCTCATCAAAATAAATACTACAACAACGACAACATCCAAAATACATCAAAACATCATAACCCTCATACTCAATCCTAACCCAAAATACTCTCGCAAAGATATATCATCCAAAGCGTATATGGAGAGTCCTCGGAACAACGATCACGAGGAGGAGGCTGGATCTGCAGCGTTCGTGGGTCCAGTCGATGGAGTGGACTCAGGATCTGCAGGGAGTAGAGGTGTCTCAACAGATGGAATCGTCGGGGCAGGAGTCGAGATCTCAGCAACATGCTCAACAGCAGCAAGGGTCTCGACAGCAGATGTGTCAACTGGAATATCAGCAGGCTCAGCAACAGGGTCAGCAGCAGGCTCAGACGACTGCAGTGCTGAAGCAGAAGGCTCTGGAGCACCGGAAGTGGTGCCAACTCCAGGAGCAGAAGTGGTAGTACCAGCAGCAGCAGCAGCAGTGGCCACAGCGCCACGGGCAAAAGAAGTAGCAAGCTCGTCAAGCTCCTCATCGTCCATCTCCTCGGCCTCAGACACCGAAGGAGGAAGCTCAATCCCCATCGTACGAGCCATACGGCAGACTACCTCCTCAGTACGAGCCAAACGGGAGTCGTGCTGACGAAGTAGGCGTACGACATCGTCCAAAGTAGCAGGGGAAGAGGAGGGTGCAGCAGCTGACGGAGTAGACTGGGAAGCAGATGCGGTAGACCTCTGCACGTGACGAAGTGCCGCTAAAGATTTCTTCACGGCCGTCGCGTTCAGAGGAGTACCCAAAGGACGCTCATCGTCAGGTGGGAGAGGAACTCGGAAATGACGAAATACGAGGGTCAACAAGCAGGGGTATGGAATGTGCGCAGACTTATTGGTCTTGCGTATACACTCGAAAGAATCCATCTTATCGAGTATCACGCGAGCCCAATTTATCTCGCACCCCAAGAAAAGAGCGTATATGAGCTTCAAAAACGGCTGAGATGGGAGTGAAGAGGATCCATACTTCGGGAGAAGACAAGACTTCAAAATTAGGTTAAGAACCCACGCATTCGGCTTAAAGGATTTCGAAGGAATACCAATGAATGCGGAGGGGATAACCTGGAAAATCTCAGAAAGAACAGTCTGATCCAAGGAAGAGATATCGTCTACGGAAATGTCCGAGGGGAGGAGACCACACGACGCACAACCAAGGATCTCCCCCAAGATTTCTGCCGTGAGAACTATAGGAGTTCCCAAGACAGTCGTCTCAATGGAGTGGCTGGCGTCGTACTGGCCTCGAATACGGTTGGCATAGAACAGTTTCACGAGGCGAGGGTAAGGTTTTGGGTTGGCCTTGGGGTCGTATCGGAGATAATCAATGAGACCACTATAAGACAGAAGATCAGCAAGGCCGAGAAAATCAGAGAACTGAAGTAATGCTCTAACAACAGTGGACAGTGCTCTATACGGTTGTACGCGGCGAGACACTGAGGGTCATCGCGGCACAACGATATGTCTACACCGCCGACTGGCATAGGAGCTTTACCCTTGGCCTTACGGGTCTTCGGAGGTAGAGTGGGTTCCCTAGTAGGCTCATCCTCTGGGATAAAATCAGTATCGGAATCGGGAGGAGTAGCCGGAGTGTGAAGTAAGGGCTTTTTGGTCTTGGATTTGCGGGGCTTGACGGACGCAGTCCTAGGCTTCTTAAGAGGAGGCGACGATGGAGAGGCTTGGGTAGACTTGGCACGACGCTTAGGCTTCGGGGGATTCCTAGGGTCCGAAGGTTGTTCTACGGTCATAGGAGAGGCCCCGGAAGAGGCGATAGGAATTCGAGTCTTAGCCATAGCACTACGAGCACAATCAATCGAAAATTAGGTCACTAACAACCTAGAGATCACAAGCTAACAACCCTAGAAATCAAGAAATTCGAAAATAAGCCAAACCCTAGAATACCTAGGAGGAGAAATCGAACCCTAGGGCAAGAAATCGACCTAGGAGAGGGAGGAAGATACCTAGGGAGTGGAGTCGACGGCGGCGGACGGCGGCGATGGCCGGAGATATGGCCGGAGACGACGAGAATGTGAAGGGGCTCGATCGGGGTTTGGGGGTTTTCGAGTTTGAGCTGGAGAGAAGACCGACTAATAATGAAATTAGTCGAACCAAAATGAGTATAAGTCGGTCTGGAATCAAAAAGACATAACTACCCTAACACACTTAGTCGGTCATAGTTCAAGCACTGACCGACTAGATTACGATCTAGTCGGTCGGTCAATGAGCTTGAACCGACTAAGTCGAAACAGAGGCACAGAGGGATTTTTAGGGCTAGATTTAGTCGGTCGCAGTATATTCACTGACCGACTAGTTTTCAATCTAGTCGGTCGGAAAATATACTATGACCGACTAACAAAAGAAAATGATAGGAGATGGATATTTTCTTGATCTAGTCGGTCTGAGTTCATTTGCTGACCGACTAGGTGAGCATCTAGTCGGTTGACAAGTGAACTGAAACCGACTAGAAGAGTCCAAAAGTAGAAATTTGATTTCTCTTCACAAACCACTTGGATGAAACATCCTAACTCACTCATTAGTCATCTAAATTACCCCATAAAACGTCGAAATCTTAAATACGACTTTCAAATACAAATTCGATCATAAATTCAAATAAATCACATAAAATTCCCAAAAATTCAATAAATCTAGCATGAATGAAATATCGCGAAATATATTAGCATGCAAGATGATTGAATTAGATATGAATTCTATATCTCGGATTCACCCATAATCCCCAATTCTCGACGCAACCGCACAAAGGAGTCCTCCTTTAGGGGTTTCGTGAAAATATCGGCGATTTGCTTTTGGGTTTCAACGTACACTAATATGATGTCCTTTTTAGCAACATGATCATCTAAGAAATGGTGTCGGACATCTATGTGTTTCGATCGGGAATGGTGCACCGGATTCTTTGAAAGACAAATAGCACTTTGGTTATCCACCATGATAGGGCTAGTATCACAATGAATACCAAAATCCTTCAATGTGTGTCTCATCCAAAGAACCTGGGCACAAGCGGCACCGGCGGCAATGTATTCCGCCTCGGTGGTTGAAAGTGATACCGAATTTTACTTCTTGGAAAACCAAGAGACAAGAGAATTTCCTAGAAAATGGCAAGTGCCACTAGTACTTTTCCTGTCGGATTTGCATCCCGCATAATCAGCGTCACTATATGAGACTAACTCATATGTGCTAGATTTCGGATAAAGTAATCCAAAATCTTAAGTGTAACTTAGATAGCGAAAAATACGTTTAACCGCTACTAAGTGAGAATCCTTAGGTTGAGACTGATAACGAGCACATATACATACGGCAAACATAATATCGGGCCTACTCACGGTAAGATAAAGTAAGCTACCTATCATACCTCGATATAGACGAATGTCTACATCTTTTCCGCCCGTATCTTTATCAAGATGCGTAGTCGTGCTCATTGGAGTCTTTTTCCCGGAGGCATTCTCCATTCCAAATCGCTTTAGCAACTCCACCGTGTACTTCGTTTGGTGGATGAAGATTGCATCGTTCAATTGGCGAATTTGGAGACCTAAGAAATATTTGAGTTCGCCCATGTGGCTCATCTCAAATTGTTCCTTCATCACATTAGAAAACTCTTCGCAAAGAGCGAAGTTAGTAGCACCGAAAATGATATCATCAACATAAATTTGAACTGATAAAATATCGTTATTCGCATGCTTAAGAAAAAGTGTAGAATCGGCTTCGCCCATTTTAAAATTCAAATCCAAAAGAAAATTCTTTAGGCGATCATACCAAGCTCGAGGAGCTTGTCTCAAACCATAAAGAGCTTTCTTTAGTTTAAAAACGTGATTTGGAAATTTTTCATTTATGAAACCCGGAGGTTGAGAAACGTAAACTTCCTCAACGACATCTCCGTTTAAAAATGCACTTTTAACATCCATTTGAAATAATTTAAAATTCTTATGGCATGCAAAAGACAAAAGTAAACTAATTGATTCTAATCTAGCTACCGGAGCGAAAGATTCTTCGAAATCGATACCTTCCTCTTGACGATAGCCTTGAGCTACTAACCGAGCTTTGTTCCGGACGACGACTTGGTTTTCGTCGGTCTTGTTCTTGAAGATCCACTTTGTCCCTATGACGGTGTGGTTCTTCGATGGCAAAGGAACAAGCTCCCAAACTTCATTTCTCTCGAATTGAATGAGCTCCTCCTCCATGGCTAAGATCCAAGCGCTATCTTCGCATGCTTCATTAATATTCTTTGGCTCTATCGATGAGGCAAAGGCACAATTTGCGAAGTGGTGGACTTGCGATCTCGTCTTGACACTATCTTGAATATTGCCAATGACTTGCTCATGGGGATGGTCACGAACGGTATGAAGCCGTTTGGGAATACCTTGATCACTAGGAACATTCTCAACAACTTCATTAGTTGGGTTAGTCTCAATAGAATCAATAGAATCATTAGACTTAGAATTATCAAATGAATCACATAAAACATCCAAAGAATCATTATCATTTGAAATTCTAGTTGGAACAAATCCTTCATTAAATGAGACATGAAGCGACTCCTCGATCGTTGAGGTTCGTTTGTTGAATATCCGGTAGGCTTTGCTACGCGAAGAATACCCGACAAAAATTCCCTCATCGGATCTTGGATCGAATTTGTCCAAACTACCATATGTGTTCTTAATAAAACATTTCGAACCAAAAACTCGAAAATGTTTAACTTGAGGCAACCTACCAAACAACAATTCATAACAAGTTTGTTTAGTGCCGGGCCTCAAAAGTATTCTATTAAACACATAGCAAGCGGTGTGTACCGCTTCCGCCCAAAATTGATGGCCAAGTTGGCTATCATCAAGCATAGTGCGAGCACACTCCACTAGCGTCCTATTCTTTCTCTCTACTACACCATTTTGAGGAGGTGCACGAGGGAAAGAGAAGGTGTGAGTAATACCAACTTCATCACAAAATGTCTCAAAAGATTCATTCTCAAATTCACCTCCATGATCACTACGAATAGTGACAATGGTGGTTCCTAAGAGATTTTGTACTTTCTTAACAAAAATTGTGAAGTTTTCAAAAGCTTCATTTTTATTACACAATGAAAATACCCAAGTAAATCTTGAATAGTCATCTACGATGACAAGTCCATACCTTGCATTTCCTAAGGAAGCTACTCTAGTTGGCCCAAATAAATCTAGATGTAATAGCTCTAGTGGCCGTTTAGTAGAGATGCTTTTCTTAGGTTTAAATGAAGATTTAGGAAGCTTGCCGCGTTAACAACAATCACAAAAACTTTTCTTTTCAAAAACAAGCTTCGGAAAACCTTTAATAGAATTCAATTTTGAAAGCTTATATAGTGTTCCAAAGTTCACATGTCCAAAGCGTCGATGCCATAAGTGTTGTTCACTTGTGTTGG
The DNA here is from genome assembly GCA_030789695.1 of Scilla litardierei. Classification (NCBI taxonomy): domain Eukaryota; kingdom Viridiplantae; phylum Streptophyta; class Magnoliopsida; order Asparagales; family Asparagaceae; genus Scilla; species Scilla litardierei. The sequence continues at coordinate 97,583,186 of CM061135.1, read as the reverse complement.
CAACGAGACATTGTTCATATGACTTAGGAAGATCCAAAATATAAATGTCTTTACGACGAGTTCCGGAAAATAATAATTTTTCATTATCTTTTCTTAAAATATGACACAGTCCTTTCGCAAAGCTAACTTTGTAACCTTTGTCACAAAGTTGGCTTATTGAAATAAGATTATGATTTAAACCACTAACAAGATAAACATCACTAATTAATGGTTTAGAAGGGTTACCGACTTTACCAACACCTATGATGGTTCCGCTCTCGTTGCCTCCAAATATGACGCGGTTTCCATTCGCAATGGGAACCACTTCGGAGAGCAATCGAGCGTCACCCGTCATGTGTTTGGAGCACCCGCTATCGAGTATCCAATTCCCTTTGGAGCTAAATTTAAATTTGTTGCTCCTTTTCTTTTTCTTTTCCTTGAGTACCTAAAGATAGTAAATTTCATATCATGGTACCCAAGGTCATTGGGTCCAAGGGATTAGACCTTTGGAAGCCAAGTCCAAGTGGACTTAGACTTCCCCACATAATTCTTACTATGCACAACATCCGAAAAATAAGCATTCATATACATTTGTTTTTCGTCCATGCTTGTGTCCTTTGGGCTCCAAATAGTGAAAATTTTGGGAGCCATCATCCTATTGGGTGCATGCATACGACGTTGATTTCTACGTGATGCATGTTGTGGATAGGCATATGGGACATGATGGAATGGTGCACGATGAGAATTATTCATATGATGAGGTGGGTGTACATATGCATGTGTGGGAACACATGCGTGAGGGTGTCTCACTTGGTGTGCACGTGCCCGGGAATGTGTTGCATAGAAATCATCATATGTGTGAGACGGTGGAGTAGGACGTGTGTTCCTACGTGGCATGGTATTGGTGTACATGTAAGCATGCCCCTTCTTTGGAGGTCCACCCAAAGTGGGTTTCTTTCCGAAAGAGGGTGTGGACGAGGTGGAAGCACCATTGGAAGATGAACTTCCAATAGAGTGTTTGCTCCCACTCGTTGAGGCTTCGGAAGTTGGCCTAACAAAAGTAGTGACCGACTTGGATGAATTTCCCATCATATACCCCAAGCCAATGTGGTGTTTGGCCGGAAGTAAGTCTTTTAGGATATTATCCAAATGGCCCTTACCCTTGTTGAATTCGTTGATTCGGCCCAATGTGTTCTCATATTTCTCTTTGAGAGAACGCAAAGAAGTATCCAAAGTGGATATTTGCGAAGTGAGCACATAAACACGAGATTTAAGATTCTCGTTCTCAATACTCAAAGTCGAGTTTTGAGAAGTTAAATCCGCTATCTCATGTTCTTCCGTATCCTCAATTCTAGCATGTTCAAGTTTAGATTTGAGATTAACAATCTCATTTCTTAACTCTTCAACAACGGTGTCGTTGTTGGTGATGATAGTCTTAGGCGATGTTTGAATGCTAGCTAGGTCATCTTTTACTTTAGTATATCTATTTACTAATTTAGTGTATTTTGACCATAGTTGAGTGTTAGCATCCTTAAGATCATCCATCGTTACCTCATCGCTTTCTTCATCACTATCATCGGAAGAGGAGGATCCTTGATCGTGCTCCTCTCTTGCCATGAAGCACATGTGTGCTTGCTCCACGTGCTCATCGTCCGACTCTCCGCTTGAAGAATCATCAGAGTCGGTGAAGGTAGCTCCGACAAGTCCCTTCTTGTTTCCTTTCGTGTACTTCTTGGACTTGTCATACTTTGGCTCCTTCCACTTCTCCTTTTGCTTGTTTTGAGGACAATCCGCTTTGATGTGTCCTGGCTTATTGCATTTAAAGCACAAAGGTGGAGAGGCGTTAGTAGAAGTAAACTTAGATTTTTGTTTGAAGTTACCCTTTCGGAAGAAGCGATTGAACTTCTTTGCCATGAGTGCAATGGATTCCATGTCCATTTCTTCTTCCGAGTTCTCATCATCGGTAGAGGTGGATGAAGCCGCCTTGAAAGCAATCGCCTTTTTCTTAGGCGCATCTAGGTTCAAATATGACTTCATTTTTTCTTGTAGCTTCACCTTGCTATCCTTGCGTACCTCGTATGACATCAAAGTACCCATTAGTTGAACTACGGTATATTTGTTCATGTCATTACCTTCCTCGATGGCGAAGGTACGTTTTTCCCAAGAAGAGGGAAGTCCTTCAATAAGCTTTAAGCACTTCTCCTTTTGAGTGTAGGTCTTGCCGAGGGCCTCTAACTCGTTTATTATGTCAACGAAGCGAGCGTAATATTCTTTCATCTTCTCGCCCTGTTGCATATGAAACATTTCGTAATCTTTGGTTACGACTACGAGTTTAGAGTCTCTTACCCTACTCGTCCCTTCATGAAGAATGAGGAGGGAGTTCCAAATTTGATATGCACTCTTACATGTGCATATCTTATTGAAATCCTCGGGCTCCAATGCGCATTGCAAGGTGTTCATTGCCTTGGCATTGCTTACTTCCGCGGCGACCTCTGCGGTAGTCCATTTCTCAAAATCTTCTTCTTCGGGCTCAATATACTCCTTCATTGTAGTTCTCCATAAAGATGCACTTCGGAGGAAGGTTTCCATCCGACACTTCCAGTACCCGTAGTTGGTACCGTTGAAGAATGTAGGCCTCGTAGAGGAATGTCCTTCCATCACGGAAGATGCTCCTTCACGGTTCCTGAAGGTGTCATAGTTGGAAGGTGGACGCACGGTCTTGTTGTCGTTGGCAGACATAGCTAAGAATCTGGCTCTGATACCAAATGTAATGCCCTACCAGCTACTGCACAAGTACTAGAGGGGGGGTGAATAGTACTTTAAAATAATAAGGCGTATAATTCCAAATTAAATTTCACACAACTACCAAATCAATTTGCGGAAGCTTAAATTGAATGACAACAATGAAATTAACAATGCTAACAAACGATGTTAATGGGTTCGGATCCACCCAAGTCTCCCCGACTTGTTCCCGGTGATCCTACGTCCCAACCACCCGGATCCCCTCTGGATACTTGAGTTAGAAACCCTAACTCAAGATTTCCACTATGAATATCTTGTGAAAAACCTTCACAAGATCAAATCATACATGCAATGGCAAAGTGAATCCCACAACCCGGGATCACAAACTTCTCTCACAACCGAGAGAGCCAATAAGCAATATAAAAGAGTTTAGATGAAATAAATACTCTTACCACAAAATCATATACCTTGAGTTTTTCTTACCCAATAGGTGGAATGAAGGATTTGAGGAAGATGAAGTTACCAAAACCTAGCACCAAGGAAATGACCAGCAATGGGTGCCTATGGTTGATTTGGAAACTTGAATCAAGCAATAGCTTGAAGAGCTCACCAAGAACAAGCTTCTCTCTAGATCTAGAAATGAGAGAGAATGGGTTTCTTGTGAGGAAGAGAGCTTTAGATTTGAGGGAGAATGGCTATCTCTTTTGATCTCAATGAATCTCTGAATGGAAGCTCTTTTTTTGGATAGAAATGACCTAGGTTCGTATTTATAGGAACCCAAAAACATAAGTTAGGTCATTCTCCAACGGATAGAAATCTGGGAGAATTAGTCGGTCAAAGAACAATCACTGACCGACTAGTTCATCAACTAGTCGGTCAGCCAAACAACGTAGACCGACTAAGAGTAGATCTGAGAAGAGATAGAATTTCAGACCTAGAAATCTAGTCGGTCCAAGAATACTTTCTGACCGACTAGTTTCACAACTAGTCGGTCAGTCAGTGAACGTAGACCGACTAAGAGGCAAAATAACTTAGTCTGAATGCAAAGTGACTTAGTCGGTCCAAGAACAAAAGTTGACCGACTAAATTGTCAACTAGTCGGTCACCAAACGTTCTTAGACCGACTAACGGTAAACAGTAGCTTAGGAGAATTTTAGAGTGAACATTAAGTCTCAACTAGTCAGTCAAAGAAGCATCACTGACCGACTAGTTCACAAACTAGTCGGTCGGTGAGTCAACGTAGACCGACTAACTGTAAACAGTAAAGTCCAAGAAATTAAGGAATCAAACTAGTCGGTCCAAGAACAGTTGCCGACCGACTAGATCACCATCTAGTCGGTCAGTACTTGTTCTTGTACCAACTAACATGCACAAACAAATCCGAATCGAAGCGCGACGCTTCGAGGAAGATAGAATGAACTTGTGCAAGGATCCTAGAGCTACGTAATGAGCGTAATGAAGATAGAAACGTAAGATATACTCAAGGCTTAACATTCTATCAATCGAGACTAAAAGACTATAAATAAAACCTTAATAAACGGTCTTCGAGAGCTTCGATTGAATCTTCATAACTTCCAAAACGGCGCAAGAGCTTCAACGAAGCTTTAGGCATGAATACGAGCTTTTGGAAGTGTTGAGATGTCGCTTTGAATATTCTCGTGAAATTGGCGACGATCTCCAATACTGCGCTCACAAATTGTTAGTTCATGAATTATTTATGTTTGCTCATCATCCAAAACCAAATCCGGGGAGTCCAATATTCAACAGGGGTGACTAAGCTAATAAAAATTCTCGTGCAACCCAGAGCAATCACATGCAGTTATAGCATATGCAGAGAAAACAATAATCCATCATATAGTACACATCAGATTTACCCTGGTTCGGTCGTCCTACGACCTACGTCAAGCCCCAAGCAGATACTAGCATTAATATGTTTCTTTGTATAACTACAATGAACTATAAGCCCCAACTCAACTCTCACCTAGTTCGTACCACACTTCCCGAGTGCAAAACACTATTAACCTAGTAAATGCTTCGTCTTGACAAGCCACAACTCGTCAGACCCCTTTGTCTAGTCCTAGACTATACAAGACCCCAAAACACAAGTATGGTAAAGTGTCTCCTATAAAGATTGCCACTACTACACAAATATAATAATAAAGAGTTTAGAAAATCTTATTTTGTATAGCGGTACTCGTCTCTGTCAATCAACTCAGGTCAGATCAAGTCTAACGATGATGTAGTCTCTGATCTCAACAACTCAAGTTGCGACTTGCCCCCTTGATCAAACTTGCGGCATATGGATATCTCCACCTAGGATAAAGCTTGCGCAATATGATAAGATCCCTCCATGTTGACTTGCGCAATATGGGAAGAGGAACTTGAAGCTTTGAAGGAGGTTGTGTAATGTGTCCTTGACCCTACCAAATTACGGCCTTGAGGATGTGCAATGGAACTTGGAGCTTTGGCCTTGGAGATTGGAGGTTGCACAAGGGAGCTTTGGCAATGGATGATGTCACATTGGCTTGAGTAATGGAGATGCCTATAAGGTTGCGCAAGATGGTAGGATAGGCTATTTGGCTTGCAATGGCTTGCGCAAGGAGGAGATGACTCTATGGGATGTTGCGGCCTAGGAGACCTCTTGGAGTTTTTGTCTTTGAGTCCCTTGCTTGAAGATTTTGAAGATGGCTTTGAAGCTTGAGCAATGGATGGATCAATGTTGCGCAAAATGGCTTTGGCAAGGGGATGTTGCGGCCTAGAGTTTGTAATATGGCAATGATTTGTTTTGGCTTTGAGGAGATGAGAAGCTTGCTTATTACGCAATATGAGATGGGTCTTTCAATGTTGTACAAGAGATGAAGATGTGAACATGTAAACTTGAGGCAATGGGCTCCTCTCTTGGTGTTGGCCAAATTTCTCTCTTTGTTTTGGTTGCCCTCTCTCTCAAAATCCCTCTCTTTGAATATGGGTTTATATAGGAGAGGATGGGCTCAAATAGAATCAATTAGAATCCCATAATTGATGGAGATTGGAAGGAATCCTAACTTGATTAGGATTTGAATGAATCACCATGGATATGGGGTTTGAATATGGATGGCTATAGGATTTGAATTTGAATAGCTATAGGATTTGAATTGGATCTCATTTAATCACCATTGATTTGCATGAGATTCTCCATATCTCTCCATCTTTAACCAAGTCTTCAATTTGCATGGCTTTAGGATTTGATTCATGCACCAATTGATTTGAATCAATTCAAATATGGATTTGAATTGATTTTCTCCTTATCTTCCCATCTTTGACTTAGTCCAATTTGCTAATGTATGGCAAATTCTCCATCACTTTTACTTAGTCTCTTTTTGAGTATTTGCGAGAGTGCCATTCTTAAAAACACTTACACACACATTAAATCGTTCACACATGTTTGTTGTCATAAAACACGAAGTCATCGATCGTTGTATCTAACTACATGTTGTATCCGACAATCTCCCCCTTTTGATGATGACAAACTAATATAAGATTTGCAGTAACTATTCAAATGATATCATCGTGACATGTGTGTGGAATGTGATGATGGAGGATGTATGCAACAAGTGTGACAACGATGTGCAACATACAAGCATGCAACAATGATGTTTCAAACATACAAGCATGCTCCCCCTTTATTCATGCTCCCCTTTAACGTATATTCACATATCCAATTATTCATTATTCATTAATGATCCCCCTTAAACCAATATTCATATATGCAACATATAAGCATAAATGCACACACCAAATCCCAAATCTTCTCAATTCTTTCTCCCCCTTTTATTATCATCGAAGGTGTATACATGAAGTCAATTTCATACCACATGCAAACTAAAGAGTATTATAAATTACAACCAGCACTTGCATGTAGACATTCATAGAATAAGCATTTCAAATCCAATGAAAATTATAATATAGACTTCAACACCTTCGTGTAAGCGTGATGATTAAACATTGAAGCACATGAGGAGAACTTTTAAGAAATTCAATCAAAACCAATCCACATTTTCCATTAAATATGAAATCATCTAAGAACGATTTTCCTCATCTCATTAAAAATGAGTTCAAGGTACCACACCCAAAAACATTGCCTATAAGGACTCTTAGATGTGGGGTGGCATTGCTTGACAAGTATAACACCAACGCTAAAGATTACCTGTAAAGCATATGTTGGATAATCGTGGGTAGTGTCGTTGCCAAGGATTGTATCCATTTTTCATACGGAGCTATTTTCATTCTTTTTCAAAATAAATTCATATTCAATTCTTTTGTGCTCAATTTTTATCCATGGCAAAACACATCATATCCCTTAGATTTTCAGTTATTTTTCATCCTACATTCACTTTCCAATATTTCGTAAAAGATGTCTCCAAATGTACAACAATATTTAATATTCGTGGAAGTGAAAGTGTAGGTGTAGAAATCAAATTATTCTAATCATTGAACATGTCATGGCTATTTAGAAAATCAAACATGCGCATGTAGCCATAACAATAATACATCAATTTCTACATGGATATGATTATCATTCATTAATATCACTTAAATGATTCAAAAGAAAGATGTTCATTAAGCACCATTTTTTATTACTTTTTTTGTTTTTCAATTTTTTTTTTGTTTTTGTTTATAAAGAATTAAGCTAGCTAGCTAGCAAACTAGCACACAAATAAAAAATAAATCAAGCACATAAAAAAATAAACACACCATCAATGCTATGAAGGTATTCATTAAGTTCAAAAAAGAAAACATATCTTCGCATTGTCGTTTGGCTAAGGAACTAAATAATGAAGCATTCAATCCATCGTTCCTCGCCATCTTCATCTTACCTACAAGGAAGATGTTATGTCCAACAAGGTCCACTCATGTTAGTCATCAAATTTTTAGGAATCCGCACTTGCTTAAACTTTATGTTTGTGTTCCTAAATTTGCAAAAATGAGAAGTATGACCAACACTTGCACAAGTAAAGCACTTTGCATAAACATTTTTCACTTTGGTTGGCACGTTGTGAAATCTCTTATAATTAGTCTTTTTTCAGCATGTTTCAAACCATATCCAAGTCCACGTCTATTATTGTCATATAGTTGATTTTCAAGAATAGTATCCAAAGATTGTTTTCCAATAGAAAATTTTTTGATGAACAATTCTAGGTGCGTGACTTTGGATTTCAATAAATCATTTTCATTCACAAGCAAAGTGCATTTATTAATGAAAGCTTTCTTGTTTTCCTCCTCTTTCTTTTCAAAATCAATCATTTTCCTGTTAAGCTCATTATTTAGCCTGCACATTTTTTCAATAAGCAATTTATTGTCAGTTTCAATCTTAATCAATTTTTCTTTATGCTTGCTAATTTTTTTAACAAATTTGGACAAGAAAGGCATTCAATTTCTTCATGAAAGTTAGATTTCTCCTTTTTCATCAAATCAATGGTAAGATTACATGCAACAAGTTTTTCTTTCAGCTTATCAAGTTCTTCAGACATGTCACAATTTTCTTTTTGCAATTCAAAGCTAGAATTTCTATAGCATTCTACAGCAGATTCTAACTCAACAATTTTATTAGACATATCATAGTTTTCTTGTTGCAATACAAAGTTACCATTCCTATAGCTATCAAAGGTAGATTCTAACTCATCAATTTTATCTTGCATTCCCTTACAAATATTCACAAGTTCAACTTTAGTGCAAGATTTTACATCATTGTGATTTGATATTAAGCAGAGAGAGGTGTGCGCAGTTTCCTCCTGATTTTCGTCTTCGCTATCCATATCACACATTATCGCTAAAGATTTTCCTTTCTTTTCGACGACGTCATTCTTTTCTTGTGGGCAATTTCTCGCGAAGTGTCCCTTCCTCCTGCATTTAAAACATTCAACTTTATCAGCAGTATTCTGTTCAGAAATATTTCTAGTAGGATTATATTTATTAGAACGATTAAACCTTTGCGCCATTTCAGCTCTTCCTTGCTTGGTCTCGATATATCTACTGGACCCTCTCACCATTAGCGCTTGCTCCTCATCAAGATCATCGTCGCCATCTTCGCTAGCTTGCAGAGCTAGCGGTTTTGGAGCATTTTCCTTTGGTTTCTCTCTTTCTTCAATGTTCTGCAGCTCAAGCTCATGTGACATCGAGTTACCTATCAAGTCCTCCACTCTCATTTGTGATAGATCTTTAGCTTCTTGAATGGCAATGACTTTAGGCCAGAACGAGCTTGGCAGTGCCCTTAAGATTTTCCTTATCTGCTCAAGACCCGAGTATGGCTTACCAAGGAAGTTAGACTTGTAAACGATGTTGGTGAACACCACAAACATGTCTGAGATGGATTCTGATGGAAGCATGTGAAAGCTCTTGTACTCTGTGATCAGCAAGGCAAGTCTAGACTCCTTCACAAGTGACGTTCCCTCATGTGTCACCTCCAGCATATGCTATATTTCCTGCGCAGTTTGACAATGTGAGATACGATTAAATTCAGATTTATCAAGAGAGCAAATAAGCACATTCATAGCTCTACCATTAAGAGAATAAAGACTCTAATCAGCATCAGTCCATTTTTCTTCAGGTTTAAATATTTCAGTGTCTTCAATTTTTATCATTGGTGGTTTATAGCCATTTTCAACAATTTTCATCTCTTTATAATCAACAGACACTAAATAAATTTTCATTTTAGATTTTCGAAAAGCATAATCAGCACCATTAAATTTAAGGGTCATGATATGGACTGACCTTCAGCAAAAGCAGAATCAATAGAATTCAAGGTCAATCCAGCCTAGATCCTCTAACATGCTCTGATACCACTTGTTGGATCTAGATCTTAGCCTAGATGGGGTGAATAGGCTAATAAAAATTCTCGTGCAACCCACGAGCAATCACAGGCAGTTATAGTAGATGCACAGTAAACAATAAGCAATTACAGCGTACACAGCAGATTTACCCTGGTTCGGTCGTCCCACAACCTACGTCCAGCCCTAAGCAGATACTAGCATTAATATGTTTCTTTGTATAACTACAATAAACTATGAGCCCCAACTCAACTCTCACCTAGTTCGTACCACACTCTCTGAGTGCAAAACACTATCAACCTTGTAAATGCTTCATCTTGACAAGCCCCAACTTGTCAAGACCCCCTTGTCTAGTCCTAAACTAAACAAGAGCCCAAAACACAAGTACGGTAAAGTTTCTCGTACAAATATCGCTACTACTACACAAATATAATAATAAAGAGTTTAGAAAATCTTAGTTTGTGTAGCGGTAGTCGTCTCTGTCAATCAGCTCAGGTTAGATCAAGTCTGACGATGATGTACTCTCTTATCTCAGCAAATCAAGTTGCGGCTTGTCCCCTTGATCAAACTTGCAGCCTATGGATGTCTCCACCTTGGATGAAGCTTGTGCAATATGAGAAGATCCCTCCGTGTTGACTTGCGCAGTATGGGAAGATGAACTTGAAGATTGGAAGCAAGTTGCACAATGTGTCCTTGACCCTAGCAAGTTGCGGCCTTGAGGATGTGCAATGGAACTTGGAGCTTTGGCCTTGGAGATTGGAGGTTGCACAATGGAGCTTTTGGCAATTGATGATGTCCCTTTGGCTTGAGCAATGGAGATTCCTATAAGGTTACTCAAGATGGTAGGATATGCTATTTGGCTTACAATGGCTTACGCAAGGAGGAGATGACTCTATGGGATGTTGCAGCCTGGGAGAGCTCTTGGAGTTTTTGGCTTTGAGTCCCTTGCTTAAAGATGTTGGAGATGGCTTTGAAGCTTGAGCAATGGATGGATCAATGTTGCGCAAGATGGCTTGGCAAGGGGATGATGCGGTCTAGAGTTTGTAGTATGGTAATGATTTGTTTTGGATTTGAGGAGATGAGAAGCTTGCTTGTTGCGCAATATGAGATGGGTCTTTCAATGTTGCGCAAGAGATGAAGATGTGAACATGTAAACTTGAGGCAATGGGCTCCTCTCTTGGTGTTGGCCGAATTTCTCTCTTTGTTTTGCCCTCTCTCTCAAAATCCCTCTCTTTGAATATGGGTTTATATAGGAGAGGAAGGGCTCAAATAGAATCAATTAGAATCCCATAATTGATGGAGATTGAAAGGAATCCTAACTTGATTAGGATTGAATGAATCACCATGGATATGGGGTTTGAATATGGATGGCTATAGGATTTGAATTTGAATAGCTATAGGATTTGAATTGGATCTCATTTAATCACCATTGATTTGCATGAGATTCTCCATATCTCTCCATCTTTGACCAAGTCTTCGATTTGCATGGTCTTAGGATTTGATTCATGCACCAATTGATTTGAATAAATTTAAATATGGATTTAAATTGATTTCCTCCTTATATTCCCATCCTTAACTTCGTCCAATTTGTTAATGCATGGCAAATTCTCTATCACTTTTACTTAGTCTCTCTTTGAGTATTTACGAGAGTACCATTCCTGAAAACACTTAGCACGCACATTAAATCGTTCACACACGTTTGTTATCATCAAACACGAAGTCATCGATCGTTGTATCCAACTACACTTTGTATCCAACACAGGCTTGGATTTGCAAGACGGGGAAGGCGGCGATCTCCACCTGACGTTCCTTGTTGATGAGGAGGTTTGAGGGTCTGAGGAGCTCGTCCAGGGTCATCTCGATGGCCGCATGATCAGGTTTTCCTTCGGTCGTCGTCCCCGCTGACGAGGAGGAGGGCTCCTCCGCATCTGTCGACAAGCGCAGACGACAGATGTCGGTGCTCGACGTGGACAATCTAACGGGATGTTCCGCTGCTGCTCGTTGGTACTTGAGGATCCTTAGTTGCTGGGTCGTAAGGCCGGCCAAGGAGACGATCATGACCGGAATCAACATCTGAGGTCATGGCACTCGCTGGAATTAAATCCCTTCAAACACAAATCAGAATGCTTCGGCTGGAATTAGATCTATTCTGTGGGATTTAAACATTTGGTGATTTTCCCAATGTTTACTCCCTTAATTAAGAAATAAACAACGCAATTTACTAAGTCATTATTGGTAGGTGTCTTAGTAAGGCTGCCGTTCGTTGGGGGGCTTGAAGGGGTGCTCAGATTGGTAGCTCCAAAGAGATGATACAGAACCATCATCCGGGACATCAAGTCTTCCCCCTCCAGGATTGGTCTTTCAGGCCTTTGATGAGCGGAACGAACCATTATCGGTGTGGTTGACGAAATGGGTGTTAACTCGTTCCCACAGACGGCGCCAGATGTTTCGGGGTGTTTTCTCACCACTGGATGGTAGTCCGGAGGTCCGAATGTCGTCGGGCACGAGCTAGGCGGGTGACCTTCGGGATCGATTGGATGAGCAGGCTCTGGTGCGAGGATGTGTGGATCCGAGTGTCGGTGCACCGAAGGGAAACTTTGGCTGATCGACTACCTCCAGGATCGACAGGCCAAACGGACTCTTGGTGCGAGGGCGTTTGGATCTGGGCGATGGGATGCCGAAGGGGAAGCTTTGGCAGTGCTGACGTCACTTCGGATCTGCAAAATGAAGAGCTCGTCCGGGGGGTCGGACCTTGGTTCCGACCAAGTCCTCTTCGATACCTAAGTCAGATCTAGTCTGAAGGGTGCTCGGTGGGATCGAGTATGGTTCACAGAGAGATCAATACACTGATCCTCTGGGCAAGCTATAGTGGAGAAATATTAGGTGGAACAAGGTGTGGGAGTTGTATGGTGCTACCTCCATTGTTGATTGTAGAGCTCCCATGAAGCTTCTACCTCCTGGCCTTCATATAGGCGAGCCATACCCCTCTCATCTTCAAGGCAATTAAGAGGCTTTAATGTCGTCCTTGATGACGACATGCTAATAAGGAAGTGTTTGACCCCTGATTGTCGCTATCTTTGATGAAGGAGTAAGTGCGGGTCTTAATAGTCAGATTTATGAGCCATGAAGGTGGCCACGTAGGCCGGCCATAATTGGCATGACAACTTGAATAAAAAAATATGAAAATCATGTGCTTCAATCTTATTGCTAACTAGCTTTGATGCAGAGGGAGTAACATCTCCATAGAAATCATGCATCTCTGCAGGGGGAGCGTAAGTAATTTTACTATTTCATATTATTTTTCATATTTTATATCATTTGTTGGCATCATCAAAAAGGGGAAGAGTGTTGGGATATTGAGACCCATCCCAGTGGATTTTGATGATGTGCACAAGTGACATGTGGACTACTATTTTATTTCAAGATTATATAGATTATTTTGTTGATATGGAGAACAAAGCCATTATGAAGCAAATTGAAATATATTGAGCCACGATCAAGAGAGCCACAAATTGAATTATATGAAGGCCTTGGATGGTAAATCAAATTAAGATTTGATAACAAGTGAAGTTAGCTCAAGATCAAGAATGAAGATGAAGAGCTAAAGTTATGTTTGTGTGAGTAATTGCGTAAAAATGTAAAGCCATAGTATATTACACACACATGCAAAATTCATTGAAAAATAATTTTAAAATGTATTACTTAATATATTTCTCAAATATAATTTTATAAATTATTTTTGAAGTATTTTTAAGTATATATACTCCAGTTCTCATAATAGCCAACTACTATAGTCTCATAGCCGACTACTTTTGTCAAGGATTTTCTCAAAACTCTCTGTCAAAATAATAGCTGACTATTTGATATAATAGCCGACTATCTGGAAAAGATAACCGACTATCTAGAGAGATAGCCGACTATCCGGATCATCCAGATTTGGAAATCTGTCATGTTTTTGCTAGAAGTTAACTAGCCATTGTAGTTGACTTTTGGGGCTGATTTCAAGCTATTTTGAGCAAAATTTGGGCTACTATTTCTCTATAAATAAGAGGGATTTTAGAAGTTTTAAAAATAACATTCTAATTGAAAAGAAATCTCGGTCTTGCTCAAAAGTGCTCAAAGTTCAATTTTGTTCTTCATCGCATTCAAAGGCTAATGATTTTATTTCTTTTGTGCTAATTCTTTAAGATCTATTTTAGTTTCATTTTAGCCTTTCAATGGCACTTGTCTATTTAATCTCCAAGCTAGTAGCTTTCTTTTTTAGATTCAAAGTACAAGTCTATTATTTTAATCTTTATGATTTACATACATATCTTTTCAAAGATTAAAAGTCTTAAATATTGATCCAAGTGCTATTATTTTAGAAGATCAAGTTTAAGTTATTTCTTTTGGTCAATTTTGTGATTATTCATATCTTTTATCTGATCAAAATAATTTCGATTTATTTTTAGCGACGATATTCACAAATATATGCATTGGATATATGAAATCTTGTACTCATTTCATATCATTTGTAAAGTCATTGGATAAGACTTGGGTTTTGTAATTCCCATGTTTATAAGGGAAACTTGTGTGCATGGAAATCCTAGTTGGTTGTGACTAGGTGCTGAAAATTCCTAGCGAGAGAAGCCAGGTGCTTGTATATCTTGTTGCTATAATAGATTAAATCCCGAAGGAGTTAGGGACTGGACGTAGGCCGAGGTTGGGCCGAACCAGGATAAAATTCTCTGTGTTTGCGTTGTGATATCTCTCTCTAACTCATTTCTTATCGCTTAACTCTATTCAACCCCCTCTTATAGTGTTGTCTGCCATCCATATGATCCCAAAAAATCTTACTAACACTACAAGCTAAGATATATATACAGATAGTATAATCAAAGCATAAAAGAGATCATACATTGGTGCAGATATACTTAAGCGATATCTACAATTCTAGTTTGATAAAAAAAGAGACTCTTAATCTCTCTACCAATCAATGTGATAGTAGTTTAAACTTGATGGTGAACCCACCACAATCAACAAGCTTAATTGTTGAACTTGAACTCTATTCCAATTGTTGCTAGCACTTGGTTGAGATTAAAAAGAAAAAATTTTGATTCTCACAAATCAAATTATGCCTTAGAGCTAATGCTTTCAGGCTATTCAGTTCTCACGAATAGCTAGTTGTATTGTCATATTATTGTGTTTTAGAGAGGAAAAGAACATGCTTATATAATGTTAGGCACCCTTTAGTTCGTTTGTTACATTTTATGTGTGACTAAAAAGTTACTTATCTTAAGTCAAAAATCAATTAATTGATCTATAACAATTTGAGTCAAATCCTAAATCTTGATTTTGACCAAATCTAAAAAGGATTTTAAACTAATTGTTGGATATTGGACACCCCTAATTGAGTTTTAATGATGATCAAGCAAATGATAGGTACTAATCATAATTATCAAGTGTGTAGGTAGTTTAATGGCACATCAAATTTGGAGTTCAAAGCCAAAGAAATAAAGTCAATAAGTCAAAGAAATGAAGAAGAGTCAACATGATTTGAAGGACCATAAATGAAGCTTTTGACGCTTACTCAAAGACCTAGTCATTCAAGTGAATGATCAAGGAGATGTGTGAAAGCTCATTCAAGGCCAACGGAGCAAAAGAGATTAAGGCATGTAGATGGAAGAATTGAAGTGCATCAAGGAGCCAATTTTATGGGTAATATTTATGTAATTATTTTTCATGACCTTAGATTATATGTAGGCCTTAGAATTGGAGCTTCACACACTTAGGAATGTTTTTAAACGTTATTTAAACTCACAAAAACATTTTGAAAAAGGTTTGGATATATTTTTGAAATGATTTCCTGAATAATTTTGAACTTAAATCCCATGTATCAGAAATGTAGACGACTATCTCTACTATAGGAGTCGACTACTTTTGTTGGGATATGTGGGCGTCTTCTCTGCAACCCAAAGTAACCGACTACAGTTAATCTGGTAGTCGATTACCAGGTCCACTATAGTCGACTATTTTGGATAGACGACAAGAAGAAACACACGCGATTGTGTTTTTCTAGCCGTTGTAAGGGCATTTTTATGAACAGATTTGAACGGTCTGGTGCCCTATATATATCTGGAGTTGGCTGAATATTTTACACATTAATGATCAAATTTTCTCAAGTTTTATAAGCATTCAAGCCATTCTCTCCACCTTTCTTGGCCAAATTAATTTCTCTCATTCAAAAGCTTTTAAGCAATTTACTTGGCCACTACTTGATTTCATCTCTCTCAAGATTTCAGCTTGATTATTTTATAGAGTGATTCAAGGTTTTATTTTTTGATCTTTTGGGGTTTTAATTTCATTTTCTCAAAGATCAAAAGAAGAGATGTCTCCTAGCCACATTACGCTCTAAGCTCCAACGCTATTGGCTATAAAAGATTGTAAGCATCATCACCATCTCAAGAGGTTTGTAAATCTACACTTAGTATGGTGGTGATTTGTTTAATTAATTGTATTTCAATTGTTGTAAAAGCCACATGTGAGGTCCTCACTTTGTGAGGTTAGTTTGTTGTACTTGGAAATTTCTTGCAAGAGGAGCTAAGTGATTGTAGAAGCCCTCAAATTTGAGTCAATATGCTCCCTTGGTTGAGAGCTTGGATAGTGAAAAATCTCATAGTACTTGGGAACTGGACGTAGCCCACGGGTGGTTGAACCAGAATAAAAATCCTTGTGTTTGCGCCTGTTGTTTTTATGTCTCTAATTGTTGCAATATTTTTGTGTATTAGCTTCAGTTGCATAACTCTATCTTTATCTTGCAAGCAATTATTTATTATTGTTGATTATGTACTTAGAAGGTAACTCTTATAAGAGACTTAAGCAATCTTAGAGTTTTTGATTTTTTGTTTACCATGATTTTTAAGAAACACTAATCACCCTATATAGTGTTTGTTTGCCATCTCGGGATCCTAACACTTATCTAAATAAAAAGGGCCCATAAATTGGGCCCTCTTTAAACGGACCTTCTCCTAGCTTCAGTCGACGGCCACGTGTGCCCTGCCGCCAGCTACCAACTACCAACTACTGCAAACCGTAGTCGGTTGCTTGCTATAGGTTGCCCAATGGCCTGAAAGGTACTGTCAATGCTAGTTATTAGCGCATTATCGTTTGGGGCCATGGCCAGCTAACAATAATGTCAGAGGGCCACCAACTATCTGTGAGCAGTCGATGATGCCCCATTATAGTAAGGTGACCCCCCGGGAAGCCCAGATGGGTTGTTTGACTCCTATGATGCTTCATAGATAGTTGCATTGGCTTTCCATCAAATAAATTACACATAACATTATGCGATTATCTTGTTTGTTTATTACAAACTTTATGATTCATTACTTTTTCAGTCAAATCATTCATTACTTCTTGTGATCATTTGACTGACAATGTATCGTACATACTATATTTTTCCTTCTTCAGTTATTATGATACGTTCATCTTCTTTATGAGATTATAAAAGCATGGTTCTTACTTCAATGGTGATTGATCATACTTTACGATATGTCTCATAGGTGCATAAATAACTGCTAGGTGTATGTGAAGACCATTCGTTTCAGAACTGTAATTACTTAGTTGGTATGAAAATTAATCTTATCCAATCAAACTAGGCTTGCTTGTAAAGAATAGTCTGAATTCTTCGTTAAAACGGTGACTGAGACATCTAGGGTATGGTTGATTGTCAAACCATATTAACACCATTCAGTTTTTAGTTGATGATGCATATCTATAATCATTATGGATGAAACTTTGTATGAGTTTAGTCATTCTTCCTTAGCCAAGAATTTATCATAGTCACTCGTCAACCATATACGGTACTAATCTCATATACCAGAGGAGAGAAATTCCATCTTGATCGCAACATCCCTTCGCATGTTTTGGATTATACACATTGAATGGCTAGAAACTGTTAAAATACCATTGGTCAGTAAAGGCCAAAGTATAACCATCCTACATGCAATGTTCGTTAGTATTTCTTATGTTAAAAGACTAATTTGTACCAGTCATTACTTGAAAGATTGTATTTGACAATTAAAGTTCTTTCCCTTTGTAAGCTTCTCAGTAAGTCATTCTTTGTTGAGTATTGAGTCACTCCTAGGTATGTTTTGATGATGAACAAACGTTTGGTGTACTAAATAATGTTGAGTGAAGGTATAAAGATTAAACAGTTCAAAACCTAATTAAAGTTTAACCAAGATCATGAACACTAAAGAATCAAATACAATGATATGGACATCACTGGACTACATCGAGATTCAAATCTATGTAATTTTGACGTTTACTCGTCTTAGATTCATGTTAAAGTCCGGTTAAAGCTCACGCACACACTTAGGAAAATATTTAAAATGTTTTAAAAATGTTTTGAGATATTTTTAAAAACATTCCTAAGTTTTAAAGGCCAAAAATATGACTTTATAGGCTGAGTAGTCGACCCATACAAATACCAAGTCGGCTATGTATATCTAGAAACTGATAGCTAGTTGAGTATCAGAACTTATCGACTAAGGTTTCGAGACTAGTCGACTAACGCATGGTCTAATCGACTAGTCGATGAACTATGTTCGACTAACTGCAAGACCTGTTGGATCTGGATCTAAGCCTAGGGGGTGAATATGCTAATAAAAATATTCGTGCAACCCACACAAAATCACAGGCAGTTATAAGCAGATGCAGAGTAAATATATTCAATCACAGAGTACGCAGTAGATTTACCCTGGTTCGGTCGTCCCCACGACCTAGTCCAACCCTGAAAGCAAATACTAGATTAATAATGTTACAGGTACAACCTGTAGCTAGAGCACCCACTCTACACTCACCTGGCTCTCAGTACATGCACTCCACCGGTGCTAAACAAAACTAATCCTAGTATAAGCTCTCACTTGACTAGTCCCAACTAGGCAAGTCCCTCTTGTCTAGTACCACACTAGACAAGACCCTAAAAGTCACAAATATGGTAAAGTTTTTCCTACAAAGATCGCTACACTACTACACAAATATAATAATAAAGAGTTTAGGAAATCCCAGTTTGTGTAGCCGTAGTCGTCTCTGTCAATCAGCTCTGGTCAGATCAAGTCTGATGATGATATAGTCTCTGATCTCAGCAACTCAAGTTGTGGCTAGCCCCCTTGGTATGTTGTGGCCTAGGATGTCTCCCCCTTGAAACTTGTAGCCCTGTGAAGAACCCTCCTTGTTGACTTGCGCAATGTTGTAGATGACCTTCCCTTGGAGTTGCACAATTGAAAGGAGGAAGGAGCCTTGGAGAAATTGTTTGTGCCTTGCACAATGAAGGGAGGAGGGGGAAGCAAGCTTGCGCACTTGAAGAGATGATCCTTGCTTCTTTGGCCTTGTAGATGTTGATGTAATGGAGACTCCCCTTGGATGTTTGCGCAATGAAGGATGTAGGCTCACTTTGTGATGCTTGTAGCCTTATGATGAAGAACCCCCAAAAGTTGTGGCCTTGGCAATGGATACTGAAGCTTGGTTGCGGCCTTGATGGACTTCCCTTTTGCTGTGTTGCACAATGAAGAAGATGAACTCTTGGAAGCTTGCAAGCAATGGAGATAGGAGCTCTTGGATTGATACTTTCTTTCTTGTTGCGCAATGGGGGATGGGGGAAGCAAGGTTGCATAAGGAGGAAGGGTAGGCTCTTGGCTTGGTGGCTTGCAATGGAGAAGATGAAAACTCCCTTGGTGTATTTCGGCAATGGAGAGTTTGGAGTTCTCTTTCGCAATGTAGAGATTAGGGGCTTGCAATGTTGCACAAGGAGAGGCTTTGTGGAGGTGATGGCCGAAATTTCTTCTTGGTTCACTCTCTCAAAATATCTCTCTTTGGAAGATGGGTTTATATAGGAGAGGATGTGATCAATTAGAATCAAATAGAATCCCATAGAATATGGAGATTGGATAGAATTCTAACATGAATAGGATTTGAATGAATCACCAAAGAAGATCTCTTCAATCACCATTGGATATGGAGCTTGAATTTGTATGTCTTTAGGATTAGAATTGGATCTCATTTAATCATAATTGATTTGCATAAGATTCTCCATATCTCTCCATCTTTGATAAAGTCTACTTTGCTAATGAATGACAAATTCTCCATCACTTTGTCTTAGTCTCCCTTTGAGTATTTGCGAGAGTGCCACTCCTAAAAAACACTTAGCTCACACATCAAATCGTTCACACGCGTTTGTTATCATCAAACACGAAGTCATCGATCGTTGTACCCAACTACACGTTGTATCCAACAGGACCAAACATTGCAAAGTTCTGTAGGGTTCTAACTTTGTGGCTAGTCGACTATGTTCTTGGATTAGTCGACTGGTTGAGCCATTGATTGACTAATCCTAGTACTCTATTTGACTAGTAACTAGCCGTTAGACCAGAATGGATTTTTCGCAACTAGCAGTTTGTGAACATTTTTAAGGCCAATTTTGGGATTCCATAACATGTTTCTTGGCCTATAAAATGGGGATTATTCCGAGGTTATTACTATGAAAATGTTCTATGAAAAATCATGATTATTGTAGTACTCAAAAGTTCTCAAGCTAAAGACCTCTCTCTTTTGCATTCGTTTAAAAAGCTTTCTTGCAGTCTTAGCCAAATTTCTTTTGAACTTCAAGGTTTACATTATCGTTCTACTTGAGATCAAAATCCTTATAGCCTCACTTTTCACAAAGAGTTTTAATAATGCTAGGCAACTTGTACTGTAAAAGGTATTGTACGTAGTTCTCACTTCTGATTTTTGAGAATGAGGTTTTCTCTCAAAGTATTGAGAGTTTATTTATTTGCTATAAGGTGAAAATCCTTAAAGTGTTGAGGTGTTAGTTGGTTGGAAAAATCCTCAAAGAGTTAAGGTGGTTGTTGATTGGAAAATCATCAAAGAGTTGAGGTGGTTGTAATTATCTCGGTTGAGAGGCTGATAGTGAGAAATCCCAAGTGGTTAGGGACTGAACTAAATTACAGGATAATTTTTATGTGTTCGCGTTGCTATTCTGCTCTAACAATTATTATTTCACATGCTCATTTCTGTATCTATTTGTAATCCCTTGATAATTGTTGATTAAGATTCTTCTAATGTAACTCTAGTTGAATCTTACAAAAAATAAGAGGATAATTTTTAAAATTTGTATTTGATTTCATAAATACGATTCACCTTCCTTAGTGTTTTTGTTTACCATTACATGATCCTACAGTTTTGTGAACTCATTCTTCAATAAGAACATGTATATTATCTCATAATGTTACCACATCGAATGGTTATGAGACCAATCCTTATCATCTCTATGATAAAGATCAATATGCATTAGTTTATCTGGAATATCGATGTTTTGTCTTAATATTCCTATGACTAGAAACATTTTGAATTATGCTTAAATTATCGATTTGGTCTCATTATAATAATTTCATTATGATCGTAATCATCTAACGTATTCCAACAACTTTATCAATATAATTGGTATACCTAATGAATCTAACTATACATGCATATAATAGATAGCAAATAGTTTGCTATCATTTTGAATAAGATGCGTCAATTAACAATAATTATTTTAAGGGCATTCATATCTCAACAATACTTACTTGATCTTCTGATGGAGTTATGGTAGAATTCTGTTCCACGTAAAGTGTGCTCGTTTGTACATGTCATTGAAAGGGCAGATTCTTTCTTCCATCTTAGGTTTTAGTCGTAGGTACACGCTTTTTGAGTGGGTTGAGAGGCCACATCTTACAATGTATTCTTTGATTGGATTTCAAAAATCCGTGTTGCAATAATGTGTGACTTATAACAAGTTGGAATTAAAGTTTTGCCCTTTTTCACTTTTTAAGTAATTTTAATGTCCTAATTCTCATGCAGTTTATGATGTTTGCATTATTTTTTTTGAGGTAAATGGTGCCCAAAACAAGCCTCGCAAATAAATCCATAATAATAAAAAAATTAAGATCAACACGAAAGCTTGCACGCTGGCTCGAAGGACCATTGGTTAAGAGTGATGATGTCATATATAAGGTCGTGGGCTAGTGCCAGATTCATATTTAAGGACCGAAAAAATTTCAAGCTAGGGCGGTGGCCTATTTGGACCTGACCCACTATCATTCCTTAATCTTTATCCATGTTTTTTGGTACAAATTAAAATTCTAAAAAATTAAACTAATTATGGCATATTTTGTAGAGTGGGTTGTTTTGAGTTCAAGTCGGATCATCTTGTTCGAGAAGGGGAAAAAATAATATAAAGTCCAAAATGGAAAACATTGAGTGGCTCCCGCCACAATTTGTAAACTTCGACAGACTAAAAAAATCTATCTTACAATTGAGGGATGTAGACAAACATCCATGTCCTCACGAGACAGAAAGTGGGCCACACCTTTGTCCCATTAGGACAAATAGGTGGCTTAGGTTGTGCTACATGGGCATGGTGGGCCCGCTTGATGGGGGTGAGGGCTTGTGTTTTGTGTTTGGGGTGAGCTTGTGGAGAAGACAAACGAACCCCGCTATTCCCAATATTTGCAAGCTTGTCATTTCTTTTTAATGAAAGCCATATGTCCCTCCATTTTCCACTTATTTACGGGTTCGCCATCGGTCTTTTTTCACATTGGCCCTGTGCGCTTTTTGTACTTTAAAGCCTGCTTTCCCCCTTTTACCCGTTGCAATTTGGGGTGGGATTTATGCACTGTTTCCCCTTAAGGGGGTTTTGGAATTAAAACACTTTTACCCCTCCCCATGATACACACCCACACACACCCACACACCAACCCACACCCACACTTCTCTTTCTTTTTGGTTGCGCACGGGTCATGCATCCTCCCGAAGACACACCACTCACTCACTCACTCTTCTCGCTCTTTTGTCGGTTGTGAGCATGTGGTTTTTTGGGTCGCCATGCACTATGTGCACGAGTTATTTCTAATCTATTATACATTTGAGATCTCTTGATGGGATGTTTGTCCTACTAGGACAAACATGTTGATAGAGTGGTAGCTTATATTTTGGCAACCTCATCATGGTAGGGCCCACTTAGGGGTGGGTAGGGAGTTGGGTGTGGTTTGGGCTGTAGTGGTGGAGCACCAAAAGATAAGCCCCCAATTCACATAAGGGGTATTCACATTAAAATACCCTAACGTTTGGGCCTGCTTTCATCTTAATACCCTGAACGTTTAAGTCGTTCAGAACTAAACCTTTTCAATGGATTTGGGTAACGGAAGTAAACGGTGGGAAATTGTTCCAAGTTTGCCCCTAACCTCATTGCACGTGAGCGGAGTGGTGTCTCGTTGAAAGTTGGGGGTAAAATGACTGGAGTGAAGGGAAAATTCGAGATCAACGAGCCGAGAGGTAAAATTTTAGGGTTAAAACGAGAGGTAAAATTCGCTCCTGGAAGAGGAGAGGTCAGGGGAAAAGAGGAGGTTAGGGTAAACTTCGCTGCTGAAAAAGGAAGTTGTTCGCTGCTGGAGTTCGAAGCTGATGGTAGAAGAATTTGACAATCAAAGCACACGATGGTGAGCCCTGTGTAAATTTCCATAAAAATTGTGACTTTATAATTATATTTGAGTTATAATCGTGAGACGAGGAAGTGGGAGAAGTGATTATTGGTGTAATGTATTTTGCAGAGCCAAAGAGTAATGTTGAAGGTTCATCATGGGGGATTGCAGAAAATAGGGTCAGAGGGGTATTATGTTGGTGGTGAGGAGACTGTGTTCAAAGATTGTGTTGCACGGTTGTTAAACATGGAGAATTTGTGCATGCTTATCAAGGACCTTGGACATAAAGGTCGTTTCTTCTTGTACTACAAACCATGGAGAAAACAGTTTAATTGGTGCATGAAAATAGATAATGATGATAAGGCACCCGCAATATTGACAATGCAAGGTAGTAGGATTGTGGATTTGTATGTTGTACATGAATGTGATGAGCTGCCGTTAGAAGACATATACCCGTCTGAACGTGACATTATAAGCGTTTGTGATTCAGCAGAGGCAGACACCGATGATGAAGATGTTGAATCTGTTGAGGTGAATTCTAGCTATCCATCAACTGTGCCAATGCAGGAGCATACAAAGGAGCCAAGTGAGACAGCAACTTATCAGAGAAATGAGGAGACAAATGAAGAGACAAATGATGAGGAAATGGAGGAGGAAATGTAGGAAGCAATTGAGGATCCAATGAGGAGCCACATAAGGAGACAAATGCTGAGCCAATGTAGGATCCAATTGAGGATCCAATTGAGTATCCAATTGAGGAGCCACATGAGGAGCCACATGAAGAGACAAATGCTGAGCCAATGGAGCCCCCAATGGAGGAGCCACATGAGAAGACAAATGAGGAGACAAATACTGAGCCAATGAAGGAGCCAATGGATGATCTAATTGAGGAGCCACATGAGGAGCCAATTGAGGAGACAAATTCTAAGCCAATGGAGCCCCCAATTGAGACAATTGATAAGGTAGAGCAGCAAAATAAGCAGTTTGCAATGTTCATGCAGCAACATCAATTGACAGAGCAGACAATTGAGCACAGAGAGGAGCCAATTGAGCAGATAGATCAGCTACATGATCAGTCATCAATGCAGGAAGATGAGCAGACAATGATCATATAGCATGAGCAGACAGTGCAGCATCACGAAGAGGATGAACATCATGAGGAGGATGAGCATCAGCATGAGCTAACAGTGCAAAATCACGAGGATGATGAGCAACAGTATGAGGAGGATGAGCAACATCATGAACTTCAGGAGACAGTAATCCTACAGCATGAGCAGACAGTGTAGCATCATGAGGAGGATGAGCAGGACAGAAGTGATGGAGAGTCTAATCGTGAGTATCGGCCTAGTTCTAATGATGCACATGGTGAAGGAAGCTTCAGTGAAGATGGGGATGGCAGTCATGGGGCTGACAAAGATGGGGATGTCACCTCTGGGCAGACAGGAAGAATGACAAGAAGAATGATAAGGCCTGATGGACTTCATGTATATGATGGACCTGAATGTGAACCACTGACAGAATGGGCTATAGATTCTGATGATTCAGATACAATTAGGATTTTACATGGTAGTGATGATGAGCAAGGGCAGAGAGGGAGACAGCATTGTCCTAGGATTGATATGGGCAACCCTCACTTGGAAGTAGGAATGAAGTTTGCATCCCTGATTCGGAGCTAAAAGTGTATATTTATACCCCCTAACTATCCCTATTTTGTGCTAAAGATTAGGGTTAAACTTGCTCTTTTTGGGTAAATTATCACTTAATGTCATTTTCGGGGCTTACTCTCATTCTTGGCACAAAATATAGATTTTATTGTCGTTATTGGCTTCCTGATATTTTTCATGCGCTCCTGGTATTATTTTGATCATATCGCCCATTTTTGGGATTTATTTGAGCATGCGAATATTTTATATGGATATTGGAAGTCAATGTTATGTTTATAATAGTCAGTACATTTATTTTATCATCATATGGACTAATTTTCACTTCTCCTTTTTAGGTACTCCTGGGAGTCTTGGAGATTTTCCAGAATTTTCTGGGATTTTTAGGTATTTTTGAGGATTTATTTGGAGCAAGAGAAGCCTATATGACTATTTTGGAATTGTTTTAAAAAGAAAAGGTAAAAAGAATAAAATCGCATCTTTTCGGCCGGCCCGCTGGCCGGCCCAATCTCGCTGCCCGCTCTCCTGAGCGGGCCGTCGCTTTTGCTGTTATTAATAAAAAATTAAAAAATCAGCACAGCAGCAATTAGCGGGCTTCGGCCCGCGCGAAATTTCGAGCGGGCGTTGCCCCGCTAGTTGATGCGGCCCGCTGCCCCATTTGATCCCTAAGCGCACGGAAATTGGAAGCGGCGGGTCGGGTAGCCCAAATACCCGACCCGCAATGTAATTAAGAGAGGGGGCCTGTGCGAAAATGGGGCAGAGTTCGTTTTTTTTTTCTTCTCCTCAGCTGTGCTTCGATTTTTGAAGTTTTTTTAGGGTTTGAGGGGTTGCTTCTTCCCCAAGAGGGTAGGGATGGTGCTTTGAGGCCATTGGATGGTGGAGAAGCTTGGAGGAGGTGCCCAAGTGAGAGGGAAGCCTCATTTCTTGAGAGATTGGTGATCACTTCACTCTCTTCTTTTGTATTTTTGCATTTCTCTTGTTGTATTGAACTCTAGATGAATTTGTCTATAAATCTCATCTTATTTAGTATGATGGAGTAGTGTGATTACTTGTGTGGTTGTGTTGTTTGATTGTTGTTGTTGGGTTGAGAATTGTATCTCTAGCACAATTTCATTTTCTAAATCGGTGGATGAAACTTGAGTTAGTTTGTTTATTGGAACCCTAAGGGGAAATCCAAGAAGAGGATCATCATAGTGGAACCTCTCTAATGCGCTCATTGTCTATTACTCGCATGGGTTTCATTCATTACTTATTGCACCCCCTTGTTCGATTAAATGCCGCATTTTTCGATTGAGCTCCCTTAGCCTAGAGAACAATTGAGTTATATTTGGGATGAATTCACATGCCCACGGCCACATTCACACACACCACATGACTCCTCCTCGTTGCTTGCCGATTCGGCTCTCCACCCTTAGTGTATAGGCTAGAATTGTAGATTCACCACACTTTTTCCCACACTTTTTCACCGTTAGTTGAGGTGGTTGTTTCACGCTCTTTCCTTTCTTTATCGATCAAATTTGTGAATATAGAACGACTTGTCCCTGTGATCCGACCCGGTACTCACCAGTTATAAATTTATTGCATTGACACTCCTACGCTTGGGAGTGGAAGGCGTGCTTTTGCGCGTCCTCCCGTCACAACCAATTTGCACCGTCGCCGGGGACAACGATTTCTATTATTAGCATTTTTTGATTGATTTTGAAAGTTTTAGTGTAATACTTCTATCTCTTAGTGTTGTGTCTTTCCGTTTATTTATTTTCCACTTATTGAGTCTTTTGGTTGTTTATTTTCATTTTCTTGGAAATTTTTTTAAAACATGGCATCATCTTCAGATTTTTCCGACATTGATTTTGAGGCTATCCCACTTCCGTCATACTTTCATGGCTCGGAGTGGGAGTACCCTCATTTACATTTGAAAAATTTTGAAGATGGGATATTTTCATGTCTTGGTGGGAAAGTTTTTGATGATTGCAAATACTTTAGATTTTTTCCCTCTACTTTACAAGATGATGCTAGATTGTGGTTTGATTCACTATCTCTCGACTCACATTTTACTTAGTTGTCATTTCAGGCTGAATTTCTCCTGGTATTTTTGCCTATTTTCTTGGAGCAGGTACAGGGGCGACAGACCATGGAGCAGCATATAGCGAGCTTTGCCCAAGCTGAATGGGAGGCCTACCATCAGGCTTGGCAGAGGTTCAGTGATTTGATGTTGGCGTGCCCGCACCATTTTTTCCACGAGGATCATCTCCTGCAGATATTTTATACTGGATTATCGCCATCTGGGTGGGATTTCGTGCAAATGAGCTGCGGTGGGGAGTTCTTTGATTATTCGACCAAGGATTCATGGTGTTACCTGAGGGACCTTGTAGAGTGGGAGCAGACTGCGCCATCTGGTGAGCCGTCACTTGGATATGAGGATGATGGCCAGTCATAGTTTCCACTACAGAATGCAGAGCAGCAAGTCCAGTACCAGCCTGAGGAGCCAGCTGAGGGCTCATTCCATTACGGCCCTACGAAAGAACAAGTAGAACATGATGATGGGGCGCATTGGAGCCAAGTAGATAAAGCTAAATGCCCATATTTTAAGGAGTCGGAGGAGATGGATGATGGAGTGCGTGTCGACCATGTTAATGACACGATGCATTTTCACTTTGAGGTTGAGCATGAAGCGGATGTACACGATGGCCAAGAGCAGATTGAAGACACCATGGAGTCTGAGTCACAATCCACTTCAGAGTTAGCTTTACAGGTTGAGGCGATTGAGTACTTAAGGAGGACGACTGAGATGAACTATTTCTGGGATGACGAGGATGATGCGTTCTTGGATTTGCCCGAGACATGTCTACCTCCAGTCTTGTCACATATGTCACTTCCCTCGCCTCAGGATGCGCACTTGCCAGTCATCGAGGAGGTTTGTCAGGAGCAGTTACTAGTTGTGGGGAGTGCTGCAGAGATTGTTGATGTTAACATCGAGGAAGAGGATAGTGACAGGGATTGCGACATGGTATATATTGAGCCCAAGCTCCCTCATACTCCAGTTTTCTCTTTGCAACCTCTTCCACCTCCTCCTGAGGCAGCGTGTCATGCCACACCTAGCGACACTTTTCAGGGAAGTTCCCACCATCTCATGCCTTGCATTTCTGAATCCCAATTTGCACTTCCGCATATTTTTGATTCAGATTGTCGTCGTTTACATTTAAATTCTTTTTCTGACGGCCCATTTTGGAATGCTTTTGTTGCAGGGCATGAGGACATGACTTGGATTGATGTAGCTCGTCTCCCACATGACACATATTATCCATAGGGGACGTTGGGAGTTGCATTGCTGGAATCCAAGGAGGCCGGTGGAGGCCTAGCTCCAAAGCAGCTGGCGGAGGAGCAAAAGGATATGATCGATCAGTTGCCACCGCCGTTATACATTCGAGATCCGCCTTTTGTTAAGGTGTATTCTTTCCTTTACGTAGTGTAAATAAATAAAAAGTTAGTCAGTTTGCTTTTGCATGTTTGCTTTCGTATGTTTTTCTTTTCTTTTTTCTTAGGATCTTTTGCCGAGATCTAATACTCTCCCAACATTGAGGGCAATGTTTATTTTAAGTTGGGGGGAGAGTGTTAGAATCTTTAGATTGTTAGGATTTTGATGTAGCTTAATTTTTTTTTGAGATACCTCCATCTTGCTCTCATCCCATGAATTTTATTACATATCATATTTGTCCTTCTCGTTCCTACACCACTTGCTTTATGCGTAGTCCCTACATGATTTAATGCCATGCAGTTTTTTCGGATTATTATTTTGGTATCAAATTCTTCGATGTTTGATTGGCACATTTTAATTTCTTTTCCATTTTGGAGTCAAATGCTAATATGCCATGTATGAAACTATTTTAAACGTCGTGATATCTCTTTGAAATAATTTGGGAATAGTTTGGTGTAAGTGATTGCATGATTTGGGATGAATGGCTTAGTTTTTAATTGGATTGGGCGTGGCCATATGGTGCATGTTTTGTTTTCCTCTTAAGGAGTGGGTGGATGAGTTGATAATTCATGTTTGGAATGAGAGAGAGCGTTAATATAAGTGAATGTTTCTTTCTAATCAAATCGAGTAGTCGGTGCCCCACGAAACATTGGGGAGGACGCCAAAGATGAGATTTAGGAAATCATTCCATCCCTTTGCCTATATAGCGTTATCGCGTGTAGGCAAAAGGTGGTCGTGTTTGCATTTCATAGCGTTATCGCCTGAAGGCAAAACATAAACATCCAAAAAAAAGAATACAAAAAAGAAAAAAAGAAAAGAAAAGAAAAGAAAAATGAATGAATAAATAAGTGAAAAAGCAACATGAGTGATGCAATCTCATCTCCCACCACTTAGAAGAATTTCTTTTGTTTTGGCCATTTCCATGAATTTTAGAAACTATGACATTGCGATATATCCCAAAGAATGCGATACGGTGCTTATTTCCTTACTTTTCTTTGAATTGGATTGAAGAGAATGTCATTTGTTATTTACTCTCATACATTGGGTATATTGGCTTTGAAATCATTTGGAAACATCATTTGGGGTATGCCATGAGGATATTGTGAGTTGCTGCATGTTTTTCGATTTTATCCGAATTTATCGCATATTTTGCTAGGGACTAGCAAAAAGCTACTTGGGGGTGTGATTCGGAGCTAAAAGTGTATATTTATACCCCCTAACTACTCCTATTTTGTGCTAAAGATTAGGCTTAAACTTGCTCTTTTTGGGTAAATTATCACTTTATGTCATTTTCGGGGCTTACTCTCATTCTTGGCACAAAATATAGATTTTATTGTCGTTATTGGCTTCCTGATATTTTTCCTGCGCTCCTGGTATTATTTTGATCATATCGCCATTTTTTTGGGATTTATTTGAGCATGCGAATATTTTATATGGATATTGGAAGTCAATTATGTGTTTATAATAGACAGCACATTTATTTTATCATCATATGGACTAATTTTCACTTCTCCTTTTTTTCAGCTACTCCTGGGAGTCTTGGAGATTTTCCAGAATTTTCTGGGATTTTTCTGGTATTTTTAGGTATTTTTGGGGATTTATTTGGAGCAAAAGAAGCATATATGGCTATTCTGGAATTGTTTTAAAAAGAAAAGTAAAAAAATAAAATCGCATCTTTTGGGCCGGCCAGCTGGCAGGCCCAATCTCGCGGCCCGCTCTCCTGAGCGGGCCGTCGCTTTTGCTATTATTAATAAAAAAATTAAAAAAATCAGCGCATCAGCAATTAGCGGGCTTCGGCCCGCGCGATATTTCGAGCGGGCGTTGCCCTGCTAGTTGATGCGCCCGCTGCCCCATTTGATCCCCAAGAGCGTGGAAATTGGAAGCGGACGGTCGGGTAGCCCAAATACCTGACCCGCAATGTAATTAAGAGAGGGGGCATGTGCGAAAATGGGGCAGAGTTCGTTTTTTTTTCTTCTCCTCGGCTGTGCTTTGGTTTTTGAATTTTTTTTAGGGTTTGAGGGGTTTCTTCTTCCCCAAGAGGCTGGGGGTGGAGCTTGGAGGCCATTGGATGGTGGAGAAGCTTGGAGGAGGTGCCCAAGTGAGAGGGAAGCCTCGTTTCTTGAGAGATTGGTGATCACTTCCCTCTCTTCTTTTGTATTTTTGCATTTCTCTTGTTGTATTGAACTCTAGATGAATTTTTCTATAATCTCATCTTATTTAGTATGATGGAGTAGTGTGATTACTTGTGTGGTTGTGTTGTTTGATTGTTGTTGTTGGGTTGAGAATTGTATCTCTAGCACAATTTCATTTTCTAAATCGGTGGATGAAACTTGAGTTAGTTTGTTTATTGGAACCCTAAGGGGAAATCCAAGAATAGGATCATCATAGTGGAACCTCTCTAATGCTCTCATTGTCTATTACTCGCATGGGTTTCATTCATTACTTATTGCACCCCCTTGTTCGATTAAATGCCGCATTTTTTGATTGAGCTCCCTTAGCCGGGAGAACAATTGAGTTATATTTGGGATGAATTCCCACGCCCACGGCCACATTCACACACACCACATGACTCCTCCTCGTTGCTTGCCGATTCGGCTCTCCACCCTTAGTGTATAGGCTAGAATTGTAGATTCACCACACTTTTTCCCACACTTTTTCACCGTTAGTTGAGGTGGTTGTTTCACGCTATTTCCTTTCTTTATCGATCAAATTTGTGAATATAGAACGACTTGTTCCTGTGATCCGACCCGGTACTCACCAGTTATAAATTTATTGCATTGACAATCCCCTGCAGAATTTAGAGAGCTGATGAGAGAGCATGCAATTAGGAATGGATTTGCCTTTAAATTTAAGAAGAATGAAGGAGAGAGAATAAGGGTATATTGCAGTAATAGGCATGGATGTGTATGTGCAAGTTCTTGGGATAGGAATAGAGATAAGTGTGTAGTGAAGAAGCTAACAACACATATAGACTGACATGTTGTTAGAAGCAATAATCAAGTGCCATCGCATTGGATAGCGAAGAAATATTTGGAGCACCTTAGAGATCAACCCCAATTAACTATCTCAGCAATAAGGAATTTATTGAGTAAGGACTTTGGAGTAGATGTAAAGCAAGATTCTAAGCTATGGAGGGCTAGGATAGTTGTAAGCAAATATATTGCATGATGTTATAAGAAGCAGTTTAGAGAGCTATGGAATTATTCACATGTGGTGTTGGAAAGGAACCCAGGCACATATTGCAAGATAAGAACAAGGACAAGTGACAAGGAGGATGAGCCTTTTTTGATGGCATATTCATCACCTACCCATGTCAAGTTAATGGATTCAAGACAGGATGCAGGCCTTTCATAAGCCTAGATGGTACCTTTCTAAAGATAGAAATTGGGGGAGTGTTGCTGAGTGCAACCAGTAGAGATGGAAACTGTCACGCCCCGCTTCCCACTATACTTGGGGCGAGGACGTGAGCGGGCCCGCTTGGGCTGGAGCGGTGAGGCCCCAACCCAATAAGCATCTGTGTATGACTACTTAGGCAGGTTCTTGCTTGCGAACAATCAGAACAACAAAACGATGCCATCATTAAAACTTTGACTTCCAGATTACATGTACACAAAAATTAAGGCCTGGTATGGCCATTACAACAGTTACATGGAATTAAAAATACACCTGAAAGAAATACAACAACGATTTAAAATTTTAGCAAGCTGCGCAGTGTCCGTCGTCTTCAGCAGTGAATCTCGTGATCTTGGTTCTCTTAGTCGCCTTCTTCAATCTCCAAGTAATCTCCTCTGTGAACTCTGCTCAAAACCTAACGTATATTTTACAAACAAGGAAATATACGTCAGCGAGGGTCGCTCGGCAAGATTTAAAAACGTTAGTAATAAATGACCATCGGCAAGGTGATAATATAGTTTTCAAAACTTAAGGAGATGAGAAGCACAATATCATTTCAACAAGTTGAAACATAGCATCAGAAGGGCACATGTGAGTGTAAGCAATGTGTAATGTGCAAAGTAGTGAGCAGGCGAAGTGTAGTGTGCGAGTAGCAAACACAGCAAGGTGTAGTGCGTAAAGTAACTAGCATGGCAAGTGTAGTGTGCACAGCAAAAGTAGTGACAAGTGTAGTGTGCACAGCAAAAGTAGTGACAAGTGTAGTGTGCATAGCAAAAGTCATTCGTGACAATAATTTTAGCAGTTTACACTGTAGCATCAGCCGAGGTAAAGAGAAAGGTGCATCAATCAATCAATCAATCTCCTATCTAGTGACAAAGCCCAGTGTCCGAGGGGGAGGTGACCAGCATCACACCCAAGTCGACGGGAGCTACCCGTGACTCTATACTCACCGACCCGGCCAGGTGTCGGTCAAGTTCACCAATCGAGTGCAATCCAGCTTTCCAGCCTCTACTACACTAGACTACCCCACCCAAGTGTCCATAAGTCAAACCGTAGTTTAATGTTTGCCGAGTGGCAAAACATTCCGTAAATGGCCCGCGGCCCAATATCTGTATTGCCTGAAGGCCCATTAGTCCGTAATTGCCCGAAGGCCCAATAATCCGTAATTTGCCCAAAGGCACAATAGTCCGTAAATTTGCCCCAAGGGCCCAGTATCACATCCCAACACTGGTGGGCATTTAGCAGTTAAAAAGGTATACAATTATTGCGTGCGTTTCAAATACTTTATTTCGAAAGCAATAAAAGTGAAAGCAACCGACAATGTCATTTTGTTCATTAAGCCTGACCAACGTACTTGAAAATTGTTATTTGCAATTGTTTGGTATTTTCGGTCACGAGACCGGAGCAATGTAAAAAGCGATAAATGGTTGAGCCTTTGAAATTGATAGAAAATTTGTGTACTTGAAAAGAGTAGATACTTGCGGTAGTCAGTACTTGCGCATTTGAAAATTAGTAGAAGATAAAATACTCGTAAGGGCTAAATACTCGTGTCTTTGAAAAAGTTGTAGGAAACGGTATACTTGCCTGAGACGATGCGAGTATAGAGTGCTCGAGCAACCGAAGGTTAGGCACGGATTTGATCTGCGAGGTAGGATCCGCGATATTAAGTTAGAAGTTAGTAATCAAAATTATTCAAACCCATACATATACGCATACCTATGGACGCATGTTAAACGTGACCGTAGACAAGAAATGTGTACATACTGACACATTGACTCATAAAATATGATTATAAAACCCCTAGCTTACATACTTCGTTTGTATATAGGCATATGAACATCTCAAAATTAACAGGCTGAGGATCATTAACTTGGTAGAATGCTATAATATAATGTACTTCCAAATAACGTATGATAGCAACATAAACAGTCCCTTTTATTGATCAAGTAAGAAACAAGGGAAATCACCTCTCTGTTACGTTCGAGTGTCGTCAGCAAAGCATGTAGGCACGGCGACGTACGGTGTCGGAGAGGTCGCTGTCGTGACGAAACGACGGGGGCGAGAAGAGATCGAGGCGGCAGCGGTGGCGTTCTCGTGTGCTGCGGGGAGTGGAGTGCGTCGAAGGGACGGTTGCGCGTGGCGAGTGGCGAAGACTGTCGGAAGCGTTGTTACGGCGGTACCGGGCGGCGTCACGGCAGGTTCGAGCGGTGCGGAGGGAAGAGAACGCCGGGGCTTGGGGGGTGTTGCGCTCGGACTTCGAACGGAGGGAGGGATGGCGGATCGGAGAGGCGTCGGTGCGGAGGAGGCTGCGGCGATGTGTGCAGGCCGTCGGAGAAACGAGATCGCTGATGGGCGAGGAGGCTGGTCGGCGTCCCCGGGACTGCGGTCGAAGGAGGGGAGAGGGGAGGCGAGCTCCTCGTTGGCGGGGCGGTTCTCAGACGGAGATGAAGTAGGAGAGCACGGTGGTGAGCTTTGCCGAGCTGGGCGTGGCTTGGTGGCGTTCGGAGGAAGGAGGTCGAGCGGACATGTCGGAGCAAAGAGGAGGGCGATGGTCGGAAACGTTGCGGAAGGTCGGGAGGCGAGCTCGTCGGCGTTGAGGTGGGGCGAGGAAAACGTCGTTGCGGGAGGATGGCCGCGGGTCTCTCTCGCAGGTGGAGGGGAGGGGTTCTCGAGGGGAGGAAACCGCGGTGGCTTGGGCGGAGGGAGTCGCTGCTGCGGGGATTTGATGTCGACGTCGGAAACTTCTGTCATGACCCGCTTCCCTGAAATGGAGGCGAGACGTGAAAAGGTCCGCACGGGAGTGGAGCTGTGAAGCCCCAAACCCGATAAGCGTCCACAATACATAAGCAGGTCCCTGTAACCACAACAGAATAGCAATAATAACACAAGGCGAGACTGAAATAAAATTCCACATCTCACAAATTGTCCAACATCAACAAAAGTCCAACATCCAGAAAAGCCACCAGGCTAAAAGAAAAGAGTCTAAAGGCCCAGAACAAGGCCAACAAAAACTGCAACAACAATAAGTATGGGTGCTACGCACCGATAACAAAACAACTGTCTAATAAAAGTAAAACACAACGAGGACACTAGGACTGGTCCCCAGTGTCCACGTACTCCCCGTCAAACACAAGCACGGGCTCGGCGTCAGCAAACACCTTGTCCTCAACTAGCAACTCAGGCTCGGGCTCTAACATGTGTCACCCAAAAGAGAAAAGGGGCACATGTCAGCAAGTCGAAAGACTTGTGTAAGGAAACGGGAATAATGGTAAACTAGCAACCTAGCAATTAAATCATGGTGCATGGCAAGTAAAGTACGGTGGTAACAAGTGAGGTAAAGGAGAGTACACGTGGCAAGTATCAAGTAGTAGGGGTGACATGTAATGTCAAGTAACAAGTAAAGTAAAGTATAGTACAAGTGGCAAGGGGTTGTTGTGACATGTAATGTCAAGTAACAAGTACAAGTACAAGGGATCACTCAACGAGTGCCCTATTGCCCGCAGGCTGTGTTCAAGTATCAAGTACAAGGGATCACTCAACGAGTGCCCTATTGCCCGCAGGCTGTGATGAGCTCGTCTTCTGGAACACGAGCCAGAAAGTGTATTCGATGAGTATGGCGTAGGGGTGCACCTAGCCGGAACAAGTAACACTAGTATGTAGCGATGGTACGCAATCACGATGAGTATTCAAGCATGCAATGACATGAGCAGATAATTCGCATACCGTTAATTAAATTAAACGTGACAGGCGAAATGCAATGACAGTTAAGGATGCATGGATGACATGAACAGTTAATACGCGTACCGTTTAGGGATAGTAAACGTGACATACAAGCATGATGAGGGTGACGGACCAAGCTTCGTTGTCAAGCTAGGTCAATGGCGTCTAAACGGCTATCCTTTCACCGTCTAGTCTCTTTTACGCTAAAGCAAGGTAAATGGCCTAAGACATGGCCTAAATCAAGAGATGCAAGTTTCACTTGCCTAGCACCGGGGATGGCGACTACTCCGTCACACGGACGCCAATCTATGGGGAAATCACTGTTATGGGGGAAACAAGCACCAAACACTTGAAATTAATTAGGGTTTCATAAAAATACCAATAGACTATGAAAACATAGAGGAATCGATTTCTTACCAAGAGGAGACGGAAGGAACACTCCGGGGAACCCTAGGATCAGATCTGGAAAAGATTGGAGAAGTTTGGGGAAACTAGGGTTTTGGGGGATTTGTGGATTTTGATGGGTTTTGATGGAGATTTGGGGAAGATGAGAGGTGGATGGAGTGAATGGTTGGATTGGATGATGATTCAAGGGCTTGGAATGGAGAAATGGAGCTTGGAGGAAGATGGGGGCTGAAGGGGGAAATTTTTAGGGTTTTGGGTCGTGTTGGAGAAGAAGAAGTCGAATGGGTTGGGTTTAAATAGGCTAGGCTGGCGGCTGCCCAGAAATTAGGGTTTTAACACTGGTTAGTCGGTCAAAGAGCAACCACTGACCGACTAGTTTGGCAACTAGTCGGTCGGTCGACCAACACAGACCGACTAAGTGCAAACAGTAACTCCTGAACGAAAATAGGTTTCTAGAGTTAGTCTGTCCATGAACAAGTACTGACCGACTAGTTTGGCATCTAGTCGGTCGATGAACGTTCTTAGACCGACTAAGAGTAAACAGTAACTGATACAAAAATAATTTGATGAGTTAGTCGGTTCAAGAAGCATTGCTGACCGACTAGTTTGCAACCTAGTCGGTCAACCAACGTTCTTAGACCGACTAACGATAAACAGTAACTCCTGAGAAATTTAGAAAGCTAACTAGTCGGTCCAAGAAGGATTGCCGACCGACTGGATCGTCATCTAGTCGGTCGGTGGCCCTTCTTACACCGGCTAATGAGCACAGAAAAGTACCGATACGGAGCGCGGGGCCCCGGGATCGATTCCTAAGACTCCTAGGCTTGATCTAACAGTTAGATACGACCGTTATGAAGTCCGTCACGAGTGACATACTTCGAAATCGACAATCCTACGGAAGAAGCGAGAAAATACGACGAATCGATCGAAAATGAAATCTATGGAGACGAAAACCACACAAGAGGAGAAAATCCATCAAAACACATATTATATTATATTATAATCAGATACAAGAAAAGCAGTCGTTACAACTTCGAAGGGAGCGGGCCTCCGGCGGTGTAGAGGTGGTGCGAAGAAGGAGAAGGGAAGGAGGCACCGGCGTCTGTTGGCGGAGGAGGGCGGCTTGGCGGTCGGTGGGAGGAGCATTGGACGGCGACGGGTTACCGGATGGGGAGAGGAGGGAGGCGGACGAGATGCGGGCTGAGGAGAAGGGAAGAGATGTGTAGGGGCAGCCGTTAGTGTTGTAGAGGGAAACCAAGAAATGACCATAGGTTTATATAATAATAGGGTTAGGGCAAAGGACGGTACGTGAAGTCCTTAACCCCTAGTGTCTATTACAATAGCTTTGTATGCGTGGGGTTTTCGAAATGTCAGCACATGGTGTCTTCAATGCTAGTTTAATTATTTCCCCATTTTGCTTTTATAAAAAATTTAATGGTATTGTGCGTAAGTAGGGTTCGGCCTAGGTTACGGGCTGGAGTTGGATTAGGAAAGTTGAGTGATAAATAGGATTGATTGAGGTATAATGGCTAATTAGGGCTAATCAAAACATTTTAATAATAGGTTTAAATGGGCCCTAATCATGGAAAGCTGTCATTTGAAAACGTTTGAATTTTAAAAGTTTAAAATAAGTTTTGAAATTTGAATTTGAAAATTATAAACTAATTATAAGAAGAGAATAATTATCATAAAGGATTTAACTAAATAAAAAAAAATATTTTAAAAATAGTTGATATAAGTACGGGGACCGAATACGCCAAGCTACGGATATGAAAGAAAAGACACACGAGGGAAATCACGTTACGAAAAACTGGTCGTTACAGAAACAATGAAATGTTTCTATTGGCAGTTGCTATAGTAACAAATGAATCAAAGGATACGTGGAGTTGGTTTTTACGTTGTTTGATTGAAGCATTGGAGGTGAGCCATGAGCAACAATTCACCTTCATTTCTGACAGACAAAAGGTATATCACTCAACCTGTCATATATTTCCATATTATTGCTTAATAAACTCAAAGATTAAATTAAATAAGGCAGTATGTCACATATTTCTTACAGAAAAGAATGCAAACATGTGGAAGTTTATAACCTTACAGAAAAGAATGCAAACTATATTTCTTTACTACTGCAGTAGGCCACAATAAATTATATGTAGTTAAATATTCAATATGTAGTTATATCATTTGTATGCTATATCACAAGGCAGTATGTCACAATAAACTATATCACAATGCTAATGAAGTATGGCACATTTGCACAATTGCAGTTTCATCACAATTCAATTTCCGTTATGTAGTTAAATATTAATTTGTATGCTTTATGTAAATTTCAGCTGAGCTCAATTTGTTTGCTTTCTGTAGGGGCTTCTAGAGACATTCAAAGAAATTATGCCTAATGCACATCATAGGTTTTGTGTTAGGCATATATATGAAAATTTTAGAAAGGTATTCAAGCCCATGCTTTTTAAAAAAAATTGTGGAAAATTGCAAAAGCATATGTTGAGGAGGATTGGTTATCGTCAATTGAAGACTTATCAAGTCATCTCCTAAGGCTGTGAAATGGCTTTGTAATGTTATGATTAAATCATGGAGTAGATGTTATTTCACAGATAACAGTTATTGTAACTTGCTTTTGAATAACATATTAGAATCATTTAACAGTTTTATTTCGGAAGCTAGGGATAAACCTATCATTACATGCTTAGAAATGATGAGGAGGCAACTAATGAAACGTTTTAAGAAGTAAAAACAATTGCTGCCAATTGCCCCAGAATCATAGATAAATTACTGAAGTTGAAAGGAACTAATAGAAGTCTTCCTATTGTTTATGCATGGGGAGGACATTTTGAAATCAGAGACGAGAATGGAACATATACAGTAAATATTGAAACAAGAAGATGCGATTGTAGATATTGGGACATGACAGTGATTCCTTGCACTCATGCATGTGTTGCTTTGATGTCAGAAAACAAACTGCCAGAGGAGTATGTGAACATGTATTACTGACGCCCCCTGGGTGTGTGTGGTAGATGTGTGCAATAATACGATTGGGGGCATGAGATTTAAATATTTTTAACCGCAAGCGCACGGTGTTGTAGTGTGGCTTGGGGGGTCAAACTCAGGGAGGCGTGGATGTGCTTGTGTCAAAGAGGATCAAACTCACCCCATGGGCGAGCTAGCCCGGATCGAATGATGGGTTGTCACGGTAAATGGAATGCAAGGTATAGATAATATAAAGGAAAAACCCGGGACTTTGGTTTCCACCCTATCGAGCGACTCTCGCCGATACGGCCTATGGGTAGGATAGCGATCGGAA
Source organism: Scilla litardierei (assembly GCA_030789695.1). Lineage (NCBI taxonomy): Eukaryota > Viridiplantae > Streptophyta > Magnoliopsida > Asparagales > Asparagaceae > Scilla > Scilla litardierei. The sequence goes on along the minus strand of CM061135.1, from coordinate 97,544,187 downwards.
GTAGGGTCTAATGGTGAGACGTTGCCTCTAAGAGTGGTACCAGCGTCCCATGGGCCCGATATTCCAGTCGGTGCCCAGGATGATACGCCGGACTTCCCGGGTTTGGTCAGTGGGCACTCCCGTGTCCATTAACACTGACCGACTCCGGGAGCACTAAGCTCGCAACGATAACTCCCAACGTCTCATCCTGCTGCTCCAGCGCGCTAGGATTCGACGTCTACGCTAAGGGCGCGAGCTATGGCTAGGGAGTCAACCGCCAAGTTTATTCCCCCTTGGCCCGACGGTCAAAGGCGGTCTTTTTCCCGCCGATGACAATAAAACACCCCGCGTAACCATTAGATTCCTAATCCCTATCGATTTCCTAGTCCTATGGACGCATCTGGAAGAGCCCATGAAGGGGTTTCCGCCAAAATCCCAGATTTGGGAACTACTCACACATATTTAGTAAAAAGTGATCTAAACAGAAATCGACCGTAAAAATCATGATCAGACAATAGAAATGCAATGGTAGTAAAGCAATTAAGATAATACTAAAGTTTGACAAAGATCTGAAAACTTACAAAAACTGGGAAATTACAGCCGTCACAAAATGAAGAAAACAGTAAAAAATAACCAACTCTCATTTCTGGAAAACCTAGGGTTCTATATATATGAAAAGATATCACCCGATCGGTTGACTTGTCAACCGATCGGGTGATCAGCTTCAAACTTTGGCAGCGAGATGCGGGACTTCACCCGGTCAGGATTAGGGATGGCAGTAATGGCCCGACCCGCCTGGCCCGACCTGGCCCGACCCGGTTTTGACCCGGCCCGACCCGACCCGCAGCCGGGTCGGGGCAAGCTGGTCTTTGTATGCGCCCCGGCCCGCCCCGGCCCGCCCCGGTAAACTATAGAGATTCTAAAAAACCTTACTATTTTGATGCGGATCATGCAATCAGCGAATAACCCATAAGTCATACTCTATTCTACGGTTCTCCTAATTAGGCCAATTCCCAATTCCAAATTACCAAATAAATCAAAATTCTTCCAATTTACAAATAAAATTTTTATTTGGGATTCATATGGATGGCACTAATGACCTGACCCGATCGGCCCGACCCGGCCCGACCCGGTTTTGGTAAGAAAGAACCCACCCCGCCCCGGCCCGCGACCTGACCCGCCCCGGCCCATGACCCGACCCGCCCCGGCCTGTAGATGAGTGGGGGTAAGCTTGGGTAGTTAAATACCCGCCCCGCCCCGCAATATTGCCATTCCTAGTCAGGATGAACCAGTCGGTTGAAACATGGATGTGACCGGTTGGACCTTGGTGCCGACCGGGTGAGGAGACCGGTTGGATCTTCGTGTCTTGGCTTTGGAGATTCAGCTACAGGTGAACCGATCGGATGAAAGTCATTCGATCGGTTGGCAATCAGCTTCAAATTCCAGAGAGTTTGGGCTTTTGACCCGGTCACAGAACCGATCGGGTGACTTCTTGTGAGCTCCAAGCTGCGTCCGGGTGGTGCACGCGTGCATCACCCGATCGGTTGAAGATGACCAACCGACCGGGTGAGGGGCTGAAAGATGATATCATCGTCGTTTGACCCCCAGGATCACACGTGACTCCTCCCGTTGCTCCGGGGACTTGCGATATCGTCGTTTTATGTCCCCTATGCCAGTAAACTCCTGCAAAATACGGAAAACACGGAAAAGTGAAAGAAAACAAGAAAACACGAGAAAAAGACTATAAGATGGCAGTAAAATACGGAAAAACACGGAAGAAAACGTGCGCAAATATATGAAATATAAACGCACGTCAAAATCCCCCAAGCTGAACTCTTCCTCGTCCTCGAGGAAGACGAGTGAGAGTAGGAGCTCTGATCACTCCGTATTTTACACCTTTTTTCCGCCTGTTTGCATGCCATTTAGATCGCTCAAATCATTTTTTTCACGATTTATCGACAATATTGCGATACTTTTCACGATTTGTTGTTTTTGTCGTATTTCAGGAGATTTGGAGCGATTTGGAGTGATTCCTAGATACACCTACTCCGGAGTGTCACCGAGGACTTCCCTGAGGGGTACTTTCATATTGGAGAGGAGCGGAAGAAGAAAGAACGTCGTAGGAGCGACGAGGAGGCAAAAACACTCAGAATGGGCATTTTCAGTGTCTCACTCGGCCGAGTGAAGGAGTCACTCGGCCGACCAGCGAGTCCCCGCTTGGCCGGCCAGATCGGACACGCTCCAAGTGTGCACTCGGCCGAGCATCAGAAGCCACATCGGCCGAGTGACGAAACTCCGTCCACCCGAGTGGCACTCAGACGACGCCCATCAAAAACTCCCAACTTACTGTTTTTCGTCAGTCTGAACATCAGAAGACCCACTCGGCCGAGTGGCAATTGCCGACCGCCCGAGTGAATAGAAGCCCATCGGCCGAGTATGACAACTCACTCGGCCGAGTGACCCCCAAAGTGAAGACCCCTAAGACCCCATACTTACTGGAAATTCTCAGGGTCTCCCACTCGGCCGAGCGACTTTTGTCACTCGGCCGAGTGAGCCGCGCTGCCTGTAGCGTAAATTGCGATTTTCAGGCTGCGTAGGGGCAATTTTGTCACAGTTTTTTGGGCGATTTTGAGGGGTATTTAACCCCAGTTTTTAACCTAGGTTAGGGAGAGCTTTTTCCTTACTTTTTGGCAGCCTTTTAGATTAAACTTTTTAGCTTTTGATTCTTGTGATTGGAGAGGAGAGAAAAGGTTATTTTTGTTGGATTCTTGGAGAACTAAATTGGTTTGTCTCCCTCTTCATTAAAAATCTCATTTTTATTGCTTATTTGAATATTTCCATGAATTCTATTGCTATTTCAATTGATTATTCTTGCATTTGTGATATGATTTGTGTGTAGTCCTAACGTCTTTGGGCGTGGGGATGAACCCTACAAGCCCAATTTCCGATTTGTGATGATTTGGTAGAACTATTGCTAGAATTGCTATTAGGGTTAGTTTGGGATCGATATATTACGGATAGCTAGGTGTTCATATCGATTGGGATTTGCAAGAGATTGGATCCCAATTCGATAGGAAACCCTAGAAATCCGAATTGGGTTGAAATTGAGTTTCCGTAGTATCGGTTTGCAAGAGATTGGACCGATACTAGGGTTCTCGGTTGCAATTCCATACCGATACCCGTTTGCAAGAGATTTACGGGTAGGAACTATCCCAACCTAGGTCGTAGCCCGAGTTTGCACGAGAGTGGGCTCGGGATGCGATTGAACAATGACGTTGATCCTAATGCTAGCTTGCCTAGGCTAGGGTTTGCAAGAGATTGGACCCGAACCTAGGTTAGCTATAGACCGGTAACAGCGCGAGAGCGTGAGCTAGGTTTTACATTCAGTTGCAACTAGTTCATCCGAAATTCTACCCTAGCAATTGTGATATCAATGAATCACATTGACGAGATACGGTGAGTAGCGGGGATTCCCTATTCCCTATGCGTCTTTATTTGATTTGATATCTCTTTACTTTGTCTGATGATTGTGACAGGATCGCCGAAAGGCAAATTCCCTCTTTTCTGTCCTTATAGCCAGGTTGTTCGGAGAAGGCACTGTCATACGTCCTCCCTGTGTTCGATCCCCGCTCGCCGCTACACCGTGCGCTTGCGGTAAAACTACACGGTCGCTCTTTTGGGTGTACGCCCGGGGCCGATCAAGTTTTTGGCGCCGTTGCCAGGGAGGCGATTGTGTTTGATCCTACCACCCTAGCCATTTCTTTCTTTTTGTTTTATTTCTTTATTTTTATCTAACCCTTCCATTGTGCTAATCACTTCTTTGAAACTTTGTTTTCCCGTGCATGTACACGAGATCCACTGTGGACCCCATCGATATATTGTTTGATCCTGAGATCGAGCGTACATTGCGGAGAATCAGAGCGGAGAGGAGACCCGATACGGAAGGGAGGTTTATGAACGTCCGGGAGACGCCTGAAGAGTTAGCGGCAAGAATGGCGAGGATTATTTCCATTCGAGATAGGCTCTGGCCTAAGACTTCCTCCACGACCTCGTCCATAGCCATGCCGGAGTTGGCGGCCGACAAGAATTTTGAGTTGAAGACCGGGCTTGTGGTTCTTATGCAGCAGGATCCATTTCATGGGAACGCCCATGAAAATCCCCACTACCACATCCAGCTCTTCCTATCAAAGTGCGCCACCTTCCATATGTCGGGCGTTACCCTAGATGCCATCAGACTGCGCCTCTTCCCCTTCACATTAAAGGATAAAGCTCTTTATTGGTTGAGGACGCAAGCTGAGGGAGTCTTTACCACATGGGATGATTTGGCAAGCGCGTTCATCGATAAGTTCTATCCGCCTTCCAAGACGGTAAAGATTAGGAGTGCTCTCATATCCTTCAAGTAAGGACCTCAAGAGACACTCTACGAGGCTTGGGAGTGCTTCAAAGACCTGCAGCATCAGTGCCCCCACCATAGCATTGAAGATTGGGAGCTAGTCCATAGCTTCTACAATGGTCTCCAACCGGGGACCAAGCAGATTATTGATGCCGCGGCAAATGGGGCCATCCTATCGAAGACTCCCGACGAAGCTACGGCCTTAATTGAGGAGATGGCCTTGAACAATCAACAATGGGGCGATGAGCGAGGACACTCTTCGTCCTCCTTGAAGCCATCTAGCATCTATGAGGCAAAGGCCGTAGCGGAGCTTACCAACAAGTTCGATTCTCTCCACAAGGTAGTGGAGATACTGGAGAAGTATATTACGGAGCCCCAAGGAACCCCTTCCACATCCGCACCAACAAATCAAATGTGTGATTGGCAAGACCAATCCCAAGCTATGTATTTGGGAGGAGAACAAGGAGAGGGATCTTTGGAGCAAGTTCAATACGTCGCGGGGAACCAAGGATATTGGGCCAATCCGGCCACAAAAAACCATCCCGGTTTCTCCTATGCAAACAATGATGGAGCATTGAACCCGCCACAACAACTACCTCAACAAGCTCGACCACCACCACAACAACAACAACATTATCCACCGAGGGGGCCTCCGCAATAAAATTTCCCACCAAAGCAACAAGTTGGACCCTATAGGCCGCCTGGATACAATCAAGGGTGGAGAAATCCAAACCCTCCACAAGCTCAACAACGATCTGAATTTGAAGCTAAGGTGGAGGAGTTTATGGTCGAGCAGAAGAAGATCAATGCTTCCTTGAAGGAGGGCCAAGACTCTCTTACAACTGTCGTTGGACAAATTGCGGAGCAACTTGCGTTGCTCAATAGAAACAGTCAACAGTTGCCAGCTCAACCCGAGCAAAATCCACGGGGCAACACCGGCCATATCAACACTGTGGTTGCAGTTACTACGAGAGGCGGGAAGGATACCACTCCCGTCATGATTCCTATCGAGGAGCCCGTGGTGGAGATTGTGGAGCCAAGTGAGCCGGTCATTGAAGTTGAGAGAGAGAAAGAGCCGCAAAGGGAAGAAAAGTCCAGAGCGGAGCAATTGATTGAAGAGAGGCGTTTTATGCCCCTGATCCCATTCCCTCAGAGGCTTGCTAGAGCAAAGATGGAGAAGCGACTAGCCAAGTTTCTCGAGTATTTGAGAGGGGTAAGCCTCAATATCCCCTTCCTCGATGCTATCGTGGAAATCCCGACATACGCCAAGTTCCTAAAAGATTTGATTACGGGAAGAAAGAGGAAGGAGAAAATCATTCTCGCCGAGGAGGGCTCTTGGTTCACCAAGAGAGAGAAGGAGCACGCCAAATTCAAAGACCCGGGGAGTTTCTGAATTCCTTGCACCTTAGGCGGCGTCCTTCTACAAAAGGCATTAGTGGACTTAGGGGCTAGTGTTAGCCTCATGCCTCTCTCTATGTTCCTAAGACTAAACACCGGCACAAAATTGAAACCTACCGACATGCGGATACAACTAGCAGATGGTCGGATCACAAGGCCGGTAGGGATCGCAGAGGATATCCCGTTACAAGTCTCGGGGGGCATATGTTTACCATGCGACTTCGTGATCATGGATGTCAAGGAGGAGGGAGATACGTCGCTAATACTTGGGCGCCCGTTCCTCGCCACCGCCGGTGTCATTGTCGACGTACGAGAAGGGACTCTAACATTGAATGTCGGCAACATCGAGGTGGAGCTTTATATACCCAAGGCAATGAAACGCATGCCTTATCATGAGGAGCTGGACTATATGGACCTCCTTGACGAGGTCATTGAGGAGGCAATCCCCCATTCCATCGGCGCTCTATTCAAGGAAGATTTTGAGGAAGGGCCGGACTTGGGCCAAGAAGAAAAGATGGAGCATTCCCCCGACCTCTCCATGGAAATTGATGAAGGCGACGCTGATGTCGCGAGGATACGAGAGCTCTGCAAGCTCTCAAAGATGAAGACTCCAAGGAAAGCCCCACCGATACGAAAATCGGTGTCACCGGTGAAGCTGAGGCCCGGAGCAAGCACTAGCATGAGGGAGTCACCCCCAACACTACCCGAGGCGAAGGAGCACCGAGGAAGAACGCCCCGCCACAACATCCAAATTTAAGCGTTCTTCCCAATAAATTCGACGGGTGCATCTCATATGCACCCAATATCCCGCATTAAATTGAAAATCAAAGGGGGTCGAGCTCAAGACCTTAAACGAGTGCTTGTCGGGAGGCAACCCGACGGTTATCGCTTTATTTTTACTTTTTCTTTATTTTTGTTTTAGAAATTATTAGTGTTTTGAGTCATTTGCCTAAAAATTTCGTGATAACTGGTCCTATTTTTCTTTGACAGGAGAGGAGAACGGGGTACATATCATTAGGAGGATGAACAAGGCGACGAGGAGCGCTCCAGGAATGCGCTCGATGCTTAGGAGGAAGATGAAATCGACTGGAGGAAGAAAAACAGAGTTTAGAGCCCAAACGAAGCTAAACAGCAGAAAACAGGGTTCACTCGGCCGAGTATACTAGTCACTCGGCCGAGCACATAAGTTCGTCCGCCCGAGCGGCTCACGAACGAGGGAAGTCTGCTGTACCCAACTCTCTGTTTCTTTTCTTGATTTCAGTATAAATGCCACTCGGCCGAGTATATATATTCACTCGGCCGAGTAAAACTGATACGTTCCTAGGGCGAGTAATGCCGAGTAGCTTGAGCCACTCGGCCGAGCGACTTACTCACTCGGCCGAGTCGTAACTTTTCCTATAAATAGGGGAGCGGGTCGGCGCGTTTTTCGAAACGAGAAAAATCCCAAAAATCGCGAATGCTCGTCTCCCTCGCCCGCTGCCCCCCCCCCCCTCACTCGCCCGACCTCGCTCGACGCCGTCGCGCTCGGCCGACCACCGCCGGCCGACGCCCCCTCCGCCTCGCCCGAGTCGCTGCCGGCGACCCCACCTCCGGCCGAACTCCGGTAACTCGTTATCGCCCAATTTTCTCCTGTTTTGTGTATTTTTCGACGATCCGTGTGTTTAACGAGCCCTAAAACCAAATTAAATTCGATTTCTATCTATTATACCCCTAACCCCCCATACGTTTTGAATATTACTCGCTGATATCTTCGTTTGATGCGCATGGTAAATTGGGGAGCTTAGGGGAGCCCAGGGGAGCTTCCGGGGAGCGATTTTGGCTTCGTGGAGGCGTCGTCTTCGCACGCATCCACTTCTTTGCTCTCGCGGCGTGTCACGGTATACTCGTTCCATTTATTTTTGCAAGCCGTATTTTTACTGCTTTTGGTGAGCACCCGGGGCCCACATGCCGCCCCGGACACGGCCGCGATCGAGGAGAGCTTCCGCCAAGCGGAAGTGGCCGGATGAGCCCGGTCCCTCCCACGAGGTGGAAGACTCTCCTCCGCCTACACCACCACACCCCGTTCACCCCGCACAGCCTGCAGACCCCGCACATCCCGCACAGCCTACAGCCCCCGTTCACCACTCACAGCCACTCCCTGTCGACCCACAGCCACTACCACCGCCACCGGCTCCACTTGTCGGGCCGCTGGGGTTTACGTTCCGAGACAACGCACACCGCGTCGTTTTTGAACGCATTTCCCAGCGCTCGATTGTACCCTCCAGGTTCGCTGATCACTCCTTATTTTACACCCTTTTCCCGCATGTTTGCATGCCATTTTGATCGCCCAAATCATGTTTTTCACGATATATCGACGATATTGCGATGCTTTTCACGATTTGTTGTTTTTGTCGCATTTCAGGTGATTTGGCGCGATTAGGAGTGATCTGTAGGAATATGATGCCCTCGAGGCCATTTATTCCTGTGTGAATAGCACAAACATCTTGTTCGAAATAACAGTAAGCTGTTTGGTAATAATTTATCTAAGTCATATTGTAATGTAGTCAACATTAGATATCAACTTAGGTAAAGTCCTGAGACTTTATGCAAGGTCAAACGGGTATCGAGATGAGTATCTCGATCATGGAGAAACGTTTGACCGTCTGTAGCATAAGTCTGAAATGGTTCATGGTCGTAGATGTTTCGAGACAAGGATATCGAAACGTCGGATAGACCATTGTGTCTTAGTCTTCACCGTTTAGCGGTGGCGATGATCTCATGATCGTTTGACTTGGCGAAGTCGAAGACGAGACACAGGTGCTCATTAGAATGAGTTCACTGAACGATCCACTAAGAGTTATCATATGGTTATATTGACCGATCTGTCAGTGATAACTCTGAGTGATGATAGGATAGTTGGTCTTTTGACTTGAGGTCATTTTGACGGACCTGTGCGTGAACGGTGCCACTTAGATCAACTGACCTAGCTTCGAGGCAAGGCCTGTCGAAAGGTCTTTTGATTGGGTGTCACTTGAAACGTACGAGGCAAGTAATGACCAAGAGAGGATTCGTCTATCCCGGTCAATGGGAGTTAGTGTCGTAGAGTTAGTTCGGTCTTTAGTAAAAACTCTGCGCAGAGTATGTTGGAAGAAGTCCAACATTAGTTGACTAAAGATCGATAGAAACTAACCGGAGTCAAGTTATTGGGGTTGACAGTTTGACCGTACCCCAGACTTGATCTACACGACACAGTTAAGACGAAAAGACTATAACTACGGAATTCATCACGGAAACAGTCAGGTGGTCCCGACAATACTCATGTCAATGAGTCAACCACATAATGATGATTCCTGAAGCAGGGACGGCAACCACTGCTCGTGGTCACTGCCGTATAGGGCTTCGAGCCCAACCTGTTGTAAGGGTCAGGCTGTAGGGTCTCACACAGAGTGTAATGCTTCGTCTAATAATAGGTAGAAAATAGTTAGGGAGAATATTTGCATTTGATGCAAAAGAAGAGATAATTGCATTTGATGCAATATGATAATTTAAGCTTAGATAGGGACTATTTTGCATTTGATGCAAAAGTGATTAAATATGTATTAAATTGTTTAATATATATTTAATGAAATAAACGCAAGGAAAAAGTTCACGGGTAAGACGGGAATGTCCCGGTCTAGACCCAGGTTCGAACGGCGTCCAAATCGGACGCCGGATGCTCAAGTTAGAGCCAAAACAGCCAAACTAATCAGACCGGGTCAGACCAGGCTGACCCAGACCAGACCAAGTCTGGCCTGGGTGCCTGGCCAGACCTGGCTGAGCCAGGAACCCAGGCAGCCAGGCCTGGGCACAGGCCCAGGCGCTGGGCGCCTGGGCCTGCGCCCAGGCGGGCCTGGGCGCCTGGGAGCCCAGGCGCCCAGGCGCCCTGGGCCGGGCGCCTTGGGCGCCCGGCCCAGGCGCCCGCCTGGCGCCCGCCTGGCGCCTGGCGCCAGGCTGGCGCCTGGGCGCCAGGCAGGCGCCTGGGCGCCAGGCGCCTGGGTGCCCGGGCCCAGACTTGGGCGCCCGTGCCCAAGTCTGGGTTTTGGGCGCCCAGTCAGACTTGTGGGTCCCACCTCTGGGTGTGGAACCCTAGGTTTAATGGGCAGTTTTTGACGGCTCGTTTTTGTGAAAAACTAGCCTAGGGCTGATCTTTGGACACTCAATTGGAGGGTCAAACGAACTCCGATTGACGAACGGTTTTTTCCTATGCGTTCACCGTTGAACGCTTGTCGTATTGATAGGTTGTATCGATCTTGAAGCTCAACGGTGAGTGAGTTAAAATTCACGGAAGTTTGCACCTTTTGAAGTGCAAACTAACTTGATTTTAAATTAACTCTATTTTAGTCCCACATCGGATTTTGAGAAAAGGGGAGAGTCCGCCAACTATATAAATAGGGGTCTCCCCCCTTTCTCAAATCTCGTCCCAAGCTCTAGATCTGAGCGGCTCTCGTAAATGTTGGAGCACGCTCGGATCTTAGCTTAAATTACATATTTCTCTATCTCCCTAAAATTTCTGCCTTACTCCTGCGGGCTCTAGCAAAGCCTCAAAGGAGTTCGGATTCTGGATCCGAAATCTTGGCGGAGGTTTCACTCGCGTGAAACTTTCTTCGGCGGTTGGTTGGCTCGGCGGCACGGGGATTGATCGCCTCGGGATGCGGAGCGGTTCGAGGAGCGGTTCGGGGAGCGGTTCAAAGGAGCGGCTCGGCGTGGGACGGGAGCAGCTCGGAAGACGGCGCGGAACATCTCGCCTGCTCCAGGGCTGAGATTCCGGGTATGTGGCTAAAGTAGTTTATTAGCATTTAGTTTAGTTTAATCGCAGTAGGCTAGATCCTTCTTGGGATGGTCAGACCCATCCCAAGTCGGCATAGATCTTGGCATAGGGTCTTGGACCTTAGGGCCAAGTTAAAATTGTTTTAACTTGCATGTTAATATAGATTAACTGTTTTTCTTCCGCTGCTTTTGATTTTCCTATCTATGTTCCGTCCGACTTAGGACGGGACTAGAATTTTTGTGCCCTAAGGGAACGCCCAATTCCCTTCAGTGGTATCAGAGCCTAGGTTTGCGTAGCGATCTAGGTACTGCGATTTTATTAAACGTGTTTAATGCTTTTAAATACTTTTTTAATTTAAAATGTTTTTAAAATTATGAGATAAATTTTAAAAATGTTTTAGATGTTCTAAAATTTTCCTTTGAAATTTTTGAACATGGAAATTTTTAAAATGACGTTTTAAAATTTATGTGATAACTTTTAAAACTAATTTTTTTTAAAAAAGTTTAAAATTTATTTTGGATGCCTAAAAATTTTTTATATGATAAATTTTTAAGCATGAAAATTTTAAAATGATGATTTTAAGTTTATGTAAAATTGATTTTAAGGCTTTAAATGTTTATGCGATAAATTTTTAAACGTAGCATGCAAATTAGTGATTTTAAAATTAAGTTTTTTTTATGAGATAAAAATAAAATAATTTCAAAATCATATTTTAAATTTAATTGTTAAATTTATGTTTGCATGCAGAAATAGTTTATGCGATAAACTTAGTATATTTAAATGTTAAATAGTTGTGCACTATCTTTATGCGATAAATTAGTGTAGCTTTATTTTTTATGGCTTGTTAATCTTGTCCCTTATTTGATAACACAAGACAACCTCTTAGGTTAGCCATTAAAAATGATTAAAATTTATTACCTGAATTTTAATGACATGCTATGCTTTAATAAATCATTAACAACAATATTAAGACCTAATTCCTGATTAGGGTAGTCCTTTAAATGAATTTTAAATTCTAATTGTTATAATTAATTTTCATTAAAGGACTTCGCTTCTAGCGTTGTTAATAAAATTTATTAAAATCCTAATAACGATTAGGGTAGCACGTGAACCTTATAGTTGATAAGGACTTAATAAAAGTTATTAAACAAATCCTAAAAATTTTGAATTTAAGGATTCAACTAGTTGATAGGATTAATTAGTTGTTAATAAAAGCTGTTTAGTCTATGGCATACATACAAAAATGACAAGCTTCATTCAATGGACCATGATCCAGTCAATGTGCTTGGCTAAGAGTTCTGGGTCAACCCTTGCTAGTCCAAGGGGTAGTGATCCTGGCTTAGTCAATTCCCTGGCTGAGTTCCGCTGGACCGCAATGTCGCGAATCATGATTGTATGACACCCTGGACTATATCTAAGTCAAATACGTTAATGATCTTTTTCAAGATTAGCCGTAGCCCTCCTTGTTTTAGGGGTTAGCAACTATAGGGCCCGTGTTATAGTTGTTGAGATACACTCAAGCTGTGCCATGGCAACCCTGTAGAAACCAACTCCTTAAATACATAAGATGAAATCTTGACTAACCCTAACCGTCGTCTCGTACCCCGAGCGTCGGCGTAAGTTAAGTCAACGATGTAGTCTGCCTAGATGTAGTCTAAGACCTGACCCAAACCGACGTGTCGTGCATACACCGAGCTGCGGGGCAAGTCAGGCTAGACATGAAAACAAGGGTCCGACTAGACTAGACATGGTGATTTGGATGAGCACACTCATGATCACGAATGGCTAGGGGCAAAAACCGATTAAGAGAGTCATATCCGATATGATCGATGAAGAGTCATCTTCCGATCGCAGAGTCAATCAACTTGTTGAGCTACACTCAAGGTTGTTTAGACTCAAGGTGATTGGAACTCTTACCCATTAATTTTAATTCGATTAAATCGTTCGTTATTAAGCTTTAAAACGTTCGTAAATTTAGTGGGAGGATATAGATAGATAAAAGCCAATCTACCTATATTTAATATTGAACATATGCTAAAACTAGGGCAAGACTATGTTTACCGAAAGAATCAATTGATAATATTGGAATTAGTTAATTGGTCAAAAAGTTGATTGATTGAATATCAAGTTAAATTCTAATTGATAGAATTAAACTATATTCTAGTTGACAAATTAAATGACCTTCTAAAGAACAGACTTAAGAAATATGATTTCATTAAGTTCTGTGTCCAACAAATAAATTAACGCTACATGTCACTCGTCTCTATAGGAGGCAGCTTGAACATATAGGACATTCAAAGTATGTTTCTCCCTACAACTTATCGAGCTACCCTCAAGGTTGTATGGACAAACAATTTTGATCCGCAAAGTTCGAGAATTCGATTAAACTGTTTGAGTCGAATACGAGTGCATGAGCGATGCAAGACTATGTATCCCAACCGGATCTTGAGACAAGCAACTTCTTGAGCTACACTCAAGATTGCAAAGCTCAAGCGTTTGGATACATAAGTTGCTTGCATAGCTATTTATTTATGTTAATATCTAAATGTGATTTAGAAAAGGAAGAAGGCACTTCGGAAAGTCAATTGAGAAAGTTAGTAGAGGCATAAGTAGGAGGAAATGAAAATGTGACATATTTTGATGTCACGATTTCAAAATAAATTGTTATACAAAAGACGTTTAACACATTTTGACGAATGTCGTCACATTGCTTCTGAAGTAATGTTTTGTGTTAAGTAATTTGTAAATAACTATATATATATTAAATGTTAATATATAAATACACAAGATAGTAGCAAACTTATATGGTAAAATTAGACTAGGCCGTATCAAGAGATTAAGCTTCACAAGTCACATAAAGAGGGGTCTGACCTCTCGTATTATGAAGTCTACGGACACTTGTGAGTCTTAGCCTCTTAGATACAATGGCCGAAACTCATCTGTGAGACAGTGGGAGAATGAGTTGTCGAACTCAGTCTAGTACATACTGATGTACCAGAGTCTAGATTAACCGAAATAAGTTATTCGTAAGTTTTATTAAGACACGTGTTCTTGATGAAACACAAGTCTGATAAAATAAAGAAACGAAATGACTAAAGTATTTAACTGATTCGATTAGATCGAATGGTCAAATACTTAGCTAAATAAAATCTTGTGTAATTAAAAGAAAATGTGATTTTCTCTCAGATCAAGTCTGTTAACACATCGGTGTGTTAAAAGGTATGAATCACACTTAATTAGATTTAGTGTGATCCATTGTAAGTGACTCTGAGCTAAGTCCTCCCTCTGGGTTAAGTCCCAAATAGTAATGCCTAGGTTTTGATAAAGTTCTATGAGAACATTATCAATAAGATATTCATTAAATCAAACATGAGGAAGTTGTATATTTACTCGAATTTCGTAAGACGAAAAGTCGAGTTAAGACATCATAACTAATGATGACTTAGTCAACTTTTAGGATGAAATCCGGAGTAGTAACTCCGATTTAAAACTTGATGCAGGTCCGTGTGCGTAAATAAATTTGAGAATTTAGTTTACGTGCCCAAGGAAAATGTTTCCTCACTTTCTGCAAGTAAATCTTTAAAGTTAAAAGATTGGTGCAGAAAGGGAAATAGTGAAGTACAATAATGTTGGACGAGAACGGTTTTCATCCTAATTTCTTTAAAACGGATTATGATGAAACCGGTTTCACCAACAGATGTGTACAGATCTACACGGACCAAACTCGATGTAAACGCTCAAGTTGACCATGAAAATTTGAGCATTCACTTATAAGTTCGTTTTTTCTAAATATGATTTAGACAAACCAACTTATATGAATTGGCCAGATAGTTTTCAAGGTCAGTGGGAGCGTATAAATTACATGCGAATCATCAAAGGGATGGAACATACATTTTGACAAAGTAATCAAAAGGTTTGATACTTTATCAAGAATAGATATGAGCCATTTAAAATGACCAATTACTAATTATCGTAAGGTACGATAAACTGGATAAGATCCAAGTAAAATAAAATATTATGGATTCCGACAGACCAAATAAATTATTTGAATGAGATTCAAATGGTTGGTCTAACAGAAACATAGAAACCCCTTAAGTCTATAGTGTAGACGGTTTTAGCAGATCCACTCACGAAGGCTCTACCACATGAAGTCGGGAAAACTTATGTGTAAAAACGATATTAGATATCGAGATAAATGGGCCTGAGTGCAAGTGGGAGATGTAGGAATATGATGCCCTCGAGGCCATTTATTCCTGTGTGAATAGCACAAACATCTTGTTCGAAATAACAGTAAGCTGTTTGGTAATAATTTATCTAAGTCATATTGTAATGTAGTCAACATTAGATATCAACTTAGGTAAAGTCCTGAGACTTTATGCAAGGTCAAACGGGTATCGAGATGAGTATCTCGATCATGGAGAAACGTTTGACCGTCTGTAGCATAAGTCTGAAATGGTTCATGGTCGTAGATGTTTCGAGACAAGGATATCGAAACGTCGGATAGACCATTGTGTCTTAGTCTTCACCGTTTAGCGGTGGCGATGATCTCATGATCGTTTGACTTGGCGAAGTCGAAGACGAGACACAGGTGCTCATTAGAATGAGTTCACTGAACGATCCACTAAGAGTTATCATATGGTTATATTGACCGATCTGTCAGTGATAACTCTGAGTGATGATAGGATAGTTGGTCTTTTGACTTGAGGTCATTTTGACGGACCTGTGCGTGAACGGTGCCACTTAGATCAACTGACCTAGCTTCGAGGCAAGGCCTGTCGAAAGGTCTTTTGATTGGGTGTCACTTGAAACGTACGAGGCGAGTAATGACCAAGAGAGGATTCGTCTATCCCGGTCAATGGGAGTTAGTGTCGTAGAGTTAGTTCGGTCTTTAGTAAAAACTCTGCGCAGAGTATGTTGGAAGAAGTCCAACATTAGTTGACTAAAGATCGATAGAAACTAACCGGAGTCAAGTTATTGGGGTTGACAGTTTGACCGTACCCCAGACTTGATCTACACGACACAGTTAAGACGAAAAGACTATAACTACGGAATTCATCACGGAAACAGTCAGGTGGTCCCGACAATACTCATGTCAATGAGTCAACCACATAATGATGATTCCTGAAGCAGGGACGGCAACCACTGCTCGTGGTCACTGCCGTATAGGGCTTCGAGCCCAACCTGTTGTAAGGGTCAGGCTGTAGGGTCTCACACAGAGTGTAATGCTTCGTCTAATAATAGGTAGAAAATAGTTAGGGAGAATATTTGCATTTGATGCAAAAGAAGAGATAATTGCATTTGATGCAATATGATAATTTAAGCTTAGATAGGGACTATTTTGCATTTGATGCAAAAGTGATTAAATATGTATTAAATTGTTTAATATATATTTAATGAAATAAACGCAAGGAAAAAGTTCACGGGTAAGACGGGAATGTCCCGGTCTAGACCCAGGTTCGAACGGCGTCCAAATCGGACGCCGGATGCTCAAGTTAGAGCCAAAACAGCCAAACTAATCAGACCGGGTCAGACCAGGCTGACCCAGACCAGACCAAGTCTGGCCTGGGTGCCTGGCCAGACCTGGCTGAGCCAGGAACCCAGGCAGCCAGGCCTGGGCACAGGCCCAGGCGCTGGGCGCCTGGGCCTGCGCCCAGGCGGGCCTGGGCGCCTGGGAGCCCAGGCGCCCAGGCGCCCTGGGCCGGGCGCCTTGGGCGCCCGGCCCAGGCGCCCGCCTGGCGCCTGGCGCCAGGCTAGCGCCTGGGCGCCAGGCGCCTGGGTGCCCGGGCCCAGACTTGGGCGCCCGTGCCCAAGTCTGGGTTTTGGGCGCCCAGTCAGACTTGTGGGTCCCACCTCTGGGTGTGGAACCCTAGGTTTAATGGGCAGTTTTTGACGGCTCGTTTTTGTGAAAAACTAGCCTAGGGCTGATCTTTGGACACTCAATTGGAGGGTCAAACGAACTCCGATTGACGAACGGTTTTTTCCTATGCGTTCACCGTTGAACGCTTGTCGTATTGATAGGTTGTATCGATCTTGAAGCTCAACGGTGAGTGAGTTAAAATTCACGGAAGTTTGCACCTTTTGAAGTGCAAACTAACTTGATTTTAAATTAACTCTATTTTAGTCCCACATCGGATTTTGAGAAAAGGGGAGAGTCCGCCGCCTATATAAATAGGGGTCTCCCCCCTTTCTCAAATCTCGTCCCAAGCTCTAGATCTGAGCGGCTCTCGTAAATGTTGGAGCACGCTCGGATCTTAGCTTAAATTACATATTTCTCTATCTCCCTAAAATTTCTGCCTTACTCCTGCGGGCTCTAGCAAAGCCTCAAAGGAGTTCGGATTCTGGATCCGAAATCTTGGCGGAGGTTTCACTCGCGTGAAACTTTCTTCGGCGGTTGGTTGGCTCGGCGGCACGGGGATTGATCGCCTCGGGATGCGGAGCGGTTCGAGGAGCGGTTCGGGGAGCGGTTCAAAGGAGCGGCTCGGCGTGGGACGGGAGCAGCTCGGAAGACGGCGCGGAACATCTCGCCTGCTCCAGGGCTGAGATTCCGGGTATGTGGCTAAAGTAGTTTATTAGCATTTAGTTTAGTTTAATCGCAGTAGGCTAGATCCTTCTTGGGATGGTCAGACCCATCCCAAGTCGGCATAGATCTTGGCATAGGGTCTTGGACCTTAGGGCCAAGTTAAAATTGTTTTAACTTGCATGTTAATATAGATTAACTGTTTTTCTTCCGCTGCTTTTGATTTTCCTATCTATGTTCCGTCCGACTTAGGACGGGACTAGAATTTTTGTGCCCTAAGGGACCGCGCAATCCCCTACATGATCTCGAGATGCGTGTAATCTAGACGGCCACCGACGACCTCCCCGAGGGGTATTTTGCTGTTGGAGAGGAGCGGAAGAAGAATGGACGTCGCCGGAGCGACGAGGAGGCCAAAACGACCAGTTTGGGCATTTTTTGTGTCCCACTCGGCCGAGTGGAGGAGCCACTCGGCCGACCAGCGAGACACTGCTCGGCCGACCAATTCAGACACGAGTTACCTGTGCACTCGGCCGAGCACAGAAGACCCACTCGGCCGAGTGACGAAACCACGTCCGCCCGAGTGGCGCCCAGACGAAGGCTCTCAAAAAGACCGAAGTTACTGTTTTTCGGCCTCTGAGCTTCAGAAGACCCACTCGGCCGAGTGGCAAATCCCGTCCGCCCGAGTGAAGTGAAGCCATCGGCCGAGTGACGACAACTCACTCGGCCGAGCCGCCCCCGAACTGAAGACCCCTGAAGCCCACGACTTACTGGAAATTGACAGGGTTTTCACTCGGCCGAGCGACTTTTGTCACTCGGCCGAGTGCGATGCGCTGCCTGTAGCGAAATTTGCGGAAAACAGGCTGTGCAGGGGCGTTTTGGTCAGGATTTTTAGACGATTTTTGGGGCTATTTAAGCTCTGTTTTTACCCTAGTTTTGAGAGCCTCCTCTCAGATTTTTTGCAGCTTTTTGAGTCTAATTTTTAGCTTTATTAATTGTGATTGGTGAAGGGAAAAACTTGGATTTTTGTTGGGTTGATTGAAGATCTACATTGGTTTGCACTTCTCTTCCACAAAAACTCTATTTTTTATTGTTTATATCATTGTTGTGATGAATTCCATTGTCTATTTCTTTGCCAATTATTGTGCTATTGCTATGATTAGTGAGTAGTCTCCACGTCTTGGGGCGTGGGGATGAACCCTACAAGCCCAATTTCGTATTTGTGTTGAACCGGTAGAAATTGAGCTAGGATTGTTATTAGGGATTAGATTGGGATCGAACTACTACGGATAGCTAGGTATTCACATCAATTGGGATTTGCAAGAGATTGGATCCCAATTCGATAGGAAGCCCTAGAAATCCGAATTGGGTTGGAGTCGGATTTTCGAAGTATCGGTTTGCAAGAAATTGGACCGATGCTAGGATCTCCGGTTGCAATTCCGCGCCGATACCCGTTTGCAAGAGATTGGACGGGTAGGAACTATCCTAATTTAGATTGTGGACCGAGTTTGCAAGAGATTGGACTCGGTGCGCAATTGGACGATGATGTTGATCCCAATGCTAGCTTCCCTAGGCTAGGGTTTGCAAGAGATTGGACCCAAACCTAGGATAGCTATAGACCGGCAACAGCGCGAGAGCGTGAGCTTGGTTTCACATTTAGTTGCAACTAGTTCATCCAAATTCTCATCCTAGCGATTTCGATACCGGCGAACCACAATTGTGAAATACGGTGAGTAGTGGGGATTCCCCATTCCCTAGGCGTTCTCTATTTGATTTGATATTTCGCACTTTTGTCTGACGATTGTGACAGGATCGCCCAAGGCAATTATCCCTCTAAATAGCCAGGTTGATTAGGAGCAAGCACGGTCATTCGTCCTCCCTGTGTTCGATACCCGCTCGCCGCTATACCGTGCGCTTGCGGTAAAACTACAACCGTCGTCCCGGGACGTGTACGCCGGGGCGCGACCAAGTTTTTGGCGCCGTTGCCGGGGAGGCGATTGCGTTTGATTCTTTTTTCACCTAGCTATTTCTTTCTTTTATTTTCTTTTTATTTTATTTCTTTTACCATTATTATTTCCTTTGCTATTTCTACCTAACCCTTCCACGGTACTAATCATCTCTTTGAAACTCTGCTTTCACTGTGCATGTACACGAGATCTACGGCGGATCCCGAAGCCCTATTATTCGATCCCGAGATCGAACGTACCGCGCGGAGACTCAGAGCGGAAAGGAGACAATATCCGGAAGGGGGGTTTATGACCAACCGGGAAACTCCTGAAGAATTGGCGGCGAGAATGGCGAGAATAATATCTATTCGCGATAGGCTTCGGCCTAAAACCTCTTCTACTACGTCATCCATCGCCGTGCCGGAGTTGGCGGCCGACAAGAACTTCGAGCTAAAGACGGGGTTGGTGGTTTTGATGCAACAAGACCCCTTTCATGGGAACGCTCACGAGAACCCCCACTACCACATCCAATCTTTCTTGTCGAAGTGCGCCACTTTCCAAATGCCGGGGGTCCCGATTGATGCCATCAGACTGCGCCTCTTCCCCTTCACGCTAAAGGACAAAGCACTCTATTGGCTGAGGACACAAGCTGACGGAGTTTTCACCTCTTGGGACGGGTTGGCGGATGCATTCATTGATAAATTCTATCCACCATCCAAGACGGTGAAGATCCGGAGCGCTCTCATGTCTTTCAAGCAAGGACCACACGAGACGCTCTATGAAGCTTGGGAGCGATTTAAGGATTTGCAGCACCAGTGCCCGCACCACAGTATAGAAGATTGGGAGTTAGTGCACAGCTTCTACAACGGTCTCCAACCGGGGACCAAAACAAATTATTGATGCCGCGGCGAATGGTGCAATCTTGTCAAAGACTCCCGAGGAAGCTACGGCCCTAATTGAGGAGATGGCCTCTAATAACCAACAATGGGGCGATGAGCGAGGACACTCTACGTCCTCCTTAAAGCCGACTAGCATCTACGAGGCAAAGGCCGTAGCGGAGCTTACGAGCAAATTCGATTCTCTCCACAAGGTGGTGGAGAGATTGGAGAAATTCATAACGGAGCCTCAAGGAAGCCCTTCCACCTCCACGCCGGCAAGCCAAATGAGTGATTGGCAAGACCAATCTCAAGCCATGTATTCGGGGGGAGAGCAAGGAGAAGGATCCTTGGAGCAAGTGCAATATGTTGCGGGGAACCAAGGGTATTGGTCTAATCCGGCCGCAAGAAATCACCCGGGATTCTCCTACGCCAACAATGAAGGAGCTTTGAACCCGCCACAACAACCGCCTAATCAAGCTCGACCACCACCACCCCAACAACAATACTATCCGCCGAGGGGGCCTCCACAACAAAACTTCCAACCAAAGCAACAAGTCCCACCTTATAGGCCTCCCGGATACAACCAAGGGTGGAGGAATCAAAACCAAAACCCTCCACAAGCTCCACAAAGATCCGATTTCGAAACTAGAGTTGAGGCGTTCATGGTCGAGCAAAACAAGGTGAATGCTACTTTGAAGGCGGGACAAGATTCTCTCAATACCGTAGTGGCTCAAATTTCGGAACAATTAGCGGTGCTCAACCGGAACACTCAAAGATTGCCGGCGCAACCGGAGCAAAACCCACGGGGCAACACGGGCCACATCAACGCCGTAGTTGCCGTCACAACTAGAGGCGGGAAGGACACCACCCCCGCCATGATTCCTATTGAGGAGGCCGTGGAGGAAAGCTTGGAGCCGGTTGAGCCGGTAGTTGAGGTCGATAAGGAGAAGGAGCCACAAGACAAGGAGAAATCTAGGGCGGAGCTATTAACTGAGGAGAGGCGCTTCATGCCACCGGTCCCATTCCCCCAAAGACTAGCGAAAGCGAAAATGGAGAAAAGGCTAGCGAAATTCCTCGAGTATCTAAGAGGAGTTAGCCTAAATATTCCCTTCCTTGACGCCATCATCGAGATCCCCACATATGCCAAATTCTTGAAGGACTTGATTTCGGGGAGAAAGAGGAAGGAGAAGATCATGCTAGCCGAGGAGGGCTCTTGGTTCACTAAGAGAGAAAAGGAGCCGGCAAAATTCAAAGATCCGGGGAGTTTTCGGATTCCTTGCACTTTGGGCGGTGTGCCTCTTCAAAAGGCGTTGGTAGATCTTGGGGCTAGTGTGAGTCTCATGCCCCTCTCCATGTTCTTAAAGCTTAACACCGGGACAACGTTGAAACCCACCGACATGCGCATTCAATTAGCCGATGGACGGATAACAAGGCCGGTGGGGATCGCCGAAGACATCCCACTTCAAGTCCCGGGAGGAATATGCTTGCCATGTGACTTCGTCATCATGGACATTAAGGAGGAGGGAGACACCTCATTGATACTTGGGCGCCCATTCCTCGCCACCGCCGGAGTCATCGTCGACGTGCGTGAAGGTACCTTAACCTTAAACGTCGGAAACATCGAGGTGGAACTCCACATTCCCAAGGCAATGAAGCACATGCCTTACCATGAGGAGCTCGATTATATGGACCTCCTTGATGAGGTGATAGAGGAGGCGATTCCTCACTCAATTGGTGCCCTTTTTGATGAAGAATTGGATGAAAGCCCGGATTTAGGCCATGAGGACAATAATGATGATTCCCCAGACTTCTCCACTGATGAAGATGAAGGCGACGCTGATGTCGCAAGGATTCGAGAGCTCTGCAAGCTCTCGAAATCAAAGTCTCCAAAGAAAGCTTCGCCGGTACGGAAATCGGCATCGCCGGCTAAGCCGTTGACCGGGGCAAATGCTAGCTTGGGGGAGCCTCCCCCCAACACTATTCGAGATAGGAGACCTCCGAGGGAGACCGCTACGCCGCCACGTCCGAATCCAAGCGCGCTCCCCGGAAAGTTTGACGGGTGCATCTCATGTGCACCAAACATCCCGCATTGATTGAAAATTATAGGGGGTCGAGCTCACGACCTAAAACGAGCGCTGGTCGGGAGGCAACCCGACGGTTTTTGCTTTATTTTCATTCGTTTTTCTTTATTTTCCTTTTAGAAATTTTTAGTATTCTGAGTCACCCGACCAAAAATTTTGTGATAACGGGTCCTATTTTTCTTGACAGGAGAGAAGATAGGTAGATCATCATGAGGAGGATGAACGAGACGATGAGGAGCACCCCAAGAAGGCGTTCGACGCTTAGGAGGAGCATGAAATCGACTGGAGGAAGAAAGACGGAGTTTAGAGTCCAAACGAAGATAAACAGCAGAAATTAAGGCTCACTCGGCCGAGTATACTAGTCACTCGGCCGAGTCAAGAAGTTCGTCCGGCCGAGCCGCTCACGAACGAGGGAAGTCTGCTGTACCCAACTCTCTGTCTATTTTCCTCATTTCATAAGAACTGCTACTCGGCCGAGTACATATATTCACTCGGCCGAGTAAAACGGATACCCTCCTAGGGCGAGTCATGCCGAGTAGCTTGAGTCACTCGGCCGAATGGACTTACTCCACTCGGCCGAGGCTGGCAAAGCCACTCGGCCGAAGCGACATCGGGGAGAAATTTTTAATTGCCTCGCTCGGCCGAGTGAGTAAAGTCACTCGGCCGAGTCGTAACTTTTTTATATAAAACCGAGGGGGGGGCACGGTTTTCGAAAACAAAAAAAAACCCCTTCGCCCGCGCCCCCTCAGCTCCCTCGCCCGATCTCGCCTCGCCGCTCGCCCACTCGCCCGCGCGCGCCACCGCTCGGCCTGCCGTCGCCGGCCGCCCGTCGCCGGACTCCGCCCGAGTCGCCGCCGGCCGCCCCGCCTCCGATCACCTCCGGTTCGCTTATTTTCACCGTTTTCTCCTCTCCTCGTGTATATTTTGAGGATCCATGTGCTAAACGCCCCCCTAACCCAAATCAATTCCTATATCTATCTGTTATACCTCTATTGCTCCATACATTTTGATTATTACTCGCTGATATCGCTTTTCCATGCGCAGGTTGCTTTTTGGAGCTTAGGGGAGCTCAGGGGAGTTTCTACGGGCTGCTCAGGACTTCGTGGAGGCGCGGACTTCGCACGCTTCCACTACTTAGCACTCGCGGCGTGTTTGGGTAAACTCTTTCCACTCTTGTGCACACGCCGCACTTTTCACTTTTTCGGCGCGCGCTCGGGGCAGATATGCCGCCCCGGACACGGCCGCGGTCGAAGAGAGCTTCCGCCAAGCGGAAGCGGTCGGATGATGCCGGCCCCTCCCACGAGTTGGAGGACTCTCCTCCACCGTCCCCCGCACACCCCGCACCGCCTGCAGGCCCCGCACACCCCGCGCAGCCTGCAGCGCACCCACAGCCCGCACAGCCTCTCCCCGCCGATCCACAGCCACCACCACCGGCTCCACTGGTCGGGCCGCTCGGGATTACGTTCCGAGACGACGCACACCGCGCCGTCTTCGAGCGAATCTCCCAGCGCTCGATCGTACCCTCCAGGTTCGCACACCTCGCTGACCTAGGACGCCTGGGGGTACTTGAGGGGATGCTCACGTTGTACGACAACGTGGGCTGGCGAGATTTTTTCCAGGTGTCGGCGGATACTTTTACCCGTCCGACACTTGAGGTTTTGAGTTCTATCGCCCGGACCGATGAGGGATGCTCATTCCGGTTCATGGATCGAGAGTGCCAGGTCACTCTCGATATGATGAGAGCATTTTTCTCTTGGCCCGCAGTCCCCGGAGCCGATCGCGGTTATGGCCCCACACATATCCCTCCACCCTCTTTCGACGCCGGTGCCTTCTGGGCACGTATCACGGGTCTCCACGCCGCCTTTGACCCTAGTAGGGCCAAGGCCTCGGCCATCGTACATCCCTGCCTACGCATTGCCCAGCGCCTCATGGCGACTACCTTTTTGGCCAGATATGAGCCGGGCACGATGTCTACGCCAGAGCTTTACATGCTCTATGCGATGATACGTCCCAGAGCTCTATCTAGGGATGGAGACGAGCTTGTCCCCGCTGTCGTGATCGATATCGCGGCATGGTACTTAGACCGCATCATTGTATCGGTGGGCGCTCGCTCACCGATATGCTGCGGCGGCCTGATTACCCTGCTGGCTCTTATGACCGGCGAGGATTTCCCCGACGACCTGCGACGCGTTCCGGGCCCCACTTCCTTGTCGATAGACGTTATGGCCCGGATGAAGATGTTGCGTCCGCACGGCGAGCGTCACTGGGTCTGGTTGCACGGCCCCTATGGGGCCGATTACATGATTCTCCCGAGCCCTGCTCGGACTCTGATTGCACCAGCCCACGTTGACTGGCTTCCGGCGATGGATGTCCTCATCCCCGCCGCCTACGTGCTCGAGGCCGAGGAGGCCGAGCAGGGCCCCGCTGCCCACGCTGCCCAGGCTGCTCCCGCAGACCCTGCTGCGCACCCTGCTGAGCCTGCTGCCCACCCCGTCGACCCTGTGGCCTCTCAGCCTGTTCCTGACGTTTCCACTGCTCTTCACACTTCTGTCCCTACCTCTGCCTGTGTCGAGAGTACTTTTGCTGAGCCCACTTCCACCACTGTCACCACTTCCGAGGCTGTCCCCACCACTCCCTCTGCCACCTCAGGCCCTCTGTCCATGGAGCCCCTTTGCTCCGCACTCCCCGAGCGCCCGCCGACCATAGTCGAGTGCGGAGATCCCTCGTTCACTTCGGTCGTGGAGACCATGGTTAGCATGATCTCCGCTGGGGTTACACCTTTTGGACCGCACACTTCTGCCCCAGCGGGAGATTCCTCTGTCTCCACCGCCGCCTTATTCTCCGAGAGCGTCGTGGCGTCTGTCCACACATCTGTGCCACGGACCTCTCTGGCCAACTCGTTACCTCTTTTGCACGCCTCCTTTGCTGCCGCTGCCTCCACTCCTCGCCAGCCGGCGTCCCGGCCTCACACCGAGGCCAGGCCCACTTTTCCAGGCGCGGCCCCTTTTGTCCCATTCCCTGCTGAGCCCGTTACATACTCCACACGCGTACGCCAGCCTCGCCCTGCACAGCCTAGACCGGTGCGTCCCTCTGCACCACCCCCGCCCGACACCGTACTGCAGAGCATACGTGCTCTTGAGGTGGCGGTGAGTGGTCTTAGAGGAGACCTTCGGAGCCTGTCCTCCACCGTCTCTACGCTGTCTGGACGCTTTGACCTGATCCCTCAGATCCACTACTGCCTGACGCAGATCTTAGAGCGTCTCCCGCGCGTACCCCCACCCACCCCGCAGGTTCCCACACACACACCCACACACGCTCGACCTGCTTCCACTCCCACGCCCACCCCAGCTCAGCAGCCTACACCACCACCACCACCACCTCCGCCTCAGGACGGAGACGGCGCGGCACCGCCTTCTTAGGCACTCTTGATGCCTTGATCCATTCCTGTCGTTGTGCTGCCCGTCTCTGCTGGGTCCTGATGCACTTTTGTCCACCCCCCTCCCCTCACTTATTTTGGGATTATATTTCTGATCATATCTATTTGTGCATATCATATCATATCTACTTGGGATTCTCATTTTTGATCACATCTATATATATCTTTTTTGGGAGAGAGGGAGAGTTCTGGGTGCCGTATTTATTTTCGTATCACTCCTAGCTGTGCATGCATCATTTCCGCATCATATTTTCATTTCTTACTTTTCCTTTTTTATATTTTTTCTTCCCATCATGCATCCATCCTCACTTGCCCCTCACATTGCTTGTCTCTCTATGTGCCACACTTTGCACATTGAGGACACTGTGTCGTTTAGCTTGGGGGAGTGAGCTTTCACGTTCTTTTTTCGATTTGCCACCTTTATTTTCAGTTTTTCACACCGCTTTTCACTTTTGCACTCATTTTTCGTTATTTTCCTTTTGTTTCGCCATGCATCACGTTTTCCTTACTTACCTGTGTGCCGCATTGCATAGTTCCATTTTCCTTTTATCTTTACTTCTTCCTTATTTTTCATCTCATGCTAGAGATGAATTTTCTGTGATGATGTCTACGTGGAGTTAGCTTATTCTATATGCATGCTATATTTGTCGTGTCTTAGATTTCATTTCTGATATCATATGCTATGACTCGCTTGCATTTAGAAATAGGAGCCCACACTTTTTCCTCATGAAAATGGATGAAATTTTATTATTAGCTGAGCCTGAATATTCATATGTATGCTATCACAGAAAACACACCAAGATTCACGCATTGAATGCCTATATCTGGAGTACTGACTTCTTTTCCTTTATCACTTCTATATGCATGAATTGTACACTTCACTTCCGGATGATTGAATGATTGTTAGCTATGATATATCTGGATTAGTTAGCTTTTTTGCGATCGAAACTGAGTAGATTAGATCACCCTGCTGAAGTTGTCGTGCATGTCTTATAGAGTGAGCCGAGAGTTATATTTATTTCTTTCTCCACAAATCTTGAACAACATTTCTCTACTTTTAAAATCATTGGTGAATCTCCCCTTAGTGATTCTATTTTATGGCATTTCCCCCGTTATTAATTCCTAGCTCCAAATCTCTTATTCTAAAAAAAAAAAAAAGAAAAAAAATATATATAATAAAAGAGAGAAGAACATTCTCGTATATCATTATCTCTCTTTGAATTGGGATCATTGTATATATGATATAAAAAAAGAAAAAAAGAAAAAAAAGCAAAAAGAAAAAAAAAATCCTCAATAAAAGATCCCATCTCGCTTATTTTCTTTCTTTCTTCTTTCTCTTCTTTGCCTTTGGAGCTTTATAAAAATGGGGATGTAAATATTTTTGTGCCACCACGCTTATAGATAAGCTTGGGGGAGGAGATCCATTGATGTGTGAGAGAGCGACTACTTGACATAGCACGACAACCTAGGCTAAGTGATATTCTATACTCGGTGAGATTGTTTCTAGCTTTACGAAATCCAGAAATCTAAGCCTAGCATTCATTTCATGAAACCCATACTTTTCTATTCTCTCTATTCTATGATGTGATACTCTTATACTCCAGATAGAAAGCGTTCAATTGAAAAGTGTGTGATCTGAGACTTGTATACCGCTTTAGATGATTCAGGCGATGTTAATTTTAAAATCATTCCGTTTCTCATGATTATACCGTTGTTCGTGGGTTTTCTATTTTCTACTTGCACTATTCTACTATGATATCAAAATGAGATTCTTTGACATGTATTTCTCACTCGGTGCATGCCATAAGAGTAAGTGAAACCCACGTCCTGAGAAAATGATCTAGCATCCTACCTCTTCTTTCTTTCTTCCTTTACTTTCGTTTGGTTTTCATTCTTCTTCGTTTTTCATTTTTTTCGTTTTTCGCCGTTTTCGTTTTCCGAATCCACCGGGTTCGCTTTTTACTTATCTTCCTCGAGGACGAGTAAGAGGCAAGCTTGGGGGATTTTGATCACTCCTTATTTTACACCCTTTTCCCGCATGTTTGCATGCCATTTTGATCGCCCAAATCATGTTTTTCACGATATATCGACGATATTGCGATGCTTTTCACGATTTGTTGTTTTTGTCGCATTTCAGGTGATTTGGCGCGATTAGGAGTGATCTCGAGATGCGTGTAATCTAGACGGCCACCGACGACCTCCCCGAGGGGTATTTTGCTGTTGGAGAGGAGCGGAAGAAGAATGGACGTCGCCGGAGCAACGAGGAGGCCAAAACGACCAGTTTGGGCATTTTTTGTGTCCCACTCGGCCGAGTGGAGGAGCCACTCGGCCGACCAGCGAGACACTGCTCGGCCGACCAATTCAGACACGAGTTACCTGTGCACTCGGCCGAGCACAGAAGACCCACTCGGCCGAGTGACGAAACCACGTCCGCCCGAGTGGCGCCCAGACGAAGGCTCTCAAAAAGACCGAAGTTACTGTTTTTCGGCCTCTGAGCTTCAGAAGACCCACTCGGCCGAGTGGCAAATCCCGTCCGCCCGAGTGAAGTGAAGCCATCGGCCGAGTGACGACAACTCACTCGGCCGAGCCGCCCCCGAACTGAAGACCCCTGAAGCCCACGACTTACTGGAAATTGACAGGGTTTTCACTCGGCCGAGCGACTTTTGTCACTCGGCCGAGTGCGATGCGCTGCCTGTAGCGAAATTTGCGGAAAACAGGCTGTGCAGGGGCGTTTTGGTCAGGATTTTTAGACGATTTTTGGGGCTATTTAAGCTCTGTTTTTACCCTAGTTTTGAGAGCCTCCTCTCAGATTTTTTGCAGCTTTTTGAGTCTACTTTTTAGCTTTATTAATTTTGATTGGTGAAGGGAAAAACTTGGATTTTTGTTGGGTTGATTGAAGATCTACATTGGTTTGCACTTCTCTTCCACAAAAACTCTATTTTTTATTGTTTATATCATTGTTGTGATGAATTCCATTGTCTATTTCTTTGCCAATTATTGTGCTATTGCTATGATTAGTGAGTAGTCTCCACGTCTTGGGGCGTGGGGATGAACCCTACAAGCCCAATTTCGTATTTGTGTTGAACCGGTAGAAATTGAGCTAGGATTGTTATTAGGGATTAGATTGGGATCGAACTACTACGGATAGCTAGGTATTCACATCAATTGGGATTTGCAAGAGATTGGATCCCAATTCGATAGGAAGCCCTAGAAATCCGAATTGGGTTGGAGTCGGATTTTCGAAGTATCGGTTTGCAAGAAATTGGACCGATGCTAGGATCTCCGGTTGCAATTCCGCGCCGATACCCGTTTGCAAGAGATTGGACGGGTAGGAACTATCCTAATTTAGATTGTGGACCGAGTTTGCAAGAGATTGGACTCGGTGCGCAATTGGACGATGATGTTGATCCCAATGCTAGCTTCCCTAGGCTAGGGTTTGCAAGAGATTGGACCCAAACCTAGGATAGCTATAGACCGGCAACAGCGCGAGAGTGTGAGCTTGGTTTCACATTTAGTTGCAACTAGTTCATCCAAATTCTCATCCTAGCGATTTCGATACCGGCGAACCACAATTGTGAAATACGGTGAGTAGTGGGGATTCCCCATTCCCTAGGCGTTCTCTATTTGATTTGATATTTCGCACTTTTGTCTGACGATTGTGACAGGATCGCCCAAGGCAATTATCCCTCTAAATAGCCTGGTTGATTAGGAGCAAGCACGGTCATTCGTCCTCCCTGTGTTCGATACCCGCTCGCTGCTATACCGTGCGCTTGCGGTAAAACTACAACCGTCGTCCCGGGACGTGTACGCCGGGGCGCGACCATTCGCACACCTTGCAGACCTAGGATGCATGGGGGTACTTGAGGGGATGCTCACGTTGTAAGACAACGTGGGTTGGCGAGATTTTTTCCAAGTGTCGGTGGACACCTTCATCCGTCCGACACTTGAGGTGCTTAGTTCTATCGCCCGGACCGACGAGGGATGCTCGTTTAGGTTCATGGACCGAGAGTGCCAGGTCACTCTCGGTATGATGAGAGCTTTCTTTTCGTGGCCCGATGTCCCTGGGGCCGACCGTGGTTACGCCCCCACTCACATTCCCCCACCTTCCTTCGATTCCGGCGCTTTCTGGGCCCGGATCACGGGTTTACCAGCTGCCTTTGACCCTAGTAGGGCCAAGGCCTCGGCCATCGTCCACCCCTGCCTCTGCATAGCTCAGCGCCTTATGGCGACTACCTTTTTGGCGAGGTATGAGCCTGGGACGATGTCCACGCCGAAGCTTTATATGCTCTATGCGATGACGCGCCCCAGAGCTTTAGCTAGGGATAGTGACGAGTTGGTCCCTGCCGTTGTGATTGATATCACGAGCTGGTTTTTGGACCGCATCATCGTATCGGTGAGCGCTCGCTCACCGATATGTTGCGACGGTCTGATCACCCTGCTCGCCCTGATGACCGGCGAGGATTTTCCGGATGACCTGCGACGAGCCCCGGGCCCCACTTCACTGTCCATAGACGTCATGGCCCGGATGAAGATGCTACGTCCGCACGGTCAGCGGCACTGGGTTTGGTTTCACGGTCCCTACGGTGCGGATTACATGATCCTTCCGAGCCCAGCTCGGACACAGATAGCACCAGCACAGGTGGACTGGCTTCCGGCGATGGATCTCCTGATCCCTGTCGCCTACGTGCTTGAGGCTGAGGAGGCCGAGCAGCTGAGCAGGCCCACACTGCACACGCTGCACCCGCTGACCCCGCTGCACCCGCTAACCCCGCTGCACCCGCTGACCTCGTGGCCCCTCAGCAGCCTGATATTTCTGCTGCTCCTGACACCTCTGTCCACACTTCTGCCGGTGTCAGGAGTACACTCACTGAGACCACCCCCACTACCTCCACGCTCACCACCACTCCCACCACAGCTGGCCCTCTGTCCGTTGAGCCCGTTTCCTCCGCCCTACCCGAGTGCCCACTGACTATTGTTGAGAGCGGAGAGCCCTCTTTTGCTGCCGTCGTGGAGACCGTGGTTGTCACCTCTGTCTCCACCGCAGCCGTACTTTCTGAGAGTGTCGTGACGTCTGTTCCCACGTCTGTGTCACTGACCTCTCTGGCCGCCTCGTCGCCACTTTTATACTCCACTTCCGTTGATGCTGCTTCCACCTCGTACCAGCCTACGCCCCAGCCTCGCACTGAGGCTAGGCCCACACTTGCGAGCACAGCACCCTTCCTCCACATGCCTGCTGAGCCCATCCACTACACCACCCGAGTCCGCCAGCCCCGTCCTGCACAGCACAGACAGGTGCGTCCCTCTGCACCACCTCCCCCCGACACTGTACTTCAGAGCATTCGTGCTCTCGAGGGGGCGGTGAGTGCCCTCAGAGGTGACCTCAGGACTATGTCTGCCACCGTCACCGCTATGGCCAGCCGCTTCGACCTACTTCCGGGCATTCACTATTGCCTCACTCAGATTCTCGAGTGGCTTCCTCGCGTACCCACACCCACCCAGCAGGTACCCACCCCCACTCCCACACCCACCCAGCAGGTACCCACCCCCACTTCTACACACACCCAGCCTGCTTCCACTCCCACACCCACACCCACCCAGCAGACCGTTCCCCAGCCACCACCACCTCCGCCTCAGGACGGAGACGGCGTAGCCCCACCCTCTTAGGAACCCTTGATGCCATTGATCTTTTTTACCATCATGCTGCACGTCTCTGCTAGGTCCTGATGATTTTTGCCCACCCCCCCCCCCCCCCCCCTCACTGTTTTTGGGTCCACATTTTGTTCACATCTTTCTATATCATTTTTGGGAGCGAGGGAGAGATTTTTGGTGTCACACTTTTATATCTGATACACTCTTATATCTGCATGCATCATGTCCGCATCATATTTTTCATTTCGTTATTTTTATTTTCTTTTTCATCATGCATGCATCCTCACCTTCCCCTCACATTACACGTCTCTCGGTGTGCCACACTTCGCACATTGAGGACACTGTGCACTTTAGCTTGAGGGAGTGAGTTCTCACGTTCTTTTCGATTTACCACCTTCCTTTTTTAGTTTTTTTTCACGCCATTTTCCGCTTTTGCACTCACTTTCATCATTTTTCCTTTTTTTTACCATGCATCACGTTTTTTCTCATTTTCTTCGTGTGCTGCATTGTAAATAGCTTTATTTTCCCTCTTTATCTTTATTTCTTTTTCATCTCATGCTAGAGATGACTTTTCTGTGATGAAGATGACGTGGAGTTAGCTTTCTCTATATGCATGCTATATTTGTCATGTCTTAGATTTTATTTCTGATATCATATGCTGTGATTTGCCTTGCATTTAGTGATAGTAACCCACACTTTTTCCGCATGAAAATGGATGAAATTTTATTATTAGCTGAGTCTAAATATTCATATGTATGCTATCGCAGAAAACACACCAAGATTCACGCATTGAATGCTTATATCTGGAGTACCGTTTTCTTTTCCTATATCACTTCTATTTGCATGATTTGTACATTTCACTTCAGGATGATTGAATGATGTTAGCTATGATAAATCTGGATTAGTTTTGCTTTTTTGTGATCGAAACCGAGTAGATTAGATTACCCTGCTGAAGTTGTCGTGCACGTCCTATAGAGTGAACTGAGAGACATATTTATTTCTTTCTCCACATATCTTGAGCATCAATTCTCTATTTTAAAATCATTGGTGAATCTCCCCTTAGCGATTCTAATATATGGCATTCCCCCCGTCATTAAAATCCTAGCTCCAAATTTCCCAAAACCAAAAAGAAAAATAAAAAATTCTTGTATATCCTTCTTTATCTTTGATTTGGGATCATTGTGTATATATGCTATTAAAAAAAGAGAAAAAGAAAAGAAAAAGAAAAGAAAAGAGAAAAGAATCTCAATAAACGATCCCATCTCATGTTCTCTCTTTCTTCCCTCTTTTTGTTTTTTATTTTTATTACTTTTGGAGCTTCATAAAAATGGGGATGTAAATATTGTTTTTTTTATGCCACCACGCTTATAGATAAGCTTGGGGGGGAGAATCCAATGATGTGTGAGAGAGTGACTACTTGACGATGCACGACAACCTAGGCTAAGTAATATTCTATACTCGGTGAGATTGTTTTAGCTTCACGAAATCCAGAAATCTATGCCTAGCACTCATTTCATGAAATCCACGCTTTTCTATTCTTTCTATTCTATTGCGTGATATTCTTATACTCCTCATAGAAAGCATTCAATTGAAAAGTGTGTGATCTGCGATATTGTATACCGCTTTAAATGATTCAGACGGTGTTAATTTTAGAATTATTCCGTTTTTCATGCTATATCAATATTCTTGGGTTTTCTATTTCTATTTGCACAATTATACTGTGATATCGAAATAAAATTCTTTGACATGTGTTTTACATTCGGTGCATGCTATATGAGTAAGCAAAACCCACGTCCTGAGAAAAATGATCTAGCAGCTTCCCTCTTCGCTTTCTTCTTTCTTCTTCGTTTTTTGTTTACCGTTTTTCGTCGTTTTCATTTTCTGAATCCACCGGGTTTGCCTTTTACTTATCTTCCTCGAGGACGAGTAAGAGGTAAGCTTGGGGGATTTTGATCACTCCGTATTTTACACCTTTTTTCCGACTGTTTGCATGCCATTTAGATCGCTCAAATCATTTTTTCACGATTTATCGACAATATTGCGATACTTTTCACGATTTGTTGTTTTTGTCGTATTTCAGGAGATTTGGAGCGATTTGGAGTGATTCCTAGATACACCAACTCCGGAGTGTCACCGAGGACTTCCCTGAGGGGTATTTTCAGATTGGAGAGGAGCGGAAGAAGAAAGAACGTCGTCGGAGCGACGAGGAGGCAAAAACACTCAGAATGGGCATTTTCAGTGTCTCACTCGGCCGAGTGAAGGAGTCACTCGGCCGACCAGCGAGTCCCCGCTCGGCCGGCCAGATCAGACACGCTCCAAGTGTGCACTCGGCCGAGCATCAGAAGCCACATCGGCCGAGTGACGAAACTCCGTCCGCCCGAGTGGCACTAGACGACGCCCATCAAAAACTCCCAACTTACTGTTTTTCGTCAGTCTGAACATCAGAAGACCCACTCGGCCGAGTGGCAATTGCAGACCGCCCGAGTGAATAGAAGCCCATCGGCCGAGTGATGACAACTCACTTGGCCGAGTGACCCCCGAAGTGAAGACCCCCAAGACCCCATACTTACTGGAAATTCTCAGGGTCTCCCACTTGGCCGAGCGACTTTTGTCACTCGGCCGAGTGAGCCGCGCTGCCTGTAGCGTAAATTGCGATTTTCAGGCTGCGCAGGGGCAATTTTGTCACAGTTTTTTGGGCGATTTTGGGGGGTATTTAACCCCAGTTTTTAACCTAGGTTAGGGAGAGCTTTTTCCTTACTTTTTGGCAGCCTTTTAGATTAAACTTTTTAGCTTTTGATTCTTGTGATTGGAGAGGAGAGAAAAGGTTATTTTTGTTGGATTCTTGGAGAACTAAATTGGTTTGTCTCCCTCTTCATTAAAAATCTCATTTTTATTGCTTATTTGAATATTTCCATGAATTCTATTGCTATTTCAATTGATTATTCTTGCATTTGTGATATGATTTGTGTGTAGTCCTAACGTCTTTGGGCGTGGGGATGAACCCTACAAGCCCAATTTCCGATTTGTGATGATTTGGTAGAACTATTGCTAGAATTGCTATTAGGGTTAGTTTGGGATCGATATATTACGGATAGCTAGGTGTTCATATCGATTGGGATTTGCAAGAGATTGGATCCCAATTCGATAGGAAACCCTAGAAATCCGAATTGGGTTGAAATTGAGTTTCCGTAGTATCGGTTTGCAAGAGATTGGACCGATACTAGGGTTCTCGGTTGCAATTCCATACCGATACCCGTTTGCAAGAGATTGGACGGGTAGGAACTATCCCAACCTAGGTCGTAGCCCGAGTTTGCACGAGAGTGGGCTCGGGATGCGATTGAACAATGACATTGATCCTAATGCTAGCTTGCCTAGGCTAGGGTTTGCAAGAGATTGGACCCGAACCTAGGTTAGCTATAGACCGGCAACAGCGCGAGAGCGTGAGCTAGGTTTTACATTCAGTTGCAACTAGTTCATCCGAAATTCTACCCTAGCAATTGTGATATCAATGAATCACATTGACGAGATACGGTGAGTAGCGGGGATTCCCTATTCCCTATGCGTCTTTATTTGATTTGATATCTCTTTACTTTGTTTGACGATTGTGACAGGATCGCCGAAAGGCAAATTCCCTCGTTTCTGTCCTTATAGCCAGGTTGTTCGGAGAAGGCACTGTCATACGTCCTCCCTGTGTTCGATACCCGCTCGCCGCTACACCGTGCGCTTGCGGTAAAACTACACGGTCGCTCTTTTGGGTGTACGCCCGGGGCCGATCAAGCTCGGAGAGGAAAAATAGAGAGAAAGAGAGAAAAAGAAAACTCTATATCCTAGATCACCCGTCAAGGCCAACAAAATAAAAAACGACACACCAAGCAAGCAAACTCCAAATCACATCACTAAACCAAGGAATACGAGTCCAGACAAGTGCCGTGGGCCCACTCGGTGAAGCGCGCGTGAGTGTGGTCGTGCGCTAGCAGTTCGTGTCACTATCTACGATGTGCGATAAAGCTCGATATACACAAATCCAGGAAATGACCCAAATATCGATTCGAATTGAATAAAGCAGTGAATATATGTTGTTCAAGCATGCATGAGAATAGAGAGAGAATCGAAACATATCATGCGTCGTGGACTACACAACTAGGGTTAAGGAAATCACCCCACTATAGCCTAGATAATAGCTAAAAAGTTCCTAAGCCAAGTGTTTTCGAAACCGATGGGGGTTGAGATGATGTGGAGAAGAACACTTGGTGCAAAGTCTCGCCTTCCCTTTATTCTCGGCAAGTAGGAAAAGATATTCACACGGGAATTTTTTTTGGGTTTTGGGTATTTGTATATTTTTTTGGATTTTTGGCTATACAAATTTTTTTTCCTTTTCTCTTCTTTTTGGGTTTTTCTTTTCTTTTCTCTTTTTTTGGATTTTTGGGGTTTTGGCTATACACATGTGTACTCTCCCAAGTGGGAGAACGGTACACGACGAGGGGATTTGCACCAAGTAAAACAAAAAAGAAATCAGAACCTAAACATTTGGGCAAAGGAAACTATTCTCGCTAATTAGAGCATGGGCTAAATGGGTTATCCTAGTCCTTAATTGTGGAATCCCGACACATGTGAAATGAAGCATACGATACATATAATCATGCACACAGAATACAGACAAGAGAAGCAAATACCGCATTATTCATATCGAAGCGTGATAATCTAGGGGTCATTCCTGGACAGGTATATAAAGTAAAATCACAAAGCAGAAGCACACCAAACAGCTAGGCACGACACACGACTCACAAAAAGCTAAGTGGACCCACGATGCGTGAAATGCAGGGGGACTCGATATCCTAGGGTTAATGAGTGTAATTATCGATGCCATGCTAGGTATGTGTGATTTTGTGGCAATTCATCATAGTGTTCATCTCTAGGAGAAAGAGATAAAAAGAAGAAAAGAAAATTTTAAAACACGATGAAAACGACACAAAAACGAAAAAGAAAGACTCAAATGACGCACAAAGTGCGACTCCCCCAAGCAGAAGCTTGCATTGCCCTCAATGCAATAAGAGTGAGTACGGGAGGGCAATGAAAATGGGGGGAATACGCACTGACACAAAAAGAAATGAAAAACATGAAAAACACAGATATGAAACTGAAAATAAAGGGAAAATCACACCACACGACATTAAAATAGAAAAAGAAAGAAAGGAAGATGACACGACACGACAAATGAAACAAGCATACACACAAAGAAAACAAAACACGACAGCACACCCAAAATAAACTTCCCCCAAGCTAGACATGACGATGCTAGCAATGAGATATGATCGTGAAAGTGCAGAGATATGCAAGGGGGAGGTCAAAAAAACAAAGTGAAATCAAAAATCAGGAGAAGGCGAGTCCTCGCCCTCCTCGGAAGAGGGTGTGGATGGGTGGTCGGTGGAGACGGGGGGTGTGCGAAGAAGTGGGGACAGAGGTGGGGGAATAGGTGCAGTGGTGGTGTGAACGATGGGTAGAGTGTATGTGGAAGTGGGTGGTGGTGGAAATACGGTGATCAAGGCGGTGGTAGAAGGGATAGAAATGGGGAGGAGACGTGATGGTGACGGTAGTGGGTGGCGGTGGAAGAGATTTGGATCGCACCGGTAATTTCTTGCGGCGCACATATGAAGTGATGGTGGAGGAGGGAGGAGGTGGTGTGGGGGCGACAGAAGTGGTCGTGAGAGGAGAAGTGGATACGGGGATGGGAATAGATGTGGGTAGGGGAGATGATCACCTAGGTGGGGGTGAAGGAGGTAGGGATGTATGGGACGGGGGAGGTGATGGAGGTGGGGATGTGTGTGAGGGTGGAGGAGAAGATCATCGAGGTGGTGAAGGTGGTGGTGAGGGTGGTGGTATGGGTGGTGGTGTCCGTGGAGGTGAGTGAGAAGGCGAAGGATGGCAGCCACGTTCCTCTCAAGTGCGAAGAACCGTGGGTGACTTAGAAAGGAGGATGGTGATGGGTCCGAGGGGACAGAGGACGTGGCAAGATCACGGAGGGCTGCGACCTCCCTCTCAAGAGCAAGACGGGCAGAGACCTGGCGGCGACCAAAGGAAGTGGACTGACGTGAAGCGGAAGTGGTGCCGACAAGTGATGTGGAAGTAGTGTCGGCGGCAGTGGTCATGCCGGCACTGGACAGAAGGCCTAAGGTGGCCTGAGAAAGGCTCACTGAAGGGATAGGGCCAGGAGCAGAAACAGGGTGACTCGAGCCAGCCCCGATATCTCCCCGGGACACAGGAATATCCTGCTCGCCTAAGTGGGCGGCAGGGGAAGGTGGTCTGCGTGCGTCCGGGGGAAAGAAAGGAAGGCGCAACCCCGCAAGAAACTCGGGATCGGGCGGAAAAGTCCAATCCGCCACGATAGCAACAGTCATGCGAGTGGGGTTGGGAAGAATGGTGTAGGGGCGAGGGTGTTGGATATTGGACTCCCCGGATTTTGTTTTGGATGATGAACAAACATAAATATAATATGAACTAACACTTTGTGAGCGCAGTTATGGAGATCGTCGCCAAATTCACATGAATATCAATTACGACGTCTCAAGACTTCTCAAAGCACGTGATCGTATGCCTAAAGCTTCGTTGAAGCTTATGGACCTATTTAGAAGTCATGAAGATTCGATTGAAGCTATTGAAGACGGTATCGTCAAGTTTTATTTCTAGTCTTTAAGCTTCTTTCGTAGAATGTTAAGCCTTGAGTAGGTCTTACGTTTTAATTCTTCATAACGCTCATATCTTAGCTCTAGGATCTTAGTAGAAGTCCATACAATTCTTCCCGAAGCTTCGCGCTTCGATTCGGGACTTCTTGTGCATGTTAGTTGGTTCAAGAAGAAGAACTGACCGACTAGATGGTGATCTAGTCGGTCAGCCAAGCTTCTTGGACCGACTAGTTTCTGTCAGTTAATTCATAGCTCTTTACTGTTTACAGTTAGTCGGTCTAAGTTGACTCACCGACCGACTAGTTTGTGAACTAGTCGGTCAGTGATGCTTCTGTGACCGACTAGTTGAGCTTTCCCTGAACATGCACATTTGAGCTTGAGCTACTGTTTATCATTAGTCGGTCTGTGCTCATTGATCGACCGACTAGTTGATGAACTAGTCGGTCAACTTTCCTTCTTAGACCGACTAGTTTAGTTTACTGTACATGCCAAATTTTTCACCATACTTACTGTTTATTGTTAGTCGGTCTATGTTCATTTGGTGACCGACTAGTTGGTGAATTAGTCGGTCAACATTTGTTCTTGGACCGACTAAGTCTAATTCTTCTTAGACTTCAGTTTTATCTGTTAGTCGGTCCACGTTGAGTAACCGACCGACTAGTTGTAAAACTAGTCGGTCAGCTTCTCTTCTTAGACCGACTAGTTCCTTAGTCTGTACTTTGATCTTTTCTCAGTTTACTCATTAGTCGGTTTACGTTAATTGACCGACCGACTAGTTTGTGAACTAGTCGGTCGGTGGTTGTTCTTTGACCGACTAGTTCGGTTTAGAAAAGAGCCGTTGGAGCATTTAATGACTCGAATTTCTTTCTCTCTCTCCTCTATCCTATATATACTTGATGGGCTGCATTCATTGCTGCCAAGGCTGATATTATTGCAAGTTTAGAGATCAAGAGAAATCATTCCAAGTTCATTCAAAGCTCATTCTTTCCATTCAATAATCTCTCCTCACTCTTACTTCCAAAGAGAGATTCATTGAGTGTGAAGCCTTCCAAGCCAAGTTCTTGATTCTAGGTCACCAACATCCCCAAAGCTCTCCATCGCTGATCTACATCTTGGAGCTAGGGTTTGGTGCCACTTCTTCCCCAAAATCATCCTTGCCCTAATTCGTAAGCAATACTCAAGGCATAGGTATTTTGTTCGGTAAGAAGTTTTCTTATTTCATTTCATATTTGATTTGTAAGTTTCACTCTCGGTTGTGAGAGTGTGGTTGTGATCCCGGGTTGTGGGAGTCACAAATTACATTTTGTATGATTTGACTTGTGGAGGATTTTCACAAGTATTTCATAGTGGAAATCTTGAGTTAGGGTTTCTAACTCAAGTATCCGGAGGGGATCCGGGTGGTTGGGACGTAGGATCACCGGGAACAAGTCGGAGAGACTTGGGTGGATCCGAACCCAGTAACATCTCTTGTTAGCATTGTTAATTTTGTTGTTGTCATTCAATTTAAGCTTCCGCAAATTGATTTGGTAGTTGTTTGCATTATAATTAGGAATTATACTCCTTGTTATTTTTAAAGTACTATTCACCCCCCCTCTAGTACTTGTGCAATAGCTTGTAGGGCATTACATTTGGTATCAGAGCCAGATACTTAGCTATGTCTGCCAACGACAACAAGACCGTGCGTCCACCTTCCAACTATGACACCTTCAGGAACCGTGAAGGAGCATCTTCGGTGATGGAAGGACATTCCTCTACGAGGCCTCCATTCTTCAACGGTACCAACTACGGGTACTGGAAATGCCGGATGGAAACCTTCCTCCGGAGTGCATCTTTATGGAGGACCACAATGAAGGAATACATCGAGCCCGAAGAAGAAAACTTCGAGAAATGGACAACCGCGGAGGTCGCCGCGGAGGTAAGCAATGCCAAGGCAATGAACGCCTTGCAATGCGCGTTGGAGCCTGAGGACTTCAATAAGATATGCACATGTAAGAGTGCATATCAAATTTGGAACTCCCTCCTCATTCTACATGAAGGGACGAGTAGGGTAAGAGACTCTAAACTCGTAGTTGTAAACAAAGATTACGAAATGTTTCATATGCAACAGGGCGAGAAGATGAAGGAGTATTACGCTCGCTTCGTCGACATCATAAACGAGTTAGAGGCTCTCGGCAAATCCTACACCCAAAAGGAGAAGTGTTCGAAGCTTATCGAAGGACTTCCTTCTTCTTGGGAAAAGCGTACCTTCGCCATCGAGGAAGGTAATGACATGAATAAGTACACCGTAGTTCAACTAATGGGTACTTTAATGTCATACAAGGTACGCAAGGATAGCAAGCTCAAATTGCAGGAAAAGATGAAGTCCTATCTAAAGCAAGACGAGCCAAAGAAGAAGGCTATTGCTTTCAAGGCCGCTCCATCCACATCCACATCAACCGATGATGAAGACTCGGAAAACGAGTTGGACTTGGAGTCCATGGCACTCATGGCCAAGAAGTTCAACCGTTTCTTCCGAAAAGGTAACTATAAGAACAAAGCTAAATTTGGTTCTTCTAACGCCTCTTCCTCTCCTTTGTGTTTCAAGTGCAATAAGCCAGGACATATGAAAGCGGAGTGTCCTCTCAACAAGCAAAAGGAGAAGTGGAAGGCGCCAAAATTCGATAAGTCCAAGAAGTACAAAAAGGGGTACAAAAAGGGACTTGTCGGAGCAACATTCACCGACTCCGAGGATTCCTCAAGCGGAGAGTCGGACGATGAGCAAGTGGAGCAAGCGCACATGTGCTTCATGGCAAGAGAGGAGCATGATCAAGGATCCTCCTCTTCCGATGATAGTGATGACGAAGGCAACGATGAGGTAACTATGGATGATCTTAGGAATGCTAACTCTCAATTATGGTCAAAATACACTAAATTAGTAAATAGATATACTAAGGTAAAAGATGACCTAGCTAGCATTCAAACCTCGCCTAAGACTATCATCACCAACAACGACACCGTTGTTGAAGAGTTAAGAAATGAGATTATTAATCTCAAATCTAAACTTGAACATGTTAGCATTGATGATCCGGAAGAACATAGGATAGCGGATTTAACTTCTCAAAACTCGACTTTGAGTATTGAGAACGAGAATCTTAAATCTCGTGTTTATGTGCTCACATCGCAGGTATCCAACTTGGATACTTCTATGCGTTCTCTCAAAGAGAAATATGAGAACACATTAGGCCGAATTAATAGATTCAATAAGGGTAAGGACCATTTGGATAAAATCCTAAGTGACTTACTTCCGGCCAATCACCACATTGGTTTGGGGTATACGATGGGATGTCCATCCAAATCGGCCACTACCCTTGTTAGGCCAACTTCCGGTGACTCTACGAGTGATAGCAAACACTCTATTGGTAGTTCATCTACCAATGGTGCTTCCACCTCGTCCACACCCTCTTTCGAAAAGAAACCCACTTTGGGTGGACCTCCAAAGAAGGGGCATGCTTATATGTACACCAATACCATGCCACGTAGGAACACACGTCCTACTCCACCGTCTCACACATATGATGATTTCTATGCTACACGCTCACGGGCACGTGCACACCATGTGAGACACCCTCACGCACGTGTTCCCACACATGCATATGTTCACCCACCTCATCATATGAATAATTCTCGTCGTGCACCATTCCATCATGTTCTGTATGCCTATCCACAACATGCATCACGTAGAAATCAACGTCGCATGCATGCACCCAATAGGATGAGGGCTCCCAAGATTTTCACAATTTGGAGCCCAAAGGACACAAGCATGGACGAAAAACAAATGTATATGAATGCTTATTTTTCGGATGTTGTGCATAGTAGCAATTATGTGGGGAAGTCTAAGTCCAATTGGACTTGGCTTCCAAAGGTCTAATCTTTTGGACCCAATGACCTTGGGTACCATGATATGAAATTCTCTATCTTTAGGTACTCAAGGAAAAGAAAAAGGAAAGGAGCAACAAATTTAAATTTAGCTCCAAGGGAAATTGGATACTCGATAGCGGGTGTTCAAAACACATGACGGGTGACGCTAGTTTGCTCTCCGGAGTGGTTCCCATAGCAAATGGAAACCGCGTCGCATTTGGAGGCAACGAGAGCGGAACCATCATAGGTGTTGGTAAAGTGGGTAACCCATCTAAACCCTTAATTAGTGATGTTTATCTTGTTAATGGTTTAAATCATAATCTTATTTCAATAAGCCAACTTTGTGACAAAGGTTACAAAGTTAGCTTTGCGAAAGGATTGTGTCATATTTTAAGAAAAGATAATGATAAATTATTATTTTCCGGCACTCGTCATAAAGATATTTATATTTTGGATCTCCCTAAGTCTTATGAACAATGTCTCGTTGCCAACACAAGTGAACAACACTTATGGCATCGACGCTTTGGACATGTGAACTTTGGAACACTTTATAAGCTTTCAAAATTAAATTCCATTAAAGGTTTTCCGAAGCTTGTTTTTGAAAAGAAAAGTTTTTGTGATTGTTGTCAACGTGGCAAGCTTCCTAAATCTTCATTTAAACCTAAGAAAAGCATTTCTACTAAACGGCCACTAGAGCTATTACATCTAGACTTATTTGGGCCAACTAGAGTCGCTTCCTTAGGAAATGCAAGATATGGACTTGTCATCGTAGATGACTATTCGTGATTTACATGGGTATTTTCATTATGTAATAAAAATGAAGCTTTTGAAAACTTCACAATTTTTGTTAAGAAAGTACAAAATCTCTTAGGAACCACCATTGTCACTATTCGTAGTGATCATGGAGGTGAATTTGAGAATGAGTCTTTTGAGACATTTTGTGATGAAGTTGGTATTACTCACACCTTCTCTTTCCCTCGTGCACCTCCTCAAAATGGTGTAGTTGAGAGAAAGAATAGGACGCTAGTGGAGTGTGCTCGCACTATGCTTGATGATAGCCAACTTGGCCATCAATTTTGGGCGGAAGCGGTACACATCTCTTGCTATGTGTTTAATAGAATACTTTTGAGGCCCGGCACTAAACAAACTTGTTATGAATTGTTGTTTGGTAGGTTGCCTCAAGTTAAACATTTTCGTGTTTTTGGTTCGAAATGTTTTATTAAGAACACGTATGGTAGTTTGGACAAATTCGATCCTAGATCCGATGAGGGGATTTTTGTTGGATATTCTTCGCGTAGCAAAGCCTACCGGATATTCAACAAACGAACCTCAACGATCGAGGAGTCGCTTCATGTCTCTTTTAATGAAGGATTTGTTCCAACTAGAATTTCAAATGATAATGATTATATGGATGTTTTATGTGATTCGTTTGATAATTCTAAGTCTAATAATTCTATTGATTCTATTGAGACTAACCCAACTAATGAAGTTGTTGAGAATGTTCCTAGTGACCAAGGTATTCCCAAACGGCTTCATACCGTTCGTGACCATCCTCATGAGCAAGTCATTGGCAATATCTATGATAGTGTCAAGACGAGATCGCAAGTGAACTACTTCGCTCATTGTGCCTTTGCCTCCTCGATAGAGCCAAAGAATGTTAATGAAGCATGCGAAGATAGCGCTTGGATCTTAGCCATGGAGGAGGAGCTCATTCAATTCGAGAGGAATGAAGTTTGGGAGCATGATCCATTGCCATCGAAGAACCACACCGTCATAGGGACAAAGTGGATCTTCAAGAACAAAACCGACGAAAACCAAGTCGTCGTCCAGAACAAAGCTCGGTTAGTTGCTTAAGGCTATCGACAAGAGGAAGGTATTGATTTCGAAGAATCCTTCGCTCCGGTAGCTAGATTAGAATCAATTAGATTATTATTGTCTTTTGCATGCCATAAGGATTTTAAATTATTTCAAATAGATGTTAAAAGTGCATTTCTAAATGGAGATGTCGTTGAGGAAGTTTACGTTTCTCAACCTCCGGGCTTCATAAATGAAAAATTTCCAAATCATGTTTATAAACTAAAGAAAGCGCTTTACGGCTTAAGACAAGCTCCTCGAGCTTGGTATGATCGCCTAAAGAATTTTCTTTTGGATTTGAGTTTTAAAATGGGAGAAGCCGATTCTACACTTTTTGTTAAGCATGCGAATAATGATATAATTTTAGTTCAAATATATGTTGATGATATCATTTTCGGTGCTACTAACTTTGCTCTTTGCGAAGAGTT
This sequence comes from Scilla litardierei, assembly GCA_030789695.1. Classification (NCBI taxonomy): domain Eukaryota; kingdom Viridiplantae; phylum Streptophyta; class Magnoliopsida; order Asparagales; family Asparagaceae; genus Scilla; species Scilla litardierei. The sequence goes on along the minus strand of CM061135.1, from coordinate 97,500,268 downwards.
TTCTAATGTTATGAAGGAACAATTTGAGATGAGCCACATGGGTGAGCTCAAGTATTTCTTAGGTCTCCAAATTCGCCAAATGGACGATGCAATCTTCATCCACCAAACGAAGTATACGGTGGAGTTGCTTAAGCGATTTGGAATGGTGAGTGCTTCCGGGAAAAAGACTCCAATGAGCACGACTACGCATCTTGACAAGGATACGGGCGGTAAGGATGTAGACATTCGTCTATATCGAGGTATGATGGGTAGTTTGCTTTATCTTACCGCAAGTAGGCCCGATATTATGTTTGCTGTATGCGTATGTGCTCGTTATCAGTCTCAACCTAAGGAGTCTCACTTAGTAGCGGTAAAACGTATTTTCCGTTATCTAAGTTATACACTTGATTTTGGATTACTTTATCCAAAATCTAGCACGTATGAGTTAATCTCATATAGTGATGCCGATTATGCGGGATGCAAATCCGACAGGAAAAGTACTAGTGGCACTTGCCATTTTATAGGAAATTCTCATGTCTCTTGGTTTTCCAAGAAGCAAAATTCCGTATCACTTTCAACCACCGAGGCGGAATATATTGCCGCCGGTGCCGCGTGTGCTCAAGTTCTTTGGATGAGACACACACTTAAAGACTTTGGTATAAATTGTGATACTTGCCCTATCATGGTTGACAATCAAAGTGCAATATGTCTTTCCAAGAACCCGGTACACCATTCCAGTTCGAAACACATAGATGTCCGACACCACTTTTTAGATGATCATGTAGCTAAAAAGGACATCATTTTAGTGTACGTTGAAACCCAAAAGCAAATCGCCGATATTTTCACGAAACCCCTAAAGGAGGACTCCTTTGTGCGGTTGCGTCGAGAATTGGGGATTATGGGTGAATCCGAGATATATGATTCATGATTCATTCAATAATCTTGCATGCTATTATATTTCGAAATATTTCGTTCATGCTAGACTTATTGGATTTTTCGAGAATTCATGTGATATTGTGAATTTTTGCTCGAATTCATGTTTTGAATGTCGTATTTAAGATTTCGATGTTTAATGGGGTAGTTTAGATGATTATTGAGAGTTTTACAATATCGTCCAAGTGTATTGAGGAGAGAACTTGATTATCACTTTTTGGACTCTTTTAGTCGGTTTTAGTTCAACCACCAACCGACTAGATGTTCATCTAGTCGGTTAGTAGAAGAACTTAGACCGACTAACTCAAGCTTTTTTAGTTTCCTCTTCATTTTAACTTTTTAGTCGGTTCATGTTCAGTGACCGACCGACTAGATTGAGATCTAGTCGGTCAGTAAATGAACGCAGACCGACTAAATCTTGTCAGTAAATCTTGGATTCAGCCACTGTTTGAAACTAGTCGGTTCAAGCTCATTGACCGACCGACTAGATCATGATCTAGTCGGTCAGTGCTTGAAATGTGACCGACTAATTGTGTCAGGGACTGTTTGGTCATTTGCGATCTCGACCGACTTAAACTCAGTTTAGTCGGTCTGTTTTCATTCCAGTCGATCAATACCATTTCTCCCTCCGATCAAAACCCCCGACCCCTCGCTGTCTCTTCGTATTCCGATCGACCTCCGGCCGTTTTCCGGCCATCTCCGTCGATCTCCTCCGTCGGCCCCTCGTTCTAGGTGATCTCCTCTCTTTCTAGGGTTAGATTTCCATTCCTAGTTCTAGGGTTAGCTCGGTTTCTAGGGCTTCTAGGGTTTCTAGGGTTTCATTCTCATTTCAGCTAGGATCCTTTTGATTCGATCTCTTGTGTCGTGTTGTGCCGAGATTATGGCCCGAACACGTATCCCGATCACTCCGTCTAGCCCCTCTCCGATGACCGTAGATCAAAACCCTTCGGATCCCGAGCATCCAACCCCTCTGAAACACCGTGCCAAGACCACCCAACCTTCGTCGTCTTCGCCTCCTCTCAAGAAGAAGAGGACGACGACTGCCAAGCCTAGAGGTCAACCCAAGCCCAAGCCTAAGCCCAAGACCAAAGTTCTTGCCTCTCATTCTTCATTCCATACTCCTACCGATTCCGATACGGAGTATAACCCCGAGACCGAGACGCATAGGGAACCCACTCCTCCTATCCATCCCGAGTCTAGCACCCACCCTCGTACGTCTACCCGTAAGCCTAAGGGAAAGGCTCCGATGCCGGTGGGCGGTGTCGATATTTCGTTGTGTCGCGACGACCCTATGTGTCTCGCGGCGTACAACCGTATCGAACATTGCCCGCTGCTTCTGGAGCATTTCGTCCAGTTCAGTGACTTCCTAGGGTTAGCTGATCTTCTCTCGTCGTCGGGTCTCCTCGATTCCCTTCGCTATGACCCGAAGGCGAACCCCCACCCCTACCCTAGATTAGTAAAGCTTTTCTATGCGAATAGGATCCGGGGTCAGTACGATCAGACCCACTCTGTTGAGACGACCGTTTTGGGGACTCCTATAGTCCTCACAGCGGAAATCTTAGGAGAGATTTTGGGTATCTCTTCGTCTGGCCTCCTCCCCTCTGATATCTCTGTTGACGATATTTCTTCTCTTGATCAAACCATCCTTTCAGAGATTTTCCATCAGATCCCTCCTGCCATGATTGGCGTTCCATCTAAATCTTTTAAGCCGAATGCTTGGGTCCTAAACTTGATTCTGAAGTCGTGCTTGCTTCCCAAGTACGGCTCCTCATCTTTACCGTCCCAGCCCTTTCTGAAGCTTATCTATGCTATCTTTATGGGGAGCTCGATTAATTGGGCTCGCATTATACTCGATAAGATTGATTCTTTCGAGTGTATTCGCAAGTCCTCTAAATCGGCTCATATCCCATTTCCTTGCTTATTGACCCTCGTGTTTCGTCACTTCCGTGTCACGTTGCCTCGTGACGATGAGCGTCCCCTTGGTCCTCCCCTGAACGCGACTGCCGTCAAGAAATCTCTTGCGGCGCTTCGTCACGTTCAGAGGACGACACCTTCAGCGTCTGCCCCTGCCTCTGCCAGTGCCTCTGCTGCTCCCTCTGCCACCTTGGATGATGTTGTACGGTTACTTCGTCGTCACAAGTCTCGCTTGGCTCGTACCGAGGAGGTAGTCTGCCGTATGGCTCGTCTTATGGGTGTTGAGCTTCCTCCTTCCGTGTCTGAGGATGAGGAGTTAGATGAGATGGCTGAGGAGTACGTTGAGGAGCTTTGTCGTGCTTCGACTCGTGCCCCCGAGGGCACTTCTGCTGGTACTGCTGCTGCTGGTGCTACCACTTCCGGTGATGCTGTTGCTGCTTCGTCTGCTGTTGCCCCCGAGAGCACACCTGTTGCCGCCACTCCTGTGGTGGATACTCCGACTGGTGCTCCCGAGGCCACTACGGTTTCTACTTCAGAGGTTGCCACTTCTGCCGTCGTTCCTGCTGATCCAGTCACCTCCTCTGCTCCTGCTGAGCCTGCAGTTGCTTCTGATCCTCCAGCTGCCTCTTGAGTTTCTCCGAGGCCTCTCCTGATACTCATTGGATGATCTATCTAGTTGTGAGAGATGTTGGGTAGGATAGTGTGGGTGGCTATGTATTTTGGGTCATTTTGATGTCTTTTTGATATTTTTGATGATGATGTATTTTTGTTGACACTCCGATATCTTGTCATATGATGATGTATTTTTATGCCCCGATCAGTCGATCGATGTTTTGTATGTCGGTGATGTACTCTGCTTCATACTTTATATATATATATATATATATATACATCGCAGTTGACATCTCATTCTTTTGTGCAATTTATAATTCTTCATGTCTCTAATGTTTGATTTCGTCGCTCGACGACATTATCTTGGTTTAATAGAAATTCCTTCTATGGAAACATAGAATTGTTTTCCATGCACTAAATTAACCAAGAAATGTTGATATTGGAGAGTATATTCCATAACTCAATCCGTTAAATTGATTTGAGTTTTGATGATTTCGTTTTACGATTTTTCGACTTTGGTATCATTGACACGCCTTGATTCTACTCGTATTTTTCTCTTTGGTGTCACTTGAACCTTAGTCGCATTCTACGACTCCCGTGCTTTTAATTTGAGGCCATTGTTGTTGTCGTTGTTATCCTCCCGCTCTTTTTGCTTATGCCAAAGGGGGAGAGATATAATAATAACGATGTGGCCAAATGAAAATTTAGAGCATTTCTCCAAGAATCTAACTTGATGTGTACGATTCAGGGGGAGTTAAGATATATAAATGGATTTTCAAATCCGATATTTCAATAACCTACGTTTGGTATTTCATTAATTCAATAATCGATTCTCATTTAATATACTTCACTCGTCTGCTTGATGCGTATTATTTTTGTTTAAATTGGAATTAACGTGTCATCAATGCAGGGGGAGTAAGTAAATTTCATTTGAATTATTATTTTTGATTATTATTTATGTTGGTTTGTCATCACCAAAAAGGGGGAGAATGTTGGATATTGGACTCCCCGGATTTGGTTTTGGATGATGAACAAACATAAATATAATATGAACTAACACTTTGTGAGCGCAGTTATGGAGATCGTCGCCAAATTCACATGAATATCAATTACGACGTCTCAAGACTTCTCAAAGCACGTGATCGTATGCCTAAAGCTTCGTTGAAGCTTATGGACCATTTTAGAAGTCATGAAGATTCAATTGAAGCTTTTGAAGACGGTATCGTCAAGTTTTATTTATAGTCTTTAAGCTTCTATCGTAGAATGTTAAGCCTTGAGTAGGTCTTACGGTTTAAATCTTCATAACGCTCATATCTTAGCTCTAGGATCTTAGTAAAAGTCCATACAAACTTTCCCGAAGCTTCGCGCTTCGATTCACGACTTCTTGTGCATGTTGGTTCAAGAAGAAGAACTGACCGACTAGATAGTGATCTAGTCGGTCGGCAAAGCTTCTTGGACCGACTAGTTTCTGTCAGTTAATTCTAAGCTCTTTACTGTTTACAGTTAGTCGGTCTAAGTTGACTCACCGACCGACTAGTTTGTGAACTAGTCGGTCAGTGATGCTTCTGTGACCGACTAGTTGAGCTTTCCCTGAACATGCACATTTGAGCTTGAGCTACTGTTTATCATTAGTCGGTCTGTGCTCATTGATCGACCGACTAGTTGATGAACTAGTCGGTCAACTTTCCTTCTTAGACCGACTAGTTTAGTTTACTGTACATGCCAAATTTTTCACCATACTTACTGTTTATTGTTAGTCGGTCTATGTTCATTTGGTGACCGACTAGTTGGTGAATTAGTCGGTCAACATTTGTTCTTGGACCGACTAAGTCTAATTCTTCTCAGACTTCAGTTTTATCTGTTAGTCGGTCCACGTTGAGTAACCGACCGACTAGTTGTAAAACTAGTCGGTCAGCTACTCTTCTTAGACCGACTAGTTCCTTAGTCTGTACTTTGATCTTTTCTCAGTTTACTCATTAGTCGGTTTACGTTAATTGACCGACCGACTAGTTTGTGAACTAGTCGGTCGGTGGTTGTTCTTTGACCGACTAGTTGGGTTCAGAAAAGAGCCGTTGGAGCATTTAATGACTCGAATTTCTTTCTCTCTCTCCTCTATCCTATATATACTTGATGGGCTGCATTCATTGCTGCCAAGGCTGATATTATTGCAAGTTTAGAGATCAAGAGAAATCATTCCAAGTTCATTCAAAGCTCATTCTTTCCATTCAATAATCTCTCCTCACTCTTACTTCCAAAGAGAGATTCATTGAGTGTGAAGCCTTCCAAGCCAAGTTCTTGATTCTAGGTCACCAACATCCCCAAAGCTCTCCATCGCTGATCTACATCTTGGAGCTAGGGTTTGGTGCCACTTCTTCCCCAAAATCATCCTTGCCCTAATTCGTAAGCAATACTCAAGGCATAGGTATTTTGTTCGGTAAGAAGTTTTCTTATTTCATTTCATATTTGATTTGTAAGTTTCACTCTCGGTTGTGAGAGTGTGGTTGTGATCCCGGGTTGTGGGAGTCACAAATTACATTTTGTATGATTTGACTTGTGGAGGATTTTCACAAGTATTTCATAGTGGAAATCTTGAGTTAGGGTTTCTAACTCAAGTATCCAGAGGGGATCCGGGTGGTTGGGACGTAGGATCACCGGGAACAAGTCGGAGAGACTTGGGTGGATCCGAACCCAGTAACATCTCTTGTTAGCATTGTTAATTTTGTTGTTGTCATTCAATTTAAGCTTCCGCAAATTGATTTGGTAGTTGTTTGCATTATAATTAGGAATTATACTCCTTGTTATTTTTAAAGTACTATTCACCCCCCCTCTAGTACTTGTGCAGTAGCTTGTAGGGCATTACAGAGGGGGGTGGCCGTAATTGAAATCGAAACGCCCATCGGGGCGGGGCTTAATCATATGAATGTGCCGCATGACATCAAGATCTAGACGTGAGGGTCCTGCGGCGACGGGAAGATCACGGGGGATGAGGATATTAAACTGGGGGTAAGAAGCAATAATAGTGATAATGCCCCCACAACAGATCTTGCCCTTCCCGGCCCTGCTAATCTCGAGAAGCTTGTAAACAAGCCAATCGCCGGCATGGACTGGGACAGTCGGGGCCCTAAAGCTAATCTCATCATCATCACGAACAAAGGGGAAAGTCATGGCCCAGAGAATAAAAAGATCAGGGATAGTCACGGTGCCTGACTCGTCCCTGGGGAAAAATGCAGAGGATATGATCCTATGGTCCAGACGAAATATGGGATGGATGGTGGAGGAGGCCTTGGCCTTACCTCGGGGATAGCGAGGGAGTATGGTGAGGCGGAACCAAAATTTATCGACGTCAAATTCCGGGGGGTATCCGTAGTGTCGGATAGCGTCATTCCCTAAAAATAGGGAAACCAAATATATTGTTGATGGTATCCAGGTTGGTGCGGATGGTTTTGTTACGCACCCGGAAAATGACAGTCGACCCCGACTCACAAACGAGTGAGAAAAGAAATTCTAGTGTGAGTGACAGGTAGGATACAGCAGAGGCATTCAGGAAGGCCAACCAACCTAAGTTAGCAAAAAGAGTCTCGACCTCGGTGAAGACACCGAGGTCGACGAGTGATTGGGTGTGGGAAAACTTGGTTGATAGATGCCCCTGAGCGTCTAGCCTATGGTAGAAGTCCTTGTGCTCTTGGTTCCTAAATAGGTACCTATGCGGGCCCAACATGGGGTCCACAGGGGAGATAACAGGTGGGGGAGGGGCTAGTGTCAGTTCATGTGTGTGTGGAGGAGAACGTGTTTGTTTACGTCTCTTTCGAGACGGTTCCTCCTCCCGCAAGATACCCTTCCCCTTATCTCTATCCCGGGCCATGTGTGCGTGTGAGTGATGCAAATGAGTGTAAAATACTATCGAAGTGCACACACACGAACAATCAAGCAAATTAAATATCTAGGGTAAAAATTGAAATTTGAGAAGTGGAACGAAGTTACCCAGCAGAGATTCGAGTTCTTCGCTTGTAATTGACCCAATGCCGTGCAATAGGAGAAGTGTGGAGCCGCGGCACTCTTCTTCAACAAAAATTCGAAAATATTGTGGATTAGGGCTAGAAAAATGCGAAATAGGAGAGAGAGAGAGAGAGAGAGAGAGAGAGAGAGAGAGAGAGAGATGGAGAGATGGAAGGGGGAGGTGGAGAGAGAGGTTAATGGAGGAGTGGAGGACGTGGAAGATGAGTTTTTGGCTGTTGGGAGAGGGTGGAAGGCGAAACGACGGTGAAGAAAGCGATCGGGCGAGGGTTTGTGAACGGGTGGTTCGGGGAGATATTTATATGGTTTAAGTCGAACTGGTCGGGTGAGTTGTCACCCGATCGGTTGACTTAGGGGTCGAAATTTTTGGCTGAAGAGTTGATATAGGTGAACCGGTCGGTTGACATGTTAACCGATCGGTTGACCGCTCCACACATTTTCCCGAGAATTTAGGGTTTCTCACCGGTCCCTCAACCGGTCTCGCTTCTTGTCACCCGATCGGTTGACAAATTTCGAAATTTTCCCGAGAGTTTCCCCCAGGTCACCTGATCTGCCAACTGATCTCTTCTTTCCTCACCCGGTCGGTTCATTTAGTGGCAGACACGGCCGTTAGCTGATACATCCCAATCGATCGGTTGAGTTATCAACCGATCGGTTGGGGCCTTGTTTTCTGCAAAAACCCGCAAATCGCCTAAGTTCCACAACGGAAGTTCTTGCGGCTGGATTTATTTATAAAAATAGATAAAATAAAGTTAAAAAATAATCCTAAAAATTGAAACAAAAGTTTAGAGCATGGGTTGTCTCCCATGAAGCGCTTTTGTTTAACGTTGTTTAGCTCGATGCCCGTTGATGATGTTCATGGTGGGCGATACGGGTGATGCCCAAAATCCGGCATCTCTTCAACTCCAGAGCTTGTGGCTTTTGGTGTAGTCGGCGGCTGTAAGAAGATTCGCTCAACTACCCTCCCTTTGTCGACAGGATCCGGGGGCTTCTCCCTCAAATTGGCGTATACCGCCATCTTTTTCAGGATCCGGACCTCATCATCGGTGAGGTCCATGGGTTCTTTCCCTTTTCTCCTCGTAGGAGGAGCCTTAGGGAATCCGGGAGGGGTCACACGTCGCGCGACCGCCTCATTAGCAACTTCATTCTTTGGGGAGCCAACTTGCTCTCCAAGGTCCCCCAAGCTATCGGGGGGATTCCTCGAGAGTACTTCCCAGGCACTTGTTTCAACAGCTCTATCTTCTTCGTTCTCCAGCATACTGATACTAGGATCGTCCGGGGGATTTGGGTGCTTCATCGACAACCCCAAGTCAAATTCGACTCTTTCTTGGCCGACATTGAGGGAAAGCTTTCCATTCTTCACGTTTATCAAAACTCTGGCAGTTGCCATAAAGGGCCGTCCCAGGATAATAGGAGTATGCTTGTCTTTCGGCACGTCTATCACCACAAAATCAACCGGTACTTGTACTCCTCTCACATCGACGGGGAGATCGTCCACTACTCCCACCGGGCACTTGACCGAACGGTCAGCAAGTTGTAATGTCATGCCGGTGGGCTCCAAGTCTCACATCCCTATTCTCTTGTACAGCGATAGGGGCATTAAGCTAACGCTCACTCCTAGATCGACGAGCGCCCTCTGGATTTGCACTTCCCCAATAGAGCAAGGGATGGAGAAACTTCCTGGGTCTATGAGCTTGGGCGGATTTGTGCGCTGAATGAGGGCACTGCACTCCGCCGTTAACACGACCTTCTCTTTTCTGGATCCCCGTGTCACCAAGTCTTTCAGAAATTTGGCATACGAGGGAATTGTCTCGATGGCCTCGAGGAAGGGGATTTGTAAACTCAGATCTTTCACCATGGCAAAAAATTTACCATACTTCTCATCGATCTTGGCTTGGGCAAGCCGTTGTGGGAAAGGCACAACGGGCTTGAATACTCTTAGGTTCCCTTCCTCATCCTTTTTCTTCTCCTCTCTATGAACTCCCTCCGGAGTAGTTGGCTTGGACGACGAAGCACCGTCGTCATTTGATTTCTCAATTGGTCGTTCCACGACCAACTGTGCTTCCGGTCCTTTGGGGGGCATTCTCGTGGGTATTTGCGTTCCGCTCCTCAAGACGATGGCGGACACGTTCTCATGCTTATGCGTGAGTGCCAAGGTCCGATTTACCCCCCTCAGGTTCACCTCAGGCTGTGGCGGTAAAAGATTCTGTGGTCTCTGAAGGTTCGCCACTTGCAACCCCAGCTGGTTCACCTGATCAGTGAGGACTCTCTGTCCCATCTCCAGCTTCAGATTTATCTTCTCCTGGTTGGTAATGTATTGAGTCAAGAGGGACTCAACCGGAGAGATGGCCCTCTGCTGGCCGTATTGCTGCTGGGTAGGCTGCTGATTCCTAAGAGCATATTGTTAATACTGTTGTGGAGGTTGTTGCTGCTGAAATTGCTGCTGAGGCCTAGCCGGCTAATATATCTGCTGTTGTTGCTGAGCCGGCTGTTGATAAGGCGCTCGGTAGCTAAGGTTGGGATGATTCCGGTTGTTGGGAGAGTAGGCCGGGTTGGAGTTGGTCCGTGGTGAAAAAGGCGCATTCCCTGTAGGATTGTAAAACAATGCGCTCGCCTGATCCAATGGTGGTGAGATGTCACCACCGTCGAACTCTCCAAAAACTTCGGACTCCACCGCAGCAATCTGTTGTGAACCGGTGCCACCGACGCCTACCATCAATGCGAAGATATGGGTCGACAGCAAGTCAAACTTGCTTGACAATTTGTCGACGTCCTCGACCCTATGGATGCCTCCAGATCTAGGTGTGGCTCTCTCGTCACACCACCGCTCATTGTTGGATGCCATATTTTCAAGAATCTGTCCGGCATCTTCTTCGCTTCTCGACATGAAGGACCCTCCAGTCGCGGCGTCCATGGAAGATTTTAAATCGTCCCTCAACCCATTATAGAACAGATTTATGATCTGCCACTTGGGGAGCTCATGGTGGGGACATCTCCGCTGCATCTCCTTGTATCTGGTCCAAGCTTCATGCAAGGACTCGTGGCTGGCCTGGGAGAAGGAGGAGATCTCACTCCTCAGCTTCATGGTCTTCCCCGGAGGAAAGAACTTCGTCAGGAAGGCATTTGAGAGCTTCTCCCAGATGTTGAATGTATTCGGGTCCTTTCCCCTTAGCCATAGCTTGGTCTTATCTCGCAGAGAGAAGGGGAATAGCTTCAGTCGGATCACTTCAGTTGTGACACCGTTTATCCGGAAGGTGTCACATTTCTCCAAGGAGTCCAAGTGTTCAATCGGGCTCTCCATGGGTGCACCCGAAAATTGATCCCGCTGGATCCACGTCACCAAAGATGGCTTAAGCTCGAAGCTTTGGGCCGTAATAGCTGGAGGACGGATGGCGGAGGTGGACTCGATGGAAGGCATCGAGTACTCCAGCAGAGACTTGTGAGGTGGGGTGTTCTCCCCCATGGTTTCAGGATCCTCTCTTCTTCGCTTCTCGGCGGACAAACGCCTTAGGGTGGCGTTTATCTCTGGATCAACGGGGATCAAGTCATCGAGACTTCTTGAACTACTGCGCATGAAAAACAACAAACACCCGTGAAGCGAAAAGTGGGAAAGAAACAGATAAGATAAAAAATAAAAATAAAAATAAGAAGATAAAAAGGAAAAAGAAGAACGTGAAAATTATCGCGAGGTAGGGATGAGAGCTAGACACAAGGGTTCATGAAATCCTAAAATAACAAGCACGTTGCCTCCCCGTCAACGGCGCCATAAAGCTTGACGCCCCCAGGGTGTGTGTGGTAGATGTGTGCAATAATACGATTGGGGGCGTGAGATTTAAATATTTGTAACCGCAAGCGCATGGTGTTGTAGTGTGGCTTGGGGGTCGAACTCAGGGAGGCGTGGATGTGCTTGTGTCAAAGAGGATCAAACTCACCACATGGGCGAGCTAGCCCGGATCGAATGATGGGTTGTCACGGTAAATGGAATGCAAGGTATAGACAATATAAAGGAAAAACCCGTGACTTTGGTTTCCACCCTATCGAGCGACTCTCGCCGATACGGCCTATGGGTAGGATAGCGATCGGAATTAGGGTCTAATGGTGAGACGTTGCCTCTAAGAGTGGTACCAGCGTCCCATGGGCCCGATATTCCGGTCGGTGCCCAGGATGATACGCCGGACTTCCCGGGTTCGGTCAGTGGGTACTCCCGTGTCCATTAACACTGACCGACTCCGGGAGCACTAAGCTCGCAACGATAACTCCCAACGTCTCATCCTGCCGCTCCCGCGCGCTAGGATTCGACGTCTACGCTAAGGGCGCGAGCTATGGCTAGGGAGTCAACCGCCAAGTTTATTCCCCCTTGGCCCGACGGTCAAAGGCGGTCTTTTTCCCACCGATGACAATAAAACACCCGGCGTAACCATTAGATTCCTAATCCCTATCGATTTCCTAGTCCTATGGACGCATCGGGAAGAGCCCACGAAGGGGTTTCCGCCAAAATCCCAGATTTGGGAACTACTCACACATATTTAGTAAAAAGCGATCTAAACAGAAATCGACCGTAAAAATCATGATCAGACAATAGAAATGCAATGGTAGTAAAGCAATTAAGATAATACTAAAGTTTGACAAAGATCTGAAAACTTACAAAAACTGGGAAATTACAGCCGTCACAAAATGAAGAAAACAGTAAAAAATAACCAACTCTCGTTTCTGGAAAACCTAGGGTTCTATATATAGGAAAAGATATCACCCGATCGGTTGACAAGTCAACCGATCGGGTGATCAGCTTCAAACTTTGGCAGCGAGATGCGGGACTTCACCCGATCAGGATGAACCGGTCGGTTGAAACATGGATGTGACCGGTTGGATCTTGGTGCCGACCGGGTGAGGAGACCGGTTGAATCTTCGTGTCTTGGCTTTAGAGATTCAGCTACAGGTGAACCGATCGGGTGAAAGTCACCCGATCGGTTGGCAATCACCTTCGAATTCCAGAGAGTTTGGGCTTTTGACCCGGTCACTGAACCGATCGGGTGACTTCTTGTGAGCTCCAAGCTGCTTCCGGGTGGTGCACGCGTGCATCACCCGATCGGTTGAAGATGACCAACCGACCGGGTTAGGGGCTGAAAGATGATATCATCATCGTTTGACCCCCTGGATCACGCGTGACTCCTCCAGTTGCTCCGGGGACTTGCGATATCGTCGTTTTATGTCCCCTATGCCAGTAAACTCCAGCAAAATACGGAAAACACAGAAAGTGAAATAAAACAAGAAAACACGAGAAAACGACTATAAGACGGCGGTAAAATACGGAAAAACACGGAAGAAAACGTGCGCAAATATATGAAATATAAACGCACGTCAATTACAGCAAGGAAACATATATGATAGCTTATGCAGGCATGATATGTCCCATTCCAGATTCAAGATTTTGGCCAAAGACTCAATATTCAGCATTAATGCCCTGAACTTATAAGAAGCAGCCAGGAAGGCCACCCAAGAAGAGGAGAAGAGGAGAGTTTGAAGCTGCGCCTAGTCAAGGTTCTAGAAAGGGCCAGATTCAAAAATGTCAAAGGTGTCAAGAAGAAGTAAACAACAAAAGGAGTTGTAAGAATGATATGGTGCCCAAGCCAAGTACCAAGACTGGAAATCCTATAGGAAGGCCACCCACTCAACAAAGAGAGCTCAGCCAGCTTGAACAACCAGACTTTGAGTCTTTATTGAAGGGGGCTGGTATCAATATCAGTCACAGTAATCCCAAAAATCATCCAGTGATGACTGTAGTAAGTTATTTATTATGATGCAAGGAGTATCTAAATAGTGTTTGATTATTTATGTAACTTTTTGAACAGCCAAGCAGGCAGCAAGGTCCAACCAATAACCAAAGTACCATCGCTAGAAGAATGCATCAGCATCAACAATTTCCCAGCAATCCTCCAGAGATAACTTCTGTAAGTTATTTATTATGATGCAAGGAGTATCTAAATAGTGTTTGATTTTTTATATAACTTTTTGTACAGCCAAGCATGCAGCAAGGTCCAACCAATAACTGAAGTACCAATGCTAGCAGAATGCCGCAGCCTCAGCAAGTTCCCAGCAATCCTCCAGAGACGACTTCTTTAAGTTCTTTATTATGATGCAATTAGTATCTAATAGTAGTTTGATTCTTTATTTATATGTTTGTATAGCCAATTGTGCAAGAATTTCCAAGGAATATCCAAAGTACCAATGCTGACAGAGTGCCTCAGCATAATGCTCCAAGAAACGCAGGAGGAAATTTACAAACATCCAGTTCTACCAGTTTGCCCCATCATCATGTTCCAAGATTTCTTCATGTGCTGAATGCAGTAAGCTCAGTATTTTGATGTAATTAGTATATAATATGTGTTAACTTGTTTATGTATATGTTTGTATAGCCAAGGATGCATCAAGGTGCAAACAGTTTTCAAAGCAGTGTGCCACAACAGCATGATCAAAGCAATTGCCCATTCAATTTAGAAGCAGGAAGTGCCAGTAGTTTGCACCATCATGCTCCAAGCAATGCACCTAGAAATGCTCAATTTGTAAGTGTACAGCTCCAATTATTGATCATTTCAATAAAAAATAGCTTCAATATTTTATTTCTTTAATGATCAAACTGTCTCTGTACATCTCCAATTAATGATCGTCTAATAACTCAATTTCTGTTAAATATGTGTAGAACACTCATTAACATGGGTCTGCAGCAGCACGCAGATATGGAATTAAGAAGAAGAAAAGGTCATCTCATCAATTTCAGACTCCAGCTATTCAGAGGCCATTAATGGATGATGGGCTGTATACAGAATTTTAGATGGGGAGTAGAGATGGAGAGCTGAATCCAGAATTTCAGATGCCAGATAGAGAAGCAGTACAGACTCCAGTAGCTTCAGTACATAATATGATTTTATTCAACAAAAATGTTCATATATATAAATAGTAAAGGAAGATGGAAGTTAGGGGAGCAGTGGAGCATGCCTTTTTTTGTAATACCATGACTGGGTACTTTTTTCTGTATAGGTCCCATTATGTAAAACCTTGACATTGTGTTGGTGATTTTGGATCATCATGTGTGCTATGTTTGTCTCATTTCACTTTTTATGTGTATATGTTTATCTAATCACTATAATATATGTTTTGTAGCTCATTGGCAATGTGATTTTGTAGCAACATGATTTGAATTTTTATGAAGCTCATTACAAGTGTATAAATATGATATATCATGCTCTGGCAGTGTGTTTCCAGTTCAATGCTCATTAGTATCCATTTCTGGGCTACAATGTGATGTGGGTTTTGTTATGCAATTGGTTTTTTACATTCCAGTTCAAAACTTCAGTTCAATGCTTGCCAGGTTCAATGCTTGATGGTTTGTTTAATGCTCCAGTTCCAGTTCAATGCTCCAGTTCAATTTCTGAGCATATATATGTGTTTGCAATATAGGTGTATCATTGCAAGGTTCAATGCTTGAGGCAAGGATATTATATGATATATTTTCATTTGCAAACTAATGAGCATATACTAATGAGCATATATATGGTTCAGGCAATGATACTAATGAGCATAACAATTCAATGCTTCAGTTCAATGCTTCAGTTCATTGCTTCAGGCAAGGATACAATGAAATTAGATTAGTTTGCAAATTTTTGCTGAAATTCTATTGCAAACACATATATATGGTTCAGGCAAGGATACTAATGAGCATAGCAAGAATACTACTCAATTTTCATTGTATCTGGTTCAGGTAATGATGATAGAAGCTGGAAATATGTGTTTGTATTATGTTCTCAATAATCACATTGTTGGCTATTTGTACTAGGGGACCCCTTTGTAATATGTGTGGAGAAACATTGAATATGACTCATCTTAAAAAAACAGAGATTTAGAGACAAATAAGTAAAAGATGTCTTAACATTTTTCCTTCAGCATCTCTACATGGATACAAATTTTCAGAAGCATGCTGACTACACATTTTCATAACAAGATCACTGCATCTTGTTATTACTAAACATTAACATAAGAAACATAACAACAATGAGTGCCAACAATCCCTACGTAATGTATTTGTTCTCATTAAGGTTGCTCTCAATTTTGACTGTGCTTCTCTCTAACTTTCCTATTGCCGTCTCCAATCGATTCTCTCTATCAGCCTCATCTCCTACAACGCAGTGGAAGTAATGTCCAGCCTGCTCCTTCTCTCATTCTCATCAATTAAGTGCAATATCACCATTCTTGACCATTCCGAGTGCGATGGATCCTTCCATAGAAAGAACGAGCATCTATTCTCACGCGCACTACAATTCCAAAATATCCTTCCTGGATTTGATCGGGTCCATGAATTCTTCCTCGGTGTCCGCAACCCACAATTGCATATCTTGTCATCCTCTCTATCAGTTTCCATTTCAGTTCTGTTGTCCTCTCTACTGCGAGCTCTGCTAGTTGCGCTATCTCCATTACTCATGTTCTTCTTTTCACTGCAAACAAAAATTAGAACTTTGTCAAAAAACGTTTCATTAAGAGTTCATTTGATGGTAGAACCTGATTGCGATGAGAGCCCCCTTTCTGATCTGCCGCCTTGTGTTTCTGTCTTCAACCCTTAAAAAACCCTGATTTCGTTCCCAATTTCTTTTGCATTTATTTTGCTTGGCAGTTTGGGTGATTTGGCGTGCTTTATTAAGGAGAGGAGAGGTAATTTTGTCCCCTAATCTTCACATGGGCTCAGATAGACGTCAACTTATAAAAAGGTATCACGTTTAACCCGCTCCCTAACGTTTGAGTTTAAATATTAACAACTTAAACATTCATGGTATTAAGATGAAAGCGGCCCCAAACGTTAGGGTATTTTTATGTCAATACCCCTTCACATGAATTACAAGCTTTGTCATTGCCAATTAGACATCTCTCCCACCTATTTTACGGGAATGTCATTGGGATTTATGTATTTTGCCCCGCAAACATTCTTTTTGCGATTTAATCCATTGCCTCTTCCCATGTACCCCCGACGACACACACACGCACACACACGCTTCTTACTTCTTTTTGGTTGCGCGTGTGCATCACATATGATGTCTGGATTTTTTGACCCGTGCACTCTGTGCATGGGTAAAGAAAAATATTTTATTTGAACATCTATTATATATTTCCGGAGTTTGTCTTGCTAGGCAGGATTTGTCCTATGAGGTATATTTGTTCCATGTGGCAGTTTCATATTACCACATGCTACATCAACTCCAATGCACTCAAAATCAACCCAAAAAGGACCCAAAATCATAACCACAAGCTCAAACGACACCCAAAAACAAACCCAACTTCGTACTCCCAATCAAAAAATCCCAAGACCACAAGACGATACTCACAATCACACAAACTCTTCCCATTTGAACCGGTTTGAACCTGTCGTCCTTATTGTGTGAGTGTTTTTTTGACGGTTGCCAGGACACTTTTGGCACGTGTTATCCCTAGCATCGTTTAAAACCGACACAATGGACCTGCATTCCAAAAGCAACTATCTTAATAAAATCCAGCCCATGGCCAATCACCATACGTCACCCTCTTCCACGCGGATCCCGGGTCTACAATGTCCATTACTTGTCCCGGTACACAAGTACTCCGTCACTGACATATGGGTCCCACTAAAAAAATCAAACTTGGACCCCACACGTCAGCATCTCGCTCTGCCGTATTTGCGATACAACGCGGGTTATCCACAGTGGATCCGATAGCTCCTCCCCAACGCTAGCCGGTAAATTCCACTCGGCGAAGACGAAACCAAAACCCGCACTAGTCCAAAAGTCGTCGACTCGTCGTCCTCACTCACTCCTCTCCACACGGTTAAACCCCAAGCGGTCCACCGACGGTAGCCGGTGAACCGGTCACCGGTGCCCCTCCCACTCCCCCCCCCCGTTAGAAACCCAAGTTGCCGACTTCCCCTTTCTATCTCCTCCGTCCCGCGAGTCAGCGTATCTCTTCCCCCATTAATCCCATTAAAATATTGCAACGCGATGGAGAGAGAAATTGATTAAATTGAGATTTCAATCTATTTTTTAAATCCAACCGAGAAGAGCAAAAAAAAAAAGCATCGACAGCGAAAGAGAGATCCGAGGGCTTCGGTCTCCGATCGGATGCTCGATGTCGAGGATGAAGCATCTCCTACGGAAGCTCCACATAGGCGGAGGTGGCGGAGGGCCGGCCGCCGCCGGCGGGATCGATGATCAGCACGATCGCCTGCTCCCGCCGGGCGATCCCAGGCCGAATCTATCACCGATCGTGTCCCCGAATCCGCCAACTAGTTCGTCGCCCGCTTCGAGCTCGTCGTCGTCGTCGTTGTCTTCAAGGGGGGTCGTCTCGGATTTGGGTAGCGGAGCGAGGTTGGATCCGGTTGCGGAGGCGGCGGCGGCGGCGGAGTCCTTGGGGGGCGGTAGCGATTTTAGTCTCTTTGAGGAGGAGTATCAGATGCAGTTGGCGCTGGCGCTGAGCGCGTCGGATCCGGCCGGGGTTGAGGATTTGGACTCGGTGCAGATGAAGGCAGCGAAGAGGATGAGCTTGGTGAGCTCGGCGGCGGCCGAGGCCGGGGTCAAGAGCGGGAGTTGCGAGGAGAACATGATGGAGTTTCTATCGCTTCGGTATTGGGTTAGTTTCTTGATTGACTGATTCTGAATTTTAGAGTTAGTTGATTAGAGTAGTCTGCATTTGCAGATTGTTTATGTTTAAAAAAAACTTTGTACGACTTAAATTAGCCACGTAAGCTCTTGAATTTTCACTAATCGATAGTTCCATACTTATAGAACCATATGTTATGCTTAAATTAATGGTGACAAGAAGAAAAATTGGCTTTTTTGAATTTATGCTTGTTTGTGGTTCTCTTGCAATCTGGCATATATGCATAGAGTAGTAGGGAATTATTAAAAATGATGGCTTGTAACATCAAAATATGCATTACCAACACAGTTGCATGTTGTCATATTCTGTGACTTCTATGGATTTGTTGATGGGCGTTCTTGCAATTTGTGATAAATTTAGAATTCTTGTTAGAAGTACGGGTGAGCTTAGAAACCCTGTGCATATCACTTATGTTTTGATATGCAGCATCAGTTGTCTACACGTGCTCTTGATTCTTATTGATACTTTCCATGCTTGTAGAACTCTATGTGATTTTATGATTAGACATACAGATAACATTAGGTATGTTAGAGTTATTTGAAACATATCAGTGTCAATATCAGTGGGATTATGCTTTTCCGCAAGCTGGCATCTACATGGAATGACTAGCAGAGTATATTTAGTCACCCACAGAGACCATGCATTGAGAACCATATACACCCATCAAATAACAACAATGGCTCAATAGTTTTGCTTCCGATTTCGGTTGTATACATGCTTTTTCCTACTTGAGAAATCCTAAAACAGAATTAGGTTTAGTGTTGTTTGAGAAAATCTAGTCTTGATGCTTGAGCAGTGCAAATATCAGATTGTTCTTCAGAATATTTGAGTACGTAGCTATGGGCTGTTGCTGCAAGCCAGTTCAAATGTTGTTAGACTTGGAACTATGGGCTGGTGCTACAGTCAAGTCCAACAATGTGTGATTTGCGGTTTTCTTCGGTTTATACGAGGGCATGAGTCCAGTTTGTGAGTTTGTTTATAATTAGCATGATTGGTCGAACCAAATTCTCTAAACATTTTATGAAAACCTAATGCTGAATTGTTTGGTTGCAATGAAGTCCTATAATTTTGAGATCCTTATTCTTCAGTTTGTTGAATTGCATATATGATGATTCAAACATCTAAGATTATGTTTAGATGACTGAAAAAACGAAAGATATCGTTATAAGTGTAGTTTGTTGTATATCATGCTTATGTTACACAAACACCGAAACAGAAACATTGTCACGACATGACACAACTGGAATCACATATATGATAGTCCTAAGATTGTAATGAAGGACCGAATAGAGAAGACAATGTTATAAATTTACTTCCTTGTATACCACCAAAGTCTTATGGGTTGTTCTTTATAGAAATCTCTAATTGGAAAGGCTTAGATGTAAATGATGAGAACAATGACACTGAACCATTTACCTTGATTTTTTGGGGCCTAATTATGATAAAATATATGATAAATCATAGTATACTCAAAACTTGTCACAACTGATACAATGAATACATTATACAACTCAACATGTTATAAACTTTTCAGAAGATTGATGATATATGATTTAGAGGGATTGCATTCTTACCCTTTCTCCACATACATATAGACGGGAATGTTGGGTGGATGATTTGTGCTGGAAGTTGGAGTAGAGTTCTTATGTTTAGTTTTATGCTACAAAATAGGTAGATTGTATTTGTGTAGAAATGATCTTGGCTACATTCCACAGCATTCGACCGTCTCATGAGCTACACGTAAAGTTATTTCCTCCCAAGAGTTTTAGCAGGTCATATATGATCGCTAAAAGATACATGCACCACTAGGCAACACACACTAGAGATGGTGAATAGTATAATGGCAAATTTTAAATCTAATTATGAAATTCTTGCAAACACGGAATTATAAAGCAAGACAATTAGCAAATCCAGAAGAGACAATCACAATCGTGAACAACATGATATACCTTGATTCGACAAATGCCTACTCCAGTCCCACACTCTTTTCAGAGTCTTATGGATTTTTCATTATCAAGCCTTTTCCAAGGCAACCCAAATATAAGTCACACTTTTCCAAGTGTCACACTCTTTTCCAAGAGCCTATCTTTTCCAAGACAGCACACACAATCTTTTCTAAGATTGCAAACCCTATTCCAAGGGTATCACCTCTCTTTCCAGAGAGAACTCTTTCACAACCCGAAAGCTAGGTTTTCCAAATGAAACAAAATAAGAAAAAACAATCTTTCTATTGTCTTGATTAAATCTATTGTCTTGATAAATGTACTTACTAACGTGAAGTGCAGTGGCAATGAAGATTGATTGTCTAAGTGCTAGAATGAGCTTTGTGCACTTGTGGACTTCCTTTGAACTTTGGAGTTCAATGCAACATCAAAGAAGCTCTAAGGGAGAATGAGAGAGTTGAAGAGATGAAGCTTTGCACTAAGTTTTTGACTCACAAAAATGATCTCTTTTCTGTGTGTATTGGTGCCAAAACTCTCCCTCACAATTATGCTTAAATACTCTCTCAATCGTGTACAAAACCAAGAAAACGGCCCAGAAAATCACAGTCTTACGGCTATAAATAGGGAGAATTCCTAGTCATCAGACGTCTGAAGAAGTGTTTCCAGACGGGTGGTGAACTGTTTAGTCGTCTGGTCATCATTCTTCAGATGGCTGGAAGTGAGTTAGTTAAGGAACTGAATGAAGAACCAATTCCAAGCAATCAGACGTCTGAAGACGACTTAACAGATGTCTGATGCATTATTCAGTCGTTTGTCAAGTCTTCTTCAGACGGCTGCACATATGTAGATGACAATAACATAAAGTTCACGAAAACTAACACCCACTATTCAATCGTCTGGAGTTCAACAGTCAGACGTCTGATCCACTATTTAGACATCTAGCCAATGAGCTTCAGACGACTGAAACAAGACTGTCTTTAGCAAGTTAAAGCTGACAAATCAGCCGTCTGGTTAAGTTGGTTAAGAGTTTTAGACGTTTGATCCTTTGCTCCAAAAGCACTATAAAGAGTGTTTTTCGCAAGTGATCAAATGTGATGAGTTTTAGACTAAATATATGATACCCTAAGATGGAAAAGATGCATATGAGTGTGTGCGCGCATCTAACCAAGTCATACAAGTATTTTACTAAATAAAGAGCAAAATACATAAAAAAATAAAAAATGATTTACAATATGCTTCATGATTCTTTATGGCTTCAATGATCCATTGGTCCATGCCTTGGGTCCATCAAATCATCACCAATTGGTTAGTCTCCCCCTTGATATCAAGATTTGAGGTCTCGGTATCGGTTTCGGTATTGGTATCGCTCTCACTAAAATTTAGGTTTCGGTTTCGGAATCGCTTGTTTTGTCGATTTCGGAAGTGAGTTTCGGAATGGCAAACTTGTAAATAAGTTAGTCTGTGTACTGAGCAAAGAGGTCTGTTCGCATAACCATAAAAATTTAGTGCTTCTACTTATATTACGCATTTTGCAAAATATACTTCATTTGTTTACAAGTTTGACATTTTGGAGTAGATTTAGCAAAATGTCTAATGTGATTAGCAGCACTATTATTAGTGCGTTGGGCTATAGACTGCAGTACGACTCTCCCCACGACCCCCCTTCTTCCATCTTTCCCGTTCTACCCTTTTTCAGGCGGCAGATGAGAAAAGAGGGCCGCGACATGCGGCGATGACGAGGTGACGTGCGGCGATGATGAGGCGACGGACGTCGACGCCAACACCGACGTCGACGCCGATGGGGTGAAAGCGGTAAGTCTTCTCACCTTTTCTCTTTTATTTTATTTTTATATTTCTTTTTTCCCTTCAATTTTCTTGTGTCTGCTGTGTTTTCATCGGGTTTCTTACAATTTTTCACGAGGGGGATTGTTCACTCACGGATGGGAGGATTGTGCACTCACATGAGGATTGATCACTTCATTGCTTTCTTCAATAATTTTTTGCTTCCTTTTCATCCTCTCTTCGGCCAGTATCGGCCGATATCGTTTAGTATCAGCCGAAACCGAGACTTATACCTAGTTTCGGTCTCGGTAGCCACCGAGACCAAAACGATACGGCCGATACGCACAAGTATCGGTTGAAACCTAAAACCTTGCTTGATATAATCAATATTAATTATCTGAAACTAAAACATTTTGAAACATTAGTATCACATATTGTGGTGATCATCATCAAAATTATATTGGGCTTACTGACCAATGTCCAACAATCACCCCTTTTTGATGATGACACCCGTTATGTAAAAATATACATTAAAATCATACTAATGCTCCCATATGCATGCCAATTATAAACAATTGAGATACCAATTTAAATCAAATAAGAAACATAATGCATATAATAGGCTATACGTAAAAACAATGATCAAAAATACCAATTTCAATAATACAATAAAGAAATACCAATTGTAACAATTGCAATGAGACAATTGAAAAATCAAGCATACATTTTTACATAATCACTTCTTTCTCCCCCTTGTCATTGTCAAAAAGGTGGGGTGGACTTGAATATAATATTCCCATTTGCATTAAAGTCTCTCCCCGTTAAATACATGACAATAGATGTGAGAGATAGAAATGTATGATTCCAAGTGAAAAATTGAAAGTTGGTATCAATTCACTATGCCATGCTCTCCCTAAATCATATAATAGGTCAAAATTTGACTCTATGAATCAATTACAAATATGGGACATGTGCCTAAAAGTATCAATGCATTGATATAAAATATGAAGCACTTGTACGTTGATACATGCCATTGTTGTATAAAAGATAATCATTCCAAGAACAAACATTGTCAAGATGAAATTGATACAATATCCAACAATGTTTGGAAATATCCCAAAATCATCAAAGAGATGAAATTATGCTTCAAAATAATTTGATATATATATATATAGATAGATATAAATATATCAAATTATTTGATATAAATAATTTGACTAGGATCCATTCGGATGGATCAAACATGCGGATCCATCCAAGTGGAATTTAAAGCTAGACAATGTAAATAGAAAATCCGACCGTTGGATGTCATCTAACATGTCTAAACTAGCTCCAAACAAAATTTCAACTAATTTGGACATGTTTTGCACATGCATCAAGTGGTTGCAAAATCGATGTTTTTGAATAGTTATAAAATCGGCTAATTTTGCAACCACTTGATGCATGAGCAAAACATGTCTAAAGTAGTTGAAATTTTGTTTGGAGCTAGTTTAGACATGTTAGATGACATCCAACGGTCGGATTTTCTATTTACATTGTCTAGCTTTAAATTCCACTTGGATGGATCCGCATGTTTGATCCATCCGAATGGATCCTAGTCAACATATATATATATATATATATATATATATATATATATATATATATATATATATATATATATATATATATATATATATAGAGCATAAAATCTCCTCCCATGTCATACATGGACACTATATACATATATGACAGAATCCCATTAGTTCCCATTTTCATGAACAATTTGAAATTTTTTAAAGACATGAAAATCACATAATAGATGGGTATGAAAATGATAAGAAATAGCATAATACCCATGCAATCAAGCACATGTGTGTGAACCTATGCATTAGAGAACCAAACACAAGAAGAGTTTGACTTCCTAATATAATCACACGATGTGATCACATCCCTAAGCAAGGTGTTAATGTAAATATCCATCTCTTGCGCACTAATATTAGTGTGAATCTAAAGACTCATGGATTTTCTAGGCAAGAGTTATGCCTTAACAAGAGGAGTGGATGTGGCATGCATGTGTAAAATTTTAATTTCTTGGCATGCGAAATATGAGGGGCTTGCCTCTTGGCATAAAATGAAGCAGTTTCATTTTCCCTTACCACCTTGTGTTGAACATGCTTCTTATGAATGTTATGAATGCTATTGTTGTATAATAAAGCATGTTGGTTCTTCTTTGGTGTTTGGACAAATGGTCTTGTTTTTACACTAAAAGAAAATGAAGAGCTTGGTTTAGATACCACATTATGTATAAATCCCAAACCCTCTATGATTTGCCGGATGTTGTTTTCTAATCAAATCGTGGAGTGAATCCCTAGCACTAACGAAGCTTTTGAGCTTACGGGATTCCTCTCCGCATTTCAACAAAAGTTATTGATTGCAAAATTCTAATCATGGGTTTCAACTTTCAATTTATTATTTAATTTGTTCAATTCGTTAACTTGAGAGAGTTGAGTGTCTCTATCAATAGTGTCACATGCATGCATAGATGAAGCATTTACATTAGAAGACTCAAGCTCATGCAATTTAATTACGATATTATCATATTTAGATTGCAATGAAGAGGAATTTGCATTTGTTTAGCTCATCATTGCGAAAGTTAAGCTCCTCATTGGATAGCTTAGGCTCTTCATCCTCTTCATCATCGCTTGATCTTGAACTTGAGTTTGAGTATGCTTCATCGACATCGAAGGCCATGAAAGCCACATGCTCGGTAGGTACTTCAGAGTTGCTCCATTCTTTCATGTCACCATCATTGATCGTAGAAGAGATGACATTTTTCATGTTGACTCATTCTTTTACTTCCTCATCGGTTGAGCTAGAAGAGATTGCTTCATCCATCGCCATGAGGCACACGTGAACATCCTCATTCTTGGTTACACGCTCATCTTCTTCATCGCTTGAGCTATCAGACGACGATGAATCATCCCAAGTTCCAACTAAGGCCAGGGTTTTCTTCTTCTTGTACTTGGCCTTGTAACATTTCTTACATTTCCTCTTATATTTTGTCTCTCTTTTGTTGGGGGCAATCAGTAGAAGTATGGTCTATACCCTGACACTTATAGCAAGTAATAGTTTTGTTAGAATTTTTCGTAAAACTTTAACAAATCTTTACCTTGAGCTTTCTTCATGAATTTCACGAGTAGTTGCGCAAGCTCTGCTATATCTCTGTTGATCTCACTCTTCTCATCGTCTCCTTTATCCTCACTTGAGACGTGTTTGAACTTCTTTCTCCATGCAATCTTGTCCTTTGTGACCTTGAATGCAATCTCCTTTGGTTTTGGCTTCTCATTGAACATAGGGATTTGAGGTTGCATGCAATCCTTCTTATGTTGAAGCCACACTTCATAAGCCATAAGGTTTTCGATGCAATACTCAACAGTATATGTGCTCAAGTTATTTGATTCCTCGATAACGTTGGCCTTGGACTCCCATCCGCTGTAAGAGATGACAAGATCTTTGTCACTCTATCTTTCATCGATATGACTTTTTCTAAAGCATCAAGTGCGATCACAATCTCTGTGAACCGGATGAACATCCATTTGATGTCTTCTCCTTTCTGCATCTTGAAGAACTCATGTTTAGAACGAAAATCACTAACTTTTGATTGCTTTACCTTCGAGTTCCTTCTTGGGTGACTTGGAGAATATGCCAAATTTCATTCGCGGATTTGCACATTGAGATGCGATTGAATTCATTGGCATCCACGACGCAATAAAAAGTCGCCATCGCCTTGACATTCAACTTGATCGCATCGTTCATCGGCTTTGTTTTCTCATTCGCGACCTTTGTTGTCTCCTCATACTCCTCGGTAATATCCCAAAGATCTTGGACTCAACCAAATTATCGTCTTTTGCTTCCAATAAGGATAATTGGTGCCATTGAAGAAGGGATGTAGATCTAGCGGTAGATTGTTATTCTGTATGAAAGCTAGATGTAGGAGCCGATGCCATTATTGCTGGAGTGTTTCAACTAAGCTCCGATACCAATTGTAGGATCGCTAAAAGATACTTGCACTACTAGGCAACACACACTAAAAGGGGGTGAATAGTGTAATGTCAAAATTTAAAGCTAATTATGAAATTCTTGCAAATGCAAAATTATAAAGCAAGACAATTAGCTATTCCACACGGGACAATCACAAACAACATGATATATCCTGGTTCGACAAATGCATACTCCAGTCCCACACTCTTTTCAGAGTCTTGTGGACTTTCCACTATTAGGGCTTTTTTAAGGCAACCCAAATACAACCCACACTTTTTCAAGTGCTACACTCTTTTCCAAGAGCTTATCTTTTCCAAGATAGCACCCACAATCTTTTCCAAGATTGCAAACTCTATTCCAATGATATTACATCTCTTTCCAGAGAGCTCTTCCACAAACAGAAGCTATGTTTCACAAATGAAACAAAATAAGAAAACACAATCTTTCTATAGTATTGATTAAATGCACTTACTAACGTGAAGTGCAGAAGCAATGAAGATTGATTGTCCAAGTGCTAGAATGAGCTTTGTGCACTTGGACTTCCTTTGAGCTTTGGAGTTCAATGCAACATCGAAGTAGGTTTAAGGGAGAATAAGAGAGTTGAAGAGATGAAGCTTTGCATTAAGTTTTTGGCTAACAAAAATGATTTTTTCCTGTGTGTATTGGTGTCAAAAACTTCCTCACAATTGTACTTAAATAATCTCTCAATCGTACACAAAAACCAAGAAAACGGCCCAAAAATCACAGTCTAACGTATATAAATGGGCAGAATTCCTAGTCATCAGACGTCTGAAGAAGGGTTCCTAGACGACCGATGAACTGTTCAGCTGTCTGGTTATCCTTCATTAGATGGCTGGAAGTGTGTTCGTTAAGGATCTGAATGAAGAACCAACTCCAAACAATCAGACGTCTGAAGAAGACTTGACAGACGACTGATGCACTGTTCAGTCGTTTGTTCAGTCGTTTGTCAAGTCTTCTTCAGACAGCTGGACATATGTGGGTGAGAAAAACAGAGAGCTTATGAAAACTAACACACATTGTTTAATCGTTTGGAGTTCACCCGTCAGGCGTCTGATCCAATGTGCAGACGTCTGGCCAATGAGCTCCAGACGGCTGAAACAAGGATGTGTCTAGCAAGTTAAAAGCTGACATGCCAGACGTCTGATGAAAAGCTTTCAGATGTCTGATCTTGCTCCAAAAGTACTATAAAGAGTGTTTTGGGTAAGGATTCAAATGAGATGTGTTCTAGACTAAATTTATTATACCTTAAGATAGAAATGATGCATATGAGTGTGTGTGCATCCAATCAAGACATACAAGTATTCTACTAAATAAAGAGCAAAATACATATAACGATTTACAGTATGCTTCATGATTCTTCATGTCTTTAATGATCCATTGCTACATGCCTTGAGTCCATCAACCTATCACCAATTGTTTTCTCCCCTTGATATAATCAATGTTAATTATCTAAGACTAAAACACTTTGAGACATTAGTACCACATAATGCGATGATGATCATCAAAACTATATTAGGCTTAATGTCCAATATCCAACAGGTCAGGCCTCTATTTACCAAGATATATCATTATGTTAAGCATATCTCTACATCATCTTTTCTGTGATATTAAGTCAAACTATCGCAGGTCAATCTTTGGTTATGTCGTGACAGTGATGGCTGGGTCTTGACAGCAAAGGATTGGAGGTTTTCATGTTTAACAACGACACTTGCAATATTATCGACAGTAGAGGTAGCAAACATTGGTTGTCAGTTGTCGCGAGTTAAATGTGTACAAATTGTGGATTGGTGGTGATCTGTGTGTTGGATTTGGGTTGGTAAATGGAAAGAGCTTACACATTAGATAGCCAACTTTAGGGTACTGATGCGTTTCTGGGGAGTTTGGCCCACTAGGGGCATTTTGTAATTTCAAAAATTATGGGAAGCTTTTCTTAAATTGATCAAATATGTAATTTTCTCTTATTTATAGCTAGGACCGGCTAGGGGAAGTGATATGCTGAAAATTGTTGAAGAAAACCCTTAGTCAATTTGTCCACGAACAATTAGTTGGAGATCTTAGGTTTTGATCTTGAATCGAAAGTTAGAAGAAATGCCTCTTCTCGAATCGAGGCAAGTTATCTTATTATTTTCAGTTCATATTCAATAAAAAACCTTCTTTTCTCCCCCAAATCCCTTCCCCATCTATAAAAATCCATCATTTCCCATAAAAATCCCATCTTTCACACCAAAAACCCATAAAAATCCCACTTTTACCCCAAATCCAGATCTGAAACATACCAAATTGGTATCAGGACGGTCGATCCATGGCGAATACGAGGCAGAAGGATAAGATCGAAGCCTTAGAAGAGAAGATGGAGAAGATGGATGGAGCGATTTAAGATCTCGTGCGGAAAATGTCGAAGAAGTTTGAAGAACAGGGAGCGGAGACGGATTGCAAGTTTGCACTTCTCATGGAGACCTTAGATCGAAGACCAGAAAGGTTGTCGAAGAAAATGGATCCATCCCAAGACGAAACCCTAGATCCGGAGAAAAAGGCGAGGGTTTTAGCGAAGGGGAAGGAGAAAGTAGATCCTTTTGGCGAGGGTCTTCTTTCGAATGTAGATCTAGTGACGGATGACGAGGATTTCGACTTCTAGGAAGGCGAAGGAGCACAACCGGAGATCCATGAAGCCCGGGGAGCGGAAGGGAAGCCGAAGGAGCACGACGAGGCCACTCGGGGGACCGCACGGCCCCGGTGAACCTACAGACCTCCCGCGGCCCCCTGGCAGTTCGCCAGGGGCCGCACGGTGCCGTGGCGGCGCTAGGGCATCACCCAGTCTTGGCGAGTCACCAGGAGCCGCATGGCCCTCCGGTGAACCGCCAGGACCCCGCTGGTGCTCTGCGGCTTGCCAGGTGCCTACGGGGGCCGCGGCGGCCCGCCAGGGGCATCATGGGCCCCTGGCGGCCCTGCCAAGGCCCCCAAAGTTGGAGACGGGCCGTCAACAACATCTGGAGCCACCCGCGGCCCATCAAGGAAGACACTGACATCGGGAGGGCGACGACAAGAGATTTGATGGTCATCAGGATGATTGGGGAGCTGATTTCTACGACGGAGGGCCTTTGGAGCGTGAGGCAGAGCTTGAGGGCTATGAAGGGTACCTGGAGGATGATCGTTGGTACTACGAGGATGGAGGATGGGCTGATTGAGGAAGATGCGCGTGGAACAGGAGAGATGGAGGCCCTAGATATGAGGTACCATGCCACCCCCATTTCGAAAATACGAACACCAGCAGGGGAGGGGCTCCAGGAGGGGTTTCTGCAGAAAACCGAGTCAGGAAGCTGAAGATGTCCATCTTCGAGGGGGAGGACCCAGATTCGTAGATGTACATGGTCGAGAGATACTTTGAGATAACTATGATCCCGGAGGAGTGGCTTAGGGCAGTTGGGGTCTGCTTGGTAGGAGAAGCGTTGTCGTGATATCGATGGACACAATAGGACCAGCCTATCAGCATGTGGGAGGAGTTTACTGCGCTCTTGATGGAGATATTTCGGGAGATACAGGCTGGCAATGCATTTGATAGGTTGTATGCTCTGAGGCAGGATGGGCCTGTGAGGGATTTTATCAAAAAGTTTGAGATGCAGGTTAGTCGGATCAGTGGGTGTCAGGGGAGTCACTGTAAGGATGCTTTATGAAGGGGTTGAAGTCGACCATCCGATCAGAGGTGAGGGCCCATATAGGCCGTTGAGTCTGCAAGAGTGCATGAGTTTGGTGAGGATAATAGAGGACAGACTGGACCAAGAGAGGAAGTCCTGCGGGGCTTGGGGAGGATCCTCGTTCAAGGAACATGCGTCTAAGGGGGACAGAAGGCACCCACAGCCACATGAGGAGTATCAGTTGGCATGGATAAGGGAGTAGAGCCACGACTTGGGGGCATACACGACGGATGACGGAGGCTGAGATCCGTGATAAATGTGCCAAGGTTCTGTGCTTCAAGTGCGACGAGAAGTTCACTCCAACGCATAGATGCGGTGACCATGCTCTACAGATCTTGATCGTGAATGAGGAGGAGAACATGTGAATGAGGAGGAGGAGAACGTGATAATGCTGGAGGCTGACGAGGAGGAGGATCGAGAGCACCTACATGTGGAGTAGCCCGTCCGCGCACTTCATGCACCACCTTGAGGACAAGGTGGTTCTTCGGGGGCTGAGTAATGATACGTTTCTAGGGATTTCGGCCCACTAGGGCATTTTTGTAATTTCAGAAATAATGGGGGGCTTTCCGTAAATTGATCAAATCTGTAATGTTCTCTTATTTATAGCTAGGGTCGCTAGGGGAAGGGTTATGCTGAAAATCGTTGAAGAAAACCCTTAGTCAATTTGTCCACGACAACTGGTTGGAGATCTTAGGCTTTGATCTCGAATCGAAAGCTAGGAGAAAGGTCTCTTCTCGAATCGAGGCTAGTTATCTTGTTATTTTCCGTTCCTATTCAATAAAAATCCTTCTTTTCTCCTCCAAATCCCTTCCCCTTCCATAAAAATCTCTCCTTTTCCATAAAAATCCCATCTTTCACACCAAAAACCCATAAAAATCCCACTTTAATCCCAAATTCAGATCTGAAGTTACTAAAGTGAATATGTAAGGAAATGCTGACTTGTTACTCTACGTAATACATAAAGCAATACTAAATGTTTTTGAAAGGGGAAAGCATAAAGCCTTTTTTCCTTTTTAAGAATGTGCTTTAGCTGGGTGCAAGTAGGGGCTGATGATGGGGATCCGTGCCGGACTCAAAGTGGAGCCTTTTAAAAGATTTTTATTTTAGTCCTTTTTAATTTAATAGAATCTTTAGTATGTGTTTTGAGTCTTTTGACATTTTTATTTTAATCACTTTTAGTTCCACATTGATTAGTTCCACATCGATTGTGGTATAGAATTGAATAATAATAGTTGAAATTTTGTGTAAAACTCCAATTTTCTAATTATATCTTAAGCGTGATAGACATGAACATGTGCTTGATTACTTGGCTGCGAGGTTCAAAATATCTTCACGTGCAAGACATGTAAATCGGCGATAATAAAATCTTTATGATGTAAGGTTTGAAAATTTATCAAATCCCTAAATATTTTTCTCAAAATTTCTAAATTTTCTCTTTGTTTCTTTCCCAAATTACTTATCATAAATTCCCTACTCCGTCCCGCGTCAAATCTGGTATTAGGCTAATTCCAATTTTTTTTTCATTTTTTTCGTCTTCATCTTTGTCTTCTAGTTAGGTTATATGATTAAAAAAGTCATCCAAAGATCAAAAAGAGAGAACAAAGGTCATAAAAATCAATCAAAAAGAGAGAAAATCTTGAAAAAGAGAAAAAATAAGGAAAAAAGAGAAAAAAGACAGTTAAAAAAGAAAATTATTTTTTCTTCAAAAAGTGCCAGTCAGCTTCTTCCTCTTAAACTATAACACTAATTTTAACCATCGCCACCCATGCCATTGCTACCTTCACTCTTCACATACACCGTCTTCACCATCAACAACAACCACTTCCATCTTCACATCTAGAAACAGTCGACGCCATCCTCACTGTTGCCATTATCTTCGACGTTGAATAGTGGTATCCTCGTTGTTCCTAACATCTGTAGGCTACATTGATAACCAATTAGCTTTGCCATTATCCGTCGCATCCGATGCAACAATCTCCAGGGAGATTACTGGTGAAATCGATCAAAAAACATCCGCGTTGATCACTACTGTGCTGGCTCCATCGATCTGCACCCAAGCATGAGCTAAGGCGATTATGTCGGCTCCAATAGAATCGATGTCCGATTCGAGCCAACCGAGTCGATTGCAACTCGTCAGAGCTGGCTCGAGCCGACATTGTTAATGGCCCAGTTGGTTGAGCCGAGCCCCGAGCCGACCAAGTTGACTGAGCCCTTAATTTCCTTGAGCAGCATTTACTTCAACCAAGCTGAGTTACAGTGTTAGCTCAGATGTTGCACAATGCGTCTTGTGATTTTTAGGATTCTTTTGGGACTTTTCAGCTGATCATGCACAGTTCATTATTTGGAAGATTTTGAAGCTATTTCAAGCTTGATTTTTGATCCCTCTGAGCTAACTGTAAGTCAGTTCGAGCCAAAATCATGTTTGAATCTATTTTGGTTAGTTTTGAATAGTTTATCTACTTTATCATATATTTTGTATGGTTTTTCTGAAGAGTCACCCAGCTAGAGTAGAGGATGATTTTAATATCGTAATTTTCTACAAATTCAATGGTTTAATGATATTAAGATCGAAATCATTGTAATGGAAAATTTTCGCTTACTGCATCCTAAGGGAGGAAGAAAAGCATATTTATGCTCCACTTAAACTCACGTGTGATGCCGATTATTGATGGAAATATTATGTCAGAATGCGAACAATGTGCATAAACAAACCCCAAACTTAGATATCGATATATTTCTAGGTAGTAGTCACCTCAACTACCATCGATTTCTAGGGTTGAAATTAATCGAAAAATTGATGAATACGTTGATGTATGTGAGTTCCGAAAAGCACAAGAACAAATCCAATAAAAAGAGACTAAGTCAGAGTCTTAGGTTAAGCATGAGTCTGAGTTTATGTCTGAGTTTAAACCAGAGCTTGGTTCTATATTTATACCTGTGATTGGGATTGAGTATGCGATCGAGTTCAATCTCAAATTTGAGTATGAGAGTCTAAGAGTGTGATTGAGCCCGAAGTAGAACTATAGTTGCACGACCATCATATATCTGAATGTAACTTAGAGGTCATACTTAAGCTAGTTAAGCAAGTCAACCTCATCATCATGATCATCTACCTCGTATCAACAAGCAAGTTCTATATGCCTTCCTTTCTTTCATCGTTTGAAAATATTTTAAAGATATTTTTTGCAAATCTACATGCCGATACACTTTAAGATTCACAAACACGTCTTCTCCAACTACAAGCGATTGCTGATTTCTACTAAGTTGAGCTTTTTCTATCATCATTCACTAGGTGATGAAGTTTTCAAAGCCAGAAAGAATGATGTAGATCCGATTTGGATTCAAAGATGAGTTTTAGATTTTTATTTGAGTTTATTCGAGTTTTTAAAATTTTTAATAGTATTTAGTAGGAGTTTTGGGTCTTTGTCATTTTCTTATTTTAATAACTTTTAATATGATCTCACATGTACGCCTATTTTAAGGCCTGAGATTTGGTTCATTTTTCATTGAAGCATAATAATTGGAATTTTGTGTAAATTTTAGTTTACTCATTAAATCTTGAGTGTGAAGCGTGAGAGTGGGCTTGATTGTCTCGACAGCCAAGGTTTGAAAAATCTATGCATGCGAGGTATGTGCGTCGGTCATCGTGAAACCTAGAGGGCGTGAGACCTGAAAATTTATTATATATATATATATTTTTGGATGCAAGCCTTTTGTATACCCAAATCTGTGTTGAATACACTTAATTCCTTATGCAGGAAGTTTATCTGGGGGAAGTCTCATATATGGGACTGGGATGATCTTTGTGCTCCCAAACAGGAGGGGGGAGTGGGGCTTAGGCAATTCTCTGATCTTAATATGGCTTATGGGGTCAAATTAACTTGGTGTATGTTAACACATAATGGCATCTGGGCTTCTTATATGAGGAAGCAATACTTGAGCAGAATAGATTTCTATGTGGCTAAGAGTTCTCTTATGCAATCAGGGACTTGGAAATTTATGCTCCATTGTCGTAATATCACTAAGAAACTGACTAAGCGCATTGTTAGGGATGGATCCTCCACTCTCTTCTGGTACGATAACTGGCTTCCTTGTGGCCCGTTGTGTGATAATCATGGGGTCCCGATTGGCGAGGAAATGAAAACTGTTAGTGAGTATTGGACCAAGGGGGGTTGGGCTAATACCCCTGTCCTTAGACCGGTGTTGAACTCTATTGCACCTATCTCCTTGCGGCAGGGAGAAGACTCATGGCAATGGCATTCTAATTCTCCCACTCTACATGATGCTTGGGTTGGTTCTCGTACGGCCAGACCTATTTTCCCTTATTATAAGGTGGTTTGGTTCCAGGGGCACGTGCCCAAAATGGCTATCACATTGCTCCTGGCTTTCCATGTGAAGCTTCTTACGAGAGACAAACTTGTCCAATGGGGAGTGCCCTCTTCCCCCTTTTGTGTCCTGTGTTCTTGTAATACTCGTGAAAGTGTCGATCACCTATTCTTTGGTTGCAAATTCACTTATTATCTCATATGCAGGAGTTTCCTAAAGCTTGGAATCATCACACCGCCCCCAACTACTCTGAAAGGTGTGGGAGATCTATTTCTTGCGAAATTTCACAAAAAGGATAGCTTGGGAGCCCTTGCAAAAACGGTTCTTGCTGCTTTGGTCTGGCATGTATGGAAGGAAAGAAACAGGAGGATATTTGAAGGTGAGAGCAAACCTCAGACTATGCTATTTGAAGATATTGCTGCTGATGTCAGAATCACCTTGAGGCATATGGAAAGGGAGCAGAATGTTGTAAATGGGCCCTTCATTAACCGGGGCCTAATAGTGTGATGTTGTTTTTGTTTCTCAATTCTTTGTAATTGGTTGGGTTCCATGGAGTAGAGAAGGGTTCTTGAAGGGGTGTGGTGACGGCGCCTGTGCCTTAACCATGACCTACATTTACTCTTCTGCTATTCATTGAGCCTTGTACATTGCCGAGATTAATAAAGATAAACGCATATTCTCCCATATATATACTAGTCATAACCGGTGCCTGCGGGAACGGTTCATTAAAGATTTCCCCCGCGAAATCTTTGTTCTCAAAAAAATTATTTTCACGGCCAAAATTGCGCGGAATAACAATTTAGCGTAAAAATATTTAGCGGCACGTGCGTCTTCGGCACGGAACAACAAATTAGCGTAAAAAATTTAGCGGGCTCCTTCGGCGCGGGAAATTATTCGATCTGTATTCGATATGCGGTGGGCCCCGCGTTGAGGGAGTGATCATTCGATCTGAGTTAGTATTCGATCTGCAGTATTAAGTGCAAGTTAAAGTTTTTTCCACAACCGCTTTTTCTCAGAAAGTTTCATTCCCCCATAAAATTTCATTTCCCCATAAATTTTCATTTCCCAAGAAATGTTTTTCCCTCTTAAAATTTCCACAAAATCTCATCTCAACCGTTGATTTTCCAAGATTAAATTCCAGTCATCCTTCTATCAATCTGTTTGTCCTAGTCAGCTTGTCCTAGTCAGCCCTAGAATTCAAAAACAGTTGTCAAATGTAACACACACACACAAAATGTCTAAACCCCTAATTCAATTTCTTCCCTAAATTTCCCATCACAAATTTCCTCTTCTGTCTTGCGTTAGTTGAACTTCAAACTTGGTGCAGATTTCAAGTACATTCTACCATTATATTGCAGTGGAAATTGCAAAACGTGCAAATTTGAATTGATGGTGCTTATATGTAGAAAATAGTTAATTATGATTACAAATTTAGTTTTTGTTTATTGAGATATTGTCATTCAAAATTTCAAACTATACATTATGGGTCTCGTGTTGTATTGTAGTATGATTCTGCAATGAAAATGACAGCTTGGAAGCCTGTTTCATCAAAACGAAGGACCAAATTAGAATTTGTATGAGGATCAAGCGAAACATTTGCTAACTTATCCTGAATATATAAGGTTTGTTGGATATTGGACTCCCCGGATTTGGTTTTGGATGATGAACAAACATAAATATATCGTGAACTAACACCTTGTGAGCGCAGTTATGGAGATCGTCGCCAAATTCATATGAATATCAATTACGACGTCTCAAGACTTCTCAAAGCACGTGATCGTATGCCTAAAGCTTCGTTGAAGCTTATGGACCATTTTAGAAGTCATGAAGATTCGATTGAAGCTTTTGAAGACGGTATCGTCAAGTTTTATTTATAGTCTTTAAGCTTCTATCGTAGAATGTTAAGCCTTGAGTAGGTCTTACGGTTTAAATCTTCATAACGCTCATATCTTAGCTCTAGGATCTTAGTAGAAGTCCATACAAACTTTCCCGAAGCTTCGCGCTTCGATTCGCGACTTCTTGTGCGTGTTAGTTGGTTCAAGAAGAAGAACTGACCGACTAGATGGTGATCTAGTCGGCCGGCAAAGCTTCTTGGACCGACTAGTTTCAGTCAGTCAATTCTAAGCTCTTTACTGTTTACAGTTAGTCGATCTACGTTGACTCACCGACCGACTAGTTTGTGAACTAGTCGGTCAGTGATGCTTCTGTGACTGACTAGTTGAGCTTTTCCTGTACATGCAAATTTGAGCCTGAGCTACTGTTTATAATTAGTCGGTCCGTGTTCATTGATCGACCGACTAGTTGATAAACTAGTCGGTCAACTTTTCTTCTTGGACCGACTAGTTTAGCTTTAATGTACATGCCAATTTTCACCTGACTTACTGCTTATCGTTAGTCGGTCTATACACATTTGGCGACCGACTAGTTGATGAACTAGTCGGTCAACATCTGTTCTTGGACCGACTAAATCAATTTGTGCTCAGACTTCAGTTTTATCTCTTAGTCGGTCTCTGTTAAGTAACCGACCGACTAGTTGTGAAACTAGTCGGTCAGCTACTCTTCTTGGACCGACTAGTTTCTTTTGTCTGTGCTTCGACCTTTTGGCTGTTCTTCCATTAGTCGGTCTACGTTAAATGACCGACCGACTAGTTGATGAACTAGTCGGTCGGTGGTTGTTCTTTGACCGACTAGTTGGGTTCAGAAAAGAGCCGTTGGAGCATTTAATGACTCGAATTTCTTTCTCTCTCTCCTCTATCTTATATATACTTGTTGAGCTGCATTCATTGCACAAAAGGCTGATATTATTGCAAGTTTAGAGATCAAGAGAAATCATTCCAAGCTCATTCAAAGCTCTTTCATTCCATTCAATAATCTCTCCTCACTCTTACTTCCAAAGAGAGATTCATTGAGTGTGAAGCCTTCCAAGCCAAGTGCTTGATCCTAGGTCACCAACAACCCCATAGCTCTCCATCGCTGATCTACATCTTGGAGCTAGGGTTTGGTGCTTTCTTCTTCCTCAAAATCATCCTTGCCCTAATTCGTAAGTATACTCAAGGCATAGGAATTTTGTGGTAAGTTATTCTATTTCATTTAGTTTCATTTTGTAAGTGTTTATCTCTCGGTTGTGAGAGTTGTGATTGTGATCCCGGGTTGTGGGAGTCACAAATTACTTTGTGTATGATTTGACTTGGTGAAGGTTCTTCACAAGTATTTCATAGTGGAAATCTTGAGTTAGGGTTTCTAACTCAAGTATCCGGAGGGGATCCGGGTGTTTGGGACGTAGGATCACCGGGAACAAGTCGGGGAGACTTGGGTGGATCCGAACCCAGTAATATCGTTTGTTTGCGATTGTTTATTTGTTGTCGATTATTTACTATTCCGCATTTCCGCATTAATTGGTAGAGTTTGCACGGTAATTAGGAATTAGCCTCTTAATTATTTTAAAATACTATTCACCCCCCTCTAGTACTTGTGCAGTAGCTTAGCAGGACATTACATTTGGTATCAGAGCCAAGTCTATAGCTATGTCTGCCAACGACAACAAGACCGTTCGTCCACCTTCCGACTATTGCACCTTCAAGAACCGTGAAGGAGCGTCTTTGGTAATGGAAGGACAATCCTCAACGAGGCCTCCATTCTTCAACGGTACCAACTACGGGTACTGGAAATGCCGGATGGAAACTTTCCTCCGGAGTGCTTCACTGTGGAGGACCACGATGAAGGAATATGTCGAGCCCGCCGAAGAAGATTTCGAGAAGTGGACTCACGCGGAGGTCGCCGCGGAGGTCGCCGCGGAGGTAAGCAATGCCAAGGCAATGAACGCCTTGCAATGTGCTTTGGAGCCCGAGGATTTCAACAAGATATGCACATGTAAGAGTGCATATCAAATATGGAACTCCCTACTCATATTACATGAAGGGACGAGTAGGGTAAGAGACTCTAAACTCGTTGTAGTTAATAAAGATTACGAGATGTTTCATATGCTACAGGGTGAGAAGATGAAGGAGTATTATGCTCGCTTCGTCGACATCATAAACGAGTTAGAGGCTCTCGGCAAAACCTACACCCAAAAGGAGAAATGTTCGAAGCTTATCGAAAGACTTCTTCGAGTTGGGAAAAGCGTACCTTCGCCATCGAGGAAGGTAACGATATGAACAAGTATACCGTTGTTCAACTAATGGGTACCTTGATGTCTTATGAGGTACGCAAGGATAGCAAGTTGAAGTTGTAGGAAAAGATGAAGTCTTACCTACAACAAGACGAGCCAAAGAAAAAAGCTATTGCTTTCAAGGCCGCTCCATCTACTTCCACATCAACCAATGATGAGAACTCGGAAAACGAGTTGGACTTGGAGTCCATGGCTCTCATGGCCAAGAAGTTCAACCGGTTCTTCCAGAAAGGTAACTTCAAAAACAAGTCAAAGTTCAATTCTTCTAACGCATCCTCTTCTTTGTGCTTTAAATGCAACAAGCCAGGACACATGAAAGCGGAGTGTCCTCTAAACAAGCAAAAGGAGAAGTGGAAGGCGCCGAAGTACGACAAATCCAAGAAGTACAAGAAAGGGAACAAAAAGGGGCTTGTCGGGACATTCACCGACTCCGATGATTCATCTAGCGGAGAGTCGGATGATGAGCAAGTAGAGCAAGCACACATGTGCTTCATGGCTAGAGAGGAGCAAGATAAAGATTCCTCTTCCGATGATAGCGACAACGAAGGCAATGAGGTAACAATGGATGACCTTAGGAATGCTAATTCTCAATTGTGGTCTAAGTATACTAAATTAGTAAATAGGTACACTAAAGTAAAAGATGACTTAGCTAGCATTCAAACCTCGCCTAAAACTATCATCACCAACAACGACACCGTTGTTGAAGGGTTGAAGAATGAGATTGTTAATCTCAAGACTCAACTTGAACATGTTAGCATTGAGGATCCGGAGGAACACAAGATAGCGGATTTGACTTCTCAAAACTCGACTTTGAGTATTGAGAATGAGAATCTTAAATCTCGTGTTTATGTGCTCACATCACAAGTATCCACTTTGGATGCTTCTATGCGTTCTCTCACCGAAAAATATGAGAACACATTAAGCCGAATTAATAAATTCAATAAGGGTAAGGACCATTTGGATAAAATCCTAAGTGACTTACTTCCGGCCAATCACCACATTGGCTTGGGGTATACGATGGGAAGTTCATCCAAATCGGCCACTACTTTTGTTAGGCCAACTTCCGGTGACTCAACGAGTGGTAGCAAACACTCTATTGGTAGTTCATCTACCAATGGTGTTTCCACCTCGTCCACACCCTCTTTCGGAAAGAAACACACTTTAGGTGGACCTCCAAAGAAAGGTCATGCCTACATATACACCAATACTAAGCCACGTAGGAACACACGTCCTATTCCACCGGCTCACACATATGATGATTTCTATGCTACACGTTCACGGGCACGTGCACACAATGTGAGACACCCTCATGCACCTGTTCCTCCACATGCATATGTACACCCACATCATCGCATGAATAATTATCTACATGCACCATTTCATCATGTTCCTTATGCCTATCCATGTCATGCATCACGTAGAAATCAACAACGCATGCATGCATCCAATAGGATGAGGGCTCCCAAAATATTCACAATTTGGAGCCCAAAGGACACAAGCATAAATGAAAAACAAGTTTACATGAATGCTTATTTTTCGGATGTTGTGGACAATGTTAATTATGTGGGGAAGTCTAAGTCCAATTGGACTTGTCTTCCAAAGGTCTAATCTTTTGGACCCAATGACCTTGGGTACCATGATATGAAATTTTCTATCTTTAGGTACTCAAGGAAAAGAAAAAGAAAAGGAGCAACAAATTTAAATTTAGCTCCAAAGGAAATTGGATACTCAATAGCGGGTGTTCAAAACACATGACAGGTGACGCTCAATTGCTCTCCGGAGTGGTTCCCATTGCTAATGGAAACCGCGTCGTCTTTGGAGGCAACGAGAGTGGAACCATCATAGGTGTTGGTAAAGTGGGTAATCCTTCTAAACCCCTTATATGTGATGTTTACCTTGTTAAAAGATTAAACCACAATCTCATTTCAATAAGTCAACTTTGTGACAAAGGTTACAAAGTTAGCTTTGCGAAAGGAATGTGCCATATTTTAAGAAATGATAATAATGAATTATTGTTTTCCGGCACACGCCATAAGGATATATACATCCTAGATCTTCCAAGATCACATGAACAATGTCTTATTGCCAACACAAGTGAACAACACTTATGGCATCGACGTTTTGGTCATGTGAACTTTGGAACACTATTTAAGCTTTCCAAGTTAAATTCTATTAGAGGTTTCCCTAAGCTAATCTTTCAAAAGAAAAGCTTTTGTGACTCGTGTCAACGAGGCAAGCTTCCAAAATCGTCGTTTAAACCTAAGAAACGCATTTCTTCTAAGCGGCCACTAGAGCTATTACATCTAGATTTATTTGGGCCAACTAGAGTTGCTTCATTAGGAAATGCATGTTATGGACTTGTCATCGTTGATGACTTTTCTAGGTTTACTTGGGTATTTTCATTGAGTAATAAAAATGATGCTTTTGAAAACTTCACAATTTTTGTTAAGAAAGTTCAAAATCTCTTAGGAACCACCATTGTCACTATTCGTAGTGATCATGGAGGAGAATTTGAGAATGAATCTTTTGACACATTTTGTGATGAAGTTGGTATTACACACACTTTTTCATTCCCTCGCGCACCTCCTCAAAATGGTGTTGAGAGAAAGAATAGGACGCTAGTGGAGTGTGCTCGCACTATGTTTGATGATAGCCAACTTGGCCATCAATTTTGGGCGGAAGCGGTACATACCGCTTGCTATGTGTTTAATAGAATACTTTTGAGGCCCGGCACTAAACAAACTTGTTATGAATTGTTGTTTGGTAGGTTGCCTCAAGTTAAACATTTTTGTGTTTTTGGTTCAAAATGTTTTATTAAGAACACGTATGGTAGTTTGGACAAATTCGATCCAAGATCCGATGAGGGGATTTTTGTTGGGTATTCCTCACGTAGCAAAGCCTACCGGATATACAACAAACGAACCTCAACGATCGAGGAATCACTTCATGTTTCATTTAATGAAGGATTTGTTCCAACGAGAATTACTAATGATGATGACTCTATGGATGTCTTATGTGATTCAATTGGTAATTCTAACTCTATTAATTCTATTGATTCTATTGATACTAACCCGATTAATGAAGTTGTTGAGAATGTTCCTAGTGATCAAGGTATTCCCAAACGGCTTCATACCGTTCGTGACCATCCTCATGAGCAAGTCATTGGCAATATCCATGATAGTGTCAAAACGAGATCACAAGTGAACTACTTCGCTCATTGTGCCTTTGCCTCCTCGATCGAGCCAAAGAATGTTAATGAAGCTTGCGAAGATAGCGCTTGGATCTTAGCCATGGAGGAGGAACTCATTCAATTCGAGAGGAATGAAGTTTGGGAGCTTGTTCCATTGCCATCGAAGAACCACACCGTCATAGGGACACAGTTGATCTTTAAGAACAAAACCGACGAAAACCAAGTCGTCGTCCGGAACAAAGCTCGGTTAGTAGCTCAAGGCTATCGGCAAGAGGAATGTATCGATTTCGAAGAATCCTTCGCTCCGGTAGCTAGATTAGAATCAATTAGATTACTATTATCTTTTGCATGCCATAAGGATTTTAAATTATTTCAAATGGATGTAAAAAGTGCATTTTTAAACGGAGATGTTGTTGAGGAAGTTTATGTTTCTCAACCTCCGGGTTTTATAAATGAAAAATTTCCAAATCATGTTTTTAAACTTAAGAAAGCTCTTTACGGTTTGAGACAAGCTCCTCGAGCTTGGTATGACCGTCTAAAGAATTTTCTTTTGGATTTAGAATTTAAAATGAGAGAAGTTGATTCCACATTATTTGTTAAGTATTCGAATGATGATATAATTTTAGTTCAAATATATGTTGATGATATCATTTTCGGTGCTACTAACTTTGCTCTTTGCGAAGAGTTTTCTAATGTGATGAAGGATCAATTTGAGATGAGCCACATGAGTGAGCTCAAATATTTCTTAGGTCTCCAAATTCGCCAAATGGACGATGCAATCTTCATCCACCAAACGAAATATACGGTGGAGTTGCTTAAGCGATTTGGAATGGAGAATGCCTCCGGGAAAAAGACTCCAATGAGCACGACTACGCATCTTGATAAGGATACGGGCGGTAAAGATGTAGACATTCGTCTATATCGAGGTATGATTGATAGTTTACTTTATCTTACCGCAAGTAGGCCCGATATTATGCTTGCCGTATGCGTATGTGCTCGTTATCAGTCTCAACCTAAGGAGTCACACTTAGTAGCGGTAAAACGTATTTTCCGTTATCTAAGTTATACACTTGATTTTGGATTACTTTATCCAAAATCTAGCACGTATGAGTTAATCTCATATAGTGACGCAGATTATGCGGGATGCAAATCCGACAGGAAAAGTACTAGTGGCGCTTCCCATTTTATAGAAAATTCCCTTGTCTCTTGGTTTTCCAAGAAGCAGAATTCCGTATCACTTTCAACCACCGAGGCGGAATATATTGCCGCCGGTGCCGCGTGTGCTCAAGTTCTTTGGATGAGACACACACTTAAAGACTTTGGTATAAACTGTGATACTTGCACTATCATGGTTGACAACCAAAGTGCAATATGTCTTTCCAAGAACCCGGTACACCATTCCCGTTCGAAACACATAGATGTCCGTCACCATTTCTTAGATGATCATGTTGCTAAAAAGGACATCATATTAGTGTACGTTGAAACTCAGAAGCAAATCGCCGATATTTTCACGAAACCCCAAAAGGAGGACTCCTTTGTGCGGTTGCGTCGAGAATTGGGGATTATGGGAGAATCCGAGATTTAGGATTCATTTTTATTCAATAATCTTGCATGCTATTCAATTCTTTATATTTGCTCATGCTAGATTAATTGAAATTTTCTGGATTTTCGGAATTTTCGGAATTTTCGCTCGATTTGTGCGTAATCGTCAAATTTCAGATTTTCGATGTTTAATGGGGTAGTATAATGATTAATGAGAGTATTTTGATGTTTCGTCGAAGTGTGATTAGGAGAGAAATCAAATTTCAAATTTTTTCAATTTTTGGACTCTCTTAGTCGATCCAAGTTCATTGGCCGACCGACTAGATTCAGTTCTAGTCGGTCAGTGAATGAGCTTAGACCGACTAATTCTTGTCAGGAAATTTGCTTTCAGTTACTGTTTACAACTAGTCGGTTCAAGCTCATTGACCGACCGACTAAATCGTGATCTAGTCGGTCAGTGCTTGAACTGAGACCGACTAGTTGTGACGGGGGCAATTGCGTCTTTTGGCTTCTAATCGACTAATATCCTCATCCGATCGACTTCTTTCGCGTTTAGCCGATCGAAATTTCCCCTCTCAGCCAAAACCCCCGACCCTTCGACTTCCCTCCTCCCTCTCCGTCGTGTCCGGCTTGTTTCCGGCCATCCCCGCCATCGCCGACCGTCGCCCTCTCCTCCTAGGTGATCCTCTCTCCTATCCTAGCTTCGTAGGGTTAGGGTTAGCTCTCTAGGGTTAGATTCTCACGGCTAGGGTTTCTTTTTCGATTTCTAGGGTTTGTGATTTTCGATCTCTTGCTTGATTGCGACGTGTCGTGCCTCGATTATGGCTCGTACACGTATTCCGATCACTCCCTCTGGCCCTTCGCCTATGACTGTCGATTCGCCACCCTCGGACCCCCCGCAACCTACGCGAACCCCTTCGAAACGCCGATCTAAGCCTACCCAACCCT
The DNA here is from genome assembly GCA_030789695.1 of Scilla litardierei. Classification (NCBI taxonomy): domain Eukaryota; kingdom Viridiplantae; phylum Streptophyta; class Magnoliopsida; order Asparagales; family Asparagaceae; genus Scilla; species Scilla litardierei. The sequence goes on along the minus strand of CM061135.1, from coordinate 97,456,510 downwards.
CGTCGTCTTCGCCTCCTCTCAAGAAGAAGAGGACGACGACCGCCAAGCCTAGAGCACAACCCAAGCCCAAGACCAAGACCAAGGAACTTGCGTCTCCCTCCTCTTTCCATACCCCTACGAATTCCGATACGGAGTATAGACCCGAGACTGAGACTCATAGGGACCCCTCACCTCCTCCTAGGCAGCCTGAGTCTAGCTCGCGTCCCCGTACCCGTCTGCCTAAGGGAAAGGCTCCGATGCCGGTAGGCGGTGTCGATATTTCGTTGTGTCGCGACGACCCTTTGTGTCTCGCGGCTTACAACCGTATCGAACACTGCCCACTGCTTCTGGAGCATTTCGTCCAGTTTAGTGACTTCCTAGGCATCGCCGATCTTCTTTCGTCCTTCGGTCTTCTCGATTACCTTCGATATGACCCGAAGGCGAACCCTCACCCATACCCTCGCCTAGTGAAACTATTCTATGCCAACCGCGTCCGGGGTCAGTACGATGCGACCCACTCGATTGAGACGACTGTCTTGGGGACTCCTATAGTCCTCACGGCAGAAATCTTAGGAGAGATTTTGTGTATCTCCTCGTTTGGCCTCCTTCCCTCCGATATTTCTGTTGATGACATATCCTCACTTGATCAGGTCGTGCTTTCTCAGATCTTCCATGAGATTCCCCCCGCCATGATTGGCGTTCCCTCCAAATCCTTCAAGCCTATCGCCTGGGTCCTAAATTTGATTCTGAAGTCGTGCTTGCTTCCCAAGTACGGCTCCTCCTCTTTACCGTCCCAGCCTTTCTTGAAGTTGATATATGCTATTTTCATGGGGAGCTCGATTAACTGGGCTCACATTATACTCGATAAGATGGACTCTTTCGAGTGTATTCGCAAGTCCATGAAGTCGGCTCATATCCCCTTCCCGTGCTTGTTGACTCTGGTATTCCGTCACTTCCGTGTCACACTTCCTCCTGACGATGAGCGTCCACTTGGTCCTCCCCTGAACGCGACGGCCGTCAAGAAGTCTCTTGCGGCGCTCCGTCACGTTCAGAGGACGACACCTTCAGCGTCAGTCTCTGCTTCTGCCTCAGCTGCTCCCTCTTCCACTCTTGTCGAGCTTGTTCGTGCTGTGCGTCGTTTGGAGTCTCGTCAGGCTCGTTCTGAGGAGATTCTCTGCCGTATCGCACGTCACCTTGATATTGAGGTCCCTCCGTCTTTTTCTGACGAGGATGAGTTGGATGAGGAGGATATTGAGGAGCTTGCCCGTGCTTCTACTCGTGCCCTCGAGGGCACTTCTGGTGATGCTGATGCTGCTTCGTCTGCTGGTGCCCCCGAGAGCACACCCGTTGCCACCGCTCCTGCGGTGGATACTCCGACTGGTGCTCCCGAGGCCACTACTGTTGCTGCTCCAGAGGTTACCACTTCCGTCGCTCCTGTGGACACTACTGACGACCCGGTGACCACCTCCACTCCTGCAGAGTCTGCTGCTGCTGCAGATCCTGCCGCTTCCTCTTGAGCTTCTTTGAGGACTCTCCGATGCTCCTTGGATGATACATCTAGTGTGAGAGAGTTTGGGTAGGATATAGTGTGGTTCTGGATGTTTTTGATGTTTTGATGTATTTTGATGTACATTGGATGGATGTCGATATGTTTTTGTGATACTTCCATATATGCTGTATTCTGAGATATATGATGTTGTATTTTGATCGCCGATCGTTGGATCGCTTTTTGGATATCGGTGATGTATATTTTTGTGTACTCTGGTTCATACCTATATATATATATATACATCGCAGTTGACATTTCATTCTATTGTGCACATTATATAATTTTTTTATGTCTCTGATGTTTGATTTCGTCGCTCGACGATATTAACTTGGTTAAATAGATTTCACTTTATGAAAACATAGAATTGTTTTCCATGCACTAAATTAACCAAGAATGTTGATATTGGAGAGTATATTCCATAACTCAATCCGTAAAATTGATTTGAGTTTTTTTTGATGATTTCGTTTTATGATTTTCGACTATGGTATCATTGACACGTCTTGATTTTATTTGTATTTTTCTTTGGTGTCACTTGAACCGTCGTCGTATTCTACGACTCCCGTGCTTTTATTTGAAGCCATTGTTGTTGTCGTTGATCTCCTCCCGCTCTTTTTGCTAATGCCAAAGGGGGAGAGATATAATAATGACATGTGCTAAATGATAATTTAAGCATTTTTTCCAAGAATCTAATTTGATATGTTAGATTCAGGGGGAGTTAAGATATATAAATGGATTTTCAATTCCGATATTTCAATAACCAACATTTGGTATTCGATATTTCAATAATCGATTCTCATTTATATACTTTACTCGTCTGCTTGATGCGTATTATTATTGTTTAATTTGGAATTAACGTGTCATCAATGCATGAGGAGTAAGTAAATTTCATTTGAATTATTATTTTTGATTATTATTTATGTTGGTTTATCATCACCAAAAAGGGGGAGAATGTTGGATATTGGACTCCCCGGATTTGGTTTTGGATGATGAACAAACATAAATATATCATGAACTAACACCTTGTGAGCGCAGTTATGGAGATCGTCGCCAAATTCATATGAATATCAATTACGACGTCTCAAGACTTCTCAAAGCACGTGATCGTATGCCTAAAGCTTCGTTGAAGCTTATGGACCATTTTAGAAGTCATGAAGATTCGATTGAAGCTTTTGAAGACGGTATCGTCAAGTTTTATTTATAGTCTTTAAGCTTCTATCGTAGAATGTTAAGCCTTGAGTAGGTCTTACGGTTTAAATCTTCATAACGCTCATATCTTAGCTCTAGGATCTTAGTAGAAGTCCATACAAACTTTCCCGAAGCTTCGCGCTTCGATTCGCGACTTCTTGTGCATGTTGGTTCAAGAAGAAGAACTGACCGACTAGATGGTGATCTAGTCGGTCGGCAAAGCTTCTTGGACCGACTAGTTTCAGTCAGTCAATTCTAAGCTCTTTACTGTTTACAGTTAGTCGGTCTACGTTGACTCACCGACCGACTAGTTTGTGAACTAGTCGGTCAGTGATGCTTCTGTGACCGACTAGTTGAGCTTTTCATGTACATGCAAATTTGAGCCTGAGCTACTGTTTATAATTAGTCGGTCTGTGTTCATTGATCGACCGACTAGTTGATAAACTGGTCGGTCAACTTTCATTCTTGGATCGACTAGTTTAGCTTTACTGTACATGCCAATTTTCACCTGACTTACTGTTTATCGTTCGTCGGTCTATGCACATTTGGCGACCGACTAGTTGATGAATTAGTCGGTCAACATCTGTTCTTGGACCGACTAAATCAATTTGTGCTCAGACTTCAGTTTTATCTCTTAGTCGGTCTCTGTTAAGTAACCGACCGACTAGTTGTGAAACTAGTCGGTCAGCTACTCTTCTTGGACCGACTAGTTTCTTTTGTCTGTGCTTCGACCTTTTGGCTGTTCTTCCATTAGTCGGTCTACGTTAAATGACCGACCGACTAGTTGATGAACTAGTCGGTCGGTGGTTGTTCTTTGACCGACTAGTTGGGTTCAGAAAAGAGCCGTTGGAGCATTTAATGACTCGAATTTCTTTCTCTCTCTCCTCTATCCTATATATACTTGTTGAGCTGCATTCATTGCACAAAAGGCTGATATTATTGCAAGTTTAGAGATCAAGAGAAATCATTCCAAGCTCATTCAAAGCTCTTTCATTCCATTCAATAATCTCCTCACTCTTACTTCCAAAGAGAGATTCATTGAGTGTGAAGCCTTTCAAGCCAAGTGCTTGATCCTAGGTCACCAACAACCCCATAGCTCTCCATTGCTGATCTACATCTTGAAGTTAGGGTTTGGTGCCTTCTTCTTCCTCAAAATCATCCTTGCCCTAATTCGTAAGTATACTCAAGGCATAGGTATTTTGTGGTAAGTTATTCTATTTCATTTAGTTTCATTTAGTAAGTGTTTATCTCTCGGTTGTGAGAGTTGTGATTGTGATCCCGGGTTGTGGGAGTCACAAATTACTTTGTGTATGATTTGACTTGGTGAAGGTTCTTCACAAGTATTTCATAGTGGAAATCTTGAGTTAAGGTTTCTAACTTAAGTATCCGGAGGGGATCCGGGTGTTTGGGACGTAGGATCACCGGGAACAAGTCGGGGAGACTTGGGTGGATCCGAATCCAGTAATATCGTTTGTTTGCGATTGTTTATTTGTTGTCGATTATTTACTATTCCGCATTAATTGGTAGAGTTTGCACGGTAATTAGGAATTAACCTCTTAATTATTTTAAAATACTATTCACCCCCCCTCTAGTACTTGTGCAGTAGCTTAGCAGGGCATTACAAGGTTTACATGGAAAATAGTGTTCTCTTTCATCAAATCTAAAGCTTGTTTGTAGTTTTAGCAATATATTTATTTATCAACATAAGCGTGGAACTCTCTTCCACTTTCCTACATCATGCATCCGATGTAGCAGGTTGTGCCAATTCAAATGTCAGTGAGCCCACAACAATTGGAGTCCAGTTAGCTTATGTGCAATTCAAACATTCCTATGCGGCCCACTTTCTTTGGAAAGTGAAGAAACGAGATGCAGAGTTTTTTCGTCAGCTGGCTGGTTAGCTGCACTCGGGAGTGCATTTGCATGAAGCCTAAGTAAACCTTTTTGGGGTTTAATGATCCAGACATAGGTGAGGGAACCATTAAAGATCTTCCAATTGTGCTTGTTTATTGGGAAGGCAATGCAGTGGTTGGCTTTTGTCTAATGAAACTGTGTTGCTACACATCATTATCTGTACTAAGGCAAGTCTACCAATGTCACTCCTGGGCTGCTCTGTGCCATGTGGAATGTACTTTAGAAATGAGAACGTGATGTTATTGTTGACTTGGTCTTTAACTTGAATATATTTGAATGTTCATTAGAGAATTTGAGGTGTGAACCAGCAGTAGGTATGTACGGTACTCTTTTTTAAGGTGTGGTTAGGGTGATGTAATAGATCCTTTAAGCATACCCAAGATACTTTAAGCATACCCTGCTAAAGCTTAAACTTTCTAAAACAAAATCAGCTTCTGCATGCTAGTCTACATAAACATACTTCAATTATTTTTTATTTAGGTATTATGCCTATATTTCATTTCGGAATTATGCCAATGTAGTATACTTGTGAAGTTAGAGGGAGACTTGTCTGCTACAAGAAAATTAATGTTTTGTGGGCTTAGAATATTGGCAGCGTAGAAACATGTGCAAACAATGATCTATTGAATGAATGGTAAAATTGAGTGTAGCATGACAATGAGAAGATTTTAAAATAAAGAATAAGGATGAGAGAATTCATGAGAAATTCTATGATTTGAAGACACGGCAGCAAGTTTCACACTCTTACACAGGCATAGGGTGTTGGATATCCCAATTATCCAAAATCTAGAAACAATGAACGGCTCTAAATCTATAATTGATCCATACATATATGTAAACTGGCTTGCATATATGAAAGAACACAATTTTAGTTAAATGATCTAGAAACAAATTTTCTTTTGTCGAAGGGGACATATCATACTTCATTGGATACATAAGAGAAATTACTGGTAGCACAATTGGTATCAGACAAGGAAGGATTATTTCAGATGTTTACCATATGCAACAGACACCATGGCTGTGCTGGTTTAGAGGAGCAATGGGCTTGTAGCTGTAAAATCTACTGCAAGGATGAGCGATACCAAGACGATACGGATTGAGTCTGTAGAGAAAGATATGAAGGTTACTAATTTAGTAGGAGTTAGAGCAGAATATGCCAAACCAAAAGAATTCCAATAATAGGCATTCTTGCTGTCTTTGATGTGTATATGACTATACTTTTACTTTAAAGCATGTTTATTATGTTTTATATTATATTATCATGCATAATTTTTTAACCATGGAATATATTACTTTCGTGGGATGCATTGATCTTCTTGCTTGCTAGAATTCCACAGTTAGGATCGTCAGATACATGACACACACAATGATAGAAATAAAGGAAAACGATGAAAATGAAAAAAAAAACACACACACACACACAAAATGTTTCATGATTTTCACACCAACCTCATCATCTTTTTTTCTTTATTTCTCCCCTTCTGCCTTTTTCCGTGTTTTCTGGATATTTCTTTTGTATAGCTATATCTATTTCTTGGGGTGGGGGTGGGGGGCATTAAGTTGGGTATTACAATTTATTGCATAGCTTGTCTAAGTTTGCAAACTGCTAATAAATTTCACTCTTATAAATTTGCATAGTGCCAGAAATGCTTTAACTTAAACAATTCATCAACCATACATGAAATACGGGTTGACTATATCAGCAAACTTCACATTTTATTGGCATTACTCCTGTTTTTATTAAAATCAAATGATTCATTGTTATATGATCAGTATTTAGTTGACTTTTATTTTGCGTAAAGTCAATTGTGGTTTCTTTTGTTATTTCTGTATCATTTTTATTTATAACAATGCAAGTAATTTCAGCTGATATGGTTTGTGCTTGTGTTAGGTCTATGTTAATCTATGTATGTTCTGCTGCAGAGTTACAATGTTGTAAACTATGATGAGAAGCTGATGGATGGATTTTATGATGTATATGGTGTTGTATCAAATCCAACCTCACAAGGAAAGATGCCTTCATTGGTAGATCTTCAGGCAATACCAGTTTCAGATAATATTGACTACGAAGTTGTCTTAGTAAATCGCACTATCGATCATGCACTTCAACAACTTGAAAGGAGAGTGTCAACTATTGCTTCCGAATGCAATGCAGTTGAACATGGACCAATTTCTAGTGGTTTGGTTCAAAAGATTGCTGATCTTGTTGTTGACAGTATGGGTGGTCCTGTTGGTGATGCTGAGGTCATGCTAAGAAGATGGACATTCAAGAGCTACGAACTGAGGACATCTTTGAACACTATTGTTCTTCCTCTTGGGTTGCTGGAAGTTGGGTTGTCTCGTCACAGGGCCTTGCTCTTCAAGGTTGTCTATTCCTTCTTATTGAGTCCAACTATATAAATTATCATTATTCTAATGTGATGAATAAAATAGAGATGACATCTAATTTGATTTTCTAGCTATAACATTCATATGTTATTTATATGATTTATACCATCAGCATATTTCATATATCATGGAAGAATTTCCACTTAATTTAATGTCTCATTTAGCAGAAACTTGCAGTAAGGCACGTCATTTCCTAGGTGCTGAAGCATGTAGACCCCAATTGTTAATGTAGACCCAAATTGTTAATTGGTAATCACGAATTGCATATTTTTTTATGTGAATGCATTGTTAAATGTTGCTAGCTACATAGCATGAACACTCCTATTCTAAAGTCATGTCGTGTTGGACACGTGTCGGTCAGTCTTGTCCTGTGAATTTTTCCAGAATCTACAGCGTGCTGCATAGTGTGTCCATGTTGGTTTGGCTGTGTCTGTGCAACATGGTTAACATTCTGATTTGTATTCATTTCTTTTCCCTTTTGAACTCGTCCAAGATATTTTCCTATACCTTTGGATGGAGTAGGCGAAGAAAGTTTACAAGTCTCTAAATGGAACAACATACTTCTGGAGTTCTACATGACTAGGAACTATTAAATTTCCATCTCGGCATCGAATATTTTTATGTTAGTTAGAAATTAAACACTTTGGTTAATATTCTTAATTTTCTCCGAGGCCAACTTATAAACATTAGTGTGCACAATGATTTGTGATCAACATTGAACGGTAATAAATCCATATATCAATTCATGGTAGATAGTGGTGGTTTTCTTTTCTAACCCGATGAATGATATTACAAGCTACGGAAATGATGATTGGGATCTGATTTGGATTCTGAATGGAGTTTTTAAGATTCTCATTTGAATTTATTTGAGTTTTTTAATTTTTAGTAGTCTTTAGTAGTAGTTTTGAATCTTTTAGTCATTTTCTTATTTTAATAATTTAGTACCACATCGGTTGCGGTATAGAATTGTAGCACTTGTAAGATTACTTAAAGGTCTTAGATTTGTTTCATTTTTCATTGAAGAATAATTAGCGACAGTTTGTATAAACTTCAGTATACCAATTAAATCTTGTGCATGAGAAACGGGAGAGTGGGCTTGATTACCTGGATGCGAGGTTCGAAAATTTTTCACATCCAAACAGGTGAGTCGGTGATCGTCAGATATCCGGGATGCGAAACTAGGAAATTTATCAAATCACTAAATATTTTTTCTCGAAATTTCTACATCCACATTTATATTTCTTCCCCAAATTTCCTGTCACAAATTTCCTCTTCCATCCTGCGGCATACGAGATGTGTGGCATAGTGGCATAGCGGTTATGTTCAGTACAATTGGATAATTTCACATATGATGTTCATGGGACAAAGAAGCAACATTGTGAAGTGACTAATAACCTATATTACCTAACAATCTGGCATCAATGTGTCTAAAGGCAAAAAACAATGTCAGGATAAAAATAGACATAAACTAATCCTACATGATTGTTTATTTTGATGATTGATATGACTAAAGGAAGGTTAAAGGAAGATAGTTGGGATTAGTCGAAGAAAAGAAGAAAAGCATGGACGATGCTAGGATTGGTGCACATTATTCAAACATTCATGTAGCATGAACTGGAGTATTCATTGCATATAACCATGTTTCCTTGCACCATTTTATGATGTGTGCAAGGGAAGACTAGAAGTGACATGAAGCTTTTAGGGGGAGTTCCATATATGCCTGATTTAAATACATGCTTACGAAAGATCCAAGCCATATTAAGAGCTACATTTGTGTCCCTATTGAAGATGTGCACTTGGCATCAATGGTTTGTACATGTGTCCTTTGGTTCTTCAATAATATTGTTGGACTAGTCATAACCCGTGCCCGTGGGCACGGTGCATTTAAGATTTTTTTCCGCGAAAACTTTGTCCCCCCAAAAAATATCTCTACAGCCAAAATTTAAAAGAACAACAAATTAGCGTAAAAAAATTTAGAGGCACGACCGCCTTCGGCAAGAAACAATAAATTCGGTGCTCCTTCGGCGCAGAACAACAAATTAGCGTATAAAAATTTAGCGGGCGCCTTCGGCGCGGTCGCCCGTCTTCGGCGCGGGCGCCTTCGGCGCGGATAGGTTGGTTAGACCTCTGCTTGACGCCCAAAAAACTCAGCCCGCATATTTGAACGCACATTCCCTGTATTTTTTTTGGGTTTCAATTTTTTTGATGTCAGCCGAAATAAGCTCAGCCGATATAAAGTTCTCTTTTGCATACTTGTAATTTAAGTTGCATATTTTTTGGGTTTCATTTTGTGTGTGTTTTTTGGGTCTCATTTTTTGGTCATTTTTGAATGAAGAGTATTAAATGCTGATGGTGCCAATTTCAAAAAAGAAAAGCTTTTGTATTCCCCCAACAAATTTTCCCCCAACCCAAAAAATTTTCCCCCCAAAACTTGATGTGACATTGCCACATAGGACAAAGTTCAAAAACAGCTCTCAATTGTAATATAGATAGTTATTGTGGTGATGTCCAATGTGTGACACTAGGTTCCACTGCCTTATGGACCCGGTGTTCACATTTGTAGCAAATATATAAATTTAACCATCAAATTTGCAGGATATCTTTGTCACAATCATATTCTTGATATTTTAGTGGTTGCTAAGATGCCCCACATGGTAATCACATGACTTTCAAATTTTAAGTGATCAATTCCTAAGTGCATTAGACAGCACCAGCACATTTTGATATGACAAAGAGCATTCATGTCAAATAGATCCACATCATTTTGGAATTTTTATGATATCATCATGCATGGACCATATTTGACTTTTCCTAAACATGTCTCTTTGTGAAGTTCAGCAACTTCAAACATGAGTTATATGAAGTCACACTTTCAATATTTCCTTTTAATGTGTTAATCCTGTGATTTTTAGGTTGTAGAATAGACATGCACTAACGGTAAAAATCTAAGTTAGTGTGACTTCATCATCTTCTCTAACATAGTGTGACCTCACCATCATGTTACCAGTAAAACATCATAGGTCAAGTTAGGAAGGGTGCTTATGATTCCGTTTCTGTGAGAGAGGTGCATAGCTGTATAACATGATCCGAGCTGAGCTTTTACATCTTTTGGCTTGGGTGTATTACCATACCTGAAATCAATTGTGGAAGAAGAGCCATCATCTTCACTCCAACATGATTTGCTTGCTTAAATCAATAACTTTTACCGGTGCATATTCAATCATGCTCTAAGCTAGGCACACAAACGTGACCCTGGTATTTCCCGCCTTCATACATGACTGTTGCTATTATCAAAGGCTAGCAAGTCTCAATGGATGCATCTGAATCTTTGTGCTTCACTGTTACACGTGAAGTTAATTCCATTATGGTACTGTGAGCAGCCTGCACCGAACTAACCAAAATTAAGGAGCAAATTTTTATCCCTATGTATGCGGTGCAAGCTTTAGGACCCATATATGTACTACTGAAGTGGAAAGCTATCCTGAACTGTGCATAACTGTCAGCAGTTGGTGTGCGATAACAAACATATAATTGCTTTGCCTTTTATTTTTGATGCTTTTCGAGATGCAGTTTCCACAATCCGTTAGCTAGGAGGAACCGAAATACTGTTAATTCTCTAGGGTGTTCCCTTTTCAAGATATGCCACATAGATGAGTAAGCATATGCATGAACTTCATACTTACATCATTTTTCTGACACTTGTGTTGACTGATTGGTTATGATGGTCGTTTTGGTGACAGGTACTAGCTGATCGCGTAAACCTGCCATGTAAGCTAGTGAAGGGGAGCAATTACACTGGTACAGATGAAGGAGCTGTAAACTTGATTAAAGTTGGTTATGACAGGTTATATTCCCCCCTTACCCTTCTTTTCTGCTGTTACGGTAATGCTTGTTACATTGTCTGATAGTGCAAATGCCCAGATGCTAACTAACAGGTTGTTTGGCCAATATTCTCTTTTATCTGCAGTGCGTTCTAATTATTTAGACTGAACTGTCATCATGTATTAGACTACATGTGTCTTGATCAAGGTTTTTTTACTTGTATTAATGATATGTCTCTTGAAGTGGCCTTTAAATTGACATGAATTGATCCGTAGAAGTGTTCATGAGATGAGAGATCTGTGTCCATCCATGGGACGCGGAACTTTTGTTCATAACTTGCTCGACATTATAATTCTTGATCATAATCGTGTATATCCAATTAGTTAATGCAGCAAGCATTTCTAGATGTAGGTATGGTATTTGAATTTTTAATCTAACTTCCAAAAATGATTGCAGAAGTTAAAATTTTGGAAAAAAAGTCAGATCTATAGTTGCTTGCTATTTAGTGGACATTCATATCGAATTCTAATAATATGAAAGTCGTTAAGTTTTGTAATAAATTTGATATTAATTTAATAATCCAATTGGAGGGAAAGTCATGGGTTTGAGACCAATACAGTAAAAGAGCTCCCAGCGGACCATATAATTTTGTTAATTCTATTTCAATTGATTAGTTATGTATTATGGATGCATAAGGGAATGCTTTCATACACAAACAGCGTAGTGGGGAAGCATATGCTTTTTCAAAATGCAGTTTAAGCTAATTGTTAAGAAATTAATTGGTGTGGGGAACATAACTATTGGTTTCCTTCTATTCTAGACTTCTTTTGACTAACACTGGAGATGTTTTTTGGGTATTAAAAGACGATGACTATAGGATATCCTTCTGACATTTCAAGCGCTTTCATTTTTTGTAGAATCATGGATTCACGATAGATATCATAATTTTTTGATAATTAAGTGTTAATGACTTGAATTATATTTCATATTTATCATAAGTATGCATATCTAAACCTTGATGCAGTGTACATTTGTGTGTGATAATTATTATGTGTGCTTAAACTTATGTGGGACTGAAGGGTTTTTTTTTAAAAAAATTGCACAGTTTTCCTGAATTTAAGCATTTTTCCTTATTGTTGCATTTTTTACTTTAGTTTTATTTTACAATATTTATATTAAATAAAATTTAAAATTCATGTTGGTTAATCTTTTTGCGCTGTAGCTTATTACCCTGAGCAACGCTTATGGGTCTATACCTTTGCTACACGCTAACACTCTTTAAAACATTGCTGCCATGATTAACTGCCACTTTGTGCTGTTGGTTGTCAATGCCTCAAACTGTTGAGCAGTTTTTGACACTTGCAATTTAATAGGGCTATAATATAACTATAACCATGTAGAAGGCCTTATCTGAAATGGACTTCGCACCCTAAGCACCCAATTGAAAAGAAAACTAGAACACTCCATAGCCTGGTAACAAAAAGGAAACCTTTATTACCGTTTTTTTCAAAAGAATTTCCATATTATCAATCTTTGTGAACTTGTGATATGCAATTCGTTGAGACTTGGATGGTCTAAGATAATGGAAGCATTTCAGACTTGAAGATAAATATAAAAAATACTAGATTTTCTACACTTCACCCTAATTTATCTACATCACAAACGCAAATTGTTGTTTGGTATTGTTTTTGTAAAACTCCTCAGACATTTATTTATTTGCCTTTTATTGTCTTGTATCACTTATTAGAAAAACAAAATCAATTTTCCGTATAACAAATACTTTTTTAATTGTAATGATGGAGAACTCCAAATATTGCTCTTTATTGAATGCGCTTAAATGTCATGAACATTAACTTTTCATACTTGCCAACTAACTAAGTTCTATGGCAAGCCCCTTGTTCCCAGTTTTATCTACCCTGAACATTCTTTGTCCATGTAATTTGATATCAATTTATAATTAATCAACCTTCTGGGATTGAATAAAAGGAGCTTCTGATATAGATTAAGAGAATTTCCTTGTTATCAACCTATGTATGCTCGTAATATGCAATTCAGTAGGCTTTTGTCGATCCAAGATCGCAAAAATAATGTGCAAGTTATTGAGGAATATCCAGATTACAAGATCTTATATTCTTCACCCCAACTTATGTAAATTGCATAAACTAATGTCCATATCTGTTAATTTTGTTTCATATCCTCAGACGTTTATGTCATTTATGTCATTTTTTGCTTTCATAAATATGTTTATTTGCATTTTAGCCTTGTATCATGTCTCAAACCAAATGTGAAAGACATTGGCATCTTCCCACTTATATACTTCTCGTGATCTATAGGAATTTTGGAACTTTCTTTTTATTGCATGTTTCTTAAACTGTAGAAAACACTGGCTTTTCCTAATTGTCAATTGACTAGTTAGGTTTAAGAGCGAGCCCTTCTCTTGTTTCTAGTTTCGTCTAGTACACTATAAACTATCCATGTACCTGGAATTTTGTCAATGTGTTTCGTGATGCAAGGGAAATGTTTTGTATTTGGTTCCCTTTCTGAGTTCAATATCCTATAGGACTTCGCTGAAAGACTTTTAGGGTGTGTTTGGCATTGCTTTTACTTTCAAATAAGTCTTTTAACAAGAGAACTTATCCACAAGCACTTTTTTAAAAACAAATTTTGTACTTTTGAGGTGTTTGATAAATTTAAAGTTTATGAAAAATATTTATATTTGCCATATATTTGTTTGAAGGAGTTTAGATAATGGTGGATGAGTTTAAGAAAATATTTAGATAAAGTTAGCAATGAAAATAGCGAGAACAATTCACTTACATATTAAACTGTGTTGGAGATCGCTGGAGAAGAAAAAGGAGAAAAAGAGGGAATATCATGAGCAGGGCTTCAGGCTTCTGCAGTTGAGAAGCCAAAAGCAGCTTTTTAAATTATGTTTTTTAAAAAAACTTTTTCAAAGTGATTACCAAACATAGAATGTTATGCAAAAAGTATTTTATTGCTTTAAAAGCATGAAAGTGCTTATTAAAAGCAACACCAAACACATCCGTAATTAAGATATCTTCCACTTTTACATGGATAACTCTGTTGACTAGATCTATCGGTGAGTTTTTATTTTTGGATATATTTAAAATAGAATCTTGATGGAGAATCTTGTGTCTGATTTGTGTGCCCGTGACACCATGACTCCATAACAGAAGTGACTATCCTTCATAGCAGACTGAAACTCAGTACTCTTGTTTCTTTTAATTGGCTGGAATGTTATGAGAGCCCCGCTGGTCCTTGAGCTGTTGTTATGAATGGGATTATATAGCAAAAATAATGAAGGGGACATGGGGTCGAACCTCATAAGTCACAGAACAAATGGATACTATTTCATGACACATTTTCAGTAACAGTGGACACCAACAGAATGCCTTATTTGACTCCGATTCTGGAAATACCAGAGAGATCAACTGTATGGAGGACTTGTGTTACTCTAAAGAGCTATAGAAAACTTAAAAACACTTGCACATAGACCGCTTTTCAAAAATGAAAACATTGAATTTTAAATTTTCTTGGAAGCAGTCAATATGATGCTAAACCACAATTGAAATGGTCATGTGATGGAAATATACTCTGGACCTTTTCTCTTTGTTTATATAGCATTAATTATGCCTAATCTCAGTTTACTATCCTTAATTTATAATTCATTTATTTTTTCCTAAAAATTTCAACAGAATCTGTCTTTACCTCCACAATATAGTCTAAGATGGCCCTTATGACGTTTGTACTATGATTCAGAGATTCATAATTTGGTTTGCAGTGATGTGAAATTAATAGCTGAATCATTAATTAAATGCTTTCTAGTGGCATGAAATTTTGTGGCATAAACTTCTAGCTGGAAAATTGTCATCTTGTCCCCATCTGGGGGTTAGCACCCCGCCTATAGATGAACCACGGTTTCGAGGTGTTTCTTACATGTTGCATCAACTCGCAGCTACATTGAGTTTTAGAAGGGTGTAATCTACTACCTTAGGCAGTAGGCCCCATTTTCCCTTAACCCGAGCCATTATTAGGTGGTGTGCACATGCCCTCTTATTCACGTGCCTTTGGTGGTGGTTGAGATAGTGACATTATCTAACACAGCTAATCTCCAATCCCCCCCCCCCCCCCCCCCCCCCCCCCAACTACTTCACCCTCTCCTTGAGGCCATTAAGTAGTTCTCTGTTTCTCTGTTGGCCGTTACCTAAGGGGTACGTGTGGTGCCCCCCTCCCATCTGGGGTATAGCACCCCGCCTATAGATGAACCATGGTTTTGAGGTGTCTCTAACATGTTGCATCAACTTGCAGCTACATTAAGTTTTAGGAGGGTGTAGCCTACTACCTTAGGCGGTAGGCCCCATTTTCCCTTAACCCGAGCCATAATTAGGTACCCTCTTCTTCCTGTGCCTTGGGTGGTGGTTGAGTTAGTGACATTATCTAACACAGTTAATCTCCAATCCCCCCCCCCCGGGGGGGGGGGGGGGGGGGGGGGGGGGCACTTCACCCGCACCGTGAGGCCATTACGTAGTTCTCTGTTTCAATGTTGACCGTTACCTAAGGGGTACGTGTTCAGGTATCTATCAAGTTACTCCACAAAGGTCTAAACCTTATGCTGATGTAATTACTAGTATGCTTTAGTTTATACGTAAGGGGCATACAGTTTGTACTTTCCATGGTGTTTTGGCTTTTTTCCTTTCCTTTTCAATTGCATTTGATTCTGTTTAATATAAATGCTTGCCCAATGACAATGCACAGTATTGCTAATTTAAATGTCCGTTTATGGCAGTGAATACATTGTTGATCTTATGGGAGCTCCAGGCACATTAATTCCTGCTGAGGTTCCCAGCACTCATATTCAAAATTCGGGACTAAACTCTGTTAGTAATGCTGCTACTATTGACCAGTCAGTCAAAGATTTATGCTTGGCCCTTGACAATGTTAACTCACAATTTGAGAAAAAAAGCCAGACGTCAGAAGGAAGTTCATCTGGTAATAATTCTGTTTCAGGAATTGCTTGCTTGCACTCAGAAGAGAAATCAAGGCCAGGCCCTCCAAGTGTAGGTGATAAACCAAGAAACAGTGGAATCGATCATAGTGAAAACTCTGGAAATAAATTGTTTCTTCCTCCACCAGATAGACCTAAAGCCGACCCATCTGGTTCAGCAGAAGTCATATCACCAGCTCAACAGATGAAAGTTCATGATGTTTCAAAGTATGTAGTTACTGCAGCAAAAAACCCAGAATTTGCACAGAAACTGCATGCGGTTCTGCTGGAGAGCGGAGCATCACCACCCCTAGATTTGTTTTCAGATCTAAATTTATCACAGGATTCATTAGAGCAAAATGGTGCTGGTGATATTTGCATGGAGGGAAGAGAAGGGCAACAAGATGACCAATTGCCTAGCAAAGAGGCCGAATCTTTGAACTCTGTCGATGATAAGAGGAAGCAGCAATGTTTTGGTGAGCATATATCTGATAAGCAAGGAAGAAATTTTGATATGCTGTTTAATCCAATAGATTCTTCTGAGCCTTTAGCTTTTGTAACAGCAAACAGAGGGGGCTTGGTACCTGAAGCTGGAGTTCGTGAAATTTCCCTGGTTGATTTTTGTAGTGAGAGCACCAATATGGTTCATGGTACTGCTGTGGCATCTAAAACCGACTGCAAAAACCAAATTTATGTACCCTCCGCTCCATATGAAGGTGATTCTGGCCCAAAGCAATTTGTAAGTAATCTAAAAGTGGGAGATACACATTGCTTTCATACAAATATGCTCAGGGATTTAAACAAATGTAAGTTGATGAGATTTTTTTTCTGTGAAACTCGCAACATAATGCAAAGGATCCTTCAATGAAATTTACTGGGACAGACGAAAATGATCAGCAGAGATTCACGCGTGCTGGTAATGATAGAATAAGCTTATTGTTGGATGGTGTTGCTGAGTGGGAAATACCATGGGAAGACCTTCAGATTGGGGAGCGAATTGGCCTTGGTAAGCATAAAATTTGGAAACATTTGTTTTTTGTTGTCTTGATAACAACAATTTATAAACTTTATAAAAATCCTGCTGCTTTATCAATTATTGATTTTATTCCCATTAAAATATATTTTGTTGCATATACACAATTATTATTACAGTTTTTCATGTTTGCTTTAAATTTTTATTTTTTAAACATTCTTATATTCATTTTTTAATTTTATGTGAAGAAAATAGTTGCATTTCAATGTTTTGATTTCCTCTTGGAAAAGTATGTCATCACAAATGAATAAATCCTTTTTCAATCTATGATTGATTAATGATTTGTTCATTCGTATTGGCATACTTTTTCAATGGGAAATCAAAAAGTTGAAATGCAACTAAATAACAATCTACTTCTATGTGCTTTGTCAGTTCATGAAAGATACGATTCTTCGCAATATAAACTGTTGCTTTACTATTATAATACAGCCGCATTGGTAATGGAATAGTAAACTAGAGATCCATCAAGAAATTTCTAATCCACACAAGCTCACGCATAGTATTAGCCATAGATTAAAACTCTGACTCAGCACTAGAACAAGACAATATGCTCTGTTTCTTACTCTTCCATGCTACCAAATTTCCTCCAATAAATACACATTAACTAATACCAGACCGCATATCAATAGGTGATCCTGTCCAGCCAGCTTCTAAGAAATCAATGATTTGGTTATACCCACAATTGGAATATACACGATTTCTTCCCGGTGCTCTTTTCAAATCGCAAATCCTGATGGTAGCCTTCTAGTGGCTCGTCCAAAGGATCGATATAAATTGACTGATTACATTCACTAGTTATGCAATATTAGGTCTAGTCACAGTGAGGTAGTTTAGTTTATTCATAAGTCTTCTATACCGTCCTTTCTAAACCATCATTTATTATCTAAAGGATCGAAAGGCTCCCTTGATTTGGTACAATTTTGAATTCAGATTCATAAGAAAGTAGCCGAACGAATTTTGGCATTGAAAAATATGTCTATGACGTCCCCTAGATTTGGCACTATGTGTAGGCAGATTGGGGATACCAGAATTAAAATTTGTAACCGCAAGCGCACGATGTTGTAGTGTGGCTTGGGGGTCGAACACGGGGAGGCGTGTGGTGTGCTTGTCAACAAAGAGGAACCGGATCACCGGTGGGTGAGCTAGCCCTATCGCTTAGTGGGTTGTCACGATATGAAACTACTGAAAGGTATAAGATATAAAAAGTAACCCAGGACTTTGGTTTCCACCCTATCATGGATTCTCTCTATTACGACCGACAGATATGAATACGATTGGATTCTAAGGTTTAGTGGTGAGACGTTGCCTCTAAGAGTGATACCTAGCGTCCCATGGGTCCGATATTCCGGTCGATGCCCAGGATGATACGCTAGGTCTACCCGGGTTCGGACGGTGGGCATTCCCATGTCTTGCACCGACCGACTCCGGGAGCACTAAGCTCGCAACGATTGCTCCCGACATTTCATCCTGCCGTTCCCACGCGCTAGGAATCAATTTCTATGCTAGGGGTGTGAGCTGTGGCTAGAGGATCAAACGCCAGTTTTATTTTCCCTTGGCGCGACGGTCAAATGCCGTATTTATCCCGCCAATGACAATAAAACACCATGCGTAACCATCTAAATCTCTAGATCCTATCGAAACCCTAATCCTATGGTCGGTCTAAGGAGAATCCACGAAGGGGCTTCCACCAATGTCCCAGATTAGGAAACTACTCACTAATCATTGCAAAAGATTCAATGCAACAAAATATAACCATCAAAATTAAGATCAAGCAATAGATTAGAGAAGCAAACGATAGTATTAACGCAATATTAAAGTATCAAAGCGATCAGAACTTACAAAACAAGTTTAATTAGCAGCAACCAAAATCCCTAAAAAACTGTTAAAAACTGGGGATTCTCGTTTTCTGGGAAACTTAGAGCTATATATACAATCTGGCAAGATGCCAGGGAATATTTCCAGAAGAAGACAAATAAATATCCAACCGATCGGTTGAAACATCAACCGATCAGTTGAGGCAGCGGTGAAATCGATCTTCAGCTTCTGACCGATCGCTGAACCGATCGGTTGAGGTTGTGATAATTCTCAACCGATCGCTGAACCGATCTGTTGAGGTCGTGGAGCTCTGGAGCTTGCGAAGAATTGCTACAGGTGAACCGATCGGTTGACAAGGTACTATCAACCGATCGGTTGGAGTCCAGCTTCAAAAACAGAGAGGTACTGTAGCATCCAACCGATTGCAGAACTGATCGGTTGAGGTCTTCTTCATAGCTTGCTCCTCGTCGGGTCAGATACGCGTGCACGAACCGATCGGTTGGAACTGTCCAACCGATCGGTTGAGGGTTGATTCATGATATAACTTGACGTTTGGCCCTCAGGATCTCGTGTGGCTCCTCCCGTTGATCCGGGGACTCGTGACGTGTGCTTGGTATGTCCCCTGCACTGGCAATATTCTGAAATAGCACACAAACACAAAGTAAGTGAAAAGAAACTAAAAATCACAAAAGAATAGATACGAAACAACGGAAAACAACGGAAAATCACGGAGAAGACATGCGGGAATATATAAAATATAAACGCACGTCAAATAGAAAGGAAGGGTAGGAGCTCGGAGGGAAAAATAGAAAGGAAGAAATAGGAAAAGAAAGCGAAATCCTAGATCACCCGTTAGAGGCAACGAAAATCAACACGACACATTAAGCAAGCATGCGATAAGCATCTCACTAAACCCAGGAATAAGAGTCCATACATGTGTCGTGGGTCCACGCGGTGAAGCGCGAGTGAGTGAGGTCGTGAGCTAGCAGACGGTGTAACTATCTAAATTGTGCAGTAAAGCTTCATATACACATACCCAAGGAATGACCCAAATATCGATTCAATTCGAATTAACGGTGAATAATAGCTCAAGCATGCATGAGAATAGAATAGGAATAGAAAACATATCATATGTTGGGAGCTCTACTGCTAGGAACTAGGGAATCACCACACGAATGCCAAGATGATTGCTAGAAAATTACTATGCCAAGCGTGTTCGAAATCGAAGGGGGTTGAGCAGGTGTGGAGGAGAACACTTGGTGCAAATTCTCGCCTTCCCTTTATTCGCGGTGGATAGGAGTAATATTCACATCATGAAATTTTTTTTGGGTTTTGGGTATTTGTATATTTTTTTGGATTTTTGGCTATACATATTTTTTTCTTTCTTTTTTCTCTCTTTTTTTGTTTGAAGTGGGGTAATGAAAAGTGTGCACTCCCCCAAATGGGGGAACGATGCATGACGAGGGGATCTGCACCAAGTAAAACAAAAAAGAATTCGAATTCTAGACACTTGGCAAAAGAAAAAATTTTCGTAGATCAAATCATAAGCAAATGAGTTATCCTAGTCTTATTGGTAAAGTCCCGACACATGCAATTTGAAGAGTAATATATATATATATATATATTATTCATGCATAAAGAAGCAGACAGTGGAGGCAAATATCGCATATTCAAAATTGAAGCATGATAGTTTAGGGGTCAACCAAGGATAGGCATATAAAACAAAATCACAACATAGAAGCACACCAACTAGCTAGTCAAAACACACAACTCACACAAAAGCAAAGTGAACACACGGAGCATAAAATGCTATAGGACTCGACTTCCTAGGGTTAGTAAAAGTGATTATCGTAGCTAAGCTAAGTGCGTGTGTGGTTCCGTGGGAGTTCATCATGTGGGGTCGTCTCTAGGAGAGGGAGAATAAAAAGAAGGAAAGAAAAAGAAAAACACGATGAAAACGACTCAAAAATGATAAAAAAGACACAACTGACGCACAAAGTGCGACTCTCTCAAGCTGAACGTTGCATTGCCCTCAATGCAATAGGAGTAAGAGCGGGAGGGCAATGAAGGATGGGAGGGAAGTACGCACCGACAACAAAATGGGAAAAACATGAAAAATACACGAAACGAAACATAGAGAAATAAAGAAAATAAACACCCAAACCAACTACATAAAACACATGCACATGAACACATATAAACAAGCACACGACAAACGACATGACACGACAACAATCACACAAAAAATTTGATTTCCCCCAAGCTGATCGTGACAATGCTAGAAAGAAGATATGATCAAGATGAATCAGAAAAAGCTGGCCAGGGGAAAATCAGTCCGAGCTGCTATCGGAGGAATTGTAGGGAGATGGTGACGAAGGATGTGAATAATAGACGAACGATGATGGTGTGGACGATGGAGAAGGTGTGCCGACAGGAGGAGGAGGGGCAACGGGTTGGATCACAGGTGGATCGAAATTGATCTGTGGATCGTGGTGGATAATGATCGTACCAGGTGATCCGGTATAAGGGTGCCAATCGGGAGGATCCAAGGGGAAAATGTACTAGTGCAGAATACCAGAGATTCAGATAGAATTTCCACGGTAAATGAGAAGTGCGAATGGGGATTCGCTCAAGAGATGATGGTGGGAGGACGACAAATGGAGTATTGTCAGGACTATAAAGGTTGACTGCACGTTCGCGACCAAAAGGAGTGATCATACCGATATCGATCAAGTAGTCGCGATCGATACGGGTACGTCCCGACAGGATTTGGAGGTCAGACGGCAGCCTCAAGACATGACTGACAATAAGGGTGATCATCCTACCACAACAAATAGGTCCGGAAGTTGCACGATTAACAGATAAAATCTCGTGGATGATCCAATGGCCGGTGTTGATGGGTAAGGGGTCATGTCCACGGATCCTGTCATGAGACATGGCGTACAGAAAGAAAAGCTCGTCCCTTGACACCGTGGAAACATCCACGCGGGAAAAGATGGTGTTGGCAAAGAGGCAGTGGGCGAAGCGGTAACATAGGTGTAGGATATAGGAGGCAAGTGCCCCCGATGGAAAGGCAGGATACCGGTTGAATCGTTGCCAAACGCCATCGTCCCGAAAGTAAGAATAGATATTAGACCGATCATGAGTTGAACATTCAACACATTGAACGGGTGAGGGAAATTCAGCGAATTGTTAAGCTCGGCAAACGTCATAGTAAAGTCAGCATTGAAAACACGGAAAGAGAATCCCAATCGTACACTTCGAGAGAAGAAAGGAACTCGAGTGTGAGATTCCGATGTGTGGGGGCATAAGCACGCAGAAGGAAATCGCACCCAATGCATTCGAAAAGTTTGGCGACGCCCCTCAAAAGTCTGAGAGATTCGAGCGTGTGGCGATCAACAAAAAGGGTAGGTCGCATTGGGCGATGAAGAAGGGCGTGCAAGCGTGTGGATTGTTCTTCAGATGAAGGATTAATGCCAAGGAAAGAAGGGCAAAAGGGCCGTGCAGGTAGTGTCTGCGTGATGATGATGCTGGCTCCTTTCCCTTTCTAGACATGGTAGTGATGTAGGGGAAGAACAATAACGTGGGGGAGGGTGTCTACGAAGATGATATAACAAATGTAGTAGGCAGACACAAAATCAAGACATTTCACATAAGAAAAGAAACATAAAGCTTGGAAAGAGGTTTCCAGCAATGACGCGACTCCAAGCCAGATGCTCCCCTCTAAATCCCCTGCTGTACGATGGAGTGATTTGGGGAACCGCTGCACGCTAATCCAACAAGAACCGAAATTTCGAAATTTGGGGGTTAGGCCTAAGGTTTGGGTGATTTGCGGTTGAATGTAGTCGATGGGAGGTTTTTGATGGTGGGGAAATATGGGAGGAAGTGTGGGAGTAATTTTAGGAGTAGAGGGAGTGATGGAGGAGATCGATTTGGAAGAATGGAGAGATGAACCGCTCGAATCGAAAGTGTGGAGGTCGGGTGAAATGAAATCGATTCGAGGGGGTTATTTATACTGGGTTAGGCGAACTGATCGGGTGAAAGTTCACCCGATCAGTTGGGTTATTTTCGAAAAACCATTGTTGGATAGCAGCTACAGGTGAACCGATCGGGTGAGATTTCACCCGATCGGTTGACCGCTCCCCAAAATTCCCGAGGCTTCTGTCATCGTCACCCGGTCAGCGACCCGATCGTCGCTTCTATCAACCGATCGGTTGACTGTTCCCAAAAATTTTCCGAGACCTCTGTCATCTTCGCCCGATCTGCGAACCGATCGCCTAATTTGTCAACCGATCGGTTCGCTCTTCTTCAAAAATTGGCCACTTACTGAAACTAACCACCCGATCGGTTGATGCTTGAACTGATCGGTTGGAGCAGTTCCTGCACGAAGATAAAAAAATCATCTAAGTATCCCAACGAAATTCCCCACAGCAGTATTTATTCACAAAAATTGGTAAACTAATCAGTTAGTAACAAAAAAACGACACAAGTTTAAAACATGGGTTGCCTCCCATGAAGCGCTGTTGTTTATAGTTGTTTGCTCGACTCCTCAGTTAGTGATCAATTCGGATCCGGAGGATTTACAGCAGAGTTGTTGGTCGTCGAGTCTCCGACCGGAGAGATTGCGGGCTCGCTGATTGTATAGTGCTTCAGACGCTGCCCATTGACCTTCAACGGTTCATCTCTTCCCATGATCTCGATGGCTCCATGCGGGAAGACCTTGGTGACTCGGTAGGGTCCCGACCATCTAGACTTGAGCTTTCCGGGAAAGAGCCTCAGTCTTGAATTGAATAGGAGAACTAGGTCTCCTTCCTTGAATTCTTTCTTTAAGATGCGCCTGTCGTGCCACCGCTTCAACTTCTCTTTGTATATCCGGGCATTCTCGTATGCGTCAAGCCGGATCTCGTCAAGTTCGTCCAGCTGGAGTTGTCGGTGGCTCCCTGCCTCTTTTGGCGTCGAAGTTCAGATTTTTGACAGCCCAAACTGCCTTATGCTCCAATTCCACGGGTAGATGACATGCCTTTCCGTAGACAAGTCGGTAAGGGGTCGTGCCGATCGGAGTCTTAAATGCAATCCTGTAGGCCCAAAGTGCATCTGAAAGTTTCGATGACCAATTCTTTCTAGAGCTAGCCACAATCTTCTCCAGGATGCTCTTTATCTCCCTGTTTGAAACTTCCACTTGGCCGCTAGTCTGCGGGTGATAAGCACGCCGACTCGGTGCTGCACTCCGTACTGCTTAAAAGGGATTCAAATTTCTTTTCTATGAAGTGGCTCCCTCCATAGCTAATCAGGACTCGAGGCACGCCGAATCTCATGAAGATGTTTTTCAAAAATCTGGCCACCACCCGGGAATCATTCGTGGGGCTAGCTATCGCCTCCACCCATTTGGATACATAGTCCACGACCACCAAAATATATTGGTTACACGAGGAAGAAGGAAACGGCCCCATGAAGTTGATTCTCCAAACATCGAAGATCTCGACTTCCAAGATGTAATTCTGTGGCATTTCGTTTCTCTTGGAGATGTTTCCCGTCCTCTGGCACTTGTCGCAGGCCTGGACATAAGCATAAGTGTCCTTGAAGAGAGTCGGCCAATGGAATCCACTCTGGAGAATCTTCGCCGTGGTCTTATATGTACTCGCATGGCCTCCACATTGTTGGTCATGGCAAATGAGAAATTATGGAGGTCGCCTCTGTTTCGGGAATACATCTCCGTATCACCCCATCATTGCAAGTCTTGTATAGATAATGGTTGTCCCAATAAAATTTCCGGACTTCGTGGAAGAAATTCTTTTGCTGATAACTCACATTGTGGGGGACAATGGCGCATGTCAGATAGTTGGCGATATCGGCATACCATGGAGTCCAAGCAGAAGAGACAGATAAAAGATGCTCGTCAGACAGTGAGTCATCAATAGGAGTGGCTTCGGGGTCGAGAGTAGATAACCTAGATAGATGATCGGCCACGACATTCTCTGCCCCTTTCTTGTCCTTGATTTTCAAGTCAAATTCCTGGAGGAGGAGAATCCACCTTATGAGGCGCGGCTTGGCCTCCTTCTTGCTCAAAAGGTACTTGAGGGCAGCGTGATCAGTATGCACGATAACTTTAGCGCCCACAAGATACGACTGGAACTTATACATGGCGTAGATGACGGCTAGCAATTCCTTTTCCGTGGTCGTATAGTTCCTTTGAGCTTCGTTGAGGGTCTTGCTTGTACAGTAAATTACGTGCAGATTTTGTCATTCATTTGCCCAAAACGGCCCCAACTGCATAGTCGCTAGCGTTGCACATCAATTCGAACGGCAGACTCCAATCGGACGGTTGAATCACAGGTGCAGAAATAAGGGCTTGCTTCAAGAGGCGGAAAGCTTCCATACACCTGTCATCGAAAACGAAAGGTGTATCCTTCACGAGGAGCTGGGTCAAGGGCCTAGAAATTTTAGAGAAGTTCTTTATAAAACGGCGGTAGAATCCGGCATGCCCTAGAAAACCACGTACTCCCCGAAGGTTAAGTGGAGGCGGAAGCTTTTCGATCACATCTACCTTTGCTTTGTCTACTTGAATCCCTCTTGAAGAGATAATGTGCCCCCATACGACTTCTTACACCATAAATCGGCATTTCTCCCAATTTAGAACTAGCCATTTATCTTGACATCTTTTCAGAACTTTAGCTCGGTTTCGGAGACACGAGTCGAAATCCGTTCCATAGACAGAAAAATCATCCATGAAGACCTCCATTATGTCCTGGGAGTAATCAGAGTAAATTGCGGACATCAATCTTTGAAATGTAGCCGGGGCGTTGCAAAGCCCAAAGGCATCCTCCTATAAGCATACGTCCCGAACGGACATGTAAAAGTGTTCTTTTCTTCGTCATCATTGTGGATGTGGATTTGCAGAAAGCCAGAGTATCCATCCATGAAGCAAAAATAGTTGTGCTTGGCCAGTCTTTCGAGCATCTGATCAATAAAAGGCAGGGGGTAATGATCTTTCCTCATGGCTTTGTTTAATTTCTGGTAATCGATGCACATCCGATATCCGGTGATTGTTCTTGTAGGTATAAACTCGTTCTTTTCGTTACGAATGACTCTCATCCCTCCATTCTTAGGCACAACATGAACCGGGCTAACCCAACGACTGTCTGAAATAGGGTAGGATAATCCCGGCCCGGAGAAGTCTAACAATCTCCTTCTTAACTACTTCCATCATAATAGGGTTCAATCTTCGTTGCGGCTCAATGGAAGTGGCTTGCTCATCTTCAAGTAACATCCTATGCGAGCAAAGTCCCAAGCTTACTCCCTTCAAGTCTTCAATTGCATACTCGAAAACGTTCTTAAATTTCTTCAGAACATCAAGCAGTTTGGTCATTTGGTCTTCGGGTAGCGAGGAGTTCACAATGATCGGTTGCTTCGAATCCTCCCCCAAATATTCATACTTCAATCCCGGAGGTAACTCCTTCATCTCGACTTCGTGTGGCCCCGATGCATATTTCTCAAGCTGTGCATCTTCCAGCGAAAGAGCCTCTTCCTGGATCTCCAGGATGTCAACATCCGGAACTTCACTTTCAACCACGGGTTCGTTGGGCGAAGCCTTGCAAGGCGGTGAGAAGACCATGAAGGAAGACTCTGGTTTCGTCTCAAGAGTATGATAATTATCCGGCAAAAAGGCTTCAACACGCAAGCATGTCTCAATAGTAGACGGTTCTCCACCATTACATTCAGTTTCATAATGGTCCAAACTCCAGGGTGCTCTGTAGAGGTCTGCAAGGAAAGGATAGATTCCTGCTCATCGCACTCGACAAGTCCCGCCAGATGATACTCCAGACAAATTCCCCCATTGGTGTGTAGATCCCCCTCACTGAAGTATGTGCTCGGTATGTCAATAAGCATCGCATCATCAGAAGGGAAAAACAATGTCGTGTCGGGTTGCTGCTGAATATCATGATTCCTCTTTTGATTTTCCACTGCATCTGTCAGAAAGGATAG
This sequence comes from Scilla litardierei, assembly GCA_030789695.1. Classification (NCBI taxonomy): domain Eukaryota; kingdom Viridiplantae; phylum Streptophyta; class Magnoliopsida; order Asparagales; family Asparagaceae; genus Scilla; species Scilla litardierei. The sequence continues at coordinate 97,429,840 of CM061135.1, read as the reverse complement.
GATGCCCGAGGTGCTTAGAGATCCTGCTAGACTCTGGACCCAACGGCTGGTGTCGGGTGCATGTCCCCAGACGTCATCGTAAAAGGCACACGACATTCTTGCTGTAGAGTAGAAAACCTGTAAGAAATGGAGGGAAAGAGGACTGCAAGGATAGAGAACACGTTAATAGCACAAGTTGTATGAATGTAGAGATAAGAAATGATGATGGCGGTATGGAGACATAGTCTACTAACCCTATACAACGAATATATACAATATGTCCAAGTAAAATTAAAATGTGTGTAGAATGTGAAAATTATCACGGGGTTGGGATATGAACTAGTCTCGAGGGTCACTGGGTCCTAACTGAAACAAGCAAGTTGTCTCCCCGGCAACGGCACCATAAAGCTTGACGTCCCCTAGATTTGGCACTATGTGTAGGCGGATCGTGGGTACCATGATTAAAATTTGTAACCGCAAGTGCACGGTGTTGTAGTGTGGCTTGGGGGTCGAACACGGGGAGGCGTGTGGTGTGCTTGTCAATAAAGAGGAACCAGATCACCCGGTGGGTGAGCTTCGCTTAATGGGTTGTCACGATATGAAACTACTGAAAGGTATAAGATATAAAAAGTAACTCGGGACTTTGGTTTCCACCCTATCATGGATTCTCTTTATTACGATCGACGGATAGGAATACGGTTGGATTCTCGGGTTTAGTGGTGAGACGTTGCATATAAGAGTGATACCTAGTGTCCCATGGGCCCGATATTCCGGTCGATGCCTAGGATGCTACGCTAGGTCTACCCGGGTTTAGACGGTGGGCATTCTCATGTCCTGCACCGACTCCGGGAGCACTAAGCTCGCAACGATTGCTCCCGACATTTCATCATGTCGTTCCCACGCGCTAGGAATCACTGTCTACGCTAGGGGTGTGAGCTGTGGCTAGAGGATCAAACGGCAGTTTTATTTTCCCTTGGCCCAATAGTCAAAGGCAGTCTTTATCCCGCCAATGACAATAAAACACCCCGTGTAACCATCTAAATCCCTAGATCCTATCGAAACCCTAATCCTATGGTCGTTCTAAGGAGAATCCACGAAGGGGCTTCCACCAATGTCCCAGATTAGGAAACTACTCACTAATCATTGCAAAAGATTCAATGCAACAAAATATAGCCATCAAAATTAAGATCAAGCAATAGATTAGAGAAGCAAACGATAGTATTAACGCAATATTAAAGTATCAAAGCGATCGGAGAACTTACAAAACAAGTTTAATTAGCAGCAGCCAAAATCCCTAAAAAACTGTTAAAACGGGGGATTCTCGTTTTCTGGGAAACCTAGGGCTATATATACAATCTGGCAAGATGCCAGTGAATATTCGCAGAAGAAGACAAAAATAAACATCCAATCGATCGGTTGAAACATCAACCGATCGATTGAGGCAGCGGGCAGCTTCTGACCGATCGCTGAACCGATCGGTTGAGGTTGTGATAATTCTCAACCGATCGCTGAACCGATCGGTTGAGGTCGTGGAGCTCTGGAGTTTGCGAAGAATTGCTACAGGTGAACCGATCGGTTGACAAGTCAACCGATCGGTTGAAGTTCAGCTTCAAAAACAGAGAGGATTGTGGCATCCAACCGATCGCAGAACCGATCGGTTGGGGTCTTCTTCATAGCTTGCTCCTCGTTGGGTCAGATACGCGTGCACGAACCGATCGGTTGGAACTGTCCAACCGATCGGTTGAGGGTTGATTCATGATATAACTTGACGTTTGGCCCTCAGGATCTCGTGTGGCTCCTCCCGTTGCTCCGGGGACTCGTGATGTGTGCTTGGTATGTCCCCTGCACTGGTAATCTCCTGAAATAGCACACAAATACAAAGAAAGTGAAAAGAAACTAAAAATCACAAAAGAATAGATATGAAACAACGGAAAACAACGGAAAATCACGGAGAAGACGTGCGTGAATATATAAAATATAAACACACGTCAGTCTATAACATATTTCTTCTGTGACAAGACTATTACTCTCTTTGACTATGCGACCTTTATGCCTAATGAATTGTGAAGTGGTCTAAGGTTCTTGGTCTGATAGTGTTGCAAGTAGATCTTCAATGTAGTAATTCCATCTTTGTCATCTTTAGCGATCACAATATTATTTACATACACTACTAATCCAATATGTTTCCATCTGTGCATTTGGAAGATATAATAATCCTTCGATATATGGTGCATGCCAAACTCTTGAACTACTATATAGCAAAGAGGTCAAACTATGCTCGCAGAGATTGCTTAAGCCATATGTCAGTGCTTCAATCGATATACTGTTACGATTTGTAGAATTTTACGAGAAGAAAAGAAATTTATAAGTGGAAATTGATATTAAGATAGACGATCCCTTCTGGAGTGGATCTCTCCCTAACTTAAATTGATGGATCAAGCCTAATCCCCCAAATCCCTATCAAGGAAATACTCTCAGTTGATCGTTCTTCGATAAAAAAATAAACTAGGGCCGGCTCGTAGGCTTTTAACCCCTCCTAATCAGGAAAATAAGTAAAAGACTAATTAGCTCTCTAATGGCTAAACACACAACTCGACTAATGAGCGAAAACCCTCTAACTGCTAAACACACAACTCACTAATGAGCAAAAGGATAAGTCACCCCCTTGGGTGCGTGCCGCTCCGCCTGGTGTAGACCCGGATCACATCATTACTCCCCCCCCCAAAAAATGAAACTTGTCCTCAAGGTTGCAGTCTGATGATGGTGTCCATCTTCTCTAATCTAAGTGTGGGCACGGCTCTGTCTCGTCCCCACCTCCGTCAAGCATCGCCACAAGTTCCTCCTCGGTTGCCACCTCCAGCTGCATGGCCCTCCCTGTGCAATGGTGTCATGGTGTGAACCTCTCGTCACACTTGACACAAATGCCCTTGGCCATCCGCTCCATCATATAGGCCTTTGGCATGCGACGAGTCTGTCCTCCCGGTCGCGTCTACTTTGCATCCCCTTGCCGTCGCTGGTGCCCCTACAGTGGTCTGTGTTGTCTCAGTAGGTGCTGGACTACGGTATGTCGATCCGCCCCCGCACCCCTAGACTTTCTATCTTCAGCCAACCTGTCCTCCACTCTCCTGACCACCTGCATCATGGCAGTCAACCCCTGAGGGTCCTGCACTCTCAGCTCAGCTCTCACGGCCGGCTTCAGCCCCTTTACAAAATTTCCATCCATCAATTCCGCAGACACACCATCCACTCGGCTCGCGAGTGTCTCGAACTTCGTGATATAGTCCTGCACGGTCCCCTCCTGCCTCAAGGTGTATAACTGCTCATACAACCCTCCTGCGTGGGTCTCTTGAAACCTCTCCATGAGTCACTCTGTCAGTTCCATCCACGTCCGTATCGGCCTCTGCTTCTGGGTCCACCTGTACCACCTAAGAGCCTCACCCTCGAAGCTCAATGCTACTGCCCTCAATCTCTCCGCCTCAGTGAAGCCCGTGACATCAAAATACCTCTCTATCTGGTAAATCCACCCATCACGGTCCTTCCCATCGAACAGCGGTGCCTTCAACTTCCTCATCATCGTCTCTAGGTTGGTGTCACCTCGTGGCGGCCCTTCCCTGTTGGCTGCCGGCCGTCTCTGGTAAGGATACTCATCCGCTCTCCACTGCCCTTCATCTTCCCTAGCCATCTCGTTGGCTAGTACGCTCACATCATTCCATTCGTCTCCATCACCACAATCCTCCTCCTCATGAAGGTTATCGGCGTAGCGTGTGTACTCCTCGTACTCCGGCACATGCCCAACATCCTCCCAAGTCTCCTGAAGCCTCCTGACATTTTCTTTGGCGCGCCTCAAGATCTCCAACGCCCCCTTCATGCCCTGCGGAAGGCCAAAAATGGCATGTCGGCCCATCAAGCCCCCGCCGGGGGCTGTTCCTGCAGCGCGGGGCCCCTGGCTGTGTCGCCAGGGCCCCGCCGCCCACTGGGGGCCTCGCCGGCCCTCGCCGAGGGTCTGGCGGGCCGCCAGACCCTCGTGGGGGTCGGCGTGGCCCCAATTGTGGCCGCGCTGGTCGACGCGGCCCAGATTTGGGCCGCGCAGGTCCGCGCGGCCCACGTGAGGGGCGCACGGCCCCTAGTGGCCTGCCAGGGGTTCGTCGCCCCCCCGGGTGGGTCTCGTCGCCTGCCAGAAGTCGCCACGATGGACGGTGGTTCTTCCGATTGGCCCGCCGGTCTCATGAAACTGCACGATACGGCGTTCTGGTTCTTCGTTCGCTGAATCTTCTTCATGTGGCCCTAGATCTGAGGAAAACTTCAGATTTGTCGAAGTTGATGCCCTAGCTTCAGATTCGGGTTGTTTTTGTTGCTGTCGAAGGATCTGAAGAATATCTTGGATGTCAGAGGCCTTAGCAACCCCCTTCATCTCCTGCAGGATACCGTGGATCTTGCCTTGAAGCCCGTCGATCCTCTTGTTCACTTCTTCAAGTTTGCCGTCGAATTTCTCTTCTACAAGTTACGCGGCCGTCTTTACCCTAGTCACCGCCATCAGATCTTAATTCTCTGATACCAAATTGTTACGATTTGTAGAATTTAACGAGAAGAAAAGAAATTTAAAAGTGGAAATTGATATTAAGATAGACGATCCCTTCTGGAGTGGATCTCTCCCTAGTTTGAATTGATGGATCACGCCTAATCTCCCAAATCTCTTACAAGAAAAATACTCTCAGTTGATCGTTCTTCGATAAAAAAATAAACTAGGGCCGGCTCGTAGGCTCTTAACCACTCCTAATCAGGAAAATAAGTAAAAGACTAATTAGCCCTCTAATGACTAAACACCACAACTCGACTAATGAGCGAAAACCCTCTAACTGCTAAACACACAATTCACTAATGAGCAAAAGGATAAGTCACCCCCTTGGGTGCGCGCCGCTCCGCCTGGTGTAGACCCGGATCACATCATATACCTTTACATACTCTGCTGGAGCAACAAACACATGAGGTTACTTTATGTAAATCTTCTTGTCAAAAATGCGATAAAGAAAAATAATCTTGATGTCAAGCTGATGTAGGGGCCAATAATGGACGTCGGTCAAAGAGATGAGAAGGTGAGCAAACATCATTTTGGCAATTGGAGAGGTGTCATGGTAGTTAATGCCATGTCGAACAATATTTTTTAGCCGCCGATCATGCCTTTGAATGAGGTAGCGATCCATTAGGATTAAGTTTGACAATGTTCTCTCACTTACAACCAATCATTGTTTTACCAGATGGAAAAGAAACTAGTTAATATGTATTAATGTACTCTGGTACTGTTATCTCATCTTTCATGTAGAGAGCTAACTTCGGTGTGCAAAAGTTTTTGACAAAAACTTAGGAACATGATGAGAATTAACATAGGAAAGGAAGGCTTGATACTATGAAGAACATGCAAAAAGAAACAAACTTGTATAAAGGGTGAGCGGTACGGATATGAGTACCCTTACACAAAGTAATTGAATGACCAATGTCAGACTTTACAATGAGGTCTGACAAAATACCCAGACGACTGAATTTAGCAGGAGTGGAACATTGATACTGGAGCAGAACCTTTGAATAACATGCATACACTTGGATGGGTTTTTCGTTATGTTGTTTCTGGCTTTTGATAGTCTTTAAAGAAGAAGATTTTATAGACTTATGGTAAAGAAAAAGAACTAGTGTAAAATTATCATTTGACACATGTTCATCATTATCAGGTGAAACACAGGTGGAATCTGAAGAGAAATAAGACGGAGACATAAAAATGTAACATTAGCAGACATAAAGAACCTATTAGTCTGATGGCACTATCATCTGTAGCCTTCTTACATACGAGAATAACTTAAACCACACAGTTTAATGACTGAGAATCAAGTCTAGATACAATATGATGTGAGTAATGATCAAAGCACACACATCTAAAAATACATGACTTAAAGAAGAATACTTATACACTTCGTAATAACTTGGAGTACAGAATTTAATATTATTGAACTGAAGATAGCATTTGATTGTAAGATAACAAGCAGTAAGAACAAAGTCAGCCTATAAAACTTTAGGAACATTCTTCTGTAGCATTAATGTTCGTAAAACATTTACCAAATGCCTATTCTTGCTTTCTGTCAAATTATTTTGTTGAGGCATGTATATACAAGAAGAATATCAAATTATACCTGATTGTGTCATATAGTTAGTGAGTTGTCTATTTGAGATATACATTTGCATTAACACAGAAATATAGATGCCAAACTGGCTTAACATAAGTATCATTAAAAACTAATAACACTTCATATCTTTCTTTTAATAAATAAAGTCAGGTTACATGTGCATGGCATCAACAAATGTGATAAAATATTTAAACTCCAAGTGCCAACTGTATATGACATGGATCACATACCTCAGAGAATCGAAATGTGTAAGACACATGATGATACTTACCACACTCACATGACCTGCACTTAAGACTTGAAACATGACTTAACTGAGAAATTAATTACTTCAAATCTTGTAGAGAATGGTGCCCCAGTCGATTATGAATACAAATAGAGGATAATATACCATATAGATCAAGATCCCCCGATCTGAAATCTTATCAATGTAGTATAGTTCAGTTGATTTATGCCTGATGCCAGTTGTCCTCTATATCCAACCTTATAAAACACAGTGGGTTGGAAAAAAATGTTATTGAACATCACACGGGTGTAATACATTTACTCAGACAATAAATTGAATGAAAATTTAGGCAAATAATATATGATAATGATAAATTAGGTATGATCTGTGCAATCCATATACCACCAATAGCAGATATGGATCTATCAGTTAGAAAAACATACAAGGGATGGAGATTCTAAACTAGAGAGTACATGCATTTACAATCATGTGGTCATGACTACTGAATCAATCACACATGCCTTGGGGTTTAAAGAGTAGAAACATGTATTAAGGTTACTTGTTTATGCAAAAGTGGTTGTAGGAACTAAATGCAATGTTCCAAATATCGGTCTGATATCCATAATATTGGCCGAACTATATAAAAAAATTAGGGATTGGTATGAAATCTGTCTTTATTTGGATCTCTTATTTTCAACTGGTATTAGTGCAATTTTAGAATCATATTACCATTTTGGTCAATATTTTGGCTTGAAACATTAGCCGATTTTAGTTATTTTTTGTTTTAAGTTTTTGTGTTAGATCCAACTTAAGATTGGATTTGACTTGACCAATAGCTGATAACCCTTATAAACTTAATTGGATCTGACCTAACTGATAGCTGATAACCCTTATAAATGGGAGATAAACGTTCGACCATATAGATAACCTAAATTTGGTCGAATTTTTTTTTGACTATGCTTGTTGATCTTTATTTTTTTCTCCTCTCGCTTTGTCTTCTTTGATCTCAGTTGTAAGTGGTAGCGGTGGTTCAATATTTCTCATCTTTGTTGGCTGTTGGTTTTGTATCATCGTACTCTCGGCCTTTCCCATTACCTCCACCTTCATCCTTTTGGTCTCGAATCAGGCAAGGATGGTTATGGTCACTAAAATGAAGCTGTTTCACTGACCTGTCAGTTATATGATGCCGACAACTACTTTTCGACAAAAACTTCATCCAAGAACTCTTCGAAAAGGTTTCATGTTTTCATGTTTTTCGATTTTAATATAATTTGGTATATTTTTATTTGATTTTTTTGTTTTAATTTGATCAATCGATCCAACTGCGATGTGGTTGGCGTAAAAATGTTTCGATTTATCTCAAAAAATTAACTTTAATTTTTGTTGGGATTTTCTCCCAATTCAGTTTAATCTAATAATAATAATAATAATTTAGGCTTAGTGACTCTTTTTTGTTTATAAAGAATGGAATGCAAAAAAAATCAAAAAAATATCTTGTTTTAAGGGATGGTGGCAGCGGCTGCTATTACTCTTTCTCATTTAGAAATTCTATGAGGGTTGTTTACAAGAAAAAAGAAAAATATACAAAATAGAAAGAAAAATAAAAGATCAAATATATTTTCTATTATTTGTTGTGTTTTAATATTGGCATTTTTTTTCATCTGTTGCTTGGAAACACTAATGATTTAAGAATGTGTTTTTGGGAATATATTGTGGGATTTCCCTCTATTTTCTGTGTTTTAATATTGACATTTCCCTATGCTGTTACCAATGATTTTTTCTTAAAATATTTTTGATAAGTACAAAATGGATTCTTAGAAAAAATACAAAATGTATCAAGTTTAATGTAACATATTAAGCCAAGTATGATACTCGATTGGTTCATAATTGCTTGAATTTTTTTTGAAAGATTCGCTAACAAGTTCGCTGTATATTCAAATTTAATGTAACATATTCAGTTAGGTATATTCAAGACATATTTATATGAGTTTATATAATTTATATCTACTTTGATACATGTATGACATGCATATGATAGTTATTTTTAGTGTTTGATTAGCCACTCTAATATTTAGTCAACATCTCCGATATATCCCTGATATCTGCTATTCGATATCATATTTTTCAATCCAGGACATTTTAGATATCCGATATTTAGAATACTGACAGAAGATAATGATATCTCTGGAGTTTGAGACTGTTGATCATGTTCCTATCTGATCATTGGTACATGTGATATCTCTGACATCTTTTGAACCAAAGTAAGATGGGCAGAACTGGTGGCCAAAAATGTCATGAAAGATGAAGTCTTGCATTATAGTTCCAAGCATGAATGCTTCTTTTGTTTCATCTTCTTGCAGTAATGACAAGTGACTCTCATCTTGCCTATAGTATTGGAATTCCCTTAACCAACACCAATAACACTCTCACGTCTTCCTTTAGTGCGACCCATATATCATCCTCTAAGTCTATGACTCCTACCATGACCTCCAAAGAATCCCTCTCCACACTCTTTTCCTGGAACTACATAGGGTTTATGCCAAACAATCAATGTAGCCCGAGTCTGTATATCTCTATCTCCTGTAGTTGAAGAATCCTCGAGGAAAATTTTATTGAAGAGGCTGAACGTCTCAGAGAGGAAGTCAACATCTAACTCCAATCACATATGATCGTGTTGGAGTGTACTCAGATGGTAAAATAAGAAATACCAAGACGAAAATTATTTCCATTGCTTGTGCAAATTAGTTCCATTGCTTGTGCATTTTCTATACATCTTCATTGATAGGAAAATCTTTAATTTCTCATATGATCTTTTGAAATCATCATAAAATTGTGAAAGTGATAGTCTCTTTTTTGCATATAAACAAAAGAATACCATCATAATCTTTAGTAAGATTATTATATCTTGAGCAGAGCTCAATTACAAGCCTGTATCTCTTTCACAGTTGTGGTGTATAGTACTATGTACTGGACTTTAACCTCCATGCATTTCAACATCTTATTATATAGAACATCATACTGATCTCACTCATCTATCATCAGATTGGGAGGATCATCGGTAATATGTTTCTTCTTTTTTCTCTAATCCTTATACAGTCTTAACAATCTTCTTCACAGTGGGAATTTAGAACCATTAGCACCAAGTTTCCAATCAGTAATTTTTCCATAAATGATTTCCCAGACAATTGGTTTCGCATTAATGCTAATCAATCAAACAATTCTTCCTTCCAAACACAGCTACATAAACTCCCAACACCAAAAGTTCAAACCAAGCTTCAAGTCCATACTCCTAGCTGATCAAGTCAAAGACAAAACAAACATACCCAATCTTCCAACCACTCAAGTATGATCAAATAAACATACCACTTGATTATCCAAACTCCTAGATTTTTTTTATTTTTATTTTTTATATAATGTATTGTCATATATTAAAAATTTCAAACTATGTAGATATGATCAGTGTTGATCAGATATGATTCAAATCTGGCTAAGATGAGAATGATGGCGAGGGGGAAGACATAGTTGTCGTCTCAGAAGATCGTTGGATGGATAGTGACATAGGTGGGACAAGGTAATGACGGTGAAGACGAGGGTGGGGCAAAGATAAGGTTGTTGAGGCTGACGCTAATGCGGATATGAAGACACATATGAATAGGGTGGAGATTACAATGATGAGATTGTATTAGAAAGGTTACTGCCGTTGATGAAGAAGATGAGACTAGGATGAAGGCATGGACTTGAGTCGATGCGGTTGTTAGTGTCGTTGATGAAGTCTTGAGGCGGATGCGGCAAAGTTGGGTTCGACTGAAGCAGACAAGCAAGAGGGATTGTGGCATGGTTAAGGTTAGGGTTATGACTAGGATTATCTATGACACCATAATAGATTTAGGAGAAAAGATGATTTGAAAGTCTCATTCTCCCCTCACCTCTGCACATGTTTATTATATACATGAGAAAACTAGGGTTCTACACAAAACACCCTCCTACACTCCATATTACATTCGATCATATTTTATCTTCCATAATGTGCTAGATGCAATTAGTGTAATGAATTTAATTCCATCTTTTTTATTTTTTTGCTAGTTCATTACTTGCAAAATCTGAAGACTGTAGCAGACATTCAGATATTCAGTAAATTCTCATGAATGTGTGCTGGTGTTGTAGAAGGTTATCTACTCGATAGTTTTTACTATCATCAGTGGTGGGTCATTACCTGTGAAATCTGTATATTCCTAAATAAATAATTTCAAAGAGTCAGCCCACAAGCCATCCTGAAAACTCTTGATATAAAGTTGTAGAACTCAGTGTAGTCTGGTTGAATCATTATATGGATATCACCACAGTTTGTACTGTACTTCATGAGAAGGATAACATACTAGCGTGTGCAGTTACTGACTTATTTCATGACTATTCATAAAAAAATTAACTGTTTGTGTTGCAGGTTCATATGGGGAGGTTTATCGTGCAGATTGGAATGGCACGGTATGCCATCTGCTTCTAGCCCTGTTTTCTCTCATGTTTCTTCTCTTTTTCTTTCCGGTTAGTTTGCTGAAACTATCTGGAGTGCATGTTAGAGTGTGCTCTCTTGTATGTTGTAAGTGGGTGCTTTCACTGAAAAATTTCATTCTTAATAAGTGGGAACTGAGTAGTTTAAATGCATGTGTTGGACTTGGAAAATTGGAATCATCGGTGAAGTTAGTTTGACATAATAAATTAGCTGGATTCATGTTTGCCAACCAGGGTTTAGCCACTTACTCATTCTGTATATTGGCACTATAATATTCTTAAATTTCAACTTCACTGTTTGACATTCCTACAAAACTCCAAGGTTAATGACTCTACTTCTCACTAAAGATAAAACATATTTCTTTTGCGCTAGTAAAAAATATTCATAATCTACTGATTAGCTGGTTGGTGTGAATACCTTCACAAGTTCATGCAACAAAGGTAGAGTTGTTAACTTGTTGTCATACATATACTAAAGAACCATAGCCGAAGACCATGCCTCTAAGGTGGAGGTTGTTATAACCATACCTAGAATTAGAATTCCATAACCAAATTCATCATACGTGTGCCTTCACTGATCCAATGAAAACCTGTTCATCGTTACTTTTTTTAAAATAAAATATCTTCATTCTCCTCGAAAACAGAGGAACATTGATTTTTCCTTTTGAAACTTATTTCTGAGTTGTGAGAAAAAAGAAACCGTTGGGGGAATAATCAAACTACTGAAAAGTATAAATGAGGTGAAATAGGTTTAAGGTGACATTTAGTGCTTGTGGCCCAAGTTCATTCAAAGTTTCAACCTTATGGCAGTAAAATAGAATTGTTGAAATAGAAAAACAGAACTGTTCATTCAAAGTATAAAGGAGGTGAAAGAGGTTTAAGGGGACATTTAGTGCTTGTGGCGCAAGTTCATTCAAAGTTTCAACAGAACTGTTGAAATAGAAAAATCGGCTAAACCCTATCTTGGGTTATCAATGTTGTTTATACCTAGATGAAAACCAACATATCATTGTAGACAAGGCATGAAGTTTCAAATGAAACCATTTAGTTTCAACCGTTTCGTTTTGGTTTCTATTGGGGGGCGAGATGAAACTGTAGCTCGTTCTTAGTATCGGCCTGATTCATCCGAACCTGTCTAGGTTTTGGCCGAAATTGACCAATTCCGACCAAATCCAAGGTTGCAGAAGGTGGACAAGGTCGACGAAGGAAAAAATTTAAAAAACTTGCAATGAAAGAAAATCAAATTTGCAATGAAAAATTAATAAAAAATTAATAAAAGCGAGTCTGGAAATCAATCTTGCAGGAATCGAACTTATAGTGAAAAAACAAAATTGCCTTCAATTTTCTTTGAACTTGCTTCAATTTGTACCAGATTTGTGTCGATTTGCTTTAGGTCCCAAATCTTTCTTTTCTTTTTTTGTTTTTCTCACCGAGGAAGAGGAGATGAGAAGATGATGCAGTGAGATTGAGAGATCGGATCGAGAGATTAAGAGAGATCAATTTTGCTTCGATTTTTTATTCCCTTTTGCTGGCAGCAAAGGGACGGAGGGCGAGTGTATCAAGAGAGAGAGAGAGAGAGAGAGAGAGAGAGAGAGAGAGAGAGAGAGAGAGAGAGAATTGCTAAAATACATAGAGATTAAAAATAGGTCGGGTCATGCAGGTCGCGTGGGGGGAAGAGAAAATGGGGTTGGGTTTGAGATTAAATTAATAATGGGCCTGGGTTTTAAAAATTACTACAAATTCATATTCATACAATTATATACATAATAATTACTACAAATTCATATTGTATATATACCCAAAAATGTACATAAGAACGTGCGCGGCAGAATTACCTGCGCACACCCCCTCTGTTCGGGGTTCTCAAGTATTTTTTTGAATTTTTTTGCAGTAGGTAGATATACTTGTTATGTAACTTCACACAAAATTTCAGGTCAAACAAACACCATTTGTGTATCGAAACATCCATCACAAAAACGTTGCGTAAAATTGTCCAGGAAACATCCATCACGAAAACGTTGCACAAAACTGTACAGAATTCTAGACAGTTTTGCACAACCTTTTGTGATGGATATTTCGATACCCAAATGGTGTTTGTTTGACCTGAAATTTTGTGGGGAGCTACATAACAAGTATATCTACCTACGGCAAAAAAATTCAAAAAAAATACTTGAGAAACCCGAACAGAGGGGGCGTGCGCAGGTATTTTTGCATGCGCACGTGCACATGCACATTTGCCTCATATATATATATATATATATGTTGACTAGGATCCATTCGGATGGATCAAACATGCGGATCCATCTAAGTGGAATTTAAACTTAGACAATGTAAATATAAAATCCGACCGTTGGATGTGATCTAACATGTCTAAACTACCTCCAAACAAAATTTTAACTAATTTGGACATGTTTTGTCCATGCATCAAGTGGTTACAAAATTAGCCGATTTTATGACTATTCAAAAACATTGATTTTGTAACAACTTGATGCATGCGCAAAACATGTCCAAATTAGTTGAAATTTTGTTTGGAGATAGTTTAGACATGTCAGATCACATCCAACGGTCGAATTTTTTATTTACATTGTCTAAGTTTAAATTCCACTTGGATGGATCCGCATGTTTGATCTATCCGAATGGATCCTAGTCACAACACACACACACACACATATATATATATAATGGAGAAGTACTGACAGCGCTGGAAATTTTTCCAGCGCTGTCAGCGATCTGACATTGCTACAGATTTTGGAGGTAGTTTAGACATGTTAGATCACATCCAACGGTCGAATTTTCTATTTACATTGTCTAAGTTTAAATTCCACTTGGATGGATCCGCATGTTTGATCTATCCGAATGGATCCTAGTCATATATATAGAATAATGGAGAAGTGCTGACAGCGCTGGAACAGCGCTGTCAGCGATCTGACATTGCTACAGATTTTTTTAATTTTTTTGCAGTTGGTAGATATACTTGTTAGGTAGCTCTCCACAAATTTTCAGGTCGATCCAACACATCCGTTCATCGATTTAAAAAACGTTGCGCAAAACTATCCACAGTTTTGCGCAACGTTTTTGAAATCGACGAACGGAGGCTCAAATACAGTTTTGCGCAACGTTTTTGAAATCGATGAACGGAGGCTCAAACGGTGTTGGATCGACCTAAAAATTTGTGGGGAGCTACCTAACAAGTATATCTACCAACTGCAAATTTTTTTTAAAAAATACTCTAACGACCCCAGATCGCTGACAGCGCTGGAAAAATTTCCAGCGCTGTCAGTACTTCTCCATTATTATCATATATATATAGGAATTAATGTAGAACAGGTGGCACCTGATCCAATGGATCAGGTGCAAGACACAAAAAGGTGGGACCCAGCGAGTACAAGCCCATGTGGGGGTTTGTACTTCCCACCTTTTTTATGCCTTAGCACCTGATCCATTGGATCAGGTGCCACCTTTTCTACATTAAATCTATATATATATATATATATATATATATATATATATATAATATAGACACAGATCCAGGACTTCAGTTGGAGGAGAAGAGACTTTCCCTTGAGTTGTACAATCTGCTTGGTATGGAGGAAGAAATGCTACGCCAGAAAAGCCGTCAAGACTGGTTGAGCTTGGGGGACAGGAATACCCGGTTCTTTTATAATAGTACTAGAGCTAGACAAGTCCACAACAACCTGGGGCATCTGATTGACGCAACTGGTAAAAGGAATATCTCATATGATGAGCTACGAGCTGCGGCACCAAATTTTTATAAGGATTTATACAACCAAACACATTATTGGAGATTATATCCCAAACTTACTCCTAAATGGAAGATAACAGAGGAAGCGACTACATGGTTTGATCGTAGAGTATCTTTAAAAGAAATAAAAGAAGCTGTCTTTCAAATTGGACCTGACAAAGCTCCAGGACCTGATGGGTTTATGGTTCCTTCTATCAACAAAATTGGTACCTCATTGGTGATGATGTATCAAAGGGAGTTCTCTCTTTTTTCCGCACTGGAGTTATGCCCCCTCAGGTGAATCATACTTTCCTCACTCTTGTCCCTAAAAATTCAAATGCGACAACTCTGGGAGATTACAGACCGATTGCGTGCTGCAATGTGATCTATAAAATTATTAGTAAAATTTTATGTAACAGACTGAAAGAGGTCATTCATGATCTCATTTCCCCAAATCAGGCAGCTTTCATGAAAGGTAGACTTCTTGCTGATTGCACACTCCTAGCCCATGAGGAAATCAGGGATTTTAGTAATCCCATGGGGCCAGAGCTTGCCTAAAATTGGATCTGAGGAAGGCGTTTGACAGCGTGAACAGAGAATTTATGTACTACTTTCTGCACCGTCTGGGATTTAAACATAAATTCATCAGCTGGATTAAGGAATGTGTTTCTTCTCCCACGTTCTCAGTGATGGTCAATTGTTCGCTTGCTGGATATTTTGATGGCAACAGGGGGCTTAGACAAGGCGACACACTCTCTCCATACCTTTTTGTAATTATCATGGATGCTTTTTCTCTGCTTATTGCAAAATCTTTTACTATCGTGCCATCCACCCCATGAGAAGAACATGTTATATTTCCCACCTTTTTGCAGATGACCTCCTAGTTTTCTGCCGTGCCAATACCCACTCTCTAAATGGTCTAAATGCTTTATTAGAGAATTTCCACAACTTCACTGGCCTTCAAGTCAACTGGGAAAAAGTGCAGGTATCTTCAGTAAGGGTACCAAAAACCCTTTGAGTTTGGCAAATCTTTTGGGTATCAAGCTGGCAACCATTATTACTACATATTTAGGATTGCCTCTTTCGTCCAAATACCCCAAGACCCCAATGTATAGTAGACTCATTGATAAATGCAGGAAGAGGCTTACAGGATGGACCTCTTCATCCCTCCCCATTGCTGGCAGGATTGAGCTGGTTAAAACTGTGATTTACGGTATGGTCTCTTTTTGGATGCAAGCATTCCGTGTTCCCCTAGCTGGCATACGTACCATCACCACCGCGTGCATGAGATTTATTTGGTGTAACACTCGTTTCTGGGCTTGGAAAGATTTTTGCACTCCAAAAGAGGAGGGTGGAGTTGGTCTGAGGTTACTTTCTGACATAAATGTGGCGGCGGGAGTTAGACTAACATGGAGAATGTTGTCAGCTGAAAGTCTTTGGGGTAATCACATGAAATCTAAATTTGATAATTCTGACTTCTTCTACGGGGCAAAGGGCAAAGTCACCCATTCAGGGACATGGAAATTTATGCTTGCTTGCAGGGGCATCTCCCAAAAACTAATTAGAAAGAAGGTCAGGAATGGCAGAACCACTCTATTCTGGCACGACAACTGGTTACCTTGCAGTCCCCTGAAAAATTTACAAGATATACCCGACGGAGATGAAATGAAATTCGTCTCCGACTATTGGGACGGTTCAGATTGGATTCAGGACCCTAATATTCACTGTTTTAGAAGTATCCTGCAAGCCAATGGGGTCACACAAGGAGATGACAAATGGGAATGGGCTTCTGGCTCCTTTCGTTTTAGAGAGGCTTGGGAAGGAGCTCGGCTACAGGGTGCGGCTTTCCCATTCTTCAAGTTGGTTTGGTTCAGTGGTCATGTGCCGACATTCTCCTTAACTTTACTCCGGGCGTTCAAAATGAAGCTCCTCACAAAAGATTATGTTAAAAGCTGGGAGATTAATACAAATGAGAATTGCGACCTGTGTGCTGGCGAAGGTACTGAAACAAACAAGCATTTGTTTTTTGATTGTCCTTTCTCCCAGTATATTTTGCAACGGATGCTTCTTAAGCTTGGCATTTTAAACCAACGTGTACCTGATTTAACTTCGGTGGGTGAGCTGGTCTTACAAAAATTCCAAGGGAAAAAACTGTTGGGCGCCTTGCAAAACTAGCATTAAGCTCTACAGTTTGGCATATATGGAAGGAAAGGAACCGCAGAATTTTTGAGAGCACAAATAAAAGTAAATTTCAAGTCTTCGAGGACATTGCAGCGGGCGTTCGATTAGCAATGAAGCTTAAGGACACTGAAGATGAAAATGAGGAGAGTGCGTCTGACACGCAAGTGCTGGCAAATTGGGAGATCAGGGACAATGGGTAGGGACAATCAATGTGATAGGATCTTTCCATGGTGATTCTAGACCGGCCGTCTTTGTATCTGCTGAAGTTATACGGATGTTTATTTGGATTAATGGTTGTCAAATGGCAAACTTATACGTGCTTAGGGGGGTAAGGAACTAGAGTAGAGAGTGACGACGCTTGTGTCCCATCCTCTCTCTCTAGTGCCAAACTCCCTTTTCCACTGTTGTATTTTGTACAGAAATTCAATAAAGTTTTTTGTTAACCTTTCAAAAAAAAAATATAGACACACGAAATTGAAGCTTAACACGAAACCAACGAAAATGGCAAATTTGTTGAAATCAAATTTTTTTCATTGGAACCGAAACCAAAACTGAAATCGAGTTCTCTAACTTGGTTAGATTACAAAAATACCATGATTCCTTTCCTAGCTCTATTCATATCATAATTCCTATTTGTCGGGATTGGGTGCAGTTTGTTTTGGGTTGGGACCGGATTTGGGTTGCGTTGGGTTTGATTTGTAAGAATAACATGCGGGAAGAAGAGGATGCGAAGAACAGAATGATGATTACAGCACCTTAGAATGGTGCTTGGGCCATTGGTCTGTTATATAAGTATAAACAGTTGTGAAATTACAGAATAACCCTACTCTATTCCCAACTTTGTTCATATTACCAACTCTATTTATGTTACAAGTCCTATTCTTGAACAAACCCCTCATGCCAGCCCTTGTGGAGAAGCAGGCCAAGACAAGCAGCTTGAGAATTTTTTTTTTCAGGATTAGGGTAGTAATCCCAGATAAGAGAAGCGGCAATATTGTAAAGCAACACTTGTCGTAGTTATCATTACCTGTTATATTTCTCTAACATAACGATACACTCACAAACACAAACTCACACAGACAGGTACAAACAAACAGATTCTTATGGAGGAATAATCTCTTTTAGCTATAGTACATATGTATGTCCCTTTCATGAACGCATCCAATTATGGCTTCCAGTACATATTAACATTTTGTTCTACCAACAGGAGGTCGCTGTGAAGAAATTCCTGGATCAGGGTCTGTCAGGTGATGCATTGGAGCAATTCAGATGTGAAGTAAGCATTGAAAATCTTACAATTGAAGTCATCGATTATAGGAAACCTTACCTTTAATTTTATGGAGAAATGTCCAGCTTAAATTTATGTTGACGTTGCTGCTGTAGGTGAAAATTATGTTAAGGTTAAGACATCCAAATGTTGTTCTTTTCATGGGAGCTGTAACTCGGCCTCCAAATCTTTCAATACTTACAGAGTTTCTGCCAAGGTTTGTTCACCGTCCTCTAACTAGCACTGTTGACATTACAAATTACCATCATAAATTAGTGACTGCTTTTAGTTTTAACTGGTGTGATTAGATAACTTGTTTCATATGGTATTTAATCCTTATTAATTTTCCTTTTGAACTCTTTCATAAAGTAGGGATGTAGCATAATCATGATGGTGATGAAATGGCCACCATATATGCATATACGGGCACATGAGAAAAGAATCATTAATCTCCATAATTTTTACTGAGCATTTTGTAACAAGTTTCAAGATTATTTTGCTGCTGGCTGTTCCAAGTTGAATATTTCCATTTAGTTGGAACATGTAATTTTATTATCATGTGGAACGATCTGGTTGGTAAAATTGGCACTCCAGATGTATACATAGTATTAGGTTTAACAATGATTGAACACTTACATGTACTGGAAGTTGTACGATGTCGAGTTATACTTCTCTAGTTATTGGTTCAGTGTGGTTTTATTCTCATGGGTTTTCACCGTGTTTTTCAATTGTCAGGGGTAGTTTGTATAGGTTGCTGCATCGTCCCAACATTAAACTGGATGAAAAGCGGCGACTGAAAATGGCGTTGGATGTGGTAGTGCCTGCCCGTTTCATATTTGTGACTTTGTGTAGTAAGTTAGTGTCCCCTTTTACCTGAATGTGGGGTTTCTCCTCGCAGGCTAAAGGAATGAATTACCTGCATACAAGCCATCCGACTATTGTACATAGAGATTTGAAGTCTCCTAATCTGCTTGTTGATAAAAATTGGGTGGTCAAGGTACATTCTCAATGCAGGCTAACAATGTATTTTTATTCAATGGCAGAATACAATCAGTTATGCGGTATTTATGTTTTCAATTCTTTCCTAAACTGCCATTTACATATGTGTCCTTTTATTTGTACAAGTGACGATTGTCCTGACAAATGATTACTGACAAAGCTACTGTTAATTTAGGCCTTGCAAGTATATCATTGCCACATCAGGATAAAATATTCAGTGTTCTCTAGATGGAACAGCTGTTTCTTTCAGCAGTGCTGGATTGTATTTTTAGGATACCCATATGGAGCATCTGTTTGTTGCAGAATTATGTAGAATATATGTATCATCCCTTTTCCCTATAGTATGTTATTTTCTAGATTTTTTAATGCAGTGATGTTTTAGTCAAATGCTCGAAGTTCAAGATATATGTGTCAAATCCAAGATAAGTACCCACGGAGCAAGTTAATATTGTAGATTCATGTAACACTTACGGTAGAACTTAGCCCAACCTGTTGTCTGACCTATGGGACTCTGTTTCGTTGGCATCATTCAAGCTTGGTAATTTTTACAATTTGAAGTTTTGGATATGTAGTTCAAGCTTGGTAACTTTCCAGTCCCTTTTATTCATTGCAAAGCCCATTTAGGCCAACAGGTACATAATATGAGAAAGATTCCAGTCTGGTTGGAAAACAGAAAAGGAAAGAGCAAATAAAAGAGTAGAAAGGATAAAAATCATGATGAATCCTTGGAAGGAAGCCGAAATTTATATGCATCATCCAAATTCTTAAAATAAGCTTATTGTGTAGATACTTGCTCCAGAATCAAATGTCGGCATTCATCATTCCAAGTCCATCGATGAGATTCTCCAAGATGATTATCCTTATAGAATCTCTTGTTACTGTCTCTACATAAAAATATGGAGAAGATGGGACACAGAGGAAGCAACACTTGATTTCAGGAGATTGTGTAATATGGTGCCATTTGAATTAACTGGGGACAATCCCTAAAATGCGTATTAACTACGGAAGAAGTCATGAAGTAGACCATGCCGTTGTAATTTTGAGGCGGGGAAAATTCAAACAACAATGATTAAGAATTTCGGTGATCTCTTGACAATTGATACAGTAATGGGAAGATAGCAGGCAATTTTCCAGAGAAATTTCTGATTGGTGGAAGTAATCAGTAGTTTCAGTGTCATCATCATAATTTAGCAGTAGACAATAGTTTATAGCGGTTAACATTCCAGAGAATTTCAGTTCCCAGTGTAGTCTAAAATCTTATTAAGAATATATAACCTTTTTCTATTTTGGATGGTGAATGCTTGAAACGAAAGTGTAGTGACTAAGTACTGGCACATGTTTTACAAAGTTGAATCGTTGATTTAGACTTGGCTAGATGCTTCTGCCTACCACAGATAATTTTTCAGTTGTTTTTTCATGTGATTTTGCTTTGCTTTGTTGTTTGATCCATGTGATTCCATGCTACTCTCTTTGATCTTGTTTTCTGCATATGAACATTGACACTCTCGAAGCAGGTTTTATAGTTGATATGTCAGAACTTGATGATTGGCACATGTTTCAAAAATCTGAAGCTTTGATTCAGACTCTATTAGATGCTCCTGTGCCAAATTCCGATAGTTTTTTTTCCTGTTAGCTGTTTGTTTCATGTGATTCCATTTTAAATACTGTTTTTTCTTTGCTTTTCAATATATCATATATTTGTTGATGCTTATAGAGTGCACCCGCTTTTTTATAATGATAAAATTCATAAAAATACATTTGCGTTTTGTAGGTTTGTGACTTTGGCTTGTCCAGATTGAAGCATCATACCTTCTTGTCTTCAAAATCAACAGCTGGAACGGTGAGACTCTAAAGATTTTATATTTATATTGCACCATCCAGTCAAGACTTTCTTTCCCGGAGCAATTTTTTCCTGTGCCTTAATGCAGTCTGGATTCTTCTTCTTTGCATGCTGTTCATGATTTCCATGTACATTAAGTTATATGTAGTATGCGTTAAAGGCATCACATTTTCTATCATTAGACTTTCTATTGGTTTTTAACTTCAATTTGTTTTTATGTCAAACCACTAATTTATTATTTGCTTTTGTCTTGCAGCCAGAATGGATGGCACCTGAAGTCTTGCGAAATGAACCTTCCAATGAAAAGTATGTTACATATTCGGTCAATTATTCTGATCTTAAGAAAAAGTACAGCTTGTTTCATGAAAGTTGGTTACCGCAGTAACTGGAAATATTCATCTTCAGGTGTGATGTCTATAGCTTTGGTGTTATTCTCTGGGAGCTTACTACCATGCGCATGCCTTGGAGTGGTATGAACCCAATGCAAGTTGTTGGAGCAGTAGGGTTCCAGAACAGACGCCTCGACATACCCAAAGAGGTCGATCCAATGGTTGCGCAAATAATAACTGATTGTTGGGATAGGTATGCTTCATTGCCTAGCATTACGATAGTTCATTTGGTTGTGCCTAACTGTTCATCAACCTCGAAATAACATATTTAACAGTGACTATAAAACTTACATTTGAAAGGTCACTGAAAGGATGTCACAATTTACCCTAATTATCAACAACACAATTGACCTTTATTTTGGATTCTTTACATTTGTTTTGGCTTTAATAAATGTCAGTTGTCAAAGTAAAAAAAAACATTGTAGACTGTGTTGAACTTGGACAATCGCATAGCATTCAAAATGGTTTGTTCGAACAAAATTAGTGTGCATATATGTGAAATTAAGGATCTAAATTAGTTAACATTATGTTTTCATTTGTGTGTAATTGCATGTGTGCTAGGGCTGGTATGGGGTTGGGTTGGTTTTGATTTTTCTATACTCATAACCGGATTGGATCCATCCAGACAATGGGTCTAAAATTTGACTCAAAATTCTACCATCATGCATCATGTCAGGATTGGATTTTGGATTTTAATACCTGAGGGGCCGAGTGTTTTGGATTTCGATGTACACTGGTTTCATGGCAGTTTCTTTAGATCGGAGTTTGGATAATATAAGAAGAAAAGTTAATTACACAATGAGTTCATGAGAACAATGAGTTGATTTTGTCAATTGGAAACTATATATCCTAGGGGGTTTTGTTAAAAAGATTCTGTTAAGATTCGGATTGATATTTTATACACAATATTTTATAACTGAACCTTGATTGGTTATATCTTAGGCTCTGGACTTATGTTCTAGTTGAGTCGTGTATTACAGTGGGGATTGATTTCATTAAATCTATACCTTAGCCATCATAAATTTGGGTTGAAGATGGATTGGGACTGGGTTGGTTTTGTTTGAACGACACCTTAACCAAAATGGATTGGAACATGTATTGGTTTTATTTAATCCATGCTCGACAGTTGAAGAGGAGCATCAAAGCCATGACCTTCCACCAGGTGTCATGTTTCGTCACTGTGGCATGTGCACCCATAGAATACTGGAAATCAATAGCTCTTGGAGCAAATTTCCTCTGGGTTATTAAAGAGTCATCTCTTTATTTAATTTTTCACGAACCATCAAAAAGTCCACTCTATTTATTTATCTTCTCTGTAGGTTATCAAAAAGTTCACTCTATTAATATGGATGATAAGCAATGTTTAAATTGCGCTACATATTCTAAAATCGAAATACTCTAAAGATCTAGTGAACCATCTCATTATTCGTTGATACATGGATTGAAAAAGTTCTATTACTATAAACGATCAAAGAGCAATGGAATCACTTTATTTTTGATGTATTTGGGCTTTAAAATATTTTGATCAACTTAAACGACGTTGATCATCCTAATAAAGTGCAACCTTTTTGGCAGCTGTAGAGAATTTCTTGCACGCGTATCAATTAGGGACTTGCTATGCACACGGACCAAATTGCTATGCAAACAAACCACTTTAAACACCCAAACAAATTTAAAAACCATTTTTACTTTTCACAACATCATGTCCCAACATTATCCCTCCTCTTCATCATCCTTGCCCCACTTCCCCACCATAGCCGTCGCCAGTCACAGCCACAGCCCCCATTGTATCCTCACCCCCCATTCATGCAGGAATCCCATCCCTTTCCATCCTCATACTCTGATGCGGACTAGGGTTTGTAGAAGAGGTTTGGGGATTTTTATTGGAATTTGGGGAATAGGGTTACAAGATAAATAGCCAAATTTTGGAGAGTTGGCCCCTCTCCTAGCTTTTGCTAAGGGAAAAGCCTAAACTCTCTTCTAGATCTCCTCGGAGAACTCTAGGAAATATCAAATGACGGCTCACAAATTCGATACCCTAACCCTAGCCCACGCCCTCTCTTATATAATGATGAGACGTGGTGCGTACAGCAACTAAGACCCACTAATGGTGCCTAAGGCAGTTTTATCCCCAAACCTTCGGTACGCCCAACAATTACTCCTTAGTCTTCTTGCGCCTCTTCTCGTAGGTGATAAACGTATCACTACTCCCCCCAGGAGTTTCACCTTGTCCTCAAGGTGGAAATCTGGGTACTGCTGCAGGATATGATCATATAACTCCCATGTGGCCTCGAACTCCGGTAATCCTGACCAACGAATAAGAACTTCACGTGCTCCCGATGCTCTTGTACGAATGCCTGTGACCTCCTCGGGTGCCAGAAGTACCTCCATGTCAACCGTGAGAGTCGGGGGTAAAGTAGACGATGCCTCATGATCTCCAATAGCGCGGCGCAACTGTGAGACGTGGAAAACCAGGTGAATGCGGGTAGTAGGAGGTAGCTTCAGTCGATACGTCACCTTGCCGATCCTGGCCTCAATTTCATATGGCCCATAGTACCTTGCCGCTAGCTTCTCGTTGCGCCGATGAGCCATAGAACGCTGTCGGTATGGTCGAAGCTTCAGATAGACGCGCTCCCCTACAACAAACTCCACCTCTCTGCGATGTGCATCTGCCTTCTTCTTCATGATCTGCTGCGCGCGCATTAGGTGGCGCTTCAATTCTTCCAGGACTCGATCCCGATCCTCTAGCTGCTGCTCCAATCCTGACACCGGGGTGGATCCCCTACTGTAATGCACTAAATGTGGCGGATCTCTGCCATCCACGATCTGAAACGGTGTCATCCTCGCCGCTGAGTGGTACGAGGTGTTGTACCAATACTCAGCCCACATCAACCACCCGGCCCACTTCCTAGGAGTCTATGACGCAAAACACCGCAGGTATGTCTCCACACTGCGGTTGAGGACCTCCGTCTGGCCGTCCGTCTGGGGGTGGTATGCCGTGCTCCGTCGTAGTGCTGTACCCTGCAGACGGAACATCTCCTTCCAAAAAGTGCTCAAAAAGACTTTATCTCTCTCGGACACAATAGAGCGGGGGTACCCATGCAGCCTGACCACCTCCTTCAGAAAAGCAACTGCCACCGATGCTGCAGTAAATGGGTGGCGGAGTGGGATGAAATGACCGTATTTGCTGAGGCGGTCAACCACAACAAATATAGTAGTATAGCCCTCTGATCGTGACAGTCCCTCCACGAAATCCATCGAGATGTCCTCCCATATCCTCTCTGGTAACTCCAAGGGCTGTAGAAGACCGGCTGGAGATGTCGCCTGATACTTGTGGCGCTGAAATATATCGCACTCCGAGACCAGCCTCACAATGTCCTTCCTCATGCCCGGCCAGTAAAGCTCCCGGGCCATCCTTTGATACGTCTGGTACCCTCCTGAGTGCCCACCCACTGCGCTGCTGTGGAACTCATGGAAGAGCGCAGGAAGGTGACCCGAAGTCCGATGAATCACTAGCCGTCTCCGATACAGGAGTAGCCCCCCTCCAATGTGTACCCCGGAAAGTCTGCAGACCCCCCAACAATCGCCTCCCTGATTCGCCGCAGCTCCTCATCTGCCTCAATCTCTGCTAGCAGGGTGTCGCTCCTCAACATCAACGGAATAGACAGAGCCGCCACCTGTACCCCCTCATCCCGTCGGGAGAGCGCATCTGCCGCCTGTTGTCCGAGCCGGGTTTGTAATGGATCTCAAACTTGTACCCGCTCAACTTGGACAACCATCTCTGGTGCTCCTCTGCCACCATGCGCTGCTCCAAGAGGTACTTTAGACTCCGCTGGTCTGTCCGTACCACAAACTCCCTCCCCAGTAAGTAGGGTCTCCACTTCTGAACTGACAGCACAATTGCCATCAACTCTCGCTCGTAGACTGACTTCAGCCTGGCCCTGGTGGATAAGACCTGACTGAAGTAAGTGACCGGCCTCTGCTCCTGCATCAGTACGGCCCCCAAACCGAACCCCGAT
Source organism: Scilla litardierei (assembly GCA_030789695.1). Taxonomy (NCBI): domain Eukaryota; kingdom Viridiplantae; phylum Streptophyta; class Magnoliopsida; order Asparagales; family Asparagaceae; genus Scilla; species Scilla litardierei. Next base: position 97,404,519 of record CM061135.1, on the reverse strand, counting down.
GCGTCTGACTCCACGATGAATTTCTTCTCAAAATCTGGGAGCGCCAGCACCGGCACCGTTGTCATCGCCTCCTTGAGGGCCTGGAATGCCCTCGTCGCCTCCTCTCCCCAGCAAAAATTATCCTTCTTCAGCTGCTCAGTTAGGGGCCATGCCAATGTGCCGTACCCCTTCACGAACCACCTGTAATACCCTGTAAGTCCCAGAAACCCCCTCAGGGCCCGTAATGTCCTAGGCTGTGGCCAATCCAGCATGGCTGAAATCTTCGAACGATCGGCGGCCACTCCCTCCGTCGACACGATGTGCCCCAGGTACTCCACCTGCGCCTGTCCGAACAGACACTTCTTCCGGTTGGCCTGCAGCTGATGGTCCTCCAACTCTCGCAGCACTATCTCCAGATGGCCCAAATGATCCTGTAGTGATGCGCTGTAGACTAGGATATCATCAAAAAAGACCAGAACGAACCTCCGTAAATAAGGTCGGAAGACCCTGTTCATCAGGGACTGGAAGGTCGCGGGGGCGTTCGTCAGTCCAAAGGGCATGACGAGGAACTCGTAGTGGCCTTCGTGAGTTCTGAAGGCGGTCTTCTGCACATCTTCCTGCCTCATGCGAATCTGGTGGTACCCCGACTTCAGGTCGATCTTCGAGAACACCACCGCTCCGTGCAGCTCGTCCAATAGTTCGTCGATCACCGGAATGGGAAACTTGTCGGGGACAGTCTCCTTGTTGAGAGCCCGGTAATCAACACAAAATCTCCAACTGCCGTCCTTTTTCTTAACCAGAAGCACTGGGCTAGAGAAAGGACTAGCACTAGGGCGGATGACTCCTGCCTGTAACATCTCCTGCACCAGCTTCTCAATCTCATCCTTCTGTACCTGGGGGTATCGGTACGGACGCACACTGATCGGTGACACCCCCTCCTTTAGCACAATCGCGTGCTCATGGTCTCTCGGTGGCGGAAGACCGCTAGGTGGCTGAAACACCCCCTCAAACCCCTGCAGTAGCTGCTCTACCTCTGGCGGTACCACTGTCGCCCCTGTGACCTCGTCCGACGCCAACCCCTGGAGCTCAATCAAGAACCCCCCTCCCTCAGCCTGGAGTGTCTTCGCCATGGTCTTGTAGGACACTGACGAACAACACAAACTCGGGTCGCCCAACAGCACCACCTTCCGGCCGTCCACCTGGAACTCCATCCGTAGTAGCCTCCAGTTGAACTTCGTCTCTCCCAGCGACTGCAACCATTGCATCCCCAAAATCAAGTCGACGTTGCCCAAGGTCAAGGGCAGGAAGTCCCCCGTGATCACCACCCCCTGTATGGACACCATCAAGTCCCGGCAGATACCTCTACTCTGCTCGACCACCCCGGTCCCGAGCATGACTCCAAAGCCCTCTGTCTCCGTGATCGGTAACCCCTGACTCTCAATCACCCTGGGGGATACGAAATTGTGGGTTGCCCCACTATCTATCAAGATCACCACGTCCAGGTCTCGGACTCTACCAGCCAGCTTCATAGTGTGCACCTGTGTAAGCCCCGCGATGGAGCTAAGCGAGACTTCGGCCGCCTCCAGTAGTAGGGGCGTGCCCTCCTCCTCGGCCCCTGCCGCCTCATCCTATGCCTGCTCCCCTTCCAAGTCCTCCGCATATACCTCGTACACCTGCAGGGCCTGGTTGCGACACCTATGCCCAGGGGTAAACTTCTCGTCGCACTTGAAGCATAACCCCTTTGCCCTCCGGTCTCGCATCTCCGCGTCCGTCATCCTCTTGTAAGGCCCACCTGGCCTCACATCCCCGGGTCTCCCTCCGCCCGCTGGGGCCCCTCCTGCAGCGCCTGTCTGTCCTCCTGGGCCCGCCTGTGGGCGTGGAAACTGCCCCCCAAACGCCCCCCTAGCGCGGCGTTCGTCGGCCAACCGGTCCTCTACCGTCAGGGCCAGCTCCATCTGCTCCTCCAGTCCACGTGGTCTGAGAGTACGAAGCTCAGACCTGATGGTGGGCTTCAAACCGTCCATAAAGAATACTTCCAGGGATTCTGCAGGCATCCCGCGCACGCGGTTAGTGAGCTCCTTGTACTGCTTAATGTAGTCGCGCACGGTCCCCATCTGCCTCAAGGCATGCAGCTGCTCATAAGCTCCCCCCCGCCTGAGAGCCTCGGAATCGGTGTAGTAGTGCCTCCTTGAACCCGTCCCAGGTCCTCAGAGGTCTTTGCTGCTCCTTCCACCTCCACCAATTCAGAGCCTCCCCCTCCAAACAGAGGGCAACCGCCCTCAACCTCTCCTCCTCAGTCAGCCTGGCCAGCTCAAAGTACCTCTCCGCCTTGTAGATCCACCCAATGGCGTCACTACCCTCGAACACCGGCATCTGGAGCTTCCGTATGCGATCATCCGCCCGTGGATCTCTCCCGTCGACACGATCCACGCGCTGCTGGCGACGGTGGTCCCCAAATCGGCCTCCTTCCGGCTCCCACCTCCTATCCTCCCTCCAGTGCCGCTCATCCTCCTCCTCGTACTCTGGATCATGCTCCTCAGCCCCCCATCTTCCTTCCGGAGCCCAGTCATCGTCCTCGAAGTACTCTGGATCTTGCGCACCCCGCGCGCCCCTCTCACGGGTCCCGTGGGCCCCCCGACGATGCGCGGGGGGGGGGGGGGGGGTCCTCGTACTCCGTGCGGCCCGTCAGGAGCCCGCGCGTGCCCTGGCGGGCCCGCAGCTCCTCGGCGCCCCCCTGGGGGGGTCGCCCGCCTCCGGCGAACCCCCTGGGGGGTCGCCCGCCTCCCGCGCCCCCCTGGGGGGTCACCTGCCTCCGGCGGCCCCTCCAGGGGGTCGCCACCCCTCGGCGGCCCCGCCTGGGGCTCGCCTGCCCTCGGCAGCCCCCAGGCGGGGTCGCCCTGCTCCTGCGACCCCCCTGTGGGGTCGCCGCTCCTCGGCGGCCCCTTGGGGGGCTCGCCCGCCTCCGGCGAGCCCCCTGGGGGTCACCGGCTGTCGGCAACCCCCAGGGGGTTCGCCGCTTGCCTCCTTCGCTGCCGATGGGTCGCCGGTTCTTCCTCAGAGCTCTCCCCTAGGGTTTCGGAGAGATCCTCTTGCCAGTCGTCGTCGTTGAGATCTAGATCTAGATCTACTCCTAAGATGACGCCTTTATGGTCCGGATTCATCGCCGCCTTCCCTTTTGCCCTCAGATCTGATTGATGATTTAGATCTGAGGTGCCTCCTTCCTTTGAGCGCGAGATCTGTGGCGCGGTGATGTTTTGAGCCATGAAGTTGACGAGCATCTCCTTCATTTGCTCCAGACTTCCCTTGAGATCAGATCTGATCTCAGTTTTGGCGGCGTCGATCCTTTCGATGAGATCCGCCGTGTCTTTCTTCCTTTCGATGATTTCCGCATCTAGCCGCTCCAAATTGATGCGGACTAGGGTTTGTAGAAGAGGTTTGTGGATTTTTATTGGAATTTGGGGAATATGGTTACAAGATAAATAGCCAATTTTTGGAGAGTTGGCCCCTCTCCTAGCTTTTGCTAAGGGAAAAGCCTAAACTACAAAAAGCCCTAGACGCATCAAATTGGTATCAGAGCAGTAGATTCATGGTGAGAACACAATCTATGGAGCGGATCGAAGCGTTGGAAGAGAAAGTGGAGAAGATTGAGAGCAGAATCAGCGTGGGATTTAACGATGTCAAAAAGGAGATCGCGGAGATCGTCGCGTCCGCATCCGCATCCGAAGCGCGATTGACGGCAACTATGGAGGCAAATAGGTTGCAGATGATGAGGGACATAGCGGCAATGATAGCTAACATCAATCCCAAGATGGATTCGAGCAAAAAGGAGCCACCTTTGACAACAAAGAAAGGTAAAAATGTGATTTTTAACGAAGGGGGTTCGGAGAATGTTGAAGACGAAGTCATATATCCGCTCGGACCGCTCTCCGCAGCTGATCCAGAGGATTGGGAGGCGTTTCCAGCCACGTCACCGCCGCGAGGAGGATCATGAGCCGCCGGTATGTCGCGGGTGACTCACCGGCAGCCCACGGGGGCTCCGGTGAACCTTAGGAGGGGCGGCAGGTGCCGCCCGCCCCTCCTGGAGCCCCTGCCGCCACCTGGGGCCACGTCGAAGGAGGCGCCCATGCCCAGGGGCTCTGGCGAACCTGCAGGAGGGGCGACAGATGCCGCCCGCCCCTCCTGGAGGCTTCGACGCCTCCTGGGGCAACGGCGGAAGCCCGCCGGCCCAAAACTGGGGCCGGCAGGCCCCACCGCACCCCTGGGGGGCTTCGCCCGCCCCCTGTGGTTCCTTTCGAGGGCCGCCCGACTACTTAGGGGCTCCGCAACACTTCCTGGGGGCCCGACAGCCCCTCTCGGCCTCGTTAGCACCACCTGGGGCTCAGTATGAGGCCCGAACAACTCATACTCCATAATTTTAGCCACCGGCAGGACCCGAAGGAGGATTACAGCGGCCTGGAGGACGTCGGCAGCATATTGGTGGGCCGTCGACTCAGCCCCCACCTTTCGGGGGCGTGACATGAGATTGGAGAGGGTTTCAGGGCATCCCTAGCGACCATCAGACAGAGTATGGGCACCCATAGGGAGATGAGAGGGGTGACTGACATTGGGATGGAGCGGATGGAGGTGCACGTGATGCTGCAGTGGCATACATCCCTGACAGACCACCATGTATCAGTCGAGAGGAGGATTTCAGCAGCAGTAGAGAGGGGGATTTACTGGAGAGAGTCGGTTGAGGAAGCTGAAGATGCCCATTTTTGAGGTGGAGATCCTGATGACTGGATGTGCCGTGTGGAGAGTTACTTTGAGGTGTTGGCAGTACCAGGGGAGGACTGGCTACGGACGGTAGGAGTTTGATTGGAGGGAGAGGCCCTGGGGTGGTACATGTGGACTAATCAGCAGCAGTCGTTTCGGATTTGGGAGAAGTTCACCTCTCTTCTGGTAGAGCATTTTGGCACAATGCAGTTTGGGGGAGTATTTGAGAGGCTCTATTCATTGAAGCAGGATGGGAGAGTGTGAGAATACTTAAAGAATTTTGAGTCACTTTGCCACCGAGTCGAGGAGTCTCAAGGGAATTGCTGGAGGGCTGCTTTATGAAGGGGCTGAAACCCACTGTTAGATTCGGGCTGAGACAGCTACAGCCAGTGGGACTGTGAGGGATGATGACTTCAGCTAGGATGGTCAAGGACTATCAGGAGACTGAGAATAGAGCCCATGGGGCGTTGGGAGGCACCGCTTTTCGGAGACAGGCGCCAGTAGGACAGAGAGCTGCTCTTACCCAGGGAACGCTCCCGCCCAGGGGTAGATCCGTTGCCGCGGGGAGCAAGGACATGAGACCAGAGCCACGGCCAAGGGGGCAGGTACGGAGGATGGCTGAGGCAGAGATTCGAGAGAAGCGGACGAATGGACTATGTTTCAAGTGTGATGAGAGCTTTACTCCAGGACACCGCTGTGGGGATCGGACTATTCAGATACTGATAGTAAACGATGAGGAGGAGGAGGATGTAGTGGTACTAGAGGCTGGAGAGGATAAGGAGGCTGAGCACCAGCACTTGGATTTGGCAGAGGTATCCCTCAATTCCGTGGTGGGGTTCACATCGAACCGCACCATGAAATTGGTGGGACAGGTGGGCGGCTAGGAGGTGATCGTGTTGGTAGACAGTGGGGCCACCTACAATTTCATCTCCAGCAGGTTGGTGAGAGAGCAGAAACTGCAGCTGAGCAACACAGGGAGGTATGGAGTAGTGCTTGGCACAGGTCAGGTGACACACAGTAGTGGTATCTGTCGAGGTGTGATCGTGACGATACAGGAGGTGCATATTGTCACGGATTTTCTTCCCTTAGATTTAGGGAGCACTGATGTCATCATGGGGATGAAGTGGCTGCAGACATTAAGAGAGACCACAACAAACTGGAAAATACGGAGATGGAGTACAAGGATGGGGGGAGGACAGTGGTCTTATAGGTAGATCCCAGCCTCTGTCGTTCTTTAGTGTCCTACAAAGCCATGACACGAGCGATACACACGGCAGGCGGTGGATTTCTGGTCGAGCTACAGGCGATGGCGGCCGTAGAGCAGATGGATGATCATACTCAGGTAGTGGCACTAGAGATAGAGTAGCTATTGAGCCAGTACGAGGATGTGTTTCAGACCCCACAGAGATTACCACCGCACCGAGACCACGAGCACGCCATTGTCTTACGAAAGGGCGTGTCCCCCATCAGCATGCGCCCCTACAAGTATCCTCAGGTGTAGAAGGACGAGATTGAGAGGTTAGTAGAGGACATGCTGCAAGCAGGGGTGATTCAGCCGAGTATTAGTCACTTCTCCAGCCCGATTTTGTTAGTAAAGAAGAAGGATAACAGCTGGAGATTTTGTGTGGACTACATGGCTTTGAATAAGGAAACTGTCAGATAAGTTTCCTATTCCGGTGATCGATGAGCTTCTTGACGAGCTCCACGGAGCGACATGTTTTCTAAAATCGATCTCAAGTCAGGTTATCATCAGATACGAATGAGGGCAGATGACGTGCCCAAGACGACCTTTAGGACTCATGAGGGGTATTATGAGTTCCTCGTCATGTTGTTTGGCTTGACAAACGCTCCAGCGACATTCCAGGCATTGATGAACAAGGTGTTTCGGCCCTACCTACGGAGATTTGTCCTGGTATTTTTCGATATCTTGATATACAGTCGTAGTGTGGAGGAGCATGTGTGGCACCTGCAGGCAGTGTTACATGAGTTGCAGGACCATCAGATGTGTGCAAATAAGAAGTGCCTGTTTGGTCAGCCACATGTAGAGTATTTGGGGCATATCGTCTCAGCTGAGGGGGTGGCGGCTGATCGGGCCAAGATTGCAGCAATGTTAGACTGGCCATTACCTACCACATTACGAGGCCCGCGGGGCTTCTTGGGCCTGACAGAATACTAAAGAAAGTTCGTCCAGGGGTACAACTCGATAGCATGGTCGCTTACAGAGCAGCTGAAGAAGGACAGCTTTCACTGGGGTGAGGAGGCCACCAGGGCATTCGAGGCCCTGAAGCAGACGATGACGACCGTGCTAGTCTTGGCACTTCCAGATTTCAGCAGGCACTTCGTGATAGACACTAACGCTTCAGGACATGGGTTGGGGGCGGTGCTGATGCAGGATCAGCGACCTATTGCATATTTCAGCCAGACTCTGTTGGTACGAGCGAGGGTGAAATCAGTATATGAGCGGGAGTTGATGGCGATCGTGCTCTCCATCCAGAAATGGCGGCCTTATCTGTTGTGGAGGTTTGTTGGACCGACCAGCGTAGTTTGAAGTATTTGTTGGAGCAGCGCATGGTCACAGAAGAACATCAGAAGTGGCTCTCCAAGCTGGTCTATTACACATTCGAGATTCAGGACCGACAAAGCTTGGAGAACAAGTTGATAGATGCCCTGTCCCGCAGAGAGGAGCCAACAGAGATATCAGGCATTTTCGTACGGTACCGGTACTCCTAGACTGGGAGTCGTTGAGCAGAGAGATTGAGGCCGATACAGGCTTAAGCACAGATACGGGGGGTACTGTAGCAGGGTTCAGCAGAATTTTCAGGATACACCATGAGTGGGCAGCGACTACTTTACCAGGGGAGACTGGTGATTCTCAGGGGTACCACACATATACCACTCATATTTCAGGAGTTCCACGACAGCTCTATCGGAGGACATTCAGGGATACATCAGACCTACAGAAGAATGTCTTGGGAGCTATACTGGTCGGGGATTAAGAAATACATTGCTAAGATGATAGCCGAGTGTGAAGTTTGCCAGCGTCACAAGTACATGGTACTAGCACCGACGAGACTTCTACAACCATTGGCCCTTCCTGAGAGAGTTTGGGAGGATATCAGTATGAACTTCATTGAGGGGTTACCACGATTAGAGGGCTACAATTTCATATTGGTGGAGGATAGGCTCAGCGAGTATGCCCACTTCGTGCCGCTGAAGCACCCCTACACGACAGTGACAATAGCTACAGCCTTTATGCGGTAGGTGGTCCACCTGCATAGTTTCCCTGCTTCCATCATATCTGATCGCGACAGTATTTTGAGCTGTTTTTTGGCGGGAGCTGTTCGAGGTTCAGGGGACCAAACTGAGGAGGAGCACGGCCTATCACCCACAGACAGACGGTCAGACAGAAGTGGTGAATAGGAAGTGTGGAGACCTATTTGAGGTGTTTTGCTTCAGATTCGCCGAAGTAGTGGGCCAGGTGGTTAGCATGGGTAGAATGCTGGTACAACACCTCGTACCACTCGGCAGCGCAGAGTACTCCTTTTCAGATTTTGTACGGACGGGACCCACCACAGTTGATCCACTACAGTAGATGTACCACTCCCGTGTCGCAGGTAGAGGAGCATCTTGGAAAGCGGGACATGTATTTGGGGAGCTGAAGAAGCACTTACTACGGGCCCAACAGATCATGAAAGCTAAAGCAGATGAGCACCGAAGAGATGTGCAGTTTGCCGTGGGGGACAGAGTTTACCTTAAGCTCCGGCCTTACAGACAGAAGACGTTGATCCATCGGAGCAATGAGAAGCTAGCGGCCCGCTACTGTGGGCCATTCGAGATTACCGCTCAGAGAGGGAAGGTGGCGTATCGTCTGCAGTTACCCTCTACGTCCACCATTCACCCCGTTTTCCACGTTTCACAGTTGCGGCGTGCCATTGGGGACCATACACTCTCACCTACCTTGCCGTCCACCTTGACAGATGACATGGAGGTTCTGCTTGAGTCTCAGGAGCTGACTGGTGTTAGACAGGCCGCAGATGGGACACAGGAAGTGCTGATCAGATGGAGTGGCCTGCTGAAATATGATGCTACTTGGGAACCCCGTGCGGTGATCCGAGACCAATTTACAGACTTACACCTTGAGTACAAGGTGGCACTTGGAGGGAGTAGTGATGCGGTGCGGGTCAGAGAGGGGGCGCGCTACAAGTCCAATGAACCCAGGTGGCCGGTTCAAGTGTATCAAAGGAGTAGGCGACTCGGGTCCACCACAGACCCGGTGTCAAACTTATAGTTTCACAACTACGAGGGGGGTCGTTTAGTAATTCAACATTTGGTTAATCCCCCCTTAAGCAAGGGGCGGCCGGCCCTAGGAGGGTTATCGAAGAATTGATTTGTGAGTACTTTTCTTATCTAGAACCCTAGATCTAGCTATTGCAATTGTCTCTTTCAATTCCTATTGTTAGATTAGTTCTAGAATAATTATCATAGCATTAATCTATAATTTCTGATCCGTTCTTCGCATAAAAACCCTATCTTTATTAGTCCAAAGCCATAAAAACCCCACCTTTATGTTGGATCTGGATCCTAGCCTAGAGGGGGGGGGGGTGAATAGGCTTATAAAAATAATTCGTGCAACCCACGAATAAGCACACGGAGTTATAGCAGCAACATGGTAAATAAAATGCAGACACAGAGTACACAGCAGATTTACCCTGGTTCGGTCGTCCCAACGACCTACTCCAGCCCCCAAAGCAGAACTAGTATTGAATAGCGCAATAGGTACAAAACCACAAGTTAGAACACGCTCAGAGCACCCTCTACGTCTCTACACTCGCCAGGCTCTCAGTACCACACACACAGTGTTTTCTCTCACTATCAATCCTAGTAAAGCTTTCTACCAGCTAGTCCCAAACTAGCTGGGTTCCACTTGTCTAGTCCCAACTAGACAAGTCCCAAAATAATCACAAAAGATGGTAAAGTTTTCCCCTACGAGGATCTAACACAACTACACAAAATAATAATAAATAGAGTTTAGGAATCTCAGTTTGTGTAGCGGCGATGCCCTCGTCAATCAGCACGGGTCAGATCTTGTCTGACGTGGATGTAGATGTCTCTCGGCACCTTAGCACCTCAACGATACGTCAACATGCTCTCTGAAGTGCGGCTTGGTCTCTTCACCTTGTGGCAACCTGAGATATGGATCTTGTGGCCTGCACACTGACATGTGCAGCATGGTATATTGTGGCTTCAACTCCGGCTCTTTGAATACGGCTGTCAAAAAAGGAATTGGCTCTCTCTCTCTAAAAGTTTTGTGCACTCTGCAAACCAAGGCCGGCCATGTCCCCTGTTTGATTGAACACACCAAAAAAACAGCAGGTTTTAGTATTAAGACACTGAGATTTTGAAAGGAAATATAAATCAAATTATGTGCTCTTTGAATTCGAAGTGCTCCTGGAGGTCTTGGACAGCTGCAAGACAAAAATAGTGGCCTTCGGCATGCGCCCCCCCTGTGAATTTGATCATGCGCCCGTGCTTGGTTTTGTGTCCTGTTGATTTGTTGAAGAAGCTCCATGTCAAAATTTTTGTGCACTCTAAACTTGCGCCTGCCTTAGAGATTGCACACACAAATTTGCCCTCCACTTTGATGATTGGAAAATAGATCTTCGGCTCCTAGAGAAATGAAGGGTCAACCAAAAAAAACTTAGCGCTTAAATTTCGGCTGTCAAAAAATTGCAACTCAAGGGCATCAAGAAGTTTCGGCCGTCTCCAAGAACAAACGGGCACTAAAAAAATGAAGAACCCTGGCCTCTCAAAATATTGTGCGGCTCCTGGGGATTTTTGTGGGGGATTATAATTTTTGGCAGCCTCCTTTTTTTTCCCTCAGCACCCCGTTTCGTTTTCAGCGAGCCCCTTATATAGAGCATTGGATATCCTAGGGTTTTTAGAAGAATTACAACATTGCCCTTATATCTTGTGCTGGCTCTTCTCAATTTTATCAAATTATTTTACTTTTGAATTCCCAACTTGGCCCACGTGAGTGCCTGCAAAAAAAAGAACACATTTGGGTTATTAAAGAATCAAAACAAATTACTTAGTGGGTTACTAAATAATCAAGTCAAATTATAACTTTCATTTTAGTTTCTCTCTCTCTCTCTCATTTCAATTAATTAGGTGCTTAACCCTCTCTTTTAATTACCCATCTTCTCCCAAATGAAGTGCATGCAAAGACAAAATAAATAAGTGGAGAATCAAAACTCCGAACAAGTGAATGGAAAAGAAAACTCAATGCATTAGCTTTTCCTCCTAATATCGAAAGATATATTCGTCTTTCCTGAAACACACTAAGCACACACGTTAAATATGACAACACGTTTGTCATCATCAAACCAAAGATCCTAGATCGTTACGTCCAACAATCTCCCCCTTTTGGTGATGACAAACCCATAAAAGATTTGAGCAATAGATATGGGTGTGTGAAGTGTGTTGAATGGTGGAATGCAATATGATGCATGGATAAGTCATTCAAGCATTACAAGCATGCACAAAAAAATAGTAAATAAAAACGCATGCTCCCCCTTCTCTCAAGCTCCCCCTTCAACATATATTCAAGTATTTTCCCATGCTCCCCCTAAAACAAATAATACCGACATCAAGTCAAATCTTTGTTTTCTTTCTCCCCCTTTGTAATCACCAAAAGTGGATGAATGAAGTCACAAAAGTATTCCATGCAAAAATAAACCATTATTATGTAGCATGCAATTTGCATGAGTTTTCCACAAAATAGACAATCCAAGCTCGTAGGATTTCATAACAAGGCTTCTCCACCTTAGTGTAAGTGTAGTGATAGAGACAATAAAGTACAAGAGGAGATTCAATTTCAGAAAATCAACCAAATCAATCCACATTTTCCAATTTTTCATGAATATCACTAGGATTGATTTTTCCCACCTCATCAAGGTTGAGTTCAAGTTACCAAACCCTGAAACATGGCCTAAAAGGACTTTTAAATGCGGGGTGGCATTGCTTGACGAGTTATATACACCAACGCTAATGATTACCCATTTAGCACAAGTTGGATACTCGTGGGTTGTGTATTAGCCATGAAGTGTATCCATTTTTCATACGGAGCAATTTTCATATATTTTTCATTTGCAATTTTTTGCTCAATTTTAATTCATGGCTAAACACTTCATATCCCTTAGAGAATTCAGAATTTAATCATTCCTACATTCACTTTCCACTATTCTTCAAAAGAATCTCCAAAAGCACTAAAAAGTCTATTATCGTGAAAGTGCAAATGTAGGTGTAGAAGTCAAATTCGAAATTTATGAGACATGTCATGGCTATTAAAAAGATAACAACATGTTCATGTAGCTACAACAATAATGAATTAACTTCTACAAGGGATAGATTTAATCATTCATACAATACCACTTAGGATAAAACATAAAGGGTATTCTTTTAAGCTCAAATTTTTGTTTTTGTTTTTGTTTTCAATTTTTTTTGTTTTTTTCAGAAATAAAAACATTAAAAAGCAAGCAAGCAAGCACTCAAAACAAAATAAAACAAGCACACAAAAACTATCTATGAAGGTATGCAATGAATATGCAAAGAGGGATAAAAATTATACCTTCTCGTCACTATTTGGCTAAGGAGCTAGAAATAGAATGAGACTCTAAAAAATTTGCTCATCGCCAAGCCTCCATCACACCTACATGAAAGGTGTTAAGTGTGACCTTGGAATCCAACAAGGTCCACGAGTGTTAGCCATTAAAGATTTAGGAACCCAAACTTGTTTAAACTTGATATGTGTGTTCCTAAATTTACAATAATATGAAGTGTGGCCTACACTATCACAAGTAAAGCACTTTGCATATTTGTTCTTTGCAATAGAGGATAAATTGTGGAATTTCTTGAATTTTTGCTTTTCAACGTTTTTCAGACCAAAACCAAGTCCTCTTCTATTATTGCCATATAATTGATTCTCTAAAATAGTGTTCAACGATTGTTTTCCCATAGAGAATTTCTTAATGGCTACTTCAAGATGAGAGACTTTGGTTCTTAATTGTTTATTTTCTTCCACAAGCATCGTGCATTTACTAACAAAAGCTCTCTTGTTTTCCTCTTCCTTCTTTTCAAATTCAATCATTTTTCTTTTAAAGTCATTATCCAACATGCAGAATTTATCATTAAGCTCTCTAATCACAGTCTTTTTCAGTTTCGAGCTTAATCAAATCAAGTTTAAGCATGCTAATTTGGTTTAATAATGAGGAACAAGAAATACAAGGAGCATTTTCATCAAAGCTTTCTTTTTGCTTCTTCATTACTTCAATAGTAGACTTACATGCATTAAGTTCAGTTTTAAGTTTTTCATTCTCTTTATACACCTTATCATCTCTAACTTGCATATCATAGTTCTGATTTTGGAGACATTCAATAGTGAACTCACGATCTACTATTTGATTTTGCATTTCTTCACAAATTTTAAGAAGTTCAGCTTTGCTACCTGACGGTTTCTCATCTTGGATGCCCATCAAAGCCATGCAAGAATGGGCTTCATTTTCCTCCTCGCTTTCAGCTTCGCTATCCATATCCCATGTTAATATCTTCGCTTTTCCTTTTCCTTTAGCGAGCTGAGCAGTTTCATTTGGGCAATCCTTCATCAGATGTCCTCTTCCCTTGCATTTAAAACATTGCATTCTATCAGTAGATTTCTGATCATTAAATTGCTTGGAAGAATTATTAAAGTTAGAACGATTAAACCTGGGTGCCATTTCGTTTCTCCCATGCTTGGTCTTGATGAACTTTCTGAAGTTTCTCACCATTAGCGCTATGTCGTCATCATCATCTTCACTTTCGTCAGCTTTTAGAGCAAGGGGCTTTATGGCTTTCTCTTTCTCCTCAGGTTTCTCTCTTGCTTCAACATTTTGCAGTTCCAACTCATGGGACATCAAATTACCAATAAGGTCCTCCACCTTCAATTGTGACAATACCTTTGCTTCCTGGATGGCGGTGACCTTTGGTCTGAAAGAGCTTGGCAATGCTCTTAGGATCTTCCTCACTTGATCGAGGCTATCATATGGCTTTCCAAGCGAGCTAGACTTGTAGACTATGTCGGTGAACCTTGCATACATCTCTGATATGCTCTCTGATGGTAGCATGCGAAATCCCTCGAACTCTGCACTCAAAAGAGACAGTCTAGACTCCTTTACCTGTGACGTTCACTCGTGCGTCACCTCCAAAGTATGCCATATTTCCTGCGCAGTTAAACAATGTGAGATTCTATTATATTCAGATTTATCAAGTGCACAAATGAGAGCATTCATAGCTTTAGCATTTAAAGAATAAGATTTCCAATCATTATCATCCCATTTGTCATTTGGTTTTTCAATCTCAACATTTTCTACTTTAATAACATGCAGTTTATATCCTTTTTCAATTATTTGCCAAGCTTTATAATCAACAGAAATAAGGTAGATTTTCATTCGATTTTTCCAATATGCATGATCACCTCCAGTAAATCTAGGGGGACGGGAAACAGACTGACCCTCAGCAAAAGCACTATCCATATGGTTATTCATGGTCAATCCTAGGCTAGATCCTAAAACCCGCTCTGATACCACTTGTTGGATCTGGATCCTAGCCTAGAGGGTGGGTGAATATGCTTATAAAAATAATTCGTGCAACCCACGAATAAGCACACGGAGTTATAGCAGCAACATGGTAAATAAAATGCAGACACAGAGTACACAGCAGATTTACCCTGATTCGGTCGTCCCAACGACCTACTCCAGCCCCCAAAGCAGAACTAGTATTGAATAGCGCAATAGGTACAAAACCACAAGTTAGAACACGCTCAGAGCACCCTCTACGTCTCTACACTCGCCAGACTCTCAGTACCCCACACACAGTGTTTTCTCTCACTATCAATCCTAGTAAAGCTTTCTACCAGCTAGTCCCAAACTAGCTGGGTTCCACTTGTCTAGTCCCAACTAGACAAGTCCCAAAATAATCACAAAAGATGGTAAAGTTTTCCCTTACGAGGATCTAACACAACTACACAAAATAATAATAAATAGAGTTTAGGAATCTCAGTTTGTGTAGCGGCGATGCACTCGTCAATCAGCACGGGTCAGATCTTGTCTGACGTAGATGTAGATGTCTCTCGGCACCTTAGCACCTCAACGATACGTCAACATGCTATCTGAAGTGCGGCTTGGTCTCTTCACCTTGTGGCAACCTGAGATATGGATCTTGTGGCCTGCGCACTGACATGTGCAGCATGGTATATTGCGGCTTCAACTCCGGCTCTTTGAATACGGCTGTCAAAAAAGGAATTGGCTCTCTTTCTAAAAGTTTTGTGCACTCTGCAAACCAAGGCCGGCCATGTCCCCTGTTTGATTGAACACACACCAAAAAAAACAGCAGGTTTTAGTATTAAGACACTGAGATTTTGAAAGGAAATATAAATCAAATTATGTGCTCTTTGAATTCGAAGTGCTCCTGGAGGTCTTGGACAGCTGCAAGACAAAAATAGTGGCCTTCGGCATGCGCCCCCCTGTGAATTTGATCATGCGCCCGTGCTTGGTTTTGTGTCCTGTTGATTTGTTGAAGAAGCTCACTGTCAAAATTTTTGTGCACTCTAAACTTGCGTCTGCCTTAGAGATTGCACACACACAAATTTGCCCTCCACTTTGATGATTGGAAAATAGATGTCCGGCTCCTAGAGAAATGAAGGGTCAACCAAAAAAAACTTAGCGCTTAAATTTCGGCTGTCAAAAAATTGCAACTCAAGGGCATCAAGAAGTTTCGGCTGTCTCCAAGAACAAACGGGCACTAAAAAAATGAAGAACCCTGGCCTCTCAAAATATTGTGCGGCTCCTGGGGATTTTTGTGGGGGATTATAATTTTTGGCAGCCTCCTTTTTTTCCCTCAGCACCCCGTTTCGTTTTCAGCGAGCCCCTTATATAGAGCATTGGATATCCTAGGGTTTTTAGAAGAATTACAACATTGCCCTTATATCTTGTGTTGGCTCTTCTCAATTTTATCAAATTATTTTACTTTTGAATTCCCAACTTGGCCCACGTGAGTGCCTGCAAAAAAAAGAACACATTTGGGTTATTAAAGAATCAAAACAAATTACTTAGTGGGTTACTAAATAATCAAGTCAAATTATAACTTTCATTTTAGTTTCTCTCTCTCTCATTTCAATTAATTAGGTGCTTAACCCTCTCTTTTAATTACCCATTGTTACGCCTATTTGCCCGAGGCCCGAAAGACACGAGCCCAGAGACCCGACCGCCGGTCAAGAGCCCATCTGTGCACTCAGGCCCACTCGATAAGGCCCTATGGGTGACCCCCCCAATGTCGATCCGACCCGGCCCCGGTAACACACCGGTCACTCGCCCACTCCTGCGATAACCGCCCCCTCGATCCCGCTACCACTTAATGGCAGTTATAGGGAGGTGCTGGCATGGCGCAGGGAGCGGCGACGGGGGGGGGATCGAGGGGGCACGATTGAGGGCGGGCGAGCGACGTGGGTCGGGGGCAATCACGGCGGAGGTCTATAAAGGGGCTAGGAGGACGACAGGACCAGGGGACCGCTTCTCAGGTATCTAGAACCTAAGGTACTCCATCAACGACCTAGTTCCCCCATTTCATCTCCTTCCTCCCCCGCTCGCGCCGTGAGACGCTGTTCCGATCTCCTCACGAGTCGAACCGTCTCCGCCGGGCCTCCTCTCTCAGATCTCTGTCTGACTTAGGCATCGGAGGGGATTTGGCCGGAACCAAGGTCCGGCCCCCTGACGAGTGTTCTCGTCTACGCAGGAGGGCATCAGATCCACGGGCCGAGGCTTCCCCTCCGCCCCTCGCCGACCACGCAACCAGCTGGACGATTGAGGCTTCCCCTCGTCGTCCGACCGCCGAGGCCGAGAGCAACCGACCGAGGCCGAGCGTCTCGACCCGGGCCGAGGCTACCCCTCGCCCTACCAACGGCCGAGGACCCCGATTCAACCCAGTCGACGCGCTCTACATCGTCTGCTGATCCGACTCGAGCCTCGACTGCACCAACTCGACTCGCCCCAGGGACCCAAACGGGCCCCTTGACCACGGTGACCGGATTGTCCACGGTCAACGCTTTGTAGTGAGAAAACACTCTTAAACATCTGGCGCCGTCTGTGGGAAGCGAAAACCGTCCCACGAAGAAGCAAACCACACCAGCAATGGCACGAGCCAGCAATGGAAGGAAGCGCATGCCCCCCATCCCGGAGGAGGGGAATGGCGCATCCAACGGCAACCCCGAAGACACGCCCGTCGACGATCACCCCGCCCCCTCAACCGAAGAGACCGGCGGCTCAGGACTGGCCACACAGGGACAGCTCCGCGCCCTGGCTCAGGAGACCAACGCGAGCCTCCAGACGTTGGTCGCGACGGTACAGCAGCTCGTCGGCCCTGCGCCATCCAACCGACGCACGTTGGGCGATAGCCATCGATGGGCGGGGTCCCCCGCTCTTGCGGTCCGCCGTGGTCGACGACCACGGGACCCAAAAACCGAACACGGATCGTCGGTTCACGCTGTCCGGCTCCCGTCAGGCGAGATCACGCGCCTCCTCCCCTTATCGTGAAAGGAGCCGAAGAGAAACCGAAGGGACGGAGGGCGAATCGATGACTGCATCATCTCGTCGGTCACGGTCGTCCCGCAGCAGGAGAAGCGAACGACACCACTCGAGAGACCGATCACGGCGGAGCAGGAGCTCCCGCCGGAGGAGCCGGGAGCGCCGGGTCAGCCCGACCCCCAGCGTGGCGAGGGCCGTGGAGCCAGCCCCGCCGGCGCCTGTGCACCCTCCACCACCGAACGAGCCAGAGGCAGGCGACTGTCGAATCCCCGGGGGCATCCACGGAGACCGGTGCCCCCTATCACGGAGAATAACCGACGCACAGGTCCCCTCTCGATTCAGGATCCCGGCGCTTGGAAGTACGACGGGATAGGGGACCCGGGAAACCACGTGATGGACTACGAGGGGGACATGTCCTTCCAAGGAGCTGACGATGACCTGCTCTGCCGAGGCTTCTATTCTACTCTCAGGGGAGCGGCGAGGACCTGGTACCGCAGCCTGCCCAGCCGCTCCATCGACAGCTTTGAGGAACTCACCCAGTTGTTCTGCAAGCAGTTCATGGCAGGGAGGCAGATCAAGCCTGATGCTGAACATCTGTTCAACATAGTGCAAGGCCCGGCCGAGCCGCTCCGGCAGTTCATGCGCCGCTTCAATGCGGAGAGGCTGAACGTGAACAGCCCTCCCGACCTGGTGGTCCAAACGGCCCTTAAGAAAGGGCTTCGCCACAGAGGCCTCAAGAAGTCCCTGCACAACGATCCCCCGAAGGATCTCCCCGGGATCATGGCAAGGGCCGAGCGCTTCATGTTGACCGAGGAGGCCTTGGCCGTGGATGCAGGAAAAGCCACTCGAGGGACCAAGCGCGGCGACAGCGGACGAGGCAGCCCCGAAGGATACCGGACCGAGAAGAGGCCGAGAAACAGGCAGCGCGGAGAAGGTACGAGAGATGCCACCCCAGACGCCGTCCAAGTGCAGAAGGAAGAACGCGCCGATCGCCCCCCACCGAGGGCAAAAAGAGGTGGGAAGAATAGGGAGAAATACTGCAAGTACCACAAGGACGACGACCACGACACTGAAGACTGCTGGCATTTAAAGAAGGACATCGAGAAGCTGATGAGCCGAGGACACGCCAGGGGCTTAACCGACGAGCCAGCCCACGGAGAGGGGACCTCCATGCAGCCAGACAAGGGGAAGAAGATCAACACCGTCCAAGGGCCCCTCCGCATCATAGAGTGAGCTGGCGAGGTATCTCCCCCCCAGTCGCAGCCTAGTCCGAGGGGCTTATCTAGGTTCACATCCCTCTGTCTAGCCTCATTTCCTTTTTCCTTTTTCTCCAAATGTACTAGTCCGACAGGACTCTTAAGAGTACAATCGCATTCCCTTTTGTCTTCTCTTAATCTTCGATGGAATCAACGTTTCACTAAGGGTGCAAAAGAACGAATGCCTCTACTGGAGGGAAGGCGTTCATAGGTCTGGGGGCAGTTCCCCCAGCCAGCGCGGACGCCGACCGGTCCTAAGCCGAGGAGCTTTGCCCTCGCCGACCGACCCTCGCGCTCGTAAGTCTGGGGGCAACTCCCCCAGCCGGCGCGGACGCCGACCGGTCCTAAGTCGAGGAGCTTTGCCCTCGCCGACCGACCCTCGCGCTCGTAAGTCTGGGGGCAACTCCCCCAGCCGGCGCGGACGTCGACCGGTCCTAAGCCGAGGAGCTTTGCCATCGCCGACCGACCCTCGCGCTCGTAAGTCTGGGGGCAACTCCCCCAGCCGGCGCGGACGCCGACCGGTCCTAAGCCGAGGAGCTTCGCCCTCGCTGACCGACTCCTGCGCTCGTAAGTCTGGGGGCAACTCCCCCAGCCGGCGCGGACGCCGACCGGTCCTAAGCCGAGGAGCTTCGCCCTCGCCGACCGACTCGATCGTTCTAAAGTTGAAGACAACTCCCCCCGCCAGCTCAGGCGTCAGCCGGTCCTAGGCCGAGGACGAAGCAACAAAGCAAAATACACGAGAAGTCCGAGTAAGTCAATTTCGTTTATAACAGTTAACCAGTGTACAAAAATGTGTCTTATTTACAGGGAGTCGAGGCGAAGAAACCTCTCTACAAATAATCCACTCACGACGAATGACAAAGTTCGTCACCTACAGAAGCTAGGTCGACACCGACAGAGCAACATTTGTTGACAAAAGACCCAAAGTAGTTAACCCAAGCGAGCAGCCATGCAACCAACAATTATTGGCCCCGGAGCCGGTAGCGAAGCCGAAGGAGATAGCGGGGCCAGGGATCCATTTCAAGTAGACTGGCCCAAAGCGAAGCGGATGCTAAAAAATTTGAGGATAAGGCCAGGAGGGACGGCTTAGGGAGCCCGGGCTCGGGAGGACACATCCTCGGGCACTTCGTCCTGCTCGGAGCGAGGGGGATCGACGAGCGGGGGAGCCTGCCGAACGCGCTCCACGCAATCCCGGAAGGAAGACTGGACGACTTCGACAATCCGAGGGGCGATGAGGTCTTCATACGTACCGAAGGCCCCCCTGAGAACCTCGAAGATCTTCTCCCCCAGGGTCCCGACGACACCCCTCTCCACCTCCTCCGCTAGCCGCGCCACCTGACGCCGATCCGATAGTTCCCTCTGAAGCTCCTCCCTCTCCAGGCGGAACGACTCAGCCGCGTCCTCAGCCGACTGCCGAGCGTCCTCCAACTTTCCCTGGAGGTCGCCCACTCGCCCCTCCAGCTCGGCCACACGGAGCTTGAGACGACGAGACTCCATCTGAGCCTCCGTCATAGCTACCTCCGCTGCCCCGGCCCGCTCGTGGGCCTTCATGGAGGACTCCTCCAGCTCCCTCAAGAGGACGGCTCGGCACTGCAACTCCACGGCGAGCGCTGAACCCTGGAAGACGGGACATGGGCTAAGAAAAGGATAAAGGGAAGGAGAGGATAGCAAGATAACCGAACCTGTTGAAGGATCCAGACCAAGGAATCCGACATCTACTCGGCAGGGATCTTCTTGAGGAGGCTGCGGTCCCGGGGAGGAACGGAGACCTCAGCAACCTGCTGGGCCAAGGCTCGGTCGACGAACATCGAACTCCCAGGGACGACATCGAGGGAAGCCATATTGCTTGCCAACAGGGCTCCGATCCCCGGTGATATGGGCGAGGACGCTGCGAGGGGGGTGGTTGTCACGCCCCGCTTCCCAAAAATGTGGAGGCGAAGCGTGAGAAGGTCCGCTCAGACTTGAAGCTACAAAGCTGCAAGTCCGATAAGCGTCAATCAAATTTAAAACTGCAGGTCCTTGCAACGCGAACGAAACAAAGATAATAATAATGAAATGAGACAAAAGAGGTATCTCAGAATATCCATAAAATAAGTTTCAACATCACAGAAAAAGCCACCAGGCTAAAAGGAAACGAGTCTAAAGGCCCAACATGGCCAACAAAGTACAACGTACAAAACAACGGTGCCACGCACCGACAACTATCAGAAACCTAAAACAAAAGAAAGCTCAGCAAAGTCACCAAGAAAGATCACTGGCATCCACAAAACTCCTCCTAGGCAATCATGGACTCAGACTCAGCGTCAGCAACAATCACGTACTCAGCAACGGTCTCTGGCTCAGGGTCTAACATGTGACACCCAAAAGAGCAAGGGACACATGTCAGCAAGTCTACAAGAGACTTGTGCAAGGAAACTGAAAGTAGGTAAAAGTAAAGCAACCTAGCAGTTCTAGCATGAATGCGATGACATGGCAGTTAAAGTATGAGTGCAACAGGTAAAGTAAAGTAAGGTACGAGCATGGCATTTAAACATGGCATGGATGACAAGTATTACATGAATCATTCACAAGACAAGTACAAGACAAGAAAAGTAAGCACCTCGTGCACAGAGATTCCGTCTTTGGCTAGAGGGCTGATCAGGCCACTCCTAAGCTCAAGTGAACGTTTATCCCTACCCCTCCACGTGTGTCGAGCCAGGGCCTTACCCCCGAACTTGGAATGCTCGCTTCTGGATCACGAGCCAGGAAGTGTTTTAAACAAGTATGGCCTAGGGGTGCACCTAGCCAGGGACACGGAAACACGGATTGTACAAGTATTTTGTAGCGTGTGCTACGATGCAACAATCAATTTGGATGACATGTAAGATGCAATGCATGGCTGTTAAAAGTGCGTACAGATAAGGAAAGTAAACGTGACAGTTTAGTATGCATGAACAACAAGTTTAAAGGGTTAGATCTAGCTTCTTTGTCAAGCTAGATCAATTAGGTGACGGATCTAGTTTCGTTGTCAAACTAGATCAAGTAGGCGTCTAGCCAGCTATCATTTCACTGACTAGTCTCTTTTACGCTGAAAACAAGGAAGTGGCCTAAAAACATGGCCCTACACAAGAGTTGGCAAGTTTCACTTGCCTGCATGTACGACGTCTGAGCACACCGTCCAATGAGTCCAAAAATCACAATTATCCTACGTGCACAAGTCCACCGGCCTAAAGTCCATATTATTAATCTTGATTAGTGAATTTAAAACATTTAAAATACTTTAAAAATACTGATTTTAGTCTTGATTAGCATGCAATTGGGTTGGGGATCCTAAGGGTGCAAATCGTTACCTCAACACGACGCGAAAGCTACACCGGCGTCGGGTAGCGACACCGGGGGTTGGAATAAAAGATCGCGCTCCAAGTCCAGATTCCAATTAGATTCCTCGCTGGAAATTTCAGAGCAATTAACCGGGGCGACGATTCCGGATTCCAAAGCTCGCACGTGCGACGACGGGCTACGACGTGCGACGACGTCGTACGTGGCAAGTCGTCGAAGAGAACGCACCTAGGCGGGTCCCACAGTAGTCCTAGGGACCTTTGGGGGACCCACAATACCTCTGGAGAACTTGGGGGGCCCACGGTGGCAAGCGGTGCGACGGGTGCGGGGTTGCGACGTTTGCTCTCGGTCGTACACAGCCAAATGCGGGGCTCTGTCGGTCGCTGCGGGGGAACGGCTTGGTGCAGCGCAGCGGGTCGGTGCGGGCCTTGGTGCGGAGGGGTTTGTCGGTCGGGCGCTTGGGGCGGCTCGGTCACAGCGCTTGGATGCCGAGAGCGGGGTGCTGCAACGTTGCAACGGTTGCAACGTTGCGGAGCTGCGGTCGGTGCGGAGAAGCGCCTCGGTCAGACATGGCGCTGAGCGGGGGACGGAGCGGGGTTGGGTGCGAGCGGCTGTGCGGAACGGAAGCGGGCGAAGCTCTCGGTCGGTGCGGTCGAACGGAGCGGGCGGCTGCAACGGGTGCGGGCGGAACTTGGATGCGGGTGGAGCTGCCGGTCAGAGCGGGGGAACGGAGCCCGTTCTCTCGGTCTGAGCGGGGGAAGTTCGTCGCAACGTTGCGACGAATCGTCGCAACGTCCAATTTGGGTTTTGGAAGGGGCTAGGGCTAATTTCTTGTGAAAATGGGTCTTCCTATGGGTTGTTTATATAGTGTAGATGGGTTGACTTGGTCTAGGGCTAAATCTAATAGGATTAGAAGTTTAAAATAATTTAAAATTTGAAATTCAACTTCTCCAACTCACCCAAGGATTTGACTTGGTCCAAATGAGCTGGAAATTGGCTCAAAAATTCTTTAAAACGTTTTAAACTCAAATAAATTTTATTTGGCCGAAAATAATTTAAAAATAAATTATTAAAAATATTATAAACCTTGTTAAAAATATAAAAGTGGTCAAATAAACTCCAAAAATTATAAAATAAATATCGGGGTGATCGTGACGACGAATGTGAGCTAACTAAGAAGACGGATCTCAATTTTGACGTCGGACGACGAAACTAAAAATAGAAACGTCTACCGTCAAAAATGAAAATCGCCACGTCTCATCGAATAAGTTTAAATTGTGGGAAAACGACTCGAGAAACGTCGTTCCAATTTAGTGCCACTATTTAATACTCTCAGAGACGTTCACAACGGCATACCACACTAAAGTGTTCACAAACAAACAAGGTCTAAAACAAACACGTGCACGGCCAAAAGCACGTGCACGAACAACGTACGACGAAAAGTGGTCGTTACAGTGGTTGTCAAGGCTACCGGGAGATCCCCGGTGGTCGCCGCAGGGGGCACGGAACCCGCCGGGCTGGAGGGATCCGCGTCCTCCCTCCTCTTCTTTCCTCCGTGAGTCTCCGAGGGCGCCGGAGGGGAGCGCTTCTGCCTCGCACCATCCCCACCCTCGGGAACCAGAGGGGGCGCGCCAAGGGCAGAAAGAACGGCACCGGACCCGTCGTTATCCCCTGCCTCTTGGGCTGGCGGGGCGGGTCCGGCCCTTGTGACCCCCCGGGAAGGGGATCGCCAGAAGAAGAGGCGGGAGGCGCGGCCACCACCTTACCCACGGAAGGCTCGGCTCGGCGCACTTCCTCCTCAACGGTCCGCCGAGGCGCCCTTCCAGAGGTACTACCTCGGCTCCGAGCGGCTCCTCGACGGATCAGCTCATCGACGTCACGGACGAATTCGCGGCCAGCCATCCCTGCAAGGGAAACCAAAATCAGGATGAGTCACAGGGCGATTCAAGACTGAAAAGGCGACCTACCCGGAGACCACAAGACGGCCTTCAGGAGTAGGTCGTCCAACAAGGACCAGATGGACTTCGATTCCAAGGGGAGGGTCGACAGCAGCGCGGCGGCTGCCCGATCGACGTCTGAGAGAGCTAGCGACGGGCGAGGCTGGACAGACCCGCCCCAACTTGTCAAAATCTGGGCATCCTCCAGGAAGACCACAAAGACGTAATCCGAATTCCAATCCCCCGACCAGCGGGGCAGCCCGATCAGGCATTCCCTCCTCGAGCGGGCTCGGAGCTGCAGCCATGACCCCGGGCCGACCGTCTGGATCTGGTAAAAATGGAAGAGAAGGGGGAGAGACGGCTCCAGACCGCGGGTACAGCAGAGCGTAGCGAAGCCCGTCAGTACCGCAATCGAGCAAGGGGTGAACTGGCAAAGCGGCACCATGAGATATTCCATGACCCGGATAAGGAAGGGATTGAGCGGGAAACGAAGACCCAGGCGAAACATTTCGACGTAGACGCCGACTTCATTGCTCCTCGGAAGGCAAATCCGCTCGTCGACGAATGGAACTCGGACATCGTACGGGAAGCAGAGATACCTTTCCCGGATCTCCGTGACCGCTGAAGGAATGGTCCTCGACGGCGTTCGGAGGACAACCGGGGACACGTTAAGACGCACGGCAGCCGACGCCACGTCATCACAGGCGTAGTCTGGGAATAGCTTCCCCTTCCCCTTATCTCGGAGGGGACGACTCCCGGAGGAGGAACCTGATCCCACTAGCCGAGGCCTGCCCCGCCTGTACTCTGGAGAATCCCTCGCCCCTTGGCCAGAACCGCCTATCCTAAGAGCAGCCATAATACGAGAGCGAGAAAGGAATTACCTTTTAACTAGTTTGGAGGAGACAAGGAAGCAAAGGCGACGGGAAACTCCGAGTTGTGGAAACCCTAGAACAATGGGAAGAGCAAGAAAGAAGTGGAGATCAACGCAGCTGGGGATCTTATATACCGGACACAGGGACGAATTCGAAGCGCCTGACAAGAACGCGTGGCAGGACTCGAAGAACCGGCGGCGTTTCGAAATCGGCGCCAAGGGAAGTCCAATCGATCCGCCTCATCATGACCTACATTTATGACCACGCCTCGATTAAAGCGCCACTCGGAATCCCAGGAGGCACTGCGGTCGAACCGAGCAAGCCAAGGCCGATCGACCCCACCGAGGGCGGCTCACGAACCCCTCGGCTTCTCAACTTAAGACGACCCCGCGAGCGGTGGGGATAAGCTTGCAGCTACAACGTGGCAGCATCAGAGGACCGAAGGCGCTTCGGAGCCCGCGCCTTAAAAGTATCGAACGGGCCAACTCATGATGACGACTAATAAATGAGTCGGCATCGACTGGCGAGCCTGTCAAGGTCGGCGGAAGTCACATCGACCTAGCCGAATCGGCCAAAGCCGACCGACCCGACCGATGGGGGCAATTGTTACGCCTATTTGCCCGAGGCCCGAAAGACACGAGCCCAGAGACCCGACCGCCGGTCAAGAGCCCATCTGTGCACTCAGGCCCACCACTCGATAAGGCCCTATGGGGGACCCCCCCAAATGTCGATCCGACCCGGCCCCGGTAACACACCGGTCACTCGCCCACTCCTGCGATAACCGTCCCCTCGATCCCGCTACCACTTAATGGCAGTTATAGGGAGGTGCTGGCATGGCGCAGGGAGCGGCGACGGGGGGCGGATCGAGGGGGCACGATTGAGGGCGGGCGAGCGACGTGGGTCGGGGGCAATCACGGCGGAGGTCTATAAAGGGGCTAGGAGGACGACAGGACCAGGGGACCGCTTCTCAGGTATCTAGAACCTAAGGTACTCCATCAACGACCTAGTTCCCCCATTTCATCTCCTTCCTCCCCCGCTCGCGCCGTGAGACGCTGTTCCGATCTCCTCACGAGTCGAACCGTCTCCGCCGGGCCTCCTCTCTCAGATCTCTGTCTGACTTAGGCATTGGAGGGGATTTGGCCGGAACCAAGGTCCGGCCCCTGACGAGTGTTCTCATCTACGCAGGAGGGCATCAGATCCACGGGCCGAGGCTTCCCCTCCGCCCCTCGCCGACCACGCAACCAGCTGGACGATTGAGGCTTCCCCTCGTCGTCCGACCGCCGAGGCCGAGAGCAACCGACCGAGGCCGAGCGTCTCGACCCGGGCCGAGGCTACCCCTCGCCCTACCAACGGCCGAGGACCCCGATTCAACCCAGTCGACGCGCTCTACGTCGTCTGCTGATCCGACTCGAGCCTCGACTGCACCAACTCGACTCGCCCGAGGGACCCAAACGGGCCCCTTGACCACGTTGACCGGATTGTCCACGGTCAACGCTTTGTAGTGAGAAAACACTCTGAAACACCCATCTTCTCCCAAATGAAGTGCATGCAAAGACAAAATAAATAAGTGGAGAATCAAAACTCCGAACAAGTGAATGGAAAAGAAAACTCAATGCATTAGCTTTTCCTCCTAATATCGAAAGATATATTCGTCTTTCCTGAAACACACTAAGCACACACGTTAAATATGACAACACGTTTGTCATCATCAAACCAAAGATCCTAGATCGTTACGTCCAACACTTTATCCCCACAAAAAGCCCTAGATGCATCAAATTCATGAGAATTCCATGATGGCCCATCACGTAGAGGAACCAAACCATTTATCTTGATTTTCACATTTAAATTAGCCTAATAATGAAAAATATAGTGATTCTAAATTTGTTTGCTCATGGATCAAGGAGTTGCACAAAATACATTTTATCAATGATCAAAATAATATATCTATTCATGTGTGTATAAATAGATTTAGAATCACTAGATTTTTTATTGTTAAGCTAAGTGTATAGAGCAATATAAGCTTTAGATCATCCGCGGGATGTCTCATTGTGGAGTTCTCACATAGCTTAGCTTGAAAACTGTTCTTAAGAGATTTCTTTCATATATGTAAAACTTTAATTAGCCTAACAGTGAAAATCAAGATTTCAAATTTGACTGCCCATGGATCAAGTGATTTCTTTTTTGATGGTGAAAAATTATATATCTCGTTCAACCACCTAATTGAGTAACTCTAATTAATCTAGGCCCGATGTCTCGTCGTAACACTAATTATTAGAAAATCAATCTAACGGCAATATGCATCAAACCAAAACCCCGATTTCTCGTCGGTGATTAGGGTTGTGTAGCAATTCAATGGTTAAATCGATGATAGACACATTCAAGACTTAACCCTAGCAATGATTCAATAAATTTATATTTGGGACGATCAATTCCATACAATCATTCTACAATAGGTTTCAGCTACGCCCTAGGCAAGAGAACTACTCAATACACATTAAAGATACAATTATCAAGATAAATACAAGCATCATGGAATTCAAAGAATAAAGAAAAAGAGGAAAGAAATACTTAGCTCAATGTTGAAGAACAATGAAATCACATAAAATAATCTTCCAATCCATACAAGTTTTAATGAATAAAATCCCTAAAAGAGGGCGGCCAAAACGTGGTTAAACCCTAGAAAAAATCCTCCCCACATCGCTCACAAACACGTATTATACCCCCCCCAAACCCCTCAAAATCAGGATTAAAAGTCAAGTGAAAACCCAATTCTGCTAGTATGGCACGGTCGTACACAGTAATTGTGTAGAAATCTGGGCTTTCTGTTGCCTTTGCACGGCCGTGCAAATATGGCAGGATGTGCAGAAATTCCAGCTTCGCTGTCATGTCTTCCAGAAAATGTATAAAATCTCATCGTGCTTAGAAAATTACAAATAAATATGCGTTGGAATCATCACAATGCGATCTTCGACTGGAAATAAGATGTGACAGAAATGACCATGCGATTGAGCAGAAATTCACTCTTTGTAAGACTATGCCTTCGATTACTCTTGAGGATGACATGGCTGTGTAGTGCCCTGCATGGGCGTGTAGGCACTGTGCATGAGATAAGCTTTTTTCTCTGTCTGCGTTGCACGGCTGCGCCGCTTAGGCACACAGATGTGTCGGCTCTTGCAGCAAAATCTCCCGAGTTACTATTTTGATTGCATGGCCGTGCAGATGGATGCACGGCCGTGTCATTTTGGCTCAAACTTGGCTGAAGCTCTGATACACAGCCGTGTCATTTTGGCTCAAACTTGGCTGAAGCTCTGATTTTCATGCACGGCCGTGTGTGTCATTGCACGGCCTTGCTATCCTGTTTTCAGCACGACTCTTCATGGCTGCATGGCCGTGTCACTTTGGCTCAAACGTGGCTGAAGCTCTGATATGCCCGCACGGCCGGTGTCATTGCGGCCATGCTATGATTTCCTCTCCAAGCTTCGTCAATTCTTATCCCTTGCTTTGCGTCCTTGTTTTTTGACACCAAATAGCTCCAAATAGCTAGATATTATCCGAAATGCACAGAAATATCCAAAGAGTGAAAAGGAACAAAAAGTGGATGAAAAGATATAGAAAATATGATTTTTATGATGGAATGCATGTACAACCTATACTAAAATTATGCAAAATAAAGTCTCATCAATTAGGCCAAAAAATCATGGAAATATCTTCCATGTGTCTTAGATATTTTTCTTATTTTTTTATCATTATGAATTTTAAAGCATTTGATACCTAAATTCTGGCATTGCCGATATGTATCATGGGATAATCCTAATACAACCGTACCATAAAATGCTGGCCAATACCGACACCGATACCGAGTTTCCTTAGTTTGAATGGGCTGTGTTTATCAAGGGAGTCAAGAATGTATGCAGTTGGCCATTTGTGTGGAGGAGCATGAGATGCATGTTTGGAATTTGATAATTGCACAATGTGCTGCTTCTTTGTGGTGTACATCTTGAGCCTTGGACATTTTCTATGGAAAAATGTATGTACCGACTGTTAATTAGAACGTCAGAGGAAGAAGCCTTGTAATTTAAAACCATAGTTTCTTTAAATTCCAGTTATGCTGTAATATTTAATCTAAATAGAATCTTCTAAATGGTTCTGCTAACATGCTAAAAGGGTGGGTTGCTTGTGCAGTGACCCCAGCCAGCGGCCATCGTTTGCTCAGCTTATGACACAACTTAAGCAACTGCAGAGGTTAATTGTTGCAACGAGTTGAAGCCTACAACCCCAAGGGAAGACAAAAAGGAGATGATCAGAATGATTTGTTTGGCCATGTGAACATTTGTCCGGGGTGGAAAAGCAGAGACACTGATACTTGTTGCAGAATCTATTTATTAACTCAAAATCTGTGAATTCGGGCTCTCAGCATTTTGTTCAAAGATTGCCGTCCCTACGGGCAAAACAGAAATAGTTTGCAGGTGTATTTTCTGAAGCTGTGCGAAGTGCAGTGGAAGAAGCAGGGAAAAGACAAAACTGTTCCTCACTACGACTCCTGCTGAAGCAATTGGAGTGCCGTTGAGAGCACAAGATTGAAGTATATAATTCTGTTGTCGTTTTGTTTCAGATTCCCAAAAGGAGGTGGAATCTTTGCAAAGTCGGAAATGTACATCGGGTAGATTTGTGAGTACTGTTGTTGAGAAACAAAAGGTTAGAGGAAAGGTAAAGAAAAATGTTTGGGGATGCACAAGTCGCATTCCCTTGTTTACGCATCCAATAAGTTGGTTGTTGCTCTTCCAAACTGGCCATGAAATACTCATGAACTCTGTCATTGAACTAATTCTTTCTAAATGTACATTGGACTGATTTGCCCAGGCAGTACAAAATGTTCATGATAACTCAGTCGCTAACTTCGTTACTGGAGGATTCCCGGGTAAACCCCCGATTGAAGGCAAACGTCTCAGTAGGGGCTGCGGATTGGACGTCTTTCACATTTGGAGCAGTGTATTTTGTGTACAATCTTTCCTGAATTGGATTCCTGAATTCGAGCCATAATTCGCTTCAAGTCTGCAATGCATATGTCCTCTTCTACGCCTTAAACTGGGCATGAATTTCCCCTCTTGCATGATTCACACTGTTTCTTGGCTTAGCAAATTGTTCTCTTACGTTTTTTCTAAACCGCGCAACTTTCTAACTCTGTAAACCAAATTTATGTCAATGCTTCTGATGTGATGATATTTTTCGTAGATTGATAATTGACTACCATTCCATCACACTTCTCATTGGCGTTTTACTCCGTAACGGTGATTTATACATGTGGTACCTCGTTAAACCATCCACCAGTTTGGTTAGTGGGCTTAACTAACAAGTAGACAGCTGAAGGTAGTTTTTTGTAATCTAGCCGTTTTGTGTGAATGACAATATTTGCAAAAAAAAGCAAAAAATAAAATAAAAATAATTAATAAAATCGACCTAAAAATATTTATTTAGTCGATCAAGTTTCGTCACGTCAGCGTTGACTGAGATTTTTTTGACTCGGCATCACTTGGCAAGTGCGGCAAATTTGACATCACTTGCCAATTGCGGCCAAATTGCATTGCTGGCAACAACACTTATCTGGCAATAATTTGACATCAAAGATAAGTGGTTGGGTGGCTGGTATAGCACATGGTTACGGGGTGAGAGGTCTTGGATTCGACTTTTGAAAACCACCTTAAATTAGTTTTTTTTTCAACAAAAAATTTGTTTAAAAGGCAATTCCAAGATTCGAACCTATGTTTTCTCACCCCATGCCAAAGCCAGGTACCATCCAGTCACTTATCTTTAGTATGAAAATTCTGTCAACAATACAAATTGGCTGCACTTGCCAAGTGTGGCCAAATTTGCCGCACTTGCCAAGTGTGGCCAAGCCCAAAAACATAATACAATTTGAATCTCATCAGGACCCAGGGGCCCTGACGTGGCACAACTTGGTCGGTTTTGCTAATTAAAATTTTTCGGCCAATTTTTCAAATTATTTTTAATTTTTGTTTTTCCACAAAAATGATCTTGTGTGAATTCAAGATAATAGTTGAAAAAGCGGGTTTTTGAATATTCTAAAAATTTAAAAGGTAGTTTTGTGAAATTAAACCAAGAAAAAAATTAATCAGTACAAGAGTTTTATCAAATTAAGCTAAAGAAAAAGGTAAAGAGATAAAAATGAGTTCTTTTTCGTATTTTTTTCATTTGTAATTCTAGACTCGTGAAATCACTTGAATCATTTTTGCATCACTTTGCCTTTTTCAAACCCGAATACAAAAGGGGAATTACTACGTGCACGTAACGTTTTGCTCTGCACACGACCGCTTTTACTTTTTACTCTGCGCACGACGAATAAAATAATAGTATTAAGTTTTTACTCAGCGGACGACCGGGAATACCGAAAATACCCATAAGACAACACATCACAAAATCATGTAAAAAGCTTTGAAAAAAATCAAAATTAATCCCAAAAAACTCATTACAAATACGTATAGACTGAAGGATAAATGGAATCACGATAACACGAAAGTTGGCGATCAAGCAGAAAAATACAGAAATACGACGATCAAAAGAATTGATTTAGGGCAAGAAAGATGTAATTTTTCTTTAAAAAGTTCACAAGGAGCAATGATTTAGGGCACTAACGATAATGAAACAATGATGAAATCTGAAGGAAGTGTCAATGCGCACATCAGGCAAAATTTTTGTCTGTTGTGCGTGGTTAGTAAAAATATGTAGAAGAGATATAATTTACTAGCAGTGCACAGCATGCAAAATATAGAAAAGTTATAATGTTTTCCTGTTGTGCGCATGCAAAATTTTGTCTGTTGTGCGCGGTGAGTAATTTTGCTCGCAGAATATATATTTACTCACCGCGCACTACATGCAAAATTTTTGCCCGTTGTGTTGTGTGTAGTGAGTAACGAAATTTTATTGAACAAAATTACTCACAGTCACTACATGCAAAATTTTTGCATATTGTGCACGTTGAGTAATTTTGATAACAACATAAATTTTAACTCACCTCGCACAACACGCAAAAATTTTGCATGTGCACAACATGCAAAATTTTTACATTTTTGCATGCCCACAAGAACATGAAATTTTTTTGATGTTGTGTGCTGTACAAAAATTTAAGATGTGATCAAAATTATTCGTCGCACACAAAATACAAATTTTTGCCTGTTGTGCGTGGTGAGTAAATATATTTTCAGTAGAGAAAATTACTCACCCCACATAATAGGAAAAAATGTTGCCCCCAAAAATTTTGCCTGTTGTGTGGGCTGAGTAATTTTGTTCAATTTTTAAATTTTTACTCACCACGCACAGCAGGCAAAAATTTTACATGTTGTGTGCGGTGAGTAATATTGCTCACTTATTAAATTTTTACTCATTGCACAGTTAGTAAATATTCTTAATGAAAATATTTTTACTCATTATGCACAACAGGTAAAAAATTTGCCTGTGCACAACAACCAAATTTTTTGCCTATTGTGAGCTGTGAGTAAATTGTTTCTCGTCATATATTTTTACTAACCGCACAAAATTGGCAAAATTTTTGTCTGTTTTCTGCATTGAGTAATTTGTATAATGTGTATCAAAGTAAATGTATCTGATATGTTAATGTTTATGTATCTGATAGCATCAATATCAGATATGTCAATTCTGTATTGTGCATTAATGTATCATCAATGTATCAGATATAATAAAATTGTGTAATGTGCTTCAATTCATAATGTCAATTTTATGTGCTTCAATATTAATGTATCAGATTTATCAATTTTGGACAGTGATTCAATGTATCATCAATGTACCAGATATGACAATTTTGGACTATGCTTCAATGTAGCATTAATGTATCAAAATGTCAATTTTGGACTGTGCATCAATGTATCATCAATGTATCTGATATGTCAATTGGCTTCAATGTATTCACTATATCAGATATGTCAATTTTGGACGGTGCTTCAATATATCAAATTTAATGACAATGTATTATATTTAAATATGTCTATATTCCATCATACTGCAACACAAATGCATACAAAAGTACATCAAACAACAAAAAAGATATATAACCGAAACAAAACCCCATCATTGGGGAAATATCAAGCACTATCCAATGGTTTGCCTGTCCAGAGTTGTTGGTATATTGTTCATCCCATAATTTCTACTCGCTACTTCACTTTTGTTAATTTCATTGGCAATGGAAAAAGAGAAACGTGTATCCCCTATATATCTACAGAATTCCTTACTTGTTCTCGTAGCCTTAAGTTTAACTTTGTTATTTCATGTTGCAACTTTATGGCATATTCCATTCCATGAGGACACATGTCCCTCTGATCAACAGCCCAATAAAAAAATTACATACGTCGCTTTTGTTGTAATTGATACAAATATAAAATATTCACCCAATATTTTCCCTTGTCATTACAGTCGTAAGCGAAGTTGTCAGGTCACAGAAGCAACTAGAAACTGTCCTCCATATTGCATTACTATTTTCCTCTAAATCTATAAATTTGTGTGAATCCAAAGTTATGTCAAATTTTTAATGTATCAGATATGTCAAATTTGTCATGTATTTGATATTTCAAAGTATCAGATATATCATTGTATATGTCAATGTAACAGAAATATCAATGTATCAGATATATAAAATCAGTATGTCAACATATCATACATGTCAATGTATAAGTATGACAATGTATCATTATGTCAATTTATCAGTTATACAACAAATATGGTCAATATATCAGATATACAACAAATCGAATATACAACAAAAACATTGTATGTTTTGTTTTCCTAATGTCCAAAATTCATATGCCAGAATATTTTTACCACATTCTCAGTAGGGGGTCATAATCGAAGCCGAACACATTTGTAATACAAATGAAGAAGATTCAGAGACGACACCTAGCGAAGAATGTGTTAGCAGATTCATTATCTCCCCAACGAAGAATGTGGCATAAAAATTGTGTCAAAAGAAGAAGAAGAGTAAATCTATACTACAAATTATCAGTTGGGGTTGTAAGAACCGTCTATGCCTTGCAATACTAACAACAAACACTCTAGAGGGGGGTGAGAAGAGTAATGGCAATAATCGTGTAATTAAATATTAAACTTGCAAATGCGGAATTAAAAGTGCAAAAGGAATTTAAACAACACAATCAAGCAAATGCTATCCCAAAGATTTTAGCCTGGTTCCCCAACTCAGGTACATCCAGCCACACCAAATATTCACTATAATACTACACAAGGTAGTGAATACAATCTCACAAAGAGATACCCTACACAAGGGATTTGAATTCTCACAAAGAGAATCTAACTCTCACAAAGAGAGTGCATAGCTCTTACAAAGAAAGAAACTAACTCAACTAACTCTCAGAAAAGAAAGTTAAGTGTAAACTCTCACACAGAGAGAAACTAACTTTCACAAAGAAAGTTAGGGGTTCACCTCAAAAAGATGAAATAAATACTCTTACATATGCCTTGAGATGAACTTACTCAATATGAAGAAGAAGGAATGAAAGAGGATCTCCAAGTGTTGAGATGAGCTTAATTGCACTAGGATGATATCCTTTGAGCTAGCTTCAAAGCATGAAGAGATTAGAGCTCATGAGAGGGAAATAAGGGAGTAAGAGTGGCTTTGAGATTCTTAATAAGCTTCAAGAGTTCCAAGAGTTCTAAATGAACTAAGCCCACTCCTATATATATAGGAAGCCACAAAACCCCCATAAAACCCAAGCTCGAAGCCAAAGAAACAAATTTGCAACGGCTAGATTTTGGACTGAAAGCTCTCAGACAGGCGCCTGTAAAAGAAAGCACATGCGACTGATCAACGGCTAGAAAATTC
This sequence comes from Scilla litardierei, assembly GCA_030789695.1. Lineage (NCBI taxonomy): Eukaryota > Viridiplantae > Streptophyta > Magnoliopsida > Asparagales > Asparagaceae > Scilla > Scilla litardierei. The sequence continues at coordinate 97,369,932 of CM061135.1, read as the reverse complement.
CTAACGGCTATAATCTGAGCCAGGATAGGCGACTGTTGAAGACTCCATAGGCACCTGTACAATGTGCATGCGCCTGAATATACTTCAACAGGTGGATGTCCATGGGATAGAATGGAGCTGAGAAAATGCAACTTTCGCACTTGTGCATTCAGACGACTGATGACCAAAGTCCAGATGCCTGAAGATAGACATGTGACCCGCCCCCCGGCGGCTGCGCGCTAGATGTGTGCAATGATACGATTGGGGGCGTGAGATTTAAATATTTGTAACCGCAAGCGCACAGTGTTGTAGTTTGGCTTGGGGGTCGAACTCAGGGAGGCGTGGATGTGCTTGTGTCAAAGAGGATCAAAATCACCCCATGGGCGAGCTAGCCCAGATCGAATGATGGGTTGTCACGGTAAAGGAATGTAAGGTATAAACAATATGAAGGAAAAACCCGGGACTTTGGTTTTCACCCTATCGAGCGACTCTCGCCGATACAGCCTATGGGTAGGATAGAGATCGGAATTATGGTTTAAAGGTGAGACGTTGTGTCACGACCCGCTTCCCTAAAATGGAGGCGAGACGTGAAAAGGTCCGCACGAGAGTAGAGCCGTGAAGCCCCAAACGTGATAAGCGTCAATATAACTTAAGCAGGTCCCTGTAACCACGAACGGAACAACAATAGTAACACAAGGAGAGACAGAAACAAAAGCTCAATCTCATAATTGTCCAACATTAAAATTAAGTTCAACATCCAGAAAAGCCACCAGGCTAAAAGAAAGAGTCTAAGGCCCAGAACAAGGCCAAACAAGACAAACGTAACAGAGTATAGGCGCTACGCGCCGACAACAAACAGCAGTCTAAAACAAAAGAGGAAAGCACAACAGAGACACTAGGACTGGTCCCCAGTGTCCACGTACTCCTCGCCAAACACAGACTCGGGCACGGCGTCCGCAAACACCTCGTCCTCAACAACGGACCCAGGCTCGGGATCTAACATGTGTCACCCAAAAGAGTAAAGGGACACATGTCAGCAAGTCTAAAAGACTTGGGCAAGGAAACTGAAGGTAAGGTGAACTAGCAACCTAGCAGTTATAGTATGATGCATGGCAAGTATAGTATGGAAGTGACAAGTAAGGGAAGTACAAGTAGCAAGTATGTCACTGATGACAGGTAAAACACGGACAAGTACAAGTCAAGTGGTTCACGTCAAGTGAACAGTCAAGTAAACAAGTTGTGCACAGAGATTCCGCCTGTTGGCTAGAGTGGCTGATCGGGCCAACTCCTAAGCTCAAGTGACCGTTTATCTCTACCCCTCCACGTATATCGAGCCAGGGATTACCCCGAACACGGAATGCTCGCTTCTGGAACACGAGCCAGGAAGTGTGTTTAACATGTATGGCGTAGGGTTATGCCCACGTATAGTGGGTGCCTAGCCGGAAACTAGTAGGTCGGGCATTGGCTATCAACCAACTCACGTGGCCCGCTTCTGGAACACGGGCCAGGAAACACAAGTATTGTAGCGTGTGCTACGAATGCGACATACAACATGGATAGCATGGATGACAATTTATTCGCGTACCGTTAATCAAAATTAAACATGGCATGGTAGTTATGCAACATGGTAAACGACGGTCCTAGCTTCGTTGTCAAGCTAGTTCCGGGATTTGCGCCTAGGCGAGTATCATTTCGTCGCCTAGTCTCTTTTACGCCTACAACAAGCAAATGGCCTAAAACATGGCCTAAACCCTAAGTGGCAAGTTTCATTGCCTAGCACCGAGGATGACGATCGCGAGGGTTCATCTCACGGATGCTAATCTACGGGGGAGTCGCTGTTATGGGGAAACAACCATCAAAACAACATCCATTCATTAGGGTCTCACAAAAACACAACGGGTTATGAAAACATCAAGGGATCGATTATTACCGTATAGGGAACGGGAGAATAACGCCGAGCAACCACGGCGACGGAAGAAACGCTCCGGGAAACCTAGGGTTCAGATCTGGGAATGATTGGAGAAGTTTGGAGAAATAGAGTTTTGGGGATTTTTGGGGGTTTGATGAGATTTCGAGGAAGATGAGAGGTAGAATGTGTTAAGGGAGGGTTTAGATGATGGATGATGAGCTTGGGATGAATGAATAAGGGTTTGGGGAAGAAGGGGGCTCAATGGGGGAGAAATTAGGGTTTTAGGTCGTGAGGAAGAAGAAGAAAACATTTGGAGGGGTATTTATAGAGTTTGGTGGCGGCTAGGGTAAAACTAGGGTTTCCTGCACTGCTTAGTCAGTCAAAGAACAACTGTTGACCGACTAGTTTGAGAACTAGTCGGTCGGTTGACCAACGCAGACCGACTAAGTGTAAACAGTAGCTCCAGTCGAAAACCTAAACTAAGAGTTAGTCGGTCAAAGAACAACTACTGATCGACTAGTTTGACATCTAGTCGGTCGATGAACGTTCTTAGACTGACTAAGAGTAAACAGTAACTCGACTGTACAGAAGAACTAAGAATTAGTCGGTCTGAGTACAAAACTTAACCGACTAGTTTGACAACTAGTCGGTCGAAAGATGAACTTAGACCGACTAAGAATGAACAGTACTGATACCTAAAATTAGTAGACGAGTTAGTCGGTTAAAGAAGCATTGCTGACCAACTAGTTTGCAACCTAGTCGGTCAACCAACGTTCTTAGACCGACTAACGACAAACAGTAACTCCTGAATAACTTTTCAAGCCAGCTAGTCGGTTCAAGAAGGTTTTCCGACCGACTGGATCGTCATCTAGTCGGTTGGTGCCCCTTCTTATACCGGCTAACGTGCACCAAAAGTTCCGAAATGGAGCGCGAAGCTCCGGGATCGATTCCTAAGACTCCTAGGCTTGATCTAACAATAAGATACGTCCGATACGAAGCCCGTCACGAATGACTTACTTCAAAATTGACGATTCTAAGGAAGAAGAGAAGAAAACACGACGAAACGATCGAAAATGAAAGTTACGGAGACGATAACCACATATAAGGAGAAAATCCACCAAAATATATAATATAATATAATAAATCCAGATACATGAAAACCAGTCGTTACACGTTGCCTCTGAAAGTGGTACCGGCATCCCATGGGCCCGATATTCCGGTCGGTGTCCAGGATGATACGCCGGACTTCCCGGGTTCGGTCAGTGGGCACTCCCGTGTCCATTAACACTGACCGACTCCGGGAGCACTAAGCTCGCAACGATAACTCCCAACGTCTCATCCTGCCGCTCCCGCGCGCTAGGATTCGACGTCTACGCTAAGGGCGTGAGCTATGGCTAGGGAGTCAACCGCCAAGTTTATTCCCCCTTGGCCCAACGGTCAAAGGCGGTCTTTTTCCCGCCGATGACAATAAAACACACCACGTAACCGTTAGATTCCTAATCCCCATCGATTTCCTAGCCCTATGGACGCATCGGGAAGAGCCCACGAAGGGGTTTCTGCCAAAATCCCAGATTAGAGAACTACTCACACATATTTAGTAAAAAACAATCTAAACAGAAATCGACCGTAAAAATCATGATCAGACAATAGAAATGCAATGGTAGTAAAGCAATTAAGATAATACTAAAGTTTGACAAAGATATGAAAACTTACAAAAACTGAAAAATTACAGCCGTCACAAAATGAAGAAAACAGCAAAAAATAACCAACTCCCGAATCTGGGAAACCTAGGGTTCTATATATAGAAAACGACATCCCCCGATCGGTTGACAAGTCAACCGATCGGGTGAACCGCTTCACAGATTTACAGCGCGATGCGGAACTTCACCCGGTCAGGATGAACCGGTCGGTTGAAACATGAATGCGGTCGGTTGGATCTTGGTGCCGACCGGGTGAGGAGACCGGTTGGATCTTCGTGTCTTGGCTTTTGAAATTCAGTTACAGGTGAACCGATCGGGTGAAGGTCACCCAATCGGTTGGCAATCAGCTTCAAATTCCAGAGACTTTGAGCTTTTGACACGGTCACTGAACTGACCGGGTGACTTCTTGTGAGCTCAAATCTGCGTCCGGGTGGTGCACGCGTGCATCACCCGATCGGTTGACAATGACCAACCGATCGGGTGAGGGGCTGAAAGATGCAATCTTCGTCGTTTGACCCCCTGGATCACGCGTGACTCCTCCCGTTGCTCCGGGGACTTGCGATATCATCGTTTTATGCCCCATATGCTAGTAAACTCCTGCAAAATACGGAAAACACGGAAAAGTGAAAGAAAATAAGAAAACACGAGAAAACGAATATAAGACGGCGGTAAAATACGGAAAAACACGGAAGAAAACGTGCGCAAATATATGAAATATAAACGCACGTCAAAATCCCCCAAGCTGAACTCTTCCTCGTCCTCGAGGAAGACGAGTGAGAGTAGGAGCTCGGAGCGGAAAAATAGAGAAAAAGAGAGAAAAAGAAAACTCTAAATCCTAGATCGCCCGTCAGGGCCAACAAAATCAAAAACGACACACCAAGCAAGCAAACGCCAAATCACATCACTAAACCAAGGAATACGAGTCCAGACAAGTGCCGTGGGCCCACGCGGTGAAGCGCGAGTGAGTGTGGTCGTGCGCTAGCAGTCCGTGTCACTATCTACGATGTGTGATAAAGCTCGATATATGCAAATCCAGGAAATGACCCAAATATCGATTCGGATTGAATAAAGCGGTGAATATATGTAGTTCAAGCATGCTTGAGAATAGAGAGAGAATCGAAACATAACATGCGTCGGGGACTCCACAACTAGGGTTAAGGAAATCACCGCACTAAAGCCTAGATAATAGCTAAAAAGTTCCTAAGCTAAGTGTTTTCGAAACCGATGGGGGTTGAGATGATGTGGAGAAGAACACTCAGTGCAAATTCTCGCCTTCCCTTTATTCTCGGCAAGTAGGAAAATATTCACACGGGAATTTTTTGGGTTTTGGGTATTTGTATATTTTTTTTGGATTTTTGGCTATACAAAATTTTTCTTTCTTTTCTTTTGGGGTTTTTCTTTTCTTTTCTCCTTTTTTTTGGATTTTTGGGATATTGGCTATACACATGTGTACTCTCCCAAGTGGGAGAACGGTACACGATGAGGGGATTTGCACCAAGTAAAACAAAAAAGAAATCGGAATCTAAACACTTGGGCAAAGGAAACTATTCTCGCTAGTTAGAGCATGGGCTAAATGGGTTATCCTAGTCCTTAATTGTGGAATCCCGACACATGCGAAATGAAGCATACGATATATATAATCATGCATACAGAAACAAACTAGAGAAGCAAATACCGCATTATTCATATTGAAGCGTGATAATCTAGGGGTCATTCCTGGACAGGTATATAAAGTAAAATCACAAAGCAGAAGCACACCAAACAGCTAGGCACGACACACGACTCACAAAAAAGCTAAGTGGACCCACGATGCGTGAAATGCAGGGGACTCGATATCCTAGGGTTAGTGAGTGTGATTATCGATGCTATGCTAGGTGTGTGTGATTTTATGACAATTCATCATAGGGTTCATCTCTAGGAGAAAGAGATAAAAAGAAGAAAAGAAAAATTTAAAACACGATGAAAATGACACAAAAACGAGAAAGAAAGACTCAAATGAAGCACAAAGTGCGACTCCCCCAAGCTGAAGCTTGCATTGCCCTCAATGCAATAAGATTGAGTATGGGAGGGCAATGAAAATGGGGGGAAATACGCATTGACACAAAAAGAACTGAAAAACAAGGAAAACACAGATACGAGACTGAAAATAAAGAAAAATCAAAATCAAACCACACGACATAAAAATAGAAAAAGAAAGAAAGAAAATGACACGACACACAGAAATAAAACAAGCACACACACAAAAACAAAACACGACAACACACCCAAAATAGACTTCCCCCAAGCTAGACATGACAATGCTAGCAATGAGATATGATCGTAAAAGTGCAGAGATATGCAAGGGGGATGTCAAAAGAACAAAGTGAGGGAATAGAAATAAGAAGGAAGTGATGCGACACGTGAATGGGTCCTCCCCCTAGCAGTGGTAAAGCATGGCCCCACAAAGACAGATGGGCACAAACATAGGGGGGACAAAAGCAGGATGGGAAAAAAATCATGCAGAGGCACCACCCTCTGGGGGTGGTGATGTGGGCCTGTGCTGGGGACCAGGAGTTGTGGGGGGGGGGGGGGGGTGGAATGTGAAGCTCGAGAACATCGGGTGGGTCAGTGCGAATGTGGCGAATGAAGCTTTGAAGAAAGGGCAGGTCTCGGGCGACGGACTCCTGAGTTACCCGACCACTATGTCCAGCTAGTAGGATCATGGCCACGAATCGGTCGGATTGGTCATCCCCGAATTCGGCATCGCCAATGTAAGCGGGGGAAGTGGTGTGTGAGGTGGTAGATGAATTGGTGGTGGAGGATTAAGCGGGGGGGGGGGGGGTGTGTGTGTGTGTGTGTGTGCGACGAGCGCGACTGGTGGGCCTAGGGTTGGAAGAGCTGGCGTTGGTGGGCTTAGCACGGCGGGGAGGCATTGTACAGGAGTCGTGTGTGTGTGTATGCAAAATACGATGAATAGATACAAACACGACCAATGAGCAAGATGAAATATTTAGGGCAGAATAAAAATTGAGCTAAGGAGCGAGTTTACCCAAATGAGATGAAGATCGTTGCTCGTAGACGTCCCAATGTTACTCGACAGGAGCACGTGTGAAGCCGCGGTAATCCCTTCAGCAAGTTTCGAAATTAGAGGAGAATGTGTAAAAGTTAGGGTTATGTGTGCGGGTGAAATCGAGGAGGATGGAGAGAAATCGATGGAGAGATGGATAGGGAGAGGGGGGGCGACGATTGGGGTTGATTTAGGGGAAGAACAAGGTCAGGCGCAAGAGGGGGAGTCGAAGCGTGATCGGCCCCGGATATACACCCGGAGAACGATTGTAGTTTTACCCCAAGCGCACGGCAAAGTGGCGAGCGGGTATCGAACACGAGGAGGTGGTGTTGGTCCCAATCTATCCTAGGTTGGTTTGACTACGAATGTTTTATTGGTGGAGATGGTTATGGAATGATATAATGGCAATGGTGGTGGATGTCGGTGTCGGTGATAGAGAAGTCGGATAAAATATCGATTCAGATACAATACAATAAAAGAGTCTAGGGCTAGGGAATCCCCACTACGGACCGTCATTCGTCAATGTGAATAGTGAATCTCAATATTACTAGACTTGCGTTGAGGTGAACTAGTCGTAACTGAATAGAGAACCAAGCTCACGCTCTCGCGCTATTGCCGGTCTATAGCGAACCTAGGATAGGGCCCAATCTCTTGCAAACCCTAGCCTAAGCCACTAGCATTAGGATCGACATCATTGTCCAATCGCTTCTCGAGCCCACTCTCGTGCAAACTCGAGTCACGATCTAGGTTGTGATAGTTCGTATTCGTCCAATCTCTTGCAAACGAATATTGGTATAGATTTACAATTAAAAATCCTAGCTTTGGTCCAATCTCTTGCAAACCAAATTTAGAGAAATCCAATTGTAAATCTAAATCGAATATCTAGGCCTTCCCATCGATTAGAATCCAATCTCTTGCAAATCCCAAATCGATGGAAATCCCTAGCTATCCGTAGTAAATCAATCACAACCTAACCTCCTAGCAATTCTAGCAATTTAGAAATTCATTCATCATAAATATGAAATTAGATCCATAGGGTTCATCCCCAAACCCTAGAACAACAAATCTACTCTAGCATAGCAATAAGGATATGAGAATCAATAGAAATCATTGCTTGCATACAAAAAGATAGAAAAACAAAGATTCAAATAAAAAGAAGAAAATACTTAGCTTGATGAAGATCTTCAATCCAAAATACAAGCTTTTAGATCCAAGAGGGGGCCTAGGGCATGGCTTAACCTCTAAAATAATCCTAAGAAAAACATATGGGAACTAAGAAAACATAATGGAGATCCCTCTCTAATGGTGGCTACAAAACCCTTAAATACTCCCCCAAAACCCTAGCAAGAAACCCTACAAAACCCCTCAAATTCGTGCCCAAAAACAGCCCAAACCGCAACTTAAAATCTGGGCCCAGGCCGCACTCGGCCGAGTGGGAAAATGTGACTCGGCCGAGTGGAAATTCCAGCACTGCAGCGTCAACTTGCAGAAATTCTCCAGATTTCATCCGACCTCCGATTGGAGCGTTCTTGGCGGCGTTGGAACCGTCATGAAGTCTACTATCCATAAAAAATATGAGCAAAATACGTTGATTGCTGGAATGATAGAAGATTTCAAAAGAGTGGGAGGCTGTCTGAAAATCTGGGCGCTGCGTGTCCTCGGCATCACTCGGCCGAGTTGACTTCTCTACGCGGTCGAGTGGGCTTCTCTACTCGGCCGAGTGATAGACCCTGTAAAATTCCAGTAAGTCAGGGGTCTTGGGGGCCTGTCTTCGAAGGTGACTCGGCCGAGTGGCTTTACTCACTCGGCCGAGGGGCAATTCTTGCTCGGCCGAGTGGAAACTCTGAAAAGCCTGTAAAATATCAGTAAGTCGGCCGTTTTCGAAGCGTCTGTTCTCATGCCACTCAGGCGAGGGGGTTTCCATGCTCGGTCGAGTGGGCTATCTTCGCTCGGCCGAGTGCATGCCCATTTTCTTCAGCTGATGCGTGTCCGGTCCGGTCGGCCGAGTGGTCTTCTGGCTCGGCCGAGTGAGTGGTTCACTCGGCCGAGTGATATGCTGCAAAGGCACATTCTTCATCTTGTCTCTTCCTCGTCGCTCCTACGAGGTTCCTTCTTCTTCCACTTGTCTCCCATCGCCGAATAGCCCCTCGATAGAGCCATGTGCGATGCTCTGGTGCGTGTGAAAGTCCCTTAAGCTCATTTTTGCTCCCGATCGCTCCATATTTCCTGAAATCCGACAAAAACAAGAAATAGTGAAAAGTAACGCAATATCGTCAAATACTCGTGAAAATCGTAATATGAGCAATCGAAATGGCATGAAAACATGCAGAGAAAAGGTGTAAAATATGGACCGATCAAAATCCCCCAAGCTTACCTCTTACTCGTCCTCGAGGAAGACAAGTAGAAGGCGAACCCGAAGGGTAAAAATAAGGAAAAAATGAAAAAGAATACGAAGTGGAAGGGGTCGCTAGATTATTCTCTCAGATCTCAATCCATAAGCTACACATCACGATAACTTGGGAAATACGAATCACATGCTATAAAGATTTCATATCTTACTTAAACATGGCACTTGCAAGCTTTTCAGATCAACAAAAGGGATTCTCTAAATTCATACAATCAATTCATATCCACATCATGCATTTCATAGAATTTAATATACAATTGTTGACGATGTACTTTTCAATCAAGAGTTATAACAGAAGCATATAAGAATCACACCAAACATGCAATGGAGAATAGAATAAAAGTCATGGCATTCACATATTTATTTCAAATCATGAAAAATCTCCATATCTAATATATTTTGCAAAGTCTAAGCATTATCGAATATTCCCATTCATGCACGTCTCCACTCTAATGTCATACTCACTCATATGGTCAAATGAATTCACCCCCCCAAGCTTAGCTTGAGGCGTCGCATCCAAAGGAATATAATAGTGGAAAATGGGATTTTTGCCATGGTTTTCCCAAGTATTTTGTGGCTCCAATAATGAGATAGAGAAATATATTTTTTTGGACTTTGTTTCTCATTTTTCTTTTTGGATTTTTGTAGGAGCTATATGATTTGTATTTTTTGGATTTTGGCTCCTTTTTGGCTTTTTGGACTTTTTGGAGCTAACTTTTTCTTTTGTGGTGATTTTTGGGAAATAGGTGCGATATAAGTAGCTTTAGGAGGTGAACTCAAGTGACATGTAGAGAATAAAAAGATATATGTGGAGAAAGAAATAATGTAACACTCGGTTCACTCTAAGATGTGCACGAACGGTTCAATAAAATAATACTTCAACTAAAACTCATATGTAAGCATGGATATTCTCAATCATTTCAATAAATAGTGAAGTCAAGCAGTAAGTTTACAATCATATCAGGCATGCAACAGAAGGTGAATAAGACAATAAAACTGATGCTTCAGATATACTAATGATGCGTGAATCTTGGTGCATTTCCAACAAAAGCATACTAAACACTAATCCATACATTCAGCTTCAATTAATATCATGCATTCATGTAGATGAATCATCAAAAGAAATAGTTTTGCAAGCACATGTGAATAGCAAGACTATGGAATATTCTAAGTAGCATGGCAAGGAATAATAAGCATCGTGATGGCTACTTAAGCAATAAGAGATATCATCATAAGGAACGCATCTAGCAAAAGAAGAGAAAGGAAAATAAAGAAATAAGAAAAAAATAAAAGGGAGGAAAGAAAAGAAAAAACAAGCACACAATATGATGCATGAACACACATAAAAGGAAAATAAGATGGAAAAAATAAAAAAGATGATGCAAAAATTTTGAAAATTAAAAAAAAACCTAAAATAAAGTAAAGGTGCAACTAAATGGCATGGAAATGCACTCCCCCAAGCTTAAACTTCACATTGTCCTTAATGTGATCATAATGAAAGAATATGAGGAACAACGATATATATGAAGGAGGTGAATGAAAAATGATGAAATGAATGACATGAAATCCTAATGCAACTACATGCACATGCAATGATGCATGAGAGCGCTTTCCCCCAAGCTTATGCTAAACAATCCTATTCAAATGACTTAATCAAAAATGTCATGGCTTTGCAAAGCGTGATCAAGTCAAATGAATAAGAAAGTAAGTTTTTACTTGAAATAAATGCTCGAATGTGGTGAGCAAAAGGATGTGACACATCAAAATATGGAGATGGCAATTAATATTTATAGTGGGTTTGGGGTGTAAAAATTTTTGTTACAGTCATAAGAGGTGATATTTATTCAATCAATCTATACGGTCCTCTCGCTGTCGAGAGAATTCGGGTTTATTGAAAGCATAAAAATTTCTACACTACTGGATTGATATCACCTATAGTAAAAGGCGGATCCAGTATCTTTGCCTGTGCAGGCAACTGCTCCAACTGCTCCTTCCGTGGCTCTGCTAGACGCGTATGTCCACGGAGTCCATCAGACTCCAGCAATGCGGCTTCCAGCATCTCTCCAAGGACTCCACCTGTACCCTGCAAGAGATAAGCCGCATCAATCTGATGTGGATAATTCTTCCCCAAAATAGATGTATTCCAAAGAGGGTCATCAACATAAGTATTTAAAATTAAAAACGGTTGACAACACTTCCCTGGAAATAAATCTCTACTCTCGTATACCACGTCGATCAACTCCTCGTTGTTCGCCTCAGGTTGTTCAGGTAGCTTCGGCATATAAGCATGGGTTTCATCAGGCAACTCCTCCTCATTGTCAGACTTATCCCATCACACCTCTTGATCATAATCAATAGCATCCATTGGTGCTAACTCCTCGCTCTCCTCCTCGTATACGTCCCATCGTACCTCTTGATCATATGTACATGAATCCTGCAAAAGGTGCAATGAGTAGTCAAAATCCGAACCATAGTAAACATCATACACGGGAGGGGAATCAAATGTAAGAAATGAGGGGGTAAAGAGATCTCCCTGAATGGGGGCCATAAGCTCCTTGGGATAGTCCTCGGCGTCAGTGGCAGGATGAGGTGGCTGCGGTAGCTCAAATGGAGGAGGGTAGTGCTCGGGATCCTCATGAATGTCTATGTCCTCGTCCCGATGCACGACCTCCTCGGCAATAAACTCTGGCTCCGTGTGTGATGCCTCCTCAAAAGCATGCTCTGGCTCGACAATGTGCTCATTTGCCTTCTCATCAACTATCAATGTAGGCTCTCTCTGGGATGGTGATGCTGGCTGCTCAGGTATGTCAACTTGTGGGGATGTATCATGTGGAGGGGAATGCCCGTAAGCAATCCAAAAATATAGTCTATCCCCCTCATGACTGACATGGATGTCCTCCTCAATTGTTCCTGCAGCTGAAACACGGTTCATAACAAAATCTGCAAATCGTAGCTCAAATGCATCACTTGCTGTAATGCTCTCTGAACCGGTGAACCTCACTGACTCCAAGAGGCCCTCCAATAATCTCTGAAATCCATCCTCCTCTGGCTGTGCTGGTGGCTCAATTTCTGCTTCCTCCACTATACCTTCGTCCATCCACTCTTCATATGCAACAGCTGTATTGTAGGATGTGGGATCGACGGCGGCACATTCTGGCTCTGGTAATATGATTGGAGATGCTTCTTGCCCATAAGATGAAGGAATAGAACTGATATCTTTGGGAATCATCGCAACCTTAAACATGAGCGCATTCATTTCAAGTTGCCTCTTCACCCGTTCCAATAGAAGGTTACTCTTTTCAAGCCCGGCTTGCATTTCAACCTGGTGTGCATGCATCTCATCAAAAAAGTATTCTCCCATCTGAGCACTCTGATCATAATAGTATTCTCCTATCTGAGCACTCTGATCAAAATAGTAATCTCCCATCTGAACACTCTGATCAAAATATGTAGTCCACGTAGTATAATCCATAGCACCTGATCAACAAAGATAAATACCTGGAGAAAAGATATAAGTGGCACAAAAGAATACAGAAATGATAATAATGGTGGCGGGGGTGAAAATTTACCTTTTTTTTAAATTAAAATTTTTTTCGTAGTCTAATCAACCTAATTGTGACAAATTGGCACCCAACAGGAAACACCTCCCCGGCAACGGCGCCAAAAACTTGATCGCTCCAAAATGCAACCCAAGAGCACAACCTAGTCAAAAACTTGGTCGGCCTCGGATATACACCCGGAGAACGATTGTAGTTTTACCGCAAGCGCACGGCAAATTGGCGAGCGGGTATCGAACACGAGGAGGTGGTGTTTGTCCCAATCTATCATAGGTTGGTTTGACTACGAATGTTTTATTGGTGGAGATGGTTATGGAATGATATAATGGCAATGGTGGTGGATGTCGGTGTCGGTGATAGAGAAGTCGGATAAATTATCGATTCAGATACAATACAATAAAAGAGTCTAGGGCTAGGGAATCCCCACTACGGACCGTCATTCGTCATTGTGAATAGTGAATCTCAATATTACTAGACTTGCGTTGAGGTGAACTAGTCGTAACTGAATAGAGAACCAAGCTCACGCTCTCGCGCTATTGCCGGTCTATAACGAACCTAGGATAGGGCCCAATCTCTTGCAAACCCTAGCCTAAGCCACTAGCATTAGGATCGACATCATTGTCCAATCGCTTCTCGAGCCCACTCTTGTGCAAACTCGAGTCACGATCTAGGTTGTGATAGTTCGTATTCGTCCAATCTCTTGCAAACGAATATTGGTATAGATTTACAATTAAAAATCCTAGCTTTGGTCCAATCTCTTGCAAACCAAATTTAGAGAAATCCAATTGTAAATCTAAATCGAATATCTAGGCCTTCCCATCGATTAGAATCCAATCTCTTGCAAATCCCAAATCGATGGAAATCCCTAGCTATCCGTAGTAAATCAATCACAACCTAACCTCCTAGCAATTCTAGCAATTTAGAAATTCATTCATCATAAATATGAAATTAGATCCATAGGGTTCATCCCCAAACCCTAGAACAACAAATCTACTCTAGCATAGCAATAAGGATATGAGAATCAATAGAAATCATTGCTTGCATACAAAAAGATAGAAAAACAAAGATTCAAATAAAAAGAAGAAAATACTTAGCTTGATGAAGATCTTCAATCCAAAATACAAGCTTTTAGATCCAAGAGGGGGCCTAGGGCATGGCTTAACCTCTAAAATAATCCTAAGAAAAACATATGGGAACTAAGAAAACATAATGGGGATCCCTCTCTAATGGTGGCTACAAAACCCTTAAATACTCCCCCAAAACCCTAGCAAGAAACCCTACAAAACCCCTCAAATTCGTGCCCAAAAACAGCCCAAACCGCAACTTAAAATCTGGGCCCAGGCCGCACTCGGCCGAGTGGGAAAATGTGACTCGGCCGAGTGGAAATTCCAGCACTGCAGCGTCAACTTGTAGAAATTCTCCAGATTTCATCCGACCTCCGATTGGAGCGTTCTTGGCGGCGTTGGAACCGTCATGAAGTCTACTATCCATAAAAAATATGAGAAAAATACGTTGATTTCTGGAATGATAGAAGATTTCAAAAGAGTGGGAGGCTGTCTGAAAATCTGGGCGCTGCGTGTCCTCGGCATCACTCGGCCGAGTTGACTTCTCTACGCGGTCGAGTGGGCTTCTCTACTCGGCCGAGTGATAGACCCTGTAAAATTCCAGTAAGTCAGGGGTCTTGGGGGCCTGTCTTTGGAGGTGACTCGGCCGAGTGGCTTTACTCACTCGGCCGAGGGGCAATTCTTGCTCGGCCGAGTGGAAACTCTGAAAAGCCTGTAAAATATCAGTAAGTCGGCCGTTTTCGAAGCGTCTGTTCTCATGCCACTCGGGCGAGGGGGTTTCTATGCTCGGTCGAGTGGGCTATCTTCGCTCGGCCGAGTGCACGCCCATTTTCTTCAGCTGATGCGTGTCCGGTCCGGTCGGCCGAGTGGTCTTCTGGCTCGGCCGAGTGAGTGGTTCACTCGGCCGAGTGATATGCTGCAAAGGCACATTCTTCATCTTTTCTCTTCCTCGTCGCTCCTATGAGGTTCCTTCTTCTTCCACTTGTCTCCCATCGCCGAATAGCCCCTCGATAGAGCCATGGGCGATGCTCTGGTGCGTGTGAAAGTCCCTTAAGCTCATTTTTGCTCCCGATCGCTCCATATTTCCTGAAATCCGACAAAAACAAGAAATAGTGAAAAGTAACGCAATATCGTCAAATACGCGTGAAAATCGTAATATGAGCAATCGAAATGGCGTGAAAACATGTAGAAAAAAGGTGTAAAATATGGACCGATCAAAGCGTCGGTCTGGGATTCGAAAATGGGCGAGGGCAGATCGAACGGGCGGGGGCGGCCATTTATAGGGATTTAAGTCGACCCGGTCGGGTGAGTTGTCACCCGATCGATTGACTTAGTGGTCGAAAAATTTGGCTGAAGAGTTGCTACAGGTGAACCGGTCGGGTGAGTTGTCACCCGACCGGTTGACCGATCCACACATTTCCCGAAAGTTTAGGGTTTCTCACCCGGTCCCTCAACCGGTCTCGCTTCTTGTCACCCGGTCGGTTGACAAATCCCTGAAATTTTCTCGAGAGTTTCACCAGGTCACCCGGTCTGTTCACCCGGTCTCTTCTCTCTCCACCCGGTCGGTTCATTTAGTTACTGATACAGCTGTTAGCTGATACATCCCAACCGATCGGGTGAGTTATTACCCGATCGGTTGGGGCCTTATTTTTTGCAAAAACCCAAAAATCGCCTAAGTTCCACGACGGAAGTTCTTGCGGCTGGATTTATTTATAAAAATAGATAAAATAAAAAAATTGAAAATAATCCTAAAAATTGAAACAAAAGTTTAGAGCATGGGTTGCCTCCCATGAAGCGCTTTTGTTTAACGTCGTTTAGCTCGACGCTCATTGATGATGTTCATGGTGGGCGATACAGGTGATGCCCAAAATCCGGCATCTCTTCAACTCCAGAGCTTGTGGCTATTGGTGTAGTCGGTGGCTGTAAGAAGATTTGCTCAACTACCCTCCCTTTGTCGACAGGATCCGGGGGCTTCTCCCTCAAATTGGCGTCTACCGCCATCTTTTTCAGGATCCGGACCTCATCACCGGTGAGGTCCATGGGTTCTTTCCCTTTTCTCCTCGTATGAGGAGACTTAGGGAATTCGGGAGGGATCACATGTCGCGCGACCGCCTAATTAGTAACTTCATTCTTTGGGGAGCCAACTTGCTCTCCAAGGTCCCCCAAGCTATCGGGGGGATTCCTCGAGAGCACTTCCCAGGCACTTGTTTCAATAGCTCTATCTTCTTCGTTCTCCAGCATACTGATACTAGGATCGTCCGGGGGATTTGGATGCTTCATTGACAAGCCTAAGTCAAATTCGACTCTTTCTTGGCCCACATTGAGGGAAAGCTTCCCATTCTTCATGTCTATCAAAACTCCGGCGGTTGTCATAAAGGGCCGTCCAAGGATAATAGGGGTATGCTTGTCTTCCGGCATGTCCATCACCACAAAATCAACCGGTACTTGTACTCCTCTCACATCGACGGGGAGGTCGTCCACTACTCCCACCGGGTACTTGACCGAACGGTCAGCAAGTTGTAATGTCATGCCGGTGGGCTCTAAGTCTCCCATCCCTATTCTCTTGTACAGCGATAGGGGCATTAAGCTGACGCTCTGATCACACCATATTTTACACCTTTTTCTGCATGTTTGCATGCCATTTTGATCGCTCAAATCGCGTTTTTCACGTTTATTCGGCAATATTGCGATGCTTTTCACGATTTGTTGTTTTTGTCGTATTTCAGGGGATTTGGAGCGATTTGGAGTGATTCTGAGATGCACCCACTCCGGAGTGTCATCGACGACTCTCTTGGGGGTTATTTTGCGGTTGGAGAGGAGTGGAAGGAGAAAGAACGTCGTAGGAGCGACGAGGAGGCGAAGATATGAAGTTTGGGCATTTTTAGCACTTCACTCGGCCGAGTGAAGGAGTCACTCGGCCGACCATAGGAAGCCCGCTCGGCCGGCCAAATCAGACATGCAACAGGCGTGCACTCGGCCGAGCATCGCCATGCCACTCGGCCGAGCATCGAGTCACCCATCGCCCGAGTGGAGCCAAGACGACTGCATCAAAAAATCACCAACTCTCTGTTTTCCGTCAGTATGCTCCAATGACCCACTCGGCCGAGTGGAGAAAGACGGCCGCCCGAGTGACTGAAGGCCGTCCGCCCGAGTGACCTCGGAGGAGACGACCCCTGAGACCCCCAACTCTCTGTTTTTGTACAGGGTTCGTCACTCGACCGAGTGACATTTGTCACTCGACCGAGTGAGCCGCGCTGCCTGTAGCGAAAACTGCGGATTTGAGGCTGCGCAGGGGTATTTTCGTCAGGGTTTTTTTGGGTGATTTTGGGGGGTATTTAACCCCAGTTTTTAACCTAGTTTTGGAGAGCTTTTTCAGAAAATTTTACAGCTCTTTAGATTAACTTTTTAGGGATTAGATTAAGCTTTAAGGGAGGAGAGAAAAGTGAGATTTTGTTGGATGCTAGCTTGTTCTTCATTGGTTTATATCTCTCTCCCTCAAAAACTCAATTTTTATTGATTTATTGAATATTGCTATGAATTTCATTGATTTTATTTGTGAATTTCTATTGCATTCTATTATGAATTGTGAGTAGTTCATCGTCTTAGGGCGTAGGGATGAACCTTACGAGCCCAATTTCGAAATTGTGATGAATTGGCAAAACTATTGCTAGGATTGATTAGGGTTAGTTTGGGATTGCTATAATACGAATAGCTAGGGATTCATATCGATTGGGATTTACAAGAGATTGGATCCCAATTCGATAGGAAGTCCTAGATATCCGAATTGGGTTGCAATCGAATTTCTCCGGAATCGGTTTGCAAGAGATTGGACCGAAACTAGGTTTTTTTGATTGCAATTCTATACCAATACACGTTTGCAAGAGATTGGACGGGTAGGAACTATCCCAACCTAGGTCGTGTCTCGAGTTTGCACGAGAGTGGGCTCGAGATACGATTTAACGATGACGTTGTTCTTCACGCTAGTTTGCCTAGGTTAGGGTTTGCAAGAGATTGGACCCTACCCTAGGCTGGCTATAGACCGGCAATAGCGCGAGAGCGTGAGCTTGTTTCCACATTTAGTTGCAACTAGTTCACCCAAGTTTCAAGCCTAGCAATTGGGAAACCTACGTGTCACAATGATGAGATACGGAAAGTAGCGGGGATTCCCTATCCCCTAATCGTTTTTATTAATTTGTTAATCCCGTTATACATTTAAACGACTGTGACCGCACATTGCGAACATTCTCCCGACTTTTCCTATAGCTAGGTGATTTGAAGAAGACACTGTTATTAGGCCTCCCTGTGTTCGATACCCGCTCGCCGTTACGCCGTGCGCTTGCGGTAAGACTACGATCGTCGTCGCTCTGGGACGTGTATCCGGGGCGCGATCAAGTTTTTGGCGCCGTTGCCGGGGAGCCAATAGTGTTTGATTCCTATAACCTAGATATTTTTCTTTTTGCTTTATTATTTTCATTTTTATTTTATCCTTCCGTTGTGCTAACTATTTCTTTGAAACTCTGTTTTTCCTTGCATGTACACGAGATCCTCGGCGAACCCCGAAGAGATACTATACGATCCGGAGATCGAGCGTACATTGAGGAGGATTCGAGCGGAGAGGAGACCCGATACGGAAGGACATTTTATGACCCATCCTGAGACCCCCGAAGAATTAGCAGTGCGAATGGCGAGGATTATTTCCATAAGGGATAGGCTTCAGCCTAAGACTTCTTCCACGACCTCGTCCATAGCCATGCCGGAGTTGGCGGCCGACAAGAATTTTGAGTTGAAGACCGGATTGGTGGTCCTTATGCAACAAGATCCTTTTCATGGGAACTCCCATGAGAACCCCCACTACCACATCCAGCTCTTCCTATCAAAGTGCGCCACCTTCCAATTGCCGGGCGTCTCCGTGGATGCTATCAGACTGCGCCTCTTCCCTTTCACGCTAAAAGACAAGGCATTATATTGGTTGAGGACGCAAGCTGAAGGAATCTTCACCACTTGGGATGAGTTGGCGAGTGCATTCGTCGACAAATTTTACCCGCCCTCCAAGACGGTGAAGATTAGAAGTGCTCTCATGTCCTTCAAGCAAGTACCTCAAGAGACTCTCTACGAAGCATGGGAGCGCTTCAAGGACTTGCAACATCAGTGCCCTCATCATAGCATTGAGGATTGGGAGCTTGTCCACAGCTTTTACAATGGACTCCGACCGGGGACGAAACAGATTATTGATGCCACGGCAAATGGAGACATTTTGTCGAAGACTCCCGATGAAGCTACGGCCTTGCTTGAGGAGATGGCCTCGAACAACCAATAATGGGAGGACGAGCGAGGACATTCTTCGTCCTCCTTGAAGCCCACAAGCATCTATGAGGCCAAGGTCGTGGCGGAGCTTTCTAGCAAGTTTGACTCTCTCCACAAGGTTGTGGAGAGATTGGAGAAATTCATTACGGAGCCTCAAGGAGCCCCTTCTACATCCATGCCGACAAATCATATGAGCGATTGGCAAGACCAATCCCAACACATATATGCGGGAGGAGAGCAAGGAGAAGGAGATTTGGAGCAAGTTCAATACGCCGTGGGGAACTCTGGATAATGGGCCAATCCGGCCGCTAGAAACCATCCGGGTTTCTCATATGCCAATAATGATGGAGCATTGAACCCCCCGCCACAACAACCTCCTCAAGCTCGGGCTCCACCACCACCACAACCGAATTATCCACAAAGGGGGCCATCGCAACAAAATTTCCCACCGAGGCAACAAGTGGGACCTTATAGGCCGCTCGGATACAATCAAGGGTGGAGGAATCCCAACCCACCACAAGCTCAACAACGCTCAGATTTTGAAGCAAAGGTGGATGAGTTTATGGTGGAACAACGAAAGATCAATGCCACATTAAAGGCGGGACATGATTCCCTCGTCACCGTCGTAGCTCAAATCGGGGAGCAACTTGCGTTGCTCAACAAAAACCATCAACAATTGCCGGCTCAACCCGAGCCGAATCCACGGGGCAACACCGACCATATTAATGCGGTCGTTGCGGTTACTACAAGAGGAGGGAAGGATACCACCCCCCATGACTCAAGTCAAGGAGCCCGTGGTGGAGATTATACAAGAAAGTGAGCCGGCAATTGAAGTTGAGAAAGATAAGGAGTTGCAAGGAGAAGTGAAATCTAGAACGGAGGAGCTTATCGATGAGCGCCGATTTATGCCACCAATGCCCTTCCCTCAGCGGCTAGCTAGAGCCAAGATGGAGAAACGGCTAGCCAAGTTTCTCGAGTATTTGAGAGCGGTGAGCCTCAATATCCCCTTTCTCGACGCTTTAGTGGAAATCCCATCTTATGCCAAGTTCTTAAAAGACTTAATCACAGAAAGGAAGAGGAAGGAGAAGATAATGCTCACGGAGGAAGGGACTTGGTTCACAAAGAGGGAAAAGGAGCCCGCCAAGCTTAAAGATCCGGGGAGTTTTCGGATTCCTTGCACTCTAGGCGGCGCCCCCCTACAAAAGGCATTAGTAGACTTGGGGGCTAGTGTTAGCCTCATGCCCCTCTCCATGTTCCGGAGGTTGAATACCAGCACGGATTTGAAGCCTACCGACATGCGGATTCAACTAGCAGACGGGAGGATTACAAGACCGGTTGGGATAGCGGAGGACATCCCACTCCAAGTTCCGGGGGGCATATGTTTGCCATGCGATTTCGTAATAATGGACATCAAGGAGAAGGGCGATACATCACTCAAACTCAGACGCCCGTTCCTCGCCACCGCCGGTGTCATCGTCGATGTGCGGGAGGGGACCCTCACCTTGAACGTCGGCAACATCGAAGTGGAGCTTCATATACCGAAGGCAATGAAGCACATGCCTTGTCATGAGGAGCTTGATTACATGGACCTCCTTGATGAGGTCATTAAAGAGGCGATACCCCATTCCATCGACGCACCACACGAAGATAGCTTCGAAGAAGGCCTAGACTTGGCCGAAGAAGAGAAGATGGAGCACTCCCCTGATATCTCCATGGCAATTGATGACGGTGACGCCGATGTCACAAGAATACGGGAGCTCTGCAAGCTCTCGAAGTTGAGGACTCCAAAGAAAGCTCCACCGATACGAAAATCGGTGTCACCGGTGAAGAGGAAGACCGGAGCAAGCTCTAGCTTGGGGGAGCCACCCCCAACATTGCCCATGACGAAGGGGCGCTGAGGAAGACAACACCACACCATGATCCAAATCCGAGTGGTCTTCCAAGCAAGTTCGATGGGTGCATCTCATATGCACCCAACATTAAGCGTTAATTGAAAATCAATAGGGGTCGAGCTCAAGACCTAAAACAAGCGCTTGTCGGGAGGCAACCCGATGGTTATCGCATTTTTTCTACTTTGGTTTTTATTTTTGTTTTAGACTTTATTAGTGTTTTTGAGTCGTTCGCCCGAAATTTTTTGACAACGGGTCTTATTTTCTTTGACAGGAGAGGAGAACGGGATATCTATCATATGGAGGATGACTAAGGCAAAGAAGAGCGCTCCAGGAATGCGCTCAAGGCTTAGGAGAAGGAAGAAATCAACTGGAAAAAGAAAAACAGAGACTAGAGCCAAAACGGAGCATCACAGCAGAAAACAGGGCCTCACTCGGCCGAGTACCATAGCCACTCGGCCGAGCCACCAACGTCGTCCGCCCGAGTGGCGCACCAACGAGGGAAGTCTGCTGCACCCAACTCTTTGTTATTTTTTTTCGATTTCTGAATGAATTGCCACTCGGCCGAGTATATATCTTCACTCGGCCGAGTGAAACTGATACGCTCCTAGGGCGAAAATTGCCGAGTAGCTTGTGCCACTCGGCCGAATGGACTCTTTCCACTCGGCCGAGGGTGGCAAAGCCACTCGGCCGAGGGTGGCAAAGCCACTCGGCCGAGTCGTAAGCAGCGAGGAGTTTTTAAAATAATTTTGTTACGATCACTCGGCCGAGTGACATAGCCACTCGACCGAGTCGTAACTAATCCAATATAAGCGGACGCGGGCTCGGTGCGGAATTCGAAGCGTCACATTTCTTCGATCACCCGAACCCACGCCTGATCGACCCTCGCTCGCCCGCTGCCGCTTCCCACTCGCCCAACCACCGCCTCGACCGCCCGACCGCCGGCGGCCGAGCGCCGATCGTCGACCACCCGAGTGCCCCGACCGCCGGCGACTCCCTCGCCGCTGGCCGACCTCCGGTAACCCCTATTTCACCTATTTTCTCCATTTTCTCTTATATTTTGATGATCCGTGCACCTATCGAACCCCTACCCCAAATTAATCTCTTTATCTATCTATTATACCCCTAACCCCCCATGTATTTTGAATTTTACACGCTGATATCGTTGTTTGATGTGTAGGCAATCTTGGTGAGCTTAGGGGAGCTTCGGGGAGCCTCCGGGACGCGCTTTTGGCTTAGAGGAGGCGGCGTCTTCGCACGCATCCGCTGTTTTCCTCTCGCGGCGTGTTCAGGTACCATCGTTCTATTTATTTTGGCACTCCGCGTTTTACTTGTTGGGTGAGCACTCGGGGCGCACATGCCGCCCCGCACACGACCACGCACTCGGGGAGCTTCCGCCAAGTGGAAGCGGCCGGATGAGCCCGGCCCCTCCCACGAGGTGGAGGACTCCCCACCGCCTACACCACCTCACCCCACACAGCCACAGCCTGCCGATCCAGCACACACACAGCCACCTCCAGCCGTGCCCCCACACCCACAGCCACCACCGGCTCCTATCGTCTGGCCGCTAGGTATTACGTTTCGAGACGACGCACATCACGTCACTTTTGAGCGTATCTCCCAGCGCTCGATAGTGCCCTCCAGGTTTGCACACCTTGCTGACCTAGACCGCCTGGGGGTACTTGAGGGGATGCTCACGTTGTACGACAACGTGGGTTGGTGAGACTTTCTTTCTGTGTCGGCGGACACCTACGTCCGTCCGACACTCGAGGTGCTCAGCTCGATCGCCCGGACCGCTGATGGATACTCCTTCTGACTCATGGACCGAGAGGGTCAGATCACTCTCGATATGCTTCGAGCGTTCTTTCAGTGGCCCGAAGTCCCCACACTCGACCGAGCCTACGCCCCCACACACATCCCTCCCCCATCCTTCGACTCACACGCCTTCTGGGACAGGATCACAGGTTTACCTCCGACCTTTGACCCTAGTAGGGCCAAGGCCTCGGCCATAGTCCACCCCTGCCTCCACATAGCACATCGCCTTATGGCGACCACCTTTCTGGCGAGGTACGAGCCTGGGACGATGTCGACGCCAGAGCTCTATATGCTCTACGTGATGACTCACCCCAGAGTTCTTGATAGGGATGGAGTTACGTTGGTCCCCGCCGTTGAGATAGACGTCGCTAGCTGGTTTTTGGACCGCATCATCGTATCGGTGGGCGCTCGCTCTCCGATATGTTGCGGCGGCCTGATCACCCTGCTAGCCCTGATGACCGGTGAGGACCTTCCGGCTGACCTGCGACGAGCCCCGGGCCCCACTGCACTTTCGATTGACGTCATGGCCCGGATGAAGATGCTTCGTCCGCACGGTCAGCGGCACTGGGTTTGGTTGCACGGTCCGTACGGTGCTGACTACATGATCCTTCCAAGACCCGCTCGGACGAATAAAACATGTTTAATTCGATCAATTTCAAAAGGCGTTCTGTCAAAAATTCGGTCAAATATGCGCAATACGGGACTAAAACGTAAATGGGTTAAATCATGTTTAATTCGTTAATCCAGATAAAAAATGCGACTAAAAATACGAATACTGTCAAGATATCATTCATTCAAATGAACTTAAAAATCAACAATATCAATATAAAATAAGAGTAACATAAGTTCTATATTCATGATTTAAATAATTGTATTCATAGTTTTAACCAAAATGACATGATCATACTATTATATTCCATGTAGCATGCCCTAAACCAAAGTATGATCATGAAATCATAGTTCAAAATAATTTAAAAGTTCCCTTAAAACGCGTTTAAAACACATAAAATGCGCAATACGGGAATAAAACGCGTTTTGTTCGTCAACCCCTAAAAAAGCGCGTATTTTTCCGAATAATTCAAATGGACGGCCATTTAATACGGAAACCATTTTAGACGGGTTTTAAACGTAAAAAATATAAAAATTCGCGTTTTTTACTAACAAGGGCTCGGACACACTTAGGACCAGCACACGACGACTGGCTTCCGACGATGGATCTCCTGATCCCCGCCGCCTACGTGCTAGAGGCCGAGGGAGCTGAGCCTGCACCACCTGTACACCCTGCACCGCCAGCTGACCCTGTGTTCCCTCAGCCTGAGCCTGCACTTTCTGCCGCTCCCGACACTTCTGTCCCCACTTCTGCCAGTGTCGGGAGTACACTTGCTGAGCCTACGCCCACCACGTCTACCACTGCCACCACCACTGCTGTGCCCTTGTCGGTTGAGCCACTCACCTCTCTGCTACCCGAGCGTCCACCCACCATACTTGAGAGCGACGAGCCTTCTTTTGCTGCTGTCGTGGAGACCATGGCCAGTATGATCTCCGCTGGGATTTCACCTTTTGGACCCCACACTTCCTCCCCAGCGGTCGACACTTCTGTCTCCACCGTAGCCGTTCTATCTGAGAGTGTCGTGACATCTGTCCCCACTTCTGTGTCACTGACCTCTCTTACCGCCTCGTCACCAATTTTGTCTTCCACTCCCACTGTGCTGCTTCCACCTCACACCAGCCTGCGTCCCAGCCTCGCACCGAGGCTGGGCGTCCACTAGTGAGCACAGCACCCGTACCACCCATGCCTGCTGTCCCGATCACCTACACCGCCCGTATTAGACAGCCCCGACCAGCTCAGCCTAGACCTGTCTGTCCCTCCGCTCCACCACCCCCTGACGCCTTAGGTCAGAGCATTCGCGCTCTTGGGGGGGGGTTGAGTGGGCTCCGGGGCAATTTTAGGGCTTTGTCTTCCACAGTCACCGCCATGCAGCACCGCCTCGCGCTACTTCCCAGCATTCACTATTTCTTGACCCAGATCCTCGAGCGACTGCCACGACCACCACCCACCCAGCAGACTGTTCCACGTCCACCACCACCACCACCACCACCTCCGCCTCAGGACGGAGATGGCGCAGCACCACCAGCTTAGGCACACCCTTGATGCTATGCTGCTGCCCATTCTCTGCTTGGTCCTGTTGCTTTTTGCCCACCCCCCTCCTCCCCTCACTATTTCTGTCCACATTTTGATCATATCATTCTATATCCTTTTTCCGGGAGTGAGGGAGAGTATTTTTAGTGGCACACCCATTTTTGCATCACTCCTGTCCTTGCAT
Source organism: Scilla litardierei (assembly GCA_030789695.1). Classification (NCBI taxonomy): domain Eukaryota; kingdom Viridiplantae; phylum Streptophyta; class Magnoliopsida; order Asparagales; family Asparagaceae; genus Scilla; species Scilla litardierei. The sequence continues at coordinate 97,344,938 of CM061135.1, read as the reverse complement.
GCATCACATTCGCATCATATTTTTCATTTTGTTATTTTTATTTCTTTTTATCATGCATGCATACCCACCCCCTCCCATTACACGTCTCTCGGTGTGCCACACGTCGCACATTGAGGACACTGTGCATTTTAGCTTGGGGGAGTGAGTTCTCACGCTTTTTGCTTTTGTCACCCTTTATTTTTAATTTTCCCACGTTTTTCCACTTTATCACTCACTTTTTCATCACTTTTTCATTTTTTTTACCATACATCACGTTTTTCTTATTTTTCTTGTGTGTTGCATTGTAAATAGTTTTTATTTTCATTTATCTTTATTTCTTTCATATTTTGCTAGAGATGACTTTTCTGTGATGATGATAACGTGGTGTTAGCTTTTCTCTATATGCATGCTATATTTGTCATATCATAGCCTCTTATTTCTGATATCATATGCTATGTTCTGCTTTGCATTTAGAAATAGTAACCCATTCTCTTTTGGTGTATGAAAATGGATGAAATTCTATTATTAGCTGATGTCTGATGATTTATATGTATGCTATCGTAGAAAGCACACCAAGATTCACGCATTGATGCTTATATCTGGAGTACTGATTTCCTTTCTCTCATATCACTTCTTATTGCATGACTTGTACTTTTCACTTCGGGTTGATTGAATTGTTGCTAGCAATGATAAATCTGGAATAGTTTACTTTTTGAGATTAAACTGAGTAGATTATATTACCCTGCTGAAGTTGTCATGCACGTCCTATAGAGTGAACTGAGAGATACATTTATTTCTTTCTCCACATATCTTGAACATTATTTCTCTATTTTAAATTCATTGGTGAATCTCCCCTTAGCGATTCTATTACTGGCATTCCCCCGTTATTAAAATCACATGCTCCAAATTCCCCAAAATTCAAAGAATAAAAATACTTGTATATCCTTCTCTTTGATTTGGGATCATTGTGTATTTATGCTATTGAAAAGAAAAAAAAGAGAAAAAGAAAAGAAAAAAAGGAAAAAAAAGAGAAAAAAAAAGAGAGAGAAAAAGAAAAAGATTTGAGAATAAGAAAAGAAAAGAGAAAAGTAGTTCGAAAACGATCCCATCTCATATACTTTGTCTCTTTCTTCCCTCTTTTGTTTTATTTTTGACTTTTGGAGCTTCATAAAAATGGGGATGTAAATATCGTTTTATATATGCCACCACGCTTATAGATAAGCTTGGGGGAGAGAATCCAATGATGTGTGAGAGAGTGACTACTTGACGGTGCATGACAACCTAAGCTAAGTAATATTTTATACTCGGTAAGATTGCTAAAGTTTCACGAAATCCAGAAATCTACGCTTAGCATTCATTTCATGAAAACCGCACTTTTTCTATTCTTACTACTCTATCGTGTGATATCTCTTATACTCCCTATAGAAAGCATTGTGTGATCTACGATATTGTATACTACTTTAGATGCTTCAGACGATGTTAATCTTAGAATTATTCCATTTTTCATGTTATATCGATATTCTTGGGTTTTCTATTTCAAATGCATCATTATACTATGGTATCAAAATAAAAGACTTTGACATGTGTTTTACATTCGATGCATGCTATATGAGTAAGCAAACCCACGTCCTGAGAAAAACGATCTAGCAACTTCCCTCTTCGTTTTCTATTTTGTTTTTCGTTTTCCGTTTTCCGCCATTCCGCCGTTTTCTTTATCTTTATCCACCGGGTTCGCTTTTTTACTTATCTTCCTCGAGGACGAGTAAGAGGTAAGCTTGGGGGATTTTGATCACTCCATATTTTACACCTTTTTTCTGCATGTTTGCATGCCATTTTGATCGATCAAATCGCGTTTTCACGTTTATTCGGCAATATTGCGATGCTTTTCACGATTTGTTGTTTTTGTCGTATTTCAGGGGATTTGGAGCGATTTGGAGTGATTCTGAGATGCACCCACTCCGGAGTGTCACCGACGACTCTCTTGGGGGTTATTTTGCTGTTGGAGAGGAGTGGAAGGAGAAAGTACGTCGTAGGAGCGACGAGGAGGTGAAGATATGAAGTTTGGGCATTTTAGCACTTCACTCGACCGAGTGAAGGAGTCACTCGGTCGACCATAGGAAGCCCGCTCGGCCGGCCAGATCGGACACGCAACAGGCGTGCACTCGGCCGAGCATCGCCATGCCACTCGGCCGAGCACCGAGTCACCCATCGCCCGAGTGGAGCCAAGACGACGGCATCAAAAAATCACCAACTCTCTGTTTTCCGTCAGTCTGCTCCAATGACCCACTCGGCCGAGTGGAGAAAGACGGCCGCCCGAGTGACTGAAGGCCGTCTGCCAGAGTGACCTCCGAGGAGACGACCCCCGAGACCCCAACTCTCTGTTTTTGTACAGGGTTCGTCACTCGGCCGAGTGACATTTGTCACTCGGCCGAGTGAGCCGCGCTGCCTGTAGCGAAAGCTGCGGATTTGAGGCTGCGCAGGGGCATTTTCGTCATGGTTTTTTGGGCGATTTTGGGGGGTATTTAACCCCAGTTTTTAACCTAGTTTTGGAGAGCTTTTTCAGAAATTTTTGCAGCTTTTTAGATTAACTTTTTTAGGGATTAGATTAAGCTTTAAGGGAGGAGAGAAAAGTGAGATTTTGTTGGATGCTAGCTTGTTCTTCATTGGTTTGTCTCTCTCTCCCTCAAAAACTCAATTTTTATTGATTTATTGAATATTGCTATGAATTTCATTGATTTTATTTGTTAATTTCTATTGCATTCTATTATGAATTGTGAGTAGTTCATCGTCTTAGGGCGTAGGGATGAACCCTACGAGCCCAATTTCGAAATTGTGATGAATTGGCGAAACTATTGCTAGGATTGATTAGGGTTAGTTTGGGATTGCTATAATACGAATAGCTAGGGATTCATATCGATTGGGATTTGCAAGAGATTGGATCCCAATTCGATAGGAAGCCCTAGATATCCGAATTGGGTTGCAATTGAATTTCTCCGGAATCGGTTTGCAAGAGATTGGACCGAAACTAGGGTTTTTCGATTGCAATTCTATACCAATACCCATTTGCAAGAGATTGGACGGGTAGGAACTATCCCAACCTAGGTCGTGTCTCGAGTTTGCACGAGAGTAGGCTCGAGATACGATTGAACGATGAAGTTGTTCTTCACGCTAGTTTGCCTAGGTTAGGGTTTGCAAGAGATTGGACCCTACCCTAGGCTGGCTATAGACCGGCAATAGCGCGAGAGCGTGAGCTTGGTTCCACATTTAGTTGCAACTAGTTCACCCAATTTTCAAGCCTAACAATTGTGAAACCTACGTGTCACAATGATGAGATACAGAAAGTAGCGGGGATTCCCTATCCCCTAAGCATTTTTATTAATTTGTTAATCCCTTTATACATTTAAACGACTGTGACCGCACATTGCGAACATTCTCCCGACTTTTCCTATAGCCAGGTGATTTGAAGAAGACACTGTTATTAGGCCTCCCTGTGTTCGATACCCGCTCGCCGCTACACCGTGCGCTTGCGGTAAGACTACGATCGTCGCCGCTCCGGGACGTGTATCCGAGACGCGATCACGCTCGCTCCTAGATCGGCGAGCGCCCTCTGGATTTGCACTTCCCTAATAGAGCAAGGGATGGAGAAACTTCCTGGGTCCTTGAGCTTAGGAGGATTTGCACGCTGAATGAGGGCGCTGCACTCCGCCGTTAACACGACCTTCTCTTTTCTAGATCCCCGTGTCACCAAGTCTTTCAGAAATTTGGCATATGAGGGAATTGTCTCGATGGCCTCGAGGAAGGGGATTTGTAAGCTCAGATCTTTCACCATGGCAAAGAATTTGCCATACTTCTCATCGATTTTGGCTTTGGCAAGCCGTTGTGGAAAAGGCACAACGGGCTTGAACACTCTCAGGTTCCCTTCCTCATCCGTCTTCTTCTCCTCTCTATGAACTCCCTCCGGAGTAGTTGGCTTTGGTGACGAAGCACCGTCATTTAATTTCTCAGTTGGTCATTCCATGACCAACGGTGCTTCCGGTCCTTTGGGGGGCTCTCACGTAGGTATTTGCATTCCGCTCCTCAAGACGATGGCAGACATGTTCTCATGCTCGTGTGTGAGCGCCAAGGCCCGATTTACCCCCTAGGCTTCACCTCAGGCTGTGGCGGTAATAAATTCTGCGGTCTCTGAAGGTTCACCACTTGCAACCCCAGCTGGGTCACCTGATCAGTGAGGACTCTTTGTCCCATCTCCAGCTTCAGATTTATCTTTTCCTGATTGGCGATGTATTGAGTCAGGAGGGACTCAACCGGAGAAATGGCCCTCTGCTGGCCGTATTGCTGCTGGGTGGGCTGCTGATTCCTAGGAGCATACTGTTGATACTGTTGTGGAGGTTGTTGCTGCTGAAATTGCTGCCGCTGAAACTGCTGCTGGGGCCTAGCCGGCTGATATATCTGCTGTTGTTGCTGAGTCGGTTGTTGATAAGGCGCTCGGTAGCTAAGGTTGGGATGATTCCGGTTGTTGGGAGAGTAGGCCGGGTTGGAGTTGGTTCGTGGTGGAAAAGGCGCATTCCCCGTAGGATTATAAAATAATGCGCTCGCCTGATCCAACGGTGGTGAGATGTCACCACCGTCGAACTCTCCAAAAACTTCAGATTCCACCACAGCAATCTGTTGTGTACCGGCGCCTCCGGCGCCTACCATCAATGCGGAGATCTGGGTCGACAGCAAGTCAAACTTGCTCGACAATTTGTCGACGTCCTCGACTCTGTGTATGCCCCCAGATCTAGGTGTGGCTCTCTCGTCACACCACCGCTCATTGTTGGATGCCATATTTTCAAGAATCTGCCCGGCATCTTCTTCGCTTCTTGACATGAAGGACCCTCCAGCCGCAGCGTCCATGGAAGATTTTAAATCGTCCCTCAACCCATTATAAAACAGATTTATGATCTGCCACTTGGGGAGCTCATGGTGGGGACATCTTCTCTGCATCTTCTTGTATCTCGTCCAAGCTTCATGCAAGGACTCGTGGCTGGCCTGGGAGAAGGAGGAGATCTCACTCCTCATCTTCATGGTCTTCCCCCGGGGGAAAGAACTTCGTCAGGAAAGCATTTGAGAGATTCTCCCAGGTGTTGAATGTATTCGGGTCCTTCCCCCTAAGCCACAGTTTGGCCTTATCTCGCAAGGAGAAGGGGAACAGCTTCAGTCGGATCGCCTCAGTTGTGACACCATTTATCCGGAAGGCGTCACATTTCTCCAAGAAGGAGTCTAAATGCTCAATCGGGCTCTCCATGGGTGCACCCGAAAATTGATCCTGCTGGATCCACGTCACCAAAGATGGCTTAAGCTCGAAGCTTTGGGTCGTAATAGCTAGAGGACGGATGGCGGAGGTGGACTCGATAGAAGGCATCGAGTACTCCAACAGGGACTTGTGAGGCAGGGTGTTTTCCCCCATGGCTTCAGGATCCTCTCTTCTTCGCTTCTCGACGGCCAAACGCCTTAGGGTGGCGTTTATCTCTGGATCAACGGGGATCAAGTCATCGAGACTTCTTGAACTCATGCGCATGAAAAACAACAAACACCCGTGAAGCGAAAAGTGGGAAAGAAACAGATAAGATAAGAAATAAAAATAAAAATAAGAAGATAAAAAGGAAAAAGAAGAATGCGAAAATTATCGCGAGGTAGGGATGAGATCTAGACACAAGGGTTCATGAAATCCAAAAATAACAAGCACGTTGCCTCCCCAGCAACGGCGCCATAAACTTGACCCGCCCCCCGGCGGTTGCGCACTAGATGTGTGCAATGAAACGATTGGGGGCGTGAGATTTAAATATTTGTAACCGCAAGCGCACGGTGTTGTAGTGTGGTTTGGGGGTCGAACTCAGGGAGGCGTGGATGTACTTGTGTCAAAGAGGATCAAAATCACCCCATGGGCGAGCTAGCCCAGATCGAATGATGGGTTGTCACGGTAAAGGAATGCAAGGTATAGACAATATGAAGGAAAAACCCGGGACTTTGGTTTCCACCCTATCGAGCGACTCTCGCCGATACGGCCTATGGGTAGGATAGCAATCGGAATTAGGGTCTAAAGGTGAGACGTTGCCTCTGAAAGTGGTACCGGCATCCCATGGGCCCGATATTCCGGTCGGTGCCCAAGATGATACACCGGACTTCCCGGGTTCGATCAGTGGGCACTCCCGTGTCCATTAACACTGATCGACTCCGGGAGCACTAAGCTCGCAACGATAACTCCCAACGTCTCATCCTGCTGCTCCCGTGCGCTAGGATTCGACGTCTACGCTAAGGGCGTGAGCTATGGCTAGGGAGTCAACTGCCAAGTTTATTCCCCCTTGGCCCAACGGTCAAAGGCGGTCTTTTTCCCATCGATGACAATAAAACACCCAGCGTAACCGTTAGATTCCTAATCCCCATCGATTTCCTAGCCCTATGGACGCATCGGGAAGAGCCCACGAAGGGGTTTCCGCCAAAATCCCAGATTAGGGAACTACTCACACATATTAAGTAAAAAACGATCTAAACAGAAATCGACCGTAAAAGTCATGATCAGACAACAGAAATGCAATGGTAATAGAGAAATTAAGATAATACTAAAGTTTGACAAAGATCTGAACACTTACAAAAACTGGAAAATTACAGACGTCACAAAATGAAGAAAACAACAAAAAATAACCAACTCCTGAATCTGGGAAACCTAGGGTTCTATATATAGAAAACGACATCACCCGATCGGTTGACAAGTCAACCGATCGGGTGAACCGCTTCACAGATTTACAGCGCGATGCGGAACTTCACCCGGTCAGGATGAACTGGTCGGTTGAAACATGGATGTGGTCGGTTGGATCTTGGTGACGACCGGGTGAGGAGACTGGTTGGATCTTCATGTCTTGGCTTTTGAAATTCAGCTACAGGTGAACCAATCGGGTGAAGGTCACCCGATCGGTTGGTAATCAGCTTCGAATTCCAGAGACTTTGTGCTTTTGACCCGGTCACTGAACCGACCGGGTGACTTCTTGTGAGCTCCAAGCTGCGTCCGGGTGGTGCACGTGTGCATCACCCGATCGGTTGACAATGACCAACCGATCGGGTGAGGGGCTGAATGATGCAATCTTCGTCGTTTGACCCCCTGGATCATGCGTGACTCCTCCCGTTGCTCTGGGGACTTGCGATATCATCTTTTTATGCCCCATATACTAGTAAACTCCTGCAAAATATGGAAAACACGGAAAGTGAAAGAAAACAAGAAAACAAGAGAAAACGAATAGAAGACGGCAGTAAAATACAGAAAAACATGGAAGAAAACGTGCGCAAATATATGAAATATAAACGCACGTCAACATGCGATTGTAAACTCTACATCAGTCGGCTGTCACACAAAGTGGATTGGTGCAAAAAAGACAAGTTACGCATATTGGCACTCAGACGACTAAAAACAAAGTTCAGGCGCCTGATGGTAGACAGGCACCTGACAAATGAACTTCAGTTGCTGCACCAAAAGCTCGAGAAGGAGTCAAGAAAAGTTAACTTGAGCTGTGCACAACAGTCGGCTGTAGACGGTTGGTCAGACGCCTGGAGATCACCTAGTCACCTGTCCTGCCTTCAGCAGTCGTCTGTTGGAAGGCCAAAAACTCCAGTTGAGTCTTTGACTTGGGGGAACCTATTGGGTTGGATTTTATGATACTCCTAAGGTTCACTAAGATGGTTACTGCATATGCATGAATGAGAATGACTATCTATCAAGGCATTACAAAATCCTAGACTCAAAAAGAGAAATGCAATTTATAGAAATTAGTTGGATTGCATTTTGCATCTCCTAGAGTCTAAGGCTTCAAGCTCTTGTTGCCTTGATGCTCCCCATCATCTTCCAAGCTTTGGCATCTCTTGACGAGCTTTCCTTCATCAAGTTCCAAGCTATATCAATACTCCTCTTGATGTCCATCCTTGTACCAAGCTATTGGTCTCCAAAAAGTTTATTCTTCAATAGTTAAACATGAGACTAAAACATAGAGAGTCATTAGTAATAACATAATGTTGTGATCATCGTCAAAACAATATTGGTCTAAAACATCAATAACTAACATTCTCCCTCTTTTGATGATGACACACATTATGTAAAACATAAACAATTAAAGCACAATCATATTGAGCTTCCCCTACTTGTATGCACCAATTGAAAATAGATAACCAATTGTAAATAATCTAAGTATGATCAATACTGACATATAATAGGCATGGATTACATAAACCATATCTCATATCTCTCTCCCCATATATGAGTATTTCTCTCCCCATACATGATATATGATGCTTTAAATACTTCATATCTCTCTCCTCCTTATCATTGTCAAAAAGGTGGACATCAAACATACATGAAATAACTCTCGTCATTGACTCCCTTTTAAAAATATGACAAATAAAACAAGAGATTAAGAGATGTTTGATACCCAATTGTAGATTTAAAGTGGGTATCAATCTCTATCTCATGCTCCTCTTAGATCATAGAAAGGGTCAAAAAGTTGACTTCTAGGATCTAATACCAATTTTAAAGAAAACATAACTTTACCAATTGTAAATAATAATACTTGGAGCCATGTGCCTTACATTGTATCATTGCATTGATATAGAAAAATCAAGCAACAACGATACAAATGATATTGCCAAAATAAAGTATAACAAATAAAATGTTGGCAACATCAATAGGTTGAATTTGAGACTATAATAACCAATCGTTAAAATCATCTCAAAAACAAACCTAATCATGAGAGTTAAAAATATGTTTTAAATTAGATTTTTAAACATACAAATCGTTCTAACTCCCACATTGTCGGACACATGGATATACAAATGAATGTATGACAATGAAATCCCCAAAGTCCCTTTCTCATGAAAAATAATTTCAAAATAATTTCAAAATCATGAAACATCACACAAATCAATGTGTATGCTTAAGAATAAACATTAACGCAAAATACCCATGCAATATGCAAATGTGTGAGAGACCTAAACATTAGGGAACCAAACCCAAGGTGAGTTTGATTTCCTAATGTCATTACATGAGGTGATCATATCACTAACTAAAGAGTTGATATATCTATTCCTCTCTTGCACACTACACCTAGTGGGAATCCAAAGACTTAAGGATCTCTTAGGCAATGTTTTGCCTTTGCAAGATGGGTGGATGTGGCATGCTTAGGTGTAGAAAAATATTTCTTGGCATGCAAAGTATGATGGGGTTTGCTTCTTAGCATAAAATAAATAATTTTCATTCTCCCTCATCACCTTGTGATTTACATGCTTCTTGTTGGTGTTATTATTATACAAGAAAGCATGTTGATTCTTTTTAGGTGCTTTAGCAATATTTCTTGATTTTGCATCATTTGAAGAAATAGAGGTGGGTTTGGTTACCACACTTGGAATATTCCCAAAGCTCCTCTATGCTTTGCTAAATGTTGTTTTTCCAACAAATCGTGGAGTGAATCCCTATGATGAAAAAAGCTTTTGAGCTTTTGGGATTTCTCTTCGCATTTCAACGTAAGTTGTTGAATGCGAGACTCTAAGCTAAGATTTTGATCTACTAATTTATCATTTGCAATGATCAAATGCTTAACTTGAGAGAGAAGTGTGTCTCTCTTACGAGTGTCACAACATGCACATCATTTGCATTTACACTAGTAGATTCTAATTCATGCACTGTCACGGTCTGTTTTCGATCGTACGCTTTTCGTGCACGTAGTCTTGTTCGTGCACGTATTTAATTTAGACCTTGTTTGTATCCGAACCCTTTATTGTGATATGCCGTTGTGACCCTCTCGAAGAGTATTAAATTGTGGAATTAATTTGGAACGTCATTTCACGGGTCGTTCTCCCACGATTTGACTTTGTTTGATGAGAAGTCGTGATTTTCATTTTTGTCGTGAGACGTTTTTATTTTTAGTTTCTTTCCTCGTCATCGAAATTGTGATCCGTCTTCTTAGTTTTGTTTCTCTTGTCGACACGGTCACGTCATTATTTATTTCATAATTTTAGGGCTCCGTTTGACCCACTTTCACTTTTCCCCAGCTTAATTATTGGTTAACCCTAAGTTTTCACATAGTTATTTGTCCCTAATAATTAATAATAATATTATACATCCTAAATCATGTTGACCCAGCCCATTCTTAGCCTTGGCCGCACATATCCAACGCAGGAGAGAGAGAGGGTGAGATCTTTGGTTTTAATATTATTATAACAAATTTCTAAATCTAAAACAAACCCTAAAAACCCTAACTAACCTAGCCTCCCAAGTGCAGCCCATATCCTAAAAGTTTAGCCTAGGGCTAAACATTTCTTTCACAGCCAACAACAAAACACGTCGCCCCTCCCTTCTTTTCATTCACGCGAGAAACCCTAGCACCACATCCCTCCATTCTCCAGCCTAAACCCATCGCCGGCGGCCCTCTCCCCGCTCCCCGATCTTCCTCCTCCCTCTGCACCGCCGTGGGCCCCCGCAACCGCCGCTGCACTGTTGGAAAAAGCCCCCAGGCGCCGTTTTTTCGCAGCAGCAACACGCAGCAGCAGCAGTGGCCGTCGCAGCCGCTGCCGGCCGCCGCAGCCGCAGCCCCCTCCGACGTCCCCGCATTCCACTCCGACCTCTGCGCCACCGATGACAGTCCCTCAGGCCGCCGTTTCTTCAAAACAGCGACATCTCACTGTTTCGCGTTTCTCTCGACGTCTCGTCACGTCGTTTCGCCTTCTCGTCGCCCTCTCGCTGTTGGGTTCTTAAGACAGCCCCCTACCTCGCCTAGAGGTAATCCTCGACGTCACGATTAGCCCCTACGACGCTCAACATCGTAGTCTTCGTGTGCGTCGACCCCTTCATCTCCGTTCGTTGTTACGGCTTCTCGTGAGCCGTAGAACGTCAACCGTTCACTTTGCTCGCTGATTGGACTCTCTTCTCGCTGATCTTGTCGATGTCCAAGGATGGGCAATCGTGGAATCATATTTTGGAATCTGGATTAGGAGCGCTTTCTTTATTCCAACCCCTGACGTCGCTACCCGACGTCAGTGTAGCTCTCACGGTGTGTAAGGGTATTTTTCCGATATCTTAGGACCCCAACCAATGCATGCTAATCAAGATTAAAATTGGTATTTTAATTTCTTAGTAAATCATTAATGAAGATAATCTAATCTGGGACTGTAGGTTGGTGAATCCGAGCACATAGGTAGATTGGACTGATTGAACGGTGTTTGCAGAACAGCTGATTGCAGGGAAGTGAAACTTGCCAACTTGTGTTTAGGCCATGTTTTTAGGCCATCTCTCATTTTTAGCGTAAAAGAGACTAGACGACGAAATGATAGTCGACTAGACGTAACTTTAAGATCTAGCTTGACAACGAAGCTAGATCTGACACCCTGCCATGTCATACATACATTCTGCCTGTCACGTTTAATTTTCATATCTGTATGCATTTTATTTGTACTCTGCCATGCCTGTCATGTTTAAATTTCCTTATCTGTACGCACATTATTTGTACCCTTGCCATGCAATGCATCCTAATGTCATTCCATGCTTGAATGATGCATTCGTAGCACACGCTACTTGTACTTCCTTGTTGAGGCTAGGCACCTGCATTGCAAGCACAACCCTAAGCCAAATAAAATTCCTGGCTCATGAACCAAAAGCCAATGCCCGATTACACGTGGAGGGGTAGGGCTAAGCGATCACTTGAGCTTAGGAGTTGGCCCGTACAGCCGCTCCAGCCAAAAGGCGTAAACTCTATGCACGGCATGATTACTTGTCTTGTAAATCCATGTGAATGTTTTAGTAGCTTTGTTACCCTTGCCATGTCATACTTGTTGCACTTTATTACTTATTGCATCCATACCTTAAACTGCCATGTCATCGCATGTTTTAGAACTGCTAGGTTGTTTCTCTTTCTTTTAGTTTCCTTGCACAAGTCTCTTGTAGAGTTGCTGACATGCACCCTCATCTCTTTTGGGTGTCGCATGTTAGTTGCTGAGCCAGAGCCCGTTGCTGAGGACGAGGTGTTTGTTGACGTTGAGCCTGGGTCCACTGTTGACATGGAGTTCGAGGACACCGGCGATCAGTCGTAGAGACTTCTTCTGTGTTGCTTTCTGCTTAGTTCTTGTTAGGTTGTCGGTGCGTAGCGCCTTTCCTTTTCTGTACGTTTATTTCTGTTGGCCATGCTTGGGCCCCTTTTAGACTCTTTTAAGCCTGGTGGCTTTTCTGTGATGTTGAACTTTATTTGTGAACATTATGAGATTTGAATATTATTATCTCTATTTTATTATTATTTTCGTTCTGTTTCACAATTGCAATGACCTCTACTTGGTTATACCATACGCTTTACAGACTGTAGCCTCACAGCTTCAAGTCTGAGTGGACCTTTCACGCATTGCCTTCCGTTTATGGGAAGCGGGTCATGACATGCACCCTACTCATAGCATATTTAAATTTTGCTTTTAATTTACAGTATAAGTTGATGACTTACTTGTCCCGTTGGAGACCACATTGTAGCGATATTCAAGCTCCTTATACGATAGCATTGGCCCCTCCTCATTTTCATCATTGATTTCCTCCTCGCTTAAGCATGATGAAGACTATTCCCCTTTTTCCCTAAAGCACACTTCTTCATTGGTGTTGAGACAAGCCTCCACCTCTTTGTTACTTGATCTTGAAGAGAGATCTTCCAATGCCGTGAAGCATATGTGGGCTTGCTCCTTGTCATCATCATCATCTTCACTTGATGAGTCCTTTCTCGAGTCATCAAAAGTACCAACCAAACCCTTCTTCTTGTTTTTGTACATAGAGTTGCTTTTCTGTTCCTCGCCCGCGATGTATGGATGAGAACACTGCAAGTGTACGGTGCGTTATAGTATTTATAGAATGTTAAACTCTAGGGAGGCGATCGTCTAACACTCAGCTTTTTGTGGAAGGAGGAGAATGTGTGGTCGGGGTTGTCACGTTGGAATTATTTGGTTGGTTGTGGGAACTGGAATTAACTAAATACTATGTAAGGATCCTGTGCTTTGAGGAAGAAACACTAAAGGGGGGTGAATAGTGTTTTACAGAATTATAAGGAATTTACGCCAAATAAAAATCTAATTAACCAAAAAATGCGGAATTAAAGAAATGATCAACAACTTAATAAATAATGCAATGCAAACGTGCAACGTATCCTGGTTCGGTGCCACCCAAGGCAAATCCGACTTGTTACCGGTGCTTTAATCCAGCAACAGCCAAGATCACACTTGGATACTCTAGTAAATACCATTAGAGCTTCCCTTTAGCCCACTTGAGAAAACCCCAACAAGTGCAATCGACCTACAATCGATGTCCGTGTATCCCAAAACCCGGAAACATGCAAAAACCTTAATCCCACAACTTGGAACTAAGCACACTCTCACAAACCGAGAGCAAACCCTTTCCTTGACTCCCACAACTTGGGACAAGCCAACCCTCTCATCAACCGAGAGTACTTAACAAAATAGAAGTATTGAGAATGAAATATACAACTTGAAATACACTCACCTATGCCTTGAATAAAAACTTACTTGTGAATGATTTTGTGTGTGTGTGTGTGTGTGTGTGTGTGTGTGTGTGTGTGTGTGTGTGAAGTTCTCAATGAGAGAGGAGATATCCCTTGAGATGCTTGCCTAAATACGAAAGTAAATCTAGCTTAGATGTATGCTTTAGAGCATAGAGGGTAAGCGAGAATTAGAGAGCACTTGAGAGGAGAAATAGGCTTGAAAATGATACTTAAAATGTTTTCTTAAAAGACCAAGAGTACTCACATATTCAGCCTATCTCCTATATATAGTAGCTCAAGGGAAGCCCAAAACCCCAAGCAAACAGACCCAAAAACCAATCTCCCAACGGCTAGAATTGGGCTGAAAACGACTCGAACATGAGCTTGTAGAAGGGGTGACAGTCGCCTGGTCCACTGTAGCCAACGGCTATAAAATGAAAAACACTGGCAGGACACAGGATGACCAGTCAACTGTAGAAGGATGACCAATCGACTGTGCACCTAGGCAGGCGCCTGTCAAACCTCCAACAGGCGGCTGTTCGAGGGGCAGATTCTGCAGTTTTTCAGTACACCTGAACACCGAAACATCCATATCTTCCACTACAGATATCCAATTGGAGTGATTCAAATTGGGTTGGAAAGCTAACAAAATTTTCTTTTAAATGTGATTGGAATGGACACAAAATTACAACTACAGAATAACTACAGCACTTTGAATCTGACTAATAGGTGCAGGAAATTTGATATCGGCTCACGGAAATAGTCATAACTTGAACTACATATATCCTATTGAAGTAATTTAAGTTGGGTTAAAAATATTAGTGAGTTAGCTAACTACTGCATTTGGTTTGGATGAAAAATTCCAACTACATAAAAATTGGCATCAGTTTGAAGGCAGACTGGTCAGAAAAACAGAATACAACTTCAACCAGAATTGGGCTCTGTTTAGAAACAGACGACTGCTGAAGGGCAACCAGGCCTCTGATGAGCACGCCAGGCACCTGGTGATCTTTCATCAGGCCCCTGTTTTGAGTCAAAAGTTCAAATTCAAGTTTTGAAAGCCTAGAAGCATATGTGGTCAAGTAGAGGCTATACTAATGATGTGTATAGGTAATGTAGGTGCCTCTAAGTAGTTCTAATTCAAGGCTTAACATTCTAAGACTCACAAAGAAGTAAATACTAAATATTACCATGAATATCCTTATTTCTTCCTGGTCTTGAGTCTTTTAGTTGTAAGTCTTGAATGCTCCAACATCATCTAGTCTTTGATCCTCAAGATGTTCTTTGAAGCTTTTGAATCATCCATTCATTTGTTGAAGCCATTCGCTTGGGGGTTGATGTAGTCTTTGAGTTCTTCAAACCAATGCTTCATCTTTTTTGATCTACCAAGTTCTTCACTTGAATCAACACGTGTAGTCACTTTTGATCTTCTTGAATCTAATTGGTGACTCTTTAGTTAAGTGCAATCACAAGGGTTAATCACAATGATTTATGTTTGATCATCATCAAAACCAAGGTGGAGAGTCCAATACTCAACATTCTCCCCCTTTTTGATGATGACAAACCAAATATAAATAAAATAAATAATTGTGCATTAAATATACTTACTCTCCCTGCAATGATGCCAATCAAGTTAATATCAATAATCAATAGCATCATTAAGCAGTTAATAGTGTGTGTATCACATGAGGTTGTGTATATATCGCATGAATGACCAAAAATAATATGCATACAAAATACAAATCATATAGGAGATACACATCATAAGCATGAGAATGATTACAAACAGATACCAAATGTAATCAATACAGACCAAGGTAATCACCAATGCTCCCCATGAATCATATTCATAATCGATCATGCAAAAAGGCTATATGATTCAAGTTATTGTTTAACACTCAACATTTAATTAGCACAAAGCACATCCTTTGTTTATTTCTCTACCTCTTTGGCATTATCCAAAAGGCATGGGAGGCATATAAACAATAAATGCAAAAATAGAGTGGAAAACATAGAGGTATATCTAATGTAAATTATATAAGCTACCAATTGTAAACAAGATATCAAAATAAAGATATCAATTGCAGGAGCAAATATCCAACAACAACTCAACCACCCTCAATTTTCACAAATAGATAAGCAATAAGCATAGTGTGATAAAAGATTACAATATATAATAATTGTAAACAGTAGTGTGAACAGTGTTAGAAAAGTGACAATAGCATAATTAGCAGTACCTACTAACTATAAACATGATAACACAATATAAATAACAATGCAAAAATCATGACATCACTTGTGAAAGAAAAAACAAGTGATCAAATAGTGTCAAGTACCCAAACAAGCTCAATTATCACAAAATTTATAAAATTAAGCATAATGTGATAGACTATCCTTAAGTAAGGTCATGCTATATGACATGAACATGATTAAAGACATAATGGTAGAATCAATATCATCACAATGACATAGATCAATAAATAATATCAATAGTCTGAGATATAAGCCAAACTTATCAGAAAAATGCAACAAACATGACTATGAAAATTTTTAGACACGTGTACCAAGTTATGTTATGAAATAATATCTTAAATTAAGTTTTAATGATCATAATACTAATGTACTAATTACTACATGTCAAAATATATCAATTGAAAGTGAAGTGACAACAAGTGGTGAAAGTATAATCAAAAGGGCACGAATAATATCATAATTATGGTTATGAACTCATTACTGAAAATAAATTCTAATGAGCATACTAACATACTCAAAGCATCATATACTGTAATTACATCAAATGATCACATCTAGCATAAACCATCTCAAAAATCTCATAGAAGAGTGAAAATAGAAGTATGAGAAGTAAGATGACAAAAAATAAGTATAATGGCATGTGCTAAACTCCAAAAATCATCTCCAAAAGCAAGCATACCAATTCTAAGTGAAGTATGAGATGTGGGGTGACACGGTGATAAAAAATGTATGAATATCAAATATCAACATCATGCAAAAGTGTTATGCCAATAAAGATAGTGACTTCATAAAAATTAAGGCATACACAATTCTAGCACACTAGGATACTAATTGAAACATTGTTCAAAAGAACCATAGTACTAGCATGCATTCCAGTATAGATACTCACAGAATGAGTCAATGATAAGCATGGAATGCCATGAGCATAAGCAAGATAAGTAATATATCATAAGCTCAAAACTAGTATCAAGCAAGAGCATGTAAAGATGATATCAAATATAAATATTCTAACAAAGTATGCAAAGCAGGCAAATAATGCCAAGATCATGACATCACTTGTAGAGGAAACCAAGTGAAGAAATAGAGTTATGATCTCATCCTAGCTCAATTAGCATAGAGGATTCAACATGAGGCATAATGTGATAAAACGTCTTTTGAGCAAAGGCATGGAGTTTGACATGAGCATATATAAGATATAGTGAAGATAATCTAGGTTCAAAGTCATAAGGTAGGATATAAACGATAAAGTTATTATGAGCATCGCATGCATGCATACCAATTGTGCGAATATAACAAAGGCTTATGTAATCAGAATTTAATTGGAGGTAGCATTAGTGAAGTCATAGTGCATCAGGATATATTCATGGAAGAAAATCTATGACAAAATATACATATCATTATACACAATATAAAACTTATATGATCTTGTATAGCACAAATTATCTCTAACATCTCATAAAAATAGCATAAAATATGAGCATGAGATGAGAGATGACATTGTGAGAAATATAGCATGAAGATCACTAACCAATATGCATGAGTGTTATGACACTTCATACATGAAAGATTTAGCTATAGACATGAAAGATCTCTCAAATAAAATTAAAGCTAAACATCAGTCAAGGAGCAATTAAAATGACAAGTAACATACATTGATCACCCCAAGTCATATCAATGTGTCTCCGAAAGATAATCATACCAACTGTAAGAAAAGTATGAGATGTGTGGTGATACAATGAACAAATATGCATAAAGATCCTAAATCAATTAATCTTTTCATGGCAAGAATTATATATAACATGATGAAGTATAGCAAGCCATAGGGAAATGAATGATTCTAGTTGGAAGACAAGATTAGATTTGGAGATTTAGGGCTTTTGAATGAAATGAGAGCTTGAGCTTTGAAATCAAATCAATAGAGTTTAGAGGGTTCCAAAAGTTTCCAATGGAACAGTAAAAGCCCTATTTATAAGCTCTCTAAAACTCCCAAACGATTTACCCAAACCCTCATGCCATAGGGAAATGAATGATTCTAGTTGGAAGACAAGATTAGATTTGGAGATTTAGGGCTTTTGAAGGAAATGAGAGCTTGAGCTTTGAAATCAAATCAATAGAGTTTAGAGGGTTCCAAGAGTTTCCAATGGAACCGTAAAATCCCTATTTATAAGCTTTCTAAAACTCCCAAACGATTTACCCAAAACCCTCAACACAATCAGCTGGAAAAAGGCTTAACGGCTAATAATCCAGACAAGACAGGTGACTGATGAAGGATCACCAGGCGTCTGTATGGTAGAAGTGCGTAAGTTGTCAAAATCAAGAATTCTGGGTAAGCAAGGACATTCGACTGATGTGGTATCCACATGCGCATCTGCCATGGACAGGCGACTGGAAAACCAACATTTAGCGCCTGTGTGCACACATGCGTAACTTGCCAAAAACAAGAATCTGGGCAAGGGATGAACATGCGACTGTAGCGGTATCGACAGGCACCTGTGCCATGGACAGGCGCTTGTGAAACCTACGTACAACGCCTGAAAGCACAAGTGTGAAAGTTGACAAACTTGGGATCTTTGGGCAATATGATACATGCGACTGACTAACAAGTCACAGTCGCCTGCAAGTAGCCAGGCACCTGTACATCAGAAGTCGCCTGCTAGAAATTGATATTGAAAACCCAAAGTATCCTATCGAAAACGTGTGCATTACAGATGACTGTAGAACAAATCACAGGCGCCTATAAGGAGACAGACGCCTGAAACTTGTTCAACAGTCGCCTAAAGATCAACCAAAATGCACATGTTAGGGAAAAAATGAACGATTCTACTAGAATGGCATGACATATCATGATAGGATCTAAATAATCCATGAACATAATCATCTACGAAAATTAGGTCCAGGCGGTAGAATCAAAATAACAATGAATCTTTAATGAAAGAATTGAAAGGATTTCATTGAAGGTTAAGATCTAAATATACTTAATACAATCTAATAAACAAACAAGCATGTCATACACATCAGTTATCATATCCATAATTTTTAACTATCTTCACATAGAAGCATGCATGTGAGGAATGAGATGTGTGTTGGATATAGCGTGTGTTGGACACAACAATCTTATTTGATGATAACAAACGTGTGTGTAGTTTCTAATGTGTGTCTAAGTGTTTTCAGGTGCTAATAAACAAAGAGAATAAAAGTGCCAAAGTTGCAAATTGTGAAACAAACAATTAATTGAGAGCAAACGCTTATGGATGCAAATCACTAGAAGAGAGATTGAAGGAATTAATTGAAAAGAGAAGTGCTGGCCACACAAATGTAATTAAGGAAATCAATTAATTGATGAGGTAATCAATGCAAATGGAAGTGGGGGCCTTGAGATGCGTAAGTACAAAATAAATCAATTATTGAGGCCATGTCAAAATATGAATTCAGCCTGTGCATTGTGAGAAGGGCAGTTTGGTAAACCAACATGACAAAGTTCACCTATATAAGAAAACATACCTTCAAGGGCTTGGTGCGTGGCATCAAAAAAAATCAACAGCGGCATCAAAAACAAAGAGCGGCATCAAAAACGAAAGGCGGCAAAAAAGCATCCAAGCAAATATTACGGCCTAACCCTACCTCTCACCATCTTGTCGCAACAAACATCGAGACCAAGCCACACAATCCATCGTCGGAGTTCTTCATCTTCTTGCTCCCGAGACCATACGAGCCGCCGTGAAAAATGCCAAAGGCGGCGTCGAGCCCTTCATCTTGTTGTCGTTGATCACCTTGCCGCCTTGAGGTCTGTGCATCCACGACGAGCTGCGAGCACATCCTGTTGCAAATCTTCCTATCATAGTCGTGGAGTCCAACCAGTTGCCACGACATCCTCGACCAGAGCTGCGACCACTCCAGAGCTTGCTCATCCTTGTCGTGATCGAAGAACCCTGCCATCGCCGTTGCTCCTTGCTGTCGCTCACCATCCTTTCGTGAGCATCTAGCTTCCTCTCCAGAGATCACCACCGTGTCACCAAAGTCCAAGTTACTGTCGTTCTCTATTTTCACCGACGTCGATTCCAAATTGCTGTTGAACTCCATTGCGGTCGACAACATCTCATTACCATACCGTGGTTACTCCTCCATGCAGTGAGATCAAGCCTCCACTTATGATGCCGTGACACCAGCTTGCTACCAAGTTCAACCTACTTGCCGAGGAGAGAGCTGCCCTAGTTGTCGTGCCGTAGAGTTGAAGACGAAGCCCGACGTGAAGCAAACTGCATGCCCTAGATTCATCACGTGTTGAGAGAGGAAGCAAAAGAATGCCTTGCTGACGCGGCATCAAAGAATCACATGAAGAGAAGGAGTTTTTGAGAGTTGCTGTGCACACATACCGACTTATATTTCGTTTGCACTAGATTTGCTAAACACACAGACCAGATTGCTTTTCATCTTTGTGGAGACATAGATCGAGATCTAGAGATCGGATCGAGACTACATTTGCATCAGAGAGGACCTGATGACGCACTGATTGACTACACACTGAGAATTTCTGAACTCTATATTTATTATTACTTGTGTAGTAGTAGCAATCTCTGTAGGGGAAACTTTACCACTTTTGTGTTCTTTTGGGGACTTGTTTAGTCTGGGACTAGACAAGATGGTCTTGACAAGTGGGACTTGTCAAGATAGAGCATTTACTAGGCTGATAGTGTTCTGCACTCGGGGAGTGTGGTACATTCTAGGTGGGAGGCATGAAGCTCAGGACCAATTGTAGTTGTACAACAGGAACATATTAATGCTAGTATTTGCTTGGGGGCTGGAGTAGGTCGTGGGACGACCGAACCAGGGTATATCTGTGCGTATTCTGTGATTGCTTCAATTTACCCTACTTGTGATTATTTACTACGTGTGATTTATTGTGGGTTGCACGAGAATTTTTATATAAGCCTATTCACCCCCCTCTAGGCTTAGATCTAGATCCAACAAGTGGTATCAGAGCCTTTTATTAGGATCTAGCCTAGGATTGACCATGCACCCCATTGATAGTGCTTTTGCTGAGGGTCCGTCCATATCTCGTCCCCCTAGATTTAATGGTGTAGATTATGCATATTGGAAAAATAGAATGAGAATCTACCTTATATCTGTTGATTATAATGCTTGTCAAATTGTTGAAAAAGGCCATAAGCCACCTGTCATTAAAGTTGGAGATGTTGATATGCTTAAACCGGATGATCAATGGGATGTAATGATTGGAGACTTTATGCTCGTAATCCTAAAGCAATGAATGCACTTATTTATTCATTAGATAAATCAGAATTCAATCGCATATTACATTATCTAACTGCACTGAAAATATGGCATACATTGGAGGTGATGCACGAGAGAATGTCACAGGTGAAGGAGTCTAGACTTGTACTTCTGAGCACAGAGTAAGAGAGCATTCACATGCTACCATCAGAGTCCATATCAGAGATATTTGAGAGGTTCACCAACATCGTCTACAAGTTTAGCTCGCTCGGTAAGCCATATTCTAGCCTTGAACATGTGAGGAAAATATTAAGAGCGCTGCCCAGCTCTTTCGGCCTAAAGTCACTGCCATCCAAGAAGCGAAAGATCTATCATAGATGAGGGTGGAGAACTTGATAGGAAACCTAATGTTCCATGAGCTTGAGTTGCTGAATATTGAAGAAAGAGAGAAACCTGAACCAAAGGAACAAGCTCCAAAACCACTAGCTCTTCAAGCTAGCGAGGATGACAACGATGAGGAGGAGCATGCTCTAATGGTAAGAGGATTCAACAGATACATTAATACAAAGCAATGAAGAGCTGAGATGGCACAAAGGTTTAATTGCTCCAATAAATATAATCCTGCTAGAAATACTTCTGAACAGCATACTACTAATGATAAAGTTGAACGTTTTAAATGCAGTAGGAAGGGACATTATACGAGGAATTGCCCACAAGAGACGGCTCAGGTTGCAAAAGAGAAAGGAAAAGCCAAAGTGCTAATGTAGGACATGGACAGCGAAGCTGAGGATGAGGAGATTGTAGCCCACACCTCCCTCTGCTTAATGGCAAAGAACGATGATGTAATATCCTATACTAAAGCAGAGCTCTTTAAGAAAATGCAAGAAGAAATTGATGAGCTAGATAATACTGTTGAATGCTATATAAATTCTTGCTTTGAATTGCAAAAAAAATTGCGATATGTTTGAAGAATCTAAAAATTAAAAAGAGGAACTTGTTGCTTGCAAATCAACCACTGACTTGTTAAAAAGGGAAAAATCTAGCTCATCTGAAAAAGCTGCTTGTCTTTCTTGTCCTTCCTTATTGAATAATATTAGCATGCTTAAGCAAGATTTAATTAAGCTTGAAACTGAAAAGGATTATATGATTAGAGAGTTTAATGATAAATTGTGCATGCTAAATAACGAGCTTAAAAGAAAATGGTTGAATTTGAAAAGAAGGAAGAGAAAAACAAGAAAGCTTTTATAAGTAAATGTACTTTGCTTGTGAAAGAGAATGCATTGTTGAAATCCAAAGTCTCTAGTCTTGAATTGTCCATTAAGAAATTTTCCATAGGAAAACAATCTTTAGACATCATTCTTGGAAATCAATTATATGTCAATAATAGATGTGGACTTGGATTTGGTTTGAAAAATATTGAAAAGCCAAAATTTAAGAAAATTCACAATGTACCGTCTGTTGTTAAAAATATGCATGCAAAGTGCTTTACTTATGATAGCGTTGGTCACACATCCTATTATTGTAAGTATAGGAACATAAACGTAAAGTTCAAACAATTGTGGGTTCCTAAAACTTTGATGCCTAACTCTAGTGGACCTTGTTGGATTCCAAGGTCACACATGACACCTTTCATATATGTGAGATGAAGATTTGACGAGGAGCAATGAATTGAATGTCTCATTTTTAGCTTCTTAGTCAATTGGCGACACGAATGTATATTTATTTCCCTCTTTGCATTCATTGCATACCTTCACAGATTTTTGTGTGTGCTTGATTTATTTCTTATTTGTGTGCTTGTTTATTTGCATCTTAGTTTGTTTTAGTTCATTATAAAATAAAAATAAAAATAAATGGAAAAAAATCAAAAATAAATTGTGCTTAATGAATACCTCTTTATGAATCATTATAAGTGGTATTATTGTTTGACCATTCATATCCTTGTAGAAATCATTGTATTATTGTTATAGCTACATGTACATGTTAGACTTTATTTAGTAGCCATGACATGTTTCATGAAATGAATAATTTGATTTCTACACCTACATGCTCACTTCCATGAATATTAAACTTGTTGTACTTTTGGAGATTCTTTCTATGAATATTGGAAAGTGAATGTAGTATGAATAAAAACTGAAAAATCTAAGGGATATGAAGTGCTTTGCCATGAATAAAAATTAAGCACAAAAGGAATTGTATATGAAAAAAATATTTTATGAATATTGCTCCGTATGTAAAATGGATACAATTCATGGCAAGTACACTACACACGAGTATCCAACATATGCTTTATGGGTAATCTTTAGCGTTGATATATGTCGGGACGTCTCCACATATATCTTTTTATTCTCTACATATCCCTTGAGTTCACCTCCTAAAGCTATTTATATCGCATCTATTTCCCAAAAATCCCTACAAAAGAAAAAGTTAGCTCCAAAAAGTCCAAAAAGCCAAAAAGGAGCCAAAAGCCAAAAATACAAATCATATAGCTCCTACAAAAATCCAAAAAGAAAAAAAAAAGAGAAACAAAAAGTTCAAAAAGAAAAAAAAAAAGAAAAATACATTTCTCTATCTCATTATTGGAGCCACAAAATACTTGGGAAAACCAAGGCAAAAATCCCATTTTCCACTATCATATTCCTTTAGATGTGATGCCTCAAGCTAAGCTTGGGGGGTGAATTCATTTGACCATATGAGTGAGTATGACATTGGAGTGGAGACGTGCATGAATGGGAATATTCAATAATGCTTAGACTTTGCAAAATATATTAGATATGGAGATTTTTCATGATTTGAAATAAATATGTGAATGCCATGACTCTTATTCTATTCTCTATTGCATGCTTGGTGTGTATCTTATATGCTTCATTTATAACTTTTGATTGAAAAGTGCATCGCCAATGAATTGTATATTAAATTCTATGAAATGCATGATGTGGATATGAATTGATTGTATGAATTTAGAGAATCCCTTTTGTTGATCTGAAAAGCTTGCAAGTGTCATGTTTATGAAAGATATGAAATCCTTATAGCATGTGATTTGTATTTTCCAAGTCATCGTGATGTGTAGCTTATGGCTTGAGATCTGAGAGTATAATCTAGCGACCCCTTCCACTTCGTATTCTTTTATTTCATTTCCCTTATTTTTCATCTCCCGAGTTCGTCTCTTTACTTATCTTCCTCGAGGACGAGTAAGAGGTAAGCTTGGGGGATTTTGATCACTCCATATTTTACACCCTTTTTTTGCATATTTGCATACCGTTTTGATCGCCCATGTCACGCTTTTCACGATTATTCGACAATATTACGATACTTTTCACTATTTCTTGTTTTTGTCGTATTTCAGGAAATATGGAGCGATTTGGATCGATTGTGAGATCAAGAGGATTTGCACCCACTCCGGAGTGTCAACCATGGCCCTTTTGAGGGTTATTCTGCAATGGAAGAGGAGTGGAAGAAGAAAGAACGTCGTAGGAGCGACGGGGGAGCGAAAAGATGAAGATTGGGCATTTTCAGCATGCCACTCAGCCGAGTGAAGGAGTCACTCGGCCGAGCATTGAGACCCCGCTCGGCCGGCCAGATCAGACATGCAACAAAGATGTATCAGCGTGCACTCGGCCGAGCATCTCACGCCGACTCGTCCGAGTGCGGAGACTCCGTCCGCCCGAGTGGCACCCAGACGACGGCAAGCCAAAATGTCCAACTTACTGTAATCCGTCAGTCTACCCCAGAAGCCCGACTCGGCCGAGTGACGAAAGCCGTCCGCCCGAGTACCAAATGCCCCTCGGCCGAGTGACATTTGCCGCTCGGCCGAGTGAAGCCGATGACACGCAGCGCCCAGATTTTCAGACAATCTCTCACTCTTTTGAAATCTGCTATCATTCTAGAGGTTAAAGTATTTTTCTCATATTTTTTATGGATAGTAGACTTCGTGACGGTTCCAACGTCGCCAAGAACGTATCAATCGGAGGTCGGATGAAATCTGGGGAATTTCTGCAAGTCGATGCTGCAGTGCTGGAATTCGCATGTCAGTGTCACTCGGCCGGGTGACATTTCCACTCGGCCGAGTGCGGCCTGGGCCCAGATTTTAAGTTGCGGTTTGGGCTGTTTTTGGGCACGAATTTGGGGGGTTTTCTAGGGTTTCTTGCTAGGGTTTTGGGGGAGTATTTAAGGGGTTTGTAGCCACCATTAGAGGGGTTCTCCACATGTTTTCTTAGAGTTATTTTTAGAGGTTAGGCCATGCCCTAGGCCCCCTCTTGGATCAACAAGCTTGTATTTGGATTGGAATTCTTCATCAAAGCTAAGTATTTCTATTCTTATTATTTGAATCATTGATTTGCTATCTTTTTACATGCAAGCAATTGTTTTTATTGATTCCTATATCGTTGTTGCTATGCTTGAGTAGATTTGATGTTCTAGGGCATGTGGATGAACCCTATGGATCTAATTTCATATTTGTGATGAATGAATTTCTAAATTGCTAGAATTGCTAGGAGGTTAGGTTGTGATTGATTTATTACGGATAGCTAGGGATTTCCATCGATCTAGGGTTTGCAAGAGATTGGATTCTAATCGATGGGAAGGCCTAGATATTCGATTTAGGTTTACAATTGGGTTTCTCTAGATTTGGTTTGCAAGAGATTGGACCAAAGCTAGGATTTTTAATTGTAAATCTATACACATATTCGTTTGCAAGAGATTGAACGAATACGAACTATCACAACCTAGATCGTAACTCGAGTTTGCACGAGAGTGGGCTCGAGGGGCGATTGAACGATGATGTCGATCCTCATGCTAGCGGCTTAGGTTAGGGTTTGCAAGAGATTGGGCACTAACCTAGGTTTGCTATAGACCGGCAATAGCACGAGAGCGTGAGCTTGGTTCTACATTAAGTTGCGACTAGTCCACCTCAATGCAAGTTTAGTAATATTAAGATTCACTATTTACAATGATGTATGACGATCCGTAGTGGGAATTCCCTAGCCCTAGACGTCTTTATTTGATTTTATATCCCCATACTTTGCCCGACGATTGTGACAGGATCGCCGCAAGGCAAATTCCCTCTTTTATTATATTGTATTTGAATCGATATTTGACCGATTTCTTTATCACCGACACCGACATCCACCACCATTTCCATTATATCATTCCATAGCCATCTCCACCAATAATACATTCGTAGGCAAACCAACCTAGGATAGATTGGAGCTCAACACCACCTCCTCGTGTTCGATACCCGCTCGCCACTACGCCGTGCGCTTGCGGTAAAACTACAATCGTCGCTCCGGGACGTGTATCCGGGGCGCGATCAAGTTTTTGGCGCCGTTGCCGGGGAGGCGATTGCGTTTGATTCTTTTTCACCTTAGCTATTTCTTTCTTTTATTTTCTTTTTATTTTATTTCTTTTCCCATTATTATTTCCTTTGCTATTCTTACCTAACCCTTCCACGGTACTAATCATCTCTTTGAAACTCTGTTTTCCCTGTGCATGTACACGAGATCTACGGCGGACCCCGAAGCCTTATTATTCGATCCCGAGATCGAACGTACCGCGCGGAGAATCAGAGCGGAAAGGAGACAATATCCGGAAGGGCGGTTTATGACCAACCGGGAAACTCCCGAAGAATTGGCGGAGAGAATGGCGAGAATAATTTCTATTCGCGATAGGCTTCGGCCTAAAACCTCTTCTACTACGTCATCCATCGCCGTGCCGGAGTTGGCGGCCGACAAGAACTTCGAGCTAAAGACGGGATTGGTGGTTTTGATGCAACAAGACCCATTTCATGGGAACGCTCACGAGAACCCCCACTACCACATCCAATCATTCTTGTCGAAGTGCGCCACTTTCCAAATGCCGGGGTCCCGATCGATGCCATCAGACTGCGCCTCTTCCCCTTCACGCTAAAGGACAAAGCACTCTATTGGCTGAGGACACAAGCTGACGGAGTTTTCACCTCTTGGGACGGGTTGGCGGATGCATTCATTGATAAATTCTATCCACCATCCAAGACGGTGAAGATCCGGAGCGCTCTCATGTCCTTCAAGCAAGGACCACATGAGACGCTCTATGAAGCTTGGGAGCGATTTAAGGATTTGCAGCACCAGTGCCCGCACCACAGTATAGAAGATTGGGAGTTAGTGCATAGCTTCTACAACGGTCTCCAACCGGGGACCAAACAAATTATTGATGCCGCGGAGAATGGTGCAATCTTGTCAAAGACTCCCGAGGAAGCTACGGCCCTAATTGAGGAGATGGCCTCTAATAACCAACAATGGGGCGATGAGCGAGGACACTCTACGTCCTCCTTAAAGCCGACTAGCATCTACGAGGCAAAGGCCGTAGCGGAGCTTACGAGCAAATTTGATTCTCTCCACAAGGTGGTGGAGAGATTGGAGAAATTCATCACGGAGCCCCAAGGAAGCCCTTCCACCTCCGCGCCGGCAAGCCAAATGAGTGATTGGCAAGACCAATCTCAAGCCATGTATTCGGGAGGAGAGCAAGGAGAAGGATCCTTGGAGCAAGTGCAATATGTTGCGGGGAACCAAGGTTATTGGTCCAATCCGGCCGCAAGAAATCACCCGGGATTCTCCTACGCCAACAATGAAGGAGCTTTGAACCCGCCACAACAACCGCCTAATCAAGCTCGACCACCACCACCCCAACAACAATACTATCCGCCGAGGGGACCTACACAACAAAACTTCCAACCAAAGCAACAAGTCCCACCTTATAGGCCTCCCGGATACAATCAAGGGTGGAGGAATCAAAACCAAAACCCTCCACAAGCTCCACAACGATCCGATTTCGAAACTAGAGTGGAGGCGTTCATGGTCGAGCAAAATAAGGTGAATGCTACTTTGAAGGCAGGGCAAGAATCTCTCAATACCGTAGTGGCTCAAATATCGGAGCAATTAGCGTTGCTCAACCGGAACACTCAAAGATTGCCGGCGCAACCGGAGCAAAACCCACGGGGCAACACGGGCCACATCAACGCCGTAGTTGCCGTCACTACTAGAGGCGGGAAGGACACCACCCCCACCATGATTCCTATTGAGGAGGCCGTGGAGGAAAGTTTGGAGCCGGTTGAGCCGATAGTCGAGATTGAAAAGGAGAAGGAGCCACAAGACAAGGAGAAATCTAGGGCGGAGCTATTAATTGAGGAGAGGCGTTTCATGCCACCGGTCCCATTCCCCCAAAGACTAGCGAAAGCGAAAATGGAGAAAAGGCTAGCGAAATTCCTCGAGTATCTAAGAGGAGTTAGCCTAAATATTCCCTTCCTTGACGCCATCATCGAGATCCCCACATATGCCAAATTCTTGAAGGACTTGATTTCGGGGAGAAAGAGGAAGGAGAAGATCATGCTAGCCGAGGAGGGCTCTTGGTTCACCAAGAGAGAAAAGGAACCGGCAAAATTTAAAGATCCGGGGAGTTTTCGGATTCCTTGCACTTTGGGCGGCGTGCCTCTTCAAAAGGCGTTGGTCGATCTTGGGGCTAGTGTGAGTCTCATGCCCCTCTCCATGTTCTTAAAGCTTAACACCGGGACAAAGTTGAAACCCACCGACATGCGCATTCAATTAGCCGATGGACGGATAACAAGGCCGGTGGGGATTGCCGAAGACATCCCACTTCAAGTCCCGGGTGGAATATGCTTGCCATGTGACTTCGTCATCATGGACATTAAGGAGGAGGGAGACACCTCATTGATACTTGGGCGCCCATTCCTCGCCACCGCCGGAGTCATCGTCGACGTGCGCGAAGGTACCTTAACCTTAAACGTCGGAAACATCGAGGTGGAGCTCCACATTCCCAAGGCAATGAAGCACATGCCTTACCATGAGGAGCTCGATTATATGGACCTCCTCGATGAGGTAATAGAGGAGGCGATTCCTCACTCAATTGGTGCCCTTTTTGATGAAGAATTTGATGAAGGCCCGGATTTAGGCCGAGATGAAAATATTGAAGACGATTCCCCCGACTTCTCCGCTGATGAAGATGAAGGCGACGCTGACATCGCGAGGATTCGAGAGCTCTGCAAGCTCTCGAAATCAAAGTCTCCAAAGAAAGCTCCGCCGGTACGGAAATCGGCATCGCCGGTTAAGCCGTTGACCGGGGCAAATGCTAGCTTGGGGGAGCCTCCCCCCAACACTATTCGAGATAGGAGACCACCGCGGGAGAACGCTACGCCGCCACGTTCGAATCCAAGCGCGCTCCCCGGAAAGTTTGACGGGTGCATCTCATATGCACCAAACATCCCGCATTGATTGAAAATTATAGGGGGTCGAGCTCACGACCTAAAACGAGCGCTTGTCGGGAGGCAACCCGACGGTTTTTGCTTTATTTTTGCTTTTTCTTTATTTTTGTTTTAGAGATTTTTAGTGTTTTGAGTCATCCGACCAAAAATTTTGTGATAACGGGTCCTATTTTTCTTGACAGGAGAGAAGATAGGTAGATCATCATGAGGAGGATGAACGAGACGATGAGGAGCGCCCCAAGAAGGCGTTCGACGCTTAGGAGGAGCATGAAATCGACTGGAGGAAGAAAGACGGAGTTTAGAGCCTAAACGAAGACAAACAGCAGAATACAAGGCTCACTCGGCCGAGTATACTAGTCATTCGGCCGAGTACAGAAGTTCGTCCGGCCGAGCCGCTCACGAACGAGGGAAGTCTGCTGTACCCAACTCTCTGTCTATTTTTCTCATTTCATTATAACTGCTACTCGGCCGAGTATATATATTCACTCGGCCGAGGGAAACGGATACCCTCCTAGGGCGAGTTATGCCGAGTAGCTTGAGTCACTCGGCCGAATGGACTTACTCCACTCGGCCGAGCATGGCAAAGTGACTCGGCCGAAGCGATATCGGGGAGAAATTTTTATTTGCCTCGATCGGCCGAGTGAGTAAAGTCACTCGGCCGAGTCGTAACTTTTTAATATAAAGCCAGGGGGGGCGCAGTTTTCGAAAACGAAAAAAAACCCCTTCGCCCGCGCCCCCTCAGCTTTCCCGCGCCCGATCTCGCCTCACCCGACAGCCACTCGCCCGCGCGCGCCGCCGCTCGGCCTGCCACCGCCGGCCGACCGTCGCCGCACCCCGCCCGAGTCGCCGCCGGCAGCCCCGTCTCCGATCACCTCCGGTTCGCTTATTTTCACCATTTTCTTCTCTTTTTGCGTAGTTTTTGAGGATCCGTGTGTTAATCGAACCCCTAACCCGAATCAATTCACATATCTATCTGTTATACCCCTATTGCTCCATACATTTTGATTATTACTCGCTGATATCGCTTTTCCATGCGCAGGTTGCTTTTTGGAGCTTAGGGGAGCTCAGGGGAGCTTCTACGGGCTGCTCAGGACTTCGTGGAGGCGCGGACTTCGCACGCTTCCACTGCTTAGCACTCGCGACGTGTTTGGGTAAACTCTTTCCACTCTTTGTGCACACGCTGCACTTTTCACTTTTCGGCGCGCGCTCGGGGCAGATATGCCGCCCCGGACACGGCCGCGGTCGAAGAGAGCTTCCGCCAAGCGGAAGCGGTCGGATGATGCCGGCCCCTCCCACGAGCTGGAGGACTCTCCTCCACCGTCCCCCACACACACCGCACACCCAGCACAGCCTGCAGGCCCCGCACACCCAGCACAGCCTGCAGTGCACCCACAGCCCGCACAGCCTCTCCCTGCCGACCCACAGCCACCACCACCGGCTCCACTGGTCGGGCCACTCGGGATTACGTTTCGAGACGACGCACACCGCGCCGTCTTCGAGCGTATCTCCCAGCGCTCGATCGTACCCTCCAGGTTTGCACACCTCGCTGACCTTGGACGCCTGGGGGTACTTGAGGGGATACTCATGTTGTACGACAACGTGGGTTGGCGCGACTTCCTTCAAGTGTCAGCGGATACTTTTACCCGCCCGACACTTGAGGTTTTGAGTTCGATCGCCCGGACCGATGAGGGATGCTCATTCCGGTTCATGGATCGAGAGTGCCAGGTCACTCTCGATATGATGAGAGCATTTTTCTCATGGCCCGCCGTCCCCGGAGCCGATCGCGGTTACGGCCCTACCCACATCCCCCCACCTTCTTTCGACGCCGGCGCCTTCTGGGCCCGGATCACAGGCCACCACGCTGCCTTTGACCCTAGTAGGGCCAAGGCCTCGGCCATAGTCCACCCCTGCCTACGCATTGCCCAGCGCCTCATGGCGACTACCTTTTTGGCCAGATATGAGCCGGGCACGATGTCTACGCCAGAGCTTTACATGCTCTACGCGATGACACGTCCCAGAGCTCTGTCTAGGGATGGACTCGAGCTTGTCCCCGCTGTCGTGATCGACATTGCGGCTTGGTTTCTAGACCGTATCATTGTGTCGGTGGGCGCTCGCTCACCGATATGCTGCGGCGGTCTGATCACCTTGCTTACCATGATGACCGGCGAGGACCTACCCGACGACCTGCGACGCGTTCCGGGCCCCACTTCCTTGTCGATAGACGTTATGGCCCGGATGAAGATGCTGCGTCCGCATGGTGAGCGTCACTGGGTCTGGTTGCACGGCCCCTATGGGGCCGATTACATGATTCTCCCGAGCCCTGCTCGGACTCTGATTGCACCAGCCCACGTTGACTGGATTCCAGCGATGGATGTCCTCATCCCCGCCGCCTACGTGCTCGAGGCCGAGGAGGCCGAGCAGGCCCACGCTGCCCACGCTGCCCAGGCTGCTCCCGCAGACCCTGCTGCACGCCCTGCCGAGCCTGCTGCCGACCCTGTCGCCCCTGTGGCCCCTCAGCCCACACCTGACATTTCCACTGCTCTTGACACTTCTGTCCCCACCTCTGCCTGTGTCGAGAGTACTCTTGCTGAGCCCACTTCCACCGTTGTCACCACTTCCGAGGCTGTCCCCACCACTCCCGCTGCCACCTCCGGCCCTCTGTCCGTGGAGCCTCTTTGCTCCGCTCTCCCCCAGCACCCGCAGACCTTTGTTGAGAGTGGAGAGCCCTCGTTCGCCGCGGTCGTGGAGACCATGGTTAGCATGATCTCCGCTGGGGTTACACCTTTTGGACCGCACACTTCTGCCCCAGCGGGAGATTCCTCTGTCTCCACTGCCGCCGTTTTCTCCGAGAGTGTCGTGGCGTCTGTCCACACTTCTGTGCCACAGACCTCTTTGGCTACCTCGTTGCCTCTTTTGCACGCCTCCTTTGCTGCCACTGCCTCCACTTCTCTCCAGCCGGTGTCCCGGCCTCACACCGAGGCCAGGCCCACTTTTCCAGGCGCGGCACCTTTTGTCCCATTCCCTGCTGAGCCCGTTACATACTCCACACGCGTACGCCAGCCTCGCCCTACGCAGCCTAGACCGGTGCGTCCCTCTGCCCCACCCCCGCCCGACACTACACTGCAGAGCATACGTGCTCTTGAGTCGGCGGTGAGTGGTCTTAGAGGAGACCTTAGGACCCTGTCCTCCACCGTCTCTGCGATGGCTGGACGCTTCGACCTGATACCCCAGATCCACTACTGCCTTACACAGGTGCTGGAGCGTCTCCCTCGCGTACCCCAGCCCACCCAGCAGGTTCCCACACACACTTCCACACAGACTAGACCTGCTTCCGCTTCCACCCCAGCTCAGCAGCCCACACCACCACCACCACCACCTCCTCCGCCTCAGGACGGAGACGGCGCGGCACCGCCTTCTTAGGCACTCTTGATGCCTTTATCCATTCCTGCCGTTGTGCTGCCCGTCTCTGCTGGGTCCTGATGCACTTTTGTCCACCCCCCCTCCCCTCACTTTTTTGTGATTCTCATTTGCCGTCTCTTTATATATCTTTTTTGGTAGAGAGGGAGAGCTTTTGGTGACCCATTTATACTCGTATCACTCATTTCTGTGCATGCATCATATCCGCATCATATTTTCGTTCCTTTATTTTTCGTTTTATTATCTTTTTTCTTTCCATCATGCATGCATCCTCACTTACCCCTCTCATTACATGTCTCTCTGTGTGCCACACTTTGCACATTGAGGACATTGTGCACTTTAGCTTGGGGGAGTGAGTTCTCACGTTCTTTTTCGATTTGCCACCTTTATTTTTAGTTTTTTTCACACCGTTTTTCACTTTTGCACTTATTTTTCATTATTTTTCATTTATCCTGCCATGCATCACGTTTTTATTATTTTCCTGTGTGCCGCATTGCATAGTTCTATTTTTCCTTTTATCTTTACTTCGTTTCTTTTTTTCATCTCATGCTAGAGATGAATTTTCTGTGATGATGTCTACGTGGAGTTAGCTTATTCTATATGCATGCTATATTTGTCGTGTCTTAGATTTCATTTCTGATATCATATGCTATGACTTGCTTTACATTTAGCAATAGTAACCCACACTTTTTCCTCATGAAAATGGATGAAATTTTATTATTAGCTGAGCCTGAATATTCATATGTATGCTATCACAGAAAACACACCAAGATTCACGCATTGAATGCCTATATCTGGAGTACTGACTTCTTTTCCTTTATCACTTCTATATGCATGAATTGTACACTTCACTTTCGGATGATTGAATGATGATTAGCTAAGATATATCTGGATTAGTTAGCTTTTTTTTGTGATCGAAACTGAGTAGATTAGATTACCCTGCTGAAGTTGTCGTGCATGTCTTATAGAGTGAGCCGAGAGTTATATTTATTTCTTTCTCCACAAATCTTGAACATCACTTCTCTACTTTTAAAATCATTGGTGAATCTCCCCTTAGTGATTCTATTCTATGGCATTTCCCCCGCTATTAATTCCTAGCTCCAAATCTCTTATTTCAAAAATAAAAAAAAAAGAGAAGAGAAGAATAAAAGAGAGAAAAACATTCTTGTATATCATTACCTCTCTCTGAGTTGGGATCATTGTATATATGTTGCTTATTGCAAAAGAAAAGAAGAAAAAAAAAGGAAAAGAGGAAAAATCCTCAATAAAAGATCCCATCTCGCTTACTTTCTTTCTTCTTTCCCTTCTTTGCCTTTGGAGCTATATAAAAATGGGGATGTAAATATTTTTGTGCCACCACGCTTATAGATAAACTTGGGGGAGGAGATCCATTGATGTGTGAGAGAGCGACTACTTGACATTGCACGACAACCTAGGCTAAGTAATATTCTATACTCGGTGAGATTGTTTCTAGCTTTACGAAATCTAGAAATCTAAGCCTAGCATTCATTTCATGAAATCCATACTTTTCTATTCTCTCTATTCTATGATGTGATACTCTTATACTCCAGATAGAAAGCGTTCAATTGAAAAGTGTGTGATCTGAGATTTGTATACCGCTTTAGATGATTCAGGCGATGTTAATTTTAAAATCATTCCGTTTTTCATGATTATACCGTTGTTCGTGGGTTTTCTATTTTCTACTTGCACTATTCTACTATGATATCAAAATGAGATTCTTTGACATGTATTTCTCACTCGGTGCATGCTATAAGAGTAGGTGAAACCCACGTCCTGAGAAAATGATCTAGCATCCTATCTATCTTTCTTTCTTTCTTTATTTTCGTTTGGTTTTCATTCTTCTTCGTTTTTCATTTTCTTCGTTTTTTTGAAAATTTCGTATTCCGAATCCACCGGGTTCGCCTTTTACTTATCTTCCTCGAGGACGAGTAAGAGGCAAGCTTGGGGGATTTTGATCACTCCTTATTTTTACACCTTTTTCCGCATGTTTGCATGCCATTTAGATCGCCCAAATCATGTTTTTCACAATATATCGACGATATTGCGATGCTTTTCACGCTTTGTTGTTTTTGTCGCATTTCAGGTGATTTGGCGCGATTTGGAGTGATCATGAGATGCGCTCACGATAGACGGCCACCGACGACCTCCCCAAGGGGTATTTTGCTGTTGGAGAGGAGCGGAAGAAGAATGGACATCGCCGGAGCGACGAGGAGGCCAAAACGACCAGTTTGGGCATTTTTTGTGTCCCACTCGGCCGAGTGGAGGAGCCACTCGGCCGACCAGCGAGACACTACTCGGCCGACCCGTTCAGACACGATTTCCATGTGTACTCGGCCGAGCGACGGAGACCACATCGGCCGAGTGACGATACCACGTCCGCCCGAGTGGCGCCCAGACGAAGGCCCTCAAAAAGATCGAAGTTACTGTTTTTCGGCCATCTGAGCTTCAAAAGACCCACTCGGCCGAGTGGCAAATCCCGTCCGCCCGAGTGAAGTGAAGCCATCGGCCGAGTGACGACAACTCACTCGGCCGAGCCGCCCCCGAACTGAAGACCCCTGAAGCCCCCGACTTACTGGAAAATTGACAGGGTTTTCACTCGGCCGAGCGACTTTTATCACTCGGCCGAGTGCGATGCGCAGCCTGTAGCGAAATTTGTGGAAAACAGGCTGTGCAGGGGCATTTTGGTCAGGATTTTTAGACGATTTTTGGGGCTATTTAAGCTCTGTTTTTACCCTAGTTTTGGGAGCCACCTCTCAGATTTTTTGCAGCTTTTTGAGTCTACTTTTTGGCTTTATTAATTGTGATTGGAGAAGAGAAAAACTTGGATTTTTGTTGGGTTGATTGAAGATCTACATTGGTTTGCACTTCTCTTCCCCAAAAACAATATTTTTATTGTTTATATCATTGTTGTGATGAATTCCATTGTCTATTTCATTGCTAATTATTGTGCTATTGCTATGATTAGTGAGTAGTCTCCACGTCTTGGGGCGTGGGGATGAACCCTACAAGCCCAATTTCGTATTTGTGTTGAATTGGTAGAAATTGAGCTAGGATTGTTATTAGGGATTAGATTGGGATCGAATCACTACGGATAGCTAGGTATTCACATCAATTGGGATTTGCAAGAGATTGGATCCCAATTCGATAGGAAGCCCTAGAAATCCGAATTGGGTTGGAGTCGGATTTTCGAAGTATCGGTTTGCAAGAGATTGGACCGATGCTAGGATCTCCGGTTGCAATTCCGTGCCGATACCCGTTTGCAAGAGATTGGACGGGTAGGAACTATCCTAATCTAGATTGTGGACCGAGTTTGCAAGAGATTGGGCTCGGTGCGCAATTGGACGATGATGTTGATCCTAATGCTAGCTTCCATAGGCTAGGGTTTACAAGAGATTGGACCCAAACCTAGGATAGCTATAGACCGGCAACAGCGCGAGAGCGTGAGCTTGGTTCCACATTTAGTTGCAACTAGTTCATCCAAATTCTCATCCTAGCGATTTCGATACCGGCGAACCACAATTGTGAAATACGGTGAGTAGTGGGGATTCCCCATTCCCTAGGCGTTCTCTATTTGATTTGATATTTCGCACTTTTGTCTGACGATTGTGACAGGATCGCCCAAGGCAATTATCCCTCTAAATAGCCAGGTTGATTAGGAGAAAGCACAGTCATTCGTCCTCCCTGTGTTCGATACCCGCTCGCCGCTATACCGTGCGCTTGCGGTAAAACTACAACCGTCGCCTCGGGACGTGTACGCCGGGGCGCGACCAAGTTTTTATTCTGCAAGTCGATGATGCAGTGCTGGAATTCGCATGTCAGTGTCACTCGGCCGGGTGACATTTCCACTCGGCCGAGTGCGGCCTGGGCCCAGATTTTAAGTTGCGGTTTGGGCTGTTTTTGGGCACGAATTTGGGGTGTTTTCTAGGGTTTCTTGCTAGGGTTTTGGGGGAGTATTTAAGGGGTTTGTAGCCACCATTAGAGGGGTTCTCCACATGTTTTCTTAGAGTTATTTTTAGAGGTTAGGCCATGCCCTAGGCCCCCTCTTGGATCAACAAGCTTGTATTTGGATTGGAATTCTTCATCAAAGCTAAGTATTTCTATTCTTATTATTTGAATCATTGATTTGCTATCTTTTTACATGCAAGCAATTGTTTTTATTGATTCCTATATCGTTGTTGCTATGCTTGAGTAGATTTGATGTTCTAGGGCATGTGGATGAACCCTATGGATCTAATTTCATATTTGTGATGAATGAATTTCTAAATTGCTAGAATTGCTAGGAGGTTAGGTTGTGATTGATTTATTACGGATAGCTAGGGATTTCCATCGATCTAAGGTTTGCAAGAGA
Organism: Scilla litardierei; assembly: GCA_030789695.1. Lineage (NCBI taxonomy): Eukaryota > Viridiplantae > Streptophyta > Magnoliopsida > Asparagales > Asparagaceae > Scilla > Scilla litardierei. The sequence continues at coordinate 97,307,902 of CM061135.1, read as the reverse complement.
TTGGATTCTAATCGATGGGAAGGCCTAGATATTCGATTTAGGTTTACAATTGGGTTTCTCTAGATTTGGTTTGCAAGAGATTGGACCAAAGCTAGGATTTTTAATTGTAAATCTATACACATATTCGTTTGCAAGAGATTGGACGAATACGAACTATCACAACCTAGATCGTAACTCGAGTTTGCACGAGAGTGGGCTCGAGGGGCGATTGAACGATGATGTCGATCCTCATGCTAGCGGCTTAGGTTAGGGTTTGCAAGAGATTGGGCACTAACCTAGGTTTGCTATAGACCGGCAATAGCGCGAGAGCGTGAGCTTGGTTCTACATTAAGTTGCGACTAGTCCACCTCAATGCAAGTTTAGTAATATTAAGATTCACTATTTACAATGATGTATGACGATCCGTAGTGGGAATTCCCTAGCCCTAGACGTCTTTATTTGATTTTATATCCCCATACTTTGCCCGACGATTGTGACAGGATCGCCGCAAGGCAAATTCCCTCTTTTATTATATTGTATTTGAATCGATATTTGACCGATTTCTTTATCACCGACACCGACATCCACCACCATTTCCATTATATCATTCCATAGCCATCTCCACCAATAATACATTCGTAGTCAAACCAACCTAGGATAGATTGGAGCTCAACACCACCTCCTCGTGTTCGATACCCGCTCGCCACTACGCCGTGCGCTTGCGGAAAAACTACAATCGTCGCTCCGGGACGTGTATCCGGGGCGCGATCAAGTTTTATTCATTCATCATTGTAAATAGTGAATCTTAATATTACTAAACTTGCATTGAGGTGGACTAGTCGCAACTTAATGTAGAACCAAGCTCACGCTCTCGCGCTATTGCCGGTCTATAGCAAACCTAGGTTAGTGCCCAATCTCTTGCAAACCCTAACCTAAGCCGCTAGCATGAGGATCGACATCATCGTTCAATCGCCCCTCGAGCCCACTCTCGTGCAAACTCGAGTTACGATCTAGGTTGTGATAGTTCGTATTCGTCCAATCTCTTGCAAACGAATATGTGTATAGATTTACAATTAAAAATCCTAGCTTTGGTCCAATCTCTTGCAAACCAAATCTAGAGAAACCCAATTGTAAACCTAAATCGAATATCTAGGCCTTCCCATCGATTAGAATCCAATCTCTTGCAAACCCTAGATCGATGGAAATCCCTAGCTATCCGTAATAAATCAATCACAACCTAACCTCCTAGCAATTCTAGCAATTTAGAAATTCATTCATCACAAATATGAAATTAGATCCATAGGGTTCATCCACATGCCCTAGAACATCAAATCTACTCAAGCATAGCAACAACGATATAGGAATCAATAAAAACAATTGCTTGCATGTAAAAAGATAGCAAATCAATGATTCAAATAATAAGAATAGAAATACTTAGCTTTGATGAAGAATTCCAATCCAAATACAAGCTTGTTGATCCAAGAGGGGGCCTAGGGCATGGCCTAACCTCTAAAAATAACTCTAAGAAAACATGTGGAGAACCCCTCTAATGGTGGCTACAAACCCCTTAAATACTCCCCCAAAACCCTAGCAAGAAACCCTAGAAAACACCCCAAATTCGTGCCCAAAAACAGCCCAAACCGCAACTTAAAATCTGGGCCCAGGCCGCACTCGGCCGAGTGGAAATGTCACCCGGCCGAGTGACACTGACATGCGAATTCCAGCACTGCAGCATCGACTTGCAGAAATTCCCCAGATTTCATCCGACCTCCGATTGATGCGTTCTTGGCGGCGTTGGAACCGTCACGAAGTATACTATCCATAAAAAATATGAGAAAAATACTTTAACCTCTGGAATGATAGCAGATTTCAAAAGAGTGAGAGATTGTCTGAAAATCTGGGCGCTGCGTGTCATCGGCTTCACTCGGCCGAGCGGCAAATGTCACTCGGCCGAGGGGCATTTGGTACTCGGGCGGACGGCTTTCGTCACTCGGCCGAGTCGGGCTTCTGGGGTAGACTGACGGATTACAGTAAGTTGGACATTTTGGCTTGCCGTCGTCTGGGTGCCACTCGGGCGGACGGAGTCTCTGCACTCGGACGAGTCGGCGTGAGATGCTCGGCCGAGTGCATGCTGATACATCTTTGTTGCATGTCTGATCTGGCCGGCCGAGCGGGGTCTCAATGCTCGACCGAGTGACTCCTTCACTCGGCCGAGTGGCATGCTGAAAATGCCCAATCTTCATCTTTTCGCTCCCCCGTCGCTCCTACGACGTTCTTTCTTCTTCCACTCCTCTTCCATTGCAGAATAACCCTCAAAAGGGCCATGGTTGACACTCCGGAGTGGGTGCAAATCCTCTTGATCTCAAAATCGATCCAAATCGCTCCATATTTCCTGAAATACGACAAAAACAAGAAATAGTGAAAAGTATCGTAATATTGTCGAATAATCGTGAAAAGCGTGACATGGGCGATCAAAACGGTATGCAAATATGCAGAAAAAGGGTGTAAAATATGGAGTGATCAAAATCCCCCAAGCTTACCTCTTACTCGTCCTCGAGGAAGATAAGTAAAGAGACGAACTCGGGAGATGAAAAATAAGGGAAATGAAATAAAAGAATACGAAGTGGAAGGGGTCGCTAGATTATACTCTCAGATCTCAAGCCATAAGCTACACATCACGATGACTTGGAAAATACAAATCACATGCTATAAGGATTTCATATCTTTCATAAACATGACACTTGCAAGCTTTTCAGATCAACAAAAGGGATTCTCTAAATTCATACAATCAATTCATATCCACATCATGCATTTCATAGAATTTAATATACAATTCATTGGCGATGCACTTTTCAATCAAAAGTTATAAATGAAGCATATAAGATACACACCAAGCATGCAATAGAGAATAGAATAAGAGTCATGGCATTCACATATTTATTTCAAATCATGAAAAATCTCCATATCTAATATATTTTGCAAAGTCTAAGCATTATCGAATATTCCCATTCATGCACGTCTCCACTCCAATGTCATACTCACTCATATGGTCAAATGAATTCACCCCCCAAGCTTACCTTGAGGCATCACATCTAAAGGAATATGATAGTGGAAAATGGGATTTTTGCCTTGGTTTTCCCAAGTATTTTGTGGCTCCAATAATGAGATAGAGAAATGTATTTTTCTTTTTTTTTTCTTTTTGAACTTTTTGTTTCTCTTTTTTTTTTCTTTTTGGATTTTTGTAGGAGCTATATGATTTGTATTTTTGGCTTTTGGCTCCTTTTTGGCTTTTTGGACTTTTTGGAGCTAACTTTTTCTTTTGTAGGGATTTTTGGGAAATAGATGCGATATAAATAGCTTTAGGAGGTGAACTCAAGGGATATGTAGAGAATAAAAAGATATATGTGGAGAAAGAAATAATGTAACACTCGGTTCACTCTAAGATGTGCACGAATGGTTCAATAAAATAATACTTCAACTAAAACTCATATGTAAGCATGGATATTTTCAATCATCTCAATAAATAGTGAAGTCAAGCAGTAAAGTTTACAACCATATCAGGCATGCAACAGAAGGTGAATAAGACAATAAAACTGATGCTTCAGATATACTAATGATGCGTGAATCTTGGTGCACTTCCAACAAAAGCATACCAAACACTAATCCATACATTCGGTTTCAATTAATATCATGCATTCATGTAGAGGAATCATCAAAAGAAATAGATTTGCAAGAACATGTGAATAGCAAGACTATGGAATACTCTAAGTAGCATGGCAATGAATAATAAGCATCGTGATGGTTGGTAAAGCAATAAGAGATATCATCATACAAAACTCATCTAGCGGAAAAAGAGAAAAGGAAAATAAAGAAATAAAAATAAAAGAGGGGAAAGAAAAGAAAATCAAGCACACAATATGATGCATGAACACACATAAAAGGAAAATAAGATGGAAAAATCAAAAAGATGATGCAAAAATTTTGAAAAATTTTAAAAACCCTAAAATAAAGTAAAAATGCAACTAATGCATCTAAATGGCATGGAAATGCACTCCCCCAAGCTTAAACTTCACATTGTCCTCAATGTGATCATAATGAAAGAATATGAGGAACACCGATAATAATAAGGGGGTGAATGAAAAAATGATGAAATGAATGACATGAAATCCTAATGCAACTACATGCAAATACAATGATGCATGAGAGCGCCTTCCCCCAAGCTTATACCAAACAATCCTATTCAAATGACTTGACCGAAAATGTCATGGCTTTGCAAAGCGTGATCAAGTCAAACGAATAAGAAAGTAAGGTTTCACTTGAAAGAAATGCTCGATGGTGGTGAGCAAAAGGATGTGACACATCAAAATATGGAGAGGGCAATTAATATATATAATGGGTTTGGGGTGTAAAAATTTTTGTTGCCGTCAATAGAGGTGATATTTATTCAAGCAAATCTATACGGTCCTCTCGCTGTCAAGAGGATTCGGGTTTATTGAAAGCATAAAAATTTCTACACTACTGGATTGATATCACCTATAGCAAAAGGCGGATCCAGTATCTTTTCCGGTGCAGGCAACTGCTCCAACTGCTCCTTCCGTGGCTCTGCCAGGCGCACATGTCCACGGACACCAACGAACTCTAGCAATGCATCCTCCAGCATTCCCACAAGGACTCCACCTGTACCCTGCAGAGAATAGGATGCATCAGTTCGCTGCAAAAATTTCACCCTCATAATAAAAGTATTCCAAAGAGGATCGTCAATAGAAATATATGAAATAAATAGTGGTGGACGATACTTCCCTGGAAATAATCCAATATCCTCACGTGCCGTGATAGCTGTCTCCACGGTGTCTTCTCTATGCTGCTCAGGTAAATCTAGATCATAGGTGTGGACCCCATCAAGATGCTCCTCATCATCGTCGGACTCATCCCAGTGCACCCCTTGATCATATTCATATGTGTCCATGGGTGCTAGATCCTCGCTCTCCTCCACATATACGTCCCATCGTACCTCTTGATCGTATGTACATGAATCCTGAAGGGGAGCCATAAGCTCTGTGGGGTAGTCCTCTGCGTCAGTGGGAGGATGAGGTGGCTGCGGAAGCTCTAATGGAGGAGGATAGTGCTCGGGATCCTCATGAATGACTGTGTCCTCGTCCCGATGCATGACCTCCTCGGTGATAAGCTCTGGCTCTGTGTGTAAGGCCTCCTCAAAAGCATGCTCTGGCTCGATAGTGTGCTCATTTGCCTTCTCATCAACTATCAATGTAGGCTCTCCCTGGGATGGTGATGCTGGCTGCTCATGTGTGTCGGCTTGTGGGGATGTATCATGTGGAGGGGAATGCCCGCAAGAAATCCGAAAATATAGTCTATCCCCCTCAAGTCTGACATGGATGTCCTCCTCAATTGTTCCTGCAGTTGAAACACGGTTCATAACAAAATCTGCAAATCGTAGCTCAAATGCATCACCTGCCGTAATGCTCTCTGAACCGGTGAACCTTACTGACTCCAAGAGACCCTCCAATAATCTCTGAAATGCGTCCTCCTCTGGCTGCGCATATGACTCAGTTTCTGCTTCCTTCACTGCCTCTTCGTCCATCCACTCTTCATATGCAATAGATGTATCGTAGGAAGTGGGATCGACGACGGCACATTCTGGCTCTGGTAGTAAGTCTGGCGATGCTTCTTGCCCATAAAATGAAGAAGCAGAACTGATATCTTTGGAAATCCCTTCAACCTTAAGCATGAGCATATTCATTTCAAGTTGCCTCTTCACCCGTTCCAATAGAAGGTTACCCTTTTCAAGCCCGGCTTGCACTTCAACCTGGTGTGCATGCATCTCATCAAAAAAAAAATCCTTTGTCTCTCATCAAGCTCGGGCCAGTGCATCTCCTCAAAAAGGTATTCGCCCATCTGAGCACTCTGATCAAAATAGTATTCTCCCATCTGAGCACTCTGATCATAATAGTATTCTCCCATCTGAGCACTCTGATCATAATAGTATTCTCCCATCTGAGCACTCTGATCAAAATCTGTGGTCCACGTAGTATAATCCATAGCACCTGATCAACAAAGATAAATACCTGGAGAAAAGATATCAGTGGCACAAAAGAATATAGAAATGATAATAATGGTGGCAGGGGTGAAAATTTCCTTTTTATTTATTTATTTTTTTTCGTAGTCTAATCAACCTAATTGTGACAAATTGGCACCAACGGAAACACCTCCCCGGCAACGGCGCCAAAAACTTGGTCGCGCCCCGGCGTACACGTCCCGAGGCGACGGTTGTAGTTTTACCGCAAGCGCACGGTATAGCGGCGAGCGGGTATCGAACACAGGGAGGACGAATGACTGTGCTTTCTCCTAATCAACCTGGCTATTTAGAGGGATAATTGCCTTGGGCGATCATGTCACAATCGTCAGACAAAAGTGCGAAATATCAAATCAAATAGAGAACGCCTAGGGAATGGGGAATCCCCACTACTCACCGTATTTCACAATTGTGGTTCGCCGGTATCGAAATCGCTAGGATGAGAATTTGGATGAACTAGTTGCAACTAAATGTGGAACCAAGCTCACGCTCTCGCGCTGTTGCCGGTCTATAGCTATCCTAGGTTTGGGTCCAATCTCTTGCAAACCCTAGCCTAGGGAAGCTAGCATTAGGATCAACATCATCGTCCAATTGCGCACCGAGCCCAATCTCTTGCAAACTCGGTCCACAATCTAGATTAGGATAGTTCCTACCCGTCCAATCTCTTGCAAACGGGTATCGGCACGGAATTGCAACCAGAGATCCTAGCATCGGTCCAATCTCTTGCAAACCGATACTTCGAAAATCCGACTCCAACCCAATTCGGATTTCTAGGGCTTCCTATCGAATTGGGATCCAATCTCTTGCAAATCCCAATTGATGTGAATACCTAGCTATCCGTAGTGATTCGATCCCAATCTAATCCCTAATAATAATCCTAGCTCAATTTCTACCAATTCAACACAAATACGAAATTGGGCTTGTAGGGTTCATCCCCACGCCCCAAGACGTGGAGACTACTCACTAATCATAGCAATAGCACAATAATTAGCAATGAAATAGACAATGGAATTCATCACAACAATGATATAAACAATAAAAATAGAGTTTTTGGGGAAGAGAAGTGCAAACCAATGTAGATCTTCAATCAACCCAACAAAAATCCAAGTTTTTCTCTTCTCCAATCACAATTAATAAAGCCAAAAAGTAGACTCAAAAAGCTGCAAAAAATCTGAGAGGTGGCTCCCAAAACTAGGGTAAAAACAGAGCTTAAATAGCCCCAAAAATCGTCTAAAAATCCTGACCAAAATGCCCCTGCACAGCCTGTTTTCCGCAAATTTCGCTACAGACTGCGCATCGCACTCGGCCGAGTGACAAAAGTCGCTCGGCCGAGTGAAAACCCTGTCAATTTTCCAGTAAGTCGGGGGCTTCAGGGGTCTTCAGTTCGGGGGCGGCTCGGCCGAGTGAGTTGTCGTCACTCGGCCGATGGCTTCATTTCACTCGGGCGGACGGGATTTGCCACTCGGCCGAGTGGGTCTTCTGAAGCTCAGATGGCCGAAAAACAGTAACTTCGATCTTTTTGAGGGCCTTCGTCTGGGCGCCACTCGGGCGGACGTGGTATCGTCACTCGGCCGATGTGGTCTCCGTCGCTCGGCCGAGTACACATGGAAATCGTGTCTGAACGGGTCGGCCGAGCAGTGTCTCGCTGGTCGGCCGAGTGGCTCCTCCACTCGGCCGAGTGGGACACAAAAAATGCCCAAACTGGTCGTTTTGGCCTCCTCGTCGCTCCGGCGACGTCCATTCTTCTTCCGCTCCTCTCCAACAGCAAAATACCCCTCGGGGAGGTCGTCGGTGGCCGTCTATCGTGAGCGCATCTCATGATCACTCCAAATCGCGCCAAATCACCTGAAATGCGACAAAAACAACAAAGCGTGAAAAGTATCGTAATATTGTCGATATATTGTGAAAAGCGTGACATGGGCGATCAAAACGGTATGCAAATATGCAGAAAAATGGTGTAAAATATGGAGTGATCATTTACTCATCAAGAATACCACCTCCACATCTAAGATCATTATAGGCTATGTTTTGGGGTTTGGTGTAGGGATCGTCTAACCCTTGCAATATTAACAACACACACTAGGAGGGGGGTGAATAGTGTAATGACAATAAAATTGTCCAAATAAAATTTAACTTGCAAATGCAGAATTATAAATGCAAGAGGAATTAAATGGCACAATCAATCCAAACGCAAACACAAAGAATTACCCTGGTTCCCCAAACTTGGGTACATCCAGCCACAACAATATTCACTATATTCCCACACATAGAAGTGAATACAAATCTCACAAAGAGATACCCCACAAAGAGGGTTTATGCCATACACAAGGACCCAACCAATCCTACACAAGGATCACGACTCCCACAAAGAGAATCATTAACTCCCACTCAGAGAATTAGGGTTAGCCCTACACTAAGACACTCGAACTCCCACAAAGAGAGTTAATTCCCACAAAGAGAATTCCCTAGTCCCACAAAGAGAAAACCTCCCACAAAGAGAGTAACCTAATCCCACAAAGAGAAATAGGAAAACAAATTACACCCTGTAAAGTAAATACTCTTACCTATGCCTTGAGATGCTTACTCATGAATGAATGCAAGGCATGGAAGAGGATCTCCAAGTGTTGGAATATGCTTGAGAGCACTTGGATGATTTCCCTTGAGCTGGACTTCAATGCATGAAGAAAGATGAATGCTCAATAGAGGGAAATGAGGGAGCTTGAGAGTGGCTTATTGATCTCTTGAGATTTTCTATGGATCAAGAGTTTATCAAATGTTGTCCAGCATTGTCAAGAAAGGAAGCACACTCATATGTATAGGAATCCTATATCAAGCCCAAAAACCCAAAGAAACAGCCAAATAATCGAATCTGCAACGGCTAGAAACTGGGTGAAAACGACAGGAACAGTCGACTGATGATCATAAGACAGTCGACTGATCAACGGCTAGAAAATATCCAACGGCTATAATCTGAGCCAGGACAGTCGTCTGACGAAGTCAATACAGTCGACTGACAAACAGGACATGCACATGTTAATCCTTCAGCAGACGACTGCTGCATGGGATGGATCGAAACAGAGAGCTGCACTCTTTCTCCAATTCTTCGCACATGTGACTGATGTTAATACTACAGTCGACTGTACATTCTTCATCAGTCGACTACTGTAAAATATGGAGAGAAGACAGAGAGATGCAGAGATTGCACTTACGCTAGACAGGCGACTGTTGGCCAATATCCAGGTGACTGTAAATATACAGTCGACTGGAAACCGATCAACAGACGACTGTGCGTAAAGCTCAAGTTTGAGTCAATAGAAATGTTGACTTGAGCAGTGCATATCAGGCGACTGTAGAAGGATCTACAGGCGACTGGAAATCACCCAGTCGACTGTGTTTCCCTCAACAGGCGACTGACGGAAAGAGTGAACCTATTGGGTTGGATTCTATGATAATACTAAGGTTCACTAAGATGGTTAAATGCATGTGCATGAATGAGCAAACCATCTAGCAAGGCATTACATCAACCCTAGACTCAAAAGAGAGAGAAAGCAATAGAGTAAATTACATGGATTACAATGCTTTCAAAAGAGTCTAAGTCTTCAATCTTGATGCCTTGATTGCTCTCCATCATCTCCAAGCTTTGGCACTCCTTGAGTCCAAACTTTGGCTCTTCTTCACATGATGTCCATCCTTACACCAAGTGATTAGTCTCCAAGAAAGATATCCTTGAAATAAACTGAGAGACTAAGACATGAGATTCATTAGTAACAACATAATGTTGTGATTATCATCAAAATAAGATTGGTATGAAACACCAATACTCAACATTTGGTACATTGAACTCATTTTTAATGAGGTGGGAAAAATCAATCCTAGGTGATATTCATGTTAATTGGAAAATGTGGATTGGTTTTTGGTTGATGTTCTTGATTGAATCTCCCTTTGTACTTCAATGTTTAATTATCACACTTACACAGTGGTGTTGAAGTCTAAATTGCAATTTTCATTGAACTTGAATTGCCTACTCTATGAAAAATGACATGCAAGTGCTAGTTATAATTTATAATAATTTATTTTTCATGTGATATTTGATTGATTTCATTAATACGCTTTTGATGATAACAAAGGGGGAGAAAAGTTGAAAAAAGATTTGGTATTATTTGTTGAGTGACACTAGATTTGGTATTATTTGTTGAAGGGAGAGCACTAGAAATACATGTTCTAGGGGGAGCATGAAAATAGGGGGAGCATGCTTGTATGGTTGTACATAAATTTGCATACTTGTATGCTTGTATCATTTTCACAATTGTTTGCATACATCCTCCATCACACTTCACACACACATGTCACGATGATATAGTTTAAATTGTTTAAAACGTTATTGCAAATCTTTTATTTGTTTGTCATCATCAAAAGGAGGATATTGTTGGATACAATGTGTGTTGGATACAACAATCTTATTTGATGATACAAACATGTATGAAGTTTCTAATGTGTGTCTAAGTGTTTTCAGGTGCTAATGAACAAAGAGAATAAAAGTGACCAAAGTTGCAAATTGTGAAACAAACAATTAATTGAGAGCAAATGCTTATGGATGCAAATCACTAGAAGAGAGATTGAAGGAATTAATTGAAAAGAGAAGTGCTTGCATACAAATGTAATTAAGGAAATCAAGGCAAATGGAAGTGGCGGCCTTGCGATGCGTAAGTACAAAGTAAATCAATTAATTGAGGCCATGTCAAAATATGAATTCGGCCTGTGCATGGGGTGAAGGGCAGTTTAGTAAACCAACATGACAAAGTTCACCTCTATAAGAAAACATACCTTCAAGGGTTTGGTGCGTGGCGTCAAAAAAATCAACAGCCACATCAAAAACCAAGAGCGGCATCAAATGAAAGTCGGCACCAAAAGCATCCAAGCAAATATCGTGGCCTAACCTACCTCTCACCATCTTGACGCAACAAACATCGAGACCAAGCCACGCAAGCCATCACCTGATTTCTTCATCTTCTTGCTCCCGAGACCATCCGAGCCGTCGTGAAAAATGCCGAAGGCGACGTCGAGCCCTTCATCTTGTTGCCGTTGATCACCTTGCCACCGTGAGGTCCGTGCTGCCATGACGAGCTGCAGGCACATCCCATTGCCAAAGCTTCCTATCGCAGTAATGGAGTACAACCAGTTGCCGTGACATCCTCAACCAGAGCTGCGACCACTCTATAGCTTGCTCATCCTTGCCGTACTTGAAGAACCCTGCCATCGCCATCGCTCCTTGCTGCTGCTCACCATCATACCATGAGCATCTAGCTGCCTCGTCGGAGATCACCATCGTGTCACCAAAGTCCAAGTTGCTGACGTTCTCCATTGTCGTCGACGTCGAGTCCAAGTTGCGGTTGAACACCACTGCTGTCGACAACATCTCATTACCGTGCCGTGGTGACTCCTCCCTGCCATGAGATAAAGCCTCCACATGTGATGTCGTGACACTAGCTTGCTGCCGAGTTCAACCTACTTGCTGTGGAGAGAGCTGCCCTAGTTGCTGTGCCGTAGAGTTGAAGATGAAGCCCGACGTGAAGCAAACTGCATGCCCTAGATTCATCACGTGTTGATAGAGGAAGCAAAAGATTGTTGGGGACCTAAATTTTTGAGGAAGCAAAATCTCTTGAGGGGACCTAAATTTTGGGGAACTAAGACTTTGATTGGGGAACTAAGATTTTAGGGGGGATTTCTAAAATGAATCATGTACATAATTTCAGGGGAACTAAGATTTTGAGCGGGGAATATTTAAAATGAATCGTGCCCATATTTTCGGGGGAACTAAGATTTTGAGGGGGAAATATCTATATTGAACCGTGCCCTACGGGCACGGGTATATACTAGTGTGTGTGTATATATATATGGTAAGTGTTCCTTGGGTGACTCCTTAGATGAAATCTAAGGAGTCGCCCCCATTTTCTCCAATCTCCCACAATTTTTTTGGATTTTATTTTTCATGGGATTGTTGGTCACATCATGGATGATCAACATACTAAAAATCAAGTCATTCCAATACTTTAAAAGCCCACATCTGCCCCTTACAACTTTAACGGTCTTAAAACGTGCTGAAAACCCCATAAAGTTGCAAGGGGTATATGGGGGCTTTTAAAGTATTGGAATGATTTAATTTTTAGTCTGTTGATCATCCATGATGTGACCAACAATCCCATGAAAAATAAAATCCAAAAAAGTTGTGGGAGATCGGAGAAAATGGGTGTGACTCCTTAGATTTCATCTAAGGAGTCACCCTAGGAACACTTTACCTATATAAATATATATATATATATATATATATATATATATATATATATATATATATATATATATATATATATATATATAGAATAATGGCTATCATACGCCATATGAGATAGGCTCTCATACGCCCTCTCACATAAAGCAACCAAGTACAAGCCCACATGGGATTGTACTTGGTTGTACTTGGTTGCTTTATGTGAGAGGGCGTATGAGAGCCTATCTCATATGGCGTATGATACCCATTAATCCCATATATATATATATATATATATATATATATATATATATATATATATATATATATATATATATATATATATATATATATATATATATATATATATATATATATATATATATATATATATATATATATATATATATATATATATATGAGGAGGGATCAAATGACCCCCAAAATAACCCCAAAAATAACCCCATATCAAAAATCCTATGCCCCCTATTTTTTCCGAAGATCAGAACCGTTCATCTTGATCTCCACCCTCTAAATACCTGACCCACCAATTTTCAACCCGATCCCATGTGTTTTACCCGTTCATCCATCCGACCAAAATTTAATGGTTTCGCATGAACAGAACTTTTGCGAATGGTTGATGAACGGGCAAAACACATGGGATCGGGTTGAAAATTGGTGGGTTAGGTATTTAGAGTGTGGAGATCAAGATGAACGGTTCGGATCTTCCGAAAAAATGGGGGGCATAGGATTTTTGATAGGGGGTTATTTTTGGGCGTTATTTTTGGGGGTCATTTGATCCCTTATATGAGGAGGGATCAAATGACCCCCAAAAATAACCCCCAAAAATAACCCCCTATCAAAAATCCTATACCCCCTATTTTTTCCGAAGATCAGAACCGTTCATCTTGATCTCCACCCTGTAAACACCCGACCCACCAATTTTCAACCCGATCCCATGTGTTTTGCCCGTTCATCCATCCGACCCATATTTAACGGTTTCGCATGAACAGAACTTTTGCGAATGGTTGATGAACGGGCAAAACACATGGGATCGGGTTGAAAATTGGTGGGTCGGGTATTTAGAGTGTGGAGATCAAGATGAACGGTTCGGATCTTCCAAAAAAATGGGGGGCATAGGATTTTTGATAGGGGGTTATTTTTGGGGGTCATTTGATCCCTCCTCTATATGAGGAGGGATCAAATGACCCCCAAAAATAACCCCCAAAAATAACCCCCTATCAAAAATCGTATACCCCCAATTTTTTCCGAAGATCAGAACCGTTCATCTTGATCTCCACCTTCTAAATACCCGACCCACCAATTTTCAACCCGATCCCATGTGTTTTGCCCGTTCATCCATCCGACCCAAATTTAACGGTTTCGCATGAACAGAACTTTTGCGAATGGTTGATGAACGGGCAAAACACATGGGATCGGGTTGAAAATTGGTGGGTCGGGTATTTAGAGTGTGGAGATCAAGATGAACGGTTTGGATCTTCCGAAAAAAAGGGGTCATAGGATTTTTGATAGTGGGTTATTTTTGGGGGTTATTTTTGGGGGTCATTTGATCCCTCCTCTATATGAGGAGGGATCAAATGACCCCCAAAAATAACCCCCAAAAATAACCCCCTATCAAAAATCCTATGCCCCCCATTTTTCGGAAGATCCGAACCGTTCATCTTGATCTCCACACTCTAAATACCCGACCCACCAATTTTCAACCCGATCCCATGTGTTTGCCCGTTCATCCATCCGACCCAAATTTAACGGTTTCGCATGAACAGAACTTTTGCGAATGGTTGATGAACGGGCAAAACACATAGGATCGGGTTGAAAATTGGTGGGTCGGGTATTTAGAGTGTGGAGATCAAGATGAACAGTTCGGATCTTCCGAAAAAATGGGGGGCATAGGATTTTTGATAGGGGGTTATTTTTGGGGGTCATTTGATCCCTCCTCTTGTATATATTCTGAATATATAACCAAGCTTTTGAACATGACACTTGGTTATCATGGGTAGATATCATGGTTAATCCATCATGGTTATTAGAAAAATGCCCTGTAATAATCCATTTTGGTTATGCTATTTAGAAATTGCCAGTATTTTCGGATATTAGAAATTTCATATAACGAATTTTAATGATTCAGTTGGTTACCATTTGGAATGTAATATTCTTTTAACACTAAGTTTAAATGATTCAGTTGTACGTTGGCATTCTTTGACCAGCCTAAAGATTTTATCATTCACATTTGCTTCACACCAACATGCGAATGGTATGGAATTTGTTAGTATAAACTAATGTATTACATGCTTGATTTACAATCATTAATCACGCTCATACCATGCACTCAATTTAGGCATCGGTTGATAGTGACTTACCAGCCTCACAGAAAGGACAAGAACAACATAGCACTCTTACTGAGCCTATGATTAGTTCTTCACTACCAAGTGTTCGTCGCATTTCACCCTTGCGACAATGGCAACATAAAAGGAATCATAATGAAACAATTTTTGAACAAGATGATGACCATCAGCCAGGTTATTATCCACTTGACTGTGCCAAACATTTAATATACGCTAATGTATTTTAATTCTAATTAGTTTGGGTTTAATTTGGATAGGGCTTTAGCTCAACGCAGTAGGAGAGAACGAGAACGTGAACAAGAACAACGAAACATCTCTCACGCTCGGACTTCTGACAGTGTACTCTACCTCAAATAATACGAGCCGTGATAACTTCTCCGGTTGAACAAGAAGATGATGTCTCAGCCTCGCGTAACGATATGATTTTAGGACAAGTACCTGGACCATCTGTTAGGTTATTATTTATACAACTGTACATATAATTTTTTCTCCTCCCATGTATTTTATTTGTATTTATTTTTCGGTTTAATTTTGCTTAGGGCTTTAGCTCAACGCAAAAGGAGAGAACAAGAACAAGAACAACGAAACATATCTCATGCTCTGGCTTCTGACAATGTACTTGATATACCTCAAATAACACCAGCCGTGACAACTTCTCCGTTTAAACAAGAAGATGTTGTCTCAGCCTCGCGTAACGATATGATTTCTGGACAAGTTCCTGGACCATCTGTCAGGTCATTATCAACCTGACTGTACATATAATCTTTTCTCATCCCATATATTTTATTTGTGTTTATTTTTGTGTTTAAATTTGGATAGGGCTTTAGCTCAACGCAATAGGAGAGAACGAGAACGTGAACAAGAACAACGAAACATATCTCACGCTCTGACTTCTGACGGTGTACTTGATATACCTCAAATAACACCAGCCGTGACAACTTCTCTGGTTGAACAAGAAGATGTTGTCTCAGCCTCGTGTACCGATATGATTTCCGGACAAGTTCCTGGACCATCTGTCAGGTCATTATCAACCCGACTGTACATATAATCTTTTCTCCTCCCATGTATTTTATTTGTGTTTATTTTTGTGTTTAAATTTGGTTAGGGCTTTAGCTCAACACAAAAGGAGAGAACGAGAACGTGAACAAGAACAACGAAACATATCTCACGCTCTGACTTCTGATGGTGTTCTTGATATACCTCAAATAACACCAGCCATGACAACTTCTCCGGTCGAACAAGAAGATGCTGTCTTAGCCTCGCGTAACGATATGATTTTAGGACAAGTTCCTGGACCATCTGTCAGGTCATTATCAACACGACTGTACATAAAATCTTTTCTCCTCCCATGTATTTTATTTGTGTTTATTTTTGTGTTTAAATTTGGATAAGGCTTTAGCTCAACGCAAAAGGAGAGAACGAGAAAAAATACAAGGAAACACATCTCGATATATGACTCCTACCAGTATACTTGATATGCCTCAAAGCACATATGCAGTACCAACTTCTCCTGTTGAACATGAAGGTATTGTCTTATCCTCGCATAACGATACGATATGTGCTGAAGATGATGAACCATCTATCAGGTTATTATTCATAAAATCTAATCTACTTTACTATAACTTAATTTTATTTAATTATGGTTTTATTTTGGCTAGGTGTTTAGCTCAATGTCAAAGGAGGGAACGAGAAAAAGCTCAACGAAACATATCTCGATATATGACTCCTATCTGTATACCTCAAATAACACCTGGATTAACAACTTCTCCAGTTGAACAAGAAGACGATGGATCATCCTTGATCTTCCGATGTCGGTCAACTCAGCATGGCTCTGGTCCACCAACTCAGGTTGATTTTGGTCGGCATTAGATTGGATTAATGAACATTCCATGCCCTCATTGTGCAGCCTTACACTGGTTGGATGAACAGTTGTCGAAGTCAACTTTGAGAACACATGTTTTTGGAACATGTTGTTTGCAAGGAAAAGTAAAATTGCCGAAACTTAATGAACCCCCTCCAGCACTTCGAGAATTATATGATGGTGACAGTGAGGTATCAAAATCATTTCGAATGTATACTCGGGAGTATAATGCAGTTAATGCATTTACCAGCCTTGGTGTAACAATGGATCAAAGATTGATTACTGGCAGAGGCCTGAACATATTTACTATTCATTTTGAATTACTCCATCGAACAGGATCACTTCTGCCCCAACCAGATCAAACAGCAAGTTATTGTCAACTTTACATATATGATCTGGATTCTGCTATGGAGTTCCGAAGTAATAGAAATCCACATTTGAGCAAGGATGTCTTACAAATTATTCAAAATTGTCTATCGGGTATAAATCCATTTATCAAACTATATTGTCAGGCGTATTCTGTTTTATCTCAAGCAAATTTATGTGGTCATAATCTTCCTGTATATCTGCATTACAATTCAAATAAGGATCGTCGCCGATATAAGCTCCCAACCATAGATGCGATTGCGGTTATTTTACCTGGAGATGGCTATCGACCTTCCGGGATGCGAGGTATAATTTTACATCTTCGAGGAAATCATCAATTAATGCAAAATAATGAGGCTCATCCTGCATACTTACCATTACACTACGTATTATTATTTCCTGATGGTCAACTTGGATGGGAACCTGAGTTGAAGCAGTGGGATCCAGTTCAAAACATATCTTCAAGTAGACGCCTTACCATGTGTGAGTTTTATAGCTATCATCTGTTTGAAAGACAGAACGAGTATTCTTCAATTTTGAGAGCGGGAAAATTATTCCAAGAGTTCATAGTTGATGCTTGGGTAGTAATTGAGCAACATCGTTTGACATTCATCAAACTTAATCAACGAAAATTCCGCTCAGAGCTCTATCAAGGTCTTGCAGATATCGATGCATATGCCAGATATGACCAAATTGGACAGCGCATGATACTTCCATCATCTTTCACTGGCTGTGCACGTCACATGTTTGAAATATTTCAATACTCACTGGCTATCACACGTTATAACCAGCACCTGGATATTTTCTTACCATGACTACAAATTCAAAGTGGCCAGAAATTACTTCGGCTCTACTGCCCAATCAAAAGGCTACCGACTGTCCAGATTTAGTCGCACGTGTATTTGAGTTAAAAAGAAAGGCTTTGATGAAGGAGATTGATGGTAATAATGTATTTAGAAAGAAAGTAGCACATGTATTTATAATTGAATTTCAGAAACGAGGTCTTTCACATATGCATGCTCTTTTCTTTCTTCGTGGTCCCGATAAGATTCATACATGTGATCAAGTGGATAGAATTGTTTGTGCTGAATTTCCTGATCCTGCTCAAGATCCTCCATTATTCGATACTGTGTCAAAATGTATGGTACCTGGACCATGTGGTGCTCGAAATCCAAATGCTTCATGTAGGAAAATGGTAAGTGTACTAAGAAATACCCTCGAAATTATGCAGATGCAACAACCATGGATCGTGATGGATATCCTATTTATCGTCGTCGTAGTAATGTGCATCTATATACTGTAAGGGGGAATCAGGTTGATAACCGATATGTTGTGCCGCAAAACAGGTATCTCTCAAGGCGCTTTAACTGCCACATTAATGTCGAAGTTTGTACTGGGGTAAGATGTGTGAAGTACATTCATAAGTATATTTATAAAGGTCATGACCGGACCACAATGGTGTTGGGCGCAGTAAATGAGATCCAACAATACCTTGATGCAAGATATATTGGACCACCTGAGGCAGCTTGGTGAATATTTGAGCATCCTTTGCATCAAGAGATTTCGTCAGTTCAAAGATTGATACTTCATTTACCAAGGCAACACCGTGTTATTTTTGATCCAGATGAAGATGTAAATGCAATAAGGTCTAGGGCTGAAAATGATACGACAACTTTGACTGAGTTTTTTACATGTTGCGCTTTACATGAGTCTGCACATGATCTCACATATCAAGAATTTCCTCAAAAGTTTGTGTGGCATTCGTCAACAAAGGTCTGGACTCCAAGACAATCTGGATATGCAATTGGCAGAATGTATTTTGCATCCCCTAATTCTGGTGAGAGATTTTATTTACAGTTGCTACTAACAGTTGTTAAAGGGCCAACATCATGGGAAAATTTGCGCACATTCAATACTATCGAGTACCCTACATTCAAAGCAATATGTATTACAAGAGGTCTTCTTGAAGATGATTCCGAGTGGAGACAATGTCTTTCCGAGGCTTCAATTATGAAAACAGGATATCAATTACGAAGACTGTTCTGTATTATTCCTATCGAATGTTCACCGATCGACCCCCTAGCACTATGGAATGAATTTTCAATGCACATTTGTGATAATCTTCCACATAAATTACAAACTTTATTCGCAATTTCTACCCCAACTCAATGCCAACTTGAAGATTATGGATTATTCCTTATCAATGAATTGCTTGAGGAGTACGGTAAGTGTCTATCTGACTTTCCACCAATGCCACTTCCTGCTGGAGATTGGAATGCAATTGTTGGCAATAGATTGTTGTATGAACATCAGGAACTTATAAATAAAGCTAAACAAATGGATGCTCAAAAAGACATTGATTGCCTCAATGATGCACAACACAATGCTTACTCGGCAATTAATTCATCTGTATTTGAAAATAAAGGTATTACATTCTTCTTGAGCGGGGTGCTGGAACTGGAAAGACTTTTTTGTACAATGCACTAGCAACATTGTTGCGTAGTCTTGGAAATATAGTTATCACCGTCACATCATCCGGTATTGCATCATTGCTGCTTAGCGGAGGCCGGACTGCACATTCCACATTTCGTATCCCGTTAGATGTGCATGATAATTCAATTTGTAATTTTAGCAAGCAATCTATGCAAGCTCAATTATTTAGAAAAACAAAACTTATAATATGGGATGAAGTACCTATGCAACATCGGCACCGTGTTGAGGCAGTGGATCGATCATTACAAGATATTTGTGATAACACCAGAGCAGTTGGTGGTATTACTGTTGTTCTTGGTGGGGATTTCCGACACATCTTGTCCGTCATACCAAGGGGGTTTGAGAATAAATTGTTGGTGCCTTATTGAGACGATCTGTATTATGGTGCTCTGTACAAGTTTTGATCTTGGATCAAAATATGCGGTTAAATAACTCATATGTTGAGAATGCAAATTTTGCAAATTTTATTTTGGAGGTATTTTATTTCATGCCTAATTTAATTTTACTTACTATTTTTATCTTAGCCATTCCTTAACTTAAATTTTATCTATATATGTATTAGGTTGGTACAAGTCCTACAGAAGTGGTAGAACTTCCTTCTCATATATTCAGGTGCAAGGATTTAAACGAGTTATTTCTTCGAATTTATCCGCAACTTGATATTGAGGGTGCAGTGACTCTGGCATACCTTACTGAACGAATAATTCTGTCTGCACGGAATGATGATGTTGCTTTTATAAATGCTACTGCATTACACATATTTCCAGGACAAAAGATTACGTATCTAGCTGCAGACAGCTTGTCTGAAAATGAAGAAACAGACCCAACCATTATAAATCGATATCCAACTGAGTACATAAACTCTTTGGATCTTCCTGGGTTGCTACAATTTAAACTTGATCTTAAGGTGGGTTGTCCTATTATTTTATTACGAAATATTGCACCTAAAGACGGGCTCTGCAATGGCACTCGCTTGATGGTTGTCAGATGTGCATCACGTGTCATTGAAGCTCAAATTTTAAATGGAGATAAAGCCGATAGTTTTGTGTTTATTCCAAGAATATCTTTATCACCATCGGCTACAACATTACCATTTCATATGACAAGACAGCAGTTTCCTGTCCGTGTAACTTATGCCATGACAATTAATAAAGCCCAGGGACAATCTGTAAAGTTCGTTGGAGTTAATTTACAGACCCCAGTTTTTAGTGATGGACATCTGTATGTGGAACTTTCATGGTGCACATTTTTTGATCGTGTATGCGTCCTTCTTCCAGCCGCTTCAAATAAAACATTAAACATCGTTTATCCAGATGTTTTGCTATGAATTCCAATATATGATTAATATTGTAAGTTAGTTTTTTAAATTTTTTCTGTAAATAGTTCTATGTATTTTATTCATTTAGTCATTCTTTAAAAAATTAATTATCGACTGTTGTCTACCATACAGGTACACCATTATCATACAACCCGTAGCTGCATAATGTGGATTGGCATCACTATATATGGCAATGTAATAAATTTTTAACTTCAGTAAAAATCATTTTTTGCCTTATTATTTCTTTCAATATGAATCTTTCAATATGAATGGTTAGCCAAAATATTTGTTTGTATTTTTATATACAGGTGGATGCAGATTTGTATAAAACTGTAAGTCTTTATCATACCTTTTTACTATATATTTTATTTCATTTCATTTGATTTCTTAATATTTTTTTGTTCTTATAGGTTGTGTTACTTGCTCAAAATAATATAGCTGTCAAGTTGCGTGATTATATAAGAATTTGGTGGGACAAGGTATGTTGACCAATAAATAAGTTATCATTTTCATATTAAGACTTTTTAAGTTAGTAAATTATTATTATTATTATTTTCAGCAAGATGCAAAAAGAATTGTAGATGCACAGGTGACAGGGAATATTGATGCACTAGAAAATGTGTTATGGAGGTAATGTAAAAAATATCAGAATTTTATTCCCATAATATCATTTTTATTGAATATCAACATATGTTTGTGTTATAGAATTGGAAGTTAGTTCTTAAGGAGCTTGATTGGGTCCATAAAGCACATCCACCTATGCTCCCCCCGCATAAGGTAAAAACGTTTTAAGTTTAAATTATTAATATTATCACATATTTCTTTATTTCTCTAACCAATTTATGTTTGTAATTTACCTAGGTTATTGTGCATCCAGATGACACACGATGTTTGATTGAGATTGACACGCATTCCTTTTATAATGTAATGACGAGGAAGTTTCCTGTTGAACCATGATGGATTGTGTATTAACAGCTTTGATGTAACAGATGTATTTTTGATGTAACAAATGTAAATATTATTATGGTGCTACTTGGCTTAGACTAATAGAACTGGATCTACATTACTTTTGTGTAACATTATTAAGGTGCTAGTTTTTGACATTAGAAATGTAAATTTTAATAGTTGCTTGCATGGTGTTTTTACTTCACCAATTTCAATTATTTTCATGGTTGGATGTGATTGGGGGGAACGTGATGACATGGCTAATGCACATAATCTGATCAATACTGCCAACTTCCGCACTCCTAGGTTTTGGTGACATGGCTAACTTTTACGTCCATCTCTATTTTTCTGTTTGTTCATGTATCTTAATACTGTAACATTTTTAGCTCCCATCTTTATAGAATATTTTGTCTAAAAAATGTGGGGTAAAATGCAACTAAATTTACAAAAAAATTTAGAAACAAACTACATATTGGAGGACTAACATTTTTGTCAGTGAGTAAAAATTTTGTGAGTAATTAAACAATGTGAGAACTAAAATCTCTTGAGGGGACCTAAGTTTTGGGGAACTAAGACTTTGATTGGGGAACTAATATTTTGTGGGGGGGATTTCTAAAATGAATCATTTACACAATTTCAGGGGAACTAAGATTTTGAGGGTGGAATATCTAAAATGAATCGTGCCCACATTTTCGGGGGAACTAAGATTTTGAGGGGAAATATCTAAATTGAAACGTGCCTTACGGGCACGGGTATATACTAGTATATATATATAGTATGTATGTATGTATGTATGTATGTATGTGTGTGTGTATATATATATGATTTTGAATTGTTTTCCCTCATTCGTTTCTCTCTCTTAATTTTCTTAGAGAGAGAAGCTCCGGGGTGTTAGGGCATGGTTCTTACCGATGGCCGCTTCCGCGGCTAGCTCCGGTGGCTCGTCGGGGGTTTAGCCGAGCCTCTGTTCGTATAGGTGTAGATTGGTGGTGTAATCCGGTTGCTGTGCACCGTTTCGAATCACCGAAGATCTTCGTTTCGAGTCGATTCATCTTCGATTCGATTCGAGTGTATATTCTGAAGATCGGAAGAGGATTCAGCCTTGATTTGGTTGCTGGGAGTCGGATCTTGCTGCTTGAGAGCTGATTCGGCTGTTTGAATCGGGATCTCGTCGGAGATCCTGATCCGGTGGTGAGTCTCTTCATCGCTTCAACTGAGATCTAATTCGAGATTTGCTATTTTACTTGCTTTCTTGATAGATCTAACTCTGATTCCTTCTTGTTGAGAAACTGGTACAGAGATATCGGTCGATAGATTCGAGTTAGTTGGCGGTCTATTTGATCTTGAAGCTGAGGATCAGGCGGCAACGATCTCTATCGGACGGATCGAGAACTCAGGTGGAGTTCTCAATCCGGCGGTGAGTGATCCTATTACTTCTCTTCTCTTTTTATCCTAGATTCAAGATCTGATCTGCTGTTTGGTCTGATCTCCGGTATGGATGATTCTAATCCTGGTCTCGATAGAGCGACTACCGCCGATAATGCGGGGGATTGGCATACTGCTAACAAGAGGAAGGCTCACAATGTTGCTTTCAAGGGGAAGGGTGTTAGAGGCGAATACAGGCCTCGTGTGCAGAATGCTCAGGTGAAAGATAATGGACCTCTGAAGGAAGGTGCTAATGTCTCAGGGAGCAGGAAAATGTTTGAAAGGAGAATGATGAGGCCTTCATTTGAGATCAAGATCAATCCACTTGAGGCAAAGCAATCGTGGCTGGAAGTCTGTATAAACAAGCGGAAGATAGCTGATGCTTTGGAAATGAGCTACGTCCCGCCCGTTCTTGATGACACAGGGGTGTCTATTGCTGTTCTATCGCAAGAGATTATTGATGAAGCAGCAAGCAACTGGGAGAACACGTTAGTTGCTTACGTGCTTGGCGATGTTCCATTCTATAGCCAGATGAAAGCTTGGGCTACCAGATCCTGTAAGAAACAAGGTATGACGATCTTCTCCAAAGAAAACGACTTCTTCTTCTTCCGCTTCAAGGACAAGGTTGATAGTGACGCTATGCGTATGGGGGGCCTTGAATGTTCGATGGATGCCTCGTTGTGATTCAGCGTTGGGCTCTGGATATGGGGTTTGACAGGGATATATTGTCCTCTGCCCCTTTGTGGGTTCAGCTTCCCAATCTCCCGCTGAAATTCTGGTCATTGAAAATTTTGAATATTATAACTAGTGTGCTCGGATCTCCTATCTGTTTAGATAGAGCTACGGCCACTATGGAGAGGATGACCTATGCGCGTTGCTTGGTTGAGATCTCGGCGGAGCAAGAGCTCCCTCTGGTCGTGACTGTTCAGGTTGAAGATGGAGAATTCTTCGAAGTAGAGGTCAGGTATGAAGGGATGCCCCCATGGTGTGTCAAATGCAAGTGCTTCGGGCATCTCGTTCAACAGTGCTCGTCTAAAGCTGGAGCTGTGAGAGATGGTGCTGAGCAACTTGCCAGTAAGGATGCTGCTAATGGCTTTAAGGGAGCTGGAGACTCGTGTGAGGTACTGGAAGCTATGAATACTATAGGCTATGGTAAAGTAAGTACTCCTCCGATACATTCGATCTCTTCATCTTCGAGTGTAGCTGGTAAAAGCAATGAGTCGGGGGTTCAAGCTGGCATAAATTGTAATGATTTTAATGTCACAGAAGCTGTTGGTTATTATACTAATGTTGCGGAGATTTGTATAGAGGGGAGGGATGATGTGGTTTGTAATTCTAATGATGGGGGGGGGTTGTAATGTCGATGCTAAAGAGCCCAGTGGGGCTTGTAGGGCTGATGTTGCAGCTAAGGGGCCTGGTGAGGCATGTAACGTGGGCGGAGACTGTAAAAAAACCACCAATGTCGATGCTGAAGTAAGGGCATGTAAGGCTGATGTAGCAGTCAAGGTGCCTGGTGAGGCTTGTAATATAGGGGGTGATGAGGTTTGTAATGGGAGGGTGCGTACTGCTGGGTTAATTGCTTCAGAGATGCGGGCTGTGCCCCGCTGCAGTACAGTTTGTAATAGGGGAGGGGGACCGAAGACGTGGAACGAAAAATCCCAAACAAGCAGCTGGAGGACAGTAGTAATGAGAGTAGCAGTAGAAGCATATGTAAAGGCAACAATAATGTGAAGGGGCTTGTAAATACGAAGATGCCCCAAGAAAAAGAGATGTATGGCAAGGATGGTGAGATAGCTGAGCCTAGCATTTGGGGGGCGGATGAAGGCCAGTGTAATAGGGAATCTCTTGTACACAATATTAATAATAAAGGGGGGATGGGTTGGGGGTCGGAATGGGGATGGGTGTGGGGGCGTACAACGCAGGGCCCTCTCTCGCCTAGCTCCAGCTCTAGGAAGACGATCCCAAATGCCACAGCCATAGCAAATGACGTTAACCCCTTTAACGTGTTGGGATTCGATAGTAATCCCCGTAGGGAGGCTCATTACTCGATAGCGCAGGGGATGCCATGGACTCCGATAATGAGCCAATTGACATGACTATAATTAATGAAGATTGGTTTGTCGAACAGGAGGAAATGAGACAGAGTAGTAAGGGTCGGAAAAAACCAAATCAACACAAAGTGTGGGGCAGTTTCGCTAAAGGGTACTCGTAAGAGTTCTAGAATTAATAGGGATGTTGAGCATCCCTCTTCCGCTAACTCCGTCCAATGACCCTCTTCATTTGGAATACTCGGGGCCTAAATAACGTCACTAGACA
Organism: Scilla litardierei; assembly: GCA_030789695.1. Taxonomy (NCBI): domain Eukaryota; kingdom Viridiplantae; phylum Streptophyta; class Magnoliopsida; order Asparagales; family Asparagaceae; genus Scilla; species Scilla litardierei. Next base: position 97,282,477 of record CM061135.1, on the reverse strand, counting down.
TATGGAGCTTAAAGACATTTTTCGGAAATATGCACCCTCGTTGGTTGGGCTTCTTGAAACCAAGGTTATTGAGAATAATGCTCAGAGAATTGCCAAGTGTTTCCCGAAGAATTGGTTAACTATTGAGAATCGGAGTGCTCACCGTAACGGACGCATTGTTATCATTTATGATCCTGAGATATGGAAGTGTGATGTCGATGATATGTCAGCCCAACATATCTCTTTGAAATGTAGAAATGTTTCAGGCTTTGCTATGGTTGTGTCCGTGGTTTATGCGTCCAACTCCTATCAAGAGCGTAGAACCCTTTGGGATAATATTGTCACCAGCGCCAGCAATTATAATAACTCCCCTTGGATCATTGGGGGGACTTCAATTGCGTCAGATACACTACAGATAAGGTTGGGGGTCGGATGATTGATGGGCGTATGGTGGAGGAGTTCAATGATTGCATTAATAACAGTGCTCTCATGGAACTCAAGACTGTTGGCAATACTATGAGTTGGAATAATCGTAATATTAGGCAGCGCCGTATCGCTGCCACTCTTGACCGGTCGTTTTGCAATAGTGCCTGGATTGACACTCTCACGTCCTCTTACCGTGAATACATCGCTGGGGGTACTAGTTACCATTCCATTCTTATTATCCATACCCATCGGAATGGGGGGACTGATTCTAAGCCGTTCAAATTTTTTAATGCCTGGCATCGCAGTACTGAGTATATTAATGTGTTGAAGGAGCATTGGCAAATCAGAGTCGATGGTTGTCCTATGATACGTCTTGTTGCCAAACTTAAGAATTTGAAAAGTGGGCTTAAGGTGTTTGGAGCGGCTTTTAAAGATGCAAATGATGTGTCTAAATACCGGTCTGATCTTGCTGCTATACATGATAACCATACTCTGGATTCCTGTGTTGAGCTTCAGAGGAAAGAGAGTATCTTAATAAATCAGCTTGCTGAAGCTATTGATATTGAAGAATCCAATCTTAAGCAGAAAATTCGGCAAAATTGGTTGAGCCTTGGGGATCATAACTCCCAATTCTTCTACACTGCTATGAGAGCTAGACAAAGCCACAATAATCTCGGTCACATAATCTCTATTGATGGCTCTCGCAAAAATTCCATTGTTATGCTCAAATTTGATGCCCCTAAGTTTTATTCTAGACTTTATAATCAGAATGATTATTGGAGGGTCTTTCCTCGTTTTACCACCAAAAGAATTCTTACTAAAGTGGCTGTTGATTGGGTTGAAAGACCTGTGTTAGTTGAAGAGGTTAAAAATGTTGTCTTTCAAATGGGGCATGATAAAGCCCCTAGTCCTGAAGGATTCAATGGTTTCTTTTATCAGAATGCGTGGGATATCATTGGTAGGGATGTCACCGTCGCTATTCTTAACTTTTTCAAATCTGGTAAGATATATCGTCAGGTCAACCATACCTTCTTAACACTCATTCCTAAGAATGGCAATGCTTCTGGGCTTGGTGATTACAGGCCCATCTCTTGTTGTAATGTTTTGTACAAAAGTATCAGCAAGATCCTTTGCAATCGATTGAAAAAGCAGTTATTGAGCTTATATCGCCTAATCAAGCAGCCTTCATTCAGGACCGTTTGCTTGCTGACTATGCTTTGCTTGCTCATGAACATATTAGGGATTTTAACAATCTCATGGGGGCTCGGGCATGTCTCAAGTTGGATTTGAGGAAAGCATTCGATAGTGTAAATAGAGAATTCGTCTATTTTATGCTTCACCAAATGGGTTCAAGCACAAATTTATCAGCTGGATATGTGAATGTATCTCTACTCCTTCTTTCTTGGTTATGATTAATGGCTCCCCTTATGGTATGTTTCACTCTAATAGGGGGCTGAGACAGGGAGATCCCATATCCCCTTATCTCTTTGTGATTGTTATGGAGGCTTTTTCCTTGCTTATGGCTAAGGCCAATGCCACGCACAGTATTATACCTACGAAAAGAGTTGGGGCTGTCACTCATCTTCTTTTTGCGGATGACTTGTTGGTATTTTGTCATGCTAATGCTATTTCCTTTAATGGGCTGAGAAACCTTCTCTCTACTTTCAAATCCTATACTGGGCTTGAGGTCAACTGGGGTAAAAGTGCTGGCATATTTAGCAAAGGCGTCAGGGGTCCTGGCAGTCTGGCTGATATCTTGGGTATCAAAAGGGTACAATCCCTCTCCATGTACTTGGGTCTTCCGCTATCTACGAAGTATCCCAATGCTTCTATGTATGGCCGGCTGATTGATAGATGTAAGAGCAGGTTACAGGGGTGGTCCTCATCCTTATTATCCATTGCTGGGTGTATTGAACTTGTTAAATCAGTTATATATGGCATGGTTGGGTTTTGGATGCAAGCCTTCTGTATTCCTAAGTCAGTCATGCGCTCTATTACATCTATATACAGAAAATTCATTTGGGGGAGAAACCATCTTTGGGCTTGGGATGACATACAAACAAGAGGGGGGTGGGGATCAGGAGTTTTTATGAATTGAATAATGCCTATGGTATTAAGATGACTTGGCGTATGCTTACATACAGGGGGTCTGGGCTTCCTATATGAGAAGCCATTATATGAGCAATACGGGGTTGTTTCAAGCTAAGGCACATCCTATGCAATCTGGGACTTGGAAATTTATCCTGCACTGTCGCGAGTTCACTAAAAAGCTTACTAAACACAATGTCAGAGATGGGTCTTCTACTCTATTCTGGTATTATAATTGGCTTCCTTGTGGTCCTCTTTGTGATGCTTATGAAGTTCATGTGGGGGAGGAGGGAAAGATGGTTAGTGATTACGGGTCTGATGAGAGATGGGTGGCTAACAACAGTCTTCTTCTTGTTCGGCACATTATTGATGCGGTAACTTTGACTTCTGGCGATAATTCTTGGTCATGGGTTTCCAGGTCCCCTTCTCTTCGGGATACTTGGGAAGGGTCTAGGGCCATAAAGCCCCTCTTTCCCTATCACAAGGTGGTCTGGTTTCAGGGTCATATCCCCAAGATGGCGATCACATTACTGCGAGCTTTCCACGGGAAATTACGGACCCGTGATAAGCTCGTCCAATGGGGAGTGCCTACTTCTCCTTTTTATGTCCTATGTTCTGATAATGTTCATGAAAATATGGATCATATCTTTTTTGAGAGTAGTTATACTAATTACCTCCTTTGCATGAGCTTTCTTAAAATGTGGGTCAGTTCTACTTTACCGCCATCACTTGCAGGGATGGGTGATTTGATACTCTCTCGCTTTCATAGGAAGTGCAATATATGACGTTTGGCCCAGACTGTTCTAGCTGTGATGATTTGGCACATATGGAGAGAGAGAGAAACAAGAGAATCTTTGAAGGTAGTGGGCAGATGCAGACTCTTCTTTTCGAAGGCATAGCTGATGATGTCAGAATTGCCTTGAGGCATGTGGAATGGGATCATGATGAGGATATTGCTCCCCCGTCAAATTGGGGGTTATTAGGCTAGGTTGTTTTTCCATGTAATTCTTTGTATTCTATCTGGCTCTTGGGATAGCAGAAGGTGTTGAGTATTGGTGGGGGTGACGGTGCATGTGCCCTTGCCCCGCTTTACAAACATCCTTCTTCCATCTAAGAGTCCTGTATTTTTTCATGAGATTCAATAAAGAAGCAAATAATATTCTCCATATATATATATATATATATATATATATATATATATATATATATATATATATGTTAACCCCTTCGGACCTCTTGCGAGTGATGGGATTACGGATCCTCATCTATCCTCAGAGAGTGAACTGGAAGATATGACCATGGTCAATGAGGCATGGTATATTGAGCAAGAATTGCTCTCTAAAAACAGCAAAGATAGGAAAAGTGATAGTCTGAAAAAAGGGCTCAGGCCTAAGGCTGTTAGGAAGAGTGATAGACTCAAAGGAGGCACTGTGATACCTCCCCCCTCTAACTAATTATGGTTTTGCTTGTTTGGAACACGCGCGAGCTTAATAGCATTGTGAGAAGGAATGATCTTAAGGCGCGTCTCCGTAAACACAACCCCTCCCTTGTTGGCTTATTGGTGACGAAAGTGACTGAAGCGAACGCCCTTAGAATTGCTAAGTGCTTCCCGAAAAATTGGTCCATGTTGGATAATCGTAGTTTTCACAAGAATGGGCGTATTGTTGTTGTTTATAATTCGGAGGTTTGGCGTTGTGTCGTCGATTCCATTTCTGCTCAACACATCACCACAGTTTGCTCTAATGCTGCGGGGTTTATTGTGAGAATTTCCCTCATCTATGCCTCCAATAGCGCTCAGGAGAGGAGGGGGCTTTGGGACTCCATCATCTCTGATGCTTCTAAATACATTAATGCCCCTTGGTTGATAAGTGGCGACTTTAACTGTGTTAGATACTCTGCGGATAAAGTTGGCGGTAGGCCTATTGCCAGAAGCATGGTGGATGAATTTAATAGCTGTATTGATGCTTGCAATCTTATTGAGCTCAAGTCGGTTGGTAATCCGTTGAGTTGGTCCAATAGGAGCATCGGAGATTCTCGCATTAGTGCCTCTCTTGATCGTACGCTATGCAATTGTAGTTGGATGGATAAACTCCCTGCTTCTTACTATGAATTCACTGCTTGTGGGTCCAGTGACCATGCTTCTATGATTATTCATCTTCATTCCAAAGAGGGATCCGACCCTAAACCTTTCAAGTTCTTCAACTCTTGGGTTCGTCTCCCTGATTATCAAAATGTTTTGAGCAGATACTGGCATACTGATGTGGTTGGGTGCCCTATGATTAGGTTGGTTGCCAAACTTAAAAATCTTAAGCAGGGGCTAAAAATATTTGGCACTGGGTTCATGGATACCAATGGGGTTGGAAAATGCCGGGATAAACTTTCCCAGCTGCAAAATGACCCCGAACTGGCTTTCAATATTGATAAGCAGAACAGTGAGCGGGTTCTTATTAATCAATTAGCTGATGCTATTGATATTGAAGAATCCAACCTAAGGCAAAAAAGCAGGCAAAATTGGTTGCACCTTGGGGATCGTAATTCCCGCTTTTTCTACACCGCTATGAAGGCTCGCCAATGCCATAACAGTCTGGAACATCTTGTCTATGCTGATGGTTCTCAGGATGATAGTATTAGAAAGATTAAAATTGTGGCCCTACTTTTTACTCCAAGCTCTATAATCAGGAAGACTATTGGAGAGTCTTCCCTCGTCTCACTACTAAGAGAATCCTTACGAATAAAGCAGCCTCTTGGGTTGAACGGCCCGTGCTTGATGATGAGATTAAGAGTGCTGTTTTTCAGATTGGTGGTGATAAGGCCCCCGGGCCTGATGGGTTTAACAGATTCTTTTTTCATAATTCCTGGGATGTAGTTGGGGGGGATATCACCAAGGCTGTTGGGTCCTTTTTTCGCTCTGGCAGGATTCTCAAGCAGATAAATCACACTTTTTTGACGCTTATCCCTAAAAGCTCTAATGCTACGAATTTGGGTGATTACAGGCCTATCTCCTGTTGCAATGTCCTCTATAAGATCATCATCAAGATTCTATGTAATAGATTGAAGAAAGCTGTTATTGAGCTCATATCCCCTAATCAAGCGACCTTTCTTGAGGATCGGCTGTTGGCTGATAGTGCTTTGCTTGCTCATGAACACATTCGGGACTTCAATAACCCCATGGGGAGCCGTGCTTGTTTAAAATTAGATCTCCGTAAAGCTTTCGACATCGTTAATAGAGAATTCATTTTCTTTGTTGCATTAGATGGGCTTCAGACACAAGTTTATTGGGTGGATTGGTGAATGCATCTCTATTCCTTCCTTCTCTGTTATGGTCAATGGCTCTCCGTTTGGTATGTTTCAATCTAATAGAGGGCTCAGGCAAGGCGATCCTCTATCTCCCTATCTTTTTGTGGTTGTTATGGAGGCTTTCTCCCTGCTTATGGCCAAAGCTACTGCTAGTCATAGTATTCTGCCCATGAAAAGGGTTGGGGCGATTACGCATCTTTTGTTTGCTGATGATCTATTGGTCTTCTGTCGTGCCAATACCAAATCTCTTGAAGGGTTGAAGGATCTTCTTTGCACTTTTAGAAATTTTACTGGGTTGGAGGTTAATTGGAGTAAAAGCGCGGGCATTTTTAGCAAGGGTACAAAGGGCCCTGCTAGGATTGCTGATATTTTGGGTATTAGGCGTGTGCAGGCCCTTACCACTTATTTGGGGCTCCCCCTCTCTTCCAAATACCCTAAAGCATCTATGTATGCCAAGTTGATTGATAGATGCAAAAGTAGATTGCAAGGGTGGACCTCCTCTCTCCTCTCTATATCTGGGTGTATTGAGCTTGTCAGATCTGTTATCTATGGCATGGTCGCTTTCTGGATGCAAGCCTTTTGCATTCCCAAGTCTGTTCTGAATACTCTTAATGTAATGTGCCGGAAATTTATTTGGGGGTCGTCCAATGTCTGGGCTTGGGAGGACCTTTGTGTCCCTAAACAGGAGGGAGGAGTGGGTCTTCAACGCTTCTATGATCTTAATAGGGCCTATGGGGTCAAGTTAACTTGGCGTATGCTGACCCATCAGGGCGCTTGGGCCTCTTACATGAGGAATCATTATCTGGGAAGAACTGGGTTCTTTGTGGCTAAAGCTTGTGCTATGCAATCTGGGTCTTGGAAATTCATGCTCCGTTGTCGGGACATTACAAAAAGCTCACTAAACGCATGGTCAGGGATGGGGAATCTACTTTGTTTTGGTATGATAATTGGCTTCCTTGTGGTCCCCTTGGAGACTCCTATGAGGTCCCAACTGGGGAGGAGAAGTATACTATTAGTGATTACTGGACTGAGGGTAAATGGGTGGAAGGCAGCTCTCTCATTCATGTCCGCCACCTCCTTGGCGGGGTGGTCTTGACCAGGGGCAATGACTCTTGGTCCTGGGTTTCCAATTCTCCTTCCCTTCGCAGTGCATGGGATGGATCTCGGGCTATTAGGCCTCTTTTTCCCTATTACAAGGTGGTCTGGTTCCAGGGGCATATCCCCAAGATGGCAATCACTTTACTACGAGCTTTTCATGGGAAGCTTCTCACCCGTGACAAGCTCGTAAAATGGTGAGTGCCTACTTCCCCCTTTTGTGTTTTATGCTCTGATAGTATTCAGGAAGATAGGGATCATATATTTTTTGAGTGCAGCTATACTAAATACATTCTTTACAGGAGATTTCTTAAACTTGGGGTATCCTCCACTTTGCCTACTACTCTTATTGGAATAGGCGATCTGATTCTGGCCCAATTTCATAAGAAGAGCAATGTGGGGAGGCTGGTCAGGACGGTACTTGCTGCTTTGACTTGGCACATATGGAAAGAGAGGAACATGAGAATCTTTGAGGGCGCTAGTCAGATTCATACTCAGTTATTTGAGAACATTGTTGATGACGTCAGAATTGCTTTACGACATGTGGATTGGGATCAGGATGCTGATGGAGCCCCCCTTCAAATTGGGGGCTGATAGACTAGGCTGATTGTACATGTATTTTGTTTTCTATTTTGACCTACGGTTAGTGGGAGGTGCTTAGTATTGGTGGGGTAATGGCGCCTGTGCCCTTATCCTGCTCTACTAACATCCTTCTTCTAGCCGGGAGTGTCTTGTACTTTTCCGTTATATCAATAAAGACGCAAAGCATATTCTCCAATATATATATATATATATATATATATATATATATATATATATATATATATATATAGAGGCCTCATATATATATGTACTAGTCATTACCCGTGCCCATCGGGCACGGTTTATTTAATGGCTGAGTTTTTTCCCTCCACAAATTTCAAGTTCCCCCAAATTTCAAGTTTTCCCACAAAATTTCAAGTTTTCCCCCAAAATTGTCACGTATGACAAAGCTTTGTCCTAGTATGATAAAATTCAAAATCTTCAAAGGACTGGAAAAAAATGGTCGGGAAGGGGGTGTGAAGAATAAAAGGTGTGGGTGTGTGTGTGTGGAGGGTACAGGGGCAAAAATGCAAAACCCGGGGTTGTAGTGCAAAATTCCCTACATCTTCTCTTATCTCTAAAAATCTCATCACAAAATTCTCCACCTCTTCTCTTATCTCTCAAAATCTCATCACTTGTCCAATTTCTCTTGTCCAATTTCTCTTATCCAATTTCTCTTGATAACATCCCTATTTTATAGAATAGATATGTATATGTGTATATGTATATGTTTATGTATATGTATATATGTATATGTATATGTATATGTATATGTATATATATATGTATATGTATATGTATATGTATATGTATATGTATATGTATATGTATATGTATATTTATATTTATATATATATATGTGTATACTAGTCATTACCTGTGCCCATAGGGCACAGTTTATTTAATGGCTGAGTTTTCCCCCTACAAATTTCAAGTTCCCCCAAATTTCAACTTTTCCCACAAAATTTCAAGTTTCACCCCAAATTTAGGGTTCCCCCCAAAATTTAAGTCCCCCAAAATTGTCATTACCACCGAGGACAAACTTGACACGTAGGACAAAGCTTTGTCATAGTAGGATAAGATTCAAAATCTTTAAAGGATGGGGAAAAATGGTCGGAAAGGATGGGAGAATAAAAAGTGTGGGTGGGTGTGTGTGGAGAGGGTCCAGGGGCAAAAATGCAAAAACCAGGGTACCTCCTCTCTTATCCGTCAAAATCACATCTCTTATATTTTCTCTTATCCAATTTCTCTTCATAACATCCCTCTTTTATATAATTGATATCCAATTTCTCTTATCCAATTTCTCATGTCCAAATTCTCTTATCCAATTTCTCTTGATAACATCCCTCTTTTATATAATAGATATCCAAATTCTCTTATCCAATTTCTCATGTCCAAATTCTCATATCCAATTTCTCTTGATAACATCCCTCTTTTATATAAATAGATATCCAATTTCTCTTATCCAATTTCTCATGTCCAAATTCTCTTATCCAATTTCTCTTGATAACATCCCTCTTTTATATACTAGATATCCAAATTCTCTTATCCAATTTCTCTTATCCAATTTCTCTTGATAACATCCCTCTTTTATATAATAGATATCCAAATTCTCTTATCCAATTTCTCTTGATAACATCCCTCTTTTATATAATAGATATATATATATGATTTGTCTCTTTGTATCTCTATATTATATATTGTACTCCATTGTGTATTTATTGTCCAATTGTGTCTCTCTGTGTGCTCTATTATATACATGATGTGATGTGAGACATTTTCTGGCCTTTGAAATGTTGATATTGGATTCTCGTTCCTTTAGTCAACTAAAATTTCTTTTGTTGATGAGTTTTTGGTATATATCAGTGTGATTCACCTTCGTGTTCTCTCAATTTTATTGTTGTATCACATTAAATATATATCCCATTCTTTAGACTCTCATGATTGTATTAGTACTTATTTATCACTATTGTTGTTGTTTTCTACTCCCACTTTTTGGATAATGCCATAGGGGGATAGAAATAAACATATCATAATTTTGTGCTAAGTAAATTCTAAACTTGAATCTAAGATTGAAGTTGACTTAAATTCAAGGGGAGTAAGATATAATGAACTTGGATTATAAAATCCTAAATTTCTAGCATTGAAATCATTTCAATCATACATATCTAGCATTGAAATCATTTCAATCATACATATCTTATATGTTTGTTTCAATTGTTCAATAGATGCCCATATGAATATTGACTAACTTGATTGGCATTTATGTAGGGGGAGTAAGTATTCATTAAGTACAATTATTTATCTTTTTGTTTATGTTTGTTTGTCATCATCAGAAAGGGAGAGAGTGTTGAGTAATAGACTAATCCCCTAAATACTTGTGACTAATCCCCTATTTACAGTTAATCCATTGCCTAAGCATATCTTGAAGATCAATTAGCAATGGATGTCACTCAAGGATCAATCAAAGCATGAAAAGTGGACTGGATGATCAAAGATGATGAATGAAGCTCCTAGAAGACTTCAAGCTCATTCTTTGGAAAGAAGAGAGGCTAATAGAAGATGAAGTCTTTTTATTCTCTTTTAGTATGTAGCTTAGAAGTAGAACTATATTGGAGCACACATCTTTATTTCTGTCCTAGGAAATCATTAGATCACATTCCTTGGCCTCCAATTCATATTTCTCAAGCATGTGCATTTTGGTTTTCAACAGGCGACTATTGAACGTTTAATATGCGCCTGTCTCCAAACAGTCGCCTGTGATTTGTTCTACAGGCGTCTGTTTTGCACCTACTTTATCATTTGGTTTTTGGGTTTTCAGCTATAACTTTCATCAGGCGACTGCTGTACAAAGTATAGGTGCCTGTCCAAGTTAGAGGCGCATGTGACTTGTAAGTAGTCGCATGTCTCTCTCTCTTGCCCAAAGATCATTATCTTATCTTCATTCGGACAGACGAATGATGTTGACTTAACAGTCGCATGCCCATTGCACAAGTAACTTTGTATGCTTCTTCAGTCGCCTGTCGATCCATGTCTTAACACTTGGTGTTTGACAAGTTTTGCAAGTTTCGGCCAGATGACTAATGTTGGTTTCATAGTCGCATGTCCATGGCACATGCACCTATGTATTCCACATCAGTCGCATGTCATGTCTTCCCAAAACGTTTTCTAAACTTACTTATGTTTTGCTTAGTTGCCAGTAGAAGGTTTCTCAGTCGACTGTTAGGTTTACAGGTGCATGTCAGACATTCATCAGTCAAATGTTCTACGTGGTAAGTTACCGTTTGAATTCTCACATACCATCTGACACAGTGCATCAGTCGACTGTTGGTTCTTCATCAGTCGACTGTCGAGTGTGTAAATTCTATCCGTTGGCTGCTTTTCCACGAATTTCAGAGGGGTTTTTTTTGGGATTTTGTTTAGGTGTTTTTGTGGTTTTAGTGAACCTATAAAGAGTGTTTCTACTGTTCCATTGATGGGTTACTCATCTACTTGATCATCTCTTGAAAACCCTAAGCTTTCATCTTCAAGTTTTAAAAACGCTCAAATCCAAAAGCCCTAGATTTTTCCAACCTTATTCTCTCTTGCTCTCTAACCTAGAATCAAAGTGATATCCTCTAGGCAATTGGTGGGGACAAGAGAAAGGGTTTTCTCTCTACTTGGAAGAGACTTCAACACAAACACACTTGCTCCTTCAAGTTCTACTTCAAGACATAGGTGATTGTAAGTGTTGCTATTTTATTATTTCATATCTTTTGGTATTAGTTTTACTCTCGGTTTGTGAGAGTGATTTGCTTAATCCCAAGTTGTGGAAGTCAAGGACATCGATTGTGTTTCGATTTCACTTGTAAGGTTGCTACAAGTGGGTTTAAAGAAAACCTCAATTTAGGTTTCTAACTTGAGTATCCGGAGGTATCTGGGTGGAAGGGACGTAGGATTACCGAGAACAAGTCGGAAGTTGACTTGGGTAATCCGAACCCTTGAAACATACTTTGTGTTATCTTTGTTTCATTTTGGGTTATTTATAATTCCGCATTTATTGTTGGTTAGGAATTTAAATTGGTATAGCTATCGTTTAACTTTTATAAACACTATTCAACCCCCCTTCTAGTGTTTTTCTCATAGCCAGGGTCATAAAATTGATATAAAATCTGAGAAAGGGTTGAAAGACAAATATAAAGTTATAAATAGATTTATCTACCTACACTAACAGTTGGAGGAAGTTTTATTAGTCCATTGTTAGTTTTATGAAAACTTTCTTAAAGTATGTGATAATTTTGTGAAACTACTCAAAAGTATGAGGTAGTTCTATAAAATATTCTCTAAAGTGTGGGGTAGATTTGACAAACTTTTTAAAAGTATGTGATAATTTGTTGATCCCCATTAAACTTCAGGGTAGTTTCTCTGAACCCGCTTTAATGCTGAAGTTTAATATTGTTCTTTGAACGAAGTGTTTTCCAATGCCAGAAAACTTATACATTACTACAAGTATTCTTAACCATCTAATACTAGAAAACTCCTAGAATATTGCTAGAAAGATAAGATTTCTACATAAAAATTCATAAAAGTAAGCTTTGCATTTCAAATTACCGTCTTTCAACAACAAACCTAAGAAAAATATCTCAAAAGCCAAACACATTATATTCACACCTTCTAATCCAGCACTGCAAAACTAAAAAACTTATTGTTACTACTTGATTTTTCTCTAGAGACGCATGGGGTTTGACGAATTTTTATTGGGCCCTTCACAAGGAACTCACATGGTTTTATTCTTGGGCTCTCCCCAAAAAAGCTCAAATTAATAGAGATTCGATTCCATATTTATACTCCTCCAATCGCTTTTGTCTAGCCAATGTGGGACTATGTTTGATATCTCACATCTTCTTCCCGTGAAGCCACGTAAAGTTACCTCAATCCGTCAGTTTCCCCTTAAAGCACACTCAAAAGAATTTTTTTTGATTTTGTTGGGTTCCAAATCTGACAAAGACCACCACCGACCAACAGTTGAAAACCCTATGGTAGTGATAGCTTGAAGCAAAAGACATATTCGAGATTGAGCTAAAGAAAAAACATGCCAAAATTTACCAAGCTCTAGACTTTAGCATCCTTTTAGAGGTGGTTGGTTTTAGTTTATTTTTTTGGGTTCTTAAACTTTCATTCATTAAATAGAAGAGGAATGGTAGTTTGGGCATTAAAATAGCACGTGACAGCCACATGTTCACTTAAATGATGGTCTCATGATGGATTGTATTTTTTTCAAACTTTTGGACAAAGTTCAAGAGTTAGTATTTTTTTCTAAAGTTTAGAATAGTATTTTGAAATCTGACCAACCAAACGAAAGTTTAAGCTGCTTTATAAAATTTTTTCTGACAAACAATTAGAGGTTATGATGCAAGGTGGGATGAGCACTGCATACGTTAGAGGTTCAAGGCACTAATCAAAGCCAGTTGAATTAATTTAGTTCAAGAGGTGTAACATGTGTTGTTGCTAGGGTTCGAGTCTTCCTATCAACGGTCAACTGTGTCGGAGTTGATTTTCAAAGTAAAAATTGACTTTAGATTCGTGATGCATAGTGATACACAGAGTACAACGGTTCTGAAAATACATTGTGATTCACACACAGGAGTAGAATAAGGGTTAATTCTTCTTTATAAGAAGGGTTGATTGCATAAAAATACCCTCACGTTTGGGCCATTTTTACGTAAAACCCCTGAGGTTCATTTTGTGACAAATTGATACCCTTAGAGGAAAATGGGCTGACGATGTTAAATTGGACCATTTTGTCCCTCTCTCACGTTTGGGCCATTTTTACGTAAATACTTTCACGTTTGGGCCATTTTTACGTAAATACCCTGAGGTCTCTTCTCTCTCTCTCTCTCTCTCTCTACCGATTCTCTCTCTCTCTCTCTCTCTCTCTCTCTCTCTCTCTCTACAGATTCTCTCTCCTCTCTCTGCAAATTCTCTCTCTTTCTCTCTATATACCGAATCTATCTCTACCGATTCTCTCTCTATCGATTCTCTCTCCCCCCAATTCTCTCTCTCTCTCTACCGATTATATATATATATATATATATATATATATATATATATATATATATATAGAGGAAAATTTTCAAATGAGAACATTTCGCACCGTGCGAAAATGTTTTTAGTTTTTTTTTGAAATTTTTTTTTTCAAAAATTCTTTTTTCCACCCTCATTATATGTTGTTATACCCCCCTCAAAAAATAATCATTGAGAAATAATGTCATTTGGCCTTCGATCAAGGCATTTCATCAAATTCGCACGTTTTGAGACCGTTAAATTTGTAACGGGTGGATGGGTGCTCTAATGCCCAACGGGTTCACCCATTATTTTCCCTGGGGTATATATTTGTATGGATTAAACATCAAAAAAAGAATTTTTGAAAAAAAAAATTTCAAAAAAATCAAAAAAATGTTTTCGCACCGTGCGAAAACCCCTTTTTCGCAACCGAAGATCACTCATATATATATATATATATATATATATATATATATATATATATATATATATCTCTCTCTCTCTCTCTCTCTCTCTCTCTCTCTACTGATTCTCTCTCTACCTCTCTCTACTGATTCTCTCTCCTCTCTCTCTACAGATTCTTTCTCTCTTTACACCGAATCTCTTTCTACCGAATCTCTCTCTACCGATTCTCTCTCTCTCTCTCTCGGGTGGGATGGTGCATGGGGTGGGTGAGTGGGTGAGTGTGCATTCATGCATAGGGTGGGTGGGTTGTGTGTGTGTGGGGTGTGAGCATTGGCATGTGTGTGTGCATGGGCGCGTGGGTGGGTGGGTTGTTTGCGTGGGTGGGTGGGTGCTTGGGGGTGGGCGTGTGTGCATGGGTGGGTGGGTGGGTGTGCGTGGGGTGGGTGGGGGTGTGTGTAAGTGTGCTTGGGGTGGATGTGTGTGTGTGTGTGGTGGGTGTGCTTGGGTTGGGCGTGTGTGTGCATGGGTGAGTGGGTGTGTTTATAGGTGTGGGTGGGTGGGTGCGTAGGGGGGGTTGTGTGCATGGGGGGGTATGCATGGGGTGTGTGTGGGTGTGGTTGGAGGGTGTGTGCGTGGGGTGGGTGTGTGTGCGTGGGGTTGGTGGGGGGTGTGTTCTTAATGGGTGTATGTGTGTGTGCATGGGTGGGTGGGTGTGGGCATGGGGGTGTGCGGGGGGGTGGGTATGTCTGCGTGGGTTGGTGGGTTGTGTGCATGGGGTTTGTGCGCATAGTGGGTGTGTGCTTAGGGTGTGTGTGTGCATGGGTGGGGGTGGGGGTGGGGTTGTGTGGGGTGGTCGTGTGTGCGTGGGTGTGTGGGTTTTGTGCATGGGGTGGGTGTGCGTGCATGGGTGGGTTGTGTGCATGTGGTGTGTGTGCTTGGGGTGGGTGGGTGCATGGGCGTGTGTGACTTGTTGAAGTATTGGCTCAATCTGGGCACTATAAGGTAGACGATCACACATGCACTAACCCACCCCTATGCACACGCCCACCCAATACACCCACCCACCCCATGTCCACACCCACCCCCATGTACCAACCCACCCCAATGCACGCACGCACACACATGCACACACACGCACCCAATGCACACACACACACACACACACACCCCCCATGCACACACACACCCCAAGCACCAACCCACCCCAATGCACACACCCACACACCCATGCACACACGCGCACCCAATGCACACACCCACCCACCTCATGCACACACACACTCCCATGCCCACACCCACCCCCCATGCACGCACACACCCACACAGAAACCCATGAACCAACACACCCTCATGCACGTACACACACCCTCCCATGCACACACACCCACCCAATGCACACACCCACCCAATGTACAAACACCCATGCCCAAACCCACACCCCATGCATGCACACACCTACACACAAACCCATGCACCAACCCACCCTGATGCACGTGCATACCCCCATGCACACACACCCAATGCACACACCCACCCCATGCACACACACCCATGACCACACCCACACCCCATGCACACACACCCATACACAAACCCATACACCAACCCACCCCGATGCGCATGCATGATTCGGGATATAAATTGCATATTCCCCCCACACCCCCCCATTTCTGGGCATTTTATGTGTATATTGTGATTATTTCGGCTTTGATACGTGCGTATTCGTGATATTCTGAATTATTAAAGCCTACTCTCATTTTATACATAAAATGTGGGTTTTATGGACTAATCTTATATCCTTTTATTTTTCAGGTACTCCTAGGATTTTTTTTGGATTTTCTGGAATTTTTCCAGAAGTGTTTGGAGCTCGGAGCTATTTTTGGGGATTTATTTGAAGCGAAAAGGCTATTCTAGGATTTTACAGAAAATAAAATAAAGAATATATAATAATTACAAAAAAGGCCCATGGGCCGGCCCGCTGGCCGGCCCACTTCTGCGGCCCGCTCTTTGAGCGGGCCGCTGTGCATTTCGTTTTTTTAAAAACCAAGATGTCAGCCCGTTTGCCATGCGCATGCCTGCACCCAGCAAGCGGGCGCCCCAGGCGCCCGCGGTTCTGGCGCCCCACGTGCCTGACCCGTAATGCATTTAGAGGGTTTTGTCCGGGTTTTAGTGGGTTTTGGGCAAAGATTCGACCCAATTGCAGACCCACAAAGCTGAGTTGCGGTTTTACCCGAATTTGGGGTTGTTTTTCAGCCCATTCTTCTTCCTACTGAAATTCTAGGGCTTGGGGGAGGTTGATGAAGCTTGAGGAGCTTGGAGGGACACTTGAGAGTGGTAGATCTCATCTTGGAGTGACACTTGGGTGAAATTTTTCTATTCTCTTGTGTATTTTGATTTAGCTTTTGTGTTGTAATTGGATGAGAGTTTTGAGTAAAAACTTCTCTTTTTCATCATGAAGTTCTAAATCTTGCTTGTGTGGTTGTGTTGTGCTTGTTGTTGGGTTGTGAATTTCATCTCTAGCACGATTTTAATCTCTAATTTGTGAATGATACTTTGAGTTAGGGTTGTTTATTGGAAGCCCTAGTGGGAAATCCAAAGAGAGGCTCATCCTAGTGGACCCTCTCTATTGCAATTAATGTTGATTACTCTTGAGTTTCATTCATTACTTATTGCACCCCACATGTTCTATGAAATGTCGCATCCTCCGATTGATCGTCCCTTAACCGGGCGATTAATTGAGTTATATTTTGGATGAATCTTCACGCCCATGACATCACTCACATACACACCACATGAGTCCTCCTCGTTGCTTGCCGATTCGGCTCTCCACCCTTAGTGTGTAGGCTAGGAAGGTAGATTCACCCCACATTTTCTCACACTTTTCTACCATTAGCGAGGCGGTTGACTCATGCTTTACCTTTCTTTATCGATTAATTTTGCGAGTGTAGAACGACTTGTCCCTGTGATCTGACCCAGTACTCACCGGGTATAAATTTTATATTGCATTGACGCTCCTACGCTTAGGAGTGGAAGGTGTGCCTTTGCGTGTTTTTCGGTTCAATCAGTTGGTGCCGTTGCCAGGGACAACAGTTTCTACTACTTGCATTTTTTTGATTGATTTTGAAAGTTTTAGTGTGATACGTCTATCTCTTAGTGTTGTATCTTTCCATTTTATTTATTTTCCACTTATTGAGTCTTTTGGTTGTTTATTTTCATTTTCGTGAAATTTTTTATGAAAAACAAAATGGCATCATCTTCAGTTTTTTTCGACATTGATTTGGAGGATATCCCACTTCCGCCATACTTTCATGGTTCAGAGTGGGAGAACCCTCATTTACATATGAAAAAATTTGAACAATGGATGCATTCATGTCTTAGTGGGAATATCTGTGATGATTGCATATATTTTAGATTTTTCCCTCTTCTTTACAAGATGATGCTAGATTGTGGTTTGATTCATTGTCTCTCTACTCACATTTTACTTGGTTGTCATTTTAGGCTGAATTCCTCCGAGTGTGTTTGCCTATTTTCTTAGAGCAGGTACATGGGCAGCAGGCTATAGAGCAGCATATAGCGAGCTTTATCCAAGCTGAATGGGAGGCCTACCATCAGGCTTGACAGAGGTTCAATGATTTGGTGCTTGCGTGCATACACCAGAGCTTTCACGAGGACCATCTCCTGCAGATCTTCTACACAGGATTACTACCTTCTGGGCAGGATTTTGTGCAGATGAGTTGCGGTGGGGAATTCTTTGATTATTCGACCGAGGATTCATGGTGTTACCTGAGAGACCTTGCAGAGTATGAGGACACAGTCCAATAGGTTCAGGTCCAGCCTGAGGAGCCAGCTGAGGGCTCATTCCAATGCGACCCTATGGAATACCAAGAGAAACATGTGAAGAGGGTGCATTGGGGCCAAGTAGAGGAATTTGAGCATATACATTTGGATGAGCCGGAGGAGATGGATGATGGAGTGCGTGTCGACCACGATAGTGACACGATGCATTTTCACTTTGAGGTTGAGGATGAAGCGGATGTGCATGATGGCCAAGAGAAGATTGAGGACACCATGGAGCCTGAGCCATAATCCACTTCAGAGTTAGCTTCGCAGGTAGAGGAGGTTGAGTACTTAGGGAGGACGACTGAGCTGAACTATTTCTGGGATGATGAGGATGATGCATGCTTGGATTTGCCCGAGACAAGTCTACCTCCAGTCCTGTCTCAGATGTCACTTCCCTCGCCTCAAGATGTGCACTTGCCAGTCATCGAGGAGATTTGTTAAGAGCAGTTACCAATTGTGGGGAGTACCTCAGAGATCGCTGATGTTGTTGTTGACGTCGAGGAAGAGGATAGTGACGGGGATTCCGACATGGTATATATTGAGCCCGAGCTCCCTCCTACTCCAGTTTTCTCTCTGCAGCCACTTCCACCTCCTCTTGAGGTCATGCATCATCCTGAGCCTAGCATCACATCTCAGGGAAGTTCACATCTTTCTTTTCCATCCACCTCCGAATCAAATTATTTAATTCCATATCATAATGATTCGGATTGTCATCATTTGATCGTGAATTCATTTATTCATTTCGAGGACCAATTTTGGCAAGCTTTTCACTTCGACGGGCGCTCTCACCCAATTATTTTTGACACGACCTATCTCCCCCATTTGGCAAGAACCCATCATAAGGAGATGCTTGGGGTTGTGTCGCTTGCCACTAATGCTTGCAATGGAGGTAGGGCATTGGGCGTGGCGACGCTTGTGGAGGAGCGCAAGGATATGATCGAGGAGTTGCCACCACCTATATACATTCGAGATCCGTCTTTTGCCACGGTGTGTTCTTTCCAATAGTGTAAATAAATAAATGTGTTATTTTAGTGCTTTCGTATGCTTTTCTTTTTGTTTCTAGGATATTTTGCCGAGATCTAATACTCTCCCAAAATTGAGGACAATGTTTATTTTAAGTTGGGGGAGAGTGTTAGAATCTTTAGGATTTTTAGGATTATGATTTTAGCTTTTTTTTAAAAGTTTTTTCGAGATACCTCCATTTTTCCATCACCCATTGCTCTTTATTCCATTTCATATTTTTCCTCCTCGTCTATACGTCGCTAGCTTTATGCGTAGTCCATATATGCTTAATGCCATGCAATTTTTTCGGATTATTATTTTGATATCAACTTCTTCGATGTTTGATTGGCACGTTTTAATTTCTTTTCTATTTTGGAGTCAAATGTTAATATGCCATGTATGAAACTATTTTATACGTCGTGATATCTCTTTGAAATAATTTGGAAATAGTTTGGTGTACGTGGTTGCATGAATTGGGATGAATGGCTTAGTTTTTAATTGGATTGGGTGTGGCCAATGGTGCATCTTTTGGTTTCCTCTTAAGGAGTGGGTGGATGAGTTGATAACTTGTGTTTAGAATGAGAAAGAGAGTTAATATAAGTGAATGGTTTTCCTAATCAAATTTAGTAGCCGGTGCCCTACGAAACATTGGGGAGGACGCCAAAAATGAGATTTAGGGGATCATTCCATCCCTTTGCCTATATAGAGTTATCGCGTGTATGCAAAGGAGGCGGTGTTTGCATTTCATAGCATTATTGCGTGAATGCAAAACATAAACATAAAACATTCGAAAACAAAAAGAATACAAAAAAGAAAAAAAATAAAAAAAATGAATAAATGAAAGAATAAGCAACATGAGCGATGCAATCTCATGTCCCACAACTTAGAGGAAATTTATTTTGTTTGGCCATTTCCTTGAAAATTAGAAACTTTGCCATTTGCGATATATCCCGATAAATGCGATACAATGTTAGATATTGGACTCCCCGGATTTGGTTTTGGATGATGAACAAACTTTAATATATCGTGAACTAACTCTTTGTGAGCGCAGTTATGGAGATCGTCGCCAAATTCATATGAACATCCAAAGCGACGTCTCGAGACTTCTCAAAGCGCGTGATCGTATGCCTAAAGCTTCGCTGAGGCTTATGGACCATTTTAGAAGTCATGAAGATTCGGATCGAAGCTTTTAAAGACGGTTCGTCAAGTTTTATTTATAGTCTTTTAGCTTCTTTCGTAGAATGTTAAGCCTTGAGTAGGTCTTACGTTTTAAATCTTCATAACGCTCATATCTTAGAGCTAGGATCTTAGTAGAAGTCCATACGAACTTTCTCGAAGCTTCGCACTTCGATTCGCGACTTCTTGTGCATGTTAGTTGGTTCAAGAAGAAGAACCAACCGACTAGATGGTGATCTAGTCGGTCGGCAAAGCTTCTTGGACCGACTAGTTTGCCTCCTTCAATTCTAGCTCACTTACTGTTTACAGTTAGTCGGTCAAAGAAGGTTCACCGACCGACTAGTTTGTGAACTAGTCGGTCATTGTTTCTTCTTGGACCGACTAGTTGAGCTTCTACTGTACATGCCTACTTACTGTTTATCGTTAGTCGGTCAAAGAACATTTGTCGACCGACTAGTTGATGAACTAGTCGGTCAACATTTGTTCTTGGACCGACTAAATCAATTTGTGCTCAGACTTTTAGTTTTATCTCTTAGTCGGTCTGAGTTGAGTCACCGACCGACTAGTTGTGAAACTAGTCAGTCAGCAACTCTTCTTGGACCGACTAGTTCCCTTCAGTCTGAACTTATTCTTTTGGCTGTTCTACCTTTAGTCGGTTCATGCTGTTTGACCGACCGACTAGTTGATGAACTAGTCAGTCAGTCAACCTTCTTTGACCGACTAGTTTGGTTCAGAATAGAGCCGTTAGAGCATTTAATGCCACGATTTTCACTCTCTCTTTCCTCTATCCTATATATACTTGGAGTGCTGCATTCATTGCACTTAAGGCTGATATTAAGAGAAGTTTAGAGTTCAAAGAGAAAGCATTCAATCTCATTTAAAGCTCATTCATTTCCATTCAAGAATCTCTCCCTCACTCTTATTTCAAAAGAGAGATTCATTGATTTTGAGCCTTCTAAGCCAAGTGCTTGATTCTAGGTCACCAACATTCACCTAGGACTCCATTGCTGGTCATCTACTTGGAGCTAGGGTTTGGTGCCTCTTCATCTTCCCCAAAATCCGTTTTGCCCTAAATCGTAAGTTTACTCAAGGCATAGGATTTTGTCGGCAAGAATTTCTATTTCAATTTACTTTGAATATTGCTAGTTGTACTCTCGGGTTGTGAGAGTTTGTTTGTGATCCCGGGTTGTGGGAGTCACATTTTCATTTGTGTATGATTTGACTTTGTGAAGGTTTTTCACAAGTATTTCATAGTGCAAATCTTGAGTTAGGGTTTCTAACTCAAGTATCCGGAGGGGATCCGGGTGGTTGGGACGTAGGATCACCGGGAACAAGTCGGGGAGACTTGGGTGGATCCGAACCCAGTAATATTGCTTGTTTGCGATTGTCTTCTTTGTTGTCGATATTTACATTTCCGCATTTCCGCATTAATTGGTAGAGTTTGCAAGATAGTTAGGAATTATCTTCTTAATTATTTTAAAGTACTATTCACCCCCCCTCTAGTACTTGTGCAGTAGCTTAGCAGGGCATTACATTTGGTATCAGAGCCAAGTCTATAGCTATGTCTGCCAACGACAACAAGACCGTTCGTCCACCTTTCGACAATAGCACCTTCAAGAATCGTGAAGGAGCTTCTTCGGTGATGGAAGGACACTCCTCAACGAGGCCTCCCTTCTTCAACGGTACCAATTACAGGTACTGGAAATACCAGATGGAAACTTTCCTCCGGAGTGCTTCATTATGGAGAGTCACGATGAAGGAGTATGTTGAGCCCACCGAAGAAGATTTCGAGAAGTGGACTACCGCGGAGGTCGTCGCGGAGGTAAGCAATGTCAAGGCAATGAACGCCTTGCAATGCGCTTTGGAGCTCGAGGATTTCAATAAGATATGCACATGTAAGAGTGCATATCAAATATGGAACTCCCTCCCCATCTTGCATGAAGGAACGAGTAGTGTAAGAGACTCTAAACTCGTTGTAGTTAATAAAGATTACGAGTTATTTCATATGCTACAGGGTGAGAAGATGAAGGAGTACTATGCTCGCTTCGTCGACATCACAAACGAGTTGGAGGCTCTCGGTAAGACCTACACCCAAAAGGAGAAAGTCTCAAAGATCATCGATGGACTTCCTTCTAGTTGGGAGAAACGTACCTTCGCCATCGAGGAAGGTAATGATATGAAAACTTATACCGTTGTTCAACTAATGGGTACCTTAATGTCTTATGAGGTACGCAAGGATAGAAAGCTTAAGTTGCAGGATAAGATGAAGTCCTACCTAAAGCAAGACGAGCCAAAGAAGAAGGCTATTGCTTTCAAGGCCGCTCCATCAACTTCCACATCGACCAATGATGAAAACTCGGAAGACGAGTTGGACTTGGAGTCCATGGCCCTCATGGAAAAGAAGTTCAACCGGTTCTTCCGGAAAGGTAACTTCAAAAACAAATCCAAGTTTAGTTCTTCTAACGCCCCCTCTCCTTTGTGCTTTAAATGCAACAAGCCAGGACACATGAAAGCGGAGTGTCCTCAAAACAAACACACGGAGAAGTGGAAGGTGCCGAAGTTTGACAAGTCCAAGAAGTACAAGAAAGGGTACAAAAAGGGGATTGTCGGGACATTCACCGACTCTGAGGATTCCTCAAGCGGAGAGTCTGATGACGAGCAAGTGGAGCAAGCACACATGTGCTTCATGGCTAGAGAGGAGCAAGATAAAGATTCCTCCTCCGATGATAGCGACAACGAAGGCGATGAGGTAACCATGGATGACCTTAGAAATGCTAATGAGCAATTATGGTCTAAATACACTAAATTAGTAAATATGTATACTAAAGTAAAAGATGATTTAGCTAGCATCCAAACCTCGCCTAAAACTATCATCACCAACAACGACACCGTTGTTGAAGAGTTAAAAAATGAGATTATAAATCTCAAGTCTCAACTTGAACATGTTAGCATTGAGGATCCGGAGGAACAAAAGATAGCTGATTTAACTTCTCAAAACTCGACTTTGAGTATTGAGAATGAAAATCTCAAATCTCGTGTTTATGTGCTCACATCGCAAGTATCCACTTTGGATGCTTCTATGTGTTCTCTCACCGAGAAATATGAGTGCACATTAGGCCGAATTAATAAATTCAATAAGGGTAAGGACCATTTGGATAACATCCTAAATGACTTACTTCCGGCCAATCGCCACATTGGCTTGGGGTATACGATGGGAAGTTCATCCAAATCGGCCACTACTTTTGTTAGGCCAACTTCCGGTGACTCAACGAGTGGTTGCAAACACTCTATTGGTAGTTCATCTACCAATGGTGCTTCCACCTCGTACACACCCTCATTTGGAAAGAAACCCACTTTGGGTGGACCTCCAAAGAAGGGTCATGCCTACATGTATACAAATACCATGCCACGTAGGATCACACGTCCTACTCCACATACTCACTCATATGATGATTTTTATGCACCATATCCACGGGCACGTGCACACCATGTGAGACACCCTCACGCACATGTTCCCCCACATACATATGTTCACCCACATCATCGTATGAATAATTATCCACATGCACCATTTCATCATGTTCCTTATGCCTATCCACGACATGCATCACGTAGAAATCAACAACGCATGCATGCTCCCAATAGGATTAAGGCTCCCAAAATATTCACTATTTGGAGCCCAAAGGACACAAGCATGGATGAAAAACAAGTTTACATGAATGATTATTTTATGAATGTAGTGGATAATGATAATTATGTGGGGAAGTCTAAGTCCAATTGGACTTGGCTTCCAAAGGTCTAATCTTTTGGACCCAATGACCTTGGGTACCATGATACGATAGTTTCTATCTTTAGGTACTCAAGAAAAAGAAACGGAGCAACAAATTTAAATTTAGCTCTAAGAGGAATTGGATACTCGATAGCGGGTGTTCAAAACACATGATGGGTGACGCTCAATTGCTCTCCGGAGTGGTGCCCATTGCAAATGGAAACCGGGTAGTCTTTGGAGGCAACGAGAGCGGAACCATCATAGGTGGTGGTAAAGTGGGTAATCCTTCTAAACCTCTTATAAATGATGTTTACCTTGTTAAAGGATTAAACCACAATCTTATTTCAATAAGCCGACTTTGTGACAAAGGTTACAAAGTTAGCTTTGCGAAAGGAATGTGCCATATTTTAAGAAAAGATAATAATGAATTATTGTCTTTCGGCACACGCCATAAGGATATATACATCCTAGATCTTCCGAGATCACATGAACAATGTCTCATTGCCAACACAAGTGAACAACACTTATGGCATCGACGTTTTGGTCATGTGAACTTCGGAACACTTTTTAATCTTTCCAAGTTAAACTCTATTAGAGGCTTCACTAAGCTTGTCTTTCAAAAGAAAAGCTATTGTGACTCGTGTCAACGAGACAAGCTTCCAAAATCGTCTTTTAAACCTAAGAAAAGCATTTCATCTAAGCGGCCACTAGAGCTATTACATCTAAATTTATTTGGGCCAACTAGAGTAGCTTCATTAGGAAATGCACGATATGGACTTGTCATCGTTGATGACTTTTCTAGGTTTACTTGGGTATTTTCATTGAGTAATAAAAATGATGCTTTCGAAAACTTCACAATTTTTGTTAAGAAAGTACAAAATCTCATTGGAACCACCATTGTCACTATTCGTAGTGATCATGGAGGGGAATTTGAGAATGAGTCTTTTGAGAACCTTTGTGATGAAGTTGGTATTACACACACCTTTTCATTCCCTCGCGCACCTCCTCAAAATGGTGTTGTTGAGAGAAAGAATAGGACGCTAGTGGAGTGTGCTCGCACTATGCTTGATGATAGCCAACTTGGCCATCAATTTTGGGCGGAAGCGGTACACACCGCTTGCTATGTGTTTAATAGAATACTTTTGAGGCCCGGCACTAAACAAACTTGTTATGAATTGTTGTTTGGTAGATTGCCTCAAGTTAAACATTTTCGTGTTTTTGGTTCAAAATGTTTTATTAAAAACACGTATGGTAGTTTGGACAAATTCGATCCAAGATCCGATGATGGGATTTTTGTTGGATATTCCTCATGTAGCAAAGCCTACCGGATATACAACAAACGAACCTCAACGATCGAGGAATCGCTTCATGTTTCATTTAATGAAGGATTTGTCCCTACTAGAATTACTAATGATGATGACTCCATGGATGTCTTATGTGATTCAATTGGTAATTCTAATTCTATTGATTCTATTGATACTAACCCGACTAATGAAGTTTTTGAGAATGTTCCTAGTGATTAGGGAATTTCCAAATGGCGTCATACCGTTCGTGACCATCCTCATAAGCAAGTCATTGGCAATATTCATGATAGTGTCAAGACGAGATCTCAAGTCAACCACTTCGCTCATTGTGCCTTTACCTCCTCGATAGAGCCAAAGAATGTTGATGAAGAGTGCGAAGATGGTGCTTGGATTCTAGCCATGGAGGAGGAACTCATTCAATTCGAGAGGAATGAGGTTTGGGAGCTTGTTCCATTGCCATCGAAGAACCACACTGTCATAGGGACAAAGTGGATCTTCAAGAACAAGACCGACGAAAACCAAATCGTCGTCCGGAACAAAGCTCGGTTAGTAGCTCAAGGCTATCGGCAAGAGGAAGGTATCGATTTCGAAGAATCATTTGCTCTGGTAGCTAGATTAGAATCAATTAGATTATTGTTATCTTTTGCATGCCATAAGGATTTTAAATTATTTCAAATGGATGTTAAAAGTGCATTTTAAACGGAGATGTTGAGGAAGTTTATGTTTCTCAACCTCCGGGTTTTATAAATGAAAAATTCCCAAACCATGTTTTCAAACTTAAGAAAGCAATTTACGGTTTGAGACAAGCTCCTCGAGCTTGGTATGACCGTTTAAAGAATTTTTTTTGGATTTATGTTTTAAAATGGGAGAAGTTGATTCCACATTATTTGTTAAGTATTCGAATAATGATATAATTTTAGTTCAAATTTATGTTGATGATATCATTTTCGGTGCTACTAACTTTGCTCTTTGCGAAGAGTTTTCTAATGTGATGAAGGATCAATTTGAGATGAGCCACATGGGTGAGCTCAAATATTTCTTAGGTCTCCAAATTCGCCAAATGAACGATGCAATCTTCATCCACCAAACGAAGTACACGGTGGAGTTGCTAAGCGATTTGGAATGGAGAATGCCTCCGGGAAGAAGACTCTGATGAGCATCACTACACATCTTGATAAGGATACGGGCGGAAAAGATGTAGACATTCGTCTATATCGAGGTATGATAGGTAGTTTACTATATCTTACCGCAAGTAGGCCCGATATTATGTTTGCCGTATGTGTATGTGCTCGTTATCAGTCTTAACCTAAGGAATCTCACTTAGTAGCGGTAAAATGTATTTTCCGTTATCTAAGTTACACACTTGATTTTGGATTACTTTATACAAAATCTAGCACATATGAGTTAATCTCATATAGTGACGCAGATTATGCGGGATGCAAATCCGACAGGAAAAGTACTAGTGGCACTTGCCATTTTATAGGAAATTCTCTTGTCTCTTGGTTTTCCAAGAAGCAGAATTCCGTATCACTTTCAACCACCGAGGCGGAATATATTACCGCTGGTGCCGCGTGTGCTCAGGTTCTTTGGATGAGACACACACTTAAAGACTTTGGTATAAACTGTGATACTTGCCCTATCATGGTGGACAACCAAAGTGCAATATGTCTCTCTAAGAATCCGATACACCATTCCCATTCGAAACACATAGATGTCCGTCACCATTTCTTAGATGATCATGTTGCTAAAAAGGACATCATATTAGTGTACGTTGAAACCCAGAAGCAAATCACCGATATTTTCACGTAACCCCTAAAGGAAGATTCCTTTGTGCGGTTACTTCGAGAATTGGGGATTATGGGTGAATCCGAGATTTAGGATTCATTTGTTCAATAATCTTGCATGCTATTCAATTTCATTATATTTGCACATGCTTGATGTATTGGAATTTTCTGGATTTTTTCGTTGAATTTTCGGAATTTTCGCTCGATTTGTTCGTAAACGTCAAATTTAAGATTTTCGATGTTTAATGGTAATGATTAATGAGAGTATTTCGATGTTTCGTCCAAGTGCGATTAGGAGAGAACTCAAAATTTCAAATTCTAAAATTTTTGAACTCTGTTAGTCGGTTCATGTTCATTGACCGACCGACTAGATCATCATCTAGTCGGTCAGTGAATGAACTCAGACCGACTAACTCAAGCCCTAAATTTTGGCTTCAGTTACTGTTTGCAATTAGTCGGTTCAAGCTCATTGGCCGACCGACTAGATTGTCATCTAGTCGGTCAGTGATTGAACTGTGACCGACTAATTACAACGGGGACTGCTTGGTCTTTTCGACTTCCAATCGATTTATTAAGCCCCCGACCGACTTAATCCTATTCTAGTCGATCGTTATCTGACCCCCCTGCCCCTTCGACTTCCTCCCTCTCCGATCGATTTCCGGCCACTTTTCGGCCATCCCCACCGTCACCGTGTTGGATATGGACGACATGAATACACCCATAAGGGGATGTATGAGGGTATACAGACCTCAAATGTCACGTGCACGAAAGCGTGCACGAAGGGAACCTTTTCTCGTGTGAAAAGGACCACTCGATAAGTGGAAAAAGTCACTTTATAAGTGCATAAAGGCACTTGATAAGTGAATGAAGAAGATGATAAGTAAATGTGCTAATATAGGCTAATAAGCTTATATTTAGTTATTTCCTACAATAACTACCCCTAAAGCCTATAAATAGGACCCAAGGGTAAGGCATTTACACTAATCTAACCATGCCATAAGTTTGCATAAGGCAACTTGTGTTCTTCTTCTCCCTTCCATTAAAATCCTCTTCTAAATAGAGATTTAGGCAGTGAAACACTGCTTCGATCCTCCGTGACGGAGTACTGACCGTTGTGGCAAATCCGAGGGCGAAGTTTAGAGATTACGGTTCCGCGTACGCAAGCGTAAGTCTCTACTTTATTATTCGATCCTAACGTCCTTGTTTTGACAGGATCCTACATTGGTATCAGAGCCATATATGGGTTCGCCCCGGTCTAACCGTCGCCCCGGTCTCACCGATGAACGCGGCGTTGTCTCTTTCACGAATGAGTCTCCTTCCATTATGGATATGGTAGGAACACGTCGTGACGGAGAGAACACAATAGTTGTTCTTTTCACGTTAGGGTCTTCTGCCATTACGGATATGGCAGGAACTCTCCGTGACGGGAAGAACTTACCGTTCATCTCGCCAAACTCGCGCTCCTCGTGGATGCCGAGTCTCCATTCAATTGAGAATGTGAACTCTCTTCATATAGAGCGTGAAGTTTGCGGCCTTGAAAATGCGTTCTCTTCATTTTTTGGCACACGGCCATTGAAGCAAAACCGTTTTCTTGACGAACGGGTGCTTCATCGGAGAAGACGATGGTGGTTATTCTCAACGGAGAAGATGACAATTTTGGTGCATGATCGCCATGGCTATATGGGCCATGGAGGTTATGCATCCTGTTGGAACCTGTCAAAACAGCGTTAGGATCGATAAATGAAGTTGAGACTTACGCTTGCGTATGCGGCACGGTAGTCTCGGAACTTCGTCTTCGGATTCGCCACGACAGATCGAGTCTTCTCACGAACGGAGTAAGGCTACTAAATCCACAATCTAAATCTCTACTTTTGGATTAAGAACTTGGATAAAGAGAGAGGAAGGATTTCGGCAGAGCTTCGCTAGAATGAAATGCAAGGCAAGAATACCATGCAAAAGTGTAAGGAAATGGCTAAGCCTTGGGTCTTATTTATAGCCCCTAAGGTAGTTATTTTAGGAGTAATTGTTCCTTTGGAACAATTTAACTAAAGTGTACCATCATACATGGCACATTATAAGCTTAAGTTGCACCATATGCATGATACAACATAAGCTTAAGATATTCCCCCTTTATTAGTCATATGTCGCATGCACTTATGCACATATAATGCGACTTTCCCATTAATCTAGAGATCCTCTCCGCAAGGGAATAGATTCCCTTTGCACATGACTTCGTGTACGCGACGTTCGAGGTCCGTATTCCCTCGTACATCCCCTACAAGGGTGTACAAACGTCATCCATATCCAACATCTCCCACTCACACTTGAGGGGATTGTAAGAGAACGTCTTTCTCTTAGTTCTTTCATCTATCATACCGAGAAATAGACCGTGCGACCGTCATGTGCGTAGAGTCTGTTGTTGTGCACTTGTTAGAGATACACAACGACCTCGAAGGTGCAAAGTTGAGTAGTTCAACGCATGCTTTACCCTAGATTATTTCTTCATATTTCTTATACTTTATATTCAACAATTGAATCCCATCTGGATCACAATTGGCTGGCCAGCTTTGAATCATTAAAGTCCAAATGCGAATATGAAATCAATCTTCCTCTTCTTGCGAACCTTCTGATCTTGACTTGATTCGCTTTTCTAACGTGCCCCGCCGAGCCGAATTATCATAGCCCATTAGCAACACGCTAAGATAGCGATCATCTCGTCAAATCTAAAGGAACCAATTGGAGTCCTTGAGGGTAAGAGTTAAGACCCATATGGCCTTTGAGTCTCACATAATAGCAAACTCTATTGCTACTAACTCAGTGGTCGAAATGCATATGTGGTATGAACACGTATTACAACATCACTCCTTTCTCAGGGAGAGTATGTCTTAATGATGTTGTACGGATGAAAGATCAGACACCACAGTGCCTATCTTTTGAGTCCCCTTACTACCCATGAAATATTCCCGGACTCTCATCCTGCATAAGACAGATAGGATTTAAAAAATCCTATGAGATCTCTTTTAAATATCCTTGTGATACAGATCTCAGATCTTTTGTAAGCATCCATATGATGCAGATCTTTCATTCGACTATCTTGTTTAAGTCATGACTCTAAATCATTTGTCTAATGATTTTGACTTTAAACTAGTCTCATCTCTATCTTATCCATCTGATAAGATAAGGCGGTTGCTCATGTGAGAGAGTCAACCTTAATCTGTCCGACATACACACAATAAAATAGCTGAGACTTAAACACAAATGTATATAAAATCATTTGTAAGAAACTTGTATGCAAAACTTAAACTTTGATCTTCTATAGACATAGGAAATATTACATGATACAGCTCAGCACCTACGCATTCCCATAGATGATAAGTGTTTAAAGAACACATCTCTGGGGATCGCCTTAGTAAGGGGATCCGCTATCATCTTATGCGTGGATATGTATCCTATGTCTACTTCCTTCCGTTTGTCATAGTCCTTCGCAAACTTGAATCGAATATCAATGTGTTTGGTCTTACAATGAAATTTAGGATCTTTGACATAGGCAATCGAAGCTTGACTATCACTGTATATAGGAACAGTGCTCGAGTCAGTGGCATCCGTCAGCCTGTCTAAGAATTTCCTAAGCCAAACAACTTCTTGGACCGCCATGCTGAATGCTACAAATTTGGCTTCCATGGTTGATAGGGCGATGCAGGTTTGCTTCTTGCTGCTCCAGGATATTGTACCATCCCTGAGCAAGAAAACAAAGCCTGAGGTAGATCTTCGCTCGTCGAGATCACCTGCCCAATCAGCATTGGTATAGCCTTCGAGTCTCAAGGTATTGCCTTGATAGCATAACGCATAGTCCGTAGTCCCTTTGAGGTACCTTAATATCCTCTTCACCGCTTTCCAGTGTGCCTGTCCTGGGTTGGATTGGTAACGGCCTACCATACCAACAGCATAGCAAATGTCCGGTCTGGTACACAGCATGGCATACATCAGACTCCCGACAGCACTGGAGTATGGAACCTTTTCCATAGCTTTCTTTTCTTTTGGATCTTTGGGACACATTTCCAAACATAGACCCTCGCCTTTGCTTATTGGAGCAACAAGGCGAGCTTTATATTTCTCGATGGAGCCATCAGGCTTATGCTTGATTTTGAGAACCCACTTGTTCCCAATGGCTCTACGTCCCTTAGGTAAATCAACCAAGTCCCAGACTTGGTTTGTTTTCATGGATTGAAGTTCTTCTTCCATCGCCGCTATCCATTTATCTTTATCAGGGCATGTGATGGCCTGTTTGAAATTTGCAGGTTCGTCATCATCTTGTAGTAATGTCATGAATGTTTGAGGAAATTCATCCTCAAATCTCAGAGGTGTTAGCCTCGTTCGATTACTACGTCTTGCTTGAGTTTGATCACTCCCACTTGGAATGACATCACTCCCACTTGGAATAACATCACTCCCACTCGGAATAGGATTGGTATCGTTCGTATCATCCATAGGTGAAGTATGAGGGTCATTTTCCTCTTCACCAAGAATTCTCCCACTCGAACGTTCCGATCCTTCTTGATCCCAAGTCTCAAACAAGGATAATTCTTGACTTATCTCATCCTGTCTTGGAAACTCGTTTTCCAAGAAGACAACATTCCTCGATTTGAATTCTATTAGACCCCCATTGTCCTCTTGACCGACGAAAACATATCCTTTGGAGTTTTCAGCGTATCGGATGAAGATACACTTCCTCCCACGTGGCCCAAGTTTGCCATATTTGTGAGAGGATAAATGTGCGTAAGAGGCACAACTCCAAGGTTTTAGAATGCTTAAGTCTGGAGTTCTATTGTTCCACAACTCATAAGGAGTAGAACTTACCGACTTCGAGGGTACACTGTTTAAGATGAATGCTGCCGTCAATAATGCATCACCCCAAAAGGTGATGTGCAAATTTTCCTGAGACACCATTGATCGGACCATTTTCATCAATGTCATATTTCTTCTTTCTGCAACACCGTTTTGTTGCGGAGTATAAGGCATAGTTATTTGATGAACTATGCCTTTTTCATCACAGAGTTCCTTAAAACTCGTTGATTGATATTCTCCACCCCGATCGGTTCGCAAGACCTTTATCTTGCGATCTAGTTGATTTTACACTAAACTCATATAGTTTTTGATGCAAGATAAAGCTTCATGTTTGTGGGAAATCAAATAAATGTGACCGAAACGGGTGAAGTCATCAATGAAGGTGATGAAATAGGATTTCCCGCGTCTTGTCTTAACATTCATTGGACCGCAAATGTCCGAATGGATAAGCTGTAATGGAACTTCGGCCCGTGTGCCAGTTCCAAACGGCTTGCGACAAGTTTTCCCT
The DNA here is from genome assembly GCA_030789695.1 of Scilla litardierei. NCBI lineage: Eukaryota > Viridiplantae > Streptophyta > Magnoliopsida > Asparagales > Asparagaceae > Scilla > Scilla litardierei. The sequence goes on along the minus strand of CM061135.1, from coordinate 97,250,335 downwards.
ACAAGACAATGTTCGGAAATTGACATTTCAACTTTTGAAACATTAGATAGCAAGCCACTTTTGGCAAGTCTATCCATTCTAGTTGGTCCAATGTGACCAAGTCTTGCATGCCAACAAATGATCTCAGATTCAGAATTAGAAGCATTTGTCAAATGGAAACTTTCATTAATAGAAGAAGAATCATCATACATAGTGTTTAAAACAATCAATCCATTACAAACATTACCCGACCCAACTAAAGAACTATTACAAACAAGGTCAACATTTTGTTCATAGAACCTCCATTCATAACCTAAAGACATTAACATGACCACGGATACGATATTTCTTCGAATATCTGGAGCAAAGAGGACGTCGTGCAATAATAGAGTCCGGCCATTGTCGAGAACTAGCTTGCATGTTCCGACGCCCTTGACTTCAACACGAGTGTTGTTGACGACGTATACCACTTTGTTCCTTGAGTTATCCTTCGATACTCTACGAAGAACCTTCTGTCCTTCGCTACGTAGTCTGTGGCCCCTGAATCAATCAACCAAAAATAGTTAGATTCAGCAAGAAACATGGAACTAGAAACACATATGTAACTATCCCTACAAGTTACCTTATCACTTCCATCCGTACACATACGGGCGAAGTGACCGTACTTGTTGCACTTAAAGCACTTGATCTTCTTCAAGTTTTTCTTCTTTGAGTGCACATTCTTTTGCCACTTTTTGTTCTTAGTCTTCTTTGAGGTTTCCGGTTCTTGCTTTCGTTCGTTCATAAACCTTAAGCGTTTATCCTTCTGCTTCTTTCCTCCATGTGAGGAACTAGTGGCCATGTGCACTTCGGCACTAGGTTTTGTGGCTTGAATCCGCTCTTCCTCGAGTTCGAGGTGTTTGGATACATCGCTTAAAGTTTTAATGCACTCATTATGAGTGAGGTGCATTTTCATGTTATCCCAGCTATCTGGGAGTGAACGAATGACTGCTTGGATCTGCTGTTCGTCATACAGCGTAAGACCCGCATCCTTCAATTCAGCTATGAGATTCGCCATGTGGCGGAGATGCTTTTTCATAGATTGATCTCGCCGCATTTTGTACGAATCAAATTGAATATTTAAGGAGCGGAGTTTGGTGACCGAAGTTCCACCAAACTTTATTTCTAGCCCAGACCATATGTCTTTGGCTAGGTCGAATTCCCGAAATAGACGCATTATGTCATTGTCCATTGCGGACAATAACGTAATACGTGCTATTTTGTTCTTTCGAGTCCAAGTCTCATAAGCTTCTCAGTCCCTCTTGTGTTGGGCCGTATTGCCCAACTCAGGTTCTTCCATTACGTTTTGGAGTGTTTCAAGCACATCTTGCTCCTCCAAAATATATTTGATTTTTATTGACCAAAGTTTATAATTGTCGCCGTTGAGCTTCTCACCTTTGTTAAGCTCGGCGACAATGTTCTTAGAAGCGGTAGACATATTCGAATCAAAAAACTGCAAAGAAAATGAAAAACACGATCAAAATTCTATGCATAAAGTTTCGATTCTTTAAACAATTGATAAGTTCCTTGGATGCGCTGAAATGTTACTCTAGAATCGAGAAGTTCACTACGTTCCCAACTACCATCTAGAAGTAACTTTCAAAGTATCCCTTTTACTTATCTCATGTAAAAATAAATCAGAAATGGTACCCGTATGGTACCAGCAGCAGAAAAATACTTTTGAAAAACATATCTTTCAAAATGGAATAGGTGAGAGTTTGCGCAAAGAATTTTAGCGCAACAATTGCCAAGCCATGAGACCTGTTCTACACACCCATGGGTTAGATAACCATGGCCGGATCGTGGTAGGACTTGGAATTCTAAATTGCGCTATCCCGATTAAGGACGGGACATAACCTATTTGAAAACATCTTTTTCAAAAAATTTGAAATACATTGGCTAATCTCCGTAGAGTAGAGCACAACGTCATAAGTACATTGGCTAATCTCCGTAGAGTAGAGCACAATGACATGGCTAATCTCGCATGAAGTAGAGCACTATGGCTAATCTTCAAGGAGTAGAGCCCAAAAAAACTTTATAAAATAAGAGCAGACGACTGTCGTTAGCCCCGTATGGGCTAGTCGGCACATTCGTGTTTGACCAAGGCCTTTTGACACCCCGTATGGGCTAGTCGATAAGTTCGTGATCGACCAAGACCTTTTGCCGGATTGGTCGACCAAAACACCAAAATTGGTCGACCAAAAATTGGTCTACATCACTCCCGGCCAGGGCCCCTGCCCTGGCCGAGGCTGGCCAAGGGCCGGCCAAGGGCCTCTGCCCTGGCCGACCAGGGGCGGCCTGCGGCAGCCCTGGCCACTGCCAGGGCCGGCCAGGCCACTGGCCTGGCCTCGGCCAGAGGCAGGCCCACTGCCAGGCCGGCCAGGGGCGGCCTGCGGCAGCCCTGGCCACTGCCAGGGCCGGCCAGGCCACTGGCCTGGCCTCGGCCAGAGGCCGGCCAGGCCTCGGCCTGAGGCCAGCCAGGCCACTCTGGCCCGGCCTGGCCTCGGCCAGAGACCGGCCAGGCCCCCTAGCCTGGCCTGGCCTCGGCCAGAGGCCGGCCTGGCCTCGGACAGAGGCCGGCCAGGCCACTCTGGCCTGGCCTGGCCTCGGACAGAGGCCGGCCTGGCCTCGGCCAGAGGCCGACCATGCCCCCTGGCCTGGCCTGGCCTCGGCCAGAGGCCGGCCATGGTCGGCCATGGCCCGGCCATGGCCATTTTGGCCTTGGCCGGCCATGAACCATTGGTCATGGCCGGCCTCCCCCATTCACGGGGTTGGCCGCACACCCCCACCGGAGGGGGTGGCCGTGGTGGTGTTCGTCGTCATTGGCCATAGCCAACCCCCTCCGCATGGGGAGGGGGAGTGCATTGCCTCCATTGCCCATTTGGCTATAGATTTCATGCACCAAAATTCATCTTCCCCGATGGGAATAACCACCATCTTCTTCTCCGGTGAAGCACCCGTTCGTCGAGGAAGTAGTTATCCTCCAATGGCCGTGTGCCAAAAAAATAACCCACTTCAAAAATTCGTAAACTACGCGCTCCACATGAAGAGAGCGCCCATTCCCTATGAATGGAGACTCAGCATCCATGAAGAGAGCGAGTTTGACGATATGAACGGTCGGTTCTTCCCGTCACGGAGAGTTCCTGCCATATCCGTAATGGTAGGAGACCCTAACGTGAAAAGAACAACCGCTGCGTTCTCTCCGTCACGAAGCGTTCCTACCATATCCATAATGGTAGGATACCCATTCGTGAAAAAGACAACGACTCGTTCATAGTTTCGACGGGGCGGTGGTTTGACCGGGGCGAACCCGTATGGCTCTGATACCAATGTTGGAATCTGTCAAAACAGCGTTAGGATCGATAAATGAAGTTGAGACTTACGCTTGCGTATGCGGCACGGTAGTCTCGAAACTTCGCCTTCGGATTCGCCACGACGGATCGAGTCTTCTCACGAACGGAGTAAGGCTACTAAATCCACAATCTAAATCTCTACTTTTTGATTAAGAACTTGGATAAAGAGAGAGGAAGGATTTCGGCAGAGCTTCGCTAGAATGAAATGCAAGGCAAGAATACCATGCAAAAGTGTAAGGAAATGGCTAAGCCTTGGGTCTTATTTATAGCCCCCAAGGTAGTTATTTTAGGAGTAATTGTTCCTTTGGAACAATTTAACTAAAGTGTACCATCATACATGGCACATTATAAGCTTAAGTTGTACCATATGCATGATACAACATAAGCTTAAGATATTCCCCCTTTATTAGCCATATGTCGCATGCACTTATGCACATATAATGCGACTTTCCCATTAATCTAGAGATCCTCTTCGCAAGGGAACAGATTCCCTTTGCACACGACTTCGTGTACACGACGTTCGAGGTCCGTATTCCCTCGTACATCCCCTACAAGGGTGTACAAACGTCATCCATATCCAACACATCCCCCTCCCCATGCGGAGGGGGTTGGCTACGGCCAATAACAACCACGGCCACCCTCCGGTGGGGGTGTGTGGCCAACCCCATGCAAGGGGGAGGCCGGCCATGGCCATATGGGCCAAGGCCGGCCATGGCCAAGGGGCCATGGCCGGCCGCGGCAAGGCCAGGGCCAGGGGGCCCTGGCCACGGCCAGGGCCAGCCCTGGCCACTGGCCAGGCTAGGGCCACCCCTGTTGGATATGGACGACATGAATACACCCATGAGGGGATGTATGAGGGTATACGGACCTCAGATGTCGCGTGCACGAAAGCGTGCACGAAGGGAACCTTTTCTCGTGTGAAAAGGACCACTCGATAAGTGGAAAAAGCCACTCGATAAGGGGAAAAAGTCACTTTATAAGTGTATAAAGGCACTTGATAAGTGAATGAAGAAGAGGATAAATGAATGTGCTAATATAGGCTAATAAGCTTATAATTGGTTATTTCCTACAATAACCACCCCTAAAGCCTATAAATAGGACCTAAGGGTAAGGCATTCATACTACACTTTCCATGCCATAAGTTTGCATAAGGCATCTTATGTTCTTCTTCTCCCTTCTATTAAAATCCTCTTCTAAATAGAGATTTAGGCGGTGAAACTCTGCTTCGATCCTCCGTGACGAAGTACCGACCGTTGTGGCGAATCCGAGGGTGAAGTTCAGAGACTACGGTGCCGCATACGCAAGCGTAAGTCTATGTTATTATTCGATCCTAATGTCGTTGTTTTGACAGGATCCTACATTGGTATCAGAGCCATACGGGTTCGCCCTGGTCAAACCGTCGCCCCGTCGAACCGATGAACGAGGCGTTGTCTTTTTCACGAATGGGTATCCTACCATTATGGATATGGTAGGAACGCTTCGTGACGGAGAGAACGCAGCTGTTGTTATTTTCACGTTAGGGTCTCCTACCATTACGGATATGGCAAGAACTCTCCGTGACGGGAAGAACCGACCGTTCATATCGTCAAGCTCGCACTCTTCATGGATGCTGAGTCTCCATTCATAGGGAATGTGAACTCTCTTCATGTGGAGCATGTAGTTTGCGAACTTTAGAGTATGTTATTTCTTCATTTTGGCTCACGGCCATTAGAGAATAACTACTTTCTCGACGAACGGGTGCTTCATCGAAGAAGACGACGGTGGTTATTCCCATCGGAGAAGATGACCTTTGGTGCATGATCACCATGGCCAAATGGGCTATGGAGGCAATGCATCCCCCCTCTCCATGCGGAGGGGGTTGGCTACGGCCAAATGACAATGAAAACCACCCCGTCGAGGGGGAGGAGTGCATGCGGCCAACCCCATGAAAGGGGGAGGCCGTCCATGGCCAAAGGGGCCAAGGCCGGCCAAGGCCAAGAGGCCAAGGCCGGCCTCGGCCAGGGCCAGGGGGCCCTGGCCGGGGCCAGGCCAGGGCCAGGGGGCCCTGGCCGGCCTCGGCCAGGGCCAGGGGGCCCTGGCCGGGGCCAGGCCAGGGCCAGGGGGCCCTGGCCGGCCTCGGCCAGGCCAGAGCCTCTAGCCAGCCTCTGGCCAAGGCCAGGCCAGGGTCAGAGGGCCTTGGCCGGCCTTGGCCAGGCCTGGCCGGGGCCAGGGCTAGGCCAGGGGCCTGGCCGGCCCTGGCCTCTGCCAGGGCCACGGCTGGCCCTGGCAGTGGCCGGGGCCAGGCCAAGGCCAGCCCGACCACTGCCGGTCCCGGCCACGGCCAGTGCCGAGCCCCGGTCGAGCCCAGTTTCGAGCCCCGGTTGACCCTGTATTTGGCGGGGGAGGGGGTTTGCATGAATGTGACATGCATGGCTAGCACATACGGGGCGGACAGCAGTCATCATGCGGCAAAATTCTCCTATAGAGGGGGGAAGCGCCTGACGATGGCTTGCAGAAAAATCCCCATAGGGGGGGGGTCCGGCCTTGGCACGGCTACGGCTTATCACCCGGCAAATGGCCAGGAAATGCCGAATATTTCGCTAGTATCATAAGGGTACTAGGTTGAAATATACAATTTTGAAAAATACGTTTTCATACGTTTTGAAAAATACGTTTTCAAAAACGCTTTTCCGCTGCAAAGTACTATAAGAGTACTTTTATTTGATAAAGTGATGGGGAAATACTGAAAGTTACTCTAGATGGTGATTGGAAACGTAGTGACCTTTCTGATTCTAGGGTAACATCTTCAATATTTTTTGAAAGCAACTTATCAAATTATAAATATCATTCCAAGTGGGAGTTGAAATTAGAACTATCCAAATGGGATATTCTATTAACATTTCAAGTGGGAATTATATTTTAAGAATTTTTAATGCAATGTTTTTGATCAAACCTTCGGTTTTGTGTCTTTTGCAGCATTTTAAAAGTAAAATGTCTTCCACTTCAAAGAATATCGTCGCTGAGTTAAACAGAGGTGAAAAACTCAACGGCGATAATTACAAACTATGGTCCATCAAGATACAATACGTTCTAGAGGAGCAAGAAGTGCTCGAAACTCTAAATAACGTAATGATTGAACCCGAGTTGAGCACTACGGTCCAACACAGACGAGACAAGGAAGCTTTTGATGCTTGGTCTCGGAAGAATAAGATAGCTCGCATTACGTTATTGAGCAGTATGGCCGATGACATAATGCGCATCTTCCGAGAGCATGACCTGGCCATGGACATATGGTCCAAGCTAGAGGAGAAGTTTGGTGACACATCGGTGTCCAAACTTCGCGCCTTAACTATAAGATTCGATTCATACAAGAAACGTCCAGATCATTCCATGGGGAAACATCTGCGACATATGGCGAATCTAATCTCAGAGTTAAAGGATGCAGGTCATGTGATCACTGATGAGCAACAAATCCAAGCAGTCATACGTTCCCTACCAAATGGGAGGGACCAAATGAAGATGCATCTCACTCATAATGAGAGCATCAAGACCTTCAGCGATGTTTCTAAGCACCTCGAGTTAGAGGAAGAGCGGCTTGTGGCTGCCAAGCCAAGTGCAGAAGTGCACATGGTTGCTAGTTCCTCACACGGGGGAAAGAAACGGAAAGATCGTTCGAAGTCTACTAATGAACGTAATAAGCTACCTGAGTCTACCAAGAAACCCAAACATAAGGGTGGACACAAGAAATGGCACAAGAAGAAAGACTTGAAGAGGATCAAGTGCTTCAAGTGCAACAAGCTCGGTCACTATGCTCGTTCGTGTACGAGTGGAAGCGACGAGATAACTTGTAATTATGCTAGTTACATATGTGTTTCTAGTTCAATATTTCTTGTGGAATCTAATCCATTTTGGATAATTGATTCAGGTGCCACCGACCACATAGCAAGGGACAGACGGTCCTTCGTGGAGTATCACCGGATACCCCAAGGAACGAAGTGGATCAATGTAGGAAACAACACACGTGTTGAAGTGAAAGGCATTGGGACTTGCAAGCTAGTCTTGGACAACGGTCGCACTCTCCTACTTCATGATGTTCTCTTCGCTCCAGATATTCGAAGTAATATAATATCTGTGGTCGTGTTAATGGGTCTTGGGTATAACTGGTTCTTTCATGATTGTAAAGTGGACTTGTTTTGTAATAATTCCTTAATTGGCACTGGGTATGTATTCAAAGGATTTATTGTATTAAATACAATGTAAGACTCTTCATTTTGTAATGAAAATTTCCTTATTACAAATTCTTCGACTTATGAGTCTGATATAATTTGTTGGCATGCAAGGCTTGGTCACATTGGACCAACATGAATGGATAGACTTGCCAAACGTGGCCTTCTATCCAATGTTTCAAAGGTTGAAATGTCGACCTGCGAACATTGCCTTGTAGGGAAATCTTGTCGTAAGCCGTTTGGAACCGGCACAAGGGCCGAGGTTCCATTACAGCTCATCCATTCAGACATATGTGGTCTGATGAATGTCAAGACAAGACGCGGGAAGTCCTATTTCATTACTTTTATTGATGACTTCACCCGATTCGGTCATATCTATTTGATATCCCACAAAAGTGAAGCATTAACCTGCTTTAAAAACTATATGAGTTTGGTGGAGAATCAATTAGATCACAAGATTAAGGTCTTGCGCACCGATAGGGGCGGTGAATATAAATCAACAAGTTTTAAGGAACTTTGTGATGAAAAGGGCATAGTACATCAGGTAACTATGCCTTATACTCCGCAACAAAATGGTGTTGCAGAAAGGAGAAATAGGACTTTAATGGAAATGGTCCGTTCAATGATGGCGCAAGCTAACTTGCCAATCACTTTTTGGGGTGATGCATTATTAACGGCCACTTTCATTTTGAACCGCGTACCCTCGAAATCAGTTAGCTCCACTCCTTATGAATTGTGGAACCAAAAGTCTCCTGACTTAAACATTTTAAAACCTTGGGGATGTGCATCATACGCACATATTTCCCCCCATAAGTATGGCAAACTTGGGCCAAGGGGAAGGAAATGTATCTTTATATGATACGTAGAAAACTCCAAAGGTTATGTTTTCGTAAGTCAGGAAGACAATGGAGGTCTAATTGAGTTTGAGTCGAGGGATGTCACTTTCTTGGAAAACGAGTTTCCAAGACAGGGCGAGATAAGTCAGGACTTATCTCTATATGAGATTAATGATCAAGAAGGATTACCTCATTCGAGTGGGAGAATTCTTGGTGAAGAAGAAAATACGTTTCAAACTTCACCAATGGATGATACGAATGACACTAATCCTATTCCATACGGGAATAATGATCCAAGTGGGAGCATTTCTAACGACATTCCAAGTGGGAGTGATATTAGAATTGATCTAAATTCGAGTCAACAAGGACTTGAAGAATCTCAAATACAATGTAGTAGTCATACAAGGTTGGCTCCTCTAAGATTTAAGGATGAATTTCCGCAAACCTTTATGACTTTACTACAAGATGATGACGAACCTGCTACTTTCAAACAGGCCGTATCATGCCCTGCTAAAGAAAAATGGATGGAAGCGATGAAGGAAGAGTTGGAATCCATGAAAGTTAACCAAGTCTGGGACTTAGTTGACTTACCCAGAGGACGTAGAGCTATTGGGAACAAATTGGTTCTCAAGATCAAGCATAAGGCTGCTGGCTCTATAGACAGATATAAAGCTCGCCTTGTTGCGAAAGGTTTTACGCAACAGGAAGGGATAGACTACGAAGAGACCTTCTCACCTGTTGTTCGTTTTACCTCGATTCGCCTGATTCTGGCTATGGTAGCTTGCTTAGACCTCGAATTACATCAGATGGATGTAAAGACTGCCTTTCTCAATGGAGAATTGGACGAGGAGATCTATATGGAACAACCAACATTGTTTGTAAAAGAAGAAAACGAACATAAGGTTTATAAACTTCGTAAGTCCATATATGGTCTTAAACAATCCTCGAGGCAATGGTATATACGATTTCAAGAAGTTGTCTTATCAAATGGTTTTTCCATGCTTGATGAAGACAACTGCGTATATATCAAGAGGTTTAAGAGCAAGTACGTTATTATGTCTCTATATGTAGATGACATTTTAATAGCCGGAAATGACAAGGGCTTTGTGATGGATATCAAGGCTTAGCTTTCATCAGTTTTTGAGATGAAAGACATAGGAGAAGCCGTATATATCCTTGGAGTTAAGATTTCAAGGAATCGTTCGAAGAAACTTCTTTCTCTTTCACAAGAGACTAATATAAAGAAGGTTTTAGAACGTTTTAATATGCAGGACTGCAAGTCCATTGATACTCCTGTAAGCAAGTGCGACAATTTATGTCTGAAATCATGTCCAAAGAACCAAAAGGAAAAGGATATTATGGAAAAAGTTCCATATTCCAGTGCAGTTGGTAGTCTTATGTACGCTATGATGTGTACAAGACTGGACATCTGTTTTGCCGTTGGAATGGTAAGTTGTTACCAATCCAATCCAGGGCAAGTACACAGGAAAGAGGTTAAGAGGATAATGCGGTATCTTAAAGGAACTGCAGACTATGCTTTATGCTATCATGGAGATGCCTTGAAGCTCGAAGGTTACACTGATGCTGATTGGGCGGGTGATCTCGATGAGCGACGATCGACCTCAGGATATGTTTTTCTACTCGGATCTGGTGCAATATCCTGGAGTAGCAAGAAACAATCCTGCATCGCACTTTCAACTATGGAAGCCGAGTTTGTGGCAATTAGCATGGCAGTCCAAGAAGCTGTTTGGCTGAGGAAGTTCTTAGACAGGCTAATTGATGCAAGTGACTCAGGTACTGTTCCAATACACAGTGACAGTCAAGCATCTATAGCCTATGTCAAAGATCCAAAATTCCATTGTAAGACCAAACACATTGATATCCGCTACAAATTTGCAAAAGACTATGATAAGACCAAGAAGGTAGACATAAGGTACATATCTACGCATGAGATGATAGCGGATCCGCTTACGAAGGCGATCCCCAGAGATGTGTTTTACAAACACTTATCATCTCAAGGATTGCGTAAGAGCTGAGTTGTACCAATGTAAATTCCCATGTCTATAAAAGATCAAATTTAATAAAAGAATAAGTTCTTTTCAACATTGCATATGAGTTTCTAGAAAATGTTTGTGTACATTTTAAAATCTCAGCTATATTTTCTAGTATGTCGGACAGATTGAGGTTGGCTCTCTCACATGAGCAACCGCCTTTATTATATCAGACAGATAAAATAAAGATGAGACCTGTTTAAAGTCAAAATCATCAGACGGATGATTTAGAGTCACGACTTAAACAAAATGGTCGTATAAAAGATCTGCATCATATGGATGCTTACAAAAGATCTTAGAGGAGTTTTGAAATCCTATCTGTCTTATGCGGGATGTGGGTCCAGAAGATTATTTGAGTAGCAAAAGGGACTCAAAATCAGACATTATGGTGTCTGATCATCATCCTTACAACATCATTAAGACATACGCTCCCTGGGAAAGGAGTGATGTTGTAATACGTATTCATACTACGTATGCATTTTGACCATTGGGTTAGAATAGTAATTGTGTTTACTATTATGTGAGGCCCAAAGACCACATGGGTCTTAACTCGTTACCCTTATGGACTCTAATTGGTTCCTTAAGATTTGACTGGGTGATTGCTATCTTAGCATGTTACTTATGGACTATGGTTAATTGGGTCCGGCGGGGCATGTTAGAAAAGCGAGTCAAGTCAAGATCAAAAGGATCGCAAGAAGAGGAAGATTAATTTCATATTCACATTTGGACTTTAGAGATTCAAAGCTGGCCAGCCAATTGTAATCCAGATGGGATTCAATTGTTGAATATAAAGTATAAGAAATGTGAAGAAATAATCTAGGGTAAAGCATGCGTTGATCTACTCAACTTTGCACCTCGAGGGGTGTTGTGTATCTCTAACAAGTGCACAACAGCGGACTCTATGCGCATGACGGTCACACGACCTATTTCTCGGTATGATAAATAGAAGAGTTAAAGGAAAGATGTTTCCTTACAAACCCCTCAAGTGTAAGTGGGAGATGTTGGATATGGACGACATGAATACACACATGAGGGGATGTATGAGGGTATACGGACCTCAGATGTCGCGTGCACGAAAGCGTGCACGAAGGGAACCTTTTCTCGTGTGAAAAGGACCACTCGATAAGTGGAAAAAGCCACTCGATAAGTGGAAAAAGTCACTTTATAAGTGCATAAAGGCACTTGATAAGTGAATGAAGAAGAGGATAAATGAATGTGCTAATATAGGCTAATAAGCTTATAATTGGTTATTTCCTACAATAACCACCCCTAAAGCCTATAAATAGGACCCAAGGGTAAGGCATTCATACTACACTTTCCATGCCATAAGTTTGCATAAGGCATCTTATGTTCTTCTTCTCCCTTCCATTAAAATCCTCTTCTAAATAGAGATTTAGGCGGTGAAACGCTTCTTCGATCCTCCGTGACGAAGTACCGACCGTTGTGGCGAATCCGAGGGTGAAGTTCAGAGACTACGGTGCCGCATACGCAAGCGTAAGTCTATGTTATTATTCGATCCTAATGTCATTGTTTTGACATGATCCTACAGGCCCTGGCCGGCCCCGGCCAGGGCCAGGAGGCCCTGGTGGCCCTGGATGGCCAGGGCCAGGGGACCCTGGCCTCGGCCAGGGCCGGCGCAGAGGCCAGGGTTGGCACCCGGGCCTCGGCCAGGGCCTGGCCGCCCTGGCAGAGGCCGGGGCCTGGCCACGCCTCAGCCGTGGCCTGGCCGCCCCGGCCTCGGCCAGGGCCAAGCCAGCCATGGCCGAGACCAGGGCGGCCAGGCCCTGGCCGAGGCTAGGGCCAGGCCACTGCCGGCCACTGCCGGCCACTGCCGGCCCTTGGCCTCGGCCAGGGCCAAGCCCTGGTCGACTCTGTAATTAGGGGAGGGGGCTTGCATGGATGGGACATGCATGGCCAGCCCATACGGGGCCAACGGCAGTTCTCTGCGGCAAATTCCCCTGCAGAAGGGGAGCGCATGGATCCAAACGGGAGCCGGCGACGGTGGCTTACAGAAAAAATCCCCTCAAGGGGGATCCGGCCTTGGCACGGCCACGACACGACCCCGTCAATGGCCGGGGAATTGTCAAAATATTTCGGCTATGTCACCCTGTAATGGGGTGTAGGCCATGCAAAATACGTTTGCAAAATACGTTTGAAAAATACGTTTTCAAAATACTGCAAAATACGTTTGCAAAATACGTTTGAAAAATACGTTTTCAAAATACGTTTTTCAAAAACGCTTTTCCGCTGCAAGTACTATAAGAGTACTTTCGTTTGATAAGTGAGGGGGAAATATTGAAAGTTGTTCTAGATGGTGATTGGAATCGTAGAGACCATTCCGATTCTAGAGCAACATCTTCTATATTTTTCGAAAGTAACTTATCAAATATAATAATATCATTCCAAGTGGGATCTTTTTCCAAGTGGGAGTGATATTAAACTAGTCTGAAATTTCACATTCGATTGATTCAGTATCTCAATGGATCATGATTCGACCAGTGGTCTTTTGGACTAGTTTATGGGACACCTCAGCTCAGTCTGGGGGTAGTGAACCATGGACTAGCCATTTCTCTGGTCGGTCCGCTGGTCGAGACTAATGAATTATGAAAATGTAACAATATGATGACTATGTATATGAAATTTGTGCAATGTTTTTGATCGAACCTTCTTTTCATGTCTTTTGCAGCATTTTAAAGCTAAAATGTCTTCTGCCACTAAGAACATCGTCGCTGAGTTGAACAAAGGTGAAAAACTCAACGACGATAATTACAAATTATGGTCCATTAAGATACAATATGTTCTAGAGGAGCAAGACGTGCTCGAAACTCTAAAGAACAAAATGATTGAACCCGAGTTAGGCACTACGGCCCAACACAGACGAGAGAAGGAAGCTTTTGATGCTTAGTCTCGGAAGAACAAGATAGCTCGTATTACGTTATTGTCCAGTATGGCCGATGACATAATGCGCATCTTCCGAGAGCATGACCTAGCCATGGACATATGGTCCAAGCTTGAGGAGAAGTTTGGTGGCACCTCGGTGTCCAAACTTCGTTCTTTAACTATAAGATTTGATTCATACAAGAAATGTCCAGATCATTCCATGGGAAAACATCTGCGACATATGACAAATCTAATCTCAGAGTTAAAGGATGCAGGTCATGTGCTCACTGATGAGCAACAAATCCAAGCAGTCATACGTTCCCTGCCAAATGGGTGGGACCAAATGAAGATGCATCTCACTCATAATGAGAGCATCAAGAACTTCAGCGATGTTTCTAAGCAACTCGAGTTAGAGGAAGAGCGGCTTGCGGCCGCCAAGCCAAGTACAGAAGTGCACATGGTTGCTAGTTCCTCACACGGGGGAAAGAAACAGAAAAATCGTTCGAAGTTTACTAACGAACATAATAAGCAACCTGAGTCTACCAAGAAACCTAAACACAAGGGTGGGCACAAGAAGTGGCACAAGAAGAAGGACTTGAAGAAGATCAAGTGTTTCAAGTGCAACAAGTTAGGTCACTATGCTCATTCATGTACGATTGGAAGAGATGAGGTAACTTGTAATAATACTAGTTACATATGTGTTTCTAGTTCAATATTTCTTGTAGAATCTAATCCTTTTTGGATAATGGATTCAGGTGCCACCGACCACATAGCAAGGGACAGACGGTCCTTCGCGGAGTATCACCGGATACCCAAAGGAACAAAGTGGATCTATGTAGGAAACAACACACGCGTTGAAGTGAAAGGCATTGGGACTTGCAAGCTAGTCTTGGACAACGGCCGCACTATCTTACTACAAGATGTCCTCTTTGCTCCAGATATTCGAAGGAATATTATATCTGTGGTCGTGTTAATGGGTCTTGGTTATAGCTGGTTCTTTCAAAATTGTAAAGTGGACTTGTCTTGTAATAATACTCTAATTGGTTCTGGGTATGTATTTAAAGGATTTATTGTATTAAATACAATGTATGACTCTTCATTTTGTAATGAAAATTTCCTTGTTGCAAATTCTTCGACTTATGAGTCAGATATAATTTGTTGGCACGCAAGGCTTGGTCACATTGGACCAACGCGTATGGATAGACTTGTCAAACGTGGCCTTCTATCCAATGTTTCAAAGGTCGAAATGTCGACTTGCGAACATTGCCTTGTAGGGAAATCTTGTCGCAAGCCGTTTGGAACCGGCACAAGGGCCGAGGTTCCATTACAGCTCAGCCATTCGGACATATGTGGTCCGATGAATGTCAAGACAAGACGCGGGAAGTCATATTTCATCACTTTTATTGATGACTTCACCCGATTCGGTCATATCTATTTGATATCCCACAAAAGTGAAGCATTAAACTGCTTTAAAAACTATATGAGTTTGGTGGAAAATCAATTAGATCGCAAGATTAAGGTCTTGCGAACTGATAGAGGCGGTGAATATCAATCGGCAAGTTTTAAGGAACTTTATGATGAAAATGGCATAGTTCATCAGGTAACTATGCCTTATACTCCGCAACAAAATGGTGTTGCAGAAAGGAGAAATAGGACTTTAATGGAAATGGTCCGTTCAATGATGGTACAAGCTAACTTGCCAATCACCTTTTGGGGTGATGCATTATTGACGGCCGCTTTCATCTTAAACCGCGTACCCTCGAAATCAGTTAGCTCCACTCCTTATGAGTTGTGGAACCAAAGGTCTCCTGACTTAAACATTTTAAAACCTTGGGGATGTGCATCCTACGCACATATTTCCTCCCATAAGAATGACAAACTCGGGCCACGGGGAAGGAAATGTATCTTTATACGATACGCAAAAAACTCCAAAGGTTATGTTTTCATTGGTCAGGAAGACAATGGAGGTTTAACTGAATTTGAGTCGAGGGATGTCACTTTCTTGGAAAACGAGTTTCCAAGACAGGGCGAGATAAGTCAGGACTTATCTCTATTTGAGATTAATGATCAAGAAGGATTATCTCATGCGAGTGGGAGAATTCTTGGTGAACACGAAAATACGTTTCAAACTTCACCAATGGATGATACGAATGACGCGAATCCTATTCCATACGGGAATAATGATCCAAGTGGGAGCATTTCTAACGACATTTCAAGTGGGAGTGATATTAAAATTGATCTAAATTCGAGTCAACAAGGACGTGAAGAATCTCAAATACGATGTAGTAGTTGTACAAGGTTGGCTCCTCTAAGATTTGAGGATGAATTTCCGCAAACCTTTATGACTTTACTACAAGATGATGACGAGCCTGCTACTTTCAAACAGGCCGTATCATGCCCTGCGAAATACAAATGGATGGAAGCGATGAAGGAGGAGTTGGAATCCATGAAAGTTAACCAAGTCTGGGACTTAGTTGACTTACCCAGAGGACGTAGATCTATTGGGAACAAATGGGTTCTCAAGATCAAGCATAAGGCTGATGGCTCTATAGACAGATATAAAGCTCGACTTGTCGCGAAAGGTTTTACACAACAGGAAGGGATAGACTATGAAGAAACCTTCTCACCTATTGTTCGTTTTACCTCGATTCGCTTGATACTGGCCATGGTAGCTTGCTTAGACCTCGAATTACATCAGATGGATGTAAAGACTGCCTTTCTCAATGGAGAATTGGACGAGGAGATCTATATGGAACAACCAACAGGGTTTGTAAAAGAATGAAACGAACATAAGGTTTGTAAACTTCGTAAGTCCATATATGGTCTTAAACAATCCTCGAGGCAATGGTATATACGATTTCAAGAAGTTGTCTTATCAAATGGGTTTTCCATGCTTGATGAAGAGAACTGTGTATATATTAAGAGGATTAAGAGCAAGTACGTTATTATGTCTCTATATGTAGATGACATTTTAATAGCCAGAAATGACAAGGGCTTTGTGATGGATATCAAGGCTTGGCTTTCATCAGTTTTTGAGATGAAAGGCATGGGAGAAGCCGTATATATCCTTGGAGTTAAGATTTCAAGGAATCGTTCGAAGAAACTTCTTTCTCTTTCACAAGAGACTTATATAAAGAAGGTTCTAGAACGTTTCAATATGCATGACTGCAAGTCCATTGATACTCCTATAAGCAAATGTGATAATTTATGTCTGAAATCGTTTCCAAAGAACCAAAAGAAAAAGAAAATTATGGAAAAAGTTCCATATTTCAGTGCAGTTGGTAGTCTTATGTACGCTATGATGTGTACAAGACCGGACATCTGTTTTGTCGTTGGAATGGTAAGTCGTTACCAATCCAATCCAGGGCAAGTACACTGGAAAGCGGTTAAGAGGATAATGCGATATCTTAAAGGAACTGCAGACTATGCTTTATGCTATCAAGGAGATGCCTTGAAGCTCGAAGGTTACACTGATGCTGATTGGGCGGGTGATCTCGATGAGCGACGATCGACGATCGACCTCAGGATATGTTTTTCTACTCGGATCTGGTGCAATATCCTGGAGTAGCAAGAAACAATCCTGCATCGCACTTTCAACTATGGAAGCCGAGTTTGTGGCATTTAGCATGGCAGTCCAAGAAGCTGTTTGGCTTATGAAGTTCTTAGACATGCTAATTGATGCAAGTGACTCAGGTATTGTTCCAATACACAGTGACAGTCAAGCATCTATAGCCTATGTCAAAGATCCAAAATTCCATTGTAAGACCAAACACATTGATATCCGCTACAAATTTGCAAAAGACTATGATAAGACCAAGAAGGTAGACATAAGGTACATATCTACGCATGAGATGATAGCGGATCCGCTTACGAAGGCGATCCCGAGAGATGTGTTTTACAAACACTTATCATCTCAAGGATTGCGTAAGAGCTGAGTTGTACCAATGTAAATTCCCATGTCTATAAAAGATCAAATTTAATAAAAGAATAAGTTCTTTTCAACATTGCATATGAGTTTCTAGAAAATGTTTGTGTACATTTTAAAATCTCAGCTATATTTTCTAGTATGTCGGACAGATTGAGGTTGGCTCTCTCACATGAGCAACCGCCTTTATTATATCAGACGGATAAAATAAAGATGAGACCTGTTTAAAGTCAAAATCGTCAGACGGATGATTTAGAGTCATGACTTAAACAAAATGGTCGTATGAAAGATCTACATCATTTGGATGCTTACAATAGATCTAAGAGGATTCTTAAATCCTATCTGTCTTATGCGGGATGTGTGTCTAGAAGATTATTTGAGTAGTAAAAGGGATTCAAAGTCAGACATTATGGTGTCTGATCATCATCCTTACAACATCATTAAGACATACGCTCCTTGGAAAAGGAGTGATGTTGTAATACGTATTCATACTACGTATGCATTTTGACCATTGGGTTAGAATAGTAATTGTGTTTACTATTATGTGAGACCCAAAGACCACATGGGTCTTAACTCATTACCCTTATGGACTCTAATTGGTTCCTTTAGATTTGACTGGGTGATTGCTAACTTAGCATGTTGCTTATAGACTATGGTCAATTCGGTCCGGCGGGGCATATTAGAAAAGCGAGTCAAGTCAAGATCGAAAGGATCGCAAGAAGAGGAAGATTAATTTCATATTCACATTTGGACTTTAAAGATTCAAAGCTGGCCAGCCAATTGTAATCCAGATGGGATTCAATTGTTGAATATAAAGTATAAGAAATGTGAAGAAATAATCTAGGGTAAAGCATGCGTTGATCTACTCAACTTTGCACCTCGAGGAGTGTTGTGTATCTCTAACAAGTGCATAAACAGCAGACTCTATGCGCATGACGGTCACACGGCCTATTTCTCGTTATGATAAACAGACGAGTTAAAGGAAAAGATGTTTCCTTACAATCCCCTCAAGTGTGAGTGGGAGATGTTGGATATGAACGACATGAATACACCCATGAGGGGATGTATGAGTGTATACGGACCTCAGATGTCGCGTGCACAAAAGCGTGCACGAAGGGAACCTTTTCTCGTGTGAAAAGGACCACTCGATAAGTGGAAAAAGTCACTTTATAAGTGCATAAAGGCACTTGATAAGTGAATGAAGAAGAGGATAAGTAAATGTGCTAATATAGGCTAATAAGCTTATATTTAGTTATTTCCTACAATAACTACCCCTAAAGCCTATAAATAGGACCCAAGGGTAAGGCATTTACACTAATCTAACCATGCCATAAGTTTGCATAAGGTAACTTGTCTTCTTCTTCTCCCTTCCATTAAAATCCTCTTCTAAATAGAGATTTAGGCGGTGAAACGCTGCTTCGATCCTCCGTGACGAAGTACTGACCGCTGTGGCGAATCCGAGGGCGTAGTTCAGAGATTACGGTGCCGCGTATGCAAGCGTAAGTCTCTACTTTATTATTCGATCCTAACGTCCTTGTTTTGACAGGATCCTACACGCCGTCCGTTGATCTTCCTCCCTAGGTGATTCTCCTCCCTCTTCTAGCTGTTTAGGGTTAGGGTTTAGCTCCTAGGGTTAGGGTTTATCTTGTTTTCAGCATTTTCTAGGGCTTGCCTAGGGTTTGTTTTAGGGCTCTAGAATTCGATCTCTTGTGTCTCTTGCTCGTGTCTCGTCGCGCTTATGGCGAGAACACGTATCCCGATCAATCCCTCTCGACCGTCCCCTATGACCTTAGAGTCACCTCCTAGGGAACCCCCGCAACCCAAACACCGATCAAAAACAACCCAACCCCCTTCGTCGTCTTCGCCTCCTCTTAAGCGTAAGAGGACGGCGATAGCGAAGCCCCGATCCAAGCCTAGGACGCAACCCGTTTCTTCAGCTTCATTCCGTGCCCCCACACCTCATGATTCTGACATGGAATACATACCTGAGACCGAGACCCATAGGGATCCTACACCCCCTCCTAGGGAACCTACGTCTAGCTCTCGACCCCATACTTCCACACGTCAGCCAATGGGAAAGGGTCCGATGCCGATTGGCGGTATCGATATTTCATTGTATCGCAATGACCCTATGTGTCTCGCGGCTTACAACCGTATCGAACACTGTCCACTGCTATTGGAGCATTTCGTATAGTTTTCAGACTTTCCAGGCCTAGCTGATCTCCTTTCGTCTAGCGGTCTTATCGATTATCTTCGATATGACCCTAAGTCGAACCCACACCCATACCCTCGCCTTGTCAAACTTTTCTATGCCAATAGGGTTCGTGGTCAGTACGATGAGACCCACTCGATTGAGACTACTGTCTTGGGGACTCCGATAGTCCTCACGGTAGAAATCTTAGGAGAGTTGTTAGGTGTCTCCTCGTCTGGCCTTCTTCTGTCTGATATTTCTGTCGACGACATCTCTGAGCTTGATCAGGTGATGCTCGCTGAGATCTTTCATGAGATTCCCCCTGCCATGATTGGCGTTCCCTCGAAGTCCTTTAAGCCGAATGCTTGGGTACTTAATCTGATCTTGAAGTCGTGCTTACTTCCTAAGTACGGCTCATCTTCCTTGCCATCCCAGCCATTCCTGAAGCTCATTTATGCCATCTTCATGGGGAGCGAGATTAACTGGGCTAGGATCATACTCGATAAGATGGATTCTTTCGAGTGTGTCCGAAAGTCCACGAAATCTGCTCACCTCCCATATCCCGGCCTTCTGACACTTGTCTTTCGCCACTTTCGTGTCCCACTTCCACCTGATGATGAGCGTTCGCTCGGTCCCCCTCTGAATGCGACGGCCGTCAAGAAGTCTCTTGCGGCACTTCTTCATGTTCAGAGGACGACCCCCTCTGCTTCAGCGTCTGCTTCAGCCTCAGCTGCTCCTGCTCCCTCTACCACTCTTGATGAGCTCGTACATTCGGTGAAACGTATGGAGTCTCGATATGCTCGCACTGAGAATATACTTGCTCGTATCGCCTCTCGTTTGGGCATTGAGATCCCTCCGTCAGTCTCTGACGAGGAGGAGTTGGATGAGGAGGAGATCGAGGAGCTTGTTGGTGTTGCTGCTCGTGCCCCTGAGGGTACATCTGGTGATGTTGCCTCTTCTGCCGGTGATCCAGAGAGCACACCTGTTGCCACCATACCTGCGGTGGATACTTCGACTGGTGCTCCCGAGGCCACTCCCGTCGCTCCCGTGGACACTTCTGCTGATCCGGTGACCACCACTTCCACTCCTACTGAGCCTGCTGTTGCTTCAGATCCTCCCGCTGCCTCCTGAGCTTCTCTGAGGAATCTCTTAGTTCACTTTGGATGATAGATCTAGTTTGAGAGAGTTGGATAGGATAGTGTGGGTGGTTATGACATTTTGATATTTTTGGATGTATTTTGATGTATCTCTGATGATGTTTTGAGATTTTTGTATGTATGTGATACTCTGATATCAGCTGTGTGATATGATGTATTTTGTGCCTCGATCATTGGATCGCTTATGTATGTTGTCAATGTATCATTTTGATGTACTCTTGGTTCATATATATATACATCGATGTTGACTTTTACATTCTCTCGTGCACATTATATATTCTTTTTATGTCTCTGATGTTTGATTTCGTCGCTCGACGATAATAACTTGGTTAAATAGAAATTATTTCTATGGAAACATAGAATTGTTTTCCATGCACTAAATTAACCAAGAATGTTGATATTGGAGAGTATATTCCATAACTCAATTCGTAAAATTGATTTGGGTTTTGATGATTTTATTTATCGATTTTCGACTTTGGTCTCAATGACACGCTTTGATTTAATTCGTATTTTCCTTTGGTGTCATTTGGACCGTGGTCGTATTCTACGACTCCCGTGCTTTTATTTGAAGCCATTGTTGTTGTCGTTGATCTCCTCCCACTCTTTTTGCTAATGCCAAAGGGGGAGATATATAATAATGACGATGAGCTAAATGATAATTTAAAGCATTTTCCAAGAATCTAATTTGATATGTTAGATTCAGGGGGAGTTAAGATATAAAAATGGATTTCAAATCCTAAATTTCGATAATTAGATTCACATTTTATACTTTACTCGTCTGCTTGATGCTTATGAATATTATTGAATATGGAATTAACATGTCATCAATGCAGGGGGAGTAAGTAAATTACATTCGAATCATTATTTTTGATTATTATTTATGTTGGTTTGTCATCACCAAAAAGGGGGAGAATGTTGGATATTGGACTCCCCGGATTTGGTTTTGGATGATGAACAAATATAAATATATCGTGAACTAACTCTTTGAGAGCGCAGTTATGGAGATCATCGCCAAATTCATATGAACATCCAAAGTGACGTCTCGAGACTTCTCAAAGCGCGTGATCGTATGCCTAAAGCTTCGCTGAAGCTTATGGACCATTTTAGAAGTCATGAAGATTCGGATCGAAGCTTTTAAAGACGGTTCGTCAAGTTTTATTTATAGTCTTTTAGCTTCTTTCGTAGAATGTTAAGCCTTGAGTAGGTCTTACATTTTAAATCTTCATAACGCTTATATCTTAGAGCTAGGATCTTAGTAGAAGTCCATACGAACTTTCCCGAAGCTTCGCGCTTCGATTCGTGACTTCTTGTGCATGTTAGTTGGTTCAAGAAGAAGAACCAACCGACTAGATGGTGATCTAGTCGGTCGGCAAAGCTTCTTGGACCGACTAGTTTGCCTCTTTCAATTCTAGCTCACTTACTGTTTACAGTTAGTCGGTCAAAGAAGGTTCACCGACCGACTAGTTTGTGAACTAGTCGGTCAGTGTTTCTTCTTGGACCGACTAGTTGAGCTTCTACTGTACATGCCTACTTACTGTTTATCGTTAGTCGGTCAAAGAACGTTTGTCGACCGACTAGTTGATGAACTAGTCGGTTAACGTTTGTTCTTGGACCGACTAAATCAATTTGTGCTCAGACTTTTAGTTTTATCTCTTAGTCGGTCTGAGTTAAGTCACCGACCGACTAGTTGTGAAACTAGTCGGTCATCAACTCTTCTTGGATTGACTAGTTCCCTTCAGTCTGAACTTATTCTTTTGGCTGTTCTATCTTTAGTCGGTTCATGCTGTTTGACCGACCGACTAGTTGATGAACTAGTCGGTCAGTCAACCTTCTTTGACCGACTAGTTTGGTTCAGAATAGAGCCGTTGGAGCATTTAATGCCACGATTTTCACTCTCTCTTTCCTCTATCCTATATATACTTGGAGTGCTGCATTCATTGCACTCAAGGCTAATATTAAGAGAAGTTTAAAGTTCAAAGAGAAAGAATTCAATCTCATTTAAAGCTCATTCATTTCCATTCAAGAATCTCTCCCTCACTCTTATTTCAAAAGAGAGATTCATTGATTGTGAGCCTTCTAAGCCAAGTGCTTGATTCTAGGTCACAAACATCCACCTAGGACTCCATTGCTGGTCATCTACTTGGAGCTAGGGTTTGGTGCCTCTTCATCTTCCCCAAAATCCGTTTTGCCCTAAATCGTAAGTTTACTCAAGGCATATGATTTTGTCGGCAAGAATTTCTATTTCAATTTACTTTGAATATTGCTAGTTGTACTCTCGGGTTGTGAGAGTTTGTTTGTGATCCCGGGTTGTGGGAGTCATATTTTCATTTGTGTATGATTTGACTTTGTGAAGGTTTTTCACAAGTATTTCATAGTGCAAATCTTGAGTTAGGGTTTCTAACTCAAGTATCCGGAGGGGATCCGGGTGGTTGGGACGTAGGATCACTGGGAACAAGTCGGGGAGACTTGGGTGGATCCGAACCCAGTAATATTGCTTGTTTTGCGATTGTCTTCTTTGTTGTCGATATTTACATTTCCGCATTTCCGCATTTCCGCATTAATTGGTAGAGTTTGCAAGATAGTTAGGAATTATCTTTTTAATTATTTTAAAGTACTATTCACACCCCCTCTAGTACTTGTGCAGTAGATTAGCAGGGCATTACACTTATTACTTCACTTTTCTTTGAATTTGGATTGAAGAGGATGTAATTTGTTTTTTACTTTCATACATAGGGTATATTGGCTTTGAAATCAATTGGAAATAACTTTTGGATTATGCCATGACGATATCTTGAGTTTGGTGCATGTTTTCAATTTAATACGAATTTATCGCATATTTTGTTAGGGACTAGCAAAAAGCTAGTTGGGAGGTGTGATTTGGGATATAATTGCATATTTTCTCCACCAGTTCTGGGCATTTTATGGGTATATTGTGATTATTTCGTCTTTGATACGTGCATATTTTGCGGCCCGCGGCAAAATAATCACAAAATATGCAAAATATACAAAAAAATCCGCTCTTTGAGCGGGCCACTGTGCATTTCGTTTTTTAAAAATAACAAAATGTCAGCCCGCTTGGGGGGCAGGCACGTGCCACGCGCCCGACCCGCAATGCATTTAAAGGGGTTTTGTGCGCTTTTTAGTGGGTTTTGGTCACAGATTCGACCCAATTGCAGACCCGCAATGCTAAGTTGCATTTTTACCCGAATTTGGGGCTGTTTTTCAGCCCATTCTTCTTCCTACTGAAATTCTAGTGCTTGGGGGAGGTTGATGAAGCTTGAGGAGCTTGGAGGGACACTTGAGAGTGGGAGATCTCATCTGAGAGTGACACTTGGGTGAAATTTTTCTATCCTCTTGTGTATTTTGATTTATCTTTTGTGTTGTAATCGGATGATAGTTTTGAGTAAAAACTTCTCTTTTTCATCATGAAGTTCTAAATCTTGATTGTGTGGTTGTGTTGTGCTAGTTGTTGTTGTTGGGTTGTGAATTTCATCTCTAGCATGATTTTAATCTCTAATTTGTGAATGATACGTTGAGTTAGGGTTGTTTATTGGAAGCCCTAGTGGGAAATCCAAAGAGAGGCTTATCCTAGTGGACCCTCTCTATTGTGCTTAATGTTGATTACTCTTGAGTTTCATTCATTACTTATTGCACCCCACATGTTCGATGAATGTCGCATCCTCCGATTGATCGTCCCTTAGCCAGGAGATCAATTGAGTTATATTTGGGATGAATCCCTACGCCCATGACCTCACTCACATACACACCACATGAGTCCTCCTCGTTGCCTGCCGATTCGGCTCTCCACCCTTAGTGTGTAGGCTAGGAAGGTAGATTCACCCCACATTTTCTCGCACTTCTCTACCATTAGCGAGGAGGTTGACTCACGCTTTACCTTTCTTTATCAATCAATTTTGCGAGTGTAGAACGACTTGTCCCTGTGATCCGACCCGGTACTCACCGGTTATAAATTTTATATTGCATTGATGCTCCTACGCTTAGGAGTGCAAGGCGTGCCTTTGCACGTTTTCTGGTTCAATCAGTGCACACACCCCCTGCACACACACCCAACGCACACACCCACCCCATGCACACACACCCATGCCCACACCCACACCCCATGCACGCATATACCCACGCACAAACCCATGCACAAACCCACCCCAATGCACACACACCCACCTCGTGCACACACCCCCCATGCCCACACCCACCCACCCATAAACACATCCACACATGCACAAACTCACCCACCCCATGTGCACACCCACCTACCCAAGCACACACACCCTCCCTATGCACGTGCACACACCCACCCCCCATGAACACACACCCCCCCCAATGCGCCCACGCACACTGACGTGCGTTTATATTTCATATATTCACGCACGTTTTCTTTTGTGTTTCTCCGTGTTTTTCCGCCGTCTCTTACTCGTATTCGTATATTTTCCCGTTTTCTTTCACTTTTCTTTGTTTATCCATGATTGCAGGGGATCGACCATGTAGGGGACGTTTAACGATGATATCCCAAGTCCCCGGAGCAACGGGAGAAGTCATGCGTGATCCAGGGGGTCAAACGCCAAAGAATTCATCTTTCAGCCCCTCACCCGGTCGGTTGGCCATCTCCAACCGATCGGGTGATGCACGCGTGCACCACCCGGTCTCTACCACAGCTCACAAAGAAGTCACCCGATCGGTTCACAGACCGGTTCTGCGGGCGGCTGTTCTCTGTTTTTTCGAGCAGAATTCCAACCGATCGGGTGACTCTCACCCGATCGGTTCATCTGTAGCTGAAGAAGAAGAGCTGAAGACACGGGTGTCGAACTGATCGGTTCACTTGACTGCTCCAAGATCTAACCGGTCGCTCAAGAATCACCCGACCGGTTCATGAGATCGGGTGAAAACTCGTTGTTTTCTGTTATTTATCTGTAACGGATCAACCGATCGGTTGACTTGTCAACCGATCGGTTGATGCGAAGTTATATATATAGAACCCCTAGGGTTCCAGAAACGGGAGTTGCTGTTTTTTTTACTGTTTTATTTCCTTGTGACGGCTGTAATTGTTACTCTTTAGTAAGTTTTCAGATCTTTCTAAAATTTTAGTATTGTCTTTATTACTCTATTACTTCCGCATTGCAATTGTCCGATTATGATTTCAACGGTTAAATTTCATTTAGATCGCTTTTTCATGAATTTTTGTGAGTAGTTCCCAAATCTGGGATTTTGGTGGAAACCCCTTCGGGGGCTCTTCCCGATGCGTCCATAGGGTTAGGAAATCGATAGGGAGTAGGAATCTAACGGTTACGCGGGGTGTTTCATTGTCATTAGCGGGAAAAAGACCGCCTTTGACCATCGGGCCAAGGGGGAATAAACTTGGCGGTTGACTCCCTAGCCATAGCTCACGCCCTTAGCGTAGACGCCGAATCCTAGCACGTGGGAGCGGCATGATGAGACGTTGGGAGATATCGTTGCGGGCTTAGTGCTCCCGGGATTGATCAGTGTTAATGGACACGGGAGTGCCCACTGATCGAATCCGGGAAGTCCGGTGTATCATCCTGGGCACCGACCGGAATATCAGGCCCATGGGACACCGGTACCACTTTCAGAGGCAACGTCTCACCATTAGACCCTAATCCCGATCGCTATCCACACCCGTAGGCCGTATCGACGAGAGTCTCTCGTCGGGTTGGAAACCAAAGTCCCGGGTTTACTTTCCTTTTGTTCATACCCTTTTATTTCCTTTCGTGACAACCATCTACCGATTCGGGCTAGCTCACCCCTCGGGGTGATGTAGGTCCTACCTGACCCAAGCACAACCTCGCCTCCCTGAGTTCGATATTCCCGCACCCTACACTAACCGTGAAACTTGCGGTAAACGACACGCGCCGCCGCGACTCAAGCGGGGCGTCGGTCAAGTTTATGGCGCGTTTGCCGGGGAGGCAACGTGCTTGTTATTTTAGGATCTCTTGAACCCTCGTGTCTAGCTCACATCCCTACCTCGCGATAATTTTCGCATTCTCCTTTTTCTTTTTCTTTTTGTTCTTCCTTATTTTTATTTCTTATTTTATCTGTTTCTTTCCCACTTGTCGCTTCACGGGTGTTTGTTGTTTTTCATGCGCAGGAGTTCAAGGAGTCTTGACGACTTGATTCCCCTCGATCCAGAGATTAACGCCACCCTTAGGCGTTTGGCCGCCGAGAAGCGGAGAAGAGAAGATCCCGAATCCATGGAGGAGAACACCCCACCTCAAAAGTCTCTGCTGGAGTACTCGATGCCATCTATCGAGTCCACTTCCTCCATCCGTCCTCCAGCTATCACGGCCCAAAGCTTTGAGCTGAAGCCGTCATTGGTGACGTGGATCCAGCAGGATCAGTTTGCGGGTGCACCCATGGAGAGCCCGATCGAGCATCTAGACTCCTTCTTGGAGAAGTGTGACACCTTCCGGATTAATGGTGTCACGACAGAGGCTATCCGTCTGAAGCTGTTCCCCTTCTCTTTGCGAGACAAAGCCAAGCAATGGCTAAGGGGGAAGGACCCCAACACTTTCAACACCTGGGAGAAGCTCTCCAACGCTTTTCTGACGAAGTTCTTTCCTCCGGGGAAGACCATGAAGTTGAGGAGTGAGATCTCCTCCTTCTCCCAGGCCAGCCACGAGTCCTTGCATAAAGCTTGGACGAGATATAAAGAGATGCAAAGAAGATGCCATCACCATGAGCTTCCGAAGTGGCAGATTATTAATCTGTTCTACAATGGGTTGAGGGATGACCTGAAATCTTCTATGGACACCGCGGCTGGGGGTTCCTTCATGTCTAGAAGCGAGGAAGAAGCCGGACATATTCTAGAAAACATGGCATCGAACAATGAGCGGTGGTGTGACGAGAGAGCCACACCAAGATCTGGGGGTGTACACAGAGTCGAGGACATCGACAAACTTTCAAGCAAGTTTGACTTGCTTTCGACCCAGATCTCCGCACTAATGGTAGGAGCCGGTGGGGCCGGTACACAGCAAATTTCTGCGGTAGAGTCCGAATTCTTTGGGGAATTCGACGGTGGTGACATCTCACCACCGTTGGATCAGGCGAGCGCACTATTTTACAACCCTACGGGAAATGCGCCGTATCCGCCAAGGACAAATTCCAACCCGGCCTACTCTCCAAACAATCGGAACCACCCGAACTTCAGTTACCGGCCACCATTTCAGCCCTCACCGCCTCAGCAGCCGCATCAACAAACTTATCAGCCGGCTAGGCCACAGCAGCAACCATTTCAGCAACAATCTTACGCCCCCAGGAATCAGCAGCCGTTCCAGCAGCAGCAGCAGTATGGCCAACAGAGGGCCGTCTCTCCGGTTGAGTCTCTCTTGACTCAATATATTACCAACCATGAGAGGATCAACCAAAAGCTGGAAATGGGTCAGCGGACCCTCACGGACCAAGTAACCCAGCTGGGGTTACAAGTGGCGAACCTTGCAAGGTCACAAAACCAATTACCGCCATAACCGGAGGTGAACCCGAGGGGAGCAACCCAAACATCGGCACTCGTGCACGAGCACGCAAATGTGTCCGCTATCGTTCTGAGAAGCGGGACACAAATTCCTACTAGAGTGCCCCCTAGCAACCCAGAAGCACCATTGGTAGTTGAGAAACCGATCGAAAAATCAAACGACGCCGGCGCTTCGTCATCAAATCCTATGACTCCGGAGGGAGTCTCTGAAGAAGAGAATAAGAAGGAGGAAGAGAGCGCGAAAGCGTATAAACCCGTTGTGCCATTTTCACAACGGTTGGCTCAGGCAAAAATTGATGAGAAATATGGCAAGTTCTTCGCCATGGTCAAGGACCTAAGCCTGCAAATCCCCTTCCTAGAAGTAATCGAAACGATCCCCTCCTATGCAAAATTCTTGAAAGATTTGGTGACTAGAGGGTCTAGAAAAGAGAAAGTAGTGTTGACGGTGGAGTGTAGCGCTCTTATCCAGAGGGCAAATCCGCCGAAACTTAAAGACCCGGGGAGCTTTTCCATTCCTTGCATGATCGGGGCAGTGAAGATTCATCGTGCACTCGTCGATCTCGGAGCGAGTGTTAGTTTGATGCCCTTGTCGATGTATAGAAGGATATGGATGGGTGAGTTGGAGCCCACCGGGATGACCCTACAACTAGCTGACCGGTCGGTCAAATATCCGGTAGGAGTTGTGGATGACCTCCCCGTGAATGTGAGAGGGGTGCATGTGCCCGTGGACTTTGTAATCATGGACATGCCCGAAGACGCACACACCCCCATTATCCTGGGACGGCCTTTCATGGCCACTGCTGGCGTTCTAATAGATGTGAAGAACGTAAAACTTTCTCTAAACGTCGGCGGAGAGAAAGTTGAGTTTGATCTGGGATTATCCATGAAGCACCCTGATCCCCCTGATGACCCTGGATGCAATTTACTTGAGATAGAAGAAGAAAAAGTTGTAGAGGAGATCTCCTGGGAGATTCTCCTGAGAAACCCCCCCGATGACTTGGGGGATTTAGAAGATGGAGACGGCCCCGAAGACAAAGAAGCTGCTGGAAAACCGAGTGTAGCGAGAACGACCCCTCCCGGGTTCCCCAAGGCTCCTCCTGCGAGGAGAACGGGGAAAGAGCCCACGGACATCACTAAAGACGAGGTCCGGATCCTGAAGAAGATGGCGGGAAGCGCCAACGCCAAGGAAAAGCCCCCGGATCCCAAGAACAAGGGGAGGGTAGTCGAGCAAGTATTTTTCCAGCCGCTGACTACTCCAAGTGCCTTCAGCTCCAATGAAGAAGAGATGCCGAACTTCGGGCATCACCCGTATCAACCACCATGAGCATCTCTTGCGGGTGTCGAGCCAACGACGTTAAACAAGTGCGCTTCATGGGAGGCAACCCATGTTCTAAACTTTTTCTCCAATTTTTAGCGTTATTTTTTTACTTTATTTTATCTATTTTTATAAATAAAATCAGCCGCGAGAACATCCGTTCGGGGACTTAAACAAATCTATTGGTTTTTGCAGGAAACAAGCCCCAACCGATCCGTTGACAACTCACCCGATCGGTTGGGATGTATCAGATACATGCCGAGATCTGTCCCCATATGACCCGATCGGTTGAGTAATGAAGAGACCGGGTGGCAGACCGGGTGAGCTGGGGAGAACTCTCGGGAAATTTTGGGGAATATCAACCGATCGGTTGAGTTCGAGCGCGATCGGTTGACGCGACCGGGTGAGCAGCCCTAAGCTCTCGGGAAAATGAGTGGAGCGGCCAACCGGTCGGTTGAAAAGTCAACCGACCGGTTCGCCTGTAGCATTTCTTCGGCAAGATTTTCGACCTAACCGTCAACTGATCGGGTGACAAGTCACCCGATCGGTTCGACTTAAAACCCTATATAAACCCCCCGACACCCGCTCGTTTTCACTCTCGCCCGATCGTAATTTCCGCCGTCGTTTCGCCTTCCCCTCTTCCCCAACAACCGATCCTCACTCCCCTATGCCCTCTACTCCTCCATTACTCCCTCTCTCCACCACCTCCATCAATCCCTCCATCATCTCAACCCTCTCTCCCCTCCCATTCCGAATTTTTGACCTAATTTTCCCCCAAACCACCCCCATTTCAAAAATTATTGCCGAAGGAGTTCGCCGCGGCTCCACGCCACTCTCGTTGAACAGTGTGGGGGCATCTACGAGCAAGCTCCGCCATTCCGTTTGGGTACACTCGTTCCGAAGCTCAAATTTATATATTTGCCCTATTAATTGTGCTTGCTCGTTTGCTTGTGTAGTGTGCATCCACTGTTTTTGCACTCATTCTTGCTCACACACTCATACATGGCTCGGGATACAGATAAGGGGAAGGGAATTATGCGGGAAGAGGAGCCGTCTCGAAAGAGACGAAAACAAACACGCCCCCCTCCCCGTACACGAGCACTTACACTTGGCCCTCCTCCACCTATTATCCCCCCTGTGGACCCAATGTTGGGCCCGCATGGGTATATTTTTCGGAACCAGGAGCACAAAGATTTTTACCGTAGGCTTGATGCTTGAGGGCATCTTTCTACTAAGTTCCTGCACGCATAAACACTTGTCGATCTCGGTGTCTTCACCGAGGTCGAATCTCTTTTCGGTAACTTAGGATGGTTGGCCTTCCTTAATGCATCCGCCATTTCCTACCCGGCGCTCACCCTCGAATTTCTCTCTACACTCGTTTTAGAGTCCGGGTCGATCGTTAAATTTCGGGTGCGTAACCGCAGTGTCACCACAAGTCTGAACACGATTAATGATATATTTGGTTTCCCCATTCTTGGGGATGATTCCATCCGACACTACGGGTACACGCCCGAATTTCAAGTTGATCAATTCTGGTTCCGCCTCACACTCATCCATGAATATCCACGAGGTAGAGCAAAGGCTTCCTCCATCATTCATCCCGTGTTTCGATTGGCCCACAGGATCATTTCATCTGCATTCTTTCCTAGGGACGAGTCAGGCACTGTGACTATCCCTGACCTTTTTATCCTTTGGGCCATGACTTTCCCTTATGTCCGGGATGATGATGGAGTTAGCTTCAGGGCCCCTACCGTCCCCATCCATGGCGGCGATTGGCTTGTTTACAAGCTTCTCGAGATCAGCCGGGCCGGTAAGGGAAAGTTTTGTTGTGGGGGCATCATCACTATCATTTGCTCTTACCCCCAATTTAACATTCCCCTCCCCAATAATCTTCCCGTTGCCGCAGGACCATCACGTCTAGATATTGACGTCCTGCGGCACATTCACATGATTAGACCCCACTCGGCTGGCCGCTTCATTTTCAATTATGGCCACCCCCAGCCCCTTACACCATTCTCCCCAACCCCGCCCGCATGACCATTGCTCTCATGGGAGATTGGACTTTCCCACCTGATCCCGACTTCTTTGCGGGGTTGAATCTTCCTTTCCTTCCCGCAGACGCCCGCAGACCACCGTCCCCTGCCGCCAACTTAGGCGAGCAGGATATCCCTGCGTCTGGGGGAGATTTAGGGGCTGGCCCGAGTCGTCCTGTTTCTGCTCCGGGACCGATCACGTCTGAGCACCTCTTTGCGGCCATTTCTGGCCTTGTCTCCTGTGCCGGCATGACCACTGCCACCGGCACCTCTTCGACCTTACCTGGCGGCACCACCTCTGCCTCGCGTCAGTCTACATCTTTTGGTCGCCGTCAGGTATCTGCCCGTCTGGGGCTTGAGAGGGAGGTCGCTGCCCTTCGTGAGCTCGCCATGTCCTCTGCTTCCTCGGACCCATCGCCATCCTCCTTTCTTACTCACCCACGTTTCCTCGCACTTGAGAGGAACGTGGCCGCCATTCTCCGCCTTCTTACCCATATCCACGGACCACCTCCACCTTCACCACCTCCACCTTCACCACCCCGGCGATCTTCTCCTCCACCCACCCACACTTCCCCACATCCATCACCCCCCTCACCACATTCCTCTCCTCCCTCTTCACATCCAATCCCGACATCCACTTCGCCCCTTCCTACCACTTCCACCGCACCCACGCTACCTCACTCCTCCTCCGTCACTCCATACGTGCGCCGGAGGAAATTGCCGGTGCGCTCCAGATCCCTCCCACCACCTCCCACTACCGTCACCATCGCATCTACTTCCTCCACTTCTATTCCTCTCACCACCGCCTTGATCGCCTTCCTACCACCACCACCCACCACCATCGACACTCCTCCCATTGTTCACACCACCACTGCCCCTACTCCTTCGCCTCTTTCCCCACTTCTCAGCACACCCCCAGCCTCCCCCGACCACCCATCCACACCCTCTTCCGAGGAGGACGAGGACTCAGCTCCTCCTGCTTTCTGACTTCACCTCTTTTGTTTTTGACTCCCCCTTGCACATCTCTGCATTTCATTGATCACATCATTTCGCTAGCACTTTCTGGTCTAGCTTGGGGGACGTCCACTTTTGCGTGCTGTCGTGTCTTGTTTGTTTTTCTTTTTTTTTGTGTGTGCTTGTTTTTCATTTTTTGAGTGTCGTGTCATGTGGTTTTATTTTTATTTTTCGTATTGTTTGATTTTGATTTTGATCTTTCTTTCTTTTTTCAGTTTTATCTATGTGTTTTCCTCGTTTTCATTTCTTTTTGTGTCAGTGCGTTCCCCCCCCCCCGTTTTCATTGCCCTCCCGTACTCACTCATATTGCATTGAGGGCAATGCAAATTTCAGCTTGGGGGAGTCGCACTGTGTGCGTCGTTTGAGTCCTTCTTTTTTCGTTTTTTGTGTCATTTTCATCGTGTTTTTATTTTTTTTTCTTTTCTTCTCTTTTGGCTCTTTCTCCTAGAGATGAATCCTATGATGAATCGCCACAAAGTCACACACACCTAGCATTGCATCGATAATCACACGCACTAACCCTAGGATTTCGAGTCCTCTTGCATTTCACGCATCGCGGGTCCACTTAGCTTTTTGTGAGTCGTGTGTCGTGACTAGCATTGGTGTGCTTCTGCCTTGTGATTTTACTTTATATACCTGTCCAGGAATGACCCCTAGATTATCATGCTCCGATTTGAATATGCGGTATTTGTTTCCACTGTTTGCATGCTATATTTATATCGTATACTTCAATTCGCATGTGTCGGGATTCCACAACTAAGGACTAGGATAACCCATTTAGCCTACGCTCTATTTAGCGAGAATAGTTTCCTTTGCCCAAGTGTTTAGATTTCGACTTCTTTTTTGTTTTACTTGGTGCAAATCCCCTCGTCGTGTACCGTTCTCCCACTTGGGAGAGTACACATGTGTATAGCCAATATCCCAAAAATCCAAAAAAAAGGAGAAAAGAAAAGAAAAATCTTGTATAGCCCAAAAATCCAAAAAAAATACAAATACCCAAAACCCAAAAAAATTTCCGTGTGAATATTTTTCCATACTTGCCAAGAATAAAGGGAAGGCGAGAATTTGCACCGAGTGTTCTTCTCCACATCATCTGAACCCCCGTCGTTATCGAAAACACTTGGCTTAGGAACTTTTTAGCTAGTATCTAGGCTATAGTGGCGTGATTTCCTTAACCCTAGTTGTGGAGTCCCCGATGCATGATACGCTTCTATTCTAACTCTTCTTATGCATGCTTGAACTTATATTCGCCGCTTATTTCAATTCGGATCGATATTTTGGGTCATATCTTGGATTTGTGTATATCGAGCCTCATAGCACATCGTAGAAAGAATCACCATTTGCTAGCACACGACGACGCTCACTCGCGCTTCACCGTGTGGACCCACAACACTTATTTGGACTCGCTTTCCTAGGTTTAGTGGTGTGATTTGGCGTTTGCTTGCTTGGTGTGTCGTTTTCGATTTTGGTGGCTCTGATGGACGATCTAGGGTTTAGAGTTTTCTTTTCCTTTCTTCCTCTCTATTTTTCCCTTCCGAGCTCCTACTCTCACTCGTCTTCCTCGAGGACGAGGAAGAGTTCAGCTTGGGGGATTTTGACGTGCGTTTATATTTCATATATTCACGCACGTTTTCTTTTGTGTTTCTCCGTGTTTTTCCACCGTCTCTTACTCGTTTTCGTATATTTTCCCGTTTTCTTTCACTTTTCTTTGTTTATCCATGATTGCAGGGGATCGACCACGTAGGGGACGTTTAACGATGATATCCCAAGTCCCCGAAGCAACGGGAGAAGTCACGCGTGATCTAGGGGGTCAAACGCCAAAGAATTCATCTTTCAGCCCCTCACCCGGTCGGTTGGCCATCTCCAACCGATCGGGTGATGCACGCGTGCACCACCCGGTCTCTACCGCAGCTCACAAAGAAGTCACCCGACCGGTTCACAGACCGGTTCTGCGGGCGGCTGTTCTCTGTTTTTTCGAGCAGAATTCCAACCGATCGGGTGACTCTCACCCGATCGGTTCATCTGTAGCTGAAGAAGAAGAGCTGAAGACACGGGCGTCGAACCGATCGGTTTACCCGACTGCTCCAAGATCCAACCGGTCGCTCAAGAACTCACCCGACCGGTTCATGAGATCGGGTGAAAACTCGCTGTTTTCTGTTATTTATCTGTAACGGATCAACCGATCGGTTGACTTGTCAACCGATCGGTTGATGCGAAGTTCTATATATAGAACCCCTAGGGTTCCAGAAACGGGAGTTGCTGTTTTTTTACTGTTTTATTTCCTTGTGACGGCTGTAATTGTTACTCTTTAGTAAGTTTTCAGATCTTTCTAAAATTTTAGTATTGTCTTTATTACTCTATTACTTCCGCATTGCAATTGTCCGATTATGATTTCAACGGTTAAATTTCATTTAGATCGCTTTTTCATGAATTTTTGTGAGTAGTTCCCAAATCTGGGATTTTGGTGGAAACCCCTTCGGGGGCTCTTCCCGATGCGTCCATAGGGTTAGGAAATCGATAGGGAGTAGGAATCTAACGGTTACGCGGGGTGTTTCATTGTCATTAGCGGGAAAAAGACCGCCTTTGACCGTCGGGCCAAGGGGGAATAAACTTGGCGGTTGACTCCCTAGCCATAGCTCACGCCCTTAGCGTAGACGCCGAATCCTAGTACGCGGGAGCGGCAGGATGAGACGTTGGGAAATATCGTTGCGGTCTTAGTGCTCCCGGGATCGATCAGTGTTAATGGACACGGGAGTGCCCATTAATCGAATCTGGGAAGTCCGGTGTATCATCCTGGGCACCGACCGGAATATCGGGCCCATGGGACGCCGATACCACTTTCAGAGGCAACGTCTCACCATTAGACCCTAATCCCAATCGCTATCCACACCCGTAGGCCGTATCGGCGAGAGTCTCTCGTCGGGTTGGAAACCAAAGTCCAGAGTTTACTTTCCTTTTGTTCATACTCTTTTATTTCCTTTCGTGACAACCATCTACCGATTCGGGCTAGCTCACCTCTCGGGGTGATTTAGGTCCTACCTGACCCAAGCACAACCTCGCCTCCCTGAGTTCGATATTCCCGCACCCTACACTAACCGTGAAACTTGCGGTAAACGACACCGCGCCGCCGCGACTCAAGCGGGGCACCGGTTACACACACACCCCACACTCATGCATCCACCCACCCCAATGGACACACACACCCACTCAATTCTGGGTATTAAATTATAAAAAGGCCCAAACGTGCGAGTATTAACTTATAAAAGGAACATTCAGGGGTAAATTTGTCCAAATTTGTGTCTTTTAGACGAAAAATTAAAAAAGTTATCAACTTAAAAGCGTCGAAAAACGTTTGGGTATATATTTTGATAAATATAAACGTCAGGATATTTACGTAAAAATGGCCCAAATGTTGGGGTAATTTTCTGCAATTTACCCTTATAAGAATTCTTAATTTTTCCGACCTAGCGAGAATTCTTTTCCTCACTGAGAGCTTGTAAACCTTTAAGCCTTTTTTAAAAGAAATTAATGGACACATGAATATATTTTTCTCGATATTTTTGATGGCAAATGTTCAAGAATGCATCAATAATATATATACGGGAAACCATGAATCACAGCATCACTCGATACAAATTCGACCATCTACAACTAAAATGACCTGATCTGATGCATGATGCATGATGCATGCTTGCTTTGATCTAACCGATTTGAGTAAGGGCAAAAACATCCCTTGGGAAGTGGGGTCATGACGCACATTAAAATTTGTTTATATATATATTTTTTGGAAGAATATATATTTACTAGTCATAACCCGTGCCCGCGGGCACGGTTCAATTAAGATTTTCCCCCGCAAAATCTTTGTTCCCCAAAAAATTATTTCCACGGTCAAAATTGCGCGGAACAACAAATTAGCGTAAAAATATTTAGCGACCCGGACGCATTCGGCGTGGAACAACGAAATCGGCGCATGCACCTTCAGCGCGGAACAACAAATTCGGCGCGGATGCCTTCGGTGCAGATTATTTGACTTGGCTTGTGATTCTATGCAATCTGCCTTCTAATGGTTGGGAAAATGTTGACAACTGATGCCGTAGATGAACTTGATGTTCTTTTTTAACAGAGAAAATGTAATGGATTATGATAATGTGGTCAAGATTGAGCTCAACTCAGTATGGCTCAACATTTTATTGATCAACATTTTGAATACTCAAGAAAACATTTCATTTCAATGCTCAAGAAGACAAAGAGGGACGAAGAAAAGAAACTATCAAAAAACTGAAAAAATAAGATCCACACAGGGGAACTGCTCGTTTTAAAATGTATCAGCCAGAATTATTACATAATAAACCAAAAGAGAAATAGTTTTCATTCTCATGCCTCAGAATAAAGATACAGTCAGGGTCATCACTCCAGAATTATAAAATCCACTCCTTTATACGTCTGCATGGTCAATGTCTGAACTTGAACTACTTGAGGCCCAAGCTGAGATTGAACCACTTAAGGCCTTGAGTTTGTCTCTGTAGCTTCAGTGTCAGTCACATCTGACTCCCATCCTTATTTGTCTCTGTAACTAGTCTCCTTTGTTCCAAAAACATTGCACTTCAGTGAGCGGTCTTCTACGTGGGAAATCATGAGATCCTCCTCTACATGGAAGCCCGCTAAGGGGTATCTGAAGGATCGATGGACATCCGTTGTCAACAGTATTGTGAGTGTAATAGAAAGGTAAATGTGATAACATCATGAAAGGAAATAATGAGTTAGTGACATGCGATGTCATTTTAAGAACCCTTAGCATACAATCTTAATGCTTTAATTAAGTAAAGTCTAATAACTAACATAAATATGCTCATTAAAGGCTACATTATATTATAACGGTGCATAAAAGTAATGCCAATGGTTGTGATACATGTCAAAGGTTTATGTATAAATGAGTGCAGATAGATGGTTGACTATATCTCAAAATATATCTCAAAAGATGCTGTACATCAAACAAAAAAGATGGGAGACCATGGGTTGAATAAATTAGGTAAACACCAGGTAGCTACTCCCTCAATATTTTCACACACACTCCACTTCTGTCAAAGATCAAAATACACAGGTTGAAAAAAGAGAGAACATAAAACATGTAATATAGACACAATAATATAGATTGATCAAATTACACATGTTGATCAAAACACACACACACACACACTCCACCTTCTTCTTCTATAAATCTAAATTCATTCAATTCCTTCTGGGAGCAAAACAGAATTGGATAAACAATAATATAGACACCGGTTGATTATAAGTAAAACAGAATTGGATTTTCTGATACATAAGAGTACTTGAAATTAAAATTTTGGCAGAAATTTTTGGGACATAAAAAGTGAAAAAAAAAACACATGAATAGGACATGAACATACCCATGAACAAATTGCTAACTGCTTGAAGGCAACTGCTGGTACAAACAATGTTGGTATTGCTTCATTATGTACAATCACTTATCCTATTTTTTTAGAATAATTGCTTCTATCAGCAGTTTGAATAGGATAAGTGCTGGTACAATAGGATACAAACATGTTTGAACAATTATCCTATTTTACAGTTATCCAAACAATTGCTTCATGTTTGCAGTTATTCATGTTTGTAGTTATTCATGTTTGCAGTTATCCAAACAATTATCCTATCAAATTGCTTCATTTTGGATACCAACAATTTAAAATGAAGCAATTATCCTATTCAAAATGAATTCAAATTGGATACCAAACAATTTGGATACCAAACAATTGTTTGTACCAGCACTTATCCTATTCTGCTGATACCAAACAATTTGGATACCAAAATGAAGCAATTCAAATTTGAAGCAGTTATCATTTTGGATACCAAACAATTATCCAATTCAAAATGAAGCAATTTGGATACCAACAATTTAAATGGTACAAACATGGATACAAACATGTTTGCAGTTATCCAAACAATTGCTTCATGAACAATTATCCTATTTTGCAGTTATCCAAACAATTGCTTCTATCAGCAATTTGAATTTGTTCATGGGTACAAACATGGATACCAGCACTTATCCTATTGTACCAACAATTATTCAAAATGAATACCTACAATCACATGCTAACTGCTGGTACAAACATTGCAATTAGAAAATTTAGAACATGAACATACCCATGAACAAAAATTAAAGATTAGAGTTTCTAATTGACATACCCAAAAAACTTGTTAACAGGATAAAAAAGCTGAAACTATTTATGGGTTAAAGATTTAGGTCATTTAAAAAAGCTGAAACTATTTAAATCTCCCACTTGGAAACTAAAAATCTGCCTTTATCATAGCATGCATCAAATTAAAGTCTTCTCATATGCATCAAATTAAAGTCTTGCATCAAATTGAGAGAAGTAAGAGAATAGTTTAAATTCACAAAGTCTCCTTGTAAACCTGCAAATGAAGAAACCCAAGGGCTCAGGGGACCTCGCATGGGAAAACCCAACAACTCAAATAAAATTCACAAAGTCTCCTTGTAAACCTGCAAATGAACCAACAAAACCAACAAAAAATACGGACACTAAAATCAACAAAAATTAGATCGGCATAACTTCCCAAATGAATCAAAGAAGGAAATAAAAATCCAAAAGACTGCACAAACTTTTTGCATGGATATTTTGAAGGGAGTTTTCCCCAAATCATAGTTTCAACCAAAATAGTACTTAAGACAACATATTTTTACATCGACTTATAATAATATCACACAACCTAAACTATATGCCAAAAGAAAAAAACCCTTAACTATGAACAAATATACACAAAAATACATTTTGGATTGAACAACCATGCAGTCCAATTTCAAAAACACCATCTCTCACACAGGCATTTAAATCTAATCAAATTTACATATGAAGCTAGGGCCTTGTGTCCTGAAAATAAAAAATAAAATCATAGCTTAGAATAGAAAAATTAGAAACGAAGATATATCTAATTACTTTGTACAACTCACTTTTATTACCTTCATCATGTTTAAGCAGAAAACCTTTTCATCATCACATTATAAAAAGATGATGTGTCAAGCTCAATCCAAAGTGGAGAGTTAATGGGATGAGCAATAACCTAGATAAATTAAGAACATAAATTTCTTAGAAAAATTAATATATATTTGATAATATGGAAAATTTTAAATTTATACATTTATTTACCTTTTTTCGTTGGAGTGGTGGGGGTCGTGCTTTCTGGAACCAAGCAAGCTCGGTAGGAACCATCTTCCACTTCTATAACAAAAAAGGTATTTGGATGGTCAATGAACAGGATATTTTGAAAAGCAAAATCTAAGATTTTTATATTACCTCGGAAAAGAAGATTGCTTTGTCTTCAATGTGACTCGTCGCCGTTGCTTGTAAAGTTCTTTTAGCAATTTGCTGGAAATAATAATAATAATAAACAGTCACTAATTTTTAATTTCAAAAATGGGAATGTTTGTAACAGTATGCATACCTTATCAAACCAAAATCCGATATAACCCCATAGCCTGACATTTATGTGATTGTTTTGAAGTAACAGAACCTGTGAGAAGAAAAATGTTAATGCAAACATAGTAGATTAAAAATATAATGTAGAATTATGATAAGAAACTTACAGTTTTTGCCAAATCTGCATCATCATCTATCTATATAAAAATACAAACCAATATTTTATCAAACAATGCATACCGAAAACTATTAAGTCATGCAATGAAATGTAGTAAAGGAAAAAAATTTCTTACCCTGCCATATATGGTAATGTGGGTCCACATTTTAATGCTTGGTAACGTATGATAATGCTATACCTGCATGTTAGACAACAATCGATAATAATTTTTTAAAACATCATTTAAACAAATAATATAAATAAAACAATGTAAAGAATGAAAGTTAAAAAACTTACATACAATTTTTATCATACATTGGAAATTATAGCAGAACTTCTGGGTAAACGATGTTTATTGTGTTATTTATGTTGGGCTGAAGAAGGACACATACACGATCAAAAGATGTGCACCTTGAAAGTGCAACATAAAGATGTCCATGACTGAAAACTGGGGTCCACAAATCAACTCCAATGAATTTTACAGATTGTCCTTGGGCTTTTTTAATCGTCATAGCATATGTCACACGGACAGGAAACTGCCTTCTTGTCATATGAAAAGGTAATTCTGTAGCCGATGGTGACAAATATATTCTTGGAATAGACACAAAACAACCGGCTTTATCCCCATTTAAAATTTGAGCTTCAATGACACGTGATGCACATCTGACAACCATCAATCGAGTGCCATTGCAGAGCCCGTCTTTAGGTACAATATTTCGTAATAAAATAATAGGACAACCAACCTTAAGCTCAAGTGTAAATTGTGGCAACCCAGGAGGATCCAAAGAGTTTATGTACTCAGTTGGATATCTATTCATAATGGTTGGATCGGTTTCATCATTTTCAGAAAAACTGTCTGCAG
The DNA here is from genome assembly GCA_030789695.1 of Scilla litardierei. Classification (NCBI taxonomy): domain Eukaryota; kingdom Viridiplantae; phylum Streptophyta; class Magnoliopsida; order Asparagales; family Asparagaceae; genus Scilla; species Scilla litardierei. The sequence continues at coordinate 97,209,383 of CM061135.1, read as the reverse complement.
CTTGATACGTAATCTTCTGTCCCGAAAAAATGTTTAATGCAGCAGCATTTATAAAAGTAACATCATCATTCCGTGCAGAAAGAATTATTCGTTCAGTAAGGTATGCTGGAGTCACGACACCCTCAATATGAAGCTGTAGATAAATTCGAAGTATTAACTCGTTGAAATCCTTGCACCTGAATATGTTAGAAGGAAGTTCTACCACTTCTGTAGGATTTGTCCCAACCTAATACATATAGATATAATTTTAGTTAAGGAATGGCTAAGATAAAAATAGTAAGTAAAATTAAATTAGGCATGAAATAAAATACCTCCAAAATAAATTTTGTAAAATTTGCATTCTCAACAGATGAGTTATTTAACCGCATATTTTGATCCAAGATCAAAACTTGTACAGAGCACCATAATACAGATCGTCTCAATGAGGCACCAACAATTTCTTCTCGAACCCCCTTTGGTATGACAGACAAGATTTGTCGGAAATCCCCACCAAGAACAACAGTAATACCACCACATGCTCTGGAGTTATCACACATATCTTGTAACGATCGATCCACTGCCTCAACACAGTACCGATGTTGCATAGGTACTTCATCCCATATTATAAGTTTTGCTTTTCTGAATAATTGAGCTTGCATGGATTGCTTGCTAAAATTACAAATTGAAGTATCATGCACATCTAACGGGATACGAAATGTGGAATGTGCAGTCCGACCTCCGCTAAGTAGCAATGATGCAATACCGAAAGACGCGGCGGTGATAACTATATTTCCAAGACTACGCAACATTGTTACTATTGCATTGTACAAAAAAGTCTTTCCAGTTCCAGCACCGCCGCTCAAGAAGAATGTAGTACCTTTGTTTTCAAATACTGATGAAGTAATTGCTGAATAAGCATTGCGTTGTGCATCATTGAGGCAATCAATGTCTTTTTGTGCATCCAATTGTTTCGCTTTATTTATAAGTTCCCGATGTTCATGCAACAATCTATTGCCAACAATTGCATTCCAATCTCCAGCAGGAAGTGGCGTTGGTGGAAAGTTGGATAGACACTTACCGTACTCCTCAAGCAATTCATTGATAAGGAATAATCCATAATCTTCAAGTTGGCCTTGAGTTGGGGTAGAAATTGCAAATAAAGTTTGTAATTTATGTGGAAGATCATCACAAATGTGCATTGAAAATTCAGTCCATAATGCAAGGGGGTCGATCGGCACACATTCGATAAGAATAATACAAAACAGTCTTCGTAATTGATATCCTATTTTCATAATTGAAGCCTCGGAAAGACATTGTCTCCACTCGGAATCATTTGCAAGAAGACCTCTTGCAATACATGTTGCTTTGAATGTAGGGTACTCGATAGAATTGAATGTGCGTAAATTTTCCCACGATGTTGGCCCTTTAACAACTGTTAGTAGCAACCGTAAATAAAATCTCTCGCCAGAATTAGGGGAAGCAAAATACATTCTGCCAATTGCATATCCAGATTGTCGTGGAGTCCAGACCTTTGTTGACGAATGCCACACAAACTTTTGGGGAAATTCTTGATATGCGAGATCATGTACAGACTCATGTAAAGCGCAACATGTAAAAAATTCAGTCAAAGTTGTCTTATCATTTTCAGCCCTAGACCTTATTGCATATACATCTTCATCTGGATCAAAAATAACACTGTGTTGCCCTGGTAAATGAAGTATCAATCTTTGAACTGACGGAATCTCTTGATGCAAAGGATGATCAAATATTCGCCAGGCAGCCTCAGGTGGTCCAATGTATCTTTCATCAAGGTATTGTTGGATCTCAATTACTGCGCCCAATACCATTGTGGTCCGATCATGACCTTTATAAATATACTTATGAATGTATTTCACACATCTGACCCCGGCACAAACATCGACATTAATGTGTCAGTTAAAGCGCCTTGAGAGATACCTGTTGTGCGGTACAACATCTCGGTTATCAACCTGATGCCCCCTTATAGTATATAGATGCCCATTACTACGACGACGGTAAATAGGATATCCATCACGATCCAAGGTTGTTGCATCTACATAATTTCGAGGGTATTTCTTAGTACACTTACCATTTTCCATACATGAAGCATTTGGATTTCGAGCACCACATGGTCCATGTACCATACATTTTGACACAGTATCGAATAATTCAGGATCTTGAGCAGGATCAGGAAATTCAGCACATACAATTCTATCCACTTGATCACATGTATGAATCTTATCGGGTCCACGAAGAAAGAAAAGAGCATGCATATGTGGAAGACCCTGTTTCTGAAATTCAATTGTAAATACACGTGCTACTTTCTTTCCAAATACATTATTGCCATCAATCTCCATCATCAAAGCCTTTTTTTAACTCAAATACACGAGCGACTAAATCTGGACGGTCGGTAGCCTTTTGATTGGGCAGTAGAGCCGAAGTAATTCTGGCCACTTTGGATTTGCGGTCATGGTAAGAAAAATATCCGGGTGCTGGTTATAACGTGTGATAGCCATCGAGTCTTGAAATATTTCAAACATGTGACGTGCACTGCCAGTGAAAGATGAAGGAAGTATCATGCGCTGTCCAATTTGGTCGCATCTGGCATATGCATCGATATCTGCAAGACCCTGATAGAGCTCTGAGCAGAGTTTTCATTGATTAAGTTTGATGAATGTCAAATGATGTTGCTCAATTGCTGCCCAAGCATCAACTATGAACTCCTGGAATAACTTTCCCGCTCTCAAAATTGAAGAATACTCGTTGTCTTTCAAACAGACGGTAGCTATAAAACTCACACATGGTCAGGCGTCTACTTGAGGATATGTTTTGAACTGGATCCCACTGCTTCAACTCAGGTTCCCATCCAAGCTGACCATCAGGAAATAATAAGACATAGTGTAATGGTAAGTATGCAGGATGAGTCTCATTGATTTGCATTAATTGATGATTTACTCGAAGATGTAAAACTATATCTCGCATCCCGGAAGGTCGATAGCCATCACCAGGTAAAATAACCGCAATCTCATCTACGGTTGGGAGGTTATAACGGCGACGATCCTTGTTTGAATTGTAATGCAGATATACAGGAAGATCATGACCACATGAATCTGCTTGAGATAAAACAGAATACACCTGACAATATAGTTTGATGAATGGATTTATGCCCGATAAACAATTTTGAATAATTTGTAAGACATCCTTGCTCAAATGTGGATTTCTATTACTTCGGAACTCCATAGCAGAATCCGGATCATATATGTAAAGTTGACAATAACTTGCTGTTTGATCCGGTTGGGATAGAAGTGATCCTGTTCGATGGCGTAATTCCCCATGAATAGTAAATATGTTCGGGCCTCTGCCAGCAATCAATCTTTGATCCATTGTCACACCAAGGCTGGTAAATGCATTCGCCGCATTATACTCCCGAGTATACATTCGAAATGATTTTGATGCCTCACTGTCACCATCATATAATTCTCGAAGTGCTGGAGGGGGTTCATTAAGTTTCGGCAATTTTACTTTTCCTTGCAAACAACATGTTCCAAAAAGATGTGTTCTCAAAGTTGACTTCGACAACTGTTCATCCAACCAGTGCAAGGTTGAACAATGAGGGCATGGAATGTTCATTAATCCAAGATAGTGCCGACCAAAATCAACCTGAGTTGGTGGACCAGAGCCATGCGGAGTTGACCGACATCGGAAGATCGAGGATGAGCTAGCGTCTTCTTGTTCAACTGGAGAACTTATTAATCCAGGTGTTATTTGAGGTATACAGATAGGAGTCATATATCGAGATATGTTTCGTTGAGCTTTTTCTCGTTCTCTCCTTTGACATTGAGCTAAACACCTAGCCAAAATAAAACCATAATAATAATTAAATAAAATTAAGTTACATTAAAGCAGAGTAGCTTTTATGAATAATAACCTGACAGATAGTTCATCATCTTCAGCACATATCGTATCGTTGTGCGAGGCTGAGACCTCCTCTTCATGTTCAACGGGAGAAGTTGGTACTGCATATGTGCTTTGAGGTTTATCGAGAACACTGGTAGGAGTCATATATCGAGATGTGTTTGCTTGTATTTGTTCTCGTTCTCGCCTTTTGCTTTGAGCTAAAGCCCTATACAAATTTAAATACAAAAATAAACACAACTAAAATAAATGGGAGGAGAAAAGATTTTATGTACAGGCGGGTTGATAATCACCTGACAGATGGTCCAGGAACTTGTCCGAAAATCATATCTTTACGCAAGGCTGAGACAACATCTTCTTGTTCAACCGGAGAAGTTGTCACGGCTGTGGTTATTTGAGATATATCAAGTACACCGTCAGAAGTCAGAGCGTGAGATATGTTTCGTTGTTCTTGTTCTCGTTCTTGCCTTTTGCGTTGAGCTAGAGCCCTATCCAAATTTAAACACAAAAATAAACACAACTAAAATAAATGGGAGGAGAAAAGATTTTATGTTCAGGCGGGTTGATAATGACCTGACAGATGGTCCATGAACTTGTCCGGAAATCATATCGTGACGTGAGGCTGAGACAGAATCTTCTTGTTCAACCGGAGAAGTTGTCACTGATGGTGTTATTTGAGGTATATCAAGTACACCGTCAGAAGTTAGAGCGTGAGATATGTTTCGTTGTTCTTGTTCTCGTTCTCTCCTTTTGCGTTGGGCTAAAGCCCTATCCAAATTTAAACACAAAAATAAACACAACTAAAATACATGGGAGGAGAAAAATATTTTATGTACAGGCAGGTTGATAATGACCTGACAGATGGTCCAGGAACTTGTTCGGAAATCATATCGTTACGCGAGGCTGAGACATCATCTTCGTGTTCAACCGGAGAAGTGTCACGGCTGGTGTTTTTTGAGGTATATCAAGGACACCGTCAGAAGTCAGAGCGTGAGATATGTTACGTTGTTCTTGTTCTCGTTCTCTCCTTTTGCGTTGGGCTAAAGCCCTATCCAAATTTAAAAACAAAAATAAAAACACCTAAAATACATGGGAGGAGATAGGATTTTATGTACAGGCGAGATGATAGTGACCTGACAGATGGTCCAGGATCTTGGCCGGAAATCATATCGTGACGTGAGGCTGAGACAGAATCTTCTTGTTCAACCGGAGAAGTTGTCACTGCTGGTGTTATTTGAGGTATATCAAGTACACCGTCAAAAGTCAGAGCGTGAGATATGTTTCGTTGTTCTTGTTCTCGTTCTCTCCTACTGTGTTGAGCTGAAGCCCTATCCAAATTAAACCCAAACTAAGTACAATTAAAATACATTATTAGCGTATATTAGATGTTTGGCACAGTCAAGTGGAAAATAACCTGGCTGATGGTTCATCATCTTGTGCAAAAATTGTGTCATTGTAATTCCTTTTATGTTGCCATTGTCGCAAGGGTGAAATTTGATATTCTTGATATAATTTGAAATTCTTGATATAATTTGATAATACATAATGAGTTTGTCATGGTTAAAAATGAGTTTGTCATGGTTCAAATACATATTTAAATTCACACATTCTCCAAAGACACATTCGTCAAATACATATTTCAAAATTTCGCATTCAAACAGTTTTTAGCCTTAAGTAAAACATTTTGTAGACAACAGTCAAAGGTTTTTCTCATTCAAAATAACTTTATCATTTTTTTGCAATCATTCAACCATTTTTCTTATATCATCAAATTTCATGCAAAATAATTCTGTTAAACTCAAAAAGATCACATGAGTACAAAACATATAAACAAATTGAGTAATTGAGTGACAACATGAGTACAAAACAAATTACACACTGAGTACAAAACAAAGGTCATGTTAAACTCTATTTCCTATTCAATTTCAAACTCCTATTCAATTCATTATCTCCTATTCAAGCTCATCCATTCTCAAAATTCCTATTCAAACTACGCTGAAAATTACACCCAAATGAAAATTACACCCGAAGGAATGTTGGATATTAGACTCCCCGGATTTGGTTTTGGATGATGAACAAACATAAATATATCGTGAACTAACACTTTGTGAGTGCAGTTATGGAGATCGTCGCCAAATTCATATGAACATCCAAAGCGACATCTCGAGACTTCTCAAAGCACGTGATCGTATGCCTAAAGCTTCGTTGAAGCTTATGGACCATTTTAGAAGTCATGAAGATTCGATTGAAGCTATTGAAGACGGTATCGTCATGTTTTATTTATAGTCTTTAAGCTTCTTTCGTAGAATGTTAAGCCTTGAGTAGGTCTTACGGTTTAAATCTTCATAACGCTCCTATCTTAGCTCTAGGATCTTAGTAGAAGTCCATACAAACTTTCCCGAAGCTTCGCGCTTCGATTCGCGACTTCTTGTGCATGTTAGTTGGTTCAAGAAGAAGAACTAATCGACTAGATGGTGATCTAGTCGGTCGGCAAAGCTTCTTGGACCGACTAGTTTTTGTCAGTCAATTCTAAGCTCTTTACTGTTTACAGTTAGTCGGTCTAAGTTGACTCACCGACCGACTAGTTTGTGAACTAGTCGGTCAGTGATGCTTCTGTGACCGACTAGTTGAGCTTTCCCTGTACATGCAACTTTGAGCCTGTGCTACTGTTTATCATTAGTCGGTCTGTGTTCATTGATCGACCGACTAGTTGATGAACTAGTCGGTCAACTTTCCTTCTTGGACCGACTAGTTGAGCTTTACTGTACATGCCAATTTTCACCTAACTTACTGTTTATCGTTAGTCGGTCTATGCTCATTTGGCGACCGACTAGTTGATGAACTAGTCGGTCAACATTTGCTCTTGGACCGACTAAATCAATTTGTACTCAGACTTCAGTTTTATCTCTTAGTCGGTCTCAGTTAAGTAACCGACCGACTAGTTGTGAAACTAGTCGGTCAGCTACTCTTCTTGGACCGACTAGTTCCTTTTGTCTGTGCTTCAACCTTTTGGCTGTTCTTCCATTAGTCGGTCTACGTTAAATGACCGACCGACTAGTTGATGAACTAGTCGGTCGATGGTTGTTCTTTGACCGACTAGTTGAGTTCAGAAAAGAGCCGTTGGAGCATTTAATGACTCGAATTTCTTTCTCTCTCTCCTCTATCCTATAAATACTTGATGGGCTGCATTCATTGCACTCAAGGCTGATATTATTGCAAGTTTAGAGATCAAGAGAAATCATTCCAAGCTCATTCAAAGCTCTTTCATTCCATTCAATAATCTCTCCTCACTCTTACTTCCAAAGAGAGATTCATTGAGTGTGAAGCCTTCCAAGCCAAGTGCTTGATCCTAGGTCAGCAACAACCCCATAGCTCTCCATCGCTGATCGACATCTTGTAGCTAGGGTTTGGTGCCTTCTTCTTCCTCAAAATCATCCTTGCCCTAATTCGTAAGTATACTCAAGGCATAGGTATTTTGTGGTAAGCTATTCTATTTCATTCACTTTAATTTTGTATGTGTTTATCTCTCGGTTGTGAGAGTTGTGTTTGTGATCCCGGGTTGTGGGAGTCACAAATTACTTTGTGTATGATTTGACTTTGTGAAAGTTCTTCACAAGTATTTCATAGTGGAAATCTTGAGTTAGGGTTTCTAACTCAAGTATCCGGAGGGGATCCGGGTGGTTGGGACGTAGGATCACCGGGAACAAGTCGGGGAGACTTGGGTGGATCCGAACCCAGTAATATCGTTGTTTGCGATTGTTTCTTTGTTGTCTAACATTTACTTTTCCGCATTTTTTGGTAGAGTTTGCAAGTAATTAGGAATTAGCCTCTTAATTATTTTAAAGTACTATTCACCCCCCCTCTAGTACTTGTACAGTAGCTTAGCAGGGCATTACATTTGGTATCAGAGCCAAGTCTATAGCTATGTCTGCCAACGACAACAAGACCGTTTGTCCACCTTCCGACTATAGCACCTTCAAGAACCGTGAAGGAGCGTCTTCGGTAATGGAAGGACATTCCTCAACGAGGCCTCCATTATTCAACGGTACCAACTACGGGTACTGGAAATGCCGGATGGAAACCTTCCTCTGGAGTGCTTCACTATGGAGGACCACGATGAAGGAATATGTCGAGCCCACCGAAGAAGATTTCGAGAAATGGACTCCCGCAGAGGTCGCCACGGAAGTAAGCAATGCCAAGGAAATGAACTCCTTGCAATGTGCTTTGGAGCCCGAGGATTTCAACAAGATATGCACATGTAAGAGTGCATATCAAATATGGAACTCCCTCCTCATATTACATGAAGGGACGAGTAGGGTAAGAGACTCTAAACTCGTTGTAGTTAATAAAGATTACGAGATGTTTCATATGCTACCGGGTGAGAAGATGAAGGAGTATTATGCTCGCTTCGTCGACATCATAAACGAGTTAGAGGCTCTCGGCAAATCCTACACCCAAAAGGAGAAATGTTCGAAGCTTATAGAAGGACTTCCTTCTAGTTGGGAAAAGCGCACCTTCGCCATCGAGGAAGGTAACGATATGAACAAATATACCGTTGTTCAACTAATGGGTACCTAGATGTCTTATGAGGTACGCAAGGATAGCAAGTTGAAGTTGCAGGAAAAGATGAAGTCTTACCTACAACAAGAAGAGCCAAAGAAGAAAGCTATTGCTTTCAAGGCCGCTCCATCTACTTCCACATCAACCGATGATGAGAACTCGGAAAACGAGTTGTACTTGGAGTCCATGGCTCTCATGGCCAAGAAGTTCAACCGGTTCTTCTGGAAAGGTAACTTCAAAAAAAAGTCAAAGTTCAATTCTTCTAACGCCTCTTCTTCTTTGTGCTTTAAATGCAACAAGCCAGGACACATGAAAGCGGAGTGTCCTCTAAACAAGCAAAAGGAGAAGTGGAAGGCGCCGAAGTACGACAAGTCCAAGAAGTACAAGAAAGGAAACAAGAAGGGGCTCGTCGGGACTTTCACCGACTCCGATGATTCCTCAAGCGGAGAGTCAGACGATGAGCAGGTGGAGCAAGCACACATGTGCTTCATGGCAAGAGAGGAGCATGATCAAGGATCTTCCTCTTCCGATGATAGCGACAACGAAGGCGATGAGGTAACCATGGATGACCTTAGGAATGCTAATTCTCAATTATGGTCTAAGTATACTAAATTAGTAAATAGGTATACTAAAGTAAAAGATGACTTAGCTAGCATTCAAACCTCGCCTAAAACTATCATCACCAACAACGACACCGTTGTTGAAGTGTTGAAGAATGAGATTGTTAATCTCAAGACTCAACTTGAACATGTTAGCATTGAAGATCCGGAGGAACACAAGATAGCGGATTTGACTTCTCAAAACTCGACTTTGAGTATTGAGAATGAGAATCTTAAATCTCGTGTTTATGTGCTCACATCGCAAGTATCCACTTTGGATGCTTCTATGCGTTCTCTCACCGAGAAATATGAGAACACATTAGGCCGAATTAATAAATTCAATAAGGGTAAGGACCATTTGGATAAAATCCTAAGTGACTTACTTTCGGCCAATCACCACATTGGCTTGGGGTATACGATGGGAAGTTCATCCAAATCGGCCACTACTTTTGTTAGGCCAACTTCCGGTGACTCAACGAGTGGTAGCAAACACTCTATTGGTAGTTCATCTACCAATGGTGCTTCCACCTCGTCCAAACCCTCTTTCGGAAAGAAACCCACTTTGGGTGGACCTCCAAAGAAGGGGCATGCTTATATGTACACCAATACTATGCCACGTAGGAACACACGTCCTACTCCACCGGCTCACACATATGATGATTTCTATGCTACACGTTCACGGGCACGTGCACACCATGTGAGACACCCTCACACACATGTTCCTCCACATGCATATGTTCACCCACATCATCGTATGAATAATTATCCACATGCACCATTCCATCATGTTCCTTATGCCTATCCACGACATGCATCACGTAGAAACCAACAACGCATGCATGCACCCAATAGGATGAGGGCTCCCAAAATATTCACAATTTGGAGCCCAAAGGACACAAGCATGGATGAAAAACAAGTTTACATGAATGCTTATTTTTCGGATGTTGTGCATAGTAGAAATTATGTGGGGAAGTCTAAGTCCAATTGGACTTGGCTTCCAAAGGTCTAATCTTTTGGACCCAATGACCTTGGGTACCATGATATGAAATTTTCTATCTTTAGGAACTCAAGGAAAAGAAAAAGAAAAGGAGCAACAAATTTAAATTTAGCTCCAAGGGAAATTGGATACTTGATAGCGGGTGTTCAAAACACATGACGGGTGACGCTCAATTGCTCTCCGGAGTGGTTCCCATTGCAAATGGAAACCGCGTCGTATTTGGAGGCAACGAGAGCGGAACCATCATAGGTGTTGGTAAAGTGGGTAATCCTTCTAAACCCATTATATGTGATGTTTACCTTGTTAAAAGATTAAACCACAATCTCATTTCAATAAGTCAACTTTGTGACAAAGGTTACAAAGTTAACTTTGCGAAAGGAATGTGCCATATTTTAAGAAAAGATAATAATGAATTATTATTTTTCGGCACACGCCATAAGGATATATATATCCTAGATCTTCCAAGATCACATGAACAATGTCTTATTGCCTACACAAGTGAACAACACTTATGGCATCGACGTTTTGGTCATGTGAACTTTGGAACACTTTTTAAGCTTTCCAAGTTAAATTCTATTAGAGGCTTCCCTAAGCTTGTCTTTCAAAAGAAAAGCTTTTGTGACTCGTGTCAACGAGGCAAGCTTCCAAAATCTTCATTTAAACCTAAGAAAAGCATTTCTTCTAAGCGGCCTCTAGAGCTATCACATCTAGATTTATTTGGGCCAACTAGAGTTGCTTCATTAGGTAATGCTAGATATGGACTTGTCATCGTTGATGACTTTTCTAGGTTTACTTAGGTATTTTCATTATGTAATAAAAATGAAGCTTTTGAAAACTTCACAATTTTTGTTAAGAAAGTACAAAATCTCTTAGGAACCACCATTGTCACTATTCGTAGTGATCATGGATGTGAATTTGAGAATGAGTCTTTTGAGACATTTTGTGATGAAGTTGGTATTACACACACCTTTCATTCCCTCGTGCACCTCCTCAAAATGGTGTTGTTGAGAGAAAGAATAGGACACGAGTGGAATGTGCTCGCACTATGCTTGATGAGAGCCAACTTGGCCATCAATTTTGGGCGGAAGCGGTACATACCACTTGCTATGTGTTTAATAGAATACTTTTGAGGCCCGGCACTAAACAAACTTGTTATGAATTGTTGTTTGGTAGGTTGCCTCAAGTTAAACATTTTCGTGTTTTTGGTTCGAAATGTTTTATTAAGAACACGTATGGTAGTTTGGACAAATTCGATCCAAGATCCGATGAGGGGATTTTTGTTGGATATTCTTCACGTAGAAAAGCCTACCGGATATTCAACAAACGAACCTCAACGATCGAGGAATCGCTTCATGTGTCATTTAATGAAGGATTTGTTCCAACTAGAATTACTAATGATGATGACTCTATGGATGTCTTATGTGATTCAATTGATAATTCTAACTCTAATGATTCTATTGATTCTATTGAGACTAACCCGACTAATGAAGTTGTTGAGAATGTTCCTAGTGATCAAGGTATTACCAAACGGCTTCATACTGTTCGTGACCATCCTCATGAGCAAGTCATTGGCAATATCCATGATAGTGTCAAGATGAGATCGCAAGTGAACTACTTCGCTCATTGTGCCTTTGCCTCCTCGATAGAGCCAAAGAATGTTAATGAAGCGTGCGAAGATAGTGCTTGGATCTTAGACATGGAGGAGGAACTCATTCAATTCGAGAGGAATGAAGTTTGGGAGCTTGTTCCATTTCCATCGAAGAACCACACCGTCATAGGGACAAAGTGGATCTTCAAGAACAAAACCGACGAAAACCATGTCGTCGTCCGGAACAAAGCTCGGTTAGTTGCTCAAGGCTACCGTCAAGAGGAAGGTATTTATTTCGAAGAATCCTTCGCTCCGGTAGCTAGATTAGAATCAATTAGATTATTATTATCTTTTGCATGCCATAAAAATTTCAAACTATTTCAAATGGATGTAAAAAGTGCATTTTTAAAGGGAGATGTCGTTGAGGAAGTTTATGTTTCTCAACCTCCGGGCTTTATTAATGAAAAATTTCTAAATCATGTTTTTAAACTAAAGAAAGCGCTTTACGGTTTGAGACAAGCTCCTCGAGCTTGGTATGATCGCCTAAAGAATTTTCTTTTGGATTTGAATTTTAAAATGGGAGAAGCCGATTCTACACTTTTTGTTAAGCATTCGAATAATGATATAATTTTAGTTCAAATATATGTTGATGATATCATTTTCGGTGCTACTAACTTTGCTCTTTGCGAAGAGTTTTCTAATGTGATGAAGGATCAATTTGAGTTGAGCCACATGTGTGAGCTCAAATATTTCTTAGGTCTCCAAATTCGCCAAATGGACGATGCAATCTTCATCCACCAAACGAAGTATACGGTGGAGTTGCTTAAGCGATTTGGAATGGAGAATGCCTCCGGGAAAAAGACTCCAATGAGCACGACTACGCATCTTGATAAGGATACGGGCGGTAAGGATGTAGACATTCGTCTATATTGAGGTATGATAGGTAGTTTACTTTATCTTACCGCAAGTAGGCCCGATATTATGTTTGCCGTATGCGTATGTGCTCGTTATCAGTCTCAACCTAAGGAGTCTCACTTAGTAGCGGTAAAACGTATTTTCCGTTATTTAAGTTATACACTTGATTTTGGATTACTTTATCCAAAATCTAGCACATATGAGTTAATCTCATATAGTGATGCCGATTATGCGGGATGCATATCCGAAAGGAAAAGTACTAGTGACACTTGCCATTTTATAGGAAATTCCCTTGTCTCTTGGTTTTCCAAGAAGCAAAATTCCGTATCACGTTCAACCACCGAGGCGGAATACATTGCCGCCGGTGCCGCGTGTGCTCAAGTTCTTTGGATGAGACACACACTTAAAGACTTTGGTATAAACTGTGATACTTGCCCTATCATGGTGGACAACCAAAGTGCAATATGTCTTTCCAAGAACCCGGTACACCATTCCCGTTCGAAACACATAGATGTCTGACACCATTTCTTAGATGATCATGTTGCTAAAAAGGACATCATATTAGTGTACGTTGAAACCCAGAAGCAAATCACCGATATTTTCACGAAACCCCTAAAGGAGGACTCCTTTGTGCGGTTACGTCGAGAATTGGGGATTATGGGTGAATCCGAGATATAGGATTCATTTTTATTCAATATTCTTGCATGCTATTCTATTCGTTATATTTGCTTATGCTTGAAGTATTGAAAATTTCTGGATTTTTGTTGAATTTTCGGAATTTTCGCTCGATTTGTGTGTAATCGTCAAATTTCAGATTTCCGATGTTTAATGGGGTAGTATAATGTTTAATGAGAGTATTTTGATGTTTCATCCAAGTGTGATTAGGAGAGAAATCAAATTTCAAAGATTTTCAATTTTTGAACTCTCTTAGTCGGTCCAAGTTCATTGGCCGACCGACTAGATTCAGTTCTAGTCGGTCAGTGAATGAGCTTAGACCGACTAAATCTTGTCAGGAAATTTGCCTTCAGTTACTGTTTACAACTAGTCGGTTCAAGCTCATTGACCGACCGACTAGATCGTGATCTAGTCGGTCAGTGCTTGAACTGTGACTGACTGGTTGTGACGGGGACTGAATCGTCTATTCGACTTCCGATCGATTAAAACCCCATCTATCCGACTTAATCCTTTTTTAGTCGGTCTCTCTCTCACTCCAACTTGAAAATTTCCGCCGACCCTTCGACTTCCCTCCTCCCTCTCCGTCGTGTCCAGCCTGATTCCGACCAAACCCACCGTCGCCGACCGTCGCCCTCTCCTCCTAGGTGACTCTCCTCCCTCTCCTAGCTTCCTAGGGTTAGGGTTAGCTCTCTAGGGTTCAGTTTCTAGATCTTAGGGTTAGGGTTTCACTTGTTTTCGATTTCTAGGGTTTGTATTTAGGGTTTCTTCGATTCGCTCTCTTGCGTCGTGTTGTGCCGCGCTTATGGCTCGTACACGTATCCTGATCACTCCCTCTGGTCCTTCGCCCATGACCATCTATTCGCCACCCTCGGACCCCCCTCCTCCGAAATGCCGTTCGAAGCCTACCGAACCCTCTTCATCATCGCCTCCTCTTAAGCGTAAGAGGACGACGAAAGCGAAGCCCCGTGCTCAACCTAGAACCCAACCCAAGCCTAAGTCCATGCCCAAGGAACTTGCATCTCGCTCTTCTTTCCATACTCCTACGGATTCCGATACCGAGTTCATACCCGAGACTGAAACTCATAGGGAACCCACTCCTCCTACCCATCCTGAGTCTAGCTCCCGACCACGTACATCTACCCGTAAGCCTAAGGGAAAGGCTCCGATGCCGGTTGGCGGTGTCGATATTTCGTTGTGTCGCGACGACCCTTTGTGTCTCGCGGCTTACAACTGTATCGAACACTGCCCACTGCTTCTGGAGCATTTCGTCCAGTTTAGTGACTTCCTAGGCCTCGCCGATCTTCTTTCGTCCTTCGGTCTTCTCGATTACCTTCGATATGACCCGAAGGCGAACCCTCACCCCTACCCTCGCCTAGTAAAACTTTTCTACGCCAATAGGATCCGGGGTCAGTACGATGAGACCCACTCTGTTGAGACGACTGTTTTGGGGACTCCTATAGTCCTCACAGCAGAAATCTTAGGAGAGATTTTGGGTATCTCCTCGTCTGGCCTCCTCCCCTCAGACATTTCTGTTGATGATATCACGTCCCTTGATCAGGTCGTTCTCTCTCAGATTTTCCACCATATTCCTCCCGCCATGATTGGCGTGCCCTCCAAATCCTTCAAGCCTATCGCCTGGGTCCTAAATTTGATTCTGAAGTCGTGCTTGCTTCCCAAGTACGGCTCCTCATCTCTACCATCCCAGCCTTTCTTGAAGTTGATATATGCTATTTTCATGGGGAGCTCGATTAACTGGGCTCGCATTATACTCGATAAGATGGACTCTTTCGAGTGTATTCGCAAGTCCACGAAGTCGGCTCATATCCCCTTCCCGTGCTTGTTGACTCTGGTATTTCGTCACTTCCGTGTCACTCTTCCTCCTGACGATGAGCGTCCACTTGGTCCTCCCATGAACGCGACGGCCGTCAAGAAGTCTCTTGCGGCGCTCCGTCACGTTCAGAGGACGACACCTTCAGCGTCAGCCTCTGCCTCTGCCTCAGCTGCTCCCTCTTCCACTCTTGCCGAGATCGTTCGTTCTCTGCGACGTTTGGAGTCTCGTCAGGCTCGTTCTGAGGATATTCTCTGCCGTATAGCTCATCACCTTGATATTGAGGTCCCTCCGTCTTTTTCTGACGAGGATGAGTTGGATGAGGAGGACATTGAGGAGCTTGCTCGTGCTTCTACTCGTGCCCCCGAGGGCACTTCTGGTGATGCTGCTCCTGCTTCGTTTGCTGGTGCCCCCGAGAGCACACCTGTTGCCACCGCTCCTGCGGTGGATGCTCCGACTGGTGCTCCCGAGGCCACTACCGTTGCTGCTCCTGAGATCGTCTCTTCTGCCGTGCCTGAGACTTCTGTCGTCGCTCCTGTCGACATTCCAGCTGATCCAGTTACCACCTCCGCTCATGCAGTGCCTGCAGTTGCTTCTGATCCTCCCGCTGCCTCTTGAGCTTCTTTGAGGCCTCTCCCGATGCACATTGGATGACATATCTAGTTGTGGGAGAGATTGAGTAGGAAAGTGAGGGTGGCTATATTTTTTGGATCATTTTGATGATGTATCTTGATGCATTTTGATGATGTTGTATGTTTTGTGTCACTCTGATATCTGTGCGATATGCTGTTGTATTTTGTGCCCCGATCATTGGATCGATGTTTTGTATGTTGACGATGTATGATTTTGTTGTATCATGGTTCATATATATATACTAGTCATAACCCGTGCCCGCGGGCACGGTTCATTTAAGATTTTTCATCACGAAATCTTTCTCTATTAAAAATTATTTCCACTGCTAAAATTTAAAAGAACAACAAATCGTAAAAATATTTAGCGGCACGGACGAACTCGGCATAGGCGCCTTCGATGCGAAACAACGAATTCGGAGCAGGCGCCTTCGACACAGAACAACAAATTCTACGTGGGCACCTTCGGCATGGAACAACAAAATAGCGTAAAAAACTTTAGCGTGCGCCTTCGGAACAACAAATAATCATTAAAAACTTACTTTAGCAACGCCTTTGGCACATGCGCCTTCGGAACAACAAATAAGCGTTAAAGACTTTACTTTAGCGGGCGCCTTCGGCGCGGGCGCCTTCGGAACAACAAATAAGCATTAAAAACTTTACTTTAGCGGGCGCCTTTGGCGCAGACACCTTCGACGCGGATGCCTTCGGTTATATCACCAGTATGATACAATAAAGATAGAATACCAATAACAATTCTAATAAAATATCTCGCACATCTGACGACCGGTCATATTTTTTATACGGGTTATGTCCGAGAGAAATGTCCGAGAGAAATTTTCTTGAAATCTTTCCAGCGCTTTCAAAAACTGGTGATACAATACTTTTTTTTTGGTAAGTGGTGATACAATACTTTGATCCGGTCGAATGTATTAAAAACAATTTTCTTGGAACAATTATCTTGAAATCTTTATTGTAATGGAAAGAATTATCTTGAGGAATCTTTCCATTAACATTATATCTCATCTTGGGGAATCTTTCCATTAACATTATATCTCCAGAAACAATTATCTTGTATAAAAACTGGTATTATCTTTATTGTATTATCTTGAAAACTTTCCATTAACATTATATCTTTATTCATCTGTCAGCAAATTCGCAGCTTCGAAAACACTTTGATCCAATCGAATGCAGGCCCACGGTTTTCCTGTGCGTTTCCACTCCATTCAAGGATCCCTCGCAGCCGTAAAGCTCCGCAATGTCCCTTAAACTCCTCTGCAGCCCATAAAATGAAAGTAATTCATCAAAATTTCCAGAAATTCAACTTGTATGCATCAAGCAATAAACAATGATATACAAAAGATGGAAACTTTACACGTGAAATCAAAATTTTGGGGGAAAAATCATTTCTTCCGCAAAGAAGTGCAAGGATCCAATCACCTGCTGAGTGATGGTGCTTCCTCCTCCCTCGTTAGGGTAACGAACCACCGCCCACCCAATCCCATAATGATCAAACCCAAAGTGGTAAAAGAACCACCGGTCCTCTGACGAAATCACCGCGATATGGCAGCTCCCTTACCTTCGACTCCGCCCCCTTCGAGAACTCGTGGAGGTGATGCCACCTGTTAGGGCCCGAGCTGCTGGATGACTATGGAGAAGCTCGACGTCGCCCCCTTCGAGAACTCGTGGAGGTGACGCCCCCGGTAGGGTCCGAGCTGCTGGATGACGATGGAGAAGATTCGAGCCAATGCCCCATCTCTCTTTCTCTCTCTCTGCATCGTTTTCCCCTTCTATCTCTCTTCCTCTATCTCTCCTGCAATTAAATGTCTGTTGCTTTCTCAGCAATCAAATGGCTGTTGCTATCCCCAAAAAAGCCCCTTGCTCTCCCCCAAAAGCAGACTTGCTTTTTCAAGTCAAATGACAGGTTACAAAAAGAAATGGGACCCACAAAAACTCAAAAATACACACCATTCATCTCAATTTTTAATCCCAACCGTTCATCATCCAAGATTAAATCCTGGCCCTCTTTCTATCAACCCCTTTGTCCTAGTCAGCTTGTCCTAGTCAGCCCTAGGATTCAAAAATCGCTGTCAAATATATAATATATATATATATATATATATATATATATATATATATATATATATATATATATATATATATATATATATATATATATATATATATATATATATATATCTATCTATCTATCTATATTATAAAACAGGGATGTTATCATGGGTTTTTGGATAAGAGAAATTGGATAAGAGAAATTGGTTATGTGTATTGTTGTATGTGGAAATGTGTATTGTTATATAAGAGAATTTGGTTAAGAGAATTTGGTTAAGAGATAATGGATAAGAGATAATGGATAAGAGAATTTGGTTATGTGTAATTGGGTGTGTTGTTTATATAGATAGCTTTTGTATATGGGGTATGAGAAATTGAGATATGAGATATTGGATAAGATAAAAATCAAATCATTTTGTATTTTAAATTTTGAAATCAAAATTTCAAAATTTTCTTTTGCAGCTGATCGCATTTGGGAGGGAAAGTGATTAGATCACATCACATATGAGAGGGAAATGGAAATTTTTCACGCCATGAGAACGCAGAGCAAGGGAGAGCACCCTCATCGCCATCATCGCCAACATCAAACACCTCCTCCAGCTTCTACCTCCTCCATCAGCACCATCATCGCCATCTTCTACCTCCTCCAGCTTCTACCTCCTCCAGCTTCTACGAAGAACAGCAAGAAGAGCACCCTCTTCTACCTCTCCAGCTTCTATGAAGAACAGCAAGAAGAGCACCTTCTTCTACGAAGAGCAAGCACATCAAGAGGATTGGTGAGCTCTTCCTCTTCTCCTTAAGCTCTTCCTCTTCTCCTCAATTCTTTTTCTTTTAATTTATTTCACCCTCACTTTTTTTTCTTTTACTTTATCCTCACATTGCAGTGCTTTGATCTTCATCACGGCCTCAGCAACTTAACCCTGGTGAGTTTGAGAGAATTGGTAAATCTTTGGGATATGTTTCTGTGTATACCAACTGAAATGAGCAACTGAAATCTTTGGGACATCTAATTTCATTTTGCAAAAAAAACATGGACAAAAATTTCATTTTGCTATCTAATTCATATGAAAATCATGTATTTTCAGTCCATACATGAATATGGGTGCTTGAAGGGGGAAATTGCAATTCATGGACTGAAATTGCACTTGGCCTTTTTTCAGTCCATTGAAAATCATGTTTTTTCATTTTGCAAACTCTTATTAATTTTTGATTTTCAATCCATTTTTCCTTTTGCAAACTTTGAAATTGCAAACTCTTATTCCAATGTTGGAAAATTGTTTGAAAATCCTACTACTCCAGTGTTGCAAAATAGTTTGAAATTAGTTTGAAAATTTCAGTTTGAAAATTACTATCAAGATTCAAAATTTCATTCAATTGGTGCAATATGTGAAATTTGGTTCAGTTGGGTGTGCTTATGCACCAAATGGGTGTGCTTATTCAAACTTTCATTCTATATGTGCAATTTGGTTCAGTTTTCAGTTGCTCTATAGTGCTTGCTCCAGTGTTCATCATACTGAAATTATGTTACTCCAGTGTTCATCAAATGTTGAGGATTTTAGCATTCAATGTTTGTGTGTGTTGAGGATTGAGGATTGAGGATTTTAGGTCAAATGAGTTTTTTATTTTTCTGAGTTTGAGGTCAATTTAAAATAATGCTTGGGTGAGTACTTTATATCCTGATAATGCTAGGGAGTATATGCATCCTGAGTTTGAGGCCAAATTAAAATGTTAAATCATTTTTTTCTCAATATTAACCCAATTTGCACTATCACTCAATATTAACACAATCAGGATATCAACTAGGACAGATATATCCAGACTGTTACTTGATTTTTTAATTTAACAATGCAAACAAATTTTGGTTTCTGTAATTAGGTTTGCATTATTTTATAAGATCATAGGACAGATGCATATCCTATTTTGCATTTTCTACTATTTGTTGTGTTTGATAAGTGAAGAACTGAGTGCAGTGCTAGAACTGAATTTTCTGCGATCTCTATTATAATGTACTAAGCCTATCCATTTATATCTATTTGCTTTGCAGTTGGCTAGGGATGCTCCCAGGAACATGGGCTTATGTAAGTGCAGGTGCTTTTGGACAAGCCATCACCGTAAGTTGTTTAAAGCATTTATGTGACAAATGGCATTTGTTATTTTGTCAATAACGATGTCCATGGTTATATTATGAGTTATTTTTTGTTTCATTGTTAAAATTTCTGATTGTCTACTTAGTAAAATAAAAATATTTTGTGAATGGTGCTTGATATTAAACATCATAATCATTAGGAGGAGCTTATCTGTAACTTTCTGCAGTTTTCATTTTTCCAATCTTATTGGAATCTATTGTTTAAGAAGCAGCCTAGGTTGAATTGCTAGAGAAAAATTGAGATGAAACTTATGTATCATCAGTTTCTTTATATGTGTATGCTCAATGTGCAATTCGAAATGTTTATCAAATAGAAATGATTTTCCCTAAATTTCCCATTTTGATTTTCCTTTATGCCAGCCTGTTTATGTTGCTGAATAAATAGTGAATAAATTGTGATCAGAAGCATGTAGAAAATGAACAACAAATTTGATGGTTCATACTGTAATGAAGTTTAAAAAAGAATTTGCAGTCAAACTGTCTAAGATGAAAAATAAATTTCATGTTACATGCTAGAATGAAGCTCAAGGAAGGTGAAGTGTGCACATGTGAGCTATTTTCCAGGGCGGTGATCTTTAACTTGGCGATGATCTCATACGATCTGAAATTGGAAACATGTTTGCAGTCGCTACAAGCAGAGAAGAGCCTCACCAAAGCTGATGTCCCAAAAGATTCATCTACAACGAGGGATGCTCTATACTTTATGGTAATCTTCTATCAACCATCTTCAACTTAAGTTCAGGTTCAGGTTCATATTGAGTTTGGGACTGTATTTGCATGTTTTTTTGACCTGTACAAAATACAGAGGTACCATACCTGATGTTCAACAAAATGCCATTTTGTTCATCCCAAAATTGTAGCAGGTGCCATACCTGAACTTGGAGCAGGTGCTGAAATGTGTATTGACTTCATAATTCATTAATAAATTGAGAAGCTGGTTGTTTTCATTTCAAAATTTTTTATTTGTTCACAATAGTTGATTGAAGTTGGTGCGAGGTTCCAAAATGGGTATTGATTGCATACTTCATTAACAAATTAAGAAGCTGGTTGTTTCCTTTCAAATTTTGTCAATTTGTTCATAACAGTTGATTGAACTTGGAGGGGAGTCCTAAAATGGGTATTGGTTGCATGCTTCATAAAAAAATTGATTTCATTTTCTACTCTGATGTTAAAAATTCTGTAGGATTCTTGCGAGTCCTTATTCTGGAACCGTATGTATCTGGAATTATCAATCATATGTACCTCCCTGATTATGAAATGATTTATCACATTTTTATTCTTCTCTACTTTAATATCAGGAAAAATAGCAATGCTCAAGCTCACAACATAAATACAGGGCATGGAACAAAAAGTTTGAATGGCACAAAAGAAATGTTAGGCCCTGAAGTCTGAAACAATTTGTTGCATATATCAACAGTGCAAGCTATTTTGCTATGATTGCATTAGGTTTAGAAAGTTGATTGAAGAATAAGAGATTGGAAAATAAGAGAAAATTTAGAATTGGAAGCTTGCAGATATCAACTTTCTTTTAAATTATGGATAATACTTAAATTATGCTTCTGTTATGTTAAACAATATTCATCATTGAAAAGCATTGAGGAAATATTAGTCCTTTGTTGATTTATATGCAGTTATGCACCGCTAGGGTGACCATCATATGGAATCAGCTTTTTTGGAGGAGAAAGAATCTTCTCCGTTAAATTTCTGGAAGAAGCAATTATGTGTTTTCAAGAAAGGAAGAACTAAGAGTTCATGCCCTTCTTTTGATCATGTGACCTTAGGTTCTCTTAAGGAATGAATATTGGCATAGGGGGTGACTTGCATGGTTCTGATGTATCAACCTTTATATGGGCAAAATGTAGAGACGCACTGTAGAAATGTTACTGTATAACTCTCTTTTTCTTGGAGGAAACTTAATCTGTTAATTTACTGTCATGTACACAATCATGGTCTCAACTGAAACACCGGGCAATATTATCAGTGAAATTATTGTTGTACACATATATAAGATTACTGAAACTTTTGCCCTTTGTTTGTCCATGAATTTCTCTTCTTATGGGCATGCTATAAATATAAATAAATAAATGTGTTGACTGAGATCCCCATTTTTAGTACATAACTTTTTTGTTATACACTACATGGATATATTGCAGAAACCAAACTTTGTGATTCGGATAATTTATGAAAGCTTGATACTCTGACCATGCTCTAAATTTGATTATCATGAATTGACATTTCAAATTTTGCATTATATATTTTGTTTTGTTTTGTTATTTGGAGTGAATAAGTAAGTATCCCTTTGTTATTTGGTAGTATTTTTGGATATTAGAAATTTCATGCAACAAATTACATGGTATAACCTCAGTTTCTACTGACAGCTTATATAACTTCAAACTAATTTTGGTTAGCATTTGGCTAAAGAATCCTCAAGCTTAGAGTTATATCTTAGTCCCAAGTTGCCAGAAAATTGCAGACTACAAGCAAATTTCATATTTCATGCAAAGTTCGAGTGGGGAACGTGTAAATGCAGACTGCAAGCTGAGGATGGAAGGTGAGAATTCTCTATCCTTTCATCATAATTTGGTTCAGTTTGACACTTAAGTTGACATCTTAGCCCCTTGCCTATTATATATAATGGTTTCTCATCTGTAAGTTCTCATCATGTACTATGCAAGGGTGTTCAAGTTCTCCTCTGTAAGTTCTCAGCATGTTGTTTTATGTTTGTATTCACATCAAAACCTAGGTTTCCCACTAATGTTTGTATTCACATGTTGTTTTATGTTTCTTTGGTTTTTATGTGCCTTTCTAAATATAAAGTCTTGGAAATCAAATTAAGTGAAATTGTTCCTATAATCAAGTGAAATTTTTTTGAACAGTGTAATCAAGTTTCTAAACAATTGTGCATGTCATTTTCTAACAATTTTATTTTCAGTTCATGACCTGCACATTTTTTAAAACCAATTGTTTAGGCACAATTGTGCAGGTCAAGTTGATCTAATTCAGTTCAAATTTTTTTGATGCATGTAGTAAAAATACAAAATATTTCACTTCATTTTGATACAGGTCATTCACAAAAAATCGCCTAAAGATCTTTGTTTTTTTATTTGGGCTTAATCTTCATTGTTTTTTTATTTTTGTGTTACTTTCGGTAATAAAAACACCCTGGGATTTGAAAACAAAACCTGTGTATTAGCCCCTCATTTGGTATCCTGATCATGTTAACTTGATAAATTGAGTATCAAAATTGATGTTGAATCCTGATCATGTTAGCCCATGTTTGTTAGTTAACCACTACACTGTTAGTTAACCACTACATCCTTTTGTTAATAGGATGTTTTGATACATGTGTAATAATTTAATATGTTCAAGTTCTCATATTAGTTAAAATTGATCTCATGATGGTCATTTTATTTGACAACAGAACTTGTGGATTAGCCCAAGTTGTTGGTTAACCACTACATCCTGTTGTATTAAGTTGACATTTTGTTAGTTAACCACTACATCCTGAATATCATAAAGTATTAAGTTCACACCTTGTTACGCCTATTTGACCGAGACCCCAAAAGACACGAGCCCAGGAGCCCGACTACTGGTCGAAGGCCCACCTGCATCCTCAAGCCCATTCAACAAAGGCCCTGTAAGGGATCTTCTCGAATGTCGATCCGACCCGGCCCCGATAACCCGCTGGACACTCACCCACTCCTGCAAAAACCGTTCCCCCGAACGCGCGACCACTAAATGGCGGTAATGGGGAGGTGCTGGAATGGCGAAGAGAGCGGCGGCGAGGGGGCGGATTGATGGGGCACGATCGAGGGCGGGCGTGGGACGTGGGCCAGAGGCAATCACGCAGGGAGCTCAACAAAAGGGCTCAGAGGACGACGAAGAAGAGGACGACATCTCAGGTAACAAAACCTAAGGTACTCCATCAACGACCTCGTTCCCCCAATTCATCTCCTTCCTCCCCCGCTCGCGCCGAGAGACGCCGTTATGATCTCCTCACGAGTCGAACCGTCTCCGCCGGGCCTCCTTTCTCAGATCACTATCTGACTTAGGCATCGGAGGGGATTTGGCCGGAACCAAGGTCCGGCCCCCTGACGAGCGTTCTCGTCTACGCAGGTGGACAGCTGATCAACGGGCCGAGGCTACCCCTCGCCCCTTTCCGACCACTCGATCGACTGGATAGTGAGGCTTCCCCTCACCGTCAACCTGCCGAGGCCGAGCACGCCCTACCGAGGCCGAGCGTCTTAGTCGGGTCCGAGATTCCCCCTCGCCTCCCGTCGGCCGTGCATCTACCCGGGCGACTGAGGCTACCCCTCGTCCCCCTTTCAGCCGAGGCCGAGCACGTCTATCCGAGGCCGAGCGTCTCAACCAGGGCCGATGCTTCCCCTCGCCCCTTCTGCACCAATTCGAAGCCCCCCAAGGGACCCAAAGCGGGCCCCTTGACCACGTTGACCGGGTTCTCCACGGTCAACTCTTTGTAGTGAGAAAACACTCTGAAATATCTGGCGCCGTCTGTGGGAACGAGAAAATCATCCCACAAAGCAGAAAACCACACCAATAATGGCACGAGCCTGCAACGGAAGGAAGCGCATGCCCCCCATCCCGGAGGAGGGGAATGACGCATCGAATGGCAACCCCGAGGACATACCCGTCGGCGACCACCATGCCCTCTCAACCGAAGAGACCGGCGGCTCAGAACTGGCCAGGCAAGAACAACTCCGTGCCCTGGCTCAGGAGACCAACGCAAGCCTCCAGACGTTGGTCGCGACGGTGCAGCAACTCGTCGGCCCGGCGTCGCCCAACAGGGGCACGTTGGACGATGGCCATCGATGGACCGGAGACCCCCCGCACTTGCGGTCTGCCGTGGTCGACGACCACGGGGACCAGAAACCGAACACGGAGCGTCGGTTCACGCTGTCCGGCTCTCGTCAGGCGAGGTCACGCGCCTCCTCACCCTATCGTGAAAGGAGCCGAAGAGAGACCGAATGGACGGACGGCGAATCGAGGACGGCATCGTCTCGTCGATCACGGTCGTCCCACCGCAGGAGAAGCGAACGACACCACTCGAGAGACCGATCACGGCGGAGCAGGAGCTCCCGCAGGAGGAGTCGGGAGCGTCGGGGCAGCCCGACCCCCAGCGTGGCGAAGGCTGCGGAGCCAGCCCCGCTGGCGCCGGTGCTACCTCCACCTCCGATCGATCCAGAGGCAGGCGAGTACCGCATCCCCGGAGGCATCCCCGGAGACTGGTGTCCCTTATCACGGAGAATAACCGACGCACGGGTCCCCTCTCGATTCAGGATCCCGGTGCTGGGAAAGTACGACGGAATAGGAGACCCGGCACACCACGTGATGGACTACGAGGGGGACATGGCCTTCCAGGGAGCTGACGATGACCTGCTTTGCCGGGGCTTCTATTCTACTCTCAGGGGAGCGGCGAGGATCTGGTACCACAGCCTGCCCGGCCGCTCCATCGACAGTTTCGAACAACTCACCCAGTTGTTCTGCAAACAGTTCATGGCGGGGAGGCTAATCAAACCTGGTGCTGAACATCTGTTCAACATAGTGCAAGGCCCGGCCGAGCCACTCCGACAGTTCATGCGCCGCTTCAATGCGGAAAGGCTGAACGTGAACAACCCACCCGACCTGGTGGTCCAGACGGCCCTTAAGAAAGGACTTCGCCACATGGGCCTCAAGAAGTCCCTACACAATGACCCCCCGAAGGACCTCCCCGGGATCATGGCAAGGGCCGAACGCTTCATGCTGACCGAGGAGGCCTTGGCCGAGGATGCAGGAAAAGCCGCTCGAGGGACCAAGCACGGCGACGGCGGACGAGTTAGCCCCGAAGGGTACCGGACCGAGAAGAGGCAGAGGAACAGACAGCGGGGAGAAAGCGCGAGGGACATCACCCCGGACGCCATTCTCGCCCAAGTACAGAAGGAAGAGCGAGCTGATCGCCCCCCACCGAAGGCTAAAAGAGGCGGGAAGAACAGGGAGAAGTACTGCAAGTACCACAAGGACGATGGTCATGACACAGAAGATTGCTGGCATTTGAAAAAGGACTCTTGAGAGTACAAATGCATCCCTTTTTGTTATATTCATTTAAAACCCCGATGGAGTTGACATGACACCAATAGCATGAAAGGTTGGGGACCGTCGCCTCACTGGAGGAGGAAGAGGAGCTTTGCCCTCGCCGACCGACTCCAGCGCCCATAAGTCTGGGGGCAACTCCCCCAGCAGGCACGGACGCCGACCGATCCTAAGCCGAGGAGCTTTGTCCTCGCCGACCGACTCCAGCGCTCATAAGTCTGGGGGAAATTCCCCCAGCAGGCGCGGACGCCGACCGGTCCTAAGCCGAGGAGCTTTGCCCTCGCCCACCGACTCCGGCACCCATAAGTCTGGGGGCAATTCCCCCAGCAGGCACGGACGCCGACCGGTCCTTAGCCGAGGAGCTTTGCCCTCGACGACCGACTCCAGCGCTCATAAGTCTGGGGGCAATTCCCCCAGCAGGCACGGACGCCGACCGAGGAGCTTTGCCCTCGCCGACCGACTCCAGCGCTCATAAGTCTGGGGGCAATTCCCCCAGCAGGCACGGACGCCGACCGGTCCTAAGCCGAGGAGCTTTGCCCTCGCCGACCGACACCAGCGCTCATAAGTCTGGGGGCAATTCCCCCAGCAGACACGGACGCCGACCGGTCCTAAGCCGAGGAGCTCTGCCCTCGCTGACCGACTCCTGCGCCCCTAAGTCTGGGGAGAATCCCCCCAGCCAACGCCAGCTTCGTCCATTCCTAAGCCAAGAACAAGGCGACAACGCAAAGTACACAAGAAGTCCAAGTAAGTCGATTTCGTTTATAATAGCTAACCAGAATACAAAAATGCGTCTTATTTACAGGGGATCAAGGCGAAGGAAACACCCTACAAACAATCTACTCACGACGACTGACAGAGTTCTTCGCCTACAGAAGCTAGATCGACACCGACAGAGCAAAATTGGTTGACAAAAGACCCGAAGTAGGTAGCCCAAGCTAGCAGCCATGCAACCAGCAATTATTGGCCATGGAGCCGATAACGAAGCCGAAGGAGATAGCGGGGGCCAGGGATCCATTTCAAGTAGACTGGCCCAAAGCGAAGCGAATGCTTAAAAATTTGAGGATAAGGCCGGGAGGGACAGCTTAGGGAGCCCGAGCTCGGGAGGACACATCCTCGGGCACTTCACCCTGCTCGGAGCGAGGGGGATCGACCGGCGGTGGGGCTTGCCGAACACGCTCCGCACATTCCCGGAAAGAAGACTGGACGACTTCGACGATCCGAGGGGCGATGAGGTCTTCATACTTACCGAAAGCCCCCCTGAGAACCTCGAAGATCCTCTTCCCCAGGGTCTCGACGACGCCCTTCTCCACATCCTCTGCAAGCCGCACCACCTGGCGCCGATCCGACAGTTCCCTCTGAAGCTCCTCCCTCTCCAGGCGGAACGACTCCGCCGCTTCCTCAGCCGACTGATGAGCATCCTCCAGCTTTCCCTGGAGGTCACCCACTCGTCCCTCTAACTCGGCCACACGGAGGTTGAGACGCCGAGACTCCATCTGGGCCTCCGTCATAGCCACCTCAGCCGCCCCGGCCCGCTCCTGAGCCCTCATGGAGGACTCCTCCAGCTCCCTCAAGCGGACGGCTCGACACTGCAACTCCACAGCGAGCGCTGAACCCTGAAAAGACGAGACATGGGCTAAGAAGAGGATAAAGAGAAAGAGAGGATAGCAAGATAACCGAACCTGTTGAAGGATCCAGACCAAGGAATCCGACATCTTATCGGCCGGGATCTTCTTGAGGAGGCTGCGGTCCCGGGGAGGGACGGAGACCTCGGCAACCTGCTGGGCCAGGGCTCGGTCAACAAACATCGAACTCCCAGGGACGACGATCGAAGCCAAGTCGCTCGCCAACAAGGCCCCAACCCCTGGTGATACGGGCGAAGACGTTGCGAGGGGGGTGGCTGGCAAGGCTATCGAAGGATCCCCGGCGGTCGCCACGGGAAGCGCAGAACCTCCCGGACCGGAGGGATCCACGTCCTCCTTCCTCTTCTTTCCACCGTGGGGCTCCGAAGGCGCCGGAGGGGAACGCTTCCGCCTCGCACCATCCTCACCCCCCGGAAGGGGATCGCCAGAAGAAGAGACGGGAGGCGCGGCCACCACCTTACCCACGGAAGGCTCGGCTCGGCGCACTTCCTCCTCAACGGTCCTCCGAGGCGCCCTTCCAGAGGTACTACCTCGGCTCCGAGCGGCTCCACGACGGATCAGCTCATCGACGTCACGGACGAATTCGCGGCCAGCCATCCCTGCAAAGGAGACCGAAATCAGGATGAGTCATAGGGCGATCCGGGGATGAAAAAGCGACCTACCCGGAGACCACAAGACGGCCTTCAAGAGTAGGTCGTCCAACAAAGACCAGATGGACTTCGTTTCCAACGGAAGAGCCAACAGAAGCGCAGTGGCTGCCCGGTCGGCGTCTGAGAGAACTAACGACAGGCGAGGATGGACAGAACTGCCCCAGCTTGTTAGAATCTGGGCCTCACCCAAGAAGACCACGAAAACATAATCCGAGTTCCAATCCCCTGACCAGCGGGGTAACCCGATCAGACATTCCCTCCTCGAACGAGCTCGGAGTAGCAGCCATGACCCCGGACCGACCGTCTGGACCTGGTAAAAGTGGAAGAGAAGGGGGAGAGTCGGCTCCAGACCACGGGTACAGCAGAGCGTTACGAAGCCCGTCAGTACCGCGATCGAACACGGGGTGAACTGACACAGGGACACTGTGAAATGTTCCATGACCTGGATGAAGAAGGGATGGAGCGGGAAGCGAAGACCCAGGCGGAACATCTCGACGTAGACGCCGACCTCATTGCTCCTCGGAAGGCAAATCCGCTCGTCGACAAATGGAACCCGAACCTCGTATGGGAAGCAGAGATATCTTTCCCGGATCTCCGCGGCCACCGAAGGAGGTGTCCTCGACGGCGTACGGAGGACAACCGGGGGCACATTAAGCCGTACGGCAGCCGACGCCACGTCATCACGGGCGTAGTCTGGAAAAAGTTTCTCCTTCCCCTTATCCTGAAGAGAACGACTCCCGGCGGGGTAACCTGATCCCCCTAGCCGGGGCTCACCCCGCCTGGACTCCGAAGGATCCCTTGCCCTTTGACCAGAACCGCCTATCCTAAGGGCAGCCATAAGATGAAAGCGAGAGAGGAATTACCTTTTTTCGACTAGTCTGGAGAAGGCAAGGAAGCGAAGGCGACGGGAAACTCCGAGTTGTGGAAAGCTTTGAATACCGGGAGACGCAAGAGAGAAGTGGAGATCAACGCGGCTGAGGATTTTATATACCGGGCGCAGGGGTGAATTCGAAGCGGCTGACAAGAATGCGCGGCAGGCTTCGAAGAACTGGCGGTGTTTCGAAACCGGCGCCAGGGGAAGTCCAATCGATCCGCCTCATCATGACCTATAATTATGACCACGCCTCGGCTGAAGCGCCACTCGGAACCCCAGGAGGCGAAGCGGTTATACCAAGCTGGCCGAGGCCGATCGATCCCACCGATGGTGGCGCCCGAACCCCTCAGCTTCTCAATTGAAGACAGCCCCGCGAACGGAGGGGGTAAGTTTGCAGCCACACGTGGCGGCATCAGAGGACCGACGGCGCTTCGGAGCCCGCGCCTTAAAAATATCGAACGGGCCCACCCATGATGACGACTAATAAATGAGTCAGCATCGACTGGCGAGCTTGTCAAAATCGGCAGAGGTCACATCGACCGAGCCGAACAGGCCGAAGCCAATCAACTCGACCGATGGGGGCAATTGTTACGCCTATTTGACCGAGACCCCAAAAGACACGAGCCCAGGAGCCCGACTACTGGTCGAAGGCCCACCTGCATCCTCAAGCCCATTCAACAAAGGCCATGTAAGGGATCTTCTCGAATGTCGATCCGACCCGGCCCCGATAACCCGCTGGACACTCACCCACTCCTGCGAAAACCGTTCCCCCGAACGCGCGACCACTAAATGGCGGTAATGGGGAGGTGCTGGAATGGCGAAGAGAGCGGCGGCGAGGGGGCGGATTGATGGGGCACGATCGAGGGCGGGCGTGGGACGTGGGCCAGAGGCAATCATGCAGGGAGCTCAACAAAAGGGCTCGGAGGACGACGAAGAAGAGGACGACATCTCAGGTAACAAAACCTAAGGTACTCCATCAACGACCTCGTTCCCCCAATTCATCTCCTTCCTCCCCCGCTCGCGCCGAGAGACGCCGTTACGATCTCCTCACGAGTCGAACCGTCTCCGCCGGGCCTCCTTTCTCAGATCACTATCTGACTTAGGCATCGGAGGGGATTTGGCCGGAACCAAGGTCCGGCCCCCTGACGAGCGTTCTCGTCTACGCAGGTGGACAGCTGATCAACGGGCCGAGGCTACCCCTCGCCCCTTTCTGACCACTCGATCGACTGGATAGTGAGGCTTCCCCTCACCGTCAACCTGCCGAGGCCGAGCACGCCCTACCGAGGCCGAGCGTCTTAGTCGGGTCCGAGATTCCCCCTCGCCTCCCGTCGGCCGTGCATCTACCCGGGCGACTGAGGCTACCCCTCGTCCCCCTTTCAGCCGAGGCCGAGCACGTCTATCCAAGGCCGAGCGTCTCAACCAGGGCCGAGGCTTCCCCTCGCCCCTTCTGCACCAATTCGAAGCCCCCCAAGGGACCCAAAGCGGGCCCCTTGACCACGTTGACCGGGTTCTCCACGGTCAACGCTTTGTAGTGAGAAAACACTCTGAAACACACCTAAAATATCCTGAATATTTTAGTTGACAACCACTAATTCCTGATCATGTTAACATCCTGATACAGAATATCCTAATCACAGTTTTTGTTGTTTTCTTTCCCCTGAATATCCTGAATTTTCTTTCCCCTTTTTGGTTGTTTTGCATGATTGGGAACCACAATGCAATGAGGATATTCTTCAACGAGAAACCTGAATGAAGATTCGAGTATTAGCTGGTCTATGAGGATATGACATTGAATGAGCATCTTTATAATAGCTTCACCTTGAGATCAGTTAATGAATATTGAGGATATGATAAAGAGATCTTAAAGCGGACAATGCTTGAACATGAAGCTATCTTTAGAAAACAGATATAAATGCATATTTTCAATACAAAATAATCCAGGTCTGTTGAGAGATAGTTGCTTCCTAAAAACTGCAGTATATGTATTCATAGTTAATATTATCAAAGTGTTCCAAGTATCCTGGGAGCATAGTTGATGGGCTAACCCATGGTAGGTCTATCTGATTTGACTGTTCTGTACATTACATATTTAGATGACTCTATACATTACATGTTGAAGTTTTCAACAAAGTGACCATTGTATTGCAAATGCTGATTTTAGACAGTATATGGTTGTTAGACCATGTAACCAAACATATTTGATTTTTAATCACAACCATTGAGCTTAAGTTGATGGTATGTGTTCCTTTCAAATGTTGGGATTTTTGGCATGTGCAACAAGTGATTATATACTTGAGAATGCTCCTGACACTTTTATGAACATGGGAATGAACAGAGATGGTTTACATGTAACAGGGAGAATAACATAATGCCTATAAACATGAGAATAACATATATTTCATCACAACTACAACTTTAGATTCCAAAAAAGTCATACCACTGCCGATCTAATCAGTAATTAAACATCAATAATATAGACGTCATGTTTCTACAGTAACAAAAAATTTGGCATATTACGAATGCAACAATAGAAAAACTGGAAAACATGGAATAAAACTTCCAATCTCACATGTCATAAGAGCATGTTAACTCCGAACATAGAATTTAATGAAAAATCATGTTCTACGACATATTCAGGGATCATGGTTATATTGCTACTCAAAGATTGCAAGAAACACTTGCATATGCTCATGGCCAACTGCAAAAATGATTTTTATATCAATAGAGTTATGGATGTGAGAGTGTCAAGTCTATGATTGATGTAAGTTTTTGAATTTTTTTAATCAAATTTGGTTGGAAATTTGAGGAACCACTTTCTATAATTTCTTTGTGCATTTGTTAGGTTAGTCTAAAGTTTCCATTTTCTTAAAGAGAAATAGGATGTTTGTTATTGTAAAGAGTCAAATTGGTGAAGGAATTTGAGTGATGTTTGTTGCATTATCAAAATAGGTCTCCAAATTCTGTAAAAAAAAACTAATGAGGTAAATAATACAAGCTCGGACCAAGAAGTTATTAGGAACGTGGCTCAAGCTCAGAACAAGAAGCTCCAGGCTGAGGTAAATAATATTGCATGCATTTGAATTGAAATCCTCTTTATAGAATAATCTTTTCAGGATTATCAACAATCATCATTATGATATGACATTATTGGATTGGTGGTTGCATGGCTTTGAATCTTTTGAGAAAGATGTAGCATTGTTTCAATGTGTACCAAAACAATTATTATTAACAACACCATTAATAAAGATGAGATTGTCAATATTCTGAATTAAAATGTGACTTCATTATTTGAAATTGTCAATAATCTTTTGTTGTTTATTATTCTTAATTAGCACCAAATGCCACCAAACTTGCTGGTATTTTCAGTGTACAAATATTTGTTTATTAACATTTTGATAATGAGTTTAATGGTGGTTTCGATTGTGGTTTGTGTTTGGTTGTAGGTTTGGCCGGTTCACGGTATTGTCCGATTGGTAACGCATTGAGTCTACTTTAACTGAAAAGTTTTTTAGAGAAATCAGATTGATTTATGTAATTTTAATATATGGTGATGCCATTATTTGAAAATTGTTGGGGTTTTACGCTTAGTGTTTGCATTCTTTCTTTAGCTTTTGGGATTAAATTAGTAAAATTGTTGGTAATTTGGATGCTTGGTAGTGATAATTTTGAGACGGGTGCGTGGAATTTTACTTAGGGTATTTTGGTAATTTGGATGCTTCCATGGGTTGGATGAACCTGATATAGCATGTGAATAAATTTTTTGTTGGAGGGAAAATGGAGTCTGATACTAGAGCATGTGTTCAGTTCTGTACTTGGGTAGTGAAAATGTGTTCTCTTCAAATTTTTTGTTTTGGTAGTTGTGAAAACTTTTGAGATGGGAAATGCTTCCACATATGTGGGATTTTACGTATGAATTTTTTTTTTCATGTGTTCATTTCAATACTTAGGTAGTGAAAATGGAGTCTAATATTTCGAAGTTTCTTAATTTAGAGATATGAAATCCCATCGTCAAACCCTTTCTTCGGCAACAAATCCCAATAATCCACATTTTCAGTTTAATGTTTCTGTCTTTTTAATTCACTAAGCTAATTGCAATTAGTCTCTTATATAGGAGGTTCATAAAGGCTGTTCAGGATGAGAGCAAAGTAAATTAAATCATAATTTTACTGAGTTATGCAAATCTGGGATAATTTCTGCCGAATTTCTACTGTTCCCAAAATGTTTTTCTGAATTTTTGGGGATTTTTCTGTTATTTTGATCAATTGATCATTTGAAAAAGATTTGCTGATGAGAAATTTTGGATGCATGTTTACTGTCATTCTTGGAGACTTTAAGTTATTCATACTGCAGGTTTAATGCAAGTTTAATGTTATACCTGATGAGAATTGATCGGATCAAATGGCGAATAATGGAACTACCGTTGCTAGGCCACCACCTAGCCCTTCGCCATTAAGAAATTGGAAGTTATTTCATGTAACGATGTTTTATTTTATTTAGATCTTTTCTTTAAAAAATTTAATGTTAATAAACTGCTTTTAACTATGATGGAACCCCCATGAATTGGATTAATGAAGCTTAAATTTCCATTCATTTTTGTCTTTGATGTTTATTAACTTTCTCTTTGGTTATTGACAGGCCAACATGAGATTTTGGTTGCTGGATGAGCTGGAATCATTGGGTCTCATTTGGGTGACAAATTGATGGATAATGAAAAAAATGAGGTATTTGTGTTGTTGTGGGATTCTCACCCAATGTTATTTGATAATTTATCTGTATGACTTTTTGTATGATACCATCTACGAAAACAGAGGATCTGTTATAAGATTTTTTTTGCAAGCTATATGTGCACACTTCTTTTCAGGATACAAACAGGCTATACATGCACATTTATATTCACTTTTGATATTATTTGTTTTTTTCCTTGAAAGTATCTTTTATTCGGTATTTTTTATATGGATTTCTTTTATGGTCACTGAGGTTTATGAAGAAGAATACACTTAATTGGTTGACATCTATTCATTCGGTATGTGCGTGTTGGAGATGGTCATTTTTGAATATCCATATAGAGAAAGCACCCATCCTGCCTAAATATACAAAAAAGTTATCTATGTATGAACTTTTGTTGTTGAATTTTAAGTCAATTGGGTCGAATTCGTCGATTGCATTGTCATTGTTTATCGATTCTTGGTGGTCGACTTTCAGATTCTTGGTGACCAACCATTGCCATTAATATAGAGTTTACAAGATGATTGGGATGATAGCATAAAAGTAATTCTTGAAGGTGAGATCCATGAGCTGAAAATTTGTTGATGTTTCAGTGTGTAAATCGGGAATCGTTGAAATACTTCTCTCACGGGCTGATTTCTAGAAGTGCAAGGACTGAAGAAAAGCAATAGGACCAAGAAGCAGAATATTACTGGCATTTCTAAACTTGATGATGCTAATGATACTGGTGGAAAAAACTCAAAAAATGCATCTTGATTCTGACAGAAGGAGATTCGGCTCAGGCTCTTGCAGTGAGTTCTTTTACTTTGAATATATCTTCACCTATTATTACTATTTCTTAATTTGATGGCATAATATACTCTCTTTGCCTTTGTATAGGTGGCAGGAGTCTCCGAACTATGTGGAGATTATTATGGTGTGTTCCCACAAACAGGAAAGTTATTGAATGTTCGTGGAGCAATATACCAGCTGATAATATAAAATGCCGAGATTCATAATTTAAAACAGATTCTACGTTTGCAACGACGGAAGGAGTATGATTCTGTTAAGGGTTTAAGCTATGGTCATCTCATGATAATGACCAATTAGGTTGGGCATAACATTAGTTATTTTTATTCTTTTTATCTTCATCTGGAAAGTTTGGCTGGTTTGTTTACAATAACATGCTTGCTGATATAGGATCATGATGGTTCCCATATTAAGGGACTCCTGATCAATTTAATTCACTCATTTTGGCTGTCACTACTTAGAGTTTAGGGGTTTATAGTGGAATTCATCACACCAATTGGCAAGGTATGCGGTTAATTGACTTCTGGGTTATAGTCTAATTGCAGATTTTCAAACAAATCAATTTAATATTGAAGTTATGCAAGCAAGTCATAGGTACCATTCTACACCATGCATAGGGATGAAACATGGAAGGAAACTTTAAATGGAAATGCCAGATTCTTTTTGCATGAAGAACGTCTGCAACAGGTTCTGGTCAATCATTTATGATCTGGTTTACAATTGCACATGTTATTCTACAAACTCTGTAAGTCTTCAAGTATGCTTGCTTTTTTGGTTTCTACCGCTAATATCAATTTGATAATACCAAGTGTTAAACTAATGTATGTGAGGTGTGATATGCTGCTGGGGAACACGAAGGGAGTTGTTGGCCAGGTGCCTTTGCTTGGTGGAACTTCTGATCGTGCTATCACTACCTAAGGCTGGATATGAGCTAGATTTGAAATTAGTTGGTGCAATATTTGTAATGTTAATTGTGTATAGATGCAACTTTGTAGTGACTGTGAATGATGTAACATGTATTTAAATCAATTAGAAGATGAACATTTCACAGATTTTGCTAGCTTTATATGAACATCTCTGCTCTTTAGTTTTGTTTTGTTTTGTCTTTGTTGTATGTTTTTTTGCTTTTCCCCTTTATGTTTTTAGATATATTCCAAGTTTGCATGGTGTGTATGGACTTCTACTTGAAGAGGCCCTGGTTCAATTATTATCATTTCGTTATATTGACATTTTTTCTAGCATTCTTTTGTGACGTAATGAGGGATTTTGTGATGTAATAATGCCAACATAAGCATTGAGATTATCACATGAAGCTTCTCTTAAGAACCTGTTCCAATAATTTTTACATTTGTCTGAAAACCTGGCATAAAATGCTAACACAAGTGAATTGATCCAATCCAAGACAGAATTAGCCAGAGTGCCCATATCATGCTGGTTGAGGGATCCATCATGAACATTACATTGATAGGAAAATATTTTGATACATAAACTTGCAGGGTGAACACTAACAAAATTTTTGAGCAACCACAAATAAAAAAACATTGACCTAAATTCTCTAGAGAAACTAAATTTTAGGAGGAACTGAATCCGAATCACATTAAATTATGGGGAAGAGCTAACAAATTTTGGATGAACTAAATAACAATTATTGCACTTTAATTTTTATTGTCTTTTATAATTAGGGTATCTAAGGTTTTGAGTGGAGAATATTTTAAAAGAACGAGGGAACTGAATTTTGGATGGACTAAATTTTTAGGTGAACTAAATAACAATACTTGCACTTAAATTATTGATCGTTGAAATTAAGGGATCCAAGAGTTTGAGGGAGCCAATATTTTAAATGAACCGTGTCCTTAGGGCATAGTTTGAATCTTGATAGAACTAAATTTTGTGTGTGTAACTAAAATTTTTGGGTGAACTAAATTCTCTGATGAGAACTAAATTTTTGAGAAGACCTAAAATTTTTGTTGGAACTAAATTAATAACAAATATTGCACTTTACTTATTATTGTTCGTTTAAAATTAGGCGATCTAAAATTTTGAGGGAGAATATTTTAAATGAACAGTGTCCTTAGGGTACATGTTAATGGGCTAAAAATTTTGAGAACTACATTCTCTCGGGGAAAGTAAATTTTCAGGGAACTAAAATTTTTGATGGAACTAAATAACAATTATTGTGTTCTTATTTTAGGGAGATATAATATTTGGGGGGATATCATAAATGAACCGTGCCTAATTTTATTTCATGCCTAATTTAATTTTACTTACTATTTTTATCTTAGCCAGTCCTTAACTTAAATTTTATCTATATAATATATTAGATTGGTACAAATCCTACAGAGATGGTAGAACTTCCTTCTCACATATTCAGGTGCAAGGATTTAAACGAGTTATTACTTCGAATTTATCTGCAGCTTGATATTGAGGGTGCAGTGACTCCGACATACCTGACTTAACGAATAATTCTGTTTGCACGGAATGATGATGTTGCTTGGGGGAACGTGGTGACATGGCTAATGCACATAATTTGATCAATGCTGCTAACTTTCACACTCCTAAGTTTTGGTGACATGGCTAATTTTTACGTCCATCTCTATTTTTATGTTTGTTCATGTATCTTAATACTGTAACATGTGTTTTAGCTCCCATCTTTATAGAATAGATCTAAAAATGTGGGGAAAATGCAACTAACTTTACAAAAAAATTTATAAACGAAATACATATTGGGGGACAAACATTTTTGTCAGTAATTAAAAATTTTGTGAGAAATTAAACAATGTGAGAACTAAAATCTCTTGAGGTGACCTAAATTTTGGGGAACTAAGACTTTGATTGGCGAACTAAGATTTTGAGGGGGGATTTCTAAAATGAATCATATACACAATTTCAGGGGAACTAAGATTTTGAGGGGGGGGGGATATCTACAATGAATCGTGCCCACATTTTTGGGGGAACTAAGATTTTGAAGGGGAATTACATTTTGGGGAGGAGATAAACTTTTTGGGTAATTAAAACATAAAATATTGGTGGAAATAAATTTTTGGGGAAACTAAAATCTAAAACTTTAAGGGAAACTAAATCTGGAGGTAATCAAATTTTTGGATGGAACTTTTGAGGGAACTAAATCTGGTAGGAATTAATATTTGGGGTAAACTAAATTTTTTGAGGGGAACTAAAATCTCTTTGGAAACTAAATTTTGGAAGAAACTAATATTTTTGGAAAGTGAAAATTTAGCTGGAAAAACTCTAAAATTTTGAAGTGGAACTAAATTTGGAGTGCACTAAATTTTGGGAGAAACTAAGATTTTTGGGGAACAAAATTCCTTGGGATGTGCTAAATTTTCGGGGGAACTAAGATTTTGAGGGGGGATTTCTAAAATGAATCATGTCCACATTTTCAGGAGAACTAAGATTTTGAGGGCGGAATATCTAAAATGAATCGTGCCTACATTTTCGGGAGAACTAAGATTTTGAGGGGGAAATATCTAAATTGAACCGTGCCCGCGGGCACGGGGTATGACTAGTATATATATATACACACACACATCGCAGTTGACATTTCATTCTATTGTGCACAATTTATAATTTTTTTATGTCTCTGATGTTTGATTTCGTCGCACGACGATATTAACTTGGTTAAATAGAAATTTCTTCTATGGAAACATAGAATTGTTTTCCATGCACTAAATTAACCAAGAATTTTTATATTGGAGAGTATATTCCATAACTCAATCCGTCAAATTGATTTGAGTTTTGATGATTTTATTTATCGATTTTCGACTTTGGTCTCATTGACACGCCTTGATTTCGTTCGTATTTTCCTTTGGTGTCATTTGAACCATGGTCGTATTCTACGACTCCCGTGCTTTCTATTTGAAGCCATTGTTGTTGTCGTTGATCTCCTCCCGTTCTTTTTGCTTATGCCAAAGGGGGAGAGATATAATAATAACGATATGCTAAATGATAATTTAAAGCATTTTTCCAAGAATCTAATTTGATATGTTAGATTCAGGGGGAGTTAAGATATATAAATGGATTTTCAAATCCGATATTTTAATAACCAACATTTGGTATTCGATATTTCAATAATCGATTCTCATTGATATACTTTACTCGTCTGCTTGATGCGTATTATTATTGTTTAAATTGGAATTAACGTGTCATCAATGCAGGGGGGAGTAAGTAAATTTCATTTGAATTATTATTGTTGATTATTATTTATGTTGGTTTGTCATCACCAAAAAGGGGGAGAATGTTGGATATTGGACTCCCCGGATTTGGTTTTGGATGATGAACAAACATAAATATATCGTGAACTAACACTTTGTGAGCGCAGTTATGGAGATCGTCGCCAAATTCATATGAACATCCAAAGCGACATCTAGAGACTTCTCAAAGCACGTGATCGTATGCCTAAAGCTTCGTTGAAGCTTATGGACCATTTTAGAAGTCATGAAGATTCGATTGAAGCTATTGAAGACGGTATCGTCATGTTTTATTTATAGTCTTTAAGCTTCTTTCGTAGAATGTTAAGCCTTGAGTAGGTCTTACGGTTTAAATCTTCATAACTCTCCTATCTTAGCTCTAGGATCTTAGTAGAAGTCCATACAAACTTTCCCGAAGCTTCGCGCTTCGATTCACGACTTCTTGTGCATGTTAGTTGTTGAAGAAGAAGAACTGACCGACTAGATGGTGATCTAGTCGGTCGGCAAAGCTTCTTGGATCGACTAGTTTTTGTCAGTCAATTCCAAGCTCTTTACTGTTTACAGTTAGTCGGTCTAAGTTGACTCACCGACCGACTAGTTTGTGAACTAGTCGGTCAGTGATGCTTCTGTGACCGACTAGTTGACTTTCCCTGTACATGCAACTTTGAGCCTGTGCTACTGTTTATCATTAGTCGGTCTGTGTTCATTGATCGACTGACTAGTTGATGAACTAGTCAGTCAACTTTCCTTCTTGGACCGACTAGTTGAGCTTTACTGTACATGCCAATTTTCACCTAACTTACTGTTTATCGTTAGTCGGTCTATGCTCATTTGGCGACCGACTAGTTGATGAACTAGTCGGTCAACATTTGCTCTTGGACCGACTAAATCAATTTGTGCTCAGACTTCAGTTTTATCTCTTAGTCGGTCTCAGTTAAGTAACCGACCGACTAGTTGTGAAACTAGTCGGTCAGCTACTCTTCTTGGACCGACTAGTTCCTTTTGTCTGTGCTTCAACCTTTTGGCTGTTCTTCCATTAGTCGGTCTACGTTAAATGACCGACCGACTAGTTGATGAACTAGTCGGTCGGTGGTTGTTCTTTGACCGACTAGTTGAGTTCAGAAAAGAGCCGTTGGAGCATTTAATGACTCGAATTTCTTTCTCTCTCTCCTCTATCCTATAAATACTTGATGGGCTGCATTCATTGCAGTCAAGGCTGATATTATTGCAAGTTTAGAGATCAAGAGAAATCATTCCAAGCTCATTCAAAGCTCTTTCATTCCATTCAATAATCTCTCCTCACTCTTACTTCCAAAGAGAGATTCATTGAGTGTGAAGCCTTCCAAGCCAAGTGCTTGATCCTAGGTAAGCAACAACCCCATAGCTCTCCATCGCTGATCTACATCTTGGAGCTAGGGTTTGGTGCCTTCTTCTTCCTCAAAATCATCCTTGCCCTAATTCGTAAGTATACTCAAGGCATAGGTATTTTGTGGTAAGCTATTCTATTTCATTCACTTTAATTTTGTATGTGTTTATCTCCCGGTTGTGAGAGTTGTGTTTATGATCCTGGGTTGTGGGAGTCACAAATTACTTTGTGTTTGATTTGCCTTGGTGAAGGTTCTTCACAAGTATTTCATAGTGGAAATCTTGAGTTAGGGTTTCTAACTCAAGTATCCGGAGGGGATCCGGGTGGTTGGGACGTAGGATCACCGGGAACAAGTCGGGGAGACTTGGGTGGATCCGAACCCAGTAATATCGTTGTTTGCGATTGTTTCTTTGTTGTCTAACATTTACTTTTCCGCATTGTTTGGTAGAGTTTGCAAGTAATTAGGAATTAGCCTCTTAATTATTTTAAAGTACTATTCACCCCCCCTCTAGTACTTGTGCAGTAGCTTAGCAGGGCATTACAAGGAATGCTAGTCAATTATCCCAGTTTGAATATTTTAAGTTTGAAGATATTTTGAATATGAATATTGAATTGGGTCCTGTCATAATTGTGAAGTTTGAATATGAAAGTTCTCAATATTTCCCAGTTTGACCAAATATTCAATTGGAGGAATATTTTTAAGTTTGAATATGCAAGTTCTGACTTCATATTGGCTATAACCAAATTCAGTTTGAATATGCAAACTTGCATATTCTTCAAACTTATTCAGAATTTGCATATTCAATTGGACCCAATCTGAAGTTGCACATTCATATCTTCAAACTTGCATATTCATATGAATGATTTTTATTCCTCCATATTGCATATTCCTATAACCAAATTCATATTCAAACTTGCATTTCCCAGTTTGGCAATTGCATATTAACACTTTGGTTAAATACATAATGCAAAACTGAGAAAATTAATTGGTTAAATACAAACTCAGTTTTACATTCTCAAGCTTCATCCAAGCTCATCCATTCTCCTATTCAAGCTCATCCAAGCACATCCATTCTCAAAATACATAATGCAAAACAGAGTTTGAAAGATTCTCATTCAATCAGTTTGAAATTTAAGAAATGCTAATATTCAGATGCTAATCAATTCTTAGGGAATTGACATATGTCCTAACCAAAATAGAGAGAAATTTGGTTATAACATAGAGAAATTTGGTTTTGGGTAATTTTGTGTCCTGCTAATGTTAAGAGTTGTCTTGCTAATAGATTCAGTTTCATTTCATAACTCAGTTTCAGTTTCAATATTGGGTTTGGGTAATTTTGTGCATTTCCCAAATCAGTTGCCATTTTTTTCTAAATGTATTCAACCTCTTACCCAAATGCTAATGTGAGACTAAATTTCAAACTCTTACCCAAAACCAATTGAACAAAATTACACAAATTGAACCAATTGCACCAAAACCAATTTAAATCCTCAGGATAGTCAATTGGGTTGCAATACATATGAAATGGAATATTGACATTCCTTATATCATTTTTGATAACCCAATTTTGCAATACATAGAGAAGTTTGACATTGCCAGGATTTGAAAATCCTATGCATTGCCAGGACACTGTAGAGAATTTTGCATATGCATATCAAAATTTTGCATATGTAGAGAATTTTGCATATAAAAAAAATTGACATTGACAGGACCCAAAAAATTCTCTACATATGCAAAATTCTCTTCATTGCATATGCAAAATTCTCTACATATGGTTATCCAAGCAACTTGCTTTTGTGGTTATCCATTATATAAGCAATTCATCATGTATAAGCAACTTCAGGTTATCCATTATATTTATGTAAGAATGATCTATTATCCAATTACACATAAAACCCAATTACACATAAACATAACACCCAATTTATATGTGTAATTACACATAAATTCAGCCCTATAATGAGGGAAGCAAATATAAGAAGCATGTCAATTACATATGCAATAACATGGCAATGACATGATTAGTGTTGTGACAGGATTTTGGAAAGTTGAATGAAAGTGTCCTGTTAAAAAATAACCAAAATGAAGCAAATCAGCAAGCTCTCATCCAACATTAAAATTTTCATTAACAAATTAAAAAAATCATCAAGCTCTGATAAAGCTCTTATCAGCAAGCTCTTATCATTAACAAATTAACAAATTCATATTAAAAAAATCTTCATAGGACACTGTAAAGCAAAAATGAAGAGATTATCAAAATGATTTGTTTCAAATCCTGGCAATGCATAGGATTGCCAGGACACTGTAGAGAGTTTTGCATATGTAAAGTGTCCTGGCAATGTAGAGAATGTTGCATATGTAGAGAATTTTGCATATGCATTCAATTCTGTTGTCAGGACCAAAAAAATTTGACATTTGCATATCAAGAAAATTTTGCATATGTATTCAATTATTCTGTTGTTATAATTCTCATTAATCCTTATATCTACAGTGTCCTATGTATTTTGCAATTTTGCATATGAAAAAAACAATTCCAATATTTCCAATACATAATTTCCAATACAAATTCCAATATTTCCAATAACAATTCCAATATTTCCAATACAAATTAAAACATTCCACTACATAATGAAAATCATTGGCATTCCAAGCAAATTGACATTGAACTCAAATTATCAAAGTATCAATTCAAATGCAAATGAACTCATTGGCATTCAAAAACTCAAATCCATGTTTTCCATATCAAAAACTCAACACTTTCAAGCTCAAGCTCAAGCTCAAGCTCAAGCTTGCAATATAAACTTGATGTGAAGAACTCAACACTTTGGTTTTGCAGGACAAAATTGTGCTTGCGAAATAAATTAAAAGATGAAGATGAGTTCTTGAGAGTATGCATTCAATTCTGTTGACAGGACCCAAAAAAATTGACATGTTATAATTCTCATTGAAAGGACCCAAAAATCCTTATATGAAAAAAACTGACATTTGAACAATTCCAAATGCCATAATGCAATACTTCAAATGCCAATTCTCATTGAAAGGACCCAAAAATCCTTATATTGAAAGGACCCAAAAATTATCAATTGAATTGGCATTTGAAGTATGAACAATTCCAATACTTCAAAATACTTCAAAATACTTCAAATACTTCAAAATACTTCATTCGCATTCCAACTTAATACTTCAAAATACTTCAAAATAATTCAATTTGCTTGGAATGCCAATGATTTGCATTATGTCAGTTTTATATGAACAATTCCAATACTTCAAATGCCAATTCATTAGGTGAAATTGAAATACTTCAAAATACTTCAAAATAATTCATTAGGTTGGATTGCCAATACTTCAAATAATTCATTGGCATTCAAAATACTTCAAAATAATTCAATGCCAATTCCAATACTTCAAAATGCAAATCATTGGCATTCCAAGCAAATTGACATTGAACTCAAATTATCAAAGTATCAATTCAAATGCAAATGAACTCATGGGCATTCAAATACTCAAATCCATGGTTTCCATATCAAAAAGTACACATTCAATTTTTCTCCATAATTGAGAGCATTGTTTAAAAATGAGTTTGTCATGGTTCAAATACATAATGCTCAAATACATTCTCTACTAAAAACTGAGTTTGTCATGGTTCAAAGACATATTTAAATTTACAGTCTGTGTCATGTAGTCTGTGTCATGGTTTATACAACCATAATTTATAGGACACATTGCTTCAAACATTTTGTCTGCAAAATTTTTTGAAACTTGCTTCAAACATTGCAGACAACCTCACAACAGGCCTTGATATAAATTTTTGAACCTCTCTTTATCACAATGTTTATCAAAAAACTTGGTCACAGGAAACATAAACTTGGATAATAGAAATCAAAAAAATTGCAGACAACCTCTCTTTATATGAACATAAATTTGATTATCCAAGTTCAAATTGTTTGAATTGCAGATCAAAGAAGCAATGCTAGAAACATAAATTTATGCCTCTGATTATCCAAGTTTATAGCTTCATCCTGCAATGTTTCTAGCATTTTTGAAACATAAATTTATAGCTTAATTTATAGCTTAACATAAATTTTTGAAACATAAACATAAGTTTATAGCTTCATCCTGCAATGTTTCTAGCATTGTTTCTAACATAAATTTCTAGCATTGCTTCTATTATCCAAGTTTATATTTGATTATCCAAGTTCAAATTTTTTTGATATGAAATTGCAGACAACCATATCAAAAATGTTTATATGATTCCTATTTGGGTGGGAAAATTGAAATCAAAAATTTTTTCCTATTTGTTTTTTGATCACAGGAAACATGAAAATAGGATATCATCCATTCCTATGAGTTAATCTCAAAAATTTGATATGTCTTAAAAAAATAGATCTTCTAAATTTGCAATTTGATATCATTCATTGAAATTTGATATTGACAGAAATTTGAGAATGGATAATGGATAACCAATATCAACTCACATCCCTTCAAATTGTTATCAAATAATCTGTGAAATGCAATTTGTTAACCAATCAAAAAAATAATGTTGAAATGCAAATTTTCTGAGAATTTGTGAAAATTGCATTCAAAACTAATGGATAACCAATATCAACTCACATCCCTTCAAAAAATCAATTTAAAATTTCTGAGAT
Source organism: Scilla litardierei (assembly GCA_030789695.1). Taxonomy (NCBI): domain Eukaryota; kingdom Viridiplantae; phylum Streptophyta; class Magnoliopsida; order Asparagales; family Asparagaceae; genus Scilla; species Scilla litardierei. The sequence continues at coordinate 97,164,481 of CM061135.1, read as the reverse complement.
TCAAAAATAATGCATTTTTTATTGCAAAAAATCAATTTACATCTTAGAATGCAAATTATCAATGTGAGTTGATAACCAATCAAAAAAATAAAAAAATAATCACTCAAGTCACTCAGTGCTCTTGAGATAAATAGCATTTTCATTTAAATTTGTGTGAATGTTTGTGTGAATTGAGATATTAAATGCTCAAGTCACTCAAAAATATCACTCAGGAATTTTATATCAAGAAATATCACTCAAACCTATTAGAAAAAATACGTATGGGAGGGAAACAAATATCACTCAAATATCACTCAATATTAAATCATTCTCAATATCACTCAAATTTCAGTTCAAAAAAACATGGAATTGCCAATTGCCATCAAAACTTGAGAAATTTCATATTAAATCATGGAATTGATTCACATGATTCACAGTTGCAAAATTATCAGTTCAAAAAAACTTACCAATTTCTCAAGCTTGTCATGTTATTCCGTTGCAAACTTCCATGATTCAAAAGAAATGAAATTGTCCTGTTATTCAGTTCAAAAAACCTTGAGAAATTGATTCACATGATTCACAGTTGCAAATTCTCAACAGGATAAATTTAAATGTATAAGAGAAATTTAAATTTGAGAAGATAAATTGGAACCAGTGTTATGTACTTGGATAGCATTATCAACTGGATAGCATTGTGCTGTGAATTTGAACTAAAAGCTAAATGCTAACTTGGATAAGAGCTAAATGCTATCCAAATCAAGTTTCAAGCTTACAATACTCAGTTGGAACAAAAATTAAATGGCTCATATTCTTTCAAGTTTCAAAAATTAAACAAATAGTCTAATATTCTGATATAATATTAACTGGACAATGTTTAAGTACTCAGAATGTCTGAAAATTGGTTGAATATCTAATGGAATGACATATTAGATTGGTTGTATATGAAATATCTTGATTTGCATTATATAACTGCAATGAAATATCTTGATTCAAGTTATCTTGATTTGCATTATCTCATATCTAATGGAATGACATATGTGATTTCAGCATGTCAGCAATTTTGCATCTTGATTTCAGCATGTATGAAAACTTGAATCAAAATAATTTTGCATCCTTATACAACCAATTTTTACATCCTTAAGAATATTAGATTTCAGCATATGTAATTATCAAGATGCTAAAAACCAACAAAATTATCTCATTGTCCTGTTAATATCAAGATTCTAAATACATTTAAATTTAAGAAATTATCTCATTCTGATAGCATATGTAATTATCAAGATTCTGATAGTGTTGGTTTGTTAAAACCAACAAAATTATCTCCTCATTGTCCTGATAGTGTTGGTTTATTAACAGGATATTATCTCCTCATATGCTTCAGTAGCCAGATTTGCATTATTTCATTTGAATACATGAAAATCAAAATGACATTTAAAAAAATGATATTATCCTGTTGATATGTTAACATATCTAGTCATTCCATTAGATATCTAGTCCATTAGATATGTTAACATATCCTGATGATATCTAGTCATTTTTTTAAAACCATTCCATTTCTGAGTTATATAATGAGATTCAAGATATGTTGATATGTGTATGCAAATCACATATGTCATTCCATTGCAGTTATCACATATGTCATTCCAATTTTCATACATGCTGAAATCAAGATGCAAAATTTTATCTCATTCCATATACAACCAATTTTCATGTATGCGAAATTATCTTGTATAATGACATATTTCAGAATTACATATGCAGTCATTATCTCTTTTTTACATCCTTATAGTAGATTCAAAAGTATCTTGATAATTACATATGCTGAAATATGATCATTACATATGCTATCCACATACAACTGAGTTATATAAGGATGTAAAAAATACCTCTTATTACAATGAGATTCAAGTTATCACATGTATGAAAATTTGATCATATAACTTGGAAAGTTTATATAAATTATAAAAAAGCTACTTGAATCAGATTTACATCAAAGTTTATCACATCTGAGATTTACAATGAGATTTACAAATGAGATTTACATCAAAGTTATTATCAAAGTTATTACAATGAGATTTACAAATCTCTTATATGATCAAAGTTTATCACATATGTAAATCTGAGTTATCACATATGCTACTTGAATCTTCATACATCATAAAAAATATCTCCTTCTATGTGAGATAAATAATCAATAAAAAATCTAATTTTCTGAATTATGAATTTAAAATTGAAAGGTGATATGAATATGGATCAGTTACCTGTAAATAGAATTGAAATAAATACCCTCCACCTTGCAAAAGAAAATGGCTAACGTGAGATAAATTCCAAAATAAAATGGTGAAAAACATGAAAAATCCCAAACGAACTCACCTCCTGCAATGAGGGAGATGACGGCTGCAACGTGAGATTGAAGCTGAATACATTATTAACATTATTATCAAATTTTTTTTTGAAGATTATGAAGATTGCTCAAAAAATTATTAACATTACTCAGGACAATTGGTTACTCAGGACAATTATTAACATTATGAAGATTACTCAGAAGATTACTCAAAAAATTATTAACATTATGAAAATTTTATGAAGGTCACTCAAGAATTATTAACTCAAAAATATCACTCAGAAATTTAAAATCAAAAACTATCACAGGAAGCAGGGCAAATTTAAAATGGACAATGCAGTGGGGTGCTATGCTTGATGAGGGTTGAAGAAACATACGTTGAGCTACTTGATCTTGGCGTGTGCTCTTCTTGATGTGCTGGTGTGAAGTAGGGCAAATTTCAAGTAGAAGAAGATGGCGAGGATAAGTTATGATGTGAGCAATTGCAGGGCTAATTTCCCTCTAATGTGAGCAAAATTTCCCGCCCATTGAAATGTGTTTTCCTCCGATTTGTGATGTGATCAAATTTTTACCTCTATGATGCAAACGAAAATGTAGATTTCAAATTTTTTTTAAAAAAATTATGTTAGGCTGATGTGAGTTCTGTGATGTGATCAAAACCCATTTGATTTCGTATTTCCATTATCTCATACTCAATTTCTCATACCCTATATACAAACTTTATAAACATCACACCCAATTACACATAACCAAAACCAAATTCTCTTATCCAATATCTCTTATCCATTATCTCTTAACCAAAATCTCTTATACAACAATACACATATCCACATACAACAATACACATAAGCAAAATCTCTTATCCAAAAACTCTTATCCAAAAACCCATGATAACATAGATTTTTTTATAATACAGATTTTTTTTGAAAGGTAATGAAAAACTATATTAATAATAAAATTTGTACAAGCCTAAACACGGAGATTAAGACTTTTAGAGAGAGGATAGGGCACAAGCACCGTCACTCTCTACTAAAAGCTCAACTTCCTCATAGACAAATAGGTTGCTATACATCCATCAGAATCCTAACCATTATCAAGAAATTCCCAATTTGCAAGGGCTTCCTTCGCCCCCACATCGCCAGTGTCTATGCCATGAAGAGCAATTCTCATATCTGCGGCCATCTCCTCAAAAATTAATGTTTTGCTTTTCCTTGTTTTTTCAAATACTCGTTTGTTTCTCTCCCTCCATATGTGCCATACCATGGCCGCCAAGGCAGTTTTTGCTAACATGCTCAGAACCTTCTTATCTCCAAAATGACGCAAGTAATATTCCCCCACCTGAGACAACTGTGTGGGTATAGTTGTGAGCACCCCCAATTTGAGCAAGCTTCTCTTTAGAATGTAGCTGGAGTATGCACAGTCAAAGAACAAATGATTCACAGTCTCTTCCTCATTGCCATCACAGAGCGCACACTCGGCAATAGTGAGCAATCCCCATTTGCAGAGCTTATCTTTGGTCAAAAGTTTCCCTTTAAATGCACGCATGAGAGCTATTGACATCTTTGGGATATGGCGGCCGTACCAAACGATTTTGGTGAATGGGAAAGCCGTGCCATGCTGGCGGCTGCCGTTCCATGCCTCCGCAAAGCGGAAGTCTGTAGATGGCGCCCAGGACCATGTGTCCACGCCTGCTCGGAGCTTGATCTGCTATAGGCGAGGTTGCAATGGCCTGATTGTTGGGTCATCAAGCCACTCGGTCCCACTCCAGTAATCTGCAACAAGCCTGTGTTCTGCTCCCTCCGGAATTGGATGCTCCAGCTTGAAGGGGCCACCTGACGTCCAATTGTCGTGCCAGAACATTGTACTGCGTCCGTCACGTACCTCCTTCTTGTTGAGTCTTTGCGATACCCCGCGGCACTGCAACATATGTTTCCAAGTTCCAGAATTTGTATACTGGCCAACAGCCGAGAAGAAGTGACATGGGCTGCCATACTTGTCCTTCATGAATTCGGCCCATAGACCAGTGCTTAGTAAGTATCGCCATGTTAGCTTAACCCCAGATGCCTTGTTGATACCTGATAATAGCCGTAATCCAACCCCTCCTTCAGATTTGGGGGAACATAAATCCTTCCAAGACCAAATTCGGGATGAGCCACAAATAAATCTCCTGCAAGCCGATGAAATGGTGCGGACAATAGAAAGAGGCATACGATAAGCTTGCAACCAGAATGATACCATACAGTATATAACGGATCTGACCAATTCAATACGCCCCGAAAGTGACAAGTATGACGATGACTAACCCATAAGCTTTTTTTACATTTTTCCACCAGCCTATTGTACATAGGAGCTTTTGGGTATTTAGTCGATAGCGGAAGCCCCAAATAGGTAGTAATAGTAGATGCACGATTTATACCCAAAAAGTCTGCAAGGCTTGATGGGTGCTTCACTCCTTTGCTGAAGATGCCTGAACACTTTTCCCAATTGATTTGAAGCCCAGTGTGCCAAGAGAAAACATCCAGTAGAGTCTTAAGACCAGATAGCGATTTGATATTCGCTCTACAAAAAACAAGGAGGTCATCAGCAAATAAGAGATGGGAGATGGAGCCAATCCGCCGCATGGGATGAATGGAACGAGACTTAATTGCCTTGCCAACCATAAGAGAGAATGCCTCCATGACAATAACAAAAAGGTATGGTGAAAGGGGGTCTCCTTGTCGAAGTCCTCTGTTACCCTCAAAGTAACCAACATGGCTGCCATTGACCATTACTGAAAAGGTGGGGGATGAGATGCACTCCTTGATCCAATTAATGAAAGTGTGGTTAAATCCCAGCAGGTGCAGCATATAGTAGACGAATTCCCTATTAACACAGTCAAATGCCTTCCTCAGGTCCAATTTAATACATGCTCTGGCACCCATAGGGTTGCTGAAATCTCTGATTTGCTCATGAGCCAGAAGGGCACTATCAGCTAGTAGTCTGCCCTTCAGAAAAGCCGCCTGATTAGCTGAGATAAGATCATGCACCACTACCTTTAGTCTGTTGCAGAGAATTTTGTTAATGACTTTGTATAGTACATTACAACATGCTATAGGCATATAGTCTCCGAGTCCTGTAGCATTAGAATTCTTTGGGACCAAGGTGAGAAATGTGTGATTTACCTGTCGAAATAATTTCCCAGTTCTGAAGAAGGATAGCACTGCCTTCGTCACATCATCTCCTACCACATTCCAGTTCTACTGATAAAAATGCCCATTAAAACCATCCGGCCCAGGGGCTTTGTCTGACCCAATTTGAAAGACTGCAATTTTTACCTCCTCTCTGGAAATCCGCCTATCAAACCAAATTTTTGCTTCCGCAGATAGCTGACGTCGAGGAACCAGCTTAGGAAAGATATTCCAATAATCATCCTGGTTGTATAAAGCCCTGTAATAGTTTACTGACTCATTTTTCAGGTCCTCATAAGTTCTGCTTTGAATGCCGCTTGCATCGACTAGATGATGCAGATTATTATGCCCCTGCATTGCTTTCATGGATGAGTAGAAGAATTTTGTGTTTCTATCACCTAGGCTCAACCAATTCTGACGGCTCTTCTGCCTATACATTTCCTCCTCCATCTCAAGTAATTTAGCCAGTTCAAGTGACAGATGTTGTTCTTTGATCTGCAAATCAAGCGAGCTGTGAATCATTTTCTGCGCCCTAGTGTCCTCAAGCTTCCTCCTACAGGAGGAAATATTATTAGAAGAAGCCTGATTATTAGCCCAGCTCCGCAATGTATCTTTTAGCCTCCTTAGCTTTTGAGTAATACAATACATTGGAGTGCCGAAAATATATTGGCTCCAATTAGATTCCAGAAGATGTTGGTACCCTGCCCATTGCATCCAGTGATTGAAGAATTTAAATGGTTTTGGGCCAGAAGTCACTTGAGAGTGGAAATTAATCATCATTGGTGAATGATCGCTTGTATGAGGATCAAGATATTCAAGAAAGGATTCAGGCAGCCTGGAACCCCACTCGTCATTGCAGAACACACGATCTAGCTGAGCCGCAATTCTTTGGCCTCCCAGCCGTTTATTGCACCAGGTCATTCGCGAGCCCCTGCTATTTAGTTCCCGAAGGGCGCAAGAATTAATGCAATTAGTAAAATCCTCAAGCATGTTCGTCAGCAACTTACGCCCTCCAATTTTGTCCTCCGAATAGAGAACACAATTAAAATCACCACCCACAATCCAAGCTTCATTCTTAAGCTGACAGTAATCCTGTTCTAGTGCATGCCATAGCATCTTCCGGCCATTTCCAGAATTCAGACCATAGACGGCTGTAAAAGCCAAAGTGAACCCTCCAGCGTTCAAACATCGAACCGTTACATGCTGCGAGGATATGGATAGCAAAGTAGCATGCCAAATCTGTGGATCAAAGCCTATAAAGATCCTACCCCCTTTGTGCTCAGAGAAGTTGTCAAAGATGGTCCATTGTTTAGGCAAAATTGTATCCCGAAGAGCAGAATCTCATTTAATTTTTGTTTCTAAGAGAATCACCGCTGAGGGTTTCAGCAATCGGAGCCTATCTTTTAGGTCCCTCCTTCTCATAGAATTGTTGAGACCGCGGGTATTCCAAAGGAAGAATGACATTTGTTACGCCTATTTGGCCGAGACCCGTAAAGCACGAGCCCAGGATACCGACTACTGGTCAAAAGCCCATCCGCGTCCTCGAAGCCCATTCGACAAAGGCCCTACAAGGGACCTTCTCGAACGTCGATCCGACCCGGCCCCAATAACCCGTTGGTTGCTCGCCTACTCCTGCGAAAACCACTCCCCCGGACGCGCGACCACTAAATAGCGATAATGGGGAGGTGCTGGCAGGGCGGAGAGAGCGGCGGCGAGGGGGGATTGATGGGGCACGATCAATGGCAGACGTGGGACGTGGGTCAGAGGCGATCACGCCGGGGCTCTACAAAAGGGCCAGGAAGACGACGAAGAAAGGGACCGCATCTCAGGTAACAAAACCTAAGGTACTCCATCAACGACCTCGTTCCCCCAATTCATCTCCTTCCTCCCCCGCTCGCGCCAAGAGACGCCGTCACGATCTCCTCACGAGTCGGACCGTCTCCGCCGGGCCTCCTTTCTCAGATCTCTATCTGACTTAGGCATCGGAGGGGATTTGGCCGGAACCAAGGTCCGGCCCCCTGACGAGCGTTTTCGTCTGCGCAGGTGGACAACAGATCAACGGGCCGAGGCTACCCCTCGCCCCTCTCCGACCACTCGATCAACCGGACATTGAGGCTTCCCCTCACCGTCAGCATGCCGTGGCCAAGCACGTCCTACCGAGGCTGAGCGTCCTAATTGGGTCCGAGACTCGCCCTCGCCACCCGTCGGCCGTGCGTCTACCCGGGCGACTGAGGCTACCCCTCGTCCCCCTTTCTGCCGAGGCCGAGCACCCCTGTCCGAGGCCGAGCGTCTCAACCTGGGCCGAGGCTTCCCCTCGCCCCTTCTGCACCGATTCGAAGCCCCCGAGGGACCCAAAGCGGGCCCCTTGACCACGTTGACCGGGCTCTCCACGGTCAATGCTCTGTAGTGAGAAAACACTCTGAAACATCTGGCGCCGTCTGTGGGAACGAGAAACCGTCCCACGAAGAAGCAAACCACACCAACAATGGCACGAGCCAGCAATGGAAGGAAGCGCATGCCCCCCATCCCGGAGGAGGGGAATGGCACAACAAACGGCAATCCCGAGGACACTCCCGTCAGCGGCCACCCCACCCTCTCCACCGAAGAAACCGGCGGCTCAGAACTGGCCACGCAGGGATAGCTCCGCGCCCTAGCTCAGGAGACCAACGCGAGCCTCCAGACGTTGGTCGCAACGGTGCAGCAGCTCGTCGGCCCTGCGCCACCCAACGGAGGCACGTTGGACGACAGCCATCGATGGGCGGGAGGTCCCCCACACTTGCGGTCCGCCGTGGTCGACGACCACGGGACCCGGAAACCGAACATGGAGCATCGGTTCACGCTGTCCGGCTCTCGTCAGGCGAGGTCACGCGCCTCCTCACCCAATCGTGAAAGGAGCCGAAGAGAGACCGAAGGGACGGACGGCGAATCGAGGACGGCCTCGTCTCATCGATCGCGGTCGTCCCGCCGCAGGAGAAGCGAACGACACCACTCAAGAGACCGATCGCGGCGGAGCAGGAGCTCCCGCAGGAGGAGTCGGGAACGTCGGGACAGCCCGGCCCCCAGCGTGGCGAAGGCTGCGGAGCCAGCCCCGCTGGCGCCGGTGGTACCTCTACCCCCGGTCGATCCAGAGGCAGGCGAGTACCGCATCCCCGGAGGCATCCACAGAGATCGATGCCCCTTGTCACGGAGAATAACCGACACACGGGTCCCCTCCCGATTCCGGATACCGGTGCTGGGAAAGTACGATGGAATAGGAGACCCGGCGCACCACGTGATGGACTACGAGGGGGACATGGCCTTCCAGGGAGCTGACGATGACCTGCTTTGCCGGGGCTTCTATTCTACTCTCAGGGGAGCGGCAAGGATCTGGTACCACAGCCTGCCCGGCCGCTCCATCAACAGCTTCGAACAACTCGCCTAGTTGTTCTGCAAACAGTTCATGGCGGGGAGGCTGATCAAACCTGGTGCTGAACATCCGTTCAACATAGTGCAAGGCCCGGCCGAACCACTCCGACAGTTCATGCGCCGCTTCAATGCGGAAAGGCTAAACGTGAACAACCCACCCGACCTGGTGGTCCAGACAGCTCTTAAGAAAGGGCTTCGCCACAGGGGCCTCAAGAAGTCCCTGCACAACGACCCCCCAAAGGACCTCCCCGGGATCATGGCAAGGGCCGAACGCTTTATGCTGACCGAGGAGGCCTTGGCCGAGGATGCAGGAAAAACCGCTCGAGGGACCAAGCGTGGCGACGACGGATGAGCAAGCCCCGAAGGATACCGGACCGAAAAGAAACAAAGGAACAGGCAACGGGGAGAAAGCGCGAGGGACACCACCCCCGACGCCATTCTCGCCCAAGTACAGAAGGAAGAGCGAGCTGATCGCCCCCCGCCGAAGGCTAAAAGAGGCGGGAAGAACAGGGAGAAGTACTGTAAGTACCATAAGGACGATGGTCACGACACGGAAGATTGCTGGCATTTGAAGAAGGACATTGAGAAGTTGATGAGCCGAGGGCACGCCAGGAATCAGGCCGACGAGCCGGCCCATGGAGAAGGGACCTCCACACAGCCGGACAAGGGGAAGAAGATCAACTCCATCCAAGGCCCCCTCCGCATCATAGAGTGAGCAGGCAACATCCTTCCCCCCGGGGGCAGCCTAAGTATGAGGGAGATATCTAGTTTTACATCCCTCTGTTTAGCTTCATTTCCCCTTTTCCGTTTCCTCCAAATGTACCGGTCCAACTGGACCCATGAGAGTACAAACGCCTTCTTTTTATTGTCTTTATTTAAAATTCCGACGGTGTTGAACGACCGAGGATCTCCATCGGTCTGACCGAAGGAAACGACCGCCCCCGCTGCTGCGACCCGACCCCCAACGTTGCAACAGCGCCGTCCCCGTGTCTGACCGAGCCAAGCCCCCGCATTGGCTGTGTACGGACCGACGGCCACTTGTCGCAACCCCCGCATCCGTCGCACCGCTTGCCTCCGTGGGCCCCCCCAAGTTCTCCAGAAGTATTGTGGGTCCCCCCAAAGGTCCCCTAGGACTACTGTGGGCCCCACCTAGGTGTGTTCTCTTCGACGACTTGCCGCGTACGACGTCGTCGCACGTCGTAGCCCGTCGTCGCACGTGCGAGCTTTGGAATCTGGAATCGTCGCCCGGGTTATTTTCTCTGAAATTTCCAGCGAGGAATCTAATTAGAATCTGGACTTGGAGCGCGATCTTATTATTCCAACCCCCGGCGTCGCTACCCGACGCCGGTGTAGCTTTCGCGTCGTGTTAAGGTAACGCTTTGCACCCCTAGGACCCCCCAACCCAATTGCATGCTAATCAAGACTAAAAATCAGTATTTTAAAGTATTTTTAAATGTTTTAGAAATCACTAATCAAGATTAATAAAACGGATGTAGGCCGGTGGACTTGTGCACGTAGGAATCGTGACTTTGGACTCGTTGGACGGTGTTTTCTTGACGTGATAGTTGCAGGCAAGTGAAACTTGCCAACTCTTGTTTAGGGCCATGTTTTTAGGCCACTTCCTTGCTTTTAGCGTAAAAGAGACTAGTCAGTGAAATGATAGCTGGCTAGACGCCTATTTGATCTAGTTTGACAACGAAACTAGATCCGTCACCTAAATGATCTAGCTTGACAACGAAGCTAGTTTCAACCCTTAAACTTGCCATTCATGCATGCTAAACTGTCACGTTTACTTTCCTTAAACTGTACGTACTTTTAACTGCCATGCATTGCATCTTACATGTCATCCAACTTGATTGTTGCATCGTAGCACACGCTACAAAATACTTGTACAAATCCGTGTTTCCGTGTTCCTGGCTAGGTGCACCCCTAGGCCATACTTGTTTACACACTTCCTGGCTCGTGGACCAGAAGCGGGCCTCATGTGTTGGCCAGAAACCAATGCCCGATACACGTGGAGGGGTAGGGATAAACGGTTACTTGAGCTTAGGAGTTGGCCCGTACAGCCACTCTAGCCAAAGGACGGAATCTCTGTGCACGAGGTGCTTACTTTTCTTGTCTTGTACTTGTCTTGTGAATGCCATGCCATGCTCGTACTTTACTTTACTTTACTTTATCCGTTGCACTCATTACTTTAACTGCCATGTCATTGCATCATGCTAGAACTTTTAGGTTGCTCTTACTTGTACTTTCAGTTTCACTTGCACAAGTCTTCCAGACTTGCTGACATGTGCCCCTTGCTCTTTTGGGTGTCACATGTTAGACCTGAGCCAGAGATCGTTGCTGCGTACGTGATGAGTTGCTGACGCTGAGTCTGAGTCCATGATTGCTCAGGAGGATTTTGGTGGACACCGGTGACCATGCTTTGAGTTTTGTTGAGCTTTAGGCCTTTTGTTAGTTGTTGGTGCGTAGCACCGTTGTTTTGTACTTTATACCTTGTTGGCCATGTTTGGGCCTTTAAACTCTTTTCTTTTCAGCCTGGTGGCTTTTTCTGTGATGTTGAAACTTATTTTATGGATATTCTGAGATATCTCTTTTGTCTCATTTAAATATTATTATCTTTGTTTCGTTCGCGTTGCAAGGACCTGCAGTTTAAATTTGATCGACGCTTATCGGACTTGCAGCTTTGTAGCTTCAAGTCTGAGCGGACCTTCTCACGCTTCGCCTCCATATTTTTGGAGAGCGGGGCGTGACAGGTTTTGTTGGTGGCCCATGCAGGTCCAATCTTGCAAATGCGAATTAACGGAACAACGATAATAACAGAATGTCCATTAAATAAATTACAACATCCGAATCAGAAGCCCTGAGTTTAGTCGTTTTTAGGACACTAGGTGATGAGAAGACTTAGTTAGACGTCTGTGCTTGCTAGTTAGAGGCCTCTGATTGATAGTTAGACCCCCTTTCTGGCAATTGATTTAATCGTCGTAGGAGTTACCTTAGTGGTTCATGTCTACCCCTGACCATATTAGACTTCTAGATTTTCCTTCGGTCGTTCGCTTTTGGGTTCATCGATTTCGGACCAAGCTGAACGCACTTCTTTACCCGTCTAACCTTTAGAAGTCTTAGCGTTTAGCTTTAATCTTTAGTTGGTCGATCGTAGGAGTTTCCCGTAGCCTCTCCTGAGTCATATCCTAGGCGTACGAATGTTTTGATCACCTGACCAATTTCCCTTGCCTCGAATCACGAGATCGCCTCATGACGATCGTCGTCCTTTTTCGAAACTCTCCATTATGAACTTTGAAACTCTTGAAAGTATTTTACGATTTCCTTTTTCCTAAGTTTAATTTTGTTCAAAATTTTAATATACTTATACTTCATACTTCTTCATTGATTTAAATTTTAAAAAAAAAAACGTTTGTCGGAATTTTGAACTCTAGCTTATAATATTTTTCCCAGCCTATGTTTTCGTACTCATGTCGTCTTTCCATATATTAATTTTATTCTGAACCATTTGTCCAATTTGATTTAAAATTTTCCTTTCTTATTTGAATAATACATCGTGTTTACTTTTAAATATACTTTTCAAGTCACATAGAATTTCAGATTTCAGCAAGATGGTCTTTGCTCGTCGTTCTCACTGTTCCAGATTTTTGCAAAATTACTATTTTCATAACCTCTTCCTGCTTTAGACCCTCCATGATTCGATTTTAAAGTTTGCTACCAATTTTGATAATTCCACCATCAAGTTATAATTATTATCTTTCCACTCACCCTACGTGCTTTTAGAAAAAATTTCTAGACTAAAATGAATTTTAATTACTTTATCCGTACCAGGTTCATTGTGCTCGTATATTAAGAACCTTGTGTAAATCGGTTTTTCCACTTTTGGCGAACCATGGGTTTCCTAAAAGAAGTTTCAAAATTGATTACCTTTCCATGGCCTAAAAGTTTTGAAAGCATTTAACCTGATTTTAAATTCTTCTGTTGCTTGATTCCATTCTTTGACTTTCAAAAACTTTTGGCAACATTTTATTAAATTACTGACTGATAGAATTTTCTAAACCATGTCCTAAATATTCGCGTAAATGATTTTACTTCCTTTCAAAATGATTTTTTTTAAGACCAATAGGCCATTTTCTATTATTTTGAATATTCGACTCAGATTTATTTTGAACAACTCGCTTTATCGATCCCCAAACATTTCTTCTCAGATGAGGATTTTAAAGTACAACCGTTTTCAATTTTGCGTATTTTAGCTTATGCTATTCACCCTACTTGCTTTCTGTATCCTATTTAAGCATCCCCACATCTCCCTTTTTCCTCCACATAAAACATCACCATTGAGCCAATGTTCGTCCAACCAAGTTGTCTCCATGCATTCGCCCTATCTGAACACGTGCTTATCGATTCTTCCCTCGTCACGCTTTCGACCCCCTCTATTGCTTAGGCCTTAGGGTCCGTCAATGTCTATGTCCACCCTAAGTTTTAGTAGGCCCTTGGACCCTGTGAAGTGTCGTAGTGCACGTGCCTAAGTTGTGTACGTGGGCTTGAATGAGCGTGCCCCATAGTATATTGGTGCTTGCTTATTGTGTGATATATTTATATATATGTACTCGGAGCCATTCGTGATGGTATGAAGTTGTTGTGTGTTAGTAATTATAGATTTTTGTGTGGATAGCTATACTATACTAGGGATGCCGGTGTATATAAGAGCTAGCGTTGAAATATCTAATGGAATGTATGTAATTAGAGATACTTATAATGGTTGAAATAAAATGATTGGTAAAGCTAGGTATATGCTAGGTGTGATGATAATGTGTGAACCTATAAATAAGTAAGTAGGCCTATTGAGTGATCTATATATTATTACGTGTGAGTATGTGCTCGTAGGTAGATATATATAGTGTTTAGATGTAAGTAGTTATGTTTTGTTGCCTGAGTATATATGTGATATACATATAGTATTAGGGTTATAATTTTGATTGGTATTGTTGCTTTTGCGGGATGTTGCATGCGTGCATACCGTGAGGTATACACGACTATTGCACATCTTAATTATGTACGTGGGGATGGTGTTAGAATACTAATTATAGGTAGTAGGCTATGGTGTGAATATATATGTTACATGTGTGAGACTATACGATGAATACGTATGCATGTATTAGGGAGCGTATTATAATTATACGTATGTTGATGTCTATATTATTATTATTATGGTGTATAAATTGATTGAACTACGTGAGTATTGGCCTGACTAAATATTAAGTGTGATTGATCTAGGGAATGTATATGGGTGTATTGGTAGACGTATAAATATTGGAATGGTATTGGTATAGGTATGAATGCCGTGCTATGTATATAGAATATTCTGATATGTGTATTGAGTCTCACTCAAGCTTGAGTGAGTATACTCTAAGTATATTGAATGTATGTTGTAGTTTGAATATAGCAATGCTTGATGTATGTATAGTGATAGGAGTGTTTGTGCCTGGTTGTGCTACGCACATGATTGTGGGTCGCTACGCCAGTATATAGTTATAGGTGTTGGTCTTGCGGTATAGTTATTTACTAAGGACTTGTCGTGTGAACGTATGTGTACTAGCTAAAACTAGGTGTGTATGTGTGCTAGTTATATAATGGTATGATTGGTGTATGTAAATGAAATGTTAGCGTGTATGGGTGTGCACCATGGACGTGTAAGTATGTGCTTAGTTATAGGTATTGATGACTATGATATATGTGGCGTGTCGTAAATACAGTTATAGGACCGTACGTGATGTGAACATATGGTGAACTATTTGCATGTATTAGAATGGCTATATATTATGAAACTATAGTAGTGGTATATATATATATATATACATAGTGAAACTTGACTTAATTATAGCATGGTGTGACTACATGTGTTGATGTGTTTGGTGTTGGATGAATACTAGGGATTATTAGAGGGTAGTATACCCTTGATGTTTGTGCATAGGTAGCTACGTATAGGTAGAGCAATGATTGTATTGGCTAAGTGTAAGACTATCCTATATAAGTATCTGAACTATTGTTTGCGAGTAGCAGTTATATAAGGGATGTATGTTTATATACCTGATTGAAATACATGCATGAAGTTGACGGACTATAATAGGTATTAATGAATAACGTACGTGAATGTATATATATACGTGTTGGTAGTAATAATATTTGACTACCTAGTGCATATATGAGCATTTGTAATGACTATACTTGGTTTGAAATATAATGTGACTTGATTTGGGGTAGTTACTAGAGCGACTAGCTATATTAGAAAGTCCGAGGACGGACTTTATTCCAAGGTGGGGAGGATGTAACGACCACTTTTCGTCGTACGTTGTTCGTGCACGTTCTTTTGGCCGTGCACGTGTTCGCTTTAGACTTTATTTGTTTGTGAACACTTTTGTGTGATATGCCGTTGCGAACGACTCTGAGAGTATTAAATAGTGGCACTATCTTGAAACGACACTTCTCGAGTCGTTTTTCCACAATTTAAACTTACTCGATGAGACGTGACGAATCTCGCTCTTGACGGGAGACGTTTTCTATTTTTAGTTTCGTCGTCCGACGTCGAATTTGAGATCCGTCTTCTTAGTTAGCTCACATTCGTCGCCACGATCACCACGATATTTATTTTATAATTTTTGGAGTTTATTTGACCACTTTTATAATTTTTACAAGTTTTATATTATTTTTAATAATTTATTTTTAAATTAATTTCGGCCAAATAAAATTTATTTGAGTTTTAAACGTTTTAAAGAATTTTTGAGCCAATTTCCAGCTCATTTGGACCAGGTCAAATCCTAGATTGGGTTGGAGAAGTTTAAATTCAAATTTCAAATCTTTTTGAATTCTAATCCTATTAGATTTAGCCCTAGACCAAGTCAACCCACCTATACTATATAAGCAACCCCTAGCAGGTCCTATTTTCCAAAGAAATTAGCCCTAGCCTCTTCCAAACTCATTTTGGACGTTGCGACGAATCGTCGCAACGTTGCGACGTTCAGCACCCCGCACGACCGAGGAAATCCCCGCATCCACCCGCTCTGACCGGCCGCCCCGCCCGCATTCTCGTCGCTCCGCACCGCAGCACCAACCCGCCCGCTCCCCCGCTTGACCGATAGGGCCTCTCGGTCAGACCGAGAGAACCGCCCGACCATCCGCACCGCACCGACCCGCTGCCGTGCCGCTCTGTCGCCCCGCTCCGCTCCGTGCCCGACCGAAGGCCCCGCCCGCTGTGACCGAGCGCCCGAGCGCTGCAGCGTTGCAACGCTGTCCCGCCCGCTTCCAAGCGAACGACCGAGGATCTCCATCGGTCTGACCGAAGGAAACGACCGCCCCCGCTGCTGCGACCGACCCCCAACGTTGCAACAGCGCCGTCCCCGTGTCTGACCGAGCCAAGCCCCCGCATTGGCTGTGTACGACCGACGGCCACTTGTCGCAACCCCGCATCCGTCGCACCGCTTGCCTCCGTGGGCCCCCCCAAGTTCTCCAGAAGTATTGTGGGTCCCCCAAAGGTCCCTAGGACTACTGTGGGCCCCACCTAGGTGTGTTCTCTTCGACGACTTGCCGCGTACGACGTCGTCGCACGTCGTAGCCCGTCGTCGCACGTGCGAGCTTTGGAATCTGGAATCGTCGCCCGGGTTATTTTCTCTGAAATTTCCAGCGAGGAATCTAATTAGAATCTGGACTTGGAGCGCGATCTTATTATTCCAACCCCCGCGTCGCTACCCCGACGCCGGTGTAGCTTTCGCGTCGTGTTAAGGTAACGCTTTGCACCCCCTAGGACCCCCAACCCAATTGCATGCTAATCAAGACTAAAAATCAGTATTTTAAAAGTATTTTTAAATGTTTTAGAAATCACTAATCAAGATTAATAAAACGGATGTAGGCCGGTGGACTTGTGCACGTAGGAATCGTGACTTTGGACTCGTTGGACGGTGTTTTCTTGACGTGATAGTTGCAGGCAAGTGAAACTTGCCAACTCTTGTTTAGGGCCATGTTTTTAGGCCACTTCCTTGCTTTTAGCGTAAAAGAGACTAGTCAGTGAAATGATAGCTGGCTAGACGCCTATTTGATCTAGTTTGACAACGAAACTAGATCCGTCACCTAAATGATCTAGCTTGACAACGAAGCTAGTTTCAACCCTTAAACTTGCCATTCATGCATGCTAAACTGTCACGTTTACTTTCCTTAAACTGTACGTACTTTTAACTGCCATGCATTGCATCTTACATGTCATCCAACTTGATTGTTGCATCGTAGCACACGCTACAAAATACTTGTACAAATCCGTGTTTCCGTGTTCCTGGCTAGGTGCACCCCTAGGCCATACTTGTTTACACACTTCCTGGCTCGTGGACCAGAAGCGGGCCTCATGTGTTGGCCAGAAACCAATGCCCGATACACGTGGAGGGGTAGGGATAAACGGTTACTTGAGCTTAGGAGTTGGCCCGTACAGCCACTCTAGCCAAAGGACGGAATCTCTGTGCACGAGGTGCTTACTTTTCTTGTCTTGTACTTGTCTTGTGAATGCCATGCCATGCTCGTACTTTACTTTACTTTACTTTATCCGTTGCACTCATTACTTTAACTGCCATGTCATTGCATCATGCTAGAACTTTTAGGTTGCTCTTACTTGTACTTTCAGTTTCACTTGCACAAGTCTTCCAGACTTGCTGACATGTGCCCCTTGCTCTTTTGGGTGTCACATGTTAGACCTGAGCCAGAGATCGTTGCTGCGTACGTGATGAGTTGCTGACGCTGAGTCTGAGTCCATGATTGCTCAGGAGGATTTTGGTGGACACCGGTGACCATGCTTTGAGTTTTGTTGAGCTTTAGGCCTTTTGTTAGTTGTTGGTGCGTAGCACCGTTGTTTTGTACTTTATACCTTGTTGGCCATGTTTGGGCCTTTAAACTCTTTTCTTTTCAGCCTGGTGGCTTTTTCTGTGATGTTGAAACTTATTTTATGGATATTCTGAGATATCTCTTTTGTCTCATTTAAATATTATTATCTTTGTTTCGTTCGCGTTGCAAGGACCCTGCAGTTTAAATTTGATCGACGCTTATCGGACTTGCAGCTTTGTAGCTTCAAGTCTGAGCGGACCTTCTCACGCTTCGCCCTCCATATTTTTGGGAAGCGGGGCGTGACATCCTTCCCCCCGGGGGCAGCCTAAGTATGAGGGAGATATCTAGTTTTACATCCCTCTGTTTAGCTTCATTTCCCCTTTTCCGTTTCCTCCAAATGTACCGGTCCAACTGGACCCATGAGAGTACAAACGCCTTCTTTTTATTGTCTTTATTTAAAATTCCGACGGTGTTGACATGTCGCCAGAAATGCAAAAGGCCGGGGACCGCCGCCTCACTGGAGGAGGAAGAGGAGCTTTGCCCTCACCGACTATCTCCGGCACTCATAAGTCTAGGAGCAATTCCCCCAGCAGACGCGGACGCTGACCGGTCCTAAGCCGAGGAGCTTGGCCCTCGCCGACCGACCCCAGTGCACATAAGTCTGGGGGCGACCCCCCCAGCAAAGCACGGGCGCCGACCGGTCCTAAGCCGAGGAGCTTTTCCCTCGCTGACCGACTCCAGTGCCCATAAGTCTGGGGGCGATTCCCCCAGCAGGCACGGACGCCGACCGGTCCTAAGCCGAAGGGCTTGGCCCTCGCCGACCGAGTCCAGAGCTCATAAGTCTGGGGGCGACTCCCCCAGCAGGCACGACGCCGACCGGTCCTAAGCCGAGGAGCTTTGCCCTCGCCGACCGACTCCAGCGCTCATAAGACTGGGGGCAATTCCCCCAGCAGGCACGGACGCCGATCGGTCCTAAGTCGAGGAGCTTTGCCCTCGCCGACCGACTCCAGCGCTAATAAGTCTGGGGGCAATTACCCCAGGAGGCACGGACGCCAACCGGTCCTAAGTCGAGGAGCTTCGCCCTCGCTGACCGACTCCTGCGCCCCTAAGTCTGGGGAGAATCCCCCCAGCCAACGCCAGTTTTCGTCCATTCCCAAGCCAAGAACAAGGCGACAACACAAATTACACAAGAATTCCAAGTAAGTCGATTTCATTTATAATAGTTAACCCGAGTACAAAAATGCTTCTTATTTACAGGGGATCAAGGCGAGGGGAATACCCTACAAACAGTCTACTCACGACAAATGACAGAGTTCAGATCGACATCGACAAAGCAAAATTGGTTGACAAAAGACCCAGAGTAGGTGACCCAAGCTAACGGCCATGCAACCAGCAATTGTTGGCCGCGGGGCTGAAGGAGATGGCGGGGGCCGGGGATCCATTTCAAGTAGACTGGCCCAAAGCGAAGCGGATGCTTAAAAATTTGAGGATAAGGCTGGGAGGGACTGCTTAAGGAGCCCGAGCTCGGGAGGACACATCCTCGGGCACTTCGCCCTGCTCGGAGCGAGGGGACTCGACTGGCGGAGGGGCTTGCCGGACACGTTCCGCACATTCCCAGAAGGAAGACTGGACGACTTCGACGATCCGGGGGGCGATGATGTCTATATACTTACCGAAGGCCCCCCTGAGAACCTCGAAGATCTCCTTCCCCAGGGTCTCGACGACGCCCTTCTCCACCTCCTCCGCCAGCCGCATTACCTGACGCCGGTCCGACAGTTCCCTCTGAAGCTCCTCCCTCTCCAGACGGAACGACTCCGCCGCTTCCTCAGCCGACTGATGAGCGTCCCCTAGCTTTCCCTCGAGGTCACCCACTTGCCCCTCCAACGCAGCCACACGGAGGGCTAGGCGCCGAGACTCCATCTGGGCCTCCATCATGGCCACCTCGGCCGCCCCGGCCCGCTCCTGAGCCCTCATGGAGGACTCCTCCAGCTCCCTCAAGCGGACGGCTCGACACTGCAACTCCACAGCGAGCGCTGAACCCTGAGAAGACGAGACATGGGCTAAGAAGAGGATAAAGAGAAAGAGAGGATAGCGAGATAACCGAACCTGTTGGAGGATCCAGACCAAGGAATCCGACATCTTGTCGGCCGGGATCTTCTTGAGGAGGCTGCGGTCCCGGGGAGGGACGGAGACCTCGGCAACCTGCTGGGCCACGGCTCGGTCAGCAAACATCGAACTCCCAGGGACGACAATCGAAGCCAAGTTGCTCGCCAACAAGGCCCCGACCCCTGGTGATACGGGCGAAGATGCTGCGAGGGGGGTGGCTGGCAAAGCTATCGAAGGATCCTCGGCGGTCGCCACAGGAAGCGCGGAACCTGCCGGGCCGGAGGGATCCACGTCCTCCTTCCTCTTCTTTCCACCGTGGAGCTCCGAAGGCGCCGGAGGAGAACGCTTCCGCCTCGCACCATCCTCACCCCCCGGAAGGGGATCGCCAGAAGAAGAGGCGGGAGGCGCGGCCGCCACCTTACCCACGGCAGGCTCGGCTCGGCACACCTCCTCCTCAATGGTCCTCCGAGGCGTCCTTCCAGAGGTACTACCTCGGCTCCGAGCGGCTCCACGACGGATCAGCTCGTCAACGTCACGGACGAATTCGCGGCCAGCCATCCCTGCAAAGGAGACCGAAATCAGGATGAGTCATAGGGCGATCCGGGGATGGAAAAGCGACCTACCCGGAGACCACAAGACGGCCTTCAGGAGTAGGTCGTCCAGCAAAGACCAAATGGACTTCGTTTCCAAAGGAAGAGCCAACAGAAGCGCAGCGGCTGCCCGGTCGGCGTCTGAGAGAACTAACGACGGGCGAGAATGGACAGAACTGCCCCAGCTTGTCAGAATCTGGGCCTCGCCCAAGAAGACCACGAAGACATAATCCAAGTTCCAATCCCCTGACCAGCGGGGTAACCCGATCAGGCATTCCCTCCTCGAACGAGCTCGGAGTAGCAGCCATGACCCCGGACCGACCGTCTGGGCCTGGTAAAAGTAGAAGAGAAGGGGGAGAGTCGGCTCCAGACCACGGGTACAACAGAGCGTTACGAAACCCGTCAGTACCGCGATCGAACACGGGGCAAACTGACACAGGGACACTGTGAAATGTTCCATGACCTGGATGAAGAAGGGATGGAGCGGGAAGCGAAGACCCAGGCGGAACATCTCGACGTAGACGCCGACCTCATTGCTCCTCGGAAGGCAAATCCGTTCGTCGACAAATGGAACCCGAACCTCGTATGGGAAGCAGAGATATCTTTCCCCGGATCTCCGCGGCCACCGAAGGAGGGGTCCTCGACGGCGTACGGAGGACAACCGGGGGCACATTAAGCCGTACGGCAGCCAACGCCACGTCATCATGGGTGTAATCTGGAAAAAGTTTCTCCTTCCCCTTATCTTGAAGAGAACGACTCCTGGCGGGGGAACCAGACTCCCCTAGCCGGGGTTCGCCCCGCCCGGACTCCGGAGGACCCCTCGTCCTCCGGCCAGAACCGCCTATCCTAAGAGCAGCCATAGGATGAAAGCAAGAGAGGAATTACCTATTTTCAACTAGTTTGGAGAGGACAAAGAAGCGAACGCGACGGGGAACTCCGAGTTGCTGAAGGCTCTGAATACCGGGAGGAGCGAAGAAGAAGTAGAGATCAACACAACTGAGGATCTTATATGCCAGGGGAGAATTCGAAGCGCCTGACGAGAATGCGTGGCGAGGCTCGAAGAGTCGGTGGTGTTCCGAAATTGGCGCCAGTTGAAGACCAATCGATCCGCCTCATCATGACCTGCATTTATGGCCTCACCTCGATTAAAGCGCCGCTCGGAATCCCAGGAGACATAACGGGTGATCTGAGCGAGCCGAGGCTGATCGACCCCATCGATGGCGGCTCACAAACCCTTCGGCTTCTCGAACTTAAGGCGACTCCGCGAGCGGCGGGGATAAGCTTGCCGCTACACGTGGCAGCATCTGAAGGCCGACGGCGCTTCGGAACCCGCGCCTTAAAAACATCGAACGGGCCAACTCATGATGACGACTAATAAATGAGTCGGCATCGACTGGCGAGCTCGTCACAATCGGCAGAGGTCACATCGGCCGAGCCGAACCGGCCGAGGCCGATCAACCCGACCGATGGGGGCAATTGTTACGCCTATTTGGCCGAGACCCGTAAAGCACGAGCCCAGGAGCCCGACTACTGGTCAAAAGCCCATCCACGTCCTCGAAGCCCATTCGACAAAGGCCCTACAAGGGACCTTCTCGAACGTCGATCCGACCCGGCCCCAATAACCCGTTGGTCGCTCGCCCACTCCTGCGAAAACCACTCCCCCGGACGCGCGACCACTAAATAGCGATAATGGGGAGGTGCTGGCAGGGCGGAGAGAGCGGCGGCGAGGGGGGGATTGATGGGGCACGATCAATGGCGGACGTGCGACGTGGGTCAGAGGCGATCACGCCGGGGCTCTACAAAAGGGCCAGGAAGACGACGAAGAAAGGGACCGCATCTCAGGTAACAAAACATAAGGTACTCCATCAACGACCTCGTTCCCCCAATTCATCTCCTTCCTCCCCCGCTCGCGCCGAGAGATGCCGTCACGATCTCCTCACGAGTCGGACCGTCTCCGCCGGGCCTCCTTTCTCAGATCTCTATCTGACTTAGGCATCGGAGGGGATTTGGCCGGAACCAAGGTCCGGCCCCTTGACGAGCGTTTTCGTCTGCGCAGGTGGACAACAGATCAACGGGCCGAGGCTACCCCTCGCCCCTCTCTGACCACTCGATCAACTGGACAGTGAGGCTTCCCCTCACCGTCAGCATGCCGTGGCCGAGCACGTCCTACCGAGGCCGAGCGTCCTAATTGGGTCCGAGACTCGCCCTCGCCACCCGTCGGCCGTGCGTCTACCCGGGCGACTGAGGCTACCCCTCGTCCCCCTTTCCGCCGAGGCCGAGCACACCTGTCCGAGGCCGAGCGTCTCAACCTGGGCCGAGGCTTCCCCTCGCCCCTTCTGCACCGATTCGAAGCCCCCGAGGGACCCAAAGCGGGCCCCTTGACCACGTTGACCGGGCTCTCCACGGTCAACGCTCTGTAGTGAGAAAACACTCTGAAACAACATTAATTATCTTTTGGTTGGCGAGCAAGACTTACCTCCTGAAGTCTTGCACTTTTCCTTATTTTAGCTTCAGCTGATTTTGGGGAATCTGAAGGTTTCTGAACTCCCTTGTCATGGGTAATGCTTGCAAGCTCCTCATCTTCTTTTTCCCATTCCGGGTTTGGGATAAAAAGTACCCCTGGAATCTTGTCCAGCTCTGGGTCGAAGTCATCCTCAAGCAATGTCGGTGCCAATATAGCATGATCCTCCTTGCTGCAGGGAGCAGCAGGTTGGCAGGGATTGTGACTGATCTCCGGGTACCACCTAGCACGTTATTGCAGTCAGGAGAAATAAGAACCCCTACAGTTCTGATTTTATCTCCAGTATCCGGCTCAGTATGGATTGGAGACACACAAGCATTGTGATCTCTACCCATTTCCAGTCCTGAGTCTGATAACTCAACATTACCATAACTATTAGCAGCCACACCCACTTGCTTCTCCTTATAAGGCAAGCCCGCTTCCGCAGGAACCTGACTAGCTTGGAGCTTCTCCAAAACAAGAGCCGCATTTGCACAGCCGGTCCTAGCTGTAGGTAACTCATTATTTCCAGGAGTATTGCATACCTGGTCCTTGCACTTGCTTTGATTTCCCACCATCTTTAGCTCTTCCACTTGGATTGAAGGGAGATCGGTTGAATATGGGCATTGTGAAGTTGAATGGCCAAAACAAACACAAGTTGAACAACGTGGAGGCTCTCCTTCGATTTTAATACCAATGGATACAGAGGATCCGTCCTCAACTTCCAACCCAACTTCTTTTGGCAAAGGCTTCCGCGCATCTACTTCTACTAGGCATCGAGCATATGATGTACGCTCCATTTTAGCAGTGAGCCTATCCAAGCAAATTGGCTTACCAACTAAGGATGCAATGACATTCATGATCTCCAAAGTCCACATACCCAATGGGAGACCATGTAATTGCACCCAAACCGGAACAGACGTGAGGAGGTTCCTCTCATATTTAATTCCAGGACTCCAGTGTTGTAGGACCACAAGACGGCCGTCAAACATCCACGGACCTCCATGCAAAATTCATTCACATTCTTTCCCATCTTCCAATTTGAAGTAAAAGAATCCGTTTTCACGGCTGAAGATATGGCAGGGCTTTTTTAGATTCCATAATCTATCGACCCAAGCACAAATCTTACTATAGTACGGAACCTCACCAATCACGTATCCAACAATCGTGTTCTTCCACTGGACAGCTCCCCTCTCTATCATTACATTTGGAACCCAACCCACTTCAGTACCTTCCTCCTTAACAAGAGGAGGCACAAATGACATGGTCAATCCGTTCCCATACTTTCGAACATCAGCACAGACATCAGCAAAGGATTGTTTGGCCAATTTGGTATCAATTTTTAAAGCAACTGTTGCCTTCACAGGCATTTTATCAAATGCGTTGTGTGCAACTCTCTTATCCGCAGCCTGAAAACTGGATAAAGGCTTCCCTTTAGGAAATTTACCATGTCTATAATCCCCTCTGAGCACTTGGCCGTTGAAGACCCCTTGCTTTTTCTCGATACCACCCAATCGCCCTTTGTCGCCATGACGTCTAGAGACAGTTTGCCATCCATCCGTAGTGGCTGGGTTCTCAACAGAAGCCCCCGGTTGCTTGACCGCATGGATCCGCCCAGAACCATCCTCAGACTGGTTGCCTCCAACGCTCGATGAACCTCCCAGAAATTGAGATCTGTCAACCACCTCCGGTGGCCTGCCACCTCCAATCGGGATAGAGTCGACCAGCGGGGCGCCGCCAGAGCCCATGCCCTAAGATTTTAGCCTTGTTTTATTATATATATATATATATATATATATATATATATATATATATATATATATATATATATATATATATATATATATATATATATATATATATATATATGGGTAAAATGCGCCTGAGCTTGTGCTCAGATGGGATTCCCGCGGTCGACCCCTCCTGACCGTCTGATCCGATCCCCCGGCTGTTGTTAAAAGCGGAACATGAGGAACTTTTGGTGCAATTACCAACGCGACCAGAACTTTTGGGGCAATTACCATCCCGCCCTTATAGCCCCTATGAAAGCAACTTTTTAGAACTATTGGTGCAATTACCATCCCGCCCTTTATATCCTTTTCAAAGAAATAGTTTACACTATACGGCATCGTTGTGCGCGTCGACCCAGAACGGAGTATATTACTCCCCGCGCACAACGTGCTACAGCCTACGCGTCGTGCGCGGCATAGGCTTAAAACGCACAAGTGTTGAGAAGTTACCAACCGTGCGCACGACGGGCAAAATTACCCCCGTCGTGCGCGAGGGGGAAAACGAAACGTGTAAAGCAATTTCCATCCGTGCGCACGACGTGCAAAATTACCCCGTCGTGCGCGAGGGGTAAAACGCAACGTGTAAAGCAATTTCCATCCGCGCGCACGACGGGCAAAATTACCGCCGTCATGCGCGAGGGGTAATGCGAAACATGTAAAGGAATTTCCACCCGCGCGCACGACGGGCAAAATTACCCCCGTCGTGCGCGTGGGTTAAAACGCCTAGTGTGCAGCAATTTCCATCCGCGCGCATGACGGGCAAAATTAACCCCGACGGGCAAAATTAACCATGTCGTCCACGGGGGTTAAAACGCCTAGTGTGAAGCAATTCACATCCGCGCGCACGACGGCCAAATTACCCACGTCGTGTGCGTGGGTTAA
The DNA here is from genome assembly GCA_030789695.1 of Scilla litardierei. Lineage (NCBI taxonomy): Eukaryota > Viridiplantae > Streptophyta > Magnoliopsida > Asparagales > Asparagaceae > Scilla > Scilla litardierei. The sequence continues at coordinate 97,138,853 of CM061135.1, read as the reverse complement.
AATGCCTAGTGTGCAGCAATTTCCATCCGAGCGCACGACGGGCAAAATTAACCCCGTCGTGCGTGTGGGTTAAAACGCCTAGTGTGCAGCAATTTCCATCCGAGCGCACAACGGGCAAAATTAACCCCGTCATCCGCGGGGGTTAAAACGCCTAGTGTGAAGCAATTCACATCCGCGCGCACGACGGGCAAAATTACCCCCGTCGTGCGCGTGGGTTAAAATGACTAGTGTGCATCAATTTCCATCCGAGCGCACGACGGGTAAAATTAACCCCGTCGTTCGCGGGGGTTAAAACGCATAGTGTGAAAGCAATTCACATCCACGCGCACGACGGGCAAAATTACCCCCGGCGTGCGCGTGGGTTAAAACGCCTAGTGTGCAGCAATTTCCATCCGAGCGCACGACAGGCAAAATTAACCCCGTCGTCCGCGGGGGTTAAAACGCCTTGTGTGAAGCAATTCACATCCGCGCGCACGACGGGCAAAAATAACCCCGTCGTGCGCGTCGTCCGCGGGGCTTAAAACGCACAAGTGTCGAGCAATTTCCATCCGCGCGCACGACGGGCAAAATTACCCTGTCGTGCGCGTGGGTTAAACCGCCTAGTGTGCAGCAATTTCCATCCGAGCGCACGACGGGCAAAATTATCCCTGTCGTCCGCGAGGGGTAATGCACAACGTGTAAAGGAATTTCCACCCGCGCGCACGACGGGCAAAATTACCCCCATCGTGCGTGTGGGTTAAAACGCCTAGTGTGCAGCAATTTCCATCCGCGCGCACGACAGGCAAAATTACCCCCGTCGAGCGCGTGGGTTAAAACGCCTAGTGTGCAGTAATTTCCATCCGCGCGCACGACAGGCAAAATTAACCCCATCGTCCGCGAGGGGTAATGCGCAACGTGTAAAGGAATTTCCACCCGCGTGCACGACGTGCAAAATTACACCCGTCGTGCGCATGGGTTAAAACGCCTAGTGTGCAGCAATTTCCATCCGCGTGCACGACGGGCAAAATTAACCCCGTCGTCCGCGAGGGGTAATGCGCAACGTGTAAAGGAATTTCCACCCGCGCGCACGACGGGCAAAATTACCCCCGTCGTGCGCGTGGGTTAAAATGCCTAGTGTGCAGCAATTTCCATCCGAGTGCACGACGGGCAAAATTAACCCCATTGTCCGCGGGGGTTAAAACGCCTAGTGTGAAGCAATTCACATCCGCACGCACGACGGGCAAAAATAACCCCGTCGTGCGCGTCGTCCGCGGGGCTTAAAACGCACAAGTGTGGAGCAATTTACAGCCGTGCGCACGACGGGCAAAATTACCCCCGTCGTGCGCGAGGGGGAAAACGCAATGTGTAAAGCAATTTCCATCCGCGCGCACGACGGGAAAACTTACCCCGTCATGCGCGTGGGTTAAAACGCCTAGTGTGCAGCAATTTCCATCCGAGCGCACGACGGGCAAAATTAACCCCGTCGTGCGCGGGGGTTAAAACGCCTAGTGTGAAGCAATTACCCCCGTCGTGGGCGTCATGCGCGGGAAACGCACAAGTGTGGAGCATTTACCAACCATGCGCACGACAGGAAAAAATTACCCCCGTCGTGCGCGAGGGGTAAAACGCAACGTGTAAAGCAATTTCCATCCCTGTCGTGCGCGTGGGTTAAAAACGTCTAGTGTGCAGCAATTTCCATCCGAGCGCACGACGGGCAAAATTAACCCCGTCGTGCGCGGGGGTTAAAACGCCTATTGTGAAGCAATTCACATCCGCGCGCACGACGGGCAAAAATAACCTCGTCGTGCGCGTCGTCCGCGGGGCATAAAACACAAAAGTGTCGAGCAATTACCATCCGCGTACACGACTGGCAAAATTACCCCAGTCATGCGCGTGGGTTAAAACGCCTAGTGTGGAGCAATTTCCATCCGAGCGCACGACGGACAAAATTAACCCCGTCGTCCGCGGGGGTTAAAACGCACAAGTGTGCAGCAATTTCCATCCGCGCTCACGACGGGCAAAATTAACCCCATCGTGCGTGTCGTGTGCGGGCAAACGCACAAGTGTAGAGCAATTTACAGCCGTGCGCACGACGGGCAAAATTACCCCCGTCGTGCGCGAGGGGGAAAACGCAATGTGTAAAGCAATTTCCATCCGCGCGCATGACAGGCAAACTTACCCCGTCGTGCGCGTGGGTTAAAACGCCTAGTGTGGTGCAATTTCCATCCGTGCGCACGACGGGCAAAATTACCCCGTCGTGCACGTGGGTTAAAACGTCTAATATGGAGCAATTTCCATCAGTGCGCACGACGGGCAAAATTAACCCCGTCGTCCGCGGGGGTTAAAACGCCTAGTGTGAAGCAATTCACATCCACGCGCACGACGGGCAAAATTACCCCGTCGTGCGCGTGGGTTAAAACGCCTAGTGTGGAGCAATTTCCATCCGAGCGCACGACGGGCAAAATTAACCCCGTCGTCCGCGGGGGTTAAAACGCCTAGTGTGAAGCAATTCACATCCGCACGCACGACGGGCAAAATTACCCCCGTCGTGCACGTGGGTTAAAACGCCTAGTGTGCAGCAATTTCCATCCGAGCGCACGATGGGCAAAATTAACCCCATCGTCCGCGGGGGTTAAAACGCCTAGTGTGAAGCAATTCACATCCGCGCGCACGATGGGCAAAAATAACCCCGTCGGGCGCGTCGTCCGCGGGGCTTAAAATGCACAAGTGTGGAGCAATTTATAGCCGTGCGCACGACGTGCAAAATTACCCCCGTCGTGCGCGAGGGGGAAAACGCAATGTGTAAAGCAATTTCCATCCGTGCGCACGACGGGCAAACTTACCCCGTCGTGCGCGTGGGTTAAAACGCATAGTGTGCAACAATTTCCATCCGAGCGCACGACGGGCAAAATTAACCCCGTCGTCCGCGGGGGTTAAAACACCTAGTGTGAAGCAATTACCCCCGTCGTGGGCGTCGTGCGCGGGAAACGCACAAGTGTGGAGCATTTACCAACCATGCGCACGACAGGCAAAAATTATCCCCATAGTGCGCGAGGGCTAAAACGCAACGTGTAAAGCAATTTCCATCCCCGTCGTGCACGTGGGTTAAAACGCCTAGTGTGGAGAAATTTCCATCCGAGCGCACGACTGAGAAAATTAACCCCGTCGTGCACGGGAGTTAAAACGCCTAATGTGAAGCAATTACCCCCGTCGTGGGCGTCGTGCGCGGGAAACGCACAAGTGTGGAGCATTTACCAACCGTGCGCACGACAGGCAAAAATTACCCCCGTCGTGCGCGAGGGGTAAAACGCAACGTGTAAAGCAATTTCCAATTTCATCGTGCGCATGGGTTAAAATGCCTAGTGTGCAGCAATTTCCATCCGAGCGCACGACGTGCAAAATTAACCCCGTCGTGCGCGAGGGTTAAAACGTCTATTGTGAAGCAATTCATATCAGCGCGCACGACGGGAAAAAAAAACTGCGTCGTGCGCGTCGTTTGCGGGGCTTAAAACGCACAAGTGTCGAGCAATTTCCATCTGCGCGCAACACGGGCAAAATTACCCCCGTCGTGCGCGGGGATTAGACCCGTCGTGGGCGTCGTGCGCGAGAAACGCACAAGTGTGGAACATTTACCAACCTTTCGCACGACAGGCAAAAATTACCCCCGTCGTGTGCCAGGGGTAAAACGTAACGTGTTAAGCAATTTCAATCCGCGCGCACGACAGGAAAAATTACCCCCGTCATGCGCGTGGGTTAAAACGCCTAGTGTGGAGTAATTTCCATCCGAGCGCACGACGGGCAAAATTAACCCCGTCGTCCGCGGGGATTAAAACGCACAAGTGTGCAACAATTTCCATCCGCGCGCACGACGGGCAAAGTTAACCCCGTCGTCCGCGGGTGTTAAAACGCCTAGTGTGAAGCAATTCACATCCGCGCGCACGACGGGCAAAATTACCCCCGTCGTCCGCGTGGGTTAAAACGCCTAGTGTGGAGCAATTTCCATCCGAGCGCACGACGGGCAAAATTAACCCCGTCGTCCGCGGGGGTTAAAACGCACAAATGTGCAGCAATTTCCATCCGCACGCACGACGGGCAAAATTAACACCGTCGTGCGCGTCGTGTGCGGGCAAATGCACAAGTGTGGAGCAATTTACAGCCGGGCGCACGACGGGTAAAATTACCCCCGTCGTGCGCGAGGGGGAAAACACAATGTGTAAAGCAATTTCCATCCGCGCGCCGACTTAGCCCGTCGTGCGCGTTGGATAAAACGCCAAGTATGCAGTAATTTCCATCCGAGCGCACGACGGGCAAAATTAACCCCGTCGTGCGCAGGGGTTAAAACGCCTAGTGTGAAGAAATTACCCCCGTCGTGGGCGTCGTGCGTGGGAAACGCACAAGTGTGGAACATTTACCAACCGTGCGCACGACAGGCAAAAATTACCCCCGTCGTGCGCGAGGGGTAAAACACAATGTGTAAAGCAATTTCCATCCCCGTCGTGCGCGTGGGTTAAAATGCCTAGTGTGCAGCAATTTCCATCCGAGCGCACGACGGGCAAAATTAACCCCGTCGTGCGCGGGGGTTAAAACGCCTATTGTGAAGCAATTCACATCAGCACGCACGACGGGCAAAAAAAAAACCGCGTAGTGCGCGTCGTTTGCGGGGCTTAAAACGCACAAGTGTCGAGCAATTTCCATCCGCGCGCAACACGGGCAAAATTACCCCTGTCGTGCGCGGGGGTTAAAACGCCTAGTGTGAAGCAATTACCCCTGTCGTGGGTGTCGTGCGTAAGAAACGTACAAGTGTGGAACATTTACCAACCATGCGCACGACAGGCAAAAATTACACCCGTCGTGTGCGAGGGGTAAAACGTAACGTGTTAAGCAATTTCCATCCGCGCGCACGACGGGAAAAATTACACCCGTCGTGCGCGTGGGTTAAAACACCTAGTGTGGAGCAATTTCCATCCGAGCGCACGACGGGCAAAATTAACCCCGTCGTCCGCGGGGGTTAAAACGCACAAGTGTGCAGCAATTTCCATCCGCGCGCACGACGGGCAAAATTAACCCCGTCGTCCGCGGGGGTTAAAACGCCTAGTGTGAAGGAATTCACATCCACGCGCACGACGGGAAAAATTACCCCCGTCGTGCGCGTGTGTTAAAACGTGTCACGACCCGCTTCCCTAAAATGGAGGCGAGACGTGAAAAGGTCCGCACGAGAGTGGAGCTGTGAAGCCCCAAACCCGATAAGCGTCAATAAAACGTAAGCAGGTCCCTGTAACCACAAACGGAACAACAATAATAACACAAGGAGAGACAGAAATAAAATTCTCATATCTCATAATTTGTCCAACATGAAAATTAAGTTTGACATCCAGAAAAGCCACCAGGCTAAAAGAAAGTGTCTAAAGGCCCAGAACAAGGCCAACAAAAGCAACAACGTCACAATTTATAGGTGCCACGCACTGACAACAAAATAGCAGTCTAAACAAAAGGGAAAAACACAACGAAGACACTAGGACTGGTGCCCAGTGTCCACGTACTCCCCGTCAAACACAAGCTCGGGCTCGGTGTCAGCGAACACCTCGTCCTCAATAAGGTACTCAGGTTAGGATCTAACATGTGTCACCCAAAAGAGTAAAGGGGCACATGTCAGCAAGTCTAAAAGACTTGGGCAAGGAAACTGAAAGTAAGGCAACTAGCAACCTAGCAGTTATAGTATGCATGACATGGCAGTTATAACATGAGTGCACAAGCAAGACATGGCGAGATAATAAGTACAAGAGAACAATTATCGGGACAAGACAAGAGTAGCCAAGCTACTAACAATCTCAATCAATTCACTAGTCACGTTTCAAGTTGTTTGTAGATGTTTACGCCTTACAGCTGAACGGTTTGGCATTCACGCTGATTGGCCGCTTAACACTACCCCAAAACCCAGAGTTTACGCCTTACCACTGCAGTTGCTGATCGGGCAGACTCCCAGTTGATTGGCCGCTTAACCCTTACCCCCAATACCCACATGTAAACGAGCCAGGGTCCCCGCACACGAGCTCAGTAAATGAGCCAGGGTTGCCCCGCACAGGAGCTCGCATTCTAGTTCACGATTCATAAGCATTTGGCGTAGGGGTGCACCTAGCCGGAAACAAGCAATTCGGGCGTTGGCTATCAACCAACACATGGCCCGCTTCTGGAACACGAGCCAGGAACACAAGCATTGTAGCGAAGCTACGCAATCACGGAAACACTTAAAGAATGCAATGACATGATAATTAATTTGCGTACCGTTAATGGAAATTAAACATGGCATGTTATTTGTGCAACATGATAAATGTCGGATCTAGCTTCGTTGTCTAGCTAGTTCCTAAATTTGCGCCTAGGCGAGTATCATTTCGTCGCCTAGTCTCTTTTACGCCTACATCAAGCAAATGGCCTAAAACATGGCCTAAACCCTAAGTGGCAAGTTTCACTTGCCTAGCACCGAGGATGACGATCAACGAGGGTTCGTCCCACGGACGCTAATCTACGGGGAAGTCGCTGTTATGGGGAAACAATCAACAAACAATATTCATTTCATTAGGGTTTCATAAGAACACAAATGGGTTATGCTAAAACTAAAGAATCGAGTATTACCGTAAAGAAGCGGATGAATGATGCCGAGCAACCACGGCAACGGAAGAAACGCTCCGGTGAACCTAGGGTTCAGATCTGGAAATGATTGGAGAAGTTTGGAGAAATAGGGTTTTGGGGGATTTTGGGGATTTGATGAGATTTTGATGAAGATGAGAGGTAGAATGTGTTAAGGGAGAGTTTGGATGATGGAGTTTGGGCTTGGGATGAAGGAATAAGGGTTTGAGGTAGAAGGGGGCTCAATGGGGGAGAATTTAGGGTTTTAGGTCGTGAGGGAGGAGAAGAAAACGTTTGGAGGGGTATTTATAGAGATTGGTGGCGGCTAGGGCAAAACTAGGGTTTCCTGCACTGCTTAGTCGGTCAAGGAACAACTGTTGACCGACTAGTTTGAGAACTAGTCGGTCGGTTGACCAACGCAGACCGACTAAGTGTAAACAATAGCTCCAGTCGAAAACCTGAACTAAGAGTTAGTCGGTCAAGGAACAACTACTGACCGACTAGTTTAACATCTAGTCGGTCGATGAACGTTCTTAGACCGACTAAGAGTAAACAGTAACTCGACTGTACAGAAGAACTAAGAATTAGTCGGTCTGAGTACAAAACTTAATCGACTAGTTTAACAACTAGTCGGTCGAAAAATGAACTTAGACCGACTAAGAATGAACAGTACTGATACCTAAAATTAGTAAATGAGTTAGTCTGTTAAAGAAGCATTGCTGACCGACTAGTTTGCAACCTAGTCGGTCAACCAACGTTCTTAGACCGACTAACGACAAACAGTAACTCCTGAGAAATTTAGAAAGCCAACTAGTCGGTTCAAGAAGGCTTGCCGACCGACTGGATCGTCATCTAGTCGGTCGGTGCCCCTTCTTACACCGGCTAATTAGCACCAAAAGTTTCGATATGGAGCGCGGAGCTCCGGGATCGATTCCTAAGACTCCTAGGCTTGATCTAACAATAAGATATGACCGATACGAAGCCCGTCACGAATGACTTGATCCAAAATCGACGACCCCAAGGAAGAAGCTAAGAAAACACGACGATACGATCAAAAATATAAGTCACGGAGACGAAAACCACATATAAGGAGAAAATCCACCAAAACATATAATATAATATAATAATTCCAGATACATGAAAACCATTCGTTACATCCTCCCCAACTTATGAAAAATTCCGTCCTCGAAATTTCCCAACACTCACGTGTTCGGAAACAAAAGTGGGAAACGCTCTCGCATCTCATCCTCATTATCCCAAGTAGACTCTCTAGGCGAGCCGTGTCGCCACATCACCCTCACAAGATTGACAACCTTGTTCCGAAGTGACTTCTGACGTCTGTCCAGAATCTGCACTGGATGCTGGTCATACGTCATGTCGGGGCGAACGGTAATCTCGGAGAAATCCACAGCATGAGATGGATCGCTAATGTATCGACGAAGCTGCGACACATGGAAAACATTGTGAACTCCCTCCAAAGATGTCGGCAAGGCTAAGCGATAAGCTACCTCACCAACTTTCTCCAGAATGTCAAACGGTCCAATGTATCGCGGGCTCAACTTCCCTCGCTTCCCAAAACGAATCACACCACGATTCGGGGAAATCTTCAAGAACACATGGTCTCCTGGCTTGTTTCAGAGTGTTTTCTCACTACAATGCGTTGACCGTGGAGAACCCGGTCAACGTGGTCAAGGGGCCCGCTTTGGGTCCCTCGGGGGCTTCGAATCGGTGCAGAAGGGGCGAGGGGAAGCCTCGGCCCAGGTTGAGACGCTCGGCCTCGGACAGACGTGCTCGGCCTCGGCTGGGAGGGGGACGAGGGGTAGCCTCAGTCACCCGGGTAGATGCACGGCCGTCGGGTGGCGAGGGTGAGTCTCAGACCCGATTAGGACGCTCGGCCTCGGTAGGGCGTGCTCGGCCACGGAAGGCTGACGGTGAGGGGAAGCCTCACTGTCCGGTTGATCGAGTGGTCAGAGAGGGGCGAGGGGTAGCCTCGGCCCGTTGGTCTGTTGTCCACCTGCGTAGACGAGAACGCTCGTCAGGGGGCCGGACCTTGGTTCCGGCCAAATCCCCTCCGATGCCTAAGTCAGATAGAGATCTGAGAAAGGAGGCCCGGCGGAGACGGTCCGACTCGTGAGGAGATCGTGACGGCGTCTCTCGACGCGAGCGGGGGAGGAAGGAGATGAATTGGGGGAACGAGGTCGTTGATGGAGTACCTTAGGTTTTGTTACCTCAGATGCGGTCCGTTTCTTCGTCGTCTTCCTGACCCTTTTGTAGATCTCCCAGCGTGATTGGCTCTGGCCCACGTCCCACGCCCGCCATCGATCGTGCCCCATCCGTCCCCCCTCGCCGCCGCTCTCTCCGCCATGCCAGCACCTCCCCATTATCGCCATTTAGTGGTCGCATGTACAGGGGAGCGGTTTTCGCAGGAGTGGGCGAACGACCAACGGGTTATGGGGGCCGGGTCGGATCGACGTTTCGAGAAGGTCCCTTGTAGGGCCTTTGTCGAATGGGCTTTCAGGATGCAGGTGGGCCCTTGGGCTCGTGCTTTATGGGTCTCGGTCAAATAGGCGTAACAATTGCCCCCATCGGTCGGGTTGATCGGCCTCGGCCGGTTCGGCTCGGCCGATGTGACCTCTGCCGATTTTGACAGGCTCTCCAGTCGATGCCGACTCATTTATCAGTCGTCATCATGAGTTAGCCCGTTCGATGTTTTTAAGGCGCGGGCTCCAAAGCGCCGTCGGCCTTCAGATGCTGCCACGTGTAGTGGCAAGCTTATCCCCGTCGCTCGCGGAGTCGCCTTAAGTTCGAGAAGCCGAAGGGTTTGTGAACCGCCATTGGTGGGGTCGATCAGCCTTGGCTCGCTCAGATCACCCGTTATGTCTCCTGGGATTCCGAGCGGCGCTTCAATCGAGGCGAGGCCATAAATGCAGGTCATGATGAGGCGGATCGATTGGTCTTCAACTGGCGCCAATTTCGGAACGCCGCCGACTCTTCGAGCCTCGCCACGCATTCTTGTCAGGCGCTTCGAATTCTCCCCTGGCATATAAGATCCCCAGTTGTGTTGATCTCCACTTCTTCTTCGTTCCTCCCGGTATTCAGAGCCTTCAGCAACTCGGAGTTCCCCGTCGCCTTCGCTTCTTTGTCCTCTCCAAACTAGTTGAAAATAGGTAATTCCTCTCTTGCTTTCATCCTATGGCTGCTCTTAGGATAGGCGGTTCTGGCCGGAGGACGAGGGGTCCTCCGGAGTCCGGGCGGGGCGAACCCCGGCTAGGGGAGTCTGGTTCCCCCGCCGGGAGTCGTTCTCTTCAAGATAAGGGGAAGGAGAAACTTTTTCCAGACTACGCCCGTGATGACGTGGCGTTGGCTGCCGTACGGCTTAATGTGCCCCCGGTTGTCCTCCGTACGCCGTCGAGGACCCCTCCTTCGATGGCCGCGGAGATCCGGGAAAGATATCTCTGCTTCCCATACGAGGTTCGGGTTCCATTTGTCGACGAGCGGATTTGCCTTCCGAGGAGCAATGAGGTCGGCGTCTACGTCGAGATGTTCCGCCTGGGTCTTCGCTTCCCGCTCCATCCCTTCTTCATCTAGGTCATGGAACATTTCACAGTGTCCCTGTGTCAGTTCACCCCGTGTTCGATCGCGGTACTGACGGGCTTCGTAACGCTCTGCTGCACCCGTGGTCTGGAGCCGACTCTCCCCCTTCTCTTCTACTTTTACCAGGCCCAGACGGTCGGTCCGGGGTCATGGCTGCTACTCCGAGCTCGTTCGAGGAGGGAATGCCTGATCGGGTTACCCCGCTGGTCAGGGGATTGGAACTTGGATTATGTCTTCGTGGTCTTCTTGGGCGAGGCCCAGATTCTGACAAGCTGGGGCAGTTCTGTCCATTCTCGCCCGTCGTTAGTTCTCTCGGACGCCGACCGGGCAGCCGCTGCACTTCTGTTGGCTCTTCCTTTGGAAACGAAGTCCATTTGGTCTTTGCTGGACGACCTACTCCTGAAGGCCGTCTTGTGGTCTCCGGGTAGGTCGCTTTTTCATCCCCGGATCGCCCTATGACTCATCCTGATTTCGGTCTCCTTTGCAGGGATGGCTGGCCGCGAATTCGTCTGTGACGTTGACGAGCTGATTCGTCGTGGAGCTGCTCGGAGCCGAGGTAGTACCTCTGGAAGGGCGCCTCGGAGGACCGTTGAGGAGGAGGTGCGCCGAGCCGAGCCTGCCGTAGGTAAGGTGGCGGCCGCGCCTCCCGCCTCTTCTTCTGCCGATCCCCTTCCGGGGGGTGAGGATGGTGCGAGGCGGAAGCGTTCTCCTCCGGCACCTTCGGAGCTCCACGGTGGAAAGAAGAGGAAGGAGTACGTGGATCCCTCCGGCCCGGCAGGTTCCGCGCTTCCCGCGGCGACCGCCGGGGATCCTTCGATAGCTTTGCCAGCCACCCCCCTCGCAGCGTCTTCGCCCGTATCACCAGGGGTCGGGGCCTTGTTGGCGAGCGACTTGGCTTCGATTGTCGTCCCTGGGAGTTCGATGTTTGCTGACCGAGCAGTGGCCCAGCAGGTTGCCGAGGTCTCCGTCCCTCCCCGGGACCGCAGCCTCCTCAAGAAGATCCCGGCTGACAAGATGTCGGACTCCTTGGTCTGGATCCTCCAACAGGTTCGGTTATCTTGCTATCCTCTCTTTCTCTTTATCCTCTTCTTAGCCCATGTCTTGTCTTTTCAGGGTTCAGCGCTCGCTGTGGAGTTGCAGTGTCGAGCCGTCCGCTTGAGGGAGATGGAGGAGTCTTCCATGAGGGCTCAGGAGCGGGCCGGGGCGGCCGAGGTGGCCATGATGGAGGCCCAGATGGAGTCTCGGCACCTCGCCCTCCGTGTGGCTGCGTTGGAGGGGCAAGTGGGTGACCTCGAGGGAAAGCTAGGGGACGCTCATCGGTCGGCTGAGGAAGCGGCGGAGTCGTTCCGTCTGGAGAGGGAGGGGCTTCAGAGGGAGCTGTCGGATCGGCGTCAGGTAATGCGGCTGGCGGAGGAGGTGGAGAAGGGCGTCGTCGAGACCCTGGGGAAGGATATCTTCGAGGTTCTCAGGGGGGCCTTCGGTAAGTATATAGACATCATCGCCCCCCGGATCGTCGAAGTCGTCCAGTCTTCCTTCCGGGAATGTGCGGAACGTGTCCGGCAAGCCCCTCCGCCAGTCGAGTCCCCTCGCTTCGAGCAGGGCGAAGTGCCCGAGGATGTGTCCTCCCGAGCTCGGGCTCCTTAAGCAGTCCCTCCCAGCCTTATCCTCAAATTTTTAAGCATCCGCTTCGCTTTGGGCCAGTCTACTTGAAATGGATCCCCGGCCCCCGCCATCTCCTTCAGCCCCGCGGCCAACAATTACTGGTTGCATGGCTGCTAGCTTGGGTCACCTACTCTGGGTCTTTTGTCAACCAATTTTGCTTTGTCGGTGTCGATCTGAACTCTGTCATTTGTCGCGAGTAGACTGTTTGTAGGGTGTTCCCTTCGCCTTGATCCCCTGTAAATAAGACGCATTTTTGTACTCGGGTTAACTATTATAAGTGAAATCGACTTACTTGGAATTTTTGTGTACTTGGCGTCGTTGCCTTGTTCTTGGCTTGGGAATGGACGAAACTGGCGTTGGCTGGGGGGATTCTCCCCAGACTTAGGGGCGCAGGAGTCGGTCAGCGAGGGCGAAGCTCCTCGACTTAGGACCGGTTGGCGTCCGTGCCTCCTGGGGAAACTGCCCCCAGACTTATGAGCGCTGGAGTCGGTCGGCGAGGGCAAAGCTCCTCGGCTTATGACCGGTCGGCGTCCGTGCCTGCTGGGGGAATTGCCCCCAGTCTTATGAGCGCTGGAGTCGGTCGGCGAGGGCAAAGCTCCTCGGCTTAGGACCAATCGGCGTCGTGCCTGCTGGGGGAGTCGCCCCCAGACTTATGAGCTCTGGACTCGGTCGGCGAGGGCCAAGCCCTTCGGCTTAGGACCGGTCGGCGTCCGTGCCTGCAGGGGGAATCGCCCCCAGACTTACGGGCACTGGATTCGGTCGGCGAGGGCAAAGCTCCTCGGCTTAGGACCGGTCGGCGCCCGTGCTTTGCTGGGGGAGTCGCCCCCAGACTTATGTACACTGGGGTCGGTCGGCGAGGGCCAAGCTCCTCGGCTTAGGACCGGTCAGCGTCCGCGTCTGCTGGGGGAATTGCTCCCAGACTTATGAGTGCCGGAGATAGTCGGTGAGGGCAAAGCTCCTCTTCCTCCTCCAGTGAGGCGGCGGTCCCCGGCCTTTTGCGTTACTGGCGACATGTCAACTCCGTCGGAATTTTAAATAAAGACAATAAAAAGAAGGCGTTTGTACTCTCACGGGTCCAGTTGGACCGGTACATTTGGAGGAAACGGAAAAGGGGAAATGAAGCTAAACAGAGGGATGTAAAACTAGATATCTCCCTCATGCTTAGGCTGCCCCCGGGGGGAAGGATGTTGCCTGCTCATTCTACGATGTGGAGGGGGCCTTGGATGGTGTTGATCTTCTTCCCCTTGTCCGGCTGTGTGGAGGTCCCTTCTCCATGGGCCGGCTCGTTGGCCTGATTCCTGGCATGCCCTCGGCTCATCAGCTTCTCAATGTCCTTCTTCAAATGCCAGCAATCTTCCGTGTCGTGACCATCGTCCTTATGGTACTTACAGTACTTCTCCCTGTTCTTCCCGCCTCTTTTAGCCTTCGGCGGGGGGCGATCAGCTCGCTCCTCCTTCTGTACTTGGGCGAGAATGGCGTCTGGGGTGGTGTCCCTCGCGCTTTCTCCCCGTTGCCTGTTCCTTTGTCTCTTTTCGGTCCGGTATCCTTCGGGGCTTGCTCGTCCGCCGTTGCCACGCTTGGTCCCTCGAGCGGTTTTTCCTGCATCCTCGGCCAAGGCCTCCTCGGTCAGCATAAAGCATTCGGCCCTTGCCATGATCCCGGGGAGGTCCTTTGGGGGGTCGTTGTGCAGGGACTTCTTGAGGCCCCTGTGGCGAAGCCCTTTCTTAAGAGCCGTCTGGACCACCAGGTCAGGTGGGTTGTTCACGTTTAGCCTTTCCGCATTGAAGCGGCGCATGAACTGTCGAAGTGGTTCGGCTGGGCCTTGCACTATGTTGAACAGTTGTTCAGCACCAGGTTTGGTCAGCCTCCCCGCCATGAACTGTTTGCAGAACAACTGGGCGAGTTGTTCGAAGCTGTCGATGGAGCGGCCGGGCAGGCTGTGGTACCAGATCCTCGCCGCTCCCCTGAGAGTAGAATAGAAGCCCCGGCAAAGCAGGTCATCGTCAGCTCCCTGGAAGGCCATGTCCCCCTCGTAGTCCATCACGTGGTGCGCCGGGTCTCCTATTCCGTCGTACTTTCCCAGCACCGGGATCCGTAATCGGGAGGGGACCCGTGCGTCGGTTATTCTCCGTGACAAGGGGCATCGATCTCCGTGGATGCCTATGGGGATGCGGTACTCGCCTGCCTCTGGATCGACCGGGGGTGGAGGTACCACCGGCGCCAGCGGGGCTGGCTCCGCAGCCTTCGCCACGCTGGGGGCCGGGCTGTCCCGACGTTCCTGACTCCTCCTGCGGGAGCTCCTGCTCCGCCGCGATCGGTCTCTCGAGTGGTGTCGTTCGCTTCTCCTGCGGCGGGACGACCGCGATCGATGAGACGAGGCCGTCTTTGATTCGCCGTCCGTCCCTTCGGTCTCTCTTCGGCTCCTTTCACGATTGGGTGAGGAGGCGCGTGACCTCGCCTGACGAGAGCCGGACAGCGTGAACCGACGCTCCATGTTCGGTTTCCGGGTCCTGTGGTCGTCGACCACGGCAGACCGCAAGTGTGGGGGACCCCCCGCCCATCGATGGCTGTCGTCCAACGTGCCTCCGTTGGGTGGCGCAGGGCCGACGAGCTGCTGCACCGTTGCGACCAACGTCTGGAGGCTCGCGTTGGTCTCCTGAGCTAGGGCGCGGAGCTGTCCCTGCGTGGCCAGTTCTGAGCCGCCGGTTTCTTCGGTGGAGAGGGTGGGGTGGCCGCTGACGGGCGTGCCCTCGGGATTGCCGTTTGTTGTGCCATTCCCCTCCTCCGGGATGTGGGGCATGCGCTTCCTCCCATTGCTGGCTCGTGCCATTGTTGGTGTGGTTTGCTTCTTCGTGGGACGGTTTCTCATTCCCACAGACGGCGCCATATGTTTCAGAGTGTTTTCTCACTACAATGCGTTGACCGTGGAGAACCCGGTCAACGTGGTCAAGGGGCCCGCTTTGGGTCCCTCGGGGGCTTCGAATCGGTGCAGAAGGGGCGAGGGGAAGCCTCGGCCCTGGTTGAGACGCTCGGCCTCGGACAGACGTGCTCGGCCTCGGCTGGGAGGGGGACGAGGGGTAGCCTCAGTCGCCCGGGTAGATGCACGGCCGTCGGGTGGCGAGGGTGAGTCTCAGACCCGATTAGGACGCTCGGCCTCGGTAGGGCGTGCTCGGCCACGGAAGGCTGACGGTGAGGGGAAGCCTCACTGTCCGGTTGATCGAGTGGTCGGAGAGGGGCGAGGGGTAGCCTCGGCCCATTGGTCTGTTGTCCACCTGCGTAGACGAGAACGCTCGTCAGGGGGCCGGACCTTGGTTCCGGCCAAATCCCCTCCGATGCCTAAGTCAGATAGAGATCTGAGAAAGGAGGCCCGGCAGAGACGGTCCGACTCGTGAGGAGATCGTGACGGCGTCTCTCGGCGCGAGCGGGGGAGGAAGGAGATGAATTGGGGGAACGAGGTCGTTGATGGAGTACCTTAGGTTTTGTTACCTCAGATGCGGTCCGTTTCTTCGTCGTCTTCCTGACCCTTTTGTAGAGCTCCCAGCGTGATTGGCTCTAGCCCACGTCCCACGCCCGCCATCGATCGTGCCCCATCCGTCCCCCTCGCCGCCGCTCTCTCCGCCATGCCAGCACCTCCCCATTATCGCCATTTAGTGGTCGCGTGTCCGGGGGAGCGGTTTTCGCAGGAGTGGGCGAACGACCAACGGGTTATGGGGGCCGGGTCGGATCGACGTTTCGAGAAGGTCCCTTGTAGGGCCTTTGTCGAATGGGCTTTCAGGATGCAGGTGGGCCCTTGGGCTTGTGCTTTATGGGTCTCGGTCAAATAGGCGTAACACGGCTGAAACTCCAAAGGACGACGTTTAGCATCCGCCCAATGCTTAAAACGGTCCTGAGCAATCCTCAACCTTTCCCGAATGTTCCTGAAAATTTCCACGGCCTCCACGATCATCTCAGGTCCCAACAGCTCCGATCACCAACGTCATCCCAACTCAATGGCGATCGACATTTCATCCCATAAAGAGCGACGAAAGGCGACATGCCAATACTCGCCTGGAAGCTGTTGTTGTAAGAGAACTCCACCAAGTGTAGATGGTCCTCCCACGAACCCTTGAAATCCAACATGCACGCCCTCAGCATGTCTTCCAAAATCTGAATCGTCCTCTCGGACTGGCCATCCGTCTGCGGATGGTATGCCATGCTGAAAATCAGACGCGTACCCAAACTCTTCTGCAAACTCTGCCAGAACTGAGATGTGAACCTCATGTCTCTGTCCGACACGATACTCACGGGGACTCCGTGAAGTCGCACGACCTCCTGCACGATTCACGTTACATCACCATCCAAACTAGGAAAAGGAAATAAAACGGAGAGTAAAAGAATTTTACCTCCATATATCTCCTCGCTAGCGCCTCAGTGGACTGTCCCACTCGGAACGGAATAAAGTGCGCGGATTTGGTCAATCGATCTACGATCACCCAAATCGCGTCATTCTGCTTCGGACTCCGAGGTAGTCCAGTCACGAAATCCATAGTGATGTGTTGCCACTTCCACTCCGGAATCGGAAGCGGTTGTAGCAACCCGGCCGCACGCTGTTGCTCCGCCTTCACTTGCTGACAAACCAAACACTTGGCCACACTCCGAGCCACACTTCTTTTCATACCATGCCACCAATAATTCAGACGAAGATCCTGGTACATCTTGGTGCCACCAGGATGCACAGAATACGGCGAACTGTGTGCCTCCACCATCAACTCCTCTCTAATATCTTCAGCTGGCACACACAACCTGGCTCCAAACCTCAGCGAGCCATCCTCATGAATCAAAAAGTCAGTCCGCAGACCGGCTTCCACCTGCTCCCGAATCTTCACCAGCTTCGGATTCTCAGCCTGGCCAGCCTTGATCCGATCCACAATCGTCGACTGTATCTGCATACACATCAACGAAGAAGCCTCCCCAGGAAGAACAATCTCAACACCAGACTCGCAAAAATCCTGCTGCAATCTCCACTGCGAGGTCAAAATCATCACCGCTGGAAGCCTACTCAGCGCATCAGGTACCACATTCACCTTGCCAGGGTGATACTGCAAATCAATATCATAATCCGCCATGAGCTCCAACCATCGACGCTGTCGCATGTTGAGCTCTTTCTGAGTAAAAATATACTTCAATCTTTTGTGATCGGTGAAAATTTTCACTTTCTCACTCAGCAAGAAGTGCCTCCAAATCTTAAGAGCAAACACAACGGCAGCCAACTCCAAATCATGTGTCGGGTAATTCTTCTCATGAACCTTAAGCTGACGAGACGCATACGCCACAACATGCCCGTGCTGATGCAACACACAACCGAGACCCTTGCCAGAAGCATCGTAAAAGATCTCAAATCCACCGCTGCGTTCAGGCACAACAAGAATAGGGGCAGTCGTCAGTCTCTCCCTCAGAACACCAAAAGCATTCTCACAATCACCCGACCAAACAAAAGGTACATCCTTCCGCGTCAACCTGGTCATCGCCTCGGCAATACGGGAAAAGTCCTTAATGAAACGCCGATAATAACCAGCAAGTCCAAGGAAACTCTGAATCTCAGACGCTGACGACGGAACAGGCCACTCTCTGATGGCCCTAATCTTCTCGGGATCCACTGAAATACCATCTCCAGTCACCACATGCCCAAGAAAAGCAACTCTATCCAGCCAAAACTCGCACTTTGAAAACTTAGCATACAAACGATACTTCCTCAGAATCTCCAACACCGTCCTTAAGTGCGAGGCATGCTCTTCCTCCGACTTCGAATAGATCAGAATGTCGTCAATAAAGATAACGACAAACTTATCCAAAAAGTCGTAGAAAATCAGGTTCATCAGATTCATGAAAACGGCGGGTGCGTTAGTTACGCCGAAAGGCATAACCACAAACTCGTAGTGTCCATACTTCATCCTGAACGCTGTCTTCGGCACATCATCCTTCTTCACCTTCAACTGATGGTAACCACTCCTCAAATCCAATTTAGAAAACACCCTCGAACCTCCAAGCTGATCAAAAATATCATCGATGCGAGGCAACGGGTATTTATTCTTGATGGTCACCGCATTCAACTCTCGATAGTCCACGCACATGCGACGCGAACCATCCTTCTTCTTCACCAGCAGCACCTGTGCTCCCCACGGAGACACACTAGGATTGATATAACCCTTCCGCAAAAGCTCATCCAACTGCTTCCGCAATTCCTCCAACTCAGCGGGTGCCATATGATACGGCGCCTTCGAAATCGGCTGCGCTCCCGGAACAAGATCAATAGAAATTTCTAGAGCTCGATCAGGTGGCAAACCAGACATCTCCTCAGGGAAGACGTCATCAAAATCACGCACCACAGTTGGCCACTCCAACTCCATCTGCATAGCCACAACCTCCACCGGTTTGGCCCGAAATCGGACAGGGCCAAGCGAACTGCTACCACAGCTGAACTCAAATACTGAATGTCCGGGAATCTCGAACACCACCTTCTTCCTCCTACAGTCGATCGTAGCATAGAAGCTCGCAAGCCAATCCATCCCAAGAACTGCATCATAGTTGATGATGTCGTGGACAATGAAATCAACGTAAAGCACATGTCCACAGACCACCAACGAGCAAGAATTGCAACCACGATGCACCGAGACCACGCCATTCCCTGTAACGATATTCCAACTCTTGGGAAGAGGGGACGTCGACAAGGAATGCTTCTCCACGAAGCTCCGAGAAATAATGCACATCGATGCACCAGAGTCGAAGAGGACTCGTGCAGGAAATGTGCACACCAAAACCACACCTAACAAGCAATTAACAATCAAACCCTAGTCTAGCAAACAATCATGTTCAAGCAAACAACACAATCTAACAATCAAAACCAGCTAGGAAAGTAACAGCTAGATTGAGGATTACCTGCGATAACCTCATCCACAGCCTCGCTCTCCACAGCGGTCATCAGAAAAGCCTGCCTCCTCGGCGGAATAGCATGCTGAAAAGCCTGCCTCTGTGGAACAAGAGCCGCTCCACGTCCAGCAGGAACAGATGCTCGCTGCTGCAACGGCTGTGCTGCAACAGGTGCCCTCCACAGCTGATTCGCATGCCGACAATCCTTCGCGACATGGGAAGCATCACCACAAACCAAACACTGGCCCAAAAACTTCCTACACTGATCCTTGATGTGGCCAGGCTTACCGTAGAAATGGCAAGTCTTCTGAACAGGCCCTCCTGGCCTCTTGAACTGAGCTGGCTGATTAGGCTTGAAACCAGGCCTAACCACCGCCCTGGCCTGCTCCATAGGCCTCTTCCCAGCACCAGAAACATGTCCTCTCCTCTGACTCAGGTTCAGCTCCTGCCTCCTCGCAGCGACCAGAACCTTCTGATAAGAGTCCAGATCAGAGGAAAACACAAAACTCTGGAGCTCCAAAGCAAGTCCCTGCAGGAACCTCTGAGCCCTCTCATCAGCATCCTGCACCATCTTCGGTGCGAACCGACTCAGCCTAGTGAACTCTTGGTGGTACGGGTCCACCGTCAAGCTCCCTTGCTTCAGATCAATGAAGCGCTGCAGCATCTCCTTCCTAGCATCCTTCGGAAAGAACTCCTCATCAAACCTGGACTTAAAGGTAGTCCAAGCTATCGGCTCCACCAACATCTTCTCTTCCGCATCACACCAGTTCCGAGCATTATCCTTGAGTTGCCTCTTCGTCAAATCAACCCATCCAGCCGGGGTGATCTTGGCCATCTTCAAATTATCCTCTATGTTCCGAATCCACTCATCGGCAGCCAGAGGACCCTCAGACCCATCAAAATATGCGGGACCTAGCTCCCGAAATTGCTTCGCTCCCGGCTCAGAGCGAGGAACATCCGGAAGTGCCCGGGCAGCTCGAGCAAGTGGAGCATTCTGGACTTGCAGGAGCACGCCCTGCTGCACTTGCATCATCTGAAGCATCATCCGCATCATCTCACCGTTGGTGGGTTCCCGCTCAGGCTCCTCATCATGAGGGGACGCACCACTACCTCCACCACGGGTGAATCGCCTTCCTGCCATCTAGTGACACAGAAAACGAAGCAGATTAGACTCATAGCTTATGACTCGGACGTCGAACTTAGTTTATAGGACGTTCAAATATTATTATCGTTATTTTGATAATCGCAGTTACAGAAGAGAGACCTGCATGGGCCACCAACAAAACCTGTCACGACCCGCTTTCCTAAAATGGAGGCGAGACGTGAAAAGGTCCGCACGAGAGTGGAGCTGTGAAGCCCCAAACCCGATAAGCATCAATAAAACGTAAGCAGGTCCCTGTAACCACAAACGGAACAACAATAATAACACAAGGAGAGACAGAAATAAAATTCTCTCATCTCATAATTTCTCCAACATGAAAATTAAGTTTGACATCCAGAAAAGCCACAAGGCTAAAAGAAAGAGTCTAAAGGCCCAGAACAAGGCCAACAAAAGCAACAACGTCACAATTTATAGGTGCCACGCACCGACAACAAAATAGCAGTCTAAACAAAAGGGAAAAACACAATGAAGACACTAGGACTGGTCCCCAGTGTCCACGTACTCCCCGTCAAACACAAGCTCGGGCTCGGCGTCAGCGAACACCTCGTCCTCAACAAGGTACTCAGGTTAGGATCTAACATGTGTCACCCAAAAGAGTAAAGGGGCACATGTCAGCAAGTCTAAAAGACTTGGGCAAGGAAACTGAAAGTAAGGCAACTAGCAACCTAGCAGTTATAGTATGCATGACATGGCAGTTATAACATGAGTGCACAAGCAAGACATGGCGAGACAATAAGTACAAGAGAACAATTATCGGGACAAGACAAGAGTGGCCAAGCTACTAACAATCTCAATCAATTCACTAGTCACGTTTCAAGTTGTTTGTAGATGTTTACGCCTTACAGCTGAACGGTTTGGCATTCACGCTGATTGGCCGCTTAACACTACCCCAAAACCCAGAGTTTACGCCTTACCACTGCAGTTGCTGATCGGGCAGACTCCCAGTTGATTGGCCGCTTAA
Organism: Scilla litardierei; assembly: GCA_030789695.1. Taxonomy (NCBI): domain Eukaryota; kingdom Viridiplantae; phylum Streptophyta; class Magnoliopsida; order Asparagales; family Asparagaceae; genus Scilla; species Scilla litardierei. Next base: position 97,117,965 of record CM061135.1, on the reverse strand, counting down.
CCCTTACCCCCAATACCCACATGTAAACGAGCCAGGGTCCCCGCACATGAGCTCAGTAAATGAGCCAGGGTTGCCCCGCACAGGAGCTCGCTTTCTAGTTCATGATTCATAAGCATTTGGCGTAGGGGTGCACCTAGCCGGAAACAAGCAATTCGGGCGTTGGCTATCAACCAACACATGGCCCGCTTCTGGAACACGAGCCAGGAACACAAGCATTGTAGCGAAGCTACGCAATCACGGAAACACTTGAATGCAATGACATGATAATTAATTTGCGTACCGTTAATGGAAATTAAACATGGCATGTTATTTGTACAACATGATAAATGTCGGATCTAGCTTCGTTGTCAAGCTAGTTCCTAAATTTGCGCCTAGGCGAGTATCATTTCGTCGCCTAGTCTCTTTTACGCATACATCAAGCAAATGGCCTAAAACACGGCCTAAACCCTAAGTGGCAAGTTTCACTTGCCTAGCACCGAGGATGACGATCAACGAGGGTTCGTCCCACGGACGCTAATCTACGGGGAAGTCGCTGTTATGGGGAAACAATCAACAAACAATATTCATTTCATTAGGGTTTCATAAGAACACAAATGGGTTATGCTAAAACTAAAGAATCGAGTATTACCGTAAAGAAGCGGATGAATGATGCCGAGCAACCACGGCAACGGAAGAAACGCTCCGGTGAACCTATGGTTCAGATCTGGAAATGATTGGAGAAGTTTGGAGAAATAGGGTTTTGGGGGATTTTGGGGATTTGATGAGATTTTGATGAAGATGAGAGGTAGAATGTGTTAAGGGAGAGTTTGGATGATGGAGTTTGGGCTTGGGATGAAGGAATAAGGGTTTGAGGTAGAAGGGGGCTCAATGGGGGAGAATTTAGGGTTTTAGGTCGTGAGGGAGGAGAAGAAAACGTTTGGAGGGGTATTTATAGAGATTGGTGGCGGCTAGGGCAAAACTAGGGTTTCCTGCACTGCTTAGTCGGTCAAGGAACAACTGTTGACCGACTAGTTTGAGAACTAGTCGGTCGGTTGACCAACGCAGACCGACTAAGTGTAAACAGTAGCTCCAGTCGAAAACCTGAACTAAGAGTTAGTCGGTGAAGGAACAACTACTGACCGACTAGTTTAACATCTAGTCGGTCGATGAACGTTCTTAGACCGACTAAGAGTAAACAGTAACTCGACTGTACAGAAGAACTAAGAATTAGTCGGTTTGAGTACAAAACTTAATCGACTAGTTTAACAACTAGTCGGTCGAAAGATGAACTTAGACCGACTAAGAATGAACAGTACTGATACCTAAAATTAGTAAATGAGTTAGTCGGTTAAAGAAGCATTGCTGCCCGACTAGTTTGCAACCTAGTCGGTCAACCAACGTTCTTAGACCGACTAACGACAAACAGTAACTCCTGAGAAATTTAGAAAGCCAACTAGTCAGTTCAAGAAGGCTTACCGACCGACTGGATCGTCATCTAGTCGGTCGGTGCCCCTTCTTACACCGGCTAATTAGCACCAAAAGTTCCGATATGGAGCGCGGAGCTCCAGGATCGATTCCTAAGACTCCTAGGCTTGATCTAACAATAAGATTTGACCGATACGAATCCCGTCACGAATGACTTGCACCAAAATCGACGACCCCAAGGAAGAAGCTAAGAAAACACGACGATACGATCGAAAATATAAGTCACGGAGACGAAAACCACATATAAGGAGAAAATCCACCAAAACATATAATATAATATAATAAATCCAGATAAATGAAAACCAGTCGTTACAAAACGCCTAGTGTGGAGCAATTTCCATCCGAGCGCATGACTGGCAAAATTAACCCCGTCGTCCACGCGGGTTAAAACCCACAAGTGTGCAGCAATTTCCATCCGCGCGCACGACGGGCAAAATTAACCCCGTCATGCACGTCGTGTGCGGGCAAACGCACAAGTGTGGAGCAATTTACAGCCGGGCGCACGACGGGTAAAATTACCCCCGTCGTGCCCGAGGGGGAAAACACAATGTGTAAAGAAATTTCCATCCGCGTGCGCGACTTACCCCGTCGTGCGCGTTGGATAAAACGCCAAGTGTGCAGCAATTTGCATCCGAGCGCACGACGGAAAAAATTAACCCCGTCGGGTGCGGGGGTTAAAACGCCTAGTGTGAAGCAATTACCCCCGTCATGGGCGTCGTGCGCGGGAAATGCACAAGTGTGGATCATTTACCAACCGTGCGCACGACAGGCAAAAATTACCCCCGTCGTGCGCGAGGGGTAAAACACAACGTGTAAAGCAATTTCCATCCCCGTCGTGTGCGTGGCTTAAAACGCCTAGTGTGCAGCAATTTCCATCCGAGCGCACGACGGGCAAAATTAACCTCGTCGTGCGCGGGGGTTAAAATGCCTATTGTGAAGCAATTCACATCAGCGCGCATGACGGGCAAAAAAACCGCGTCGTGCGTGTCATTTGCGGGGCTTAAAACGCACAAGTGTCGAGCAATTTCCATCCGCGCGCAACACGGGTAAAATTACCCCCGTCGTGCGCGGGGGTTAAAACGCCTAGTGTGAATCAATTACCCCCGTCGTGGGCGTCGTGCGCGAGAAATGCACAAGTGTGGAACATTTACCAACCATGCGCACGACAGTCAAAAATTACCACCGTCATGCGCCAGGGGTAAAACGCAACATGTTAAGCAATTTCCATCCGCGCGCACGACGGGCAAAATTACACCCGTCGTGCGTGTGGGTTAAAACGCCTAGTGTGGAGAAATTTCCATCCGAGCCCACGATGAGCAAAATTAACCCTGTCGTCCGCGTGGGTTAAAACGCACAAGTGTGCAGCAATTTCCATCCGCGCGCACGACGGGCAAAATTAACCCCGTCGTCCGCGGGGGTTAAAACGCCTAGTGTGAAGTAATTCACATCCGCGTGCACGACGGGCAAAATTACCCCCGTCGTGTGCGTGGGTTAAAACGCCTAGTGTGGAGCAATTTCCATCCGAGCGCACGACGGGCAAAATTAACCCCGTCGTCCGCGGGGGTTAAAACGCACAAGTGTGCAGCAATTTCCATCCGCGCGCACGATGGGCAAAATTAATCCCGTCGTGCGCGTCATGTGCGGGCAAACGCACAAGTGTGGAGCAATTTACAGCCGGGCGCACGACGGGCAAAATTACCCCCGTCGTGCGCGAGGGGGAAAACGCAATGTGTAAAGCAATTTCCATCCCCGCGCGCGACTTACCCCGTCGTGCGCGTGGGTTAAAACGCCTAGTGTGCAACAATTTCCATCCGAGCACACGACGGGAAAAATTAACCCCGTCGTGCGCGGGAGTTAAAAAACCTATTGTGAAGCAATTACCCCCGTCGTGGGCGTCGTGCGCGGGAAATGCACAAGTGTGGAGCATTTACCAACCGTGCGCACGATAGGCAAAAATTACCCCCATCGTGCGCGAGGGGTAAAGCGCAACATGTAAAGCAATTTCCATCCCCGTCGTGCGCGTGGGATAAAACGCCTAGTGTGCAGCAATTTCCATCCGAGCGCACGACGGGCAAAATTAACCCCGTCGTGCGCGGGGGTTAAAACGCCTATTGTGAAGCAATTCACATCAGCACGCACGACGGGCAAAAAAAAAACCGCGTCGTGGGCGTCGTTTGCGGGGCTTAAAACACACAAGTATCGAGCAATTTCCTTCCGCTCGCAACACGGGCAAAATTACCCCCGTCGTGCGCGGGGGTTAAAATGCCTAGTGTGAAGCAATTGCCCCCGTCGTGGGCGTCGTACGCGTGAAACACACAAGTGTGGAGCATTTACCAACCGTGCGCACGACAGGCAAAAATTACCCGCATCGTGCGCGAGAGGGTAAAACGCAACGTGTTAAGAAATTTCCATCCGCGCGCACGACGGGCAAAATTACCCCCGTCGTGCGTGTGGGTTAAAACGCCTAGTGTGGAGCAATTTCCATCCGAGTCCACGACGGGCAAAATTAACCCAGTCGTCCGCGGGGGTTAAACGCACAAATGTGCAGCAATTTCCATCCGTGCGCACGACGGGCAAAATTAACCCCGCCGTGCGCGTCGTGTGCGGGCAAACGCATAAGTGTGGAGCAATTTACAGCCGAGCGCACGACGGGCAAAATTACCCCCGTCGTGCGCGAGGGGGAAAACGCAATGTGTAAAGCAATTTCCATCCGCGCGCGCGACTTACCCCGTCGTGCGCGTTGGAAAAAACGCCAAGTGTGCAGCAATTTCCATCCGAGCGCACGACGGGCAAAATTAACCCCGTCGTGTGCGGGGGTTAAAATGCCTAGTGTGAAGCAATTACCCCAGTCGTGGGCGTCATGCGCGGGAAACGCACAAGTGTGGAGCATTTACCAACCGTGCGCATGTCAGGCAAAAATTACCCCCGTCGTGCGCGAGGGGTAAAACGCAACATGTAAAGCAATTTCCATCCCCGTCATGCGCGTGGGTTAAAACGCCTAGTGTGCAGCAATTTCCATTCGAGCGCACGACGGGCAAAATTAACCCCGTCGTGCGCGGGGGTTAAAACGCCTATTGTGAAGCAATTCACATCAGCGCGCACGACGGGCAAAAAAAACCGCGTCGTGCACATCGTTTGCGGGGCTTAAAATGCACAAGTGTCGAGCAATTTCCATCCGCGCGCAACACGGGCAAAATTACCCCGTCGTGCGTGTGGGTTAAAACGCCTAGTGTGAAGCAATTACCCCCGTCGTGGTCGTCGTGCGCGAGAAACGCACAAGTGTGGAACATTTGCCAACCATGCGCACGACATGCAAAAATTACCCCCGTCGTGTGCGAGGGGTAAAACGCAACGTGTTAAGCAATTTCCATCCGCGCGCACGACGGGCAAAATTACCCCCGTCGTGCGTGTGGGTTAAAACGCCTAGTGTGGAGCAATTTCCATCCGAGCCCACGACGGGCAAAATTAACCCAGTCGTCCGCGGGGGTTAAACGCACAAATGTGCAGCAATTTCCATCCGTGCGCACGACGGGCAAAATTAACCCCGCCGTGCGCGTCGTGTGCGGGCAAATGCACAAGTGTGGAGCAATTTACAGTCGGGCGCACGACGGGTAAAATTACCCCCGTCATGCGCGAGGGGGAAAACACAATGTGTAAAGTAATTTCCATCTGCGCGCACGACGGGCAAACTTACCCTGTCGTGTGCGTGGGTTAAAAACGCCTAGTGTGCAGCAATGTCCATCCGAGCGCACGAAGGGAAAAAATTAACCCCGTCGTTCGTGGGGGTTAAATCGCACAAGTGTGAAGCAATTTCGATCCGCCCGCACGACGGACAAAATTAACCCCGTCATGCGCGTTGTCCGCGGGGCTTAAAAGTTAAAACGCACAAGTATAGGGCATTTTCCAGACGTGCGCACGACGGGAAAAAATATGCCCCGTCGTGCACGGGGGTTAAAACGCCTAGTGTGAAGCAATTTCCATCTGCGCGAACGACGGGAAAAATTCTCCCCAGTCGTGCGCGTCATGCACAGGGCTAAAACGTACAAGTTTGGAGCATTTTCCATTCGCGCGCACGACGGGCAAAATTACCCCCGTCGTACGCGTAGTCCGCAGGGCTTAAAAAGCACAAGTGACAAGTGTGGTGAAATTTCCATACGAAGGTAGCAATATGGGTAAAACATATCTTTTAATTTCTTACAACAAGTGATTATTTTGCACAAAACCTAACATCAATTTTATACCGAATTTTTTTCAATATCAACATTCTTGTTGTCCCTTTGTACTCGGTGACGTGCAGTATAAATTGATTGGATTTTCCTACAGGACTTTCAAAATCTCAGCCGGCCTCAGCGTGCTATTTGCCAAATCTCTCAATGACTCCATCTCCACTCCCTGCAACTGCCCTTCATCGGAATGGCACTCGACATACTTAGCAGCTTGATGGTTGTGCCTGCCCTCAACGACTGTTAATCTCAACTCCTCACCGCCAACGCCGACGCCCACCATTACCGCGCAATGAGAACAGACATTGACACTTCTTGGTTTTAACTGGCATGTCGGTCGTTTTTTCCTTTCGGTGTCACCTGTAAACCCCGCTTCTTTCACATGCAAAGTAAACAGCAGGAATCCTATTGGAAGTTTTACATACAAAGCGACAACATTCTTGTTGTCCCTTTTTAATCGGTGACGTGCATTATAAATTGATTTGCATGGAAGGTTGGATTTTCCTACAGGACTTTCAAAATTTCAGCCGGCCTTAGCGTGCTATGTGCCAAATCTCTCAATGATTCCATCTCCATTCCCGGAAACTGCCCTTCATCGGATTGGCCCTCGACATAATTAGTGTGCCTGCCCTTCATCAGATTGACCGCTGAGATCTTCTGGGAAGATTTGAAGGTGCATTTTGGTTGCGAAGTTAGCCGAATTTCATTGGAGTCATTTTCTACCGCCATCCCATTCTCTTTACATGCATCTACATCATGAAGGAAATGGTCCACATTGAAATAGCAGGAGTAACTTTCAATTTTATCTTCCATTTACCATGGTATATATCTACGTCAAGCAGAACGAAGCAATGGTTAGAATTTGTCCGGTTAAACTGAGAAACAAACATATTGTAAGAAAAATACGTAGAATACCGTGGCTATACGAGGAAGATCCGAGAAGCAGAATACTTAGCAGATGTAATTGAAACCTCTGTGGCGCTACCTCGATGGTAATAGTTGGTACCGGTTGCTCCCGAAGGTTAACACAGCAGCCCCTGGCCGCGTCCACACTTGGCCAGAGACTTTGGATTTTGCACAGTACAGCTACACAGGAGAACAGGATGAAGCAAAGAAGAATTTTTGGAGGAAGCAATTTTTCCGTGTATTTTCTTGAGGAAAGCAGAGGGATATAAATAGAGTTCAAAAAATAGCTGTTATGAATTCAAACGGTCAAAAATTAAACGAGTATTAAATAGGCTTTGAATGCTACGTATTAAAGCGATGCTTTATTTGCGTATTTATTGATAGGTTTTGAATGCTGCAATCAAATTAGCAGTTACCAACATTTTAGAATGAGACGCCATTTATTATAGACGAATTGGACTGCCCATGGATGAGGATGAGACTACAGTTGATTTACTGTGAGTTATGGAAAGAACCCGTGAGTCTACAGTTGTTGAGGTCGTGAATATACAGTATATACAGATGTTGCGGTGTGAGTAATTTTTGAGGGTAATCTCAAACACAAAGCGAAATTTTTGAGGGCGTTCACGGTCCATTTATAGTGAAATTGACCATTCAAATTGATGAGTATAAGTCTGTTATCCTACAGCGAGCCCTTCATTGCAAACATCTACGTAGACAATAATATGTATCAGTTTGTAAGAGCATATGCTAATGAATCAGTTTGGGTCTGTATTAGTATGTACATCAATATAGTTGAATTCGATTGAATATGCCTTCAGCTTGAATAAGTATCAGATTTAATTTTAAAGTTTGCATGTAGTTTCTGAGTCAGAGTGAATAAGTATCCGGTTTAATCTACAATGTTTTCAGATTGAACAAGTATAATAAGACATAAATCTAAAAGCTTGCATGTAGGCTTGATTGGGATTCAGATTACGTATGATTAAATTTATTCCCGGGGTCGCGTTGAGAAAATTTGTCATCGATGAAACATCAGTTTAACGCGCACAACGAGTAAATTCTGCTGGTTGTGCGCGTTAAACAATTGTTCATAAAATACCTTAGATGCTCAAAGCGAACACCTGGCTCGGGCTGTGCTTGTTGTGCGCTTTGCGCAATTAAAGTAACCATTATAAATATGATCAACGTGCACAACGGCCATAAATTAGTTGGTACTGAGCATTGAGCAATTATGTAAGCTGCTATTAATTTTTTCAGCTCACGTCCCACCGGCCGGTCAAACATTCTTGAGAAATGCACATGTCTGGTATCAATCAGCTGTAGATTTACGAGCAGTCTTTTGTATATTCACGAGAACCCCTCAGTTTGTAAGAGCATAGGCTAATGAATCAGTTTGGATCTGTATCAGTATGTACATCAATATATTTGAATGGCTGGGTCATTTTCAAAATGTCATCAATTTGAATATGTAAGAGATTTAATCTAAAATTTTGCATGCAGTTTCTGAATTCGATTGAATATGTCTTCAAATTGAAAAGGTATCAGATTTATTTTTAAAGTTTGCATGTAGTTTCTGAGTCAGAGTGAATAAGTATCCAGTTTAATCTACAATGTTTTCAGATTGAACAAGTATAAGAAGACTTAAATCTAAAAGTTTGGATGTAGGCTTTGTTGGGATTCAGATTAAGTAGGATGAAATTAGGAATTTGATTGATTCACTGCGGTGGCGCGCATTGGGATTAAAATTATAGCATCTCATAAATATGCTCAAAGCGCAAAACGGTCAAATTTATTCCCGTGGGGGCGTTGAGCAAATTTGTCATCGACGCAACTATAGCTTAACGCGCACAACGGGCTTAATTCTGCATGGTGTGCGCTTTGCGCAATTATGTTAGCCATAACAAATTTGCTGAACGTACACACCGGCTCAAAGTGAACACCTGGCGTTACTTGTTGTGCGCTTTGATCAATTTTTTAAACCATTAAAAATTTGCTCACCGCGCACAACTGGCATAATTTTGTATATTCACGAGCACCCCTCTGTAGCTTGACGGGGTCTTCGATGTAGCCACACAGTAAATATGGTACTGCAGCAGTCACATCCTCATTGACCTATCTGCGTTGTGCGCATTGAGCAATTCCCGTTTTCCATGCGTTTTGCGCGGTGATCAATTATTATAGTTTCTCTCTTCTGTATTATTTAGCCCGGGGTGCGTGTCGAATAAAATGTATTAAAAAATCTTAGTGGAGAGTAGCATTGTTGGGAGTAATTTTCCTATTAGCATTAATGTTGATCAAGGCAAAAAATCGTTGAGTTTCCTTGTTATGCGCGGAGAGTAATTAACCTATTTTGATCCAGATGCTAAAATAATTGGGATTACGTGATTTTCGCGTTATTATTATGCGGTTTGCGCGTTGAGTAAATAATTGTTGATTCCCGAGATCCATTGCATTACTGAAGGATCAAGAACTTATTATACGCTTCATTTTGATTGCTCCAATTCCATATAGCAACTCCAACACAAATCTCTAAAAACCCCCCTTCAAAATGGAATATCTCTAAAAGATGCTTTTTTTGAGGATGGGCAACTCCAACCCACCATCTTCAAATCCTATTTTCTCTTTGTTTAAGCTTTACTAATGAAAAATATTTATCATTAAATGGGTTAATCTAATACATTATTTCTGCATGAAAGAAAACTATAAATAATATTATTCTTCAATGTTAAATTTTTTAATTTTTAAGTATTTAGTATTTCTTGTAATGTTGTAAATATTTTAAAATTTGCTCGAAAAATATCCAATATTGGTCTCATGTAGTAGGTATAATTGAGATATTTCCATCGGTACTAAATTTATTAAATTTGGTCACGTGATTTGTAAAATACATTTGTAATAAATAGCCGTTACCAAGCTATGACGGTAATAAACGCAACGAAGGGCTGATATCAATTAGCCGTTGTGCGCGTCGTGCGCGGTGGTTAAAAGTCATAGTGTGAATCAATATCCATCCGCTGTACACACACGGTCTCACATCTGAGGACTCCACATTACACACAAGGGCTTATAGTGGAACCAATTAACCCGCACGAACAACAGAAACAATTTGATTGTTTTTGTTGCGCTGGAAAATAAATAATTTTTCGAGTCTTTGACGGAGAGTAATTCAAGGCTCAAAACGGTTCGGTTTCCTTGTCGTGTGGGGAGAGTAATTTGCCTCTTTTTCAGCTGAGCCTAAAATACTTAGGATTACTCGTTTTTCTCGGTGGGATTACGCGTTGAGTAAATAAGATGTTCATTCTCGAGATCCTTAGCATTACTGTAGGATAACGGACTTAATACTCATCAATTTGATCGGTCGTTTTTCACTATAAATGGACCTTGAATGCCGTGAATGAACTGGAGAAGCGTATGAAATCGGAGGACTACAGGCTGATGCAGTCGCCTCCCGAATATACTCCTCTCCCTGGTCTACGAAGAGAAGAATGCCCCCCGGGCCTTTGCGCCCTGGTTGGCTGCTCTGGGTCAATTAGGTTGACGGTGCATGGCTACCGTCTCTCTGAGGCACAAGCACTCCCTTCTGTTCTTTTCGATCTCTTGGCTCGCAGCCAAATTAGCCAAATCTGACTATGGATGAAGAAGATCATAATTGTCCCTTTCCTCCTGGAGATTTCCAATTTTGGCTGCGAGACAAGAGATCGAAAGGAACAGGAGGGAGTGCTTGTGCCTCAGAGGGACGGTAGCCAAGCACCACCAACCTATGTGACCCAGGGCAGACATCCAGGGCTCAAAGGCCAGGGGGGCCATTCATCTCTTCGCAGACCAGTGAGAGGAGCATATTCGGGAGGCGACAACATCAGCTTGTAGTCCTCTGATTTCATACGCTTCTCCAGGGCATTCACAGTCCATTTAGTGTGAAATTGACCATTCAAATTGATGAGTATACTCCGTTATCCTACAGCGAGCCCTAATGCCTGACGCTTACGATAGAAATGGACGATGGAATTCAACCAGTTACGCAATGGTGGTAATAAACGCAACGAAGGGCTATCGTCCATTTATAATCATGCATGCCCGATGAATGCCTTCCATATGTGAGCATTTCGCCTTCCACTCCTCGACTATACACTCCATATCCATCTCCTCTTTATAAACTCCATCCAAACCATTAAATCCTTCATCATTTCACTATACCTCGTCTATGACACACAAACACTCCCACCTGTCCTTTCCGATTGCGAAGATAAAAAGCTCATTCTATTTGTTATGCAACCATTTGGTGTTGTTCGACGCCTCATGTGAATCGGAGTTCCTCGGTGTCTTTGAAACGGCTACATACCTGACTGCAGGTTACACCGACGCATGCTATGACTACACTCATATCCAGCCGATGATGGCAGAAAATCGGCAACGACGGTAATAAACGGAACGAAGATGGTCGCCCGATGAACTCGCGGAAGTTGACGGGGAAGCACGCAGATCACACCGACAATCACATGTTTCAGTTTGTAAGAGCATATGCTAATGAATCAGTTTGGATCTGTATCAGTATGTACATCAATATATTTGAATGGCTGGGTCATTTTCAAAATAACATCAACTAGAATATGTATGAGATTTAATTTAAACTTTAGCTAAACGCGCACAACGGGCTTAATTCTGCTGGTTGTGCGCGTTTAAGTATGATGAAATTTGGAATGTGATTGATTCACTGCGCTGGTGCGAGGTGGAATTAAAATTATAGCATCTCACAAATATGCTCAAAGCGCAAAACGGTCAAATTTATTCCCGTGGGGGCGTTGAGCAAATTTGTCATGACTTTAGCTAAAGGCGCACAACGGGCATAATTCTACTGGTTGTGCGTGTTTAAGTATGATGAAATTTGGAATTTGATTGATTAAATGCGGTGGCGCGTAGTGGGAGTAAAATTATAGCATCTCACAAATATGCTCAAAGCGCAAAACGGGCAAATTTATTCCCGTGGGGGCGTTGAGCAAATTTGTCATCGACGCAACTTTTGCGTAACGCGCACAACCGGCATAATTCTGCATGTTGTGCGCTTTGCGCCATTATGTTAAGCATTACAAATTTGCTGAACGCGCACACCGGCTCAAAATGAACACCTGGCGATACTTGTTGTGCGGTTTGAGCAAATTTTTAAACCATTAAAAATTTGCTCACCGCGCACAATGGCCATAAATTTATTGGTACTGAACGTTGAGCAATTATGTAACGGCTATAAATTTTTCCACCTTACTTGCCACCGGTAATAAATTCTTGGGAAAATCATATGTCTGGTATCAATCAGCTGTAGATTCAGGAGCAGTATTTTGTTATTCACGAGCACCCTTCTGTAGCTTGACGGGGTCTTCGATGTAGCCACACAGTTAATATGGTAATGCAGCAGTCACATCATCATTGATCCATCTGCATTGTGCGCATTGAGCAATTCCCATTTTCCATGCGTTTTGCACGAGGATCAATTATAATAGTTTCTCTCTTCTGTATTATGTAGCCCGGGGTGCCGTGTCGAATAAAATGTATTAAAAAATCTTATTGGAGAGTAGTATTGTTGGGAGTAAGTTTCCTATTAGCATCAATGTTGATCAAGGCGAAAAATCGTTGAGTTTCCTTGTTAATGCGCGGAGAGTAATTAACCTATTTTGATCCAGATGCTAAAATAATTGGGATTACACGATTTTCGCGTTGGTATTACGCGGTTTGCGCGTTGAGTAAATAATTGTTGATTCCCGAGATCCATTGCATCACTGTAGGATCAAGGACTTATTATACGCTTCATTTTGATTGCTCCAATTCCCCTATAAAAATGGCGGACAAGGAGCACTCATCTTCTCACAACTTCATCTACTTTCTTCCATCATCTTGTTCTTTATTTGCCCACACAACCTTCGTATGGAAACAGCAAGTCCTTCAGCTATTCGTGCATGCTTGATATAGATATCAAATGTGGACGATAGCATTCATTCAACTGTTCGTCCATTTATAATCAGGCGCCCGAAAAAAGGTTTCCATATGACAGTCCCCGACACTGGGCACCCAGGTCAGCCGCCCAAGAAGTACTGGTCAGGGGGACATAACCAGCACATTGTGTCAAATATGATACATACTTGACAGCTGGTTACAACGACGCGTGCAATGACGATACTCCTATCATGTTTCACGGTTGCCGACAGTCGGCAACGACGATAATAAACGTATCGACTATGGTCGCCCGAGGTAACTAGATGGTTATAGATTGTTATGGACGCCTCCCCCAAGCTTTAAACTGATGACTAAATTTTTTCATCTCCCTTGCTTCGCCCAAATTCTGAACTAAACCCTAACCCCAGATCCATCTACATCTGTCCGATCGAGTTTGCTTGCAGTTATGCAATCGATTGATCTGCGCGTCCTTCTTTTTTGTTGAAAGGTATCGATCACAATTCATTTTTTTGCTTTTAGCGATCGAGGATCATCTCATCCTTCCTATGATCATCGAACTTTATCCGCTCCTTCGGAATACCCTTCAAGATTGAAGCACGAACAACGTCCTCGGGCCCAGGAAGTATCGAAATTACTGTAACCATTGATCCAGACGTTCTTGAATGCTTCGTTGGATGCGAGCCTTTGTGCCCCCTATGTTCCAGGTTCAAAAATCCATGTTTTTTAAACTTATTGAAACTTCAATAAGTTAAAAACACATGGATTTTTGAACCTGGAACATAGGGGGGCGCAAAGGCTCGCATCCAACGAAGCATTCTAGAACGTCTGGATCAATGGTTACAGTAATTTCACCATATTCCCACTCGATTGTTCTTCATTTTCTTATTCAATTTGGATGCGAGCCAAGAGATCGAAAACAAAAGGAGGGAGTGTTGTTGCCTCAGAGGGACGGTAGCCATGCACCGCCGACCTATGTGACCAAGGGCCGCCATCCAGGCTTAATCATATGTATCAGTTTGCAAGAGCATAGGGTAATGAATCAGTTTGGATCTGTATCAGTCTGTATGTACATCAATATATTTGAATGGCTGGGTAATTTTCAAAATGTCATCAATTTGAATATGTATGAGATTTAATCTAAAATTTTGCAAGCAGTTTCTGAATTCTATTGAATATGCCTTCAGATTGAAAATGTATCAGATTTATTTTTAAAGTTTGCATGTAGTTTCTGAGTCAAAGTGAATAAGTATCCGGTTTAATCTTCAATGTTTTCAGATTGAACAAGTATAATAAGACTTAAATCTAAAAGTTTGGATATAGTCTTGGTTGGGATTCAGATTAAGTATGATGAAATTTGGATTTGTTTGATTCACTGCGGTAGCGCGCATTGGGATTAAAATTATATCAATTCACAAATATGCTCAAAGCGCAAAACGGTCAAATTTATTCCCATGTGGGCGTTGAGCAAATTTGTCATCGACGCAACTATAGAGCTTAACGCGCACAACGGGCATAATTCTGCATGTTGTTCGCTTTGCGCAATTATGTTAGCCATAACAAATTTGCTGAACGCGCACACCGGCTCAAAGTGAACACCTGGCGATACTTGTTGTGCGCTTTGAGTAATTTTTTAAACCATTAATAATTTGCTCACCGCGCACAACGGGCATAATTTTGTATATTCACGAGCACCCCTCAGTATCTTGACAAGGTCTTCGATGTAGCCACACAGTAAATATGGAACTGCAGCAGTCACATCCTCATTGACCTATCTGCGTTGCGCGCATTGAGCAATTCCCGTTTTCCATGCGTTTTGCGCGGTGATCAATTATAATAGTTTCTCTCTTCTGTATTATTTAGCCCGGGGTGCGTGTCGAATAAAATGTATTAAAAAATCTTAGTGGAGAGTAGTATTGTTGGGAGTAATTTTCCTATTAGCATCAATGTTGATCATGGTGAAAAATCGTTGAGTTTCATTGTTATGCGCGGAGAGTAATTAACCTATTTTGATCCAGATGCTAAAATAATTAGGATTACGCGATTTTCGCGTTGGTATTACGCAGTTTGCGCGTTGAGTAAATAATTGTTGATTCCCAAGATCCATTGCATTACTGTAGGATCAAGGACTTATTATACGCTTCATTTTGATTGCTCCAATTCCCTATAGCAACTCCAACCCAAATCTCTAAAAACCCCCCTTCAAAATGGAATATCTCTAAAAGATGCTATTTTTGAGGATGTGCAACTCCAACCCACCATCTTCAAATCCTATTTTCTCTTTGTTTAAGCTTTACTAATGAAAAATATTTATCATTAAAATGGGTTAATATAATACAGTGTTTCTGCATGAAAGAAAACTATAAATAATATTATTCTTCAATGTTAATTTTTTTAATTTTTAAGTATTTAGTATTTCTTGTAATGTTGTAAATATTTTAAAATTTGCTCGAAAAATATCCAATATTGGTCTCATGTAGTAGGTATAATTGAGATATTTCCATCGGTACTAAATTTATTAAATTTGGTCATGTGAATTGTAAAATACATTTGTAATAAATAGCCGTTACCAAGCTATGACAGTAATAAACGCAACGAAGGGCTGATATCAATTAGCCGTTGTGCGCGTCGTGCGCGGTGGTTAAAAGTAATAGTGTGAATCAATATCCATCCGCTGTACACACACGGTCTCACATCTGAGGACTCCACATTACACACAAGGGCTTATAGTGGAACCAATTAACCCGCACGCACAACAGAAACAATTTGATTGTTTTTGTTGCGCTGGAAAATAAATAATTTTTCGAGTCTTTGACGGAGAGTAATTCAAGGCTCAAAACGGTTCAGTTTCCTTGTCGTGTGGGGAGAGTAAATTGCCTCTTTTTCAGCTGAGCCTAAAATACTTAGGATTACTCGTTTTTCTCGGTGGGATTACGCGTTGAGTAAATAAGATGTTCATTCCCGAGATCCCTAGCATTACTGTAGGATAAATGGATCGTGAATGCCGTGAATGCCCTGGAGAAACGTATGAAATCGGAGGACTACATGCTGATGTAGTCGCCTCCCTAATATGCTTCTCTCCCTGGTCTGCGAAGAGAAGAATGGCCCCCCGGGCCTTTGCGCCCTGGTTGGCTGCTCTGGGTCAATTAGGTTGGCGGTGCATGGGTACCGTCTCTCTGAGGCACAAGCACTCCCTCCTGTTCTTTTCGATCTCTTGGCTCGCCGGCAAATTGGCCAAATCTGACTGTAGATGAAGCAGATCATAATTGTCTCAGAATGCAGAAGCTGGAAGCCTGGAACCTGTGCGAAAACACAAAAGGCATGGTTGTCTCAGATTTCCAGAAAATCAAATGATGTGAAGAGTCACACATCCATTTCCTCGTTCGAACAGATGATGTTGATGATGCTAAAGTAAAGCGACAGAAATTACAAAACGAGCAGGGAAGTGACTGTAATGACACGCCAATGACGGCATATCGCGCCTTTGAACTATTTGAATTGGAAAATGTTTTGAACTATTTGAGTCTTTGGATAATTATCGGAGGAAGCCATCTTATGAACACTTTTCCTTGTGTATGCGTGTGCGGAGGCCCATGTCCAGTAGTGCACATATCATATTGGTCTCTTATATTGGTCTCTTACAGGCGGTGAAGATCTTCTTTGGATTAAGCTTTTACTTCACCGATCAGTTCGAGCCTCCTTAAAGGGGCTTCCTCGAAAAGGTGGATCTAGCTGCCGGTCGAACCGTCCGGAAGAATGTTGACCTGGTGATGGACGCATCAAATGCCAGTGTGTTCTCCGTAGGATCCGCATTCATTTTCTACAACGAAGATCCTCCACCTACGTGCGCCTTAGCAGATCTTGAGGAGGTTGTAACGAAGAGATGCGACGAGGTTGGGGCCGCATGCAGTGTTTAGTATTCTCTTACTGGAACACATCGCCGCATGCAGTTCTGCATCTGAGCTTGTAAGTTGTTCAAAGACCAGCGGTGTTTAGTATTTTGATCTGTTGGTGTTGTTCGACGCCTCATGTGAATCGGAGTTTCTCTCGGTGTCTTTGAAACGGCTACATACATGACTGCAGGTTACACCGACGCATGCTATGACTACACTCATATCTAGCCGATGATGGCAGAAAATCGACATCGACGGTAATAAACAGAACGAAGATGGTCGCCCGATGAACTCGCGGAAGTTGACGGGGAAGCACGCAGATCACACCGACAATCACATGTTTCAGTTTGTAAGAGCATAGGCTAATGAATCAGTTTGGATCTGTATCAGTCTGTACATCAATATATTTGAATGGCTGGGTCATTTTCAAAATAACATCAACTAGAATATGTATGAGATTTAATCTACACTTTAGCTAAACGCGCACAACGGGCATAATTCTGCTGGTTGTGCGTGTTTAAGTATGATGAAATTTGGAATGTGATTGATTCAATGCGCTGGTGCGCGTTGGAATTAAAATTATTGCAATTCACAAATATGCTCAAAGCGCAAAACGGTCAAATTTATTCCCGTGGGGGCGTTGAGCAAATTTGTCATCGACGCAACTATAGCTTAACGCGCACAACGGGCATAATTCTGCATGTTGTGCGCTTTGCGCAATTATGTTAGCCATAACAAATTTGTTGAACGCGCACACCGGCTCAAAGTGAACACCTGGCGATACTTGTTGTGCGCTTTGAGCAATTTTTTAAACCATTAAAAATTTGCTCACCACGCACAACGACCAAAATATAAATTTTGCCAGCTCACTTGCCACTGGTCATACATTCTTGGGAAAATCATATGTCTGGTATCAATCAGCTGTAGATTCAGGAGCAGTATTTTGTATATTCACGAGCACACCTCTGTTGCTTGACGGGGTCTTCGATGTAGCCACACAGTTAAACTCTACTGCAGCAGTCACATCCTCATTGACCTAACTGCGTTGTGCGCATTGAGAAATTCCCATTTTCCATGCGTTTTGCACGAGGATCAATTATAATAGTTACTCTCTTCTGTACTATTTAGCCCGGGGTGCGTGTCGAATAAATTGTATTAAAAAATCTTAGTGGAGAGTAGGATTGTTGGGAGTAATTTTCCTATTAGCATCAATGTTGATCAAGGCGAAAAATCGTTGAGTTTCCTTGTTATGCGCGGAGAGTAATTAACCTAATTTGATCCAGATGCTAAAATAATTGGGATTACGCGATTTTCGCGTTGGTATTACGCGGTTTGCGCGTTGAGTAAATAATTGTTGATTCCCGAGATCCATTGCATTACTGTAGGATCAAGGACTTATTATACGCTTCATTTTGATTGCCCAATTCCCCTATAAAAATGGCAGACAAGGAGCACTCATCTTCTCACAACTTCATCTACTTTCTTCCATCATCATCTTCTTTATTTGCCCACACAACCTCCGTATGGAAACAGTAAGTCCTTCAGCTGTTCGTGGAAGGTGAAATCCTCACATCTGGAAACCCTTTTTCGGGCATGCCTGATTATAAATGGACGAACAGCTGAATGAATGCTATCGTCCATATCTGATATCTATATCATGCCCGTTACTCTGTGGTGTCTCTTGCCGAAGATGAAAGAACTCACCCTCAGATGGATACCCTGCACAACAACCACATTTTCAATCATGTCATGCTTGCTGAATAGCTGCCCGAACCTTGAGGATCTAGTCATTGAAGTAAGTACAAATTTTCTAATTATTTCCTCTGAATAATTCAAAACTACGTATGTATGTATGATGGCATTAAGCATTCTGTTTTGTTACCAGGATGAAATGTTTGATTTTCCAGACCAGGAAGCTTCAGCACTAGAATACTGGGATCAGCAGATGCCTTCGGATTGCATGACAAATACGCTGAGCACGGTAACTGTAAACGTGGTCGATGTACACCGCAAGGGCTCACATCCAACGAAGCAGTCTAGAACCTCTGGATCGATGGTAACATGAATTTCACCTTTTTTCATATTCCCTCTAGATTCTTCGTCATTATCTTCTTCAATTTGGAATCGAGCCAAGAGATCGAAAACAACAGGAGGGAGTGCTTGTGCCTCAGAGGTACGGTAGCCATGCACCGCCAACCTATGTGTCCAAGGGCCGCCATCCAGGCTTAATCATATGTATCAGTTTGTAAGAGCATAGGCTAATGAATCAGTTTGGATCTGTATCAGTATGTACATCAATATAGTTGAATTCGATTGAATATGTCTTCAGATTGGTTATGTGCGTTAAACAATTGTCTATAAAATACCTTAGATGCTCAAAGCGAACACATGTTAAAGCGCACAACGACTCAAAGCGTCTACACCTGTCGTTTCTTGTTGTTCGCTATGAGAAATTATTTAAACCATTAAAAATTTGCTCATCGCGAACAACGGCCATAAATTCGTATGTTCTTAGCTTTGTGCAATTATGTCAGCGGCTATTAATTTTTCCAGCTCACATCCCACCGGCCGGTCAAACATTCTTGAGAAATGCACTTGTCTGGTATCAATCAGCTGTAGATTGACGAGCAGTCTTTTGTATATTCACGAGAACCCCTCCTGTAGCATGACGGGGTCTTCGATGGAGCCACACATTAACTCTACTTCGGTCGCATCCTCATAAACCAATACAATTCGCTGCCATGCGTTGTGCGTTTTGCGCCTTGAGCAATTCCAGTTTTCCATGCGTTTTGCGCGGTGAGCAATTCTGATAGTTTGTTACTCCCTTCTGTATTATTTAGCATGGTGTACGCGTCGAATAAAATGTATTAAAAAGGATTAGTGGAGATTAGTATTGTTGGGAGTAATTTTCCAATTGGCATCATTGTTGATCAAGGTGAAAAACCGTTGAGTTTTATTTTGATTGGTCCAATTCCCCTATAAAATGGCGGACAAGGAGCCCTCATCTTCTCACAACTTCCTCTACTTTCCTATATCATCATCTTCTTTTTTCCCACACAACCTCCGTCTGGAAACAATAAGGTCTTCTTATGTTCGAGCATGATGCATGAGGTAGAAATGGACGAGATGGAGATGGATATGGGGTGTAAAGATGAGATGGTCTTCTACTGTTCGGGCCTGATGCTTGAGATAGAAATGGATGATATAATTCAACCAGTACTTTTTTCACGCATGCACGTGGAACGGCCATCTCCTCTTTACACTATCTTCTCCTCCATCCCCTTCATCTTTGTACTATAGATCGTCTAAGACACACAAACACCTCCTACTGTCCTTTCCGATCTCGAAAATGAAAATCTCATTCTATTTATATCGAACCATGTGTTGGTGTTCACGGCCTCTTGGGAATCGGATTTCTTTTCGGTGTCTTTGAACCGTCGTCATACTTGACAGCCGGGTACAACGACGCCTGCAACGACGACACTCCTATAAGGGCTACGGTGGAAGAAAGTTGGCAAACACGTCCATAAACTCAACGAAGATGGTCGCTTCGTTGCGTTAGTTAACGTCGTTGCCGGCTTTCGGCAACCGTAGGCAGGATAGGAGTGTCGTCATTGCAGGCGTCGTTGTAGGGTGAAGCACGCAGATCACGTCGACAATTTTTATCCGGTAAAAAGCCCCTTCATTGCAAACATCTTACGAAGACAATCATATGTATCAGTTTGTAAAGAGCATGGGGTAATGAATATGTTTTGTTCTGTATCAGTATGTACATCCATATAGTTGAATGGCTGGGTCATTTTGAAAATGTCATCAATTGGAATATGTATGAGATATAATCTAAAAATTTTCAATCAGTTTACGAAGTCGATTGAATATGTAGCCGATTTAATCTAAAATGTCTTCAGATTGATTATGTATCAGAGATAATCTAAAAGTTTGCATGTAAACAAGTTAATTTTATCATAGACGGAATTTAACAACTTGCTTGGAGGGACATTTTCGCGTTCTTTACAATACGTCGATAAAGACGCCAGTGGTTGAAGGCAGGCCGTTGGATGGCGGGCTGGGGTGCCATTCCACTTTACTGTAAACTGCATCAGGATGTGCGACGGGAGGTCGAGGAGTGGAAGGCAGGCCTTTGGATGGCGGTCGGGGGTTTCGTTCCAATTTACTATAACCTGCACCAGGATGTGTGACGGGGGTCAAGGAGTGGAAGGCATGCCGTTGGATGGCGGGCTGGGGTTTCGTTCCACTTCAGGATGTGCGACAGGAGGTCGATGACTGGAAGGCAGACCGTTGGATGGCGGAGGGACCCGTTGTCTGGGAACGGTGGTGCCCAGTGGGGTGATTGGCATGGCGATGCCTTCACCGGTGATTTGGACCGACACCCCGCGGGCGGCGACGCCTCCACCGGAGGTGGAGGTAGTCACAGAGTAGGCGCTGGAGGGGAGGAGCGGTCCGCCCTAAGTCCCCTGGCGTTATTTCTCCAAGGGAAGTCGGGGAGTGGAAGGCTGGCCGCTCCATGTGTAAGACGAATAACTCGTCGGCGATCCGCCTGTGAAAGGAAGAATTCGTCGGGAAGGAGAGGTCCGGTATCAACGTAGGGCCTATCCAACGATCGGGCCAACGGGAGGTTTCTTTAGAGAGGGGAGAAGTGTCTAGAGGCAAATCATCCGTAACACCCTGGGTTTGTGAGGAGAGATCGAATACGGGAGCGTCTCGCCCCCTTTCAAACTTCATGGTAAGGCTTTTCTTTCTTTGCTTTGAGCAATTATTTCTTAGCATTGAGGAATTAAGTAAGCGGCTACAAAACCACTCATACCTTAGAATTACACACCGCACACAACCACTCAAACTCAGAATAAGCACACCGCACAAAACCACTCAAAACTCAGAATTGCTCAGCGCACAAAACCACTCAAAACTCAAAATTGCTCATCGCACAGAACCACTCAAACTCAGAAGTGCTCACCGCACATAACCACTCAAAAATCAGAATTGCTCATAGCACAAAACCACTCAAACCTCAGAATTGCTCACCGCACACAACCAATTTTGTCCCAGTGAGGGTGAACTGCCACAAAGTTCTCCACTGGGTCACAGTTGCTCTTGCTTTTGAGGACATTTGTGTCATTTTTCGGGTCAAATGTCTCCCTGAGAGCTTTCAAATCGCTCCAGCTACATCAATTCTCTCCCATCGCAATTAAAGTCTCTTCATATGTCTGACATCAATCCGCTGTAGATGAGCAGTCTTTTGTATATTCACGAGAACCCCTCTGTAGCATGACGGGGTCTTCAATGTAGCCACACATTAACTCTACTTCTTCTCATCAATACAATTCGTTGTCATGCGTTCTGCATTTTGCGCATTGAGCAATTCTCGTTTTCTAAACGTTCTGCGCGGTGAGCAATTATGATAGTTAATCGCTTCTGTATTATTTAGCCCGGTGTGCGCGGAAAATATAATGTATTAAAAAATCTTAGTGGAGAGTAGTATTGTTGAGTGTAATTTTCCTATTATGTGATCAAGGCGAAAAACCGTAGGGTTTCATGGTTTTGCGCGGAGAGTAATTAACCTATTTTTTTCACATTCTAAAATAATTTAGGGTGCCCCTTTGGAGATGCTCTAAATGTTGATTCCCGAGATCCATTGCATTACTGTAGGATCACGGACTTTTTATACGCTTCATTATGATTGGTCCAATTTCCCCTATAAATGGCGGACAACGAGCACTCATCTTCTCTAAAATTCGTCTACTTTCTTCTATCATCTTCTTTATTTGCCCACACAACCTCCATATGGAAACAATAAGTCCTTCAGCTATTCGTGCATGCTTGATATAGATATGGACGATAGCATTCATCCAGTACTCTTTTCACGTAAAGGTAAATGGTTCATGTTGGAAACTTATGCAACGAAGGGCTATCGTCCATTTATAATCAAGCATCCCCGACAATGCTGGGGGGTGTTGCAACTGCGTTGAGAAAATTTGTCCCAAACAGCACTATGAAAAATGTGTACGATGATCATACCATATTCTTTTGGGGTGATATTGGCTATGATGTCTCACATGTTTCAGGAAAGCTGCTGGGTGTTGTACCATGTAAGATTGTTATTCCCTCCGATTATAAATTATGGCTATGTATTTGTTGTGCGTGTCTTGCTATACACTCCATATCCATCTCCATCTCCTTTTTATACACTCCATCTCCTCCATCAAACCCTTCATCGTTTCACTATACATCATCTTTGACACACAGACACTCCATCATATCCTTTCCGATCTCTTACACTCCCAAACACAACTTCTTATGCAACCCTGTGTTGTTTTACATCGTCTCTGGTAACGGAGTTCTAATCGGTGTTTTGTCCTGACTTCAGGTTACAACGACGACAGCAATGACGGTAATAAGCGAAACGGTCTGCCGACTTTCGAATTCACGGGGTCTCCTACTACGGACAAAGTGCCACGTCATTGCACACATCTGGTATGACAATCATCTTGAGCAGATCAGGGCAGAAATTCGGCAACTGCAACGTAGATGTGGAGCGCATTGCCCGTGTCGTACATCGCCACAGGGGAATCGGGGTTCCATGCGTTGTGTTTGACACGGCTACATACTTGACTGCAGGTTACAACGACGCGACACTCATATCCAACTATCCAAGGACGTTAATAAACGCAACGAAGATGGGCGCCCGATGAACTCGCGGAAGTTGAAGGGGGAAACACGCAGATCACGTGCCACTTCATTGCAAACATCTGCGAAGACACTCAAATGTATCAGTTTGTAAGAGTAAAGGGATATGTATCTGTTTGGATCTGTATCTGTACGTACTTCAGTATGTTAGAATGAGTTGGCCATTTTGGAATGGTCACCGTTTGAATATGTATCAGTGTTAATCTAAAGGTTTGCATGCAGTTTCTGAATCAGATTGACTAGGTATCAGATTTTATATAAAATGTCTTCAGAATGAATAAGTATCGGTCTTAATCACAATTAGGTAAAGTTTCTAAGTGAAGTTTGACTGTTGGCATATTGCGGAATCACAATTTTAGTATGATGAAAATAGGAGTGTGAATGATTGACCGTTGGAACAAAAATTACAGCATCCAACAAATATGCTCAAAGCGCCCAACGGGCAAAATTAGTTCGTGCGGGGCGCGTTGAGCAAATGCGCTATCGTTGCAACTTTGCTCAATACGCACACCGGGCATAAGGCTACTAGGTGTGTGCGCGTTTAACAATTGTTGATAAACTACCTTTTATATGCTCAGAAAGCGAACCACCGGCTTTCCTTTTTGCCCGTTGTGCGCGTTGTTTTGCCCGTTGTGCGCGTAATTTTTTCCCGTTGTGCGCGTTGTTTTCCCGTTGTGCTCGTAATTTTGCCCGAGCCTAAGGGCATAATTTTGCCCGTTGTGCGCGTTGGGCTATTTTTTAGTGGCTACAGTTTATCCCATCGCGTAAAACTTAGGCAGGCATTAGTAATTATAGAGCAGAACATCCGGCTGGTAGCAATCCGCTGTATATTAACGATCCCTGCTCTGTATGTTCACCAACACTGCTTTACAGACTCGAGGGGTCTCTTAGACTCTTAGTAAGACCAAAGGTTCCAATATATCACCGTTGTGCGCTGTGAGCATTTCTATTAACCATTAAAAATTTGCACGGTGCGAGCAGCAATAAATGTGGATATATCAGCAAATTTTATTGAGTGGACGAGTAGGAGTTTTTTTTCGCACTAACAAAATTGCTCACCGCGCACAACCGGCCAAAATTATTTGTTCTGATCGTGGTGAATGGTGAGCAATTGTAGAACCACTAACAAATTGGCTAATAAATCCGCTGTATATTAACGATCCCTGCTCTGTATGTTCACCAACACTGCTCTGCAGACTCGAGGGGTCTCTTAGTAAGACCAAAGGTTCCAATATATCGCCGTTGTGCGCTGTGAGCATTTCTGTTAACCATTAAAAATTTGCACGGTGCGAGCAGCAATAACTGTGGATATATCAGCAAATTTTATTGAGTGGACGAGTAGGAGTTTTTTTTTCGCACTAACAAAATTGCTCACCGCGCACAACCGGTCAAAATTATTTGTTCTGATCGTGGTGAATGGTGAGCAATTGTAGTAACCACTAACAAATTGGCTAATAAAGGCGCTCAACGGGTAAAACTTATCAATGGGAGTTTGTGGTAAGCAATTTTGTCAGACAATAACATATATGATACAATAACCCTACTCTCACTTGGAGTATTGGACACACTAACAATGACACATTCTCATCGCATAACAATTTGGAACAAAGGCTGATGTTATTAAAAATACCCAGAGCGCAAAACCGGCACTAATATTGCCAGTTCTGCGCGTTGAGCAATTTGGTAGGTAAAGACATAATTACTCAAAGCGCAAAACGGGCAATATTACTGCAGTGTTGCGCTCGGTGTAATTGGTATGATACACAACATCAATCCATACCGATGATGACATTTGCACATTTCGGAAGCCATGATAAAATTTCATCCTACAAAGTGGTCCATTTTTATACCAAAAAAACTTATTACATTGATAAACGTTTTATCTTACAAATACTAAAAATCATCAGCGGTAGCAATATCCGTACCTTTTACCCTCTCAACGAATGACTGCATCCTCTGCTCATAACCAGCCGGCCATCCATCGGCCACAGTGTTATGCGATCTTGTCCACACAACTGAAGTCGGAGGGACGTCACTTGTTGGGTCAAGTTGAAGGATAACAAAGTGATTTCTGTTCACATGACCCAACGTTATGTGGAGTCTGGAGGCTCGGTTTACTGGAGGACTTCGCAATGGAAAAAATGTCACACACAGATCACGTGCAATCAAATGTACTACACAGTTGTAGCATGAGGCAATGACATGTCCCATGTCTGGCATTTGCATCCAATTTTCCTCTCCTGCACTTTTATCAGAAATAAAATAGTTCACTGCCTTCAAATTATTAATATATGAAACCTCACTCAGAACACGCCTGTACAAGACGCTGTATGTCCGCATCTCACTGAGCAAATCAGCTCTGACAGTCCGTCAATCGGATTGATCCAAGCCCAACTGAACTGCCACAGCCCTGTACCCACAGTTGCCATCTGAAACCACGTCTTCGCCGCCCACTATGAGGATTGTAGCTTGGGATGAAAATCCAAATAATATGGTATGAGGAAGTTGGCAGGAAAATCATCAACATAATCATCACGGGGAAACGAAGGTTTCGGCTTCTTTATTTGAAGTTTCGGACGCCTACTACTTTCCTTCGAAGGCCGCCTCTTCCATTTAGGCTTCTCCTTCGCCGCCGCTGTATGCTCCGCAATTGAATGCAACCATGGAGCCTTAACAGGCTTCCTCATAACTGTAGGCATCTCCGTCACATCCGAAAAATGATCAGAAATCTCATCAACCAGGGGAGAAAGTTGTTTAAGCATGACATCCATCTCCTCGTGCTCATCAAAATACGAAGCCACAACCGTCTCCTCCTCCCTCCCAGCAGTCTGAGCATCCACATTATGATCCCCCGTCTCCACCGTCGCCCCCAACTCCAACGTAAGCTCAGCTTGCATCAACCCAGCATCCTCTATCTTCTCATCCTCCACATCCTCCACATTCACCTCATCCTCCTGCGGCTCCTCATTCTCCCCAGCTGCATTCTCCCCCTCATCCATCTCAACAGTCTGGTCAGCCACATTACGTTCCACCATCTCCACCGTATCCACCAACTTCCCAGTATGCTCCTCAGCAATCAAATTAGTAGCGACTTCCTTATCATCCTCCTCCTCGTTCGCCTTCTCCACATACACCTTCGGCTCCACAGTCTCAGTCGCTGCATTATCCTCCACCGGTACCTCCTCAGCATTCTGCACCTCCACGTTAAGGGCAACCGTCTCCTCGGTCTCCACCATCTCCCCAATAACATAATCATCTACAGTCAACTCAGCAGCCACTGCATTCTCAGCATCATCATCCCCATAAACATCATGCACCCTCAGCTCCACATTCTCATCCGCTGCATTAACCTCATCCTCCTCCGCAGCATTCTGCTCCTGCCCACTAAGAGCCAACTTCTCAGCAGCCTGCTCCATTGCATTACGATCCACCTCATCATCCTGCCAATAAGCAGCCAATGCAGTTGCCTCCTCAGCCTCATCCACCTTCTACTCATCTCCCTTCTGCTCCTCCTCAACATTATCCACATGCACTACAAGCTCATCACCCACAATTCTACACGGTGATGCTAACTCCTTCAACTTGTTTACCATACCCACACTCTGCCCCCTTAGTAATAGGGAACGTGCATTATAATTTGATTTGATTGGTGTTTCATTGAATGATTTACTTTCCTTCAGGCCTTTCAAAATTACTGACGGCGGCGCCTTTCTATTTGCCAAGTCTCGCAATGCTTCCACCTCTTTTCCCTGCAACATCCCGTCGTCGGAATGGCCCGCGACATAATTAGCAGCTTGATGGTTGTGCCTGCCATCAACGACCATTAAACTCCACTCACCGCCATCGCCCACCTCATTACCACGCAATTTGAACGGGCATCCACACTTGTTGGTTCTAACTGGCCGGTTGCTCTTTCGTACTGGTCGGTGTCCCCTGTAGTTCCCGCTTCTTGCACATGCATAGTAGGCAGCGGGAGTCCTATTGGACGATTTACTCATACTCGACGCACTGGTAACAATCACATGCCCCTGTTGTCGTCCGACGCTCTTTATCCACTGAAAGAGCTCGTCTCTACTTTTAAAACGTTGAATCGTTGTAAATTCGGCTGTATAATCCATATACACCTGTATCAAACAATTCATACAACTAATTGGACCGGGAACCAAACATTAGTTACATTATTGACGTAAAGAAAAATCAATAATACCTCGGAATTTTTTAGCATCTCCATCAATCTCAACTGTATCTGCAGGCAAGTAAAAACCAAAAATTTCTCCTTCTATTTCTACACATTGTAATTGTAATAAGAATATCAAATAAAATGTACTTAACATTGTATACTTACCAAATCGCGATTTCGACAAATTTAGGTTGAAAACCCCAAAATCGATTGTTATCGCTTCACCGATTTGTTTGAACGCAGCAGTTGCCACTGTGATGTAAATGTCGAGCCCAGTAATAAAAATCAAATCTTTGGAATTTCCGTCTGTGCACCTTGAGCAATCTACGAAAAACTTGCTGTTTGATATTCCGCCTTGAGCAATATGTGGAAGGTTATGGCTGTGAGCGGTGAGCAGAATTTATCAAGGGATGAAAGAGGGTCCTAACGGGTCAAAACGGGTAAAAATTTTAACCCGTTGTGCGCTTCGAGTAAATTCGGTGGTTTAGTTGGCTTATTTTACTCAGCGCGCACAACGGTTATATTTTAACACGATTTGAACCGTTTTGCGTGCTGAGTAATCTTACATGGATTGTCAGGATTGACATTAGTAACGGTAATCGTTATTAATCGCGACGCTGAGAACGATTTTTACCGTGGTGCGCGCTGAGGAGTTCTAAATTTTGTTTTTAATATTTATTCTATTGGATTACTCATATTCTTATGCCGATGTTAACAACATTATTGATACGTATAAAATAATATAATACCAACGTGATAACTATCATTAGTTGTATTAATTAACACCCTTAAGAAAATCTGGATAGATTGCGTGTGTTATTAAGCATTCAAAATCCAGTATATATCAGTTTGTACCCGTTCACCAAAAAGTTAGTAAGAGGCAAACTTGATTAGTAGGTCTATCGTTGAGCATAACTTATAGATACGATACACCACAGCACGGCATACAGATGATAACATTTGCACATTTAGGCAGACATGATAAAATTTCATGCTACCAATCTGTCAATATGAAATAAACAATCCATAGTACAAATGATACAACGTTTTATCCTACAATATTTCAATAACGTCAACGGTTGCAATATCCTATCCTCATAAGCAGCCGGCCATCCGGCTGACACATCGGAACGGTATCTTAGCCACATACTTGAAGTCGGAGGGACATGACCATATGGGGCAAGTTTAACAATAACGAAGTGATTATTGTTCACAAGACCCAACGTTATGTGGCGTCTGGATGATAGGGGTACTGGAGGAGTTCTTAAAGGAAAATATGTCACACACTGATGAGGTGCAAGAATATGTACTACACAGTCATAGCATGAGGCAATGACATGTGCCATTTCTGGCATCTGCATCCACCATTTAGCTTTTGGACGGTCTAACAAATGGCCCAGTGCCACTACATTCTTTTTAAATTCCACGGCACCCATAAGTTGCCGGTACAAGCCGTCGTGGTTCTGCATCTCTTCTCGCAAGTCATATTTCACCTGCCTCCATTCGTCCTCACCCAGTCCCAACTGAGCTGCCACAGCCCTATAGCCACAGTTTCCGTCTGCTTTCACATCTACGACATGCACTATAAGG
The DNA here is from genome assembly GCA_030789695.1 of Scilla litardierei. Taxonomy (NCBI): domain Eukaryota; kingdom Viridiplantae; phylum Streptophyta; class Magnoliopsida; order Asparagales; family Asparagaceae; genus Scilla; species Scilla litardierei. Next base: position 97,089,061 of record CM061135.1, on the reverse strand, counting down.
GGTCGTAGACACTCAGGAAAAGCGTTCCAATATGGTATTATTATGTCGGCAGCCAAGTCCTTGTCACTATCATCATGTGAAATTGATTGTTTCGGCTTCTTTATTGTGCGTTTCCACAACGGTCTACTTCTTCCCTTACCCAGCTTACACGTCAATGTAGACGTATCCGTTATCTCAGCATGCTGCTTAGCAATCTCCGCTACCATGGTAGAAATTTGCAGATGTAGAACCTCATGCTCCTTCTCAAAGGCCTTAGCCACTGCATTCTCATCATCATCATCCTCCTCCTCAGCAGTCTGCTCTGCCTCATTACGATCCACCTTATCATCCTCCCCACCCATCTTCCCAGTATGATCCTCCTCCTGCAACTCAGCAGGCACTGCATTCTCCCAAAACGCCTCCCCCACCTTCTGATCCTCCCCCTCATTATTCACAGCCTTCACATTCTCAGCACCCACAATTTTATCAGCTGATGCTAACTCCTTCAACTGTTTTACAATACCAACTTTCTTCCCCCGTTGTAACCGGTTTCGTGCATTATAAATTGCTTTGATTGAGGTTGCACTGAAGTTTTTATTTGCATTCAGTACTTTCAAAATTTCAGCTGGCCGAACCTTGCTATTTGCCAAGTCACGCACTGTTTCCATCTCCATTCCCTGCAACGTCCCGTCATCGAAATGGCCATCGACATATTTAGCTGCCTCATGGTTGTGCCTGCCACAAACGGCTGTTAACTTCCACTCCTCAACGCCCACGCCCACCATATAACCACGCAATGAGAAAGGACATGAACACTTCTTGGTTTTAACAGGCTGGTTGGTCTTTTTTAGCTTTCGGTGTCCCCGATACTCACCGCTTCTTTCACACGCAAAGTACACAGCATGATGCCCTTTGGCCGTTTTACTTAATCTCCCCGAACGTGTAACAATCACATGCCCATGACTTAACCCTACGTTTTGTATCCACTGAAACAGCTCTTTTTTATCCTTGAACAGTTGATTGGTGGTAAAGTCGGTTATAAAATCCATAATATCCTGTATCAAACAATTCATAACCTGATCCTCAAAGATTTAACGCAATATTGCCGAGAAGATAAATCAATATTACCTTGGATTTTTGTACCGACTTCATCAACCTCAACCGTGGATGAATGCATGTAAAATCGAAATAAGAAAGGCAGATAAACTGTACTTAAAAGTATAGACGTACCAAAGAGTCGATGTTGATAAATTTAGGTCAAAAACCCCTAAATCGATTTCTCTTGATTCAGCTCTTTGTTTGATCTCACAAGTTGACTAAGTGATGTATCATTGAGCAATTAAATAAAAATCAAAGCTTTTGAATTTCGGTCTGGGCGACTGGAGCGATCTTTGAAAATACTTGCCGTTTGAAATTCCGCCGTGATCAATCTGTGTAATTGTCTGTCAATTCGCTGCGAGCAGAAGGTATCACGGGACAATGTCGGGTCCTACCGGGTCATATCGGGTCTACAATAATTTACCTGTTGTGCTGGTTGAGTAAACAAGTATAGTTTGAAATATTACTAGCAAATAACCCGTCCACTTGTGCACGTGGACTTGACCAAAACGGTTGTGTGCGGTGAGCAATTACGGGTTTTGAGTGGTTGTGTGCGCTGAGCAATTCCGGGTTTTGCGTGGTTGTGTGCGCTGAGCAATTCCGTTTTTTGATTGGTTGTGAGCGGTGAGCAATTCCGAGTTTTGCGTGGTTGTGTGCGCTGAGCAATTCCGTGTTTTGTGTGGTTGTGGGCGGTGAGCAATTCCCAGTTTTACATGGTGGTGTGCGGTGAGCAATTTTGAGTTTTGCGCGGTTGTGTGCGGTGGGCAAACAGCTAGACGGTTCACAGAGGAGAACTTTTACATTTTTGCCCTCCCAGTGTTCGCGATGAGTAATTTACAATATGAACCAATATTTTTACGCATCCGTATATACAAAGGCATCATAACAGCTTCCATATGCGATCAGTTTTATGACCTAAGGCGGGAAAAGCTAACTAGATAGGGTTTGATCAACAGAAATTATTCTAATTCACTGATCTATATAGACTATAAGAGTTCCTGCTTATATCAAACGAAGGTCCTTAAGGCAGAGCAAAAGATTTGTGTCATTGGGTTGGGGTGCCCTAAAATAGTCGACTGCGGACGCATTGCATCGTAAAGTTGGTAAGCCATTAATTGATGCTAATTAATTTGGTATTTATTAATAATTTCAGAAATTGATTGCTGCAATGTACAGTTGGTACATGATTGCGTAGAAATTACGAAGATTGAGATGAACTCGGTACACATTGAGGGGATCTGGGATGAAGCGGACAAAGAAGCAAAGGTTTGAAATTATTTTGCTTTGTTAACTTACTAATTTACTAGAAAATAAATCAAAACATTTAGTGACTATATTGGTATCTGGTACTTAATTTAGCGTATTGTTGAAGGCTCAGAGGTTAATGAAGATTATACAAATCAGTTCACAACAAATAAAATTTTCCCCAGCATAGAAGAGCTTGGTAAATGGGTAAAAGGGGTCGGTGTGAAAACCGGGAATTTGGTTGTTACAAAATCATCAAATATGAGTACAAAGGGCAATAGGGTCCCAACTTATTATTTTTGTTGTGAAAGAAGTGGGACATATCGGCCACACAGGCCGGATATATCGGCCACACAGGCCGGATATATCGGCCAAAAAATCAACTCGAAGCAAGAAGTGTTCATGTCCCTTCTACTTGAGGGCTAATGGTGTGACAACAGATAAGTGGATTTTGACAGTTGTACGTGGCAATCACAACCATAAACCCGCAATGTACATCGAGCGACATCCAGATGAGAGGAGGTTCGGAGGGGGGGAGATGGCCACGGTGAGAGACTTGTCAAATAGATTGCTTAGGCCAAGGGAAATCTTGAAATACCTGAAGGAAAAGGATAATGCAACATCTACCACAATCAACACTATTTATAAAGCCAGACAGAGGATGAAGGTAGGGGAAATGGCCTGGAGAGCAGAAATGCAGCTATTCCTTAATCTACTGACACAGCGTAATTACATTATGTATCATGAAGTGGACGAAGTGACAAGTGCAGTGAGGACTATATTTTGGGCACATCCGCAGTCGGTTGAGTTATTACGAAAATTTCCAGAGATTCTGGTTATGGACTGCGCGTTGAAGACCAACCGCAACAGGCCACCATTGATGGAGATGTATGGGGTGACGTCCACAGATATGCAGTTCGCAGCTACATTTTGTTACACGGAGGCCGTACGTGAGGAGAACTACTTGTGGGCCTTGTGGAAGTTGAGCTCTTTGCTACATGGATACAGGATGCCACGTGTAATTTTGTCAGCACTAGAGCCAGCACTTATGAATGCCATTGGCCATGAATTTCCCCTTGCGGTGCACCAATTATGTAGAATGCACATATCCAAAAATATTGCCAAAAATTGCCAGCCCTCTTTTGAAGATCAAGAAAAATGGTTAGGTTTCATCTCTAGCTGGAATTTATTGGTGGGGACACGCAAGGAGGAGGAGTATGTTGCTAAACTGAAGGCATTGGAGACCGAGTACAAAGATTACACAAGGGTCGTGAGCTATGTGAAGACATCTTGGTTGGACAAGTACAAGGAGAAGTTTATTTCTGTATGGACAGATGGTAATCTCCACTTTGGAAATGTCAGTACCAACAGAGCGCAGACCAAAAGAGCCCAGACTGAACATTCTAAGCTTAAAAAGGCATTGGGTTCATCGGCCTTCAGTTTATCCGCTTCTTGGCCAATCATACATGAATCATTAGAGGGGTAGCATATCGAGATCAAGGCATCATTCGAGAAATCTAAGAGCATGTTGCAACATAATGTGCATGGGTTCTTGTTCAGGGAGCTGATAGGATTTACAGCCGCTGCGACGTTAAAGATAATGTCTGTGGAAGCTGATAAATCTGACCCTATGGGAACGGACCAATGCACATGTGATTGTCTAGCTAGAATGATTTATGGTGTACCATGTGCCAATGAGATTGGCGAATTCACAAGGGAAAATCGCCACATTCCCTTAGATGCCGTAAATTCTCATTGGAAGCAGCTAGACATGGAGGCTAAGACGGAATTGATGTCTGAAGAAGATGGGCTTATACATGCTGAATTAGAGCGCATACACAAGCTCTATGCTCAACTTGATGGGTCGATGAAGCAGGAGTTGTTAATTAAGTTGAAGGAGCTAGCTACCCCGGCGAAAAATCTGATTACAGAGCCGCAAGTTAATGTCGTGTTCAATGGAAGAAGGAATAGGGATAATAATTTGACAAATAAAGATACAGCCACCCCCATTCATCCTGCTCATTTTGATCATGTCTTAGCTGATGCAGCTAGTTGCTCTGCTCAAATTCCAACTGAAGTCTCATCGAAATAAGAAAGCGTCGGCTGTGTCCAGCCGAGACGGTCCCAAAGGATCAAAAATACGTCTGCCCCACCAATTCCTCCTCAACTTGCTAGAAAGAAACCAACTGTCAAAGCCACGACATCTGGCAGTATGACTGTGGTTTCTGCTACAGCTTCATTTGCAGCAGCAAATTATGAAGCAAAGGACGCTAGAGCCGTTCAAGGAGGCATACCTTATCTTGATCAATTCCCCGTTGCAATCGCCCAATATATATCGAACGTCACAGATGTGAAGGCAGATGGGAACTGTGGTTACATGGCTATATCTTCACATCTAGGGATGGGAGAGGACCAGTGGAAGGTGGTCAGAAGAGAGTTGCTTCAAGAGCTGCGTGACCACTATGATGTGTACTCAAAGGTGATGGGTGAGGAAAGTGCACACGAACAGGTAGTGTCAATTAACTATATGGGTGACCACCCCCCGATGCAATATTGGATGACATTCCCTGAAGTTGGACATATAATCTCAAGTCGTTATAACTATGTAATACATCGGCTGTCAATGCAACAATGTCTTTCATTTTTTCCGTTGAGATCAGGACCAGACCAAGGTACGAAACATGGTCACTTCACCATAGGTTTTGTAAATAATAATCACTTTGTAAAGATTCAACTTAAAGATAGAAGCCCGGTCCCACCGGTAATAAGGCATTGGAAGGCTAACCGCCTGCCTGCGGCCAAAGGATGGGTGGAAGGCCTTGAAGAGAGGATGCGACAATTCGAGACATTATTCTGTAAAGATGTAGGCAAATCTCCCACTGTACTTACCGTATCATCAGATGATTGAATTTATAATTTTGTGCAAATGTAGTGTCTGAGTTTATAATGAAAGAATATACTGAATTTTTTGGGATTTTTGTACAAAAGTTATGGGATTTCTGCACAACGGGAACTCAACGCGCCATCATGTCTTTGCTTGTTGTGCATGTTGAACATTTATGTTATGGGATACAGTTGCTAAATTCGCACGACTGGCATAATTTTGCTCGTTGTGCGCTTTGAGCAATTTATGTTACAGCATTAAAAATTTGCTCACCGCGCACAACGAACATAAAGGAGAATGCTAAGAGTTGGACTCATAATTGTGTGCTTTGGTATGTTATTGATGTTGAAGACCGTATACTGCATTAAATGTGTTATTTATGTTGCATGAAGTGATTTCCACCTCTGCGTATTCTTGAATCTTTCTCTCCTTGACGATGGTCTACTTGAATTTATGGCATAAGTCCAATATCCCAAGTTCGTTTAAAGGAAAACTCTATACGTAACAATCTCGATGCATGTAGAGTCTATGTGAATGCTGCAGAAAATGACTCCAATGAAACACACTGACAAATCAGATTCATCCATACACATCAGGTAAAAGGTGGGAACGGTGTGAGCAATGAGAAAAAAATTGTATATCTGGTACACTGTGATGCTAAGCTCAATTCCAACGCAGTTCACATGCACTAAGTATATTCCCGGACAACTTCGATATTTCACACCATCCTTGTCCATTTCTGTGATGGATGTATGCTAATAGTTTTAATAGCCACAAGAAATTAAGCAATCGGTGTACGAAGATCGCTAATGGTTGGCAAACAGATATTTAAACTAACAAGCGGTAAAAGACGGCACCAGACGGTGTTCATTGCCAATTGAATGTTCGGGGTTCATTACTAACGCATAAACCATCACATGTTCACCTCTCAAAATATGAAAACCATTTGGTGTACTAAGATGGCCACGATTCACACAGATGCCTCGCTGGAGGGCGCGTTGGTAGCCAAACCGTCCTACGTTTGGGCCGATCCTCCACCGGACTCCCGACCAGATCGCTGACGCTTCCTCGCCTCAGCCTCATGCCTCACGTCTGCAATCGAGTTTGGAGGAAGAGAGTTTCTCTCCAACTCGGCTATACGAGCCAGGAGACTGCTCTTCTCTACGTACCATCGCTCTTCGGAGCTCTTCCGAACCGCTGACATAGAGCCCGCCCGATCTTTAGCTTTCGCAACCTCCCACTCCGCCTGAGATCTGCGGTCTCTCTCTTTCATCAGCTGCTCCTTCAAATCCTTAAGTTGAGATTAGAAGGAAACCGCCTTTTTCCGCTCGGCAATCAACAATTGCACCACTCGGCGACGCAGTTCCGCCCCGACCAATGATGTCTGCAGGGAATCATGGATAAGTAAGACTGTAAGAGTAAGGCAACAGCACAACGAGACGACATTAGTACTTAACCTAGTAACTGCCATAAACGACTGAGTTAGCGAGCCTTTCAATGTCAATTTGACCCAGGACAGTTTGGTCAATGGGAAGGATGGAGTTCTCCACCAGCCGACTGGCCACCCGCCCTATCCACCAATGCAGACTCGCCGTCCCAGACGAGGAAGAAGGGTTGGTGATGGTTTCCCCTAGTTCCTTCCGATGGAACTTCAATGGGCGGATTCAACAGCAATGCCCCCTCGTACGCCGGGGGGACATAGCCTGCCGGAACGAGACCTCCCCATGGCCACGTATCCCTTAGAGGAGTCTCAGGCAACTGCGGCCACACATCCACCCTGTCATGAAGGGAACGGTTAACATCTATGTCACCGTCTCTTCTTCCCTCTGAAGACTGGCCTTGCAAATTTTCTTCGTCCCACTGACACGATTTCTCAGCCATATCTGCAGTGAAGGCACAAATCAAGGCGAATGGTGATATATCCCCAAATTTGGCGGGATAAATATCCTCCACTTGACCGGACGCATGGCGGGGTTTTCTGGGGTCTTCGCGGGGTTTTTTTGTAGTCTGCTACATTAATACTCCGAGTTTGGCGGTAACTCAAATTTTTTGCGGGGTCCGGCATTATGGGTGGCCATCTTGATTCTTGACTCTCTCGCTCTTCCGTTTGTTATTACAAGTATAAATAAACGGAGGATTAATTACTGAGCGTGCAAAACGGGGCAAAATTTGAACCGTTGTGCACGGTGAGCAAACATAATTTAGTCACGCGCAGTATATGCGTAAATAAGGGATACTTGTGCGCGGTCGAATATTTGGATTTATTATACGAATTTCCTCATCGCGCACAAACGGCATTACCGTATACAGTTGTGTAAGGAGATATATTAAACGACTAAAATGTTTTACTTGTCAGAATGGATACAAATATTCGCTGATATAGCGCTTACCTGAAAAACTTTTCTCAAACAAAGTACCAGCAAATTCGGCAGATGGATGAGTAGATGACCGGTCGAATTCTTGTTTGTGGTCCCACCAACCTCTCACCTCATCCACCTCATCCATCTCTACGTACCATCGCTTTTCGTCTGATTAATAGTAACACATGAAAGTGGAGCCCACAGAGGGAAAAAGATAGAATTTTTCAACGCAGCACAGCGGAACGATGCGAAACCTACTGCAAATTGCCCAGTTAACAACATTCGAACGCGAAGGTACACATATTGTTTAGCGGGCCCCACAATATATTCTCGACACCCCACTATCCAACCCCATTGAATCTAGTTGGTAGGGGATATTTTAACTAAACATGGTAGATGATGTGACATTTAATTAGGTATTTTTTCCCATATTTATTTTACGTGAATTAAGCTATATTCGACGACTCCATACAAGTCTAAGCGGAAGTTGGCCGGTTATATCATCTCCAAACCACACTGCAACAACACGCCAAATATGGCGTTTTCCCTCCATCAACCGCCCTGCAAAACTGGAATCATTTTGTCGGTTTGCTACAGGGCCATCCAAATTTGGAGAGTCAATGTAGCAACCTCCGATGTATAAAAAAACAGTGTAGCAACCTACATCCAGTTTTTGTATGTCTGTTTATTAGACCATACCTAGAACATTCATTATGATTCTGTTTGTTTATTTCGATCCCCCTATGGCATTATCCAAAAGGCGGGAGTAAAATAACAACAATCGTGCCAAATAAGAGGCTATATATATATATATATAATCCAAAAAATCATAAAACCACATTATAAACTTAGGTGATAAGAGGAATGAAAGTCCAATATCAACATTGAGATACACGAAGGAAACTTAACGTCTCAAATCACAACACATATAGAATATAGCATACATGGAGACCATATCACAAAATTCACACATATATGATCAACAAATATAGTGCGGAATTAAAATTAAACCCAAATAATAAACAAATGCAAACGCAATTATGTTTCAAGGGTTCTGATTACCCAAGTAACTTCCCGCCATGTTCCCGGTTATCCTACGTCCCTTCCACCCGGATACCTCCAGATACTCAAGTTAGAACCCAAACTTGAGGTTGCCTTTAAACCCACTTGTAGCAACCTTACAAGTGAAATCAAATACAATCGATGTCCTTCACTCCTACAACTTGGGAGTAAGCAAACCGCTCTCACAAACCTAGCACAAAAACAAAATAACGAAAGTTATGAAATTATGAAAGCAACACTTACAATCCCATATGCCTTGAAGTAGAACTTGAAGGAGAAGTGTGTTGTGTGTTGAAGACTCTCTTGGAATAGAGGAGAAAGCCCTTTCTCTTGACTGCACCTATTACCTTGACGATCACTACCGTTTGAATACATATCGCACCTGCCTTTGCACCAGCTCCATTATATCAGTTCCTGCCTGTTAATCATGAATCCCTGTCAATAGAGAGGACTACTGCCGTCAAGGTGGAGCCCGTGGTAATAGATCGGGTGCCAATCGGCGGCTCAAGGCTGGACAGATATACGTGCACCTCATGGGCATTTACGTTCCGTTTGAATACACATCGCACCTGCCTTTGCACCGGCTCCATTATATCAGTTCCCGCCTGTTAATCATGAATCCCTGTCAATAGAGAGGACTACAGCCGCAAAGGTGGAGGCCGAGGCAATAGATCGGGTGCCAATCGGCGGCTCAAGGCTGGACCGATATACATGCACCTCATGGGCATTTACGTTCCGTTTGAATACACATCGCTCCTGTCTTTGCACCGGCTCCATTATATCAGTTCCCACCTGTTAATCATGAATCCCTGTCAATAGAGAGAACTACTGCCGTAAAGGTGGAGGCCGAGGTAATAGATCGGGTGCCAATCGGCGGCTCAAGGCAGGACCAATATACGTGCACCTCATGGGCATTTACGTTCCGTTTGAATACACATCGCTCCTACCTTTACACCGGCTCCATTATATCAGTTCCCGCCTGTTAATCATGAATCCCTGTCAATAGAGAGGACTACTGCCGTAAAGGTGGAGGCCGAGGTAATAGATCGGGTGCCAATCGGCCGCTCAAGGCTGGACCTATATACGTGCACCTCATGGGCATTTACGTTCCGTTTGAATACACATCGCTCATGCCTTTGCACCGGCTCAATTATATCAGTTCCCGCCTGTTAATCATGAATCCATGTCAATAGAGAGGACTACTGCCGTAAAGGTGGAGGCCGAGGTAATAGATCAGGTGTCAATCGGCAGCTCAAGGCTGGACCTATATACGTGCACCTCATGGGCATTTACGTTCCGTTTGAATACACATCGCTCCTGCCTTTGCAGCGGCTCCATTATATCAGTTCCCGCCTGTTAATCATGAATCCCTGTCAATAGAGAGGACTACTGCCGTAAAGGTGGAGGCCGAGGTAATAGATCGGGTGCCAATCGACGGCTCAAAGCTGGACCGATATACGTGCACCTCATGGGCATCTACGTTCCGTTTGAATACACATCGCACCTGCCTTTGCACCGGCTCAATTATATCAGTTCCCGCCTGTTAATCATGAATCCCTGTCAATAGAGAGGACTACTGCCGTAAAGGTGGAGGCCGAGGTAATAGATCGGGTGCCAATCGGTGACTCAAGGCTGGACCTATATACGCGCACCTCATGGACATTTACGTTTCGTTTGAATACACATCGCTCCTGCCTTTGCACCGGCTCCATTATATCAGTTCCCGCTTGTTAATCATGAATCCCTGTCAATAGAGAGGACTACTGCCGTAAAGGTGGAGTCCGAGGTAATAGATCAGGTGCCAATCGACGGCTCATGGCAGGACCGATATACGTGCACCTCATGGGCATTTACGTTCCGTTTGAATACACATCGCTCCTGCCTTTGCACCGGCTCAATTATATCAGTTCCCGCCTGTTAATCATGAATCCCTGTCAATAGAGAGGACTACTGCCGTAAAGGTGGAGGCCGAGGTAATAGATCGGGTGCCAATCGGTGGCTCAAGGCTGGACCGATATACGTGCACCTCATGGGCATTTACGTTCCGTTTGAATACACATCGCACCTGCCTTTGCACCGGCTCCATTATATCAGTTCCTGCCTGTTAATCATGGATCCCTGTTAATAGAGAGGACTACTGCCGTAAAGGTGGAGGCCGAGGTAATAGATCGGGTGCCAATCGGTGGCTCAAGGCTGGACCGATATACGTGCACCTCATGGGCATTTACGTTCCGTTTGAATACACATCGCTCCTGCCTTTGCACCGGCTCCATTATATCAGTTCCCGCCTGTTAATCATGAATCTCTGTCAATAGAGAGGACTACTACCGTAAAGGTGGAGGCCGAGGTAATAGATCGGGTGCCAATCGGTGGCTCAAGGCTGGACCTATATACGTGCACCTCATGGGCATTTACGTTCCATTTGAATACACATCGCTCCTGCCTTTACACCGGCTCCATTATATCAGTTCCCGCCTGTTAATCATGAATCCCTGTCAATAGAGAGGACTACTGCCGTAAAGGTGGAGGCCAAGGTAATAGATCGGGTGCCAATCGGCGGCTTAAGGCTGGACCGATATACGTGCACCTCATGGGCATTTACGTTCCGTTTGAATACACATCGCACCTGCCTTTGCACCGGCTCCATTATATTAGTTCCCGCCTATTAATCATGAATCCCTGTCAATAGAGAGGACTATTGCCGTAAAGGTGGAGCCTGAGGTAATAGATCGGGTGCCAATCGGCGGCTCAAGGCTGGACCTATATACGTGCACCTCATGGGCATTTACGTTCCGTTTGAATACACATCGCTCCTGCTTTTGCACCGGCTCAATTATATCAGTTCCCGCCTGTTAATCATGAATCCCTGTCAATAGAGAGGACTACTGCCGTAAAGGTGGAGCCCGAGGTAATAGATCAGGTGCCAATCGGCGACTCAAGGCTGGACCGATATACGTGCACCTCATGGGCATTTACTTTTCGTTTGAATACACATCGCTTCTGAACGTGCAGTGGCTACTAAACAATGGATATTTATAGATCGGTTGCGAGACGCAATCGGTATGTCACGTAATGATGAAAGTATAACCGCCACCTCGTCAAATCTCATTTCGGAGGTACGTAATGATGACAGTAAATGATTCTGCTTTCTTCTCAACAATGTTCACGTGTGGAAACTGGAGAATGTGTCAAGTAGAACCTCGGTTTCCGTGTAAGCCCTTCATTACGATTTTTTTGGCCATCCGAACGGATGCTTTACCCCGGCCATCTGATGAGATCGTTTTAGTCAGTTCCACTTCCATATGTAATCCATCGGCTGAGATTAAAATAACCAATCGTTATATATATGTGGAATCAGTAGACCAGGGGTTTCGCGGAAAATTTCATTCCTCTTCCCTTTGGTCTGTCGTCCCGTTTTCTTCTTCATCTCAACACTCTCGCATTTCGTACTCGGTTTTCTTCATGCCGCCAAAACGATCTCGTCAGTCGACTTCTTCTGACTCTTGGGGAGTTAGTGATGATGATTCACCGTCACCTGAACACGATGATCCCCTTCCCTCATCGTTCCCGGCCAATAGACCCATTCTGCGTGATTCGCTTTCGCTTGGTCCAACTCAAGGTGAACACAATGTGCTGTTGCCTCCTCCTGGGTTTCCTCCTTTACATGCAGGTTCATCAGTTCCATCTCCGGCTGAAAAAGCCCCACTCGGGGACAACAGTAACGGCCTCCTCTCTATGGTTGGGATGTCTCGCCGTCAGGACTCTATTCTGCACAACCTCCGTAGCAAACTCGAGGAGCTTACTACGTCTGTCTCTGTACTTACAGATGAACAACGTCAGCTTAAGGATATACTCATAGGCAATGTAAGCCCCGCATCTGCTGCTTCATCCTCCTCCCATCAGCCGGTGAACTTTACTCGTAGATTAGGAGAAATTGAAACCCATCTCTCCAACACCAATCTGGCGATCTCACTTCTACGTAGCGACTTCGACACTATGATGCTCATAATGTCGAACATACAAGAGAAGATGGAGACTCTGGTGCCATCTCCTAGAGACATCCGTACTGTTGCCCCACCATCACCACCTCCTCCTCCGCCTCCGCCTCCAGGTTTTTGAGGTGGCCGGGCCTTTGGCGCACAAGCCTTTCTCTTGTCTTATAATGTATTTTTGATCATCGACGGAGAAGAGTGTTTATGGGTAGATATTCTTTGGTGTTTTATGTCATTATGTACGAAATGTAGTTTCAAATTTGTTGTGGTATGTACATTATAATGTATAAATGTTGTAGTATGATAGAATTCAGACCTTAATACACTGTCATTTAATTTGATACAATTGCATGACATTACGAAATTGATATATGTGATATATACATCAATGATTACTTGAATCAATGTCCGAAATTGAAATTACCTATGTAAAAACTTTTTACCGATATATGATTTACCCAGCGCGCACAACGGGCATAACTTGTGACCGTCCTTATATACGTTGTGATAAAACATTTACGTTTGCACACAATTACTCAGCGCGCACAACGGTCACATAATGTGTTTGACCGATGTGCGGGCTGTGAGCATACCTGTATCTGATTATCCACAATTACTCAGTTCACACAACTGCACGTAATTGTGACCTTTTTGCGCGCGGAGCCAAACTATTCTATATTACAATTGAGAAAAGCTTTTAAATTTCTCCTATGTGGCAGTGTCATGTCAAGTTTTGGGCGGAAATATCTTGGATTGAGAAAATATGTTGGGAATACACAAAAGCATTGTAGAGAAATTAGTTGGGAGAATACAAAAGCTTTTCTTTTTTGAAATTGGTAGCATTAGCACTTAAGTCTTAATATATCCACATTGAAGCAAATAGATGGGTGTAGATACATACTCCTTCCCCTTTTGTATTTAGGTCATGTCCTTTTGGCATCCGTATTTACGACACGCACACCCGACGCTGACGACACGCACACCCACACTTTCCTCTCCTTCCCAGTTTCGCGTGTTAACCGCTATCGTGTTCATGGGGAATTATTTTTGCTCCGTGCACAATTTGCACAGGAAATTTCTAGTATACATATAAGTGAAAAGACAACACATATCGTACTGTTTACAGAATAAGACACCATATATCTTTGTGAATGATACTCATCTGTCACGCTGTTGGATTTGATGGTGTCCCATTTTGTAACGTCCCATTATGAGTAATATTGTACAAACATAAATAATTTGCTCAACTTGCACAACAGCCATTATTTTCCCCGTTGTGCGCGTTGAGCAATTTTGTTATTGGCCTTCAAGTTTGCTCAACGCGCACCGTAAAGGCCAAACCTTCTTGGGAACATCATCTGGCTGGTAACAATATGTTGTAGATTCACTCGTCTTTATGTCCAATACAATATCACGCACAGTGACTCTACTGTAGTCTATCCTCCTCATCAATGGGCCATTCCAATTCGTCTATAAATAGCCTCTCTTCCCACTAGACCTTGTCAACCACTGCACTTCTTGATGATAGTATTATAACTGATTCTATCTGTTTCTACTTCATACACTATTTTTTCTTCACAATGCTAAATATTTCCCGTTGTTCATCACTGCTTCGTCTTCAACACACAAAGATGAACAATATACTACCGGCAATTGACGTGTACTGGAAGATGTTATTTGCTCCTTCATATGTTCTACTACAACAGCGGATTCTTCCGAGAAGAAGCAACCGTGATATATTTTTATATCAGTGCCTAAACGTAAAGTTGCATGTCTTTATACCCTATTTTTTACTTAAATATGCTTTTTATCGTTCATAATTGATGCTTCTTCAACGCATACAGTGGCATGCGCTGAAGAATCCAGATCAGCCAACTTCGTTAAAGGAGTTGCTACTTATACAGTTATGGACGATCTGGATGCTAGTGATGATGGTGGGTGCTATTGGAGCTGATCATAAATGCCATCTTGCTTGAGCTGTTCAGTATGACTATCTGAACAGTTTTGCGTAGTGGGATTCAATGTACCATTAGGATATTCCCGTGATTGAATTTCATACCAGTTCCAAACTGTGAAGTTGCAAAATGTTTAGCTGTAGTTACAACTTTGTTTTGTAATGTACAGAATAATGCATAAATGTTGTTGTATTTTGGAATTCAGACCCTAATACAATGTCATTTTATTTGATACAATTGCAGGACAATACAAAAATGATATAGGTGATATATACGTCCGACACTGATATTACTGAGCAAAATTGTTTACCGAACTATAAATTACATTTATGCATTATGTACATTATAAAGCATAATGCTGTAGTTTGTTAGAATTCAGGCCTTAATACTATGTCATTTAATTTGATACAATTACAGGACAATACAAAATTGATATAAGGTGATATATACATTAATGCTTACTTGAATCAATGTCCGACATAGATATTACTGATCAAACACTGTTCACTGAACTATAAATTCCCCAGGACGCACTATAGGCTCATGCTATATGTTGTGATAAACTATTTACGTGTGCACACAGTTACTGGCATGCACAACGTTCACATCGATTTGTTTGACCGCTGTGCGCGCTGAGCAAAACCGGATCTTGTTATCCACAATTACTCAAATCACACAACTAGACGTAGATGTGACCCTTTTGCTCGCAGAGCCAAACTGTATGCAATTAAACACAATAGACCATCGCACACAACAGTCAGATGCCATGACCGTTGTGCGTGCTGAGCAAAACTGTATTACATGCTCCTTTACCCACAGTTAATCATCCCGTCATATGGGCAACATAAGGTAAGGTTACGAGCACTAATCAAATTACATCCACCTGGGCGCGTTGAGCAAAACGGTCGTAACGAATAATTGCTCTGCGCGCAAAACGTTCAATAAAAATCCCAAAATATAAAAGAAACACAAAATCGGGAGAGAATTAAATAATGTTCAGTCTGACATTATTTAAAAAATCAAAATTGAAGCAAATTTGATGCGCAGCAGTTGATTTATGGGTGTAAATACATTTAAGTGATAAGACAACACATATCCTACTGTTTACATAATAGGACATCAAAAATATCTACATTTCTTTGATTTGTTTAAAAAAATTTACATTTTGGATATATAATACAGCGCGCACAACGGATCAAAATACACCCAGCTGTGCGCGTTGAGCAAAATGGACATAACGAATAATTACTCTGCGCGCACACCGTTCAATACAAAATCCCCATAATTAATAACTTCAGCACGCACAACATTCAATAAAAAATCCCAATAATAAAGAAGAAAACAAAATTGGGGGAGAATTAATTAATGTTCAGACTGACAGGCCAGTAAAAAAATTACCATTGAAGCAAATCTAAAGCGCAATAGTTGATTGATGGGTGTAAAGACATTTATGTGATAAGACTACACATATCAGACCGTTTACATAATAAGACAGCAAAAATATCTACATTTCTTTGATTTGTTAAAATTTGATTCTTAGTGCGGGGTATATAAAAAGGTATACATTTAGAAAATATAATACAGTGCGCACAACGGATCAAAATACACCCAGCTGTGCGCGTTGAGCAAAAAGGTCGTAACGAATAATTCCTCTGCGCGCACAACATTCAATACAAAATTCCCATAATTAATTACATCAGCGCGCACAACGTTCAATACATTTAAGTGATAAGACAACACATATCCTACTCTTTGTAGAATAAGACAGCAAAAAGATATACATTTCTTTGATTTGTTTAAATTTGTCCCTTAGTGCGAGGTATATAAAAAGGTATACATTTAGAATATATAATACAGCGCGCACAACGAAACAAAATACACCCAGCTGTGCGCGTTCAGCAAAACGGTCGTAATGAATACTTACTCTGCGCGCACAACATTCATTACAAAATCCACATAATTAATAACTTCAGCGCGCACAACGTTCAATAAAAAATCCTAATAATAAAGAAGAAACACAAAATTTTGGGAGATTAATTACTGTTCAGACTGACATGCAAGAAAAAAAAATCAAAATTGATGCAAATATAATGGCAGCAGTTGATTGATGGGTGTAAGGAAATTTAAGTGATATGACAACACATATCCGATAGTTTACAGAATAAGACTGCAAAAATATTCACATTTCTTTGATTTGTTAAAATTTGAGTTTTAGTTTGCACCGTGCGGGGTATTTAAAAATGTATACATTTTGGATATATAATACAGCGCGCACAACGGATCAAAATACACCCAGCTGTGCGTGTTGAGCCAAACAGTCGTAACGAATAATTACCATGCGCGCACAACGTTCAATACTAAATTCCCATAATTAATATCTTCAGCACGCACAACGTTCAATAAAAAATCCCAATAATAAAGAAAACACAAAATTGGGGGAGAATTAATTAATGTTCATACTGACATGCCAGATAAGAAAATCAAAATTGATGTAAATATAATGCGGAGCAGTTGATTGATGGGTATAAAGACATTTACGTGATAAGACAACACATATCCGACAGTTTCAGAATAAGATATCAAAAATATTCACATTTCTTTGATTTGTTTAAATTTGAGTCTTTGTGCGGATTATGCGGGGTATTTAAAAAGGTATACATTTTTCATATATAATACAGCGCGCACATCGGATCAAAATACACCCAGCTATGCGCGTTGAGCAAAACAGTCGTAACGAATAATTACTCTGCGCGCACAACGTTCAATACAAAATTCCCATAATTAATTACTTCAGCGCGCACAACGTTCAATAAAAAATCCCAATAATAAAGAAAACACAAAATTGGGGGAGAATTAAATAATATTCAGACTGATGGGTGTACAGACATTTAAGTGATAAGAAACAGATATCTTACTGTTTACAGAATAAGACAACTTATATCTATGTGTTGATACTCATGGGTCACGCTGTTTGATTTGAGGTGTTCACATCGCTATAAATGGATTTATGAGTAATCTCTATTGTATAAACATAAATAATTTGCTCAACTCGCACAACTGCCATATTTTTACCCGTTTTGCGCTTTGAGCAATTTTCTTAGAGGCAATCAATTTTGTTAGCGTCAATTTCTGTAGCCCGCAGTTACCCAACTGTAGTCTCAGCCTCATCCATGCAGACCATACCCAGTCCAATTCGTCTATATAAAGTGATTCACTTCCCTCTAAACATCGTCAACCACTACTCCTCTCGATGATAGTGTTCTATATGGTTATACCTATACAATATATTTTCTTTTACATGCTAAATTTTTGTTCTTACTAATGAATGCTTCGTCTACGACACACAAAGATGGCCAGCCAATAAACTTGCGGTAATTGACGTGATGCTGAAATTGAATTCGTCACATTTATATGGGCATCAAAGATGGAGTCTGCTAGTTCAGATATCATCAACGATGGTGTTGGCTCCTTCAGAAGAAGCACACGATGTTTTTGAATGCTTCACATTGCCATCAGCCTGAAGGTGCCACCAAGGTATCAGCTCTCAAACTGCGCAATCTTCTCTGAAACTGTGCATCCTCATTTGTATCCATGCTCAGAAGAATTTCTTACGAGTGTCATTATTGCATTTCATACCAGTGCAAAAATGTGAAGAATCTCTATTGGAGCTACTCATAACTGCAATATCCACAGGAGACACGGTCACAGCATGAGAACTTGTCGTATGAGCAAAACTGTATTCCATTGCTCAAAGTTAATCAGCCCGCCCTACGTGCAAAAGTAGTGACCTTTGTGTCCACTAAGCAAAACTATTTACTATACTGTGATTTGTTACAGTTATTGTCTTCTGAGATGATGCTGTATGTTTTTTTTGGAAAAACTTGGACAAGCACCGCAAGAGTATCGGTGTATTTAGATTTTTCACTTTCCTAATCAAAACCAGATGTTTTTTTGCCATTGTGCGCGTTGAGTATAAAAAGGTATACCTTCAAGCAATTTTTCTCTTCGCGCACCACCGCAGTCGAATACTATTTGGAACAACGTCTGGCTGGTATCCATCTGCCATATATTCACGAGCACGAACTGTTACTCTACAGTGTTTCCATCCTCGTACTTGGTCAGTCCAACTCGACTGTATATGGTTTCCATACCCACCAGACCTCATCAACCACTACCCCAGGTGAATATAGTTCCTTTATCTGATTCTCTCTGATTCTTCTAATACAATGTTTTTTCTTCAAATTTGTAATTTTGTTGTTGTTCATGAGTGCGTCGTCTACAGCACACAAAGATGGCCAATATACTAGCGGCAAGTGCCGTGATGCAGAAATTGAATACATCACCTTTATATGGAGGCGAAAATGTTCTTTTGCTCCTCTTCGCATGATCTGTTCATCTTCATTGCAAACCTCACATGAAGGCAAAGATGTTCTTGCAACCATTACAGCTTCATTCTCGTCCATGCCAACTTGCAAATATTCTTTGACCCTTCGTAAGTTCCGTTCAGATTCATTGCATACATAACTGCTTGATGATAACAACTGTTGTTGGATATTGGACTCCCCGGATTTGGTTTTGGATGATGAAGAAACATAAATATAACGTGAACTAACACTTTGTGAGCGTAGTTATGGAGATCGTCGCCAAATTCATATGAATATCAATTACGACATCTCAAGACTTCTCAAAGCACGTGATCGTATGCCCAAAGCTTCGTTGAAGCTTATGGACCATTTTAGAAGTCATGAAGATTCGATTGAAGCTATTGAAGACGGTATCGTCAAGTTTTATTTATAGTCTTTAAGCTTCTTTCGTAGAATGTTAAGCCTTGAGTAGGTCTTACGGTTTAAATCTTCATAACGCTCATATCTTAGCTCTAGGATCTTAGTAGAAGTCCATACAATCCTTCCCGAAGCTTCGCGCTTCGATTCGCGACTTCTTGTGCATGTTAGTTGGTTCAAGAAGAAGAACTGACCGACTAGATGGTGATCTAGTCGGTCAGCAAAGCTTCTTGGACCGACTAGTTCTTGTCAGTTAATTCTAAGCTCTTTACTGTTTACAGTTAGTCGGTCTAAGTTGACTCACCGACCGACTAGTTTGTGAACTAGTCGGTCAGTGATGCTTCTGTGACCGACTAGTTGAGCTTTCCATGTACATGCACATTTGAGCCTAAGCTACTGTTTATCATTAGTCAGTCTGTGTTCATTGATCGACCAACTAGTTGATGAACTAGTCGGTCAACTTTCCTTCTTGGACCGACTAGTTTAGTTTTACTGTACATACCAATTTTTCACCTAACTTACTGTTTATCGTTAGTCGGTCTATGCTCATTTGGTGACCGACTAGTTGGTGAATTAGTCGGTCAACATTTGTTCTTGGACCGACTAAGTCTATTTCTGCTCAGACTTCAGTTTTATCTGTTAGTCGGTCTCAGTTGAGTAACCGACCGACTAGTTGTGAAACTAGTCGGTCAGCTACTCTTCTTAGACCGACTAGTTCCTTTTGTCTGTGCTTTGATCTTTTCTCTGTTCACTCATTAGTCGGTATACGTTAATTGATCGACCGACTAGTTGATGAAGTAGTCGGTCGGTGGGTGTTCTTTGACCGACTAGTTGGGTTCAGAAAAGAGCCGTTGGAGCATTTACTGACTCGAATTTCCTTCTCTCCCTCCTCTATCCTATAAATAGTTGTTGGGCTGCATTCATTGCAGTCAAGGCTGATATTATTACAAGTTTAGAGATCAAGAGAAATCATTCCAAGCTCATTCAAAGCTCATTCATTCCATTCAATAATCTCTCCTCACTCTTACTTCCAAAGAGATATTCATTGAGTGTGAAGCCTTCAAAGCCAAGTGCTTGATTCTAGGTCACCAACATCCCCATAGCTCTCCATCGCTGATCTACATCATGGAGCTATGGTTTGGTGCCACTTCTTCTTCCTCAAAATCATCCTTGCCCTAATTCGTAAGTATTACTCAAGGCATAGGTATTTTGTCGGTAAGAAGTTTTCTTATTTCATTTCAATTTCATATTGTAAGTTTCACTCTCGGTTGTGAGAGTGTGGTTGTGATCCCGGGTTGTGGGAGTCACAAGTTACATTTTGTATGATTTGACTTGTGGAGGTTTTTCACAAGTATTTCGTAGTGGAAATCTTGAGTTAGGGTTTCTAACTCAAGTATCCGGAGGGGATCCGGGTGTTTGGGACGTAGGATCACCGGGAACAAGTCAGGGAGACTTGGGTGGATCCGAACCCAGTAATATCTCTTGTTTGCATTGTTAATTTTGTTGTTGTCTTCAATTTAAGCTTCCGCAAATTGATTTGGTAGTTGTTTGCACGATAATTAGGAATTATACTCCTTGTTATTTTTAAAGTACTATTCACCCCCCCTCTAGTACTTGTGCAGTAGCTTGTAGGGCATTACATTTGGTATCAGAGCCAGATACTTAGCTATGTCTGCCAACGACAACAAGACCGTGCGTCCACCTTCCGACTATGGCACCTTCAGGAACCGTGAAGGAGCATCTTCGGTGATGGAAGGACATTCCTCAACGAGGCCTCCATTCTTCAACGGTACCAACTACGGGTACTGGAAATGCCGGATGGAAACCTTCCTCCGGAGTGCATCTCTATGGAGGACCACGATGAAGGAATACGTCGAGCCCGCCGAAGAAGACTTTGAGAAATGGACAACCGCGGAGGTCACCGCGGAGGTAACCAATGCCAAGGCAATGAACGCCTTGCAATGCGCATTGGAGCCCGAGGACTTCAATAAGATATGCACATGTAAGAGTGCATATCAAATTTGGAACTCCCTCCTCATACTACATGAAGGGACGAGTAGGGTAAGAGACTCTAAACTCGTTGTTGTTAACAAGGATTACGAAATGTTTCATATGCAACAGGGCGAGAAGATGAAGGAGTATTACGCTCGCTTCGTCGGCATCATAAACAAGTTGGAGGCTCTCGGCAAAACCTACACCCAAAAGGAGAAGTGTTCAAAGCTTATCGAAGGACTTCCTTCTTCTTGGGAAAAGCGTACCTTCGCCATCGAGGAAGGTAATGACATGAACAAGTACACCGTAGTTCAACTAATGGGTACTTTAATGTCATACGAGGTACGCAAGGATAGCAAGCTAAAATTGCAGGAAAAGATGAAGTCCTACCTAAAGCAAGACGAGCCAAAGAAGAAGGCTATTGCTTTCAAGGCCGCTCCATCCACATCCACATCAACCGATGATGAAGACTCAGAAAACGAGTTGGACTTGGAGTTTATGGCACTCATGGCCAAGAAGTTCAATCGTTTCTTCCGAAAAGGTAACTATAAGAACAAACCTAAATTTGGTTCTTCTAACGCCTCCTCCTCTCCTTTGTGTTTCAAGTGCAATAAGCCAGGACACATGA
This sequence comes from Scilla litardierei, assembly GCA_030789695.1. Classification (NCBI taxonomy): domain Eukaryota; kingdom Viridiplantae; phylum Streptophyta; class Magnoliopsida; order Asparagales; family Asparagaceae; genus Scilla; species Scilla litardierei. The sequence goes on along the minus strand of CM061135.1, from coordinate 97,067,085 downwards.
AAGCGGAGTGTCCTCTCAACAAGCAAAAGGAGAAGTGGAAGGCGCCAAAGTACGACAAGTCCAAGAAGTATAAGAAAGGGAACAAAAAGGGACTTGTCGGAGCAACATTCACCGACTCCGAGGATTCCTCAAGCGGAGAGTTGGACGATGAGCAAGTGGAGTAAGCGCACATGTGCTTCATGGCAAGAGAGGAGCATGATCAAGGATCTTCCTCTTCCGATGATAGTGACGACGAAGGCGATGAGGTAACTATGGATGACCTTAGGAATGCTAATTCTCAATTATGGTCTAAGTATACTAAATTAGTAAATAGGTATACTAAAGTAAAATATGACCTAGCTAGCATTCAAACCTCGCCTAAGACTATCATCACCAACAACGACACCGTTGTTGAAGAGTTAAGAAATGAGATTGTTAATCTCAAATCTAAACTTGAACATGTTAGCATTGAAGATCCGGAGGATCACAAGATAGCGGATTTGACTTCTCAAAACTCGTCTTTGAGTATTGAGAATGAGAATCTTAAATCTCGTGTTTATGTGCTCACATCGCAAGTATCCAACTTGGATACTTCTATGCGTTCTCTCACTGAGAAATATGAGAACACATTAGGCCGAATTAATAAATTCAATAAGGGTAAGGACTATTTGGATAAAATTCTAAGTGACTTACTTTCGGCCAATCACCACATTGGCTTGGGGTATACGATGGGATATTCATCCAAATCGGCCACTACTTTTGTTAGGCCAACTTCCGGTGACTCAACGAGTGGTAGCAAACACTCTATTGGTAGTTCTTCTACCAATGGTGCTTCCACCTCGTCCACACCCTCTTTCGGAAAGAAACCCACTTTGGGTGGACCTCCAAAGAAGGGTCATGCTTATATGTACACCAATACTATGCCACGTAGGAACACACGTCCTACTCCACCAGCTCACACATATGATGATTTCTATGCTACACGTTCACGGGCACGTGCACACCATGTGAGACACCCTCACGCACGTGTTCCCTCTCATGCATATGTACACCCACAACATCATATGAATAATTATCCGCATGCACCATTCCATCATGTTCCTTATGCCTATCCACGACATGCATCACGTAGAAACCAACAACGCATGCATGCACCCAATAGGATGAGGGCTCCCAAGATTTTCACTATTTGGAGCCCAAAGGACACAAGCATGGATGAAAAACAAGTGTATATGAATGCTTATTTTTCGGATGTTGTGCATAGTAGAAATTATGTGGGGAAGTCTAAGTCCAATTGGACTTGGCTTCCAAAGGTCTAATCTTTTGGACCCAATGACCTTGGGTACCATGATATGAAAATTTCTATCTTTAGGTACTCATGGAAAAGAAAAATAAAAGGAGCAACAAATTTAAATTTAGCCCCAAGGGGAATTGGATACTCGATAGCGGGTGTTCAAAACACATGACGGGTGACGCTCAATTGCTCTCCAGAGTGGTTCCCATCGCAAATGGAAACCGCGTCGTATTTGGAGGCAACGAGAGCGGAACCATCATAGGTGTTGGTAAAGTGGGTAATCCTTCTAAACCCATTATATGTGATGTTTACCTTGTTAAAGGATTAAACCACAATCTTATTTCAATAAGCCAACTTTGTGACAAAGGTTACAAAGTTAACTTTGCGAAAGGAATGTGCCATATTTTAAGAAAAGATAATAATGAATTATTGTTTTCCGGCACACGCCATAAGGATATATATATCCTAGATCTTCCAAGATCACATGAACAATGTCTTATTGCCAACACAAGTGAACAACACTTATGGCATCGACGTTTTGGTCATGTGAACTTTGGACCACTTTTTAAGCTTTCCAAGTTAAATTCTATTAGAGGCTTCCCTAAGCCTGTCTTTCAAAAGAAAAGCTTTTGTGACTCGTGTCAACGAGGCAAGCTTCCAAAATCTTCATTTAAACCTAAGAAAAGCATCTCTTCTAAGCGGCCTCTAGAGCTATTACATCTAGATTTATTTGGGCCAACTAGAGTTGCTTCATTAGGTAATGCTAGATATGGACTTGTCATCGTTGATGACTTTTCTAGGTTTACTTGGGTATTTTCATTGTGTAATAAAAATGAAGCTTTTTGAAAACTTCACAATTTTTGTTAAGAAAGTACAAAATCTCTTAGGAACCACCATTGTCACTATTCGTAGTGATCATGGAGGTGAATTTGAGAATGAGTCTTTTGAGACATTTTGTGATGAAGTTGGTATTACACACACCTTCTCTTTCCCTCGTGCACCTCCTCAAAATGGTGTAGTTGAGAGAAAGAATAGGACGCTAGTGGAGTGTGCTCGCACTATGCTTGATGATAGCCAACTTGGCCATCGATTTTGGGCGGAAGCGGTACACACCGCTTGCTATGTGTTTAATAGAATACTTTTGAGGCCCGGCACTAAACAAACTTGTTATGAATTGTTGTTTGGTAGGTTGCCTCAAGTTAAACATTTTCGTGTTTTTGGTTCGAAATGTTTTATTAAGAACACGTATGGTAGTTTGGACAAATTCGATCCAAGATCCGATGAGGGGATTTTTGTTGGATATTCTTCGCGTAGCAAAGCCTACCGGATATTCAACAAACGAACCTCAACGATCGAGGAGTCGCTTCATGTGTCATTTAATGAAGGATTTGTTCCAACTAGAATTACTAATGATGATGACTCTATGGATGTCTTATGTGATTCAATTGGTAATTCTAACTCTAATGATTCTATTGATTCTATTGAGACTAACCCATCTAATGAAGTAGTTGAGAATGTTCCTAGTGACCAAGGTATTCCCAAACGGCTTCATACCGTTCGTGACCATCCTCATGAGCAAGTCATTGGCAATATCCATGATAGTGTCAAGACGAGATCGCAAGTGAACTACTTCGCTCATTGTGCCTTTGCCTCCTCGATAAAGCCAAAGAATGTTAATGAAGCATGCGAAGATAGCGCTTGGATCTTAGCCATGGAGGAGGAACTCATTCAATTCGAGAGGAATGAAGTTTGGGAGCTTGTTCCATTGCCATCGAAGAACCACACCGTCATAGGGACAAAGTGGATCTTCAAGAACAAAACCGACGAAAACCAATTCGTCGTCCAGAACAAAGCTCGGTTAGTTGCTCAAGGCTACCGTCAAGAGGAAGGTATTGATTTCGAAGAATCCTTCGCTCCGGTAGCTAGATTAGAATCAATTAGATTATTATTGTCTTTTGCATGCCATAAGGATTTTAAATTATTTCAAATGGATGTTAAAAGTGCATTTTTAAATGGAGATGTTGTTGAGGAAGTTTACGTTTCTCAACCTCCGGGTTTTATTAATGAAAAATTTCCAAATCATGTTTTTAAACTAAAGAAAGCACTTTACGGCTTGAGACAAGCTCCTCGAGCTTGGTATGATCGCCTAAAGAATTTTCTTTTGGATTTGAATTTTAAAATGGGAGAAGCCGATTCTACACTTTTTGTTAAGCATTCGAATAATGATATAATTTTAGTTCAAATTTATGTTGATGATATCATTTTCGGTGCTATTAACTTTGCTCTTTGTGAAGAGTTTTCTAATGTTATGAAGGAACAATTTGAGATGAGCCACATGGGTGAGCTCAAATATTTCTTAGGTCTCCAAATTCGCCAAATGGACGATGCAATCTTCATCCACCAAACAAAGTATACGGTGGAGTTGCTAAAGCGATTTGGAATGGAGAGTGCCTCCGGGAAAAAGACTCCAATGAGCACGACTACGCATCTTGATAAGGATACGGGTGGTAAGGATGTAGACATTCGTCTATATCGAGGTATGATAGGTAGTTTACTTTATCTTACCGCAAGTAGGCCCGATATTATGTTTGCCGTATGCGTATGTGCTCGTTATCAGTCTCAACGTAAGGAGTCTCACTTAGTAGCGGTAAAATGTATTTTCCGTTATCTAAGTTACACTTTAGATTTTGGATTACTTTATCCGAAATCTAGCACATATGAGTTAATCTCATATAGTGATGCCGATTATGCGGGATGCAAATCCGACAGGAAAAGTACTAGTGGCACTTGCCATTTTATAGGAAATTCCCTTGTCTCTTGGTTTTCCAAGAAGCAAAATTCCGTATCACTTTCAACCACCGAGGCGGAATACATTGCCGTCGGTGCCGCGTGTGCTCAAGTTCTTTGGATGAGACACACACTTAAAGACTTTGGTATAAATTGTGATACTTGCCCTATCATGGTGGACAACCAAAGTGCAATATGTCTTTCCAAGAACCCGGTACACCATTCCCGTTCGAAACACATAGATGTCCGACACCACTTTTTAGATGATCATGTTGCTAAAAAGGACATCATTTTAGTGTACGTTGAAACCCAAAAGCAAATCGCCGATATTTTCACGAAACCCCTAAAGGAGGACTCCTTTGTGTGGTTGCGTCGAGAATTGGGGATTATGGGTGAATCCGAGATATAGGATTCATGTTTCATTCAATAATCTTGCATGCTATTATATTTCGCAATATTTCATTCATGCTAGACTTATTGGATTTTTCGGGATTTTATGTGATATTTTGGATTTTTGCTCGAATTCATGTTTGAATGTCGTATTTGAGATTTTGATGTTTAATGGGGTAGTTTAGATGATTTTTGAGAGGATTGTGATGTATCGTCCAAGTGTTTTGAGGAGAGAACTTCATTATCAATTTTTGGACTCATCTAGTCGGTCTCCGTTCATCTACCAACCGACTAGATTCACATCTAGTCGGTCGGCTAATGAACTCAGACCGACTAGCTCTATCTCTCAACTTTTGAACTCCTTTAGTCGGTTTCAGTTCAATCACCAACCGACTAGATTCGTATCTAGTCGGTTAGTAAAAGAACTCAGACCGACTAACTCAAGCTATTTTGAGTTTCCTCTCCAGCTTAACTCTTTAGTCGGTTCATGTTCAGTGACCGACCGACTAGATTGAGATCTAGTCGGTCAGTAAATGAACACAGACCGACTAATTCTTCTCAGTTAACTTGGGTTCAGCCACTGTTTGCAACTAGTCGGTTCAAGCTCATTGACCGACCGACTAGATCGTGATCTAGTCGGTCAGTGCTTGAACTATGACTGACTAGTTGTGCCAGGGACTGTTTGGCCTTTTGAGCTCTCGACCGACTTAATCTCGATTTAGTCGCATCTTTCTCATTTTAGTCGATCAAATCTTCCCCTCTCTTAGCTCAAACCCCCCGACTCCCTCGTGACCCTTCGTCTTCCGGCCATTTTCCGACCATTCCCGCCGTCGCCGGCCGCCGATCTTCCACCTAGGGTAACCCCTCACACTCCCTCTCCTGTCTAGGGTTCATTTTTCAGCTCTAAGGTTAGGGTTTCAATTGTTTTTCGGCCTAGGGTTTGTTAGGGTTCCGGCCATCTAGGGTTTCTTAGATTTGATCTTTCTTGCATCATGTCGTGCCTCAATTATGGCTTGTACACGTATCCCGATCACTCCATCTAGCCCCTCTCCGATGACCGTAGAACCTAACCCTACAGACCCCGATCAACCTACGCGAACCCCTCCTAGACGTCGTGCTAAGACCACCCAACCCTCTTCGTCTTCGCCTCCTCTTAAGCGTAAGAGGACGGCGACTGCGAAACCCCGAGCCCGAACTCAGCCCAAGCCCAAGCAAGTTATTTTTTGTGCTCCCACTCCTCCCGGTGCTTCAGATTCCGACACCGAGTATATCCCCGAGCCTGAGACTCATAGGGAACCTACTCCTCCTACCCATCCCGAGTCTAGCTCCCGACCTTGCTCGTCTACCCGTAAGCCTAAGGGAAAGGCTCCGATGCCGGTTGGCGGTGTCGATATCTCGTTGTGTCGCGACGACCCTTTGTGTCTCGCGGCTTGCAACCGTATCGAACATTGCCCACTGCTTCTGGAGCATTTCGTCCAGTTTAACGACTTCATAGGGCTAGCAGATCTTCTTTCGTCCTCGGGTCTTCTCGATTACCTTCGATATGACCCGAAGGCGAATCCTCGCCCCTACCCTCGATTAGTCAAGCTATTCTATGCCAATAGGATCCGGGGTCAGTACGATGAGACCCACTCTGTTGAGACGACTGTTTTGGGGACTCCTATAGTCCTCACAGCAGAAATCTTAGGAGAGATTTTGGGTATCTCTTCGTCTGGCCTCCTCCCTTCAGACATTTCTGTTGATGATATTTCCTCCCTTGATCAGACCATCCTTTCTGAGATTTTTCATCAGATTCCTCCCGCCATGATTGGCGTGCCTTCTAAATCTTTCAAGCCTAATGCATGGGTCCTCAATCTGATTCTGAAGTCGTGCTTGCTTCCCAAGTACGGCTCCTCATCTCTACCGTCCCAGCCCTTCTTGAAGCTGATCTATGCCATATTCATGGGGAGCTCGATTAACTGGGCTCGCATTATACTCGATAAGATTGACTCTTTCGAGTGTATTTGCAAGTCCTCGAAATCGGCGCATATCCCATTTCCGTGCTTGTTGACCCTTGTTTTCCGTCACTTCCGTGTCACCTTGCCTCGTGACGATGAGCGTCCACTTGGTCCTCCCCTGAACGCGACGGCCGTCAAGAAATATCTTGATGTGCTTCGTCACGTTCAGAGGACGACACCTTCAGCGTCTGCCCCTGCCTCTGCCTCAGCTGCTCCCTCTGCCACCCTTGATGATGTCGTTCGGTTACTTCGTCGTCACGAGTCTCGTTTGGCTCGTACCGAGGAAGTAGTTTGCCGTATGGCTAGTCTGATGGGTATTCAGCTTCCTCCTCCTGTTTCTGAGGATGAGGAGATGGATGAGTTGGCCGAGGAGGACATTGAGGAGCTTTGTCGTGCTTCCACTCGTGCCCCCGAGGGCACTTCTGGTACTGCTGCTGGTGCTACCTCTTCTGGTGCTGCTGTTGCTGCTTCGTCTGCTGGTGCCCCCGAGAGCACACCTGTTGCCACCGCTCCTACGGTGGATACTCCGACTGGTGCTCCCGAGGCCACTACTATTGCTGCTCCAGAGATTGCCACTTCAGCTGTCGTTCCTGCTGATCCAGTTTTCACCACTTCTCCTGCAGAGCCTGCTGCTGCTGCAGATCCTGCCGGTTCCTCTTGAGCTTCTTTGAGGACTCTCCGATGCTCCTTAGATTATACATCTAGTGTGAGAGAGTGTGGTTAGGATAGAGTGGGGTTTTGGATTATTTTGATGTATTTTGATGTACTTTGATGATCTTTTTGTATGTATTTTGACACTCCGATATCTGTGATATGTTGATGTATTTTTGTGCCCCGATCGGTGGATCGATGTTTTGTATGACAGTGATGTTTATATTTGATGTACTCTGGTTCATATCTTATATATATATACATCGCAGTTGACATTTCATTCTATTGTGCACAATTTATAATTTTTTATGTCTCTGATGTTTGACTTCGTCGCTCGACGATATTAACTTGGTTTAATAGAAATTTCTTCTATGGAAACATAGAATTGTTTTCCATGCACTAAATTAACCAAGAATGTTGATATTGGAGAGTATATTCCATAACTCAATCCGTAAAAATGATTTGAGTTTTGATGATTTCGTTTCACGATTTTCGACTATGGTTTCATTGACACGCCTTGATTTTATTCGTATTTCTTTTGGTGTCACTTGAACCGTCGTCGTATTCTACGACTCCCATGCTTTTTTATTTTCCTCCCGCTCTTTTTGCTTATGCCAAAGGGGGAGGGATATAATAATAACGATGTGCTAAATGATAATTTAAAGCACTATTCCAAGAATCTAACTTGATATGTTAGATTCAGGGGGAGTTAAGATATATAAATGGATTTTCAAATCCGATATTTCAATAACCTACGTTTGGTATTTGATAATTCAATAATCGATTCTCATTTCATATACTTCACTCGTCTGCTTGATGCGTATTATTTTTGTTTAAATTGGAATTAACGTGTCATCAATGCAGGGGGAGTAAGTAAATTTCATTTGAATTATTATTTTTGATTATTATTTATGTTGGTTTGTCATCACCAAAAAGGGGGAGAATGTTGGATATTGGACTCCCCGGATTTGGTTTTGGATGATAAACAAACATAAATATATCGTGAACTAACACTTTGTGAGCGCAGTTATGGAGATCGTCGCCAAATTCCTATGAACATCCAAAGCGACATCTAGAGACTTCTCAAAGCACGTGATCGTATGCCTAAAGCTTCGTTAAAGCTTATGGACCATTTTAGAAGTCATGAAGATTCGATTGAATCTATTGAAGATGGTATCGTCAAGTTTTATTTATAGTCTTTAAGCTTCTTTCGTAGAATGTTAAGCCTTGAGTAGGTCTTACGGTTTAAATCTTCATAAAGCTCATATCTTAGCTCTAGGATCTTAGTAGAAGTCCATACAATCCTTCCCGAAGCTTCGCGCTTCGATTCGCGACTTCTTGTGCATGTTAGTTGGTTCAAGAAGAAGAACTGACCGACTAGATGGTGATCTAGTCGGTCAGCAAAGCTTCTTGGACCGACTAGTTCTTGTCAGTTAATTCTAAGCTCTTTACTATTTACAGTTAGTCGGTCTAAGTTGACTCACCGACCGACTAGTTTGTGAACTAGTCGGTCAGTGATGCTTCTGTGACCGACTAGTTGAGCTTTCCTTGTACATGCACATTTGAGCCTAAGCTACTGTTTATCATTAGTCGGTCTGTGTTCATTGATCGACCGGCTAGTTGATGAACTAGTCGGTCAACTTTCCTTCTTGGACAGACTAGTTTAGTTTTACTGTACATACCAATTTTTCACCTAACTTACTGTTTATCGTTAGTCGGTCTATGCTCATTTGGCGACCGACTAGTTGGTGAATTAGTCGGTCAACATTTGTTCTTGGACCGACTAAGTCTATTTCTGCTCAGACTTCAGTTTTATCTGTTAGTCGGTCTCAGTTGAGTAACCGACCGACTAGTTGTGAAACTAGTCGGTCAGCTACTCTTCTTAGACCGACTAGTTCCTTTTGTCTGTGCTTTGATCTTTTCTCTGTTCACTCATTAGTTGGTATACGTTAATTGACCGACCGACTAGTTGATGAACTAGTCGGTCGGTGGGTGTTCTTTGACCGACTAGTTGGGTTCAGAAAAGAGCCGTTGGAGCATTTAATGACTCGAATTTCCTTCTCTCTCTCCTCTATCCTATAAATAGTTGTTGGGCTGCATTCATTGCAGTCAAGGCTGATATTATTGCACGTTTAGAGATCAAGAGAAATCATTCCAAGCTCATTCAAAGCTCATTCATTCCACTCAATAATCTCTCCTCACTCTTACTTCCAAAGAGAGATTCATTGAGTGTGAAGCCTTCCAAGCCAAGTGCTTGATTCTAGGTCACCAACATCCACATAGCTCTCCATCGCTGATCTACATCTTAGAGCTATGGTTTGGTGCCACTTCTTCTTCCTCAAAATCATCCTTGCCCTAATTCGTAAGTATTACTCAAGGCATAGGTATTTTGTCGGTAAGAAGTTTTCTTATTTCATTTCAATTTCATATTGTAAGTTTCACTCTCGGTTGTGAGAGTGTGGTTGTGATCCCGGGTTATGGGAGTCGCAAGTTACATTTTGTATGATTTGACTTGTGGAGGTTTTTCACAAGTATTTCATAGTGGAAATCTTGAGTTAGGGTTTCTAACTCAAGTATCCGGAGGGGATCCGGGTGTTTGGGACGTAGGATCACCGGGAACAAGTCGGGGAGACTTGGGTGGATCCGAACCCAGTAATATCTCTTGTTTGCATTGTTAATTTTGTTGTTGTCTTCAATTTAAGCTTCCGCAAATTGATTTGGTAGTTGTTTGCATGATAATTAGGAATTATACTCCTTGTTATTTTTAAAGTACTATTCACCCCCCCTCTAGTACTTGTGCAGTAGCTTGTAGGGCATTACAACTGTTCTATCTTATATCTATCTAAGTCTAATTATATTTACTTTTTTATTCTATCTTTTCCTAGGGGAGTTTGTACTTGCTGGTATCCCTCCTGCTCCCAAGGGTGTTCGAAGTGTCATTGTTTGCCTTGAGATAGATGCCGACGGTATCTTGAATGCCTCTGCAGAGGAAAGTATGTGTGCAGAAAAATAAGATCACTATCACTAACGATAAGTGCCAGGTAGACCCAGGAGGAGATTGAAAGGATGTTCCTTGAGTCATAGAAGTATAAAGCAGAAGATGCAGCGAACAAGAGAACGGCAGAGATGGTGTGTTATGTTCATTGGAATGCATAAATGTTGTAGTATGTTGGAATTCAGACCTCAATATAATGTCATTTAATGTGATACATTTGCAGCCCATTACACAGACCTTAATACAATGTCATTTAATGTGATACATTTGCAGCCCATTACAAACTTGTGATTGGTGATATATACATTGATTCTTGCTTAAATAAAATTCCAACAATGAAATTTAATGGGAAAAATTAGTGAAAGTAATATACTAAGATTTACACAGCGCGCACAACTGGCAAACGGCGTGAACGTTGTGTGCGTTTAGAAATTTTGATCGAGGCCAACGATTATGCTCATCGCTCAGCACGTCAGTGGATCTTTATTTGGGAACAGCATCTGTGTAATACATACAATAAATACCCGAGGTACAAGATTATTCTGTATATTCACGAGAAATCGTCTGTTGACTTTTATTTAGTAGAAGTGCTACTTTTGTTTATACCAGCTTCCATTTACCCCTGGACACTAATTAATCATCCCAAGCGTGCACAACTTGCAACAGAAATGAAAGTTGTTCGCGCTAAGCAACGCTTCCTACAATTACCGAGTTTTGCTCGTCGCACACAACGGTGTTATTTAACAATCCGTTGTGTGCTCGGAGCTAAACTGTATACAATTACACAGTACACACCATTACTCATCGCGATCATATACGGAAGGTCATTCTCCTGCCAGTCTCGTCCTCGGTGACGGGGCCGTGTCAGCCGTCCAACAGGGTTCCCGGGTGTCGACCTGGAATCAAGGGGAGAAAGTAAACGCTCTCACTCGGCTTCTGTTGCAAAAATTCCCTTCATTAAATTCTGAAAAAATTACATATGACTCGCTCGCGAGCAGCAGTCTTACAAAAGTAACGATTCAGAAAATTTAGGAAGACGACGCACAGTCGGCTGTAAAGAGGTCCTTTATCGCTCTCGCCACCCTTTCCATCTTGGCGGTGGCCCGAGCTTTGAAAGCGTCGACCTCTTGCTCCTTCTCGAGAAGCTTGGCCTGAAGGTCAGCAACCTCCTTCCTCGATGCCTCAAGATCAGCTCGGAGTTGAGAACGCTCTCTACCCCACTGATCTTCCAACTGCTTCTTGGCGCTTGACAAGGCGGCGAGGCTGGATGTCGCCTCCGAGGCCGCCCAATCCGACTTGCCCTTGGTGGCCATTATCTTCCCCAAATCTTCCTTCGGCTTCTTCACCTGAGCTCTGAGCTCAGAAGCCTCGTTCTCGGCATCCGCCACCCGGCGCTGCCCCTCGATCAGTTCGCAGGCCCTGCGGCGCAGACCTGCCCCGAAAATGGTCACCTGCAGATGGCGACAATCAGCAAAACCAGAAGGGGAAGAAAAATTCGGAATGCACATTGGCAATGAACCTGAAGGCCACTGCGAACGAAGCAGTTGGCCATCGTCTCAAGGTCGACCCCATTCAGGAAATCGACATCCCTTGGCAGAGTGATATTCTCCGCCAAACGAGCCCCCGTCCCAAAGTCCAGGAAGGCCGACTCGGCCGTCCCCACGATGTACGGTGGCCGATAGGTCTCCCCGTGAATCTCCCCATGATGGCCAGACCCAATGCGGTTCGACTGCAGAAGGTGGCCGAACTCTGGAGATATGGGGCCGACGGAAGGGACCGGAGGAACAATGTCCTCGTATGGCCACTCGTCGTGTGGCGTGCTGGAGGACGATGCACCCCCAACTCGAGGATCATAAGGAGCCGCCTTCAAAGACCGCACAGCTTGACTTGAGGAGCATCCAGCCTCCCCCAACTCCAGCATGAGGTTCCCCGATTCCTCCTCTTCCTCCTCTTCCTCCTCTTCCTCCTCTTCCCTCTTCCTCTTACGGCCTTCTTCATTGGCCCGCTCCATCGCTGAAGTAACCTCTCTGTATGCTCCTCCCGCCATTTTTGTTTTTGGAAGAAATAATAATATGATGAGATTTCCTCGGAGCGCAAAAGCCATTGGCCTCACCTCCAATTTCTTTTATTACGTGAACGAATGGACAAGATGATCGACACGTGTTGGAATTTTGGCAAAAACAACGGTTGAGATAGGCGAAAGGTTTTGGCGGCCTTAATCCAAATTTGATGCTTCGAATGTCGTGCCCTATTAAAGGAAATTACCTATCAGTCATCCTCGATCCGCGTTATTAATCGAGAACGAATCACGGTGGCCAATGTTGAACCCGTGTACGGCACCCGAAAAGGCTAGGGGTAATTGCTCATCGCACAAAACGACTTAAACCCTATAATTGCTCTCCACACACGCCCACTCAAAACTCACAATTGCTCACAGCACACAACCATTTTTTTTCCCATCCACGTTTACATGTGAAAGGGTAAAATTATTATTCGTATCACCGTTGCATAATTGTTAAGAAATTCCATGTCACAACTAGTCCTTACATAAAGTTTGGTAATGATGCATGTCAGCAGGCAGAGTGTATGTCATGGCATATACATCTACTGTAGTAAAGGAAGTAACAACTATACTTATGAACATGTGAAAGCGTGCATGTGCAACAGGCAAGGTGTACAACAATGGATCGACACATGCAACAGGCAGAGTGTAATGCAAGACTGAGGTGCATTCAATCATTGAGATACAAAAAAAATCAATTCAAAGTGTCAAATAATACATCTTATGCATATAGTCCTCATCTAAGGGTGTTAGTGTTATGATTTGATGTATGATGAGAGACTTGTACTTTTGCCCTTCTTTTTTCGAGTGAGTTGTGAATATGAAGATGTTGGTGTATGTATAAGATGTATCAATGTATCATTAAAATGGAATATTGTGTTATTTTCTCAATCTTTTTATCTGTGATGGAGTTTTACTTGTACTTCCCTGCAAGTGCGAACTACCTGCAGTGTTCTTTCTGCTCTCTTCTTTTATTTCTTACTACGTAAAAACACTCGTCTTTTCGGGAATACATGATAAGGGTTCGTACTTATCGGATATCCCGGGGACCGGGTCGCATTGAATGAAGGCCAGTCGAACGAATTCTCCCGCCCATGGGGAGTGGTATTCGAAGTGCCGCCTCGGTGAGACTTTGACACGTGTCCCCTATTGACGGCTTGGATTCGAAGGGACCTTCCGTATAAAGCCTTTCTCCTTTTAAATTCTGCTTTACACATTGCTCGTTACCCTGATTTTCATCTTTTTGCTCAGATGGCGGGTCGGGATTTCAGTGAAGACGTTCCTAACGTTCCTCACCATCCGCCCTTGGGCACGGCCGAACCTTCGCCCTTCGTGGCGAATCAGATTGATTCGCCCTCCGGTCTCGACCTCGGAGAGCGGGACGTGGTGGCCGTCGAGCAAGGTTCCCGTGTGTTAACCGAGAATGAGGAGAAGAAGAGACGCTCTCACTCGTGGTCTGAAGGTCCCGAGAGGAAGAAGAAGAGGATTGAGAGTAGTCCAGCTGTCCTTCTGAGTGACCGCTCTTTCAGGGAGAAACTGGCAGACTCTCTGGTCTGGCATATCCAGCATGTCGGACCCTTTTTTCTTCAACGACTGTTTTGTTGATGGTGACATTCATCCCTGCGGTCTTGCAGGTTTACCCGGTTGCTGTAGATGGTCTTGAGGCGGCCTTGGCGCAGGAGCGCCTGAGGGCTGAGGCGGCTGAGCAATCAGCCAAGGAGGCCCACCAGTTCAAACTGAGAGTTGCAGAGCTCACCTCAGAGGTGGGATGTTTGACGGAGGCTCTGGCTGTCGCCAAGAGTTCGGCCAAGTATGCTGAGGATGCACTGTCCCTCGCCCGGGAGGAGCATAGAAAGGCGAAAGGCGCTCTTTGGGCCGATATAGGTGACCAGCGGGAAGTGGCCCATGGTCGGATCGTAGCTGAGGTCCAGAGGGACTATGGGGATGTCCTGGCTCCAAAGATCGTGGAGTCTATCCGTGAGGGATTCCGGGCGTTCTCGGCCATTTTTGGTGCTCAGATCGAGAGGTCCTTCCGGGATGGTTTGGCAGCGTTCGAGGCGCGGGGCCGAAGAATGCTTCCCCGACCTCCGGTTGTCCCTGGTCACCCTACTGGTTCGGGAGAAGACGAATCGCCTGGGGACGCCTCTTCGCAAGCTCCTGCATCATAGGTCGATCGAACCCTTTTTTGTTTCTCCTTTTTGTTCGTTGTACTTGGAGTTATTTTTGATCAATGGAAACAATTTCTCGAATGATTTCTTGACAATTGGCATGACCTGCTGTAACAGATAAATTATAAGATATGAGATCGACAGCAGCATATAGATTTCTCGAATGATAGGCATCATCCTGATACTCTCATAATTAAAACTTTGGGTATTAAGTTTTAGTTTGTACCCGCAGACCTAGGAATTCAAAGCCACACTAGCTGCATTTTGAACTAAAATACCAGATAAATCATTTTTCATAGATACAGCTTTCAAGAGATTCAGTTTTCAGCACATTTAATGATGGGCTTCATTACATAAATGCTTTTCATACCACTGCCACTTTTTCTTTGGTGATGAGCTTGATGACTGAGCCCACAGGCATGGCCAAAAGGCTGAAGAGGAAATTGACAAAATCTTTGCCCGCTTCCGCGAACAACACTCTCTTCATCCCCTTGTATATGAAAAGCTTCAACCTCGTTTGGGTGGCCATCTTCACTGCTGCAGCAAACCGGTGATGGTTTGTTTAAGCTATGGTCTCTGGTTGTTTGGGAAGGGTTTGCTTGATATGGTCAGAGTAATATTTGAGCAAGGTTACTTCTTTCTCATGCATTTCACAGCACTCGAAGTGTTGTGGTTGAATATAATTTGTGGGTATGGAAGCCATTTATAGACGAATTGGACTGCCCTTGGATGAGGATGAGCCTACAGTCGAGTGTAGCATTACTCCTTCCTCATGACTGATAACCATCACTCGAAGTGTAGAGGTTGAAGAGGGCTTGTGCGTAGGGAAGCCATTTTATAGACGAATTAGACTGCCCTTGGATGAGGATGAGTCTACAGAAGAGACCCCGTGAGTCTATAGAAGAGACCCCGTGAGTCTACAAAGTAGTGATCGTGAATGTACATAAGATTTTATTCATCACGCACATCTTCCAAAATTATTTGCTCTCCGCGCAAAACGGCCATATTCTTGTCGGTTGTGCGCGTTGAGCTATTTTGTTTGCTCAACGCGCACCACCACGGTCATACATTATTGGGAACAACACTGGCTGCTATCAATCTGCTGTAGATTCACAGGCATTCTTCTGTATAATCACAAGCGATTTGCTGTAGACTCATTGGGTTTCTTGTGTTACCTCCCAGTAACTCTACTGTAGTCTCATCCTCATCCAATGGCATCCAAAGTCGTCTATAAATGGCTTCCCTTCCCACAAGCCCTCGTCAACCACTACACTTCTTGATGATATTATTCTATCTTATTGTATCTGATTCTAGTTATATGATATTTTCTCTACGACATTCTATTTTTTCCTTCATCACTGATGCGTCCTCAACACTCAAAGATGGACAATATACTAGCGTCTAGTGACGTGATGCAGAAATTGAATAATCACATATATATTGATTCGAAGATGTTCTTTGCTCCTTCATATGTTCTGTTTGTCATCATTGAAGCTATCACCTTCCATGCACACCCGTTTCTTCACTGCTTGTATATGCTCTTTGATACTTCGGTGCAGACATCACTGCTTGATGATAATAAATGTTCTATCTTATTCTAAGTCTACCCGTACAATATTTTTACTTAATTATGCTTTGTTATGTGTTCATCACTGATTCTTCTTCAACGCAGACAGGGGGACGGATGGCCAAGATACAAAGAAGCAAGTGACGCTAATGCAGCTGATGGAGCAGCTCATAAATGGCAACAAACTTTAAATTTTTTTCATGGTGGGAATCCCTGTATCACTAGTATAGTCTAGTGCTTTAATTGCTTAGTCGGGCAAAAACTGTGATGTTGCAAAATGTTTAGATGTAGTTTCTACTTTGTTGTGTTATGTACATTTGAATGCATAAATGTTGTAGCATGTTGGAATACAGATCTTAATACAATGTCATTAAATTTGGTGAAATTGTATCACATTACAAAATTGCATGATGCTAACTTGAAGTACCCACAATTACTCAGCTCGCACCAACGGCAACAGCATTGAACGTTGTGCGAGCTGAGCACAACTGTCTACGATTACCAACATTTACTCAACGAGCATAACCGTCAAAGTTATTAACCGTTGTGCGCATGGGGCTTAACTGTTTACAATTACCCATATTACTCAGCGCGCACATCCGTAACATTATTGAACGTTATGTGCGCTTATTAGGAAGCCTGTAAAATTACCAAGTTTTGCTCAGCGCGCACAACTGGTAAAAGTTGTAAACGTTATGCGCGCAGAGCTAAACTATATACAATTACCCACCATTACTCATCGCAGACAGCTACATGCCTCATTCTCTTGAATCTTCATTCTCTTTAGCTCTTCTGCTTCTGCTTCTTACTCCTTAATCCCATTAATTTTCTTGACAATTGTCAGGTTCTGCAGCAACAGAGAAATTATAAGATATGAGATCCGCAGCATCGGATATAGGTCTCGAATGATAGGCATCATCCTCATAGGCTTATAGCCAAGACTTAGTGTTTTAATGTTCAATTTGGACCCCCAGCCCAATTAATTCAACTCCACGATGGCTACATTTTGGACTAAAAATATAGGAGGCTACCGTTTTCAGATGACCAATTTTAAAGAGAACCAGTTTACTTACAACCCATTTACACTGATATGTCCGTGACAGATGCATGTAGTATATTTCTTCCAAGCTGATACAAAATTGTTACCTATATGATATAAAAATGTCGGCCTTCATATCACAGCCTTGTTAAGTCATCGGGCGAAGATTTTTCCTACAGATATTATGGAGCAATGATGTTACAATAATTTATACTAGTATATAAAATAGTAACCAGCTGTGCTCATATATACATTATTTCTACCAGCTGTGCTCATACGACAAGTTCTCATGTCATGCCCCTTTTCTACACAAACACTGCATGTCCTTGTTCTTGTTTGACTTTGTTCTTGTGAGACTTGTATTCCAGACGGAATCCTTGACGCCACTCGTGGTCGGCCTTTAGTTCTAGCTTTTGCAAGATCATGCATAATGACATCAGTTACTCCCACTTCTTGTTTGATAGGTGCACTGGACCCCACCTGTGATCTTGGCTCTTCAGAAGCAGTTTGCGCTTTATTAGTCATATTATGCTGGTCCAAAAAACTGTTTGTCCACCCAAAGACGACATCAAACAGAAGGGGATCTCTTGTTACCGCCTCCACGACTTTATCGAATGATGAACGAAGTCTCCAGGCTTGAAGTGGAGTAATTTGAGTTAGACGCACTCCGTGTACTGTGCTAGTCGACGAGGCCCCAAGACTCATGATGCTATGTCTTGCATTTAGAGTCCACCTGGGTAAAATATATCTCTCAGGGATGGCTTGCATATCATACTTTTGCTTCATCATATATAAAATTTGCATGCATAGCAAACCTTCAGTCATAGCCCTTGCACACGTACACCTGAACATTCCCTTAGATATATTGCATTGAACATTATGCACGTAGCTCTTTCCATCAATCCGCATAGTTACTCTATACGTGCTTGTATCCCCATCCGTGCTCACCCTTTCGTGCCGATAGTATAAAGTATTTTTGAAACGATTTTGAAAAATGGAAAATATGTTTCTAGTATATACCTTTGCGGCATGAACCTCTAACTCATGCATGCCGCTAAATTCTGGTTTGTTCCGCATACAAAAAGTATCTTCTCTCTCCTCTTTGTCTCGCTGAAATTTTACAGCTTTATCATATTGATCAATGAACTCTTATAATGGAGTCATACAGTTTACGTATCCATCAAAATACTCGTTCATGCTTTCACTCCTTTGGCTGGACGCCATGCCTACACACAAAACAAGAAATGAATACCATGTACTGAGTTTATTTTGATCATATATTTTTACACCAATCTCTATCGTATTAACATTCATAACCGCAAATAAAGTATCCAGTAGGTACGCCTTAATCCAATGCTGTGCTTTCTCATGCATCGTATGCAACCACTTCCAGGCTTTCATTTCATTTTTTTTGTTTTTCTGTCAATGGCTCCTGAAATTCCTTTGGTACTTCTCCATTAAGATGCACCAACAATTCTCAGCTTCTTCAACATTTTGACTGTTCTTACACCAGTTTGCATAGTCTTCTTCAAATTCAGGGTTATAAGAAGACCGCAATGAACGTAGATCCTCATCTTCGTGCAGACTGATATGCCATATGCAATACCTGTGTTTTGTATTTGGAAAAACTCTTTTGATTGTATTGCATATTACCGGGTCTTGATCGGTGATGATAGCTCCTGGTGCTTTATCCCACATACATGTTAACCACTGTCCGAATAACCACACAAAGGATTCTTCCTTCTCATCAGCAAGAAGAGCACATCCAAATAAAATAGACTGTTTATGATGATTGACACCTGTAAAAGGTGCAAAAGGCAACATGAATCTATTTGTCTTATAAGTGACATCAAATACAACAACATCTCCAAACTGGTTGTATGATGTCCTCGCCCTTCCATCAGCCCAAAATATACTCATACATACATTCTCTTCATCATGCTCAATAGCATAATAGAACTGAGAGTCTGTAGCTTGCCTTTTAATAAATTGTTCTATTACTCTAATGCATTCCTTCCCAATGTTGTTCTTTCTTTCTACTCTCCCATGATCAATGCATTGTTGCGTAGTAATATTGACATTACTACTACTCGTGGCATTTAGAATCCTTGCAATCTTTGCAGGTCCTACTCCACAGCCATGCATTTGATCAACTAAATTCCTTCATGTTCCGTCCATCTGTGATCTTTTATGTGACCGTAGCATCTGGATCTTCGCTGGGCTTTTTATCAACTCATGATTATGATCATCATTAAAGGAGTTTATGCGCCATACTCCTCCGGTGATTTTATGAACTGTCATTCGAGCCATACAGCCTTCTCTCTCGTTTTTCCTTCGATTAACGTCCCTCCCTATCTCCCTCTTATCTTTTAAGCTTTTATACCCTTCTTTGTTGCACGTATACTTCCTCCTCGTGGTATTGCCATCTTTTCCCTTTCCCGTAGATCCCTTTCGGGTTGCAAAACCTTTCATTGCTGCATATGTATTATAAAATTGATACGCATCTTCTTCTGTTTGAAATGTCATTCCAACATGTGGGCTGCCTTTTTCATTATCACTATGCCTATCCTCTTGATATACGCTGTTTGCACTGTCATTTTCAGCTTCAATCTCATTTGGCATCTCCTGATCATGCACATAGGGTTCACTCTCTTTGATTTTCATTTTCTACATTAGAAACAAGTAAAAATATCAGTAATATTGACGCAACATGACTGTTATACATGTCTATCCAAGTATCAGTAGATCATCATCAGCATGTTAGTTGAAACCACACTACTATTACTAATCATGTTAAAACCTTGCGTATTATATCTATTCTTTTTCAATCTGATCTAATTGTTACCATCATATTTGATGACCGGATCAAATCCATCAAAAAATCAAACATATCAACCGTTTTGCGCGGTGGGCAATATTATGTACGCCATTCGCTCTATGTTGTTGTGCTATACGAGCTGCTTTGGCAAGTTTTGATGGACATCTCATATTGCTCAACGCGCACAACGGGTGAGATGTTTGAAGGGTTGTGCGCGGAGAGTAATTTCCATCGCAACACTTCGCTAGTTTGGAAATTACTCACCGCGCAAAACGGTACAAAAATTTAGCCCATTGTGCGCGGAGAGGAATTTCAAGCACTAATCGTCCAAAGGTTGGAAATTACTCCCCGCGTAAAACCCTTCAAAAATTTATCCCGTTGTGCGCGTTGAGCAATATGAGATGTCCAACAAATTAGGGATGACGATCCTTACCTCGATGGAGGAGAGTAACAGGGGAATCAACGAGAGTGTGATGGCCTGGATTTGGGGGCGATCTTAGGCATGGGCTGTTGAAATCGAAGACCTTGTGCAAAACTGGGGATCTACTCTAGCTTTTACGTTTTGCGCGGGAGTGAGAAAAAGAATTGGTGGAGATTGCTCCAGCTTCTGCGTTTTGCGCAGGAGTGAGCAAAAGAATTGGTGGCGATTGTATTTTAGTACAAAAGGGCTTAAAGGTAATTTAGTACAGAGGCGCGTTGAAAAGAGCTTAAAGGGCGTTTTGGTAATTGCACCAAAAGGTCAGATATTACCATGATCGCTGATCGGATCGGACAGTCAGGAGGGGTCGAGCGCAGGAATCCCATCTGAGCACGAGCTCAGGTGCATTTTACCCTATATATATATATATAGGAATATGGATGTGTCCTGACAGCACATGAAAATTTCCTAAAATATTTCATTTGTCAATGTGTTCTACAGCTTGTTGACTAACTCCCCACCAATTTTCTAGTGAATCTAATACTTTTTGAGCCTCCATTTACGCATTTTAAAAAGACCGTCCAAGTTCTGAAATTGTCAGCGCAATCTTTTTGAAATGCATGGATGTAGACTCAAAAAGTGTTGGATTCACTTAAAATTGTTGGGGATGTAGCCAACAAGTTGTAGAACACATTGGAAAAAAAAAATTTAAAACTGTTTTGCCCCCCCCCAAATTGTTGTTAGAACATGAAAACCGAATCTGACAACACAGACCCATATTCCTCTTATTTAGAAATGTTTATTTTTATATGTGTGTATGTATATGGATTAGGCCCCTACTAAAAATATATATTTGTGTTGGAACCGCATCAAACTAAAGGTCGGGTTTTGTCGTCGTCATTGGATATTAAATAAACCAAGAATTTCATCTATTGATACTGTTTCGGGGTGTTTCTCACCACGGGTTGATAGTCTGGAGGTCAAGATGTCGTCGCTGTCACGTGAGACAGAGACGACCTTCGGGGTCGATTTGCGACACGTTCACTCAAGCAGGAAGGCGCGGATCCGTGCTTCGGTGCATCGAGGGGTATCCTCGACAGGACGATGACCTCCAGGATCGGTCGGACGAACGGGCTCTGGCACGAGGGCGTTCAGATCCGAGCGATGGGTCGCCGAAGGGAAGCTTCGACGGTGGTGACGTCTCCTTCGATCTGCAAGATGAAGAACTCGTCAGGGGGGTCGGATTCCGACCAATTTCCCTCCGATGCCAAAGTCAGATCTGGTCTAAAGGTTGCTCGGTGGGATCGAGCTTGGTTTACGGAGAGACTAAGCATCGATCCTTGAGCCGAGCTATGGAGTAGAAATATGTAAGGTTGAAGAAGGTGTGGAGAAGTTGTATTGTCATACCTCCGTTGTGGATCTCGGATATCATCCCCCTTGAGATGATGCCTCCTCTCCACCTATAGGCGAGTCATCCCCCTGTTGTAATGGACCATGATGAGACCTTATGGTCGTCATTCATGGGGACGTGCAAATGGGGAAATGTTAACCCCCACTAATTACGCCCGTTTGATGAGGGGATCAATGCCAACATGGTGGGCCATGATTGACGAGTTCTCCTTAATTTGGGGAGTGATTTCCTCCATTACGGAAAGTGAGCAGTCTTTTAGGCCTTCGTATTAGGTGGAGAAGCACGGCCCGCCCGTGAATTCCTTGGGCCAAAGCCCAAGGCCACAGCAGATTGGTTGACTAGTCGTGGTTGACTAGGCTCGTCTGGGCCCGGTCAAACTGGTTGTATTAATTGCCACCATCTTCCGAGCTCTACCATTGTTGAAGTTGAGGTCGGGCGATGTAGTATAAGGAGGGAGAAGTGGTTCCTTTTGTAAAATTGGTCCGTCTTGCGGAATCGACTAGTGACAATAACTTGTCGATCTGGGATTCGTTCGATGGCGAGGGGAGTTGTCCCTCGACTTACGACTGTCAAATGAGTGGGTTGGCCAGCTGGAGGAGTTTCCCCACGTCTTACGACCGATCTTGTTCGTTCGGTGGCAAGGGGAGTTGCCCCTCGACTTACAACTGACGAAGGAGTGGGTCGGCCAGCTGGGGGAGTTACCCTAGCCTTATGACCGATCTTGTTCGTTCGGTTGCAAGAGGAGTGGCCCCTCAATTCACGACCGAAGAAAGAGTGGGTCAGCCAGTTAGGGGATTTGCCCTAGCCTTATGACCGATCTCTTCATTTGGTGGCAAGGGGCGTGGTCCCTCAGCCTACGGCCGACGAATGAGTGGGTCGACCAGCTGGGGGTATTGCCCCAGCCTTACGGTCGATGTGGTCAGTCTGCTGGGGGAGTTACCCCTGCCTTACGATCGATGGGTCGATTAGCCTGCTGGGGGAGCTACCCCCAGTCTTACAATCGATCGAGTGATCAGCCTGCTGGGGGAGTTGCCCCCAGCCTTATAGTCGATGTGGTCGGTCTGCTGGGAGAGTTGCCATCAGCCTTACGATCGACAGGTCGATTGGCCTGCTAGGGGAGCTACCCCTAGTCTTAAAGTCGATCGAGTGATCGGTCTGCTGGGGGAGTTGACCCCAGCCTTACGGTCGATGTGGCCGGTCTGCTTGGGGAGCTGCCCCAGCCTTACATCGATCTATTCATTCGGTGGCAAGGAGAGTGACCCCTCGACTTACGGCCGACGAAGGAGTGGGTCGACCAGCTGGGAGAGTTGCCCCTAGCCTTACGGTCGATGTGGTCGGTTTGCTGGGGGAGTGGCCTCCAGCCTTACGATCGACGGATCGATTAGCCTACTGGGGGAGCTACCCACAGGCTTACAGTCGATCGAGTGATCAGCCTGCTGGGGGAGTTGTCCCCAGCCTTACAGTTGATGTGGTCGCTATGCTGGGGGAGTTGTCCCCAGCCTTATGATCGACGGATCGATTGGATTGCTGGGGGAGCTACCCCCAGTCTTACAGTCGATCGAGTGATCGGCCTGCTGGGGGAGTTGCCCCCAGCCTTACATTTGATATGGTCAGTCTGCTGGGGGAGTTTCCCCAAGCCATACGATCAACGAGTCGATTGGCCTGCTGGAGGAGCTACCCCCCAGTCTTACAGTCGATCGAGTGATCGGCCTGCTGGGGGAGCTGCCCCCAGCCTTATGGTCAATCTGCTCGTTCGATGGCAAGGGGAGTTGCCCCTCGACTTGCGACTGACGAAGGAGTGGGTCGGCCAGCTGGGAGAGTGGCCCCTAGTCTTACGATCGATCTGTTCGTTCGGTTGTTTGGGAAATTGCCCTTCGACTTACGACCGACAAAGGAGTGTGTTGGCCAGCTGGAAGAGTGGCCCCAGCCTTTCGACCGATCTGTTTATTTGGTTGCGAGGGGAGTTTCCCCTCGACTTACGGCCGATGAAGGAGTGATCGGCCTGCTGGGGGAGTTGCCACAAGCCTTATGGTCGATCTATTCGTTCGGTGGAAAGGAGGTGTCCCCTCAACTTACGGTCAACGAAGGGGTGATCGACCTGCTGGGAGAGTTGCCCCCAGCCTTACGATCGATCTGTTTGTTTGGTGGCAAGGGCGTGGCCCCTCGACTTACGACCGATGAAGGGGTGACCGGCCTGCTGGGGGAGTTGCCCCCAGCCTTACAGTTGATCTGTTCGTTCGGTGGCAAGGGCATAGCCCCTCGAATTACAGCCAACGAAGGGGTGATCAGCCTGCTGGGGGAGTTGCCCCTAGCCTTACGGTCGATCTGTTCATTCGGTGGCAAGGGGGTGGCTCCTCGACTTACGAACGACGAAGGGGTGGGTCAGCCTACTGGGGGAGTGGCCCCCGGCCTTACGACCGATGCCAGCCCTTGTTTGGATCCTAGTTTTAGCTCAAGCTCCAGTCTGGTCAGTGAAGGTTCTGCACCACTGCCTGACTTTCTATACCGTTGGGGGAGCTTGGAAGGCGGAGGCAGTATTGGTTCTCCCATGTGCGCTATCTTCGCCTCCTCTGTGGCTCGGGTTTTCCCAGAAAGGTGGGAAACTCAGGTCGTTAAAAATTCAATTGTGTTGGCGCAAGTCGGGTGACCTTCAGGATTGCCCACGGGCTCGGACTGGGGTAGGTCTGCTAGCTTGGTTGGTTTGGATAGGGGTGAGCTCGGTTTGGTCAGCAGCTCCGCTGAGGTAGGGAGAACTTTGTAAGCTCAACAAGGTGGCTCGGATGCTTGGCATGGATGCTTGGCAAGGTGGTCGGACTCGTCTAGTCAGCCTTCTAGGTCAGTCGGCCTGGTCTGGTCGGCCTCCTCCTAGATGGTCGGCCTTCTCACCGGGGGAGCTTCGAGCTCGGTGCTGTCAGCATGAAGCTCGGCAAGTCCCATAGGGGCTTGGAAGCTCGAAAAGGGCTTTAAGCTCAGGTCGCTCGGTGTGGAGGCTTGGTTGCTCGGACGGGCCTGGTAAGTGCCGACAAGGTGCACGATGATGGCGGTGATATCCAGTGACCAGAACGAGCCGTAGAACCCGAAGCCCAAGCGCTTCGTCTTCAGGGGTTGTGCAGCCCGAGCGGACGCAAGCTATGCAGAGGGTGGTGGCGACCGCGATGCTGAGCCGCATTGCCCCATTCATGATTTGGGAATGGGAAGAACCGCCAGAGGGGCTTTTATGTGCATCGTTTAGCTTGTAGAGTTCCTCTTTGTGCAACTCCTTTGGCGTTTGACCGTGGGGTCAGGTTTAGTCGAAGAGCTGAACCATCCTCATCTGAAGTGAAAAACCATCTTTGATGCCACTCGGAGCTCAGCCAATAGAGTCGACTGAACTTCTAAAGAATCAACTCCAGCACAAGCTTTCTGCCTGTCCCGGGCGAGCACGTCAGGAAGAGGTCCGAGCCTCGGCAGCTCATCCTGATGGGAGTCCGAACCGCAAAGCTTCTGCCGACCTCTTGAACCCGTGTCACTTCGATCGGTCTTCACCATAGATCAGTCTGTGCTTGTCAGCTAGTGAATTCGGCAACTTCCCAGGCATGATCAGCATTAGCTTCTTGCTGAACTGTCCTCGTCGCTTCGTTGAGATGTCGCTGCTTCCGATCATATGAAGTAGGATGATGATGTGTGACTAGGTAGGAAAGTCATAAACCTCATCTGGGGCGGAGGAAGTCGATCCAGTGGTCTAGGTAGGGAGCACCAGCTCGGCAGTCTAGTAGGTGTGCATCCAAGCTTAAGGCTGGGCATCCGAGCCTCGCAGCATGGACGAAGAGAAGGATTCAAGCTCTGGCATGTTTGGTAGGAGTGGATCCATGCTTCGACAGCACGGTCAGGGAGAGATCCAAGCTCAGTGAGGAAGGCTTCATCCGACCAACTCGATTTGGTACCATTTGGAACTTGACCGACACCACGGAGTCTAGGATCTTCGGCAAGCTGATGATGAGTTGGTACCTCGAGGAGGACAGGGATTCGGGAGGAAGTCAGGAGTAGATCTACTTCCTCGACAGCAAAGGCAGCTCGGTGTTGTAGGGTTGGCAGACCCCTAACCTTGGTGAGTCTGGCAAGACATTCGTTGGGAAATTCTAACAAGAACCTGGTATGCCAGGTGACTCAACCCATCATCGCCACAAAATCTATCTAGATTTCGATTTCCGCCACCCCTCCAAGCGTCTCGCATAGCGACGGGACCATGGCTGCAGTTGTAAACGGTGGGCCCCATGACCAGCAACCATTGCCATATGGGACTGGCTAGCTCCAACATGCCAATGTCTCCCACTGTGATGAAGTAACATTGTCCTTCGATGCCATGATCTTTAGCAAATTGTTCGGCACCATCGAACCCGAGATACGAAGGGCAAAACCCCTCGGATCTTGCCTCCGATCATCGGGATCTGGTCGATCCGTGAGTTGATGGTGTCTTGCTGAGGCAAGATTAGGAGTACGACAATGTTGACAAGCAGTTGGATGGCAATGACGGTAGATCATAGACCACAGAGAGCTCCTGTTGCTTGTGGTTGAGGCAGTGAGCAAGGAGGTGAGGACTCGAGGTAGTCGCTGTTTCACCCGTCCAAGTTGAGCACGTAGCTTGGTGGATCGTCCCCATGGGCGGTCCAAGTTGAGGACTCGAGGTAGTCGCTGTTTCACCCGCCCATTCTTGAGATCTACGTTTGGCACCCCACCTTGACTTCTGGAGATTCGTGACCCTTGGATCGGATCTAGGCCGACGAGGATCAGATTGGAGAAAGGGGTTTCACCATCGACGGTGGAGACGCAGGCGGTTGGATCGTCAGTTCCCCTCTTGAGGGGGGAGGGGGCATGAGGTGGCGAGGGTGCCGCCGTCCGAAGTGGCATGGATGGAGGTGACGGCCACCTTGACCATAGGTGAAGAGCATGACAGTTGATGCGGTAGCACCAGTGGCTTTGGCGGGGCCAACGACGTCGTTGCGATCATTGAAATTGTAAATGTCGGCGACGGCTTCTCTCGCTGTTCAGCTTCTTGAGCGTCATGAACAGTGGGTTCATGCTAGGGGTCAAGGAGGAAGGAGATCTCGGTGTAGACGTCGACAAACGGGATCCACATTTATCCTTGTAGCCCCCACCGAGAACCGGTCGGCTGCATGAGAGTAAAGCTCGTCGTCGAATGAGAAGATGAGGCCTAAAGTAAGGGTCAATTTCCCCCACCGAATGAAAGGGTGAGGTGATGAGGCCCTTTCAAATGTCTGTTTGGGAGAAAATGTTTATGTAGAAACGGCTGTATATGCCCCAGCTGAACAAAAGGCAAAGGCAAAGGTGATGAGGTCGATGGATCTGGTGGTAGCTGCTCCGCCTTGATCTCTGTGCCTCTCTTGGAAAACATGAACAGAAAGATCTGATCCTTGTTTGTAAAGAGATGTCTTGATTTAATGGAACGAGCTAGGGTCGGCGTGGTTGATGACGTGGGTGTTGTCTCGTTTCCACAGACGGCGCCAGATGTTTTGGGGTATTTTCTCACCACAGGTTGATAGTCTGGAGGTCAAGATGGCGTCGCTGTCACGTGAGATGGAGACGACCTTCGAGGTCGATCAGTGGCGCGTTCTGACGTGCGTTTATATTTTAAATATTCACGCACGTCTTCTTCGTGATTTTCCGCCTTTTTCAGTTGTTTCATATCCGTTCTTTTGTGTTTTTGTATCTTTTCAATTTCTCCATGTTTTTGTGTAAATGCAGGAGATTTCCAGCATTGGAGAAATACAAAGAAGATATCATGAGTCCCAGAGCAACGGGAGGAGCCATGCGCGATCCAGAGGGCCAAACGTCGAAGATACCCATATTTCAGCCCCCAACCGATCGGTTGGACAAAGCCAACCGATCGGTTGGTGCACGCGTATCCGACCCAGACAGGAGCTGAAGAGAAGAGCAGTTCACCCGATTGGTTCTCTGATCAGGTGAGATCGACAGAGCTCTCTATTTTTTTGGGCTTAATTCCAAACGATCGGTTGAAAACTCAACTGATCGGTTCATCTGAAGCTGAAATTCCCAAGTGACGACCCGGTGACGCCAACCACTGGGACCAAGAGACCGATTGAAGCTTCTGAAGCCGTTAGCGAAAACGACAAGCAGCTCACCCGATCGGTTGATGCTTCAACCGATCGGGTGGCCGCGATTTCTATATATAGTTGACCTAAGTTTTCTGAAACGGGATCCCCTTTTGTATTTACTGTTTTTGGGACTTGTGACGGCTGGAATTTTCTTCTGTTTTGTAAGTGTTCTAATTACTTTGAAACTTTAATATTATCTTAATACAATTGCTAGAAACTGTTTTCTATTGCCTGATCATGATTTCTACTGTTGAATTTCGTTTAGATTATGATTTTGCCATGAAGTTTGAGTAGTTCCCAAATATGGGATTTTGGTGGAAACCCCTTCGTGGGTTCTCCCTAGAACGATCATAGGATTAGGATTTCGATATGGTTTAGGAATTTAGATGGTTACGCGGGGTGTTTCATTGTCATTGGCAGGAGAAAGACTGCCTCTGACCGTCGGGCCAAAGGGGGAATAAACTTGGCGGTTGACTCCCTAGCCACAGCTCACGCCCCTAGCATAGACATTGAATCCTAGGGCATGGGAATGGCAGGATGAGATGTTGGGAGTAATTGTTGCGAGCTTAGTGCTCCCGGAGTCGATCTGTGTTAATGGACATGGGAATGCCATCGATCGAACCCGGGTAGTCTAGCATATCATCCTGGGCATCGACCGAAATATCGGGCCCATGAGACGCTAGGTATCACTCTTAGAGGCAACGTCTCACCACTAAACCCTAAACCCAATCGTGTTCCTATCCATCGGTCGTAATAGTGAGAGCACATGATAGGGTGGAAACCGAAGTCCTAGGTTTCCTTTTATATCGTTTATCCTTCGTATTCATATTCTGTGACAACCTACCGATTGTTCGGGCTAGCTCACCCATTGGGTGAACCGGTTCCTTTCTGACAGCAAGCACAACACACGCCTCCCTGAGTTCGACCCCCAAGCCACACTACAACACCGTGCCTTGTGGTATAAATATTTAAATCTGGTTTCCCCGATCCTATTGCACTTGGATGCTCAAATTTAGGGGACGTCAAGCTTTGTGGCACAGTTGCCGGGGAGGCAACGTGTTTGTTTTCTTTTAGGACCATGTGAACCCTAGAGTTTAGTTCACATCTTCAACTTGCGATAATTTTCGCATTCTACACTTTTTGATTATACTTGGACATATTCTATATACTAGTTGTATAGAATTGGTAGACTGTGTCGCCGTACTACCGTCACTACTCCTCACCTCTCAATTCATACAACCCGTGCTATTGACGTGCTCTCTATCCGTGTAGTTCTCCCTCTCTTCTTTTCTTGCAGGTTTTCTGCTCTATGAAAAGGATGTTGTGTGCCGTTTCGGGCGATATCTGGGGACATTCACACCATGTCAACTGTTTGGCACAGAGTCTGACAGAATCTCTAAGCACCTCGAGCATCCTATCCCTTCAGCTGCGTAGAAAATCAGAGGAGGAATCATGATGTGCAGCAGCATCCAATCACGACAACTTTCTTTCCTCCCGTGAAGCGACATATATTGATTTACCCAGTTCCGAATTCAGTGGGAAAGAATTATGCATCCATGAGGAGCTTTGCTCGAAGGACTATCAGACGGAGTTTATCGAGTACGTTGAACAGGAATCAATCTATCCCTCACTGACATCTATAGAGCACCCTGGATCTTGGGACAATGAGGAAGCTGAAAGTGGTCGTGGAGAACTATCGACTATTGAGACCTGTTTTCGCGTTGAGGCCTTCTACCCGGATCATTATCATGTACTTGAGAAAGACCCAGAGCCTTCCTCCGTTATCCCCTCTTTACCTTGCAGGCTTTGCCTTGCGAAACCACGGGTGGAAGTGAAGTCCTAGATGCTAGCTTCCAGGAGACCCAGGAAGAAGTCCTTTCACTAGAGGATGCTCAGCTTGAGAAATATGTGTCAGGACCCCAAGAGGTTAAGATGAAAGAGTTAACTCCGGGACTGAAGTATGAATATTTGGGGGAGGATTCGA
Organism: Scilla litardierei; assembly: GCA_030789695.1. NCBI lineage: Eukaryota > Viridiplantae > Streptophyta > Magnoliopsida > Asparagales > Asparagaceae > Scilla > Scilla litardierei. The sequence continues at coordinate 97,037,412 of CM061135.1, read as the reverse complement.
CGCTGCCAGTCATAGTGAACTCCTCGCTGCCTGGAGACCTTATGAACAAACTTCTCAGTGTTTTAAAAAGATTTAAGAATGTTTTCAGGTATGCAATCGAAGATTTGAAGGGGGTGAGCTTGGGGCTTTGCTCACATATGATACTGCTTGAAGATGAGCAAGCCTCCTCAATTGAGCGACAACGAAGACTGAATCCCATCATAATGGAGGTGGTCAAGAAGGAGACTGTTAGCCTCCTCCATGCCGAGATCATATACCCTATCTCCGACAGTTGCTGGGTTAGCCCGGTACATGTTGTACCCAAGAAAGGAGGAATGCCGATAATTTGTAACGAGAAAAACGAGCTCATACCCACGAGGACCGTCACGGGGTACCGGATGTGCATCGATTACCAGAAACTGAACAAGGCCACAAGGAAGGATCACTATCCTCTTCCTTTCATTGATCAGATGCTCGAGAGGCTGGCGAAGCAAAACTACTTCTGCTTCATATATGGATACTCCAGCTTTCTGCAAATCCCCATCCATAATGATGACCAGGAGAATACAACCTTTACTTGTCCTTTTGGGACGTATGCTTACAGGAGAATGCCGTTTGGGCTTTGCAACACCCCGGCTACATTTCAACGATTAATGTCCTTAATCTTCTCCGACTATTCCCAGGATATAATGGAGGTCTTCAGGGACGATTTCTCCGTCTATGGAACAGAGTTTGACTCATGTCTCCGCAACCTGACGAAAGTCCTGGAGAGGTGTCAAGATAAAGGACTAGTTCTAAACTGGGAAAATGCCATTTTATGGTCCAAGAAGGAGTTGTGTTGGGGCACGTTATTTCTTCAAGAGGGATTGAGGTGGATAAGGCAAATGTAGATGTGATTGAAAAGATTCCACCTCCGCTCAACCTTCGGGGAGTTCGTGGATTCGTAGGGCATGCGGGATTTTACCGCCAGTTCATAAAGGACTTCTCCAAAATTTCTAGGCCCTTGACTTAACTCCTCGTGAAGGATACGCCTTTCGTCTTCGATGACGAGTGTATGGAAGCTTTCTGCCTTTTGAAGCAAGCCCTCATCTCCGCACCTGTGATTCAGCCGCCCGACTGGAGTCTACCTTTCAAGTTAATGTGTGTTTCCAGCGACTATGCGGTTGGGGCCGTTTTGGGACAGAGGAAGGACAAAAGCCTGCACGTTATATACTATACAAGCAAGACCCTTGACAAAGCCCAAAGGAATTATACGACCACGGAGAAGGAATTGCTAGCTGTCATCCATGCTATGGATAAGTTTCGGCTGTATCTTGTGGGCACCAAGGTAATAGTGCATACGGATCATGCTGCCCTTAAATACCTCTTGAACAAGAAGGAAGCCAAGCCACGCCTCATAAGGTGGATTCTCCTCCTCTAGGAATTCGACTTGGAGATCAAAGACAAGAAAGGGGTAGAGAATGTCGTAGCAGACCACTTGTCCAGGATGCCCTCTCTCGATCCAGATGCTACTCCTATTGACGATTCGCTCCCTGACGAGCATCTTTTCTCCATCTCCTCCGTTTGGACTCCATGGTACGCAGACATTGCCAATTATCTGACATGCGGCATCGTCCCCTATAACGTTAGCTATCACTAGAAGAAGAAATTCTTTCACGAGGTCTGGAAATTGTATTGGGACGACCCTTATTTGTACAAGGCCTGCAATGACGGGGTAATACGAAGGTGCATTCCCGAAACAGAAGCAACCTCTGTAATTTCTCATTGCCATGATCAACAGTGTGGAGGCCATGCGAGTGCCTACAAGACCATGGCGAAGATCCTTCAGAGTGGATTCTATTGGCCGACCCTCTTCAAGGACACATACGCTTGTGTCCAGGCTTGCGATAAGTGCCAAAGGACATGAAACATCTCCAAGAGGAACAAAATGCCTCAGCATTACATTTTGGAAGTGGAGATCTTCGACGTTTGGGGAGTCGAATTCATGGGGCCGTTTCCCTCGTCCTATGAAATCAGTATATCTTGGTGGCCATGGATTATGTGTCCATGTGGGTAGAAGCGATAGCTAGCCCCATTAATGATTCCCGGGTGGTGGCCAAATTCTTTAAAAACAATATTTTCCCGAGGTTCGGAGTGCCTTGAGTTTTAATCAGCGACGAAGGGAGCCACTTTATAGAGAAGAAATTTGAAGCTCTCTTGAAGAAGTACGGGGTGCAGCACCGAATCGGGTGTGCCTATCACCCACAGACAAGTGGGCAGGTGGAAGTTTCAAACATAGATATAAAGAGTATATTGGAGAAGACTGTGGCTAACTCTAGGAAGGATTGGTCTTCGAAACTTTCAGACGCACTCTGGGCCTCATGGTTGCGTTCAAGACTCTAATCGGCACAACCCCTTACCAACTCGTCTACGAGAAGGCATGTCATCTTCCTGTGGAACTGGAGCACAAGGCATTTTGGGCCGTCAAAAATCCGAATTTCGATGCCAAGGAGGCAGGAAGACACCGACTTCTACAACTGAGTGAACTTGACGAGATTCGGCTCAACGCTTACGAAAATACCCGGATCTACAAAGAGAAGTTGAAGCGGTGGCACGATAAGCAAATATTGAAGAAAGAATTCAAGAAAGGAGACTTAGTTCTCCTATTCAATTTGAGGCTAAGGCTCTTCCCCGAGAAGCTCAAGTCCAGGTGGTCAGGACCTTACCGGGTCACCAATGTTTTCCCGCACAGAGCGATTGAGATAGTGAGAAGAGATGAACCGTTCAAGGTCAATGAGCAGTGTTTGAAGCATTATGCGATCAGCGACCCCGAAATCTCTCCGGTCGATATCTCAACGACCGATGGCTCGCCTACAAATCCTCCGGATCCGAATTGACTGTGACATGAGGAGTCGAGCTACCGACTTTAACCAAGCGCTTCATGGGAGGCAACCCATGTTCTAAACTTATATCATTTCTCTATTTAGAATTAGTCTAGCAATTTTTAGTGAATAATTACTGCTACGAGGATTTTTTATCGGGAAACTTAGTTGATTCTTTATATACGTGCAGGAAATTGCCCTCAACCGATCGGGTGATAAATCAACCGATCGGGTGAATCGTATCTGAAGATGGCTTGTATCAGTGCAACAGGGAACCAATTGGGTGGCATATGAGGCTGATCGAGTGGTAGATCGTATGCCACAGTAGAGCTCTTGGGAATTTTAGAGATTGAATCAACCGATCGGTTGAAAACATGCTGTGATCGGGTGGAAGACCGGGTGAAATAACAGTGCTCTCGGGAAATTTGGGAAGTGGCCAACCGATCAGGTGGAGTCTCACCCGATCGGTTGACCTGTAGCTATTGGTTCGCAAGAAGTTTCCAAATTTTACCCATCCGATCGGGTGAACCCTCACCCGAACGGGTTGCCTACGCCTTTATACATATTCCCCCTCACCTGACCTCATTCACCAGACTACCACATTTTTGTTCGCACGTTCTCTCTCTCCATCTTCCAAATTGATCTCCTCCATCAATCCCTCCACCCCTAAGATCATACCCCCACCCTTTCCCATACTCTTCCACCATCAACACCCTTCCCATCGACCTCATTCACCTGCAAAATCATCCAAACCCTAACCCTAGCACCAAATTTTCGAAATTCCATTTCTTGTCGGATCAGCGATCGGCGGCTCCCCAAATTGCTCCCTTATAAGGCATGGGATCTTTTGGAAGCTTGGACTTGCATCATTGGTTGGTAACCTCTTTCCACTCTGCATATTTCTTTCCATATATGCAATGTCTTGAATTTGTGTCTATCTGCTTCATCTGCCTTATCATCATCATAGACACCCTCCCCCGCTTCGTCCACGTCATTACCATGTCTAGGAAGCGAAAAGAGATTGCCTCTTCATCACGCAGACACCCTCTACTCGGCCCTTTTCCCCAATCATTCCTGGGCATTAACCCAACTTCTGAAGAGCAATCTGCGCGTCTGCACGCCCTGCTTCATCGCCCCATGCGACCTACCCTTTTCACTGATTCCCACATGCTCGAATCTCTCGGACTCTCTAGGGGGGTTAGCAGACTTTTTAACTGCATCGGTTGCGATTTCCTTCTGCGTGCTCATACCCACACACCAGAATCTCACACTCAAGTTCCTCAGTTCTCTTGAAGTGTCCGATTGTGGTTTCACTTTTCGTGCTTTCAACGCCAATTTTTCTATGGGTTTTGCCGAGCTTCACAATATTCTGAATTTCCCTCACCCCGATCGCCATGTTGACTGTTCTACTCATGATCAGTCTGATATCTTTTCTTACTTTCGGGACGATGGTGTTTGGCAACGGTTCACCCAGTATACCACCTTTCCATCGGGAGCACTTGCCTCCTACATCATACATCCATGTTACCACTTCGCCCATTGCCTCCTTGCCAACACCATCTTCTCCCGCGTAGATGTTTCCACGGTGTCTCAGGATGAGCTTTTCTTTCTTTACGCCATATCCCACGACAGAATCCATGGACATGTCCCTTTGCCCATAAACATCGCCCATTGGATCATGCACGGGATTTTATCTGTTAGCCGTGCAACTTCTGGATCTATCTACTGTGGTGGGATGATCACTCTTATTGTCAATTGTGTTCTGAGGCTGCTGCCTGACCTCCCTATTTTACCAGGACGCTGCTGTATCGATCGCGACTACTTGATCGATATCGATATGATCGACCCTTTCGGCGAGGAGCATGCTGTCTACTTCTATAGTCCTGACTATACTCCATTTTCCATCCTCCCACCATCATCTTCTGAGCGAATCCCCATTTGCATTTCCCATTTACCGTGGGATTCTACCCAGATCCTTGGTATGCCACACTCGTACATTTTTCACCCTTGGAACCTTCCGATTAGCACCTGTATGTCGGTTCACCCGGTGCAATCATTATCCACCATGATCCACCAATAAATCTCGATCCACCGGTAATCCAGCACGTTGCCCCTCCTACTCCTGTCGGCACACCCTCTCCTTCGTCCTCAGAAGATTCCTTCCTCCACTATTCACCACCCTCCTCACCATCTCCCTACCATTCTACCGACAGCGGCTCAGATTGACCTCCCCCTGGCATATATCTGCATCACCATGATCATATCATATTGCTAGCATTGTCATGTTCAGCTTAGGGGAAATCGATTTTTGTGTATTTTGTCATTTGATTTTGTGATGGTGTGCCTGTTTATATGTGTCGTGCGGATGTGCTTTTCTATATCTTATTTTGTGTGTTTCTTTTTCCTTCTGTTTATTTTTCTATTTCGCTCGTGTGTGTTCCATGTTTTTCATTATTCCTGAGACGGTGCGTATTCCCCCCATTTTCATTGCCCTCTCGTATTTACTTTTATTGCATTGAGGCAATGCAAGTTTCAGCTTGGGGGAGTCGCACTTTGTGCGCCAGTCGTGTCTTTTTCTTCGTTTTTCTTTGTATTTTCTTTTTCTTCTCCTCTTTTTATCTCCCTCTCCTAGAGATGACCCCACGTGATGAATTTCCATAAAACTACACACACTCCTAGTATGGCTACGATAATCACATTCCCTAACCCTAGGAAGCTGAGTCCTCTTGCATTTCATGCTTCGTGGGTCCACTTTGCCTTTGTGTGAGTCGCTTGTCGTGGCTAGCTTATAGTGTGCTTCTACTTTGTGATTTTGATTTATATACCTATCTATGGTTGACCCCTAGATTATCATGTTTCAATTCCGAAAATGCGGTATTTGCCTCTACTGACTGCTTCTCTATACATGATATATATATATATATATATATATATATATATATATATATATATATATATATATATATATATATATATATATATATATATATATATATATATATATAATAAAACAGGGATGTTATCATGGGTTTTTGGATAAGAGTTTTTGGATAAGAGATATTGGTTATGTGTATTGTTGTATGTAGATATGTGTATTGTTGTATAAGATATTTTGGTTAAGAGATAATGGATAAGAGATAATGGATAAGAGAATTTGGTTTTGGTTATTTGTAATTGGGTGTGATGTTTATATAGATTGTATATAGGGTATGAGAAATTGAGTTATGAGATATTGGATATAAGAAATCAAATCAAATCAAATCAAATCAGTTTTTTTAATTTTGAAAGTTTTGGGGGGAGAGCTTTTTAATTTTGGGGGGAACCTATTTTAAGTTTTCTTGGGGGGGGAACAAAATTTATTGGGGGGAAAACCTCAGCCGCATCTAAAACCCAACTCCCCCCGTGACTCACGTAAAGCAAAAAACCCTGCCGCCGCATCTAAAACCACATCTCTAGCAGAAGCCGCCGCCCCGTTGCCCCGTCGCCTTGCCGCCCTACCGCCCCACCGCCCCGCCGTCTCCTCCCTCTCTCTCTCCTCTATTCTGCTGTGGCAACTGAATCATGGATCTCTTGGTGCTGGATCTCATGGATCTCATAGATTTTTGATGCTGTCAATAATTTTTTTGATGCTGGATCTCATGGATCTCTTGGTAAGATCTCTTGAGGATAAGATCGGCCCCATCGTCTTGCCGCCCTACCGCCCCACCGCCCCGCTGTCTCCTCCCTCTCTCTCTCTCCTCTATTCTGCTGTGGCAACTGAATCATGGATCTCTTGGTGCTGGATCTCATGGATCTCATAGATTTTTGCTGCTGTCAATAATTTTTTTGATGCTGGATCTCATGGATCTCATGGATCTCATGGAAATTTTTGACGATGGAGCTCATGGATCCCTCCAGTGTTCACTGTCAGCTCCCTCTAGATCGCTCCTTGGATGGGTAAGATCTGATCTTTTGTAAAGTTCTAATATTTGATGGGTAAGCTCTGATCTTTGGTGGGTGATATTTTGTTATCTTTCAGGTGTGCTCTTTCTGTTAAAGATTGGATTTTGATTACTGGTATTCGTTAATTTTTAGTAACATCATCTAATTTTGATAACAGTATCTGTTAATGTTGAGCACATCTAATTTTGTTTAAGTTAATTTTGAGTACATGGGTGCATGGTGTTTGTTGTTTCTGCTTTTTAAATATTCCTTTTCATTACTCTCAACATCCCCATCATTCACTCTCAAAAAACAGTGTTTTACATGGTGTTTGGTTGTTAATACTTTGTTACTCATGTTGTGGTAATAATTTGCAGGGCATGGTAATAATCTGCAGTGTGTAAAATAGGTGATCACACCCCCCCCCACAATTTAATTTTTTTAATCATGTTGTGTTTGTTAATAATTTGTTGTCATGTTGTGTCTGTTGTTATTTTTGTTAAGAATTTTTTAGTAATGTTGTCATACCCCAAATAAATAGGAAATGAGAGCCATACCCCAAATCATTGTCCTGAATAGGGATGTCCTGACCATTTGATCAAACTGGCAAAGGTTTGCTTTCAACAACATTTTCAATAGTATTTTTCTAATACTGGATACAATGTTTGATATTGCATATCTACTTTTGTAAACAGATATTTTCTATTTGCTTGCATGTATTCAACATTGTCTGATATTTGCTTGCAGGTGTTCAACATTGTTTGATATCGTATGAAAGTTGAACATTGACGCGTGAAATCGTCAAGTTTGAAGCTTTCCATCCTTTTTCCTCCGCCATTGACGCGTGAAATCGAAGCTTTCCAGCCCCCTCAAATTCGAAGGGGAAATCGATGCCATCTCAAACTTCGAATTTGACGATCAATTGAAATTTGCTTTATTATTGCAGGAAAACAATTTTGGATTGTTGAAATAAATTTTGTCATCCCTTTTCAAGCACCATATTCAGAGACTAACTGAAAACAAGTTTTGTGTTACTGTTCTTTGCTTTATTCTTTTGTTTTAATGACAGATTTAATTTGCTTCTATAACACTGGCTTTGCTTTATTATTGCAGGACAACAATTTTGGATTGGTGAAACAAGTTTTGTCATCCCTCTACAAGCGCAATTTTGGATTGTAGGACAATAATTTCGGATGGTAATTATTTTGAAGTACTTTTCCATCATTGATTTAATTTACACTGCTGGTTTGGTAATTTGTGATCATTTTCAATTACCAGATTCAAGATGTGGAAATTTTTGCCACAATAAATCAGAAAGATGGAATGGTCAGTTTTCATGAGGATCCTGTCATATTGACTCATCTATCCAGATGTACGGCCGCCATGAGCCTTTCCTCCAAAGCAAAAAAACTCGTCTCTTTCTTTCCTGTTTGCACATCTACTTGAATATGTTTGTAGTTTCCTGATTCATATGCATATAGTATTGTTTTCTTCATTCTTAGTTGTCTACCTGAAAGATTTATACTTGTGGTTGGTATATTCATTCGCGCGCACGCATGCATGCTTGAAATTCATTTTATCTGATTCATATGCATAGCGTATTGTTAGACATGCATATCTGATTCATATGTCTGACATGCATATATCTGATTCATATATCTGACATGCATATATCTGATTCATATTCATTTTATCTGATTCATCGCATATAGTATTGTTAGACATGCTTGCAATTCATTTTATCTGATTCATATCCATATATCTGATTCATATGCATGCTTGCAATTCATATGCATATAGTATATTCATTTTATCTTATTCATATTCATATGCATGCTTGCAATCCCCCGGTTCCATAATATGAAGGATCATACTACTACCCACTAGGTTAATCGTAAAAATAAAGTTCATATTAGTTATTTTAACCTGAAAATTCATGGTCGTTATTTGAAACCGAACAATGGACGTAAACAAAAGGAAATCATTTTTGGGGCGATGACATGCTTAACTAAACTTGGATGCAAAGTTAAATAATTTATTTATTTCTTATGAGTTGCGAATGACATGATTATTAATATATGGAATTGTTAATTTTCAACAAGATATTAGTTAATTTTGTTTAGCATTGGATGGAACTGTTATCAAGTTAAATTGTTAATGTGTTTAACATTAACAGGATTATCCTTTTGTTAATTCAGATTAACTGATTAATTTACCATTGGATTGAACTGTTATCAGGTTGGATGTAATGTGTTAATTTTTGGTTTTATTTACATTAACATTAACATTAACAGGTTTTCAACATATTAAAAGGTTTTCTACATTAACATTAACATGAATATGACTGCTCATGAATAGCCAAACAATGGATACTCAGTTTGCATAAACCCAAACAAAGGATAATTGGGTTAGATGGAATACACAACTTGCATAATATGAATGCTCTTGAATAGCCATTTTCTGAACATCGTTGCATCCATGTCTTTTAATTCGAGGGAGCACATCATCCTTGAAGCTAACATAAGTGTTAATCTTGGGCTCCTGTAAATGGAAAACATTGAATATCAATTTTAAAAATGTTCAGATACTCCAATAATTTGCTATTATGTTGTATGTAAGGCTTGAAAGAAAATTCAGAATTGAATGCGTGCATACCCACACATATATATGATGACTGATATATTAAACTTCTGCATTTTTAATTCAATAAATTTGTCTTCTCTCAAAAACAAAATGATACAATAGACTTAAAAACATTTATCTATGTTTTTCTGCCTTTAAATAATTCTAAATGGTCAGAATAACTTTATCCCAACTAGAATTATATTGAATTGAGCTTGAAAGATAAGCGCATAATCCGTGTGAATGTCATATAAATATGATGTATTAGTTTGTGGTTATGGAATTATAACAGCTAAACTGGTTATATATGTTTTTGGGTCATTTTTTTGTTTTTCTTCATTTTTTTCACATTTTTAGTTATATAACAGCTAAACTGGTTGTATATGAATATTGACAAGATTTTTCAAATTTTTAGTTATATGGAGCAACAGGCAACTAATAGAAGAATATCGCTAAAACACAAGTTATCACCTATTGCACCTCTTTTTCCTGGTATTTCATCTTCTTTATCTGAATTATAGAATCAACTCCAAAATCTGTGATGCACTTAATGGGGTATTCCATGGAAAACTCTTTACCATCTGAAGAGCCATTTGCAGGTATGAATATATTTCTATCCTTTCGTTTAGTTTAACTTATGATCATACTTTTAATTTCAATGTGGGTGATCGGTCTGGAGGTACTTTCCACCTCATAGAAATATAGACTCGCAAAGAGCAGAGCTCAAAAGGCGATCAATACACATGAAGGGTTGATGTGTTTCTCTGTTCTGGAGCATGTCAATGAGCTTCCACCTCATAGAAATACTCTTTACCAGTAATTTTTTTCTGTTTTTTTATTGTTATGTTCTTGATTGTTCTGTCTCTTTTTGTGCATGTTAGACCAATGTAGTGAATGTTCTCAAGCTTGGATGAACCTCTTCTCAACACTTGGTAATTTCTAATTTTTTTGATTTAATAATAATTTTTAGTGTTTTTGTATATTTATTGAAATGGGTTCTTGATAGTTTTATTGATTCTGATCAATGTTTTCCATTTCTGTAGCTTTTTTTAAACATTACATCTCTCCACTCTGTTACTTGAAACATGTTCTCTTTTATAATGTGTCTCAATGTAATTTAAATGAACTGAGCTTTTTTAATTTCTTGATGTCTTGGATTCCATTTTGTTACTCATTTAGGGACCTCAATTTTAATTAAGAATTACTTAACTGGGATTTTGTTAGAATCATATTTTAAATTTTTAAAATTAAATTTGTAATAATTTATATGAAAATACAGTAATGGAATTCAAATAATACATGTGAAGCTGGAGTACAAATTCATGGGAAGATGGACTTTCTTTCTCATTTTATTTAATCAATGCAATAGTAATATTTTTAAACTGTTCCATTTTCCCATTGAACAAGTGGTTCTTTACCTGCATACAGCAATCATGTTGATGTCCATTGAACACTGCATTATGGAAGCATCTTTTGTACCCTGCAGATAAGAAAAGCCCAAATGGATAACTTCAGTGTATGAATACTATTCTTTCTCTTATTGAAAACTACATATTTCATAGCCCTAGGAGAAGTAGACATGTATCTACAGATTGAATCATAATGCCATATTCTCAAAAATTCACATTCATTTGACCCACAATATCCATGATATGAATTTTTCTATGCGCAAGTTAATGAATCTTCGAGATTTTGTTACTTCCCTCAATCCTGCACACCTAAATTTATGATTTTTTATATTGTAACTTTGCACACGAACAAATCTGATGTAACTGTCATTATTACATCATTACCAAAGAAGCATATGATAAGTGAAGGAAAAAAGGAAAGCATGCATGATTTAGCTACTTGGCTGAGATAGTTTAGGAAGGTATCATGAGAAATTCAGTGGTTTTTAAAAGCATATGACACTTAAAATATAAAAATTTATAACTCTTTAATATATATGTAAGCAGATAACTGCACAAGCTTTTTTTGTTTTTTTTGGGAGAGGGGCTTACTGTCTTGGGCTGGTTGGGGCTTAGTCCTGCTTAAAAATTGGTAACATGAATTAGCTCAATCAAGCTAGAGGTGACCATCAGCTAATTATGACCCAATGCCCAACCCAACCCTGACCCACCTTAATCCCCAACCCCAATTACACATGCACCATAATGCATGCATATGCGCACACTCTTCAACATAAATATTACTTTTAGGTTTAAAAAATTAACCTTCAAGATCTGTAAGTTTTGACTTAAACAATTTGAATAAATTAATATTATCCATTGACCGGCACATATCTGACATACAGGATCAGGCTCATGCTTATGCCAAGTTAGGGCTATGGAGATTGCTATCCAATGACAGGTTAGTGTACATTACTGTGAAGGTTTAAGATATTGGATTGGCTTAGTGTTATTAGCTTTGACATTACTGTGAAGGTTTGATCTTTTCGATCTGTGATCTTTGGTCGTTTTTTTTTTGTTTTAATTTATGGTTTTTTGAGTCTTGCTTTTCAGGCCTAATGCATTTTAATCTTTGCTATCTGGATTGCTCGAACGTAAATTCAGTTTGACTATTGCCAGCTCTCCACTAATCATGTATCTGGAAATTTGAAGTCCAGCCTTTATATAATGACTAGAGAGTATGTAAGTGGTGAGTTACTTAACTAGATTCGTCGATTATAGAAATGTTTATATCTTTCGGATACTGATAGTTTTGTTGGAAATTGATTGCATATTTGCCATTTTTTTTCTTTTGCCCGTCTTTGCATATGATCACAAGGAATATGAATTATGATTGATTACTAATTACATGAAGTGTCTTTTTTCCGATGAACTTGCATTTTTTTGTGGCAGCTATTGCAGCAGGCTTCATTGAGTGGTTAATGCTCTTGATTCTCTTAGCATGTATTCTAGGAATTATCAGAAATGATTGACTGAGTGGACAATTTTTTGGACTACAACTGAATTCAAAGCAAAAATACTGTTTACAGCTAATCTACATGTATTGCACATGACTTTTTTATCCTTCTGACAAGAGATAACAGTACCCCGGGGTTTACAGATGCATTTTCTTTTAAAAAATTATGGTGGTTAAATCGGATTGCCTGGACTAAGTTATGTAACATTTATAATGCTGACAGGAGAAATTGGTTAATTTTTTTTCCTGGATATGAAAGTTCAACTGGAAGTAAATAACTACCCACCTTTGAATGAATGGAGAACTATGTATACACGTTAAAATTATGATCTCTACGGTGCTTTGGGGAGTAGAAATTTGATGTTACTTTTTGATATTCTTTAATCTTTAGTCTTTACTTGCATGCTATGTATAGATTTTGATTTGTAAAAATGGACCAATGCTTTTGACATATATGATATAGGGGACAATTTCTTTTCTTGGTTCTTTAATTGCCAATTCCTATTGTATCAAAAGCAACTCATCCATATAAAAAGTTGGAGTTTGAACTTTTTTCTGTTAAGCTATAGGTGATGCACAACACAGCAAATGCAAGTATACTATGTGTCCAATAAGAAAATTACATTCTTTTAGTGGCTACAACATTTGTATTAAAGAGTGCATATAAACCTTCTCTTCTTATTTGACAGTTTCTTATGTTTATAAATTAACTTGAAGGCGGCAAATTTTACATTCTGTTGAAATGCACAGATTGTTTTATTGGCATATTTTAAGAAATATGGGCATTGGTTTTTATAAACATGGAACTGCTTATGACTATGAGAGGTCTCATGTGGGAGATGACATATTGACTCTGATAAACTTAGTCATTCATAATTGTTGACTCAGAATCTACCCTATAAAATTTCAGGAAACACATATTAAAGACTACAATACTCTAGAGTGTGTTGTAGAGGCATAACATGTATATTATTCATCAACCATCTCATTTACTTCATATGATGAGCAATGTATTCATCTCCTTCCTTGAATCCAAATGTCGAATTAATTTTTCCAAGAAGTGTTGAACATGTGGTACTATGTAGTGAACTTGGATTCCCCCCCAAAAAAAATGATGTGTTTCTTGATTTATCTAGATGCTGGCTTAGACCTCTAAATTTAATCATCTACTGCATGATTTTGGTAGTGTAATAAATGTTATAATATTATCTTTTCTACAGTTGGGGCCAAACTACAATGGCAAGTGCTCCATGTATTGTTATTATATTACCTTTTCTACATTTTAGAGAATTTCTTGCATGCGAAACTACAGTAATAACTGGGTGTTGCCTGTTGGCAAGCGATCCATATATTTTTGCATTTCCCATGCTCCTGACTCTCTCTTAATTGTTTGATTGGCTTATTTGTGTACTCTTCTTTTTTTGTACACAAGGCATCTGAAATATTTAACTCAGTTCTGTATGTGGATTGGTGTCGCATTACACTACACAGTTTTACAGGCGTGTGCTCCAGTTTTACAGTTTTACTGGGACGATGGCGCTGCAGGTCGAGTGAAGCACATCGCCATATCATACGGAGGTAATGGAGATATTATACACACCATCCAAACTTCATATGATCAGGGGGGATTGCAGTTATGTCCTGCATGCACAGTGGAATGGAAGGAAACTTTGAGATGGCAAGTGCTCGGTTTGCATATTCATTCTGCATTGTCACGACCCGCTTCCCTAAAATGGAGGCGAGACGTGAAAAGGTCCGCACGAGAGTGGAGCTGTGAAGCCCCAAACCTGATAAGCGTCAATAAAACATAAGCATGTCCCTGTAACCACAACGGAACAACAATAATAACACAAGAGAGACAGAAATAAAATCTCATATCTCAAAGTTTGTCCAGCATGAAAATAAGTTCAACATCCAGAAAAGCCACTAGGCTAAAAGAAAGAGTCTAAAGGCCCAGAACAAGGCCAACAAAACCAACAACATAACAAGGTATAGGTGCTACGCACCGACAACAAAACAGCAGTCTAAAACAAAAGGAAACACAACGAAAACACTAGGACTGGTCCCCAGTGTCCACGTACTCCCCGTCAAACACAAGCTCGGGCTCGGCGTCAGCAAACACCTCGTCCTCAACAAGGTACTCAGGCTCAGGATCTAACATGTGTCACCCAAAAGAGTAAAGGGACACATGTCAGCAAGTCTAAAAGACTTGGGCAAGGAAACTGAAAGTAAGGCAACTAGCAACCTAGCAGTTTAGTATGCATGACATGGCAGTTATAACATGAGTGCACGAGCAAGGCATGGCGAGACAATAAGTACAAGAGAACAATTAACGGGACAAGACAAGAGTAGCCAAGCTACTAACAATCTCAATCAATTCACTATTCACGTTTCACTGTTGTTTGTAGATGTTTACGCCCTTCAGCTGAATGGTACAACATTCACGCTGATCGGCACTAAACACTACCCCGCCCCAGAGTTTACGCCTTACAACTGCAGTTGCTGATCAGGCAGATCCCCAGTTGAATGACCGCTTAACTCTTACTCCATCCCACACGTAAGCAAGCCAGGGTCCCTGCACATGAGCCCAGCAAGTGAGCCAGGGTTGCCCCGCACGGGAGCTTGTTTTCCTAGTTCACAATTCAATATCGAGCGTTGGGGTTAGCAACTCATTATGCTCGCTTCTGGTCACGAGCCAGGAAACACAAGTATTGTAGCGATGCTACGCAATCACGGGATCACTTAAAGAATGCAATGACATGACAATTAATTTGCGTACCGTTAATGGAATTTAAACATGACATGGTAATTGTGCAACATGCTAAATGTCGGAACTAGCTTCGTTGTCAAGCTAGTTCCCCAATTTGCGCCTAGGCGAGTATCATTTCGTCGCCTAGCCTCTTTTACGCCTACAACAAGCAAATGGCCTAAAACATGGCCTAAACCCTAAGTGGCAAGTTTCACTTGCCTAGCACCGGGGATGACGATCACGAAGGTTCGTCTCGCGGATGCTAATCTACGGGGAAATCGCTGTTATGGGGAAACAATCATCAAAACAACATTCATTCATTAGGGTTTCATAAAAATACAAATAGGTTATGAAAACATCAAGAGATCGATTTCTTACCGAGAGGAGTCGGAAGAAACACTCCGGGGAACCTAGGGACCAGATCTGGAAACGAATGGAGAAGTTTGGAGAACTAGGGTTTTTGGGGGATTTTGGGGATTTGATGAGATTTTGGGGAAGATGAGAGGTAGAATGAGTTGATGGATGGTTTGGATGATGGATTTAGGGCTTGGAATGAAGGAATAAGGGTTTGGAGAAGAAGGGGGCTCAATGGGGGAGAAACTAGGGTTTTGGGTCGAGTGGAGGAAGAAGAAAACGTTTGGGAGGGGTTTAAATAGGATGGGATGGCGGCTGCCCAGAAATTAGGGTTTTAACATAGATTAGTCGGTCAAAGAGCAACCACTGACCGACTAGTTTGGCAACTAGTCGGTCGGTCGACCAACGCAGACCGACTAAGTGTAAACAGTAACTCCTGAACGAAAATAGGATTTAGATTTAGTCGGTCAATGAACAACGGCTGACCGACTAGTTTGGCAACTAGTCGATCGAGAGATGAACTTAGACCGACTAAGAATGAACAATACTGATACTAAAATTTAGATGATGAGTTAGTCGGTTAAAGAAGCATTACCGATCGACTAGTTTGCAACCTAGTCGGTCAACCAACGTTCTTAGACCGACTAACGATAAACAGTAACTTCTGAGAAATTTAGAAAGCCAACTAGTCGGTCCAAGAAGGATTGCCGACCGACTGAATCGTCATCTAGTCGGTCGGTGCCCCTTCTTACACCGGCTAATAAGCACCAAAAGTTCCGATACGGAGCGCGGGGCCCCGGGATCGATTCCTAAGACTCCTAGGCTTGATCTAATAGTAAGATACGACCGTTATGAAGCCCGTCATGAATGACTTGCTCCGAAATCGACGATCCTAAAGAAGAAACGAGAAAACACGACGAAACGATCGAAAATGAAAGTTACGGAGACGAAATCCACATATGAGGAGAAAATCCACCAAAACATATATTATTATATAATAAATCCAGATACATGAAAACCAGTCGTTACATCCTCCCCAACTTAAGAAAAATTCCGTCCTCGGAATTTCCAAACACTCACGTGTCCGGAAACAAAAGTGGGAAACGCTCTCGCATCTCATCCTCATTCTCCCAAGTAGACTCTCCAGGTGAGCCATGTCGCCACATCACCCTCACAAGATTGACAATCTTGTTCCGAAGCGATTTCTGACGCCTGTCCAGAATCTGCACTGGATGCTGGTCATACGTCATATCGGGGCGAACAGTAATCTCCGAAAATTCGGGAGAGGTTGAGAATTGCTCAGGACCGTTTTAAGCATTGGGCGGATGCTAAACGCCGTCCTTTTGAGTTTCAGCCGGGCGACCATGTGTTCTTCGAAAAATCCACCGCATGAGATGGATCGCTAATGTATCGACGAAGCTGCGACACATGGAAAACATTGTGAACTCCGTCCAAAGATGACGGCAAGGCCAAGCGATAAGCTACCTCGCCAACTTTCTCCAGAATGTCAAACGGTCCAATGTATCGCGGGCTCAACTTCCCTCGCTTCCCAAAACGAATCACACCGCGATTCGGGGAAATCTTCAAGAACACATGGTCGCCCGGCTGAAACTCCAAAGGACGGCGTTTAGCATCCGCCCAATGCTTAAAACGGTCCTGAGCAATTCTCAACCTCTCCCGAATATTCCTGACGATATCCACGGCCTCCACGATCATCTCAGGTCCCAACAGCTCCCGATCACCAACGTCATCCCAACTCAATGGCGATCGACATTTCCTCCCATAAAGAGCGGCGAAAGGCGCCATGCCAATACTCGCCTGGAAGCTGTGGTTGTAAGAAAACTCTACTAGATGTAGATGGTCCTCCCACGAACCCTTGAAATCCAACATGCACGCCCTCAGCATGTCCTCCAAAATCTGAATCGTCCTCTCGGACTGGCCATCCGTCTGCGGATGGTACGCCGTGCTGAAACTCAGACGCGTACCCAAACTCTTCTGCAAACTCTGCCAGAACTGAGATGTGAACCTCGTGTCTCTGTCCGAAACGATACTCACGGGGACTCCATGAAGTCGCACGACCTCCTGCATGATTCACGTTACATCACTATCCCAACCAGGAAAAAGGAAATAAAACGGAGAGTAAAAGAATTTTACCTCCATATATCTCCTCGCCAGCGCCTCAGTGGACTGTCCCACTCGGAACGGAATAAAGTGCGCGGATTTGGTCAATCGATCTACGATCACCCAAATCGCGTCATTCTGCTTCGGACTCCGAGGTAGTCCAGTCACGAAATCCATAGTGATGTGTTACCACTTCCACTCCGGAATCGGAAGCGGTTGTAGCAACCCGGCCGTACGCTGATGCTCCGCCTTCACTTGCTGGCAAACCAAGCACTTGGCTACACTCCGAGCCACACTCCTCTTCATACCATGCCACCAATAATTCAGATGAAGATCCTGGTACATCTTGGTGCCACCAGGATGCACAGAATACGGCGAACTGTGTGCCTCCACCATCAACTCCTCTCTAATATCCCCAGCCGGCACACACAACCTGGCTCCAAACCTCAGCGAGCCATCCTCATGAATCAAAAAGTCAGTCCGCAGACCGGCTTCCACCTGCTCCCGAATCTTCACCAGCTTCGGATCCCCAGCCTGGCCAGCCTTAATCCGATCCATGATCGTCGACTGTACCTGCATGTACATCAACGATGAAGCCTCCCTAGGAAGAACAATCTCAACACCACACTCGCAGAAATCCTGCTGCAATCTCCACTGCGAGGTCAAAATCATCACCGCTGGAAGCCTACTCAGCGCATCAGGGACCACATTCACCTTGCCAAGGTGAAACTGCAAATCAATCTCATAATCTGCCATAAGCTCCAACCATCGACGCTGTCGCATGTTGAGCTCCTTCTGAATGAAAATATACTTCAAGCTTTTGTGATCGGTGAAAATCTTCACTTTCTCACTCAGCAGGAAGTGCCTCCAAATCTTAAGAGCGAACACAACGGCAGCCAACTCCAAATCATGCGTCGGGTAATTCTTCTCATGAACCTTGAGCTGACGAGACGCATACGCCACAACGTGCCCGTGCTGATGCAACACACAACCGAGACCCTTGCCAGAAGCATCGCGAAAGATCTCAAAACCACCGCTGCGATCAGGCACAACAAGAATAGGGACAGTCGTCAACCTCTCCTTCAGAATACCAAAAGCACTCTCATAATCACCCGACCAAACAAAAACAATATCCTTCCGCGTCAACCTGGTCATCGGCTCAGCAATACGGGAAAAGTCCTTAATGAATCGCCGATAGTAACCAGCAAGTCCAAGGAAACTCCGAATCTCAGATGCAGACGACGGAACAGGCCACTCTCTGATGGCCCTAATCTTCTCGGGATCCACTGAAATACCATCTCCAGTCACCACATGCCCGAGAAAAGCAACTCTATCCAGCCAAAACTCGCACTTCGAAAACTTAGCATACAAACGATGCTTCCTCAAGATCTCCAATACCGTCCTCAAGTGCGATGCATGCTCTTCCTCCGACTTCGAATAGATCAGAATGTCGTCAATAAAGATAACGACAAACTTATCCAAAAAGTCGTAGAAAATCAGGTTCATCAGATTCATGAAAACTGCGGGCGCGTTAGTTACGCCGAAAGGCATAACCACAAACTCATAGTGTCCATACTTCGTCCTGAACGCTGTCTTCGGAACATCTCCCTTCTTCACCTTCAACTGATGGTAACCACTCCTCAAATCCAATTAGAGAACACCCTCGAACCTCCAAGCTGATCAAAAATATCATCGATGCGAGGCAACGGGTATTTATTCTTAATGGTCACCGCATTCAACTCCCGATAGTCCACGCACATGCGACGCGAACCATCCTTCTTCTTCACCAGCAGCACCGGTGCTCCCCACGGAGACACACTAGGATTGATATAACCCTTCTGCAAGAGCTCATCCAGCTGCTTCCGCAACTCTTCCAATTCTGCAGGTGCCATATGATACGGCGCCTTCAAAATCGGCTGCGCACCTGGAATAAGATCAATAGAAAATTCTAGAGCTCAATCAGGTGGCAAACCAGACATCTCCTCGGGGAAGACGTCGCTAAAATCACGCACCACAGCTGGCCACTCCAGCTCCATCTGCATAGCCACACCCTCCACCGGCCTGGCCCGAAATCGGACAGGACCAAGCGAACTGCTACCACGACTGAACTCAAATACTGGATGTACGGGAATCTCGAACACCACCTTCTTCCTTCGACAGTCGATCGTAGCATAGAAGCTCGCTAGCCAGTCCATCCCAAGAACTGCATCATAGTTGATGATGTCGTGGACAATGAAATCGGTGAAAAGCTCATGTCCACAGACCACCAACGAGCAAGAATTGCAACCACGATGCATCGAGACCACGCCATTCCCTGTAACGATGTTCCAACTCTTGGGAAAAGGGGACGTCGACAAGGAATGCCTCTCCACGAAGCTCCGAGAAATAATGCACATCGATGCACCAGAGTCAAAGAGGACTCGTGCAGGAAATGTGCACACCAAAATCACACCTAACAAGCAATTAACAATCAAACCCTAGTCTAGCAAACAACCATGTTCAAGCAAACAACACAATCTAACATTCAAACCAGCTAGGAAAGTAACAGCTAGATTGAGGATTACCTGCGATAACCTCATCCACGGCCTCGCTCTCCATAGCGGTCATCAGAAAAGCATGCCTCCTCGGCGGAACAGCCTGCTGGAAAGCCTGCCTCTGTGGAACAAGAGCTGCTCCACGACCAGCAGGAACAGGCGCTCTCTGCTGCAACGGATGTGCTGCAACAGGCGCCCTCCGCAGCGGACCTGCATGCCGGCAATCCTTCGCGACATGGGAAGCATCACCACAAACCAGACACTGGCCCAAAAACTTCCGACACTGTTCCTTGATGTGGCCAGGCTTGTCGCAGAAATGGCAAGTCTTCAGAATAGTCCCTCCTGGCCTCTTAAACTGATCTGGCTGATTAGGCTTGAAACCAGGCCTAACCACCGCTCTGGCCTGCTCCATAGGCCTCTTCCCAGCACCAACCATAGACCCCCTCCTCTGACTCAGGTTCAGCTCCTGCCTCCTCGCAGCGACCAGAACATTCTGATAAGAGTCCAGATCGGAGGAAGCCACAAAACTCTGGAGCTCCAAAGCAAGTCCCTGCAGGAACCTCTGGGCCCTCTCATCAGCATCCTGCACCATCTTCGGTGCGAACCGACTCAGCCTAGTGAACTCTTGGTGGTACTGGTCCACCGTCAAGCTCCCTTGCTTCAGATCAATGAAGTGCTGCAGCATCTCCTTCTTTGCAGCCTTCGGAAAGAATTCCTCATCAAACCTGGACTTAAAGGTAGCCCAAGCTATCGGCTCCACCAACATCTTCTCTTCTGCATCCCACCAGTTCCGAGCATTATCCTTGAGTTGCCTCTTCGCCAAATCAACCCATCCAGCCGGGGTGATCTTGGCCATCTTAAGATTATCCTCAATGTTCCGAATCCACTCATCGGCAGCCAGAGGACCCTCAGACCCATCAAAATATGCGGGACCCAGCTCCCGAAACTGCTTCGCTCCCGGCTCAGGCGAGGGGCATCCGGAAGAGCCCGGGAAGCTCGAGCAAGTGGAGCATTCTGGACTTGCAGGAGCACGCCCTGCTGCACTTGCATCATCTGCAGCATCATCTGCATCATCTCACTGTTGGTGGATTCCCCCTCAGGCTCCTCATCATGAGGGAGCGCACCACTACCCCCACCACGGGTGAAACGCCTTCCTGCCATCTAATGACAAAGAAAACGAATCAGATTAGACTCATTGCTTATGACTTGGACGTCGAACTTAGTTCATTGGACATTCTAATATTATTATCGTCATTCCAAAAATCGCAGTTACAGAAGGACCTGCATGGGCCACCAACAAAACCTGTCACGACCCGCTTCCCTAAAATGGAGGCGAGACGTGAAAAGGTCTGCACGAGAGTGGAGCTGTGAAGCCCCAAACCCGATAAGCGTAAATAAAACATAAGCAGGTCCATGTAACCACAACGGAACAACAATAATAACACAAGAGAGACAGAAATAAAATCTCATATCTCAAAGTTTGTCCAGCATGAAAATAAGTTCAACATCCAGAAAAGCCACCAGGCTAAAAGAAAGAGTCTAAAGGCCCAGAACAAGGCCAACAAAACCAACAACATAACAAGGTATAGGTGCTACGCACCGACAACAAAACAGCAGTCTAAAACAAAAGGGAACACAACGAAAACACTAGGACTGGTCCCCAGTGTCCACGTACTCCCCGTCAAACACAAGCTCGGGCTCGGCGTCAGCAAACACCTCGTCCTCAACAAGGTACTCAGGCTCAGGATTAACATGTGTCACCCAAAAGAGTAAAGGGGCACATGTCAGCAAGTCTAAAAGACTTGGGCAAGGAAACTGAAAGTAAGGCAACTAGCAAGCTAGCAGTTTAGTATGCATGACATGGCAGTTATAACATGAGTGCACGAGCAAGGCATGGCGAGACAATAAGTACAAGAGAACAATTAACGGGACAAGACAAGAGTAGCCAAGCTACTAACAATCTCAATCAATTCACTATTCACGTTTCACTGTTGTTTGTAGATGTTTACGCCCTTCAGCTGAATGGTACAACATTCACGCTGATCGGCACTAAACACTACCCCGTCCCAGAGTTTACGCCTTACAACTGCAGTTGCTGATCAGGCAGACCCCCAGTTGAATGACCGCTTAACTCTTACCACATCCCACACGTAAGCAAGCCAGGGTCCCTGCACATGAGCCCAGCAAGTGAGCCAGGGTTGCCCCGCACGGGAGCTTGTTTTCCTAGTTCACAATTCAATATCGAGCGTTGGGGTTAGCAACTCATTATGCTCGCTTCTGGTCACGAGCCAGGAAACACAAGTATTGTAGCGATGCTAATCACGGGATCACTTAAAGAATGCAATGACATGACAATTAATTTGCATACCGTTAATGGAATTTAAACATGACATGGTAATTGTGCAACATGCTAAATGTCGGAACTAGCTTCGTTGTCAAGCTAGTTCCCCAATTTGCGCCTAGGCGAGTATCATTTCGTCGCCTAGCCTCTTTTACGCCTACAACAAGCAAATGGCCTAAAACATGGCCTAAACCCTAAGTGGCAAGTTTCACTTGCCTAGCACCGGGGATGACGATCACGAAGGTTCGTCTCGCGGATGCTAATCTACGGGGAAATCGCTGTTATGAGGAAACAATCATCAAAATAACATTCATTCATTAGGGTTTCATAAAAATACAAATAGGTTATGAAAACATCAAGAGATCGATTTCTTACCGAGAGGAGTCGGAAGAAACACTCCGGGGAACCTAGGGACCAGATCTGGAAACGAATGGAGAAGTTTGGAGAACTAGGGTTTTTGGGGGATTTTGGGGATTTGATGAGATTTTGGGGAAGATGAGAGGTAGAATGAGTTGATGGATGGTTTGGATGAGGGATTTAGGGCTTGGAATGAAGGAATAAGGGTTTGGGGAAGAAGGGGGCTCAATGGGGTAGAAACTAGGGTTTTGGGTCGAGTGGAGGAAGAAGAAAACGTTTGGGAGGGGTTTAAATAGGATGGGCTGGCGGCTGCCCAGAAATTAGGGTTTTAACACAGACTAGTCGGTCAAAGAGCAACCACTGACCGACTAGTTTGGCAACTAGTCGGTCGGTCGACCAACGCAGACCGACTAACTGTAAACAGTAACTCCTGAACGAAAATAGGATTTAGATTTAGTCGGTCAATGAACAACGGCTGACCGACTAGTTTGGCAACTAGTCGGTCGAGACATGAACTTAGACCGACTAAGAATGAACAGTACTGATACTAAAATTTAGATGATGAGTTAGTCGGTTAAAGAAGCATTGCCAACCGACTAGTTTGCAACCTAGTCGGTCAACCAACGTTCTTAGACCGACTAACGATAAACAGTAACTTCTGAGAAATTTAGAAAGCCAACTAGTCGGTCCAAGAAGGATTACCGGCCGACTGGATCGTCATCTAGTCGGTCGGTGCCCCTTCTTACACCGGCTAATAAGCACCAAAAGTTCCGATACGGAGCGCGGGGCCCCGGGATCGATTCCTAAGACTCCTAGGCTTGATCTAATAGTAAGATACGACCGTTATGAAGCCCGTCATGAATGACTTGCTCCGAAATCGACGATCCTAAAGAAGAAACGAGAAAACACTACGAAACGATCGAAAATGAAAGTTACGGAGACGAAAACCACATATGAGGAGAAAATCCACCAAAACATATATTATAATATAATAAATCCAGATACATGAAAACCAGTCGTTACATGCATTCTATTTTTTTCCCCTCTTTGTTTCATTACAAGCCTCTTCCCTTTATTTGAAGACCAAGGTACCTCAAAACAATCCATCAAATCCTTTGATTTTTCATAAAAATATGTTCTTTGATGGTGTTCAGGCTGATGAGTCCAGGACTTCCGCTTCTAAGTTATTTTTTATGAAGGGTCTTTTTCAGATGCTCAAAAGGGGCAACAAATTGGTGGGTTCGCTTCAAATGGGAGCCATGCTATAATTTGTGCTAAGGTAAAATGATGAAGAATACGAGGACTCTTGAGTTGTTACACCAAGAAAAATACCCCAAATCCTCTTCTTCCCAGCAACTTCACACCTCTATGGTTCTTCAGTATCTTATTTGGGTTTAAATGTTGTGGCCTTTTCAGGTTTCATTTCAACCATCAATTTCCACCATTTAACGGCAAAAGTAAGGTTTGATTTTGGTGTTACTTTTGTATTTTTTGGTTGTAACTGTCGCATCTTTTTAATTAGTTGATTTTGTTGCTTTTTTGGACTCTGTCACAGAAACTTGGACTAGAAACTTTGTTTGGACTTTGTTTGAACATTTTTCTATTTCGAATTAGCAGACTTTGTTTGGACTGAAAGTTAGCCTGCAACTAGATAGCATGAGGAAGTTTCTAAACTTGGACTTCAAATGGATTCTACCTGGTGTGAGTATTCAATCATTGGTTTTAGGTAATCAATGAAATAGATTTGATTGAAAATGTTAGTATAGAAATAGAAGACATCTTATATTTAAGGATAACATTAATGTTAAGTATTTCATTAGACCAACCAACACAGTTATTCTAATACTGTTTTCAGGTCATGGAAGGAGGGTCCAGTTCAGAGACAACCAAGAGAAGAACTCAGCAATTGAAGCTTTCTTGGCAACGAAGTCAGATCATTCTTAAGTGCCAAATGAACAAGAAATCTAAAGTGGAAGTTGCCATCAACTTGAGCTTTATTAAGTACAGAATGTCCAAAATAAAGAGCATCCTGAACTTGAGCTTTATTAACTTTTTAAATTGTTCTCCTAGCATTCATATTTGCATCCTGATATGATTTTGGTTTTCCTCACAGGTAATTCACATTTGCATCCTGATTTGCTTTTAATTTTCCTGTCAGGTACCTCATTGTTTTTAAATCCTGTTAATTTGATCCTGATTTGAATGGAAGCAATTTTAATAATAAGCATAGGAATAGAAAAAATTGATTTGAAAAATCCTGTCAATTTTAATAATAAGCATAGCAATTGGTTTTTAAATCCTGTCAATTTGAAATTTTTTGATGTATTGCTGATTTGGCAATACATTTTTAAATCCTGATTTGGCAATATTGCAAGCCTGTATCCATGTTTTTTTTGCCGTGTAGATGTATTGCTGTTAATATTGTCATGGCCATATCCACAATTTCAATCAACTATATCCAGCAGTATTGCGGAACCCAGCAGTATTGCCGTGTAGATGTATTGCTTCATTGTGAATAATTGTTTGTATCAGCAAATAACTGTTGGTATTCATGTTGGTATCCATGTTGGTATCCATGTTGAAGATTAAATGAAGCAATTTGAAGATTAAATGAAGCCTTCTTAAATATTGAAGATTAAATGAAGCAATTTGATTGAACGACTGCATGTAATTGTTGGTATCCATAATTGTATGATAACATGTTATTGTAATAATTTGCAATCCATGTTTAAGAAATGACTGAGTAGCATGTCTGATATGTGTCTAAAAATGCAAAGTCGTAGGCGATGGAGTTGGACTCTTCCCTGAGACAGAGCCTTATGAAATTTTCATTTTTTATTCCTTTTAAAAATTGTTATCTGTTAAAATATAAACCCGAAAATTTGTAGATTTTAGATGAGACAGTTGGAAGCATAAATGGTTCAAATTTTCTAACCTAAAACAATATATGCAAATGTATCCTCTCTACATGAATGTTCTTTTTCTGTTTCTTCCTTTTATTCGTACTTGCCTTTCATTTGGGACAACATCGGGCAGTGATGAGAGAACTAAATAAACAGTATTTCTGGTCTGGTAGAATCCAGCTAAATAGAGTATTTATGGTATGTCCAAATTGGACCAGGATTAATTGCTTAGAAAAATTCACTGGAGATGGATTGGCTTGAGTTGGTTTGGGCTAATGCAGTAAATAAAGCATGTGCAGATTCTGTTGAACTGGTTATAACTTATAATAGGATGTATTCATTTAATTTGATTTCTTAAGATGGTGTGTTTGCCTTCTTGGTATGAGAAGAGCTCTGTGGATCACATTTGTCCATTATAAAGCAATAAATGCCAAAAATAAGCAATTCTATCATGTGCTAGCTTAATTTGTTGTGCATACCTCTTATTCCACATGCAAAACTAAAGCAAAATATGCATGTCACTCCAGCATGCTGAATTTTTTTAAATTTTTGTCACATGATGAAAGTAATCTGGAAGTTGGACACTCTATTTGAGCAACCTGGAACTTGCAACCAATTGGGGAGGGTACAATCAATTTCTCAGAGTATGTTGAGATTCCTAACCCCTCCACTATTTCTCTCCCACTGAAAGCATCTGCTTCTGGACCGATGTTGCATGTGAGCAATCTAACATTTTGAATTGATAACATGGTTTGTTTCTATGTATTTGCTAATTATGTAATCTCCTTAAAATCACAAGTTTCATGCTGGAACTACATTTTCCTACATAGGTAGTTGATCAACTACTGCATTTTCAGCCAGACATTTATTTCCATCCAAAGTGTTAAAAACAAATGAAGTTCAAATACTTCACGTGAACTGAGACTATTTGGCAAATGGAAATTTTTCACTTCCGGGTTTTTTATTTATAGTTAAAACGAGATGTCAAACTGTAACCTGGAAGCCAAATATGCATGTCAAATATGCATGTTGAATTTGTCTGAACCTGGATGCCAAATATGCATGTCACTTGAGCATGTCTGAATGTGAATGTGAATGTCTGTTGCTCAAACCTTTCTTGAGGAACTTGGAAATTATATTTCATCCATGGATGCCGTAGGTGTAACATGCTAGATCCATTGCATATATTCACTGCATACTTGCCATTTCAACGCTTATATAATTTTTTTTGATTCAGATACTTGCCATTGCATATTGTAACAGATTTTTTTGATTCAGATACTCAGGTATCACTAAAGGGGTAACATGCATGCTGCAACCTGGATGCTGGACAACCATGGTGGGAAATTTCTGTGTAACATGGAAGCTACACATGCCAATTTTGAACTGAGACTGCGTATTTTTGAACAAAAGGGTCTAGATACGGTGTATTTTTGAACTGAGACTGAGAAGGTGTATTTTTTGAGAATGAAGCTAGCAATTTTTTGAGAATGATGCTATAGGTGAATGAAGCTAGCAATTTTTTGAAATTGTGACATTGTGTATGAAATTGTGACATTGTGACATTTTTGGTATATGACATTGTGACATTTTTGGTATATGGCATTGTGAAATGTATATGAATTATGTGAGCTTCTTTTTGCATGGTTTCTTTTCTCTCTCTTTTTGCATTGTAACAAGAATTTGCATTGTAACATCTGCATAAATGGCACAAATGCATGCTTTATATCATGTAGGGTGCATCCTCATCTATGTTTGTTGAGCTTTCTGTGAGTTCATTTTTATGTTGTTTTTGTGATCTATTTTTAATGTAAATATGATCCATGAGCTGGGTTTTGGAAAAGCTATAGAGTAAATACTGGATTTTATTCATGAGGTTGGACGTGTGTATGGCTTATTCTATTGCCTGGTAAGCATTTTGTTATTTTATGCTTTTCTTATTTAAGGACTTTGATCTTTCATTTTCTTATTCGTACTTTTGTTTGTTCTTTTATCCTCTCTTAATGGAGAAAGCAAGCAATCATAACTTTTCTTCCATTACAGGCATCCAGGCTCAAACCATTCTAGGATCAAACCAGTTTGTAATCCTGTTTAGGTTGATTCATTGATCAAATCCAGATACTTACAAACCAGATTCAATACCAAAAGGGGGGAAAGGACTTTATTTTTTTGCTAACAAGCTCATATCAAAGAAAGACATGAACTTTTCCATCACGTTCCAATCTTTCAACTGACCCTTCTTCCCAAACATGCATACGACTCTAAAGAACCCATCTTCAGCTGCATGATGCCGCCAATGAAGAAGACGCAATGAAGGATGGTCGTTGAGGATGAAAACTGGAAACCTTACTAAAATCCACATTGGGATGCTTATCCATATAAAATAAGCATTTTGTTATGCGAATGATTCTTGAGTATTTTGTAGTTATCAACAATAAGACTGCGAGTGATGAACTCTGATATGGTCTTTGCACTAATTGTTTTGGAAATTTAAAATTTTTAATTTCTTTTGTTTTTTATAAGTCAAATTTGCCCAAAATCGCATTGGTGGTTGCCACATTGCAAACTATCTATAGGTTACAATTGGTTACCGTGTTTGGGCAGGCCTGGCTACCATATTGTCTGTCATTGTGCTTATTTTTGGTTGGTATTTGATGGTTCTCTGGTCTCGGTCGTTTGAAAGTGTTTGATTAGGGCTTGGTAAAGTTTGCTATGGATGATCAGTGATCTATGTTGTGTGCTATATTATTATGTTCTTTAGACATATGCTGGAACTTTTATTTAAAGGTGATTTTAGTTAGCCCCTTTGCAGTTTGCTATGTTATATGTACCATTCAAAAAATGACCTATGTGGCATCAATATAAGTTCCAACAGACTCTAAGTAAAGTTTGGCCGTTAGGCTGAGATTGGAGGCTTCTATGATATGTGTACTTTTGTAGAATTTTGTTAGTCTCAATGATATGATTGTCTTGGATGAACAGTCCTTTATTTTGTGATATTACCTTGATTTCTTTCTTTAACTTCTTTTTCTATTTTTAGATGTTGTTTAAACCTTTTCCAAATTGGAGGTTCTGGTAGTCGTAGCTTGGTGCGGCCTCTAAGACGCTTGAACTATGGTTATGTTTGCGTTGAAGTTTTATTTGATATGAATGTGAGTGTTGGGTACTAGATATGGGAAACTTCAATTGCTTGAACTATGGCGCCTGCTAAATGTTTTTACACTAATTTGTTGTTCCGCGCCGAATTTGTTGTTTCATGCCGAATGCGTCCATGTCGCTAAATATTTTTACGCAAATTTGTTGTTCCGCGCAATTTTGACCGTCGAAATAATTTTTTGGGGAACAAAGATTTTGCGGGTGAAAATCTTAATTGAAGGCGCCCGCGCCGATTTTTAAACTAATTTGTTGTTCCGCGCCGAAGGCGCCCGCTAAATGTTTTTACACTAATTTGTTGTTCTGTGCCGAATTTGTTGTTTCATGCCGAATGCGTCCATGTCCTTAAATATTTTTACGCAAATTTGTTGTTCCACGCAATTTTGACCGTTGAAATAACTGTTTGGGGAACAAAGATTTTGCGAGGGAAAATCTTAATTGAACCGTACCCGCGGGCACGGGTTATGACTAGTATATATATATATTTGCCGAGTAAATAAAGTCTATATTACTAACAAATAGGACTAGGATAACCCACTTATATATATATATATATATATATATATATATATATATATATATATATATATATATATAATATGCTTCAATTCACATGTGTTGGGATTCCACAAATAGGACTAGGATAACCCATTTAGCCTATGCTCTGATTGGCGAGAAAAATCTCCTTTGCCCAAGTGTTTAGAATCCAATTTCTTTTTTGTTTTACTTGGTGCAAATCCCCTCGTCGTGTACCGTTCTCCCACTTGGGAGAGTACACATGTATATACCCCCAAAATCCAGAAATCCAAAAAAGAGAGAAAAGGAAAACCCAAAAAAGAAAAAGAAAAGAGAAAAGAAAAATATATAAATATCAAAAATCCCAAAAATACAAATACCCAAAACCCAAAAAATTCCCGTGTGAATATTTTTCCTATCTACCGAGAATAAAGGGAAGGCGAGAGTTTGCACCAAGTGTTCTACTCCACACCCTCTCAATCTACATCGTTTTCGAAAACACTTGGCATAGGAACTTTCCAGCGATTATCTAGGCGATAGTATGGTGATTTCCTAGTCCCTAACTGTGGAGTCCCCAAAGCATGATACGTTTCATTTCTGATTCTATTCTCATGCATGCTTGAGCTATTTCCACCGCTATTTCGGATTGAATCGATATTTGGGTCATTCCTTGGGTGTGTGTATATGGAGCTTTATTGCACAATGTAGATAGTAACACCGTTAACAAGCACACGACCACACTCACTCGCGCTTCATCGCGTGGGCCCACGACACTTGTTTGGACTCATATTCCCTGGTTTAGTGTTGTGTTTTTGTTGTATACTTGCTTGGTGTGGTGTGTTTGATTTTGTTGGCTCTGACGGGTGATTTAGGATTTTGTTTTATTTTTCCGTTTCTCTCTCTCTACACTCTCACTCGTCTTCCTCGAGGACGAGGAAGGGTTCAGCTTGGGGGATTTTGACGTGCGTTTATATTTTATATATTCACGCACGTCTTCTTCGTGATTTTCCGCCGTTTTCCGTTGTTTCATATCCGTTCTTTTGTGTTTTTTGTATCTTTTCACTTTCTCCATGTTTGTGTGTAAATGCAGGAGATTTCCAACGTTGGGGACATACAAAGAAGATATCATTAGTCCCCGGAGCAACGGGAGGATTCACGCGCGATCCAGAGGGCCAAACTTTGAAGATACCCATATTTCAGCCCCCAACCGATCGGTTGGACAAAGCCAACTGATCGGTTGGTGCACGCATATCTGACCCGGACATGAGCTGAAGAGAAGAGCAGCTTGCCCGATCGGTTGGCTGATCGGGTGAGATCGACATAGCTCTCTATTTTTTTGGGCTTAATTCCAACCGATCGGTTGAAAACTCAACCGATCGGTTAATCTGAAGCTGAAATTCCTAAGTGACGACCCGATGACGCCAATCGCTGGGACCAAGAGACCGGTTGAAGCTTCTGAAGCCGTTAGCGAAAACGACAAGCAGCTCACCTGATCGGTTGATGCTTCAAGCGATCGGGTGGCCGCGATTTCTATATATAGTTGACCTAGGTTTTCTGAAACGGGATCCCCTTTTGTATTTACTGTTTTTGGGACTTGTGACGGCTGGAATTTTCTTCTGTTTTGTAACTGTTCTGATTACTTTGAAACTTTAATATTGTCTTAATACAATTGCTAGCAACTGTTTTCTATTGCCTGATCATGATTTCTACCGTTGAATTTCGTTTAGATTGTGATTTTGCCATGAATTGTGAGTAGTTCCCAAATATGGGATTTTGGTGGAAACCCCTTAGTGGGTTCTCCCTTGAACGACCATAGGATTAGGATTTCGATAGGGTTTAGGAATTTAGATGGTTATGCGGGGTGTTTCATTATCATTGGCGGGAGAAAGACCGCCTCTGACCGTCAGGCCAAAGGGGGAATAAATTTGGCGGTTGACTCCCTAGCCACAGCTCATGCCCCTAGCATAAACATTGAATCCTAGCGCGTGGGAACGGCAGGATGAGATGTTGGGAGTAATCGTTGCGAGCTTAGTGCTCCCGGAGTCGGTCGGTGTTAATGGACATGGGAATGCCCATCGATCGAACCCGGGTAGTCTAGCATATCATCCTGGGCATCGACCAGAATATCGGGCGCATGAGACGCTAGGTATCACTCTTAGAGGCAACGTCTCACCACTAAACCCTAAACCCAATCGTGTTCCTATCCGTCGGTCGTAATAGTGAGAGCACATGATAGGGTGGAAACCGAAGTCCTAGGTTTCCTTTTATATCATTTATCCTTCGTATTCATATTCTGTGACAACCTACCGATCGTTCGGGCTAGCTCACCCATTGGGTGAACTGGTTCCTTTCTGACAGCAAGCACAACACACGCCTCCCTGAGTTCGACCCCCCAAGCCACACTACAACACCATGCGCTTGCGGTATAAATATTTAAATCTGGTATCCCCAATCCTATTGCACTTGGATGCTCAAATCTAGGGGATGTCACGTTCACTCGAGCAGGAAGGCACGGATCCTTGCTTCGGTGCACCGAGGGATAGCCTCGGCGGGACAATGACCTCCGAGATCGGTCGGACGAACGGGCTCTGGCACGAGGGTGTTCGGATCCGAACGATGGGTCGCCGAAGTGAAGCTTCGACAGTGGTGACGTCTACTTCGATCTGCAAGATGAAGAACTCGTCGGGTGGGGGGTCGGACCTTGGTTCGACCAATTCCCCTCCGATGTCAAAGTCAAATCTGGTCTGAAGGTTTCTCGGTGGGATCGAGCTTGGTTCAAAGAGAGACCAAGCACAGATCCTCGAGCCGAGCTATGGAGTAGAAATATGTAAGGTGGAAGAAGGTGTGGAGAAGTTGTATTATCATACCTCCATTGTGGATCTCGGAGATCAGCCCCCTTGAGATGATGCCACACACGCACGCACGCACGCACGCACGCACACACGCACACACACACACACACCCATAGGCGAGTCATCCCCCTGTTGTAATGGCACACAATGCGACCTTATGGCTGTCATTCATAGGGACGTACAAATGGAGAAATGTTGACCCTGACTAATTGCGCCCGTTTGATGAGTGGATCAATGCCATCAAGGTGGGTCATGATTGGCGAGTGCTCCCTCGATTTGGGGAGTGATTTCCTCCACTACGAAAATTCGGCAGTCTTTTGAGCCTTCGTCTTGGGTGGAGAAGCGCGTCCCGCCCGTGAGTTCCTTGGGCCAAAGCCAAAGGCCGTAGCAGGTTGGTTGACTAATCGTGGTTGACTTGGCTCCTCTGGGCCCGGTCAAAATGGTTGTATCAGATACGATCCGATTCTGTCAATCCTCACGATCCAAGCTCGATACAAGAGGAAGCCCAATCGCATGCGCTGAGGTGAGTATGATGCATGTTGCATTAAAGAAGGTTTGTTGCTGTACGGTACGATACGGCCGCATAGTTCTAACTGTGAAGCGAGAGGCCGCTGACATTAATTCACATAATACATGACTTAGGTGCGGGTCAATATCCAGCCACAAGCGATATGCTGCTCATCATAAACCCTAATTATAAGGTATGGGACCTTTTTTGCGGCACAATATGAAGCTGCTTTTGGGGGCTCATGCATGTACCACACAAAAGTGACCCCCGTATCATTGCCATATCTAACATGATCTCCGACCATACATGCCCAAAATTGCCGAATGCGGCCATACACTCACATGTAGCTTTCATGGTATCGGCCCTTAATTAGACTCTTGGCACCATTCCACTTGCTAGTCGACATGCCCGCAGGGCCAGCAAGTGGTATGGATCAAGCACATGTCAGGCGAAACGCTTGGCAATAAAAATGACACACGAACTCTCTTGATCTCCAAACGTGATGGCCAGAGATGTGCACAGCGGCTAAAACTGTGTGGATAAGGGCAACGTTTCGATGACAAAGATGTGCCAAACAGATCAAGAGAACCTTGCAAGTAATCATATGGTGTTATCTAAGAATGATATTGGTGTACATGTTGCCAAGATAGGTACTTAGCATCGATGCTAAGAAGTGGGAGAAAGCGATGTTGGGTCTGATGGGCTCTCAACTTTCTGCATCAAAAGGAGGAAAAGTGTAGATTATTCGTGCTAAGTTAATAGAATGAAGACAAAGATCCTGACATCTGAATGTATACTTGGTTGCTGGACTGCATGTTTGGACTAGTTGCAAGAAAAATGAGTCATTGATTTTACAGGTTTGGGGAGGATTGAGAGATCATTCATGGAGTGCATGGGTTTGTGAGCACGCGTGCACATGCAAAAAAAATAAATTAAAAAGTACAAAAATATAAACAAAGCCTTACATCACACAATTGCAAAATTTTCAAATTCCACTTAGAATGAAAAATACCAAAAAGCTCTTGAAAATTATTGCAACCCATAAATATTTAGATGGACTTAAGTTATATTTTATCGCAAACGTTGAAGAATTATTAGATGGTGTTATTTGAAGTAAAATTATATATGACAATCATGGTTCAGAACGATCTGCTATCCAATACGAAGATTATCAAATTTGTATTAGAACGAACTAAAACCCTAAGCATGTGACGTCCTTCCACCATACATCGATCCATTATCAAGATGAAATCCCCCAGGAATATTCTTGCAACGATTTGAGA
Organism: Scilla litardierei; assembly: GCA_030789695.1. Taxonomy (NCBI): domain Eukaryota; kingdom Viridiplantae; phylum Streptophyta; class Magnoliopsida; order Asparagales; family Asparagaceae; genus Scilla; species Scilla litardierei. Next base: position 97,003,454 of record CM061135.1, on the reverse strand, counting down.
CTTGGCTATAAAGAGAGCAAAATCTTCTTGATGATGGTGATGTGATGAGAAACAAAGCCGTTATTATTGGCAAACCTCAAGGCATCCTTTCCATGTGATTGAAACCGGCTAGATTGGTCTCCACAAAGATGCCAGTGATGGAGCCTCTGATTTTCCCTCACTCCTATTGGATGATTGTGTGGTTGGGTTTGGTCAATCACCACCTATCCCGTACACTTGTGGACCTGAAGCCCCAAGATTTTCAACATTATGATTCATGACTCGAAGATCCTTGACATCTGACCTAAGCCCGGCCCACTGAAGTCATTTCCTTTTCGTGGCTCCAGCCCTCACATGAGTTGTAGGGGCCCCCCAAGCCAACGGGTGCCCATAAAACATACCCTACCGTACTTCAAAATCCTTCGCATGCCTAACAAGTGTACGGAAGGTTAGGCATACACCGTTGCATTATTATCCCCAAAAAAAGATTTTAGAACAAATTTTAAATAATCACTCTGTTTTTACATCGGAAAGCATTAACACGCGTGTCGGCTGGGTGTCGAGTCCGCACTTTCTAGGATGGAGAAGTGAGAGAATGTCATCAGAGTATTTGCTAGTTGGCAAAAAACCAATTTCTGTTGTGAATGGATAATACCAGAGTTGATTAGGATCACGACTATCTGATAGATATGCCCATATCTTCTGTATCCTATCTTTGTACCTCCTCTTTATGCTATAAATAAAGAGCTGGAGGTTATCAGTACAAGACTCTAATTAAAAAATTTCCACATAAAAATCGATCGTTGCGAAAGCAAAGGAAGGCGGGAGATCTACGGGAGCATCGTCATCTACATCAAACGAGCATCGTCATCTACTTCAAACGAGCGTCGTCATCCGCGTAGGCACTACTACAGATTTGGGCTTGGGTAACGCCACTTAGATAGCGCTTTTAAAAAGCGTTATCTAAGTGAGCTCTTGTATAGCGCTTCTGCACTAATAAAAAATAAAAATAAATCAAAATTAAGTTAAAAATCACTTAGATAGCGCTTTTTGTTGAAGCGCTATATAAGTAATACCTTATATAGCGCTTTTTGTTAGCGCTATGGTACTAATCGTTACGTAAACACTTTTATTAAAAAATACAGGTATATACAATCCTTAGATAGCGCTTGTGGTGCGGAATTCCCAAATATTTCCGCCATCTTTTTCGTTTCCCCCCTTTTATTCCCGACCCTAACCGCAGACTCGGCCTCCCTCGTTAAAAACGACTCCTCCTCCGCCCCTTCGACCAAATCCAAAGGATCCCACCTCCATGCTCTCCGCCGCCCCTTTGTCCAAATCCAAAGGATCCCACCTCCATGCTCTCCGCCTCCAAATCTAAGCCCAAGGCCATACCTAAGCCCGCCGCCGCCTCCTACGTCAACGACCTAGATCTTCCCCCCTCCGACGATGATGAGGACGAAGAACTCCAGTTAGAGGGTCAAGATCCACAAACCAAGGCCACCGTAAAGCCCAAATTCCTTAGATCCGATCCCTCCTCCGCCGCCGCTCTTTCCGACAAGGAGATCAAGAAGCGGGAGAAGAAGGACATGCTCATCGCCCAGGCAGCCGAGGTTCTTCGATTTGTTGGTAATGTGGAATTAATGGGGAAAATTTGCTCACCTGGGTTTATATATGAGAGAAGCAGTCAAAGGCGTGGCCGAGTATTTTTCGACCGCCATCGTCAGCGGCCGGTGCCGACACAAGGTACATTCTCTCGGTCCTCGTTTCGTTGAACTTAATGGTTGCTATTTTTGTTGAGCTACAAGTTTCAATTTTGTCCAGCGTTGATAGTATGATTTCGCGAGGCTAGCAGAGCTATATTATGATGGCAGCCATGGGATGGAAATCAAAGGCCTAGCCAGAGGCAGGAAGAGTACCAAATCAAAGGTTAGATCAGTTTGTTCTTCTTTTTTTCTTCCAAATTAATGTTTATATTTATCTGAGTCTGCTGAAACTTGTGTGGTTCAGGCAAAGTCTGTGTTTTTCCAGCCTGCCAGTGAGTTCTTGTCTATGATTGATGAGGTGGGTATCTCTCAAATTCAGTTAAAAACATATGAATGCCTTAAAAAGTTTGATACAATATGAGACTGTATTGAAAGCGGTTTGTTTTATTGATATATTTTTGTGTTGAAGGTGTACAAGGTTCTAGTGGAAAAAACCAAGTGTATCCAAGGGTCCAATATTGAGAACAACAAGTTCTGTGTACCTGTCCACTTCAGATGTGTTGATGAAAAGGTGAGTGAATAAGTTCGTATTTTATGCTATAAGTGGCAACACCAACAGCAACAGATCAACAGAGGAAGGGTTTGTAACGCCGATTAAGTTTCAGCTTTTGGCTTTGCAGGTGCTAGAGATTCGGCCCACGATCAAATGGCACAAGGGCAAGGCCTTGGAGTTTCTGCTGGAATCACTTGGTAAGCGAAAGCTCTGTGCTGGGTCACACTAAATCAACATCGCTTTCGCTTTGAGTTTGATCAATTAACTAGGACCGTTTTCACGAATTGATATGCAAGACCAAGAGGAAATATATAAAACATCCCTAATGGAAGCATAAGTTCTTGCTTGAAGTTAGTTTCTTTGAGAACAAATTACAACTGACCTCATTGTCATTTGTAGGCAAATGAAACCATATGACAGGAGCATCCTATAACAGTTTTTAGTCAACTTCCCCAGCATGTCGAGTCCAAACCCAACGTGTCACCCAATATTTTACCCGGCATAGTCTCGACATATTCCCGACATGGTAACTTGCACATGAATTATAATAATGTTATGATTGTTTATTTATTTGTCTGTTTAATTAGCTATTCTTTATGGTTCAGAGTTAAAAATTAAATGTACATTATCGTTTGTTTGTTTACATGACAGGACCATGCAATTTAAAGGTTTACATTTATGTTTTACAATTTTATGAGTTAATTCCAATAAGGAATTCAGAATACTACGTGCTTTAATTTTTTTCAATGCTTATATATTATGAAATATATATATTTCATTCCACTTTGATGCCGATGTCCCGACATGTCCGCCCAATATTCACTATAATATGTCGTCCCCTCAGGCATCATAGAACATCTGCCATTTAGAATCTTTGTTTATATGAAAATGTTTATAATTTTTAAAAAGAATGGTCACAGATTTATAAGGGTTTATGTCGCATTCTAGCATGTTTAAATCTAATGCTAGCATGTGTAAGTTCTCATACGGTTTTACATTTAGGTTTTACAATCTTTGTCGGTATTTTGCTGAAAATTATTTATTCAGTTTGTCGATGGCTAGAGTGCAGTTACTGATTTTCCTAATTAAGATAAGACTCTCTCTTTTACCTTCCTTTGCTTGATTGCATACATAAAAAATTGAGTTTGGCATTGAGCCTAGGTTTATGGTTATATTTCTGGGAAATTGACCATGGCTATATTACAATGGAGAACTTCTGCCTAGAGAAGCATTTTCATGTGGAGAATTCATATTAAGGTGTGCTCGGCCAATAGGCAGATTAGACCAGTGTATTTTTGATGTAACGAGAAAATGCTGAGCGACTGGGCTCTTTGAAACGAATTTTCTGGTTGAATCTTTTGCGCATGAAGCAATTTTATAATGAACTATCCTATGAGACTAAACTCGAAAATGTTTGACGCTGACATAGTGATACTGTCTGTTCTGTAGAATTTTGCTTTGCACATATTTCTTTGATTGGATTGAAAAAAATAAGACGAAGTTAGATGGCAAAGAAACTCAAAATAGCATATGAGCAGAGCAGATGAGAAATCTTACTTCCAACAAGTTCTAGCTGAACTATTAATATAAAAGAGCTTGTCAGATCTATTATAGGTTTTTTGAGAAGAAAATGTGAACTTATACGCATTTTGAAACATTATTAGAAACACATGCCATTACAGGAAGTTATACACCATGTGTGTCAAATGAAAATGTGCATGATCCAAGGTCCAAGCAATATGGTTAATGTGGAATCACCAACTATATTTATCACAAAATGGATGAATTCATATGCTATATATGGAGCCAACTAGCAGAATCATTTTTAATTTATCATATCTATTTTAGTTAAAATATTAAAGAATACGGAAAATAGGTAACTCAGACAATTCCGATTATTAGATTGTTGTTTGTATTATTAGTATGGTTTGAGTGGACTGATCAAAGAAAGGGAGGGGCAATAATTGAGATGCGCAGAAAACAAGAAAGTGGTGGTGATAAACGGGGTGGAGAGGGATGAGGATGATCTTACATTCACTAGTTAAGAATGCTGCTATTTTGTCTTATATTTTGAAATGTACTATTATTTTTAACTACTGCCAGAATGTACTAGGATTATGAGTTTTATCCAAGCGAAGACACTAATAGGGTTATGTTTTTGAAGATATAAATATAGAAATAAGGGCCTGAACCCCTTTTTCCTTGATAAAATAAAAAAAGATAATGAACTCCCTATCGAGATCTTATAGAATCGACCTTGATTTCGATGTAGTTCAACCAAGTCATGTTCCTGTTTGTTCATTTGTATTATCAAACGTTGATTTGTGTTCAAGTTTTGTTTGCTTAGTTATCAAACTAATGTTACCAAGTTCTTACAAATGTGAGCATGAGCCCAGCTTTGATCTTTCCAAGGTGAGCATATTAATTCAGCCATAGGATTTAATTTAATTTTTTTTGCTTAATTAATGCATGCATATATTTTGTGTCTTGGATTTTGCAAATGGAACATACATTTTATTAATAGTTTCATGGTATTTGAGAAAGAAAGTGTGATTCATCTTTTTTTAATGTTCCTGTATGGTTTGCTGAGATCTTGCCTTGTTCCTTTATACTAACAATTAACATTACTTATTTTGTTCCTTTTTTTGCAGACCTCTATAGCATTTACCAGCCTAGTGATTGCAGCTGTTCCTACTCTGTATGTAAGTTATTCATAATTCTTGCATTTTTCTATATTTAAAACATTTTCTTTTCGTAAGACTAATGATATGGGTCATTCATAAAGCATTCTTGCCACAAGTACTATTTTAGGATTCAACACCATTAGTATTGTTTTGGTTATCAACTAGATGCTTGTCATTTTTTGCAATTGATCATGACCCAATCAGTGTTGCTACAATAGGGCATTCCCCATATGTTTATCTACCAGCACCGTTTGCATCTTTAGTCGAAATTGCAAATCAGTCTCACTTGCATCATGTAAATCTGCAGACTCGATCAGAACAAGTTGTGTTTCAATGCAATTCTGCTTACCACCACCCATAGGCATATCCACAATGTCATATGCTGAAATTCAATTGGGAAATTGGAATTAATTTTACATGCTGGTAGGGTAGAATGCATGTATGCTTTTTGCCATCAAAATCTTTTAAATTCAAATACTACTTGATCTTGGATTTGTTGTTTCATGTGGACAAATTTTATTGGCATGCTGTATGTAATACTGAAATGGTATGATTTCTCGTTTCGTTAGTCCTGAAAATTGACATGAAAGAGTTTTGGATGTGAAGGGCAGAGGGGTCACCATATTTGTAACATAATGGCATTAATGTTTTCCACAACATAGTATAAAATTTATTGAATCTGGAACCAACATTTTATCTGGTACATCATATGAATGTGTTTAGAAATAGCTAAAATGGGGATCCTCATTTTCTTTTGTCAACAGAATCTTTTCCATAATTGGTAATCTCTTGAGTAAACAAGAATATTCTTAAACTGTGAAGAATGGTAATCTCTTATTTCTATATTTAGGGTCTCTAGTGGGCTGTTCGATGTCATGATCTCTGAATATTTACACATTATTCTATGTATATTTGACTACATGTTATATTTTGTTCCCTTGAGTATGGTTTCACAAAATGTAAGATTCTTCCGTTAGCATGATACATTTTAACACTCACACATATAAGCCAGTTCTTCTTTTTTCTAATCATAATTTACATTTTGTCTTTTAGATGCTTCCTGTCTACTGATACAAAACCAGTAGCTATCATTATAAAAAATATCTTGCAATGTGCATTGGATTTCCGGCTATATTTCTCTGGCAGTGGTTTGGTGGATGTTCGATCTCACGGAAAAGATCATATGGACTTGTGCTGTCGGATACGCTTCTCTCAGGTAAGATGCAATTTCTGTTGTGTGCCATATCTTTATTCTGTGACATATCATGTCGACTGTTAATGCATCATAGCATCTTGGGAAGGACAAATAAGAGTATTCCTCAAGAAGGGAAAATCATGTATTACATGGAATTTTTTTTCCAGTATACACTATTCAGCCATCTCAAGCATGTTGTAAAATTCATTCTTGTAACTAATTTCACAAATATAATATATGTAAGTACGTGCATACAGCCTCCTACTTCATTCCGTGGAGCTTCACCAAATTCTTTATGAACAACAACCACACAAGATGGTGAACCCTTATAAAAATAATGATTCTCACCTATATTTCATTAGTGCTTGAATTTATGAAGCAAATTAATATATTCAATTACAAGTCCCAACAGTTAAGACAAACTTGTATGCTTCTTGCTGAAGACATTTCTACAACTTGTTAGAAAGTGTATCCAAACTTAGTCGCAGGCAGCAAAAGAGAGGGCATGTAAATTACACAACTGATCATTATAGTAAGCTTTTTTGTGTTGGACTTTTTTTTTGTGTTCTTTCCTTTTTATTGTTGTTGTTGTTTCCTTTTACTTCTTTAGGATCTTTCAAAAGGGTATATGAAGCAGTGACCAAGGGAATTTGATATAATGGTGGCAAGGGTCTGGTGTTGAACCATGCTATGTTTCCTTCAACTGCTTGTTCTCCTTGCCTGGGTCTGACATTGTTTTTATCTTTTGCTTTCTTTTTCCCCCCTCAATGCCCTTCTTTGTCATGTATGATGCAGGTTTTTGCAATAAAAACTACATTTGAGAGAAACATCAAAGACTTGTACATCTTGTATTTGAAGTCTCCAACGCATGGTGAATTTAGCCTTTGCCGTTTCTGGAGCTATCTCAATTTTAACGGCTACTACTCCAGCACCATTGCTAAACAAATGATCTGTGTATCCTCAAGTCGTACATGAAACAAATTACTCTGTTGACTTCCCAGATGATCGAGAAAGCTCCTCAAATCGTGTACTGAACTCGCAAGCAGGCTTCTCGTCTTCAGTTATAGCACTAAGCCACTAATGCTAATTATAGACGAACGATATCAACCCCAAACAGTGTGGAAGGGTGGCATCATCTGGAGTGTGCTGCTATTTATAATTTTAGGAAGGCAGGCACCTGATATTGATTTTTACTGCAAAGGGTAACCAAATTTGTGGAAGGGTGGCATCACTAATTTTTTATCAACATGGATTCTCTTTTGTGAGAAATCCTCATGGAACTGTAATTCTATTGTGAATGACAATTAGAATGATGTATGAATATGATTTTTGTTCATTATAGTGGTGATAACCATATATTGTGTGAAATATGATCTTCTATTGATCCTTACAGTCATCCATGCGTAAGTTCACCAAGTTTTTTCATCCAGGCGAAATTTGTTTGATTTTCTATTTTTTTTTAAAAAAATTAAACATTAGCCACGGCTAGTCCGTGGCTAAAAATAATTAGCCACGGACTGGCCGTGGCTAATAGGCATTAGCCACGGACTGGCCGTGGCTAATGCACATTAGCCACAGCCAGTCCAAACATTAGAAAGTTCACTTAGATAGCGCTTAAAAAGCGCTATCCAAGCTACCATAGCGGTAGCTTGGATAGCGCTTTTATAAGCGCTATCTTAGTAAACCACTACGATAGCGCTTATAAAAGCGCTATCCAAGCTACCATAGCGGTTGCTTGGATAGAGCTTAAAAGCGCTATCCAAGTGTAAAAAAAGCGCTATGCAAGCGTTTTTTTGTAGTAGTGAGGCTTCGTTCAACCGTCGCTATATCCGGAGGACAGATATAGAGGTAAATCTCGCTAAAAATGTCATTTTTATCATACGTATGGTAATTTTATCCATTTATCTCGCAAGATCGTAGTGGAAATAGGGCTAATCGCCCAAATCAACGATTTTTTTCTTCTAAAATCATGTTTTTAACATGTTAATAATCTGTGAATAATAAAAAAATAGGGTTTTTATCCTATCTCGGCCTCGCCGACGGCCTTGCCGCAGTCCTTGCCGCCGGCCGCCGCTGTTCTCCCTAATGCTCATAGCGAAAGGGTGCCTGCGGCTTCCCTCCTCCGCCCCCGAGCGGCAGCATGGGTGGGGGGTGGGGGGTGGGGGGGTGGGGGGGGCATCTCCTTCCTCCACCCCCACACCCCACCCCCACCCCCGACCTCCCTGCGTAGGGGGGGGACCGCCCCATCTCCTTCCCCCCTCCCTGCAGAGGGGGGATGCCCCATTACCGACGGGCTTTTCCCCGCCGAAGAAGATCTCGGGAGCGGTGGCATGACCTAGCCGTCGCCCCCTCTAGTTTCGTGGGCCTTGAGCACATAAACGAAAAAAAACGAAATAATAATAATAGACTACGGGCTTAAAGTCTACAACCAAGCTGCGGGCCTCAGGCGTGCAACCATTCAGTTTCCTAAAAAATATGAGACTGGGGGCCTGAAGCCCACAGCCATAGGACCGCAGGCTATTTTTACTTAAAAAAAAGACCATTTTATTTTTTAAAGAATGGTGTCTTTAGGGCTAAAAATAAGTTTAAAAAGTGCTTGGAGGGGCCTAAAAATCATGAAAAATCATGATAAAATATGGGACATTTTAGAGCCTTTAAGGAGACTTTTGGGGATCAATTGGGGATTAACTTAAAAGGAAAACTTCTTCCTTTCTTGAAGAACATGTCATTTTGGGCTCTTTTCAAACTCTTTTGAATAATCCCAACTAGCACAACTTTTTGCATTATATGATTCTTTTTAGGATCATAATTATATGCTTTGAATCACTTTTAATCGCTTATTCTGTGGATAAACTGATATTTTGTTGTGCAATATTAAACTTAATAATTAGGAAGATCTTGCGACCACTCTGCCGTTAGTCACCTAATCTAACGGTGTATGACATTGCCCAGTGTTTCAATAATTATTACGTATTCAAATTGGTTATCCTTCTGTGAATATGATGCATGTGATGAAAATGTCCAATGAAAATGTCTCCTGAAGATGTTTGATGAGCACAAATTTTTGCATAGATGGTTAATTGCGGGTTTAGATCGGCTGTTTAAGTCCCAATTTTATTTCATACTCTTTTCTTTTACTTTTGAGAGAAATTGTAGTAAGAAATTTATGTAATGTCCTGTTGGAAGATGTATACCCTCGAGGCAATTTATCTCTGTGTAATTGTACAAACATCTTGTTCAACATTACAATAGTTGTATGGTAAGAATTTATCTAAGTTAAATCGTAAAGTAGTTATCATTAGAAATTAAATTAGGTAAAGTCCTGAGACTTAATGCAAGGTCAAACATGTATCGAAATGAGGATCTCGATCATGGAGAAGTGCTTGACTGTCTGTAGCATAAGTCTAAAAACGTTCGTAGTCATAGATGTTTCAAGAAAAGGATAGCGAAACATCGGATAGACCATTGTTTCTTAGTCTTCACCGTGTAGCGGTGATGATGATCTCAGGGGCGTTCGACTTGGTAAAGTCAGAGACGAGACACATGTGCTCATTGGAGAATAAGTTCACTGAATGACCCACAAGAGTTATCATATGGTTATGATTGAACAATCTTTCAATGGTAACTCTTAGTGATGATAGGCAAGTTGGGTTTTTAACTTGAGGTCATTGTACGAACCTGTTCGTGAACGGTGTCACTTAGATCTCTGACCTAGCTTCGAGGCAAGGCCTGTCGAAAGATCTTTTGTTGGGTGACATTTGAAACATGCGAGGAGAGTAATGACCAATATAGGATTCGTCTCTCCCTGGTCAATGGGAGTTAGTGTCGTAGTGTTAGTTCGGTCTTTAGTGAAAGCTCTGGCCAGAGTATGTTGAAAGGTGGCCAACATTATTTGACTAAAGATCGATAGAGACTAACCGGTTTTGAGCTATTGTAGTTGACAGTTTGACCGTACCCTAGGCTTGAATTAAATGACATAGTTTTGACGAAGAGACTAAAACTACGGAATTCATCATTGACATAGTCAGGGTGGTCCCGACAACACTCATGTCAATGAGTTAACCACAAAAGTATGATACTGAAACATGGACAACAACTGCTGATTATGGTCACTGCCGTCTGGGGCTTCGAACGCCACCTGTAGTAGGGTCAGGCTATAGGGTCTCACACAGAGTGCGACCTTTCATCTAGTAATTGTGAGAAACATTAGGGAGAATGTGCATTTGATGCAACGGATAAGAAACTGCATTTGATGTAAACGATATTTTAAGCTTTGATAAGGGGCTATTTTGCATATGATGAAAACAGTATTAAATGTGTCGTAAATTATTTACGACCATATTTAATAAGATAAACGCAAGGAAAAGTTTACCTGTAAGACGGGAATGTCCCGGTCTAAACAGAGGTTCGAACAGCACCCAAAACGGACGCCAAACGCACAAGTTAGAGCCCAAAATGGGTCAGCCCAAAGTGTTGGGCTGAACCCAGCCATAAAAATAAAAGGGGCAGCAGCTGACGCTGCCCGCGTCAGCGGGGCCCACCTCGATGACGCGGGGCAGCGTCAGCCCGTGCCAGTGGGGCCCACCTCGCTGACGAAGGGCTGTAGCCTGCGTCAGCGGGCCAGCCCCGCTTCAGCGGGCCCGCCTCGTTGACGCAGGGCAGCAGCCCGTGTCAACGGGCTTGCCCCGTGTCAGTGGGGCCCGCCTGCCTCTCTGAGGCATGTGCAGCGCACGTGCCTCAAGGCATGTGCGATGAACGTGGTGCGCGCAGGTGGCCCACATGCAGCCTAGGGCTGCATGACTTTTGGCGGCTGGCTTTTGTATGAATTTTGTAGCTTTGGGCTGATCTTTGGACGATCAATTGTGGGGTCAAATAGACTCGGATTGACTCGCTGTTTTTTCTACGCGTTCACCATTCAGCGCTCTTCGATTTGATAGCTTGTATCAAAGTGAAGCTCAACGGTGAGGGAGTTAAAATTCATGAAAGTTTGGCCTTTATAAAAGGCAAACTAACTTGAATTATTAACTACAAATATTTAGTCCAAGATCGGAAGTGGAGTAAAGGGGAGGGGTTAGCCACCTATATTAATAGGGGCTTGCTCACCTCCTCTAAACTCGTCCCAAGCTCAAGATCTAAGCAGCTCCCAAAAGTTTGGAGCACGCTCGGATCTAAGCTTAAAATAAATATTTTTCTCCTCTCCTTAAATTTCTGCCTTGCTCCTGATGGGCTCTAGCAAAGCCACGAAGGAGCTCTGATTGACGGAGAATCCACTCAAGTGAAACTTTCTTCGGCGCATGGTTGGCTCAGCGATAAGGAGGTTGCTCGCCTCGGGACACGGTGCGGTTCGGAAAGTGGTCCGGCTTGGGACCAGGTGCGGTTCAGGAAGCGGTTCAGCTCAGGACAGGGAGCGGCTAGGGACGCGGTTCGGAACACCTTGCCGGTGCAAGCAAGGTTCCGGGTATGTGGTTTAATTGCTTTCTTTTAATATATTGCAATAGCTTAGATCCTTCTTGGGGTGGTCAGATCCACCTCAAGTTGGTAGAGATCCTGCTAGGGTCTTGAATCCTTAGGGTTTCGTTAAATAGTTTAACGAGTTTTTTTCCGCTGCTTTCATTTTGCCTCTATCGTTTGTCCGACGTATGACATGCATACAGATTTGTGGCCTGAGGGTCCTTAAAACCCCAACATTGGTATCAGAGCATGGTTTGCATGTGATCTAAGGACTGCAATATGTTAATTTAATGTATGTTTTTAATCTACTTTTAAAATCCATTTTTTGACCTTATGAGATAATGTTAAAATGAGATGTTATTTTTAGTTGCTTTATAAAATCTTTTATGTGATAAAATCTTTTTATAAGTATGCTAATGTTTCTATTTAAATGGTAAATAGTTGGATACCTATTTTATGTGATAAAATTAGTGTAGTTTATGTTTAATGGCCATGCTTAATTATTTGATAATTCATGAAAACTTTTAGCTTAGCCATTAAAATCGGTTTAAAATTTAGAAGATAAATTTTAAATGACATACTATGTTTTAATAATTCATTACAACCCTTTAAAACTTAATTCCTGAATAGGGTATCCTTTAACAACGATTATTATTTTAATCGTTATCATAATGGTTCTCATTAAAAGACTACAATTTAAAGCGGTGGAATTGAATTTGTTAAAATCCTAATAATGATTAGGGTAGCACATTATACGAATGAACCTTATAGTTGATAAGGACTTAATAAAAGTTATTAACAAATCCTAATTAATTTTGATCACTAGTTGATAGGATTTACTAATTGTAATAAACGCCTTTTAGTCTATGGCGCACATATAAAAATGACAAGCTTCATTCAATGGACCATGATCTTGTCAATGTGCTTGGCTAAGCTTGTTGGATCATCCTAGCTAGACTGGGATAAGTGATCCTGGTTTAGTCAATTCACTGGCCGTGTTCCGCTGGATCGCAATGACGCGAATCATGATTATATGACACACTGGATTATATCTAAGTCAATTATGTTTAAAATCTTTCTCAAGATTGGCCGTAGCCCTCCTTGTTTTAGGGGTTAGAACTATATGACACGTGTTCCAGTTGTTGAGCTACACTCAAGATGTGACATGGCAACCTTGTAGAAACCAACTTCTTAAATACATATGATGTAATCTTGACTTGACGCAAACTGTCGTGTCGTGAAAACTCCGAGCGTCGCTGTAAGTTAATCTAATGATGTAGTCTAGACTTGACCCAAAGCGTCGTGTCGTGAATACACCGAGCGTCGGCGTAAGTTAAGCTAGAAATGAAAACAAGGGTCTGACTAGGACAGTCATTATGATTTGGATGAGCCCACTCATGATCATAAGTGGCTAGGGATAAAAACCAATAAGAGAATCATATATGATATGATTGATGAAGAGTCATCTACCAATCGCAGAGTCAAGCATTTTGTTGAGCACACTCAATGTTGTGAGACTCAAGGTTGTTGGATCTCTTACCCATTAATTTAATTTAATTAAATCATTCATTATTAAGGCTTAAAATGATCACAAAAATAGTGGGAGGATATAGTTAGATAAAAGCCATTCTATCTATATTTAATATTGAACATATGCTAAACTAGGGTAGTTATATGTTTACCGATGGAATCAAAAACATAATATTCTCATAAAATAAGTTAACTGGTCAAAATAGTTGATTAATGGAATATCAACTCATATTCTAATTGATAGACTAAACTATGTTCTCATTGACATTAAAATGACATTCTTAGGCACATGGTTAAGGACTTTAATTTCCTTAAGCTCTAGGCCCAACAAATAAATGCATACTACATGTCACTCGCATCTTTAAGGGGCAGCTCGAACATACCGATGTTCAAAAGCATGTTTCTCCATACAAGTTGTTGAGTCAACTCAAGGTTGTATGGAAAACAGTTTCGATCCACAAGATTCGAAAATTCGAGCAAATTGTTTGAATCGAATATGAGTGCATGAGCGGTACAAGACCATGTATCCAAATCAGATCTTGAGTCAAGCAACTTGTTGAGTCAACTCAAGTTTGTGAAGCTCAAATGTTTAGATACGTTATATGCTTGCATAGCTAATTAATTTGTTGAGACACGTAATATCTAAATGATATTTAGAAAAGAAAGAAGGCACTAAGGAAAGTCAATAAAGAAAGATAGTTTTTCATTAGTAAAGGCATAAGTAGGAGGAACTGAAAATATGAAATATTTGATGTCTCGGTTTCATGATGACCATTATACAAAAGAAATAAATTGTCTACGTGTTGGAAAAGGAACAATTGTAGTTTCTTGGACCATGTAGGATGTCAAACACATTTTTGACGAATGTCGTCACATTGCTTCCGAAGCAATGTTTTATGTGAGGGATTTGTATAACAATAATGTATTAAGTGTTAATACATGAATACATAAGATAATAACAAAACCTATATGGCAAAATAGACTAGGCCGTACCGAAGAGACTAAGCTTCACAAGTCGCATAAAGTGGGGTCTGACCTCTCGTATTATGAAGTCTATGGACACTTGTGAATTATGTCTCAAAGGTATGATGGCCCAACACCTTCTGTAAGACAGTGGGGGAATAAGTTGGAGAACTCATGGTCTTGTACATACGGATGTATTCAGACTCAAGTCTATAACAGCCTAGACAAGTAGTTCTTATTGTATTACGATATGTGTTTTTGATGAAACACGAGTCTGATAAAATAGAGAACAAAATGACAGAAGTGTTTGAACTGATTCGATCAGATCGAAGAGTCGGATACTTAGCTGTATAAAGCTTGCGTAAATTAAAAAGAAAATGTGATTTTCTCTCAAGTCAAGTCTCTTAACACATCGGTGTGTTAGAGAGCATGAATCGCACTTAGTTAGACATGGTACGATACATGGCATGTGACTCTGAGTTAAATCCTCCCTCTGGGTTAAAGACCAGATTAGAAATTCCTAAGTTTTTTGATAAGGTTTTATGAGGACCTAATCAATAAGATATTCATTAAATCAATCATTAGGAAGTTAAAGGATTACTCGAGTCTCGTGAGACACAGAGTCGAGTTAGACATCATAATTGATGATGACTTAGTCAACTTCCAGGATGCAATTCGGAGTAGGGACTCTGATTAATAACTTGATGCAATCAGAAAAGGTCCGTGCACGTAAATAAAGTATGGATTTTAGTTTATGTGTCCAAAGAAAATGTTTCTTATAGTCTGCAAGTAAATTTTCAAGTTAGAGGATTGTTGCAAAGACAAAGGAGTGAAGTACAACTTGTATTGGTTGAGAACGGTTTTTATCCTAACTCCTATAAACGGATTATGATGAAACTGTCTCGCCAACAGATTTGTACAGATCCACTCGAACCAAACTCGATGTAAATGCTCATGATCACCATGAAAACTGGAGCATTAATTTATAGTTCGTTTTCTAAATATGATTTAGAAGAACGCATTTATATGAATTGGCCAGAGAGATTTCAAGGTCATGGGAGCGTATAAAAATACATGCGAGGCATCAATAGGATGGAACATATGTTTTGACAAAGTGGTCAAAGAGTTTGACACTTTATCAGAAATGAATATAACCGTCTAAATGACTAGTAACTATTTTAATTGTCGTAAGGTACGATGAGCTGGATGAGATCCAGGATAAAAAATATTATGTATTCCGAGGGACCAAGAGAGTTATTTGGATGAGAATCAAATGTATGGTCTAAGATAAACATAGAAAACCCTTTTAAGTCTATAGAGTAGACGTTTTAGCAGATCCACTCACGAAGGCTCTACCACATGATGTCTGGAAAGACTTATGTGTAAATGCAGTATGAGATACCGGGATAAATGGACCCGAGTGCAAGTGGAAGATGTTGGGAGATGTCTGCCCTCGAAGAAATTTATCTCTGTGTAATTATACAAACATCTTGTTCAATATTACAGTAAGCTGTATGGTAAGAATTTTTCTAAGTTAAATCGTAATGTAGTTATCATTAGAAATTAACTTAGGTAAAGTCCTGAGACTTAATGCAAGATCAAACATGTATCAAAATGAGGATCTTGATCATGGAGAAGTGCTTGACTATCTATAGCATAAGTCCAGAAACGTTTGTGGTCGTAGATGTTTCGAGAAAAGGATAACGAAACATTGGATAGACCATTGTGTCTTAGTCTTCACCGTGTAGCGGTGACGATGATCTCATGGTCATTCGACTTGGCGAAGTCGGAGACGAGACACATGTGCTCATTGGAGAATGAGTTCACTGAACGACCCACAAGAGTTATCATAGGCTCATGACTGACCAATCTATTAATGATAACTCTTAGTGATGATAGGCAAGTTGGTCTTTTAACTTGAGGTCATTGTACGAACCTGTTCGTGAACGGTGTCACTTAGATCTCTGACCTAGCTTTGAGGCAAGGCCTGTCGAAAGGTCTTTTGTTGGGTGACATTTGAAACGTGCGAGGAGAGTAATGACCAAGATATGACTCGTCTCTCCCTGGTCAATAGGAGTTAGTGTTGTAGTGTTAGTTCGGGCTTTAGTGAAAACTCTGGCCAGAGTATGTTGGAAGATGTCCAACATTATTTGACTAAAGATCGATAGAGACTAACCGATTTCGAGCTATTGGGGTTGACAGTTTAACCGTACCCTAGGTTTGAATTAAACAACATAGTTTTGACGAAGAGACTAAAACTGCGAAATTCATCACGGACACAGTTAGGGTAGTCCTGACAACACTCATGTCAATGAGTTAACCACATAAGTATGATACTGAAACAGGGACGACAATTGCTGCTTGTGGTCACTATCTTTGGGGCTTCAAGCCATACCTGTAGTAGGGTCAGGATGTAGGGTCTTACATAGAGTGCGACCTTTCGTCTAGTAATAGGTAGAAACATTAGGAAGAATGTGCATTTGATGCAAGGGATAGAAAACTGCATTTGATGCATATGATATTTTAAGCTTAGATAGGGGGACTAATTTGCATATGATGTAAACAATGTTAAATGTGTCGTTAATCTTTTTATGACCATATTTAATGAGATAAATGCGAGGAAAAGTTTACCTGTAAGATGGGAATGTCCCGGTCTAAACACAGATTCGAACGGCACCCAAATTGGACGCCTAACGCACAAGTTAGAGCCCAAAAGGGGTCGGCCCAAAGTGTTGGGCTGAACCCTGCCACAAAAATAAAAGGGGGCAGCAGCTGATGCTGCCCACGTTAGCGAGGCCCACCTCGATGATGGGGGACTGCGTCAGCCCGCGCTAGCAGGGCCCCCTTGCTAACGCGGGCTGCAGCCCGCGTCAGCGGGGCCCTCCCGTCGCCTCTCAGAGGTGTGTGCAGTGCACGCACCTCGAGGCACATGCACTGCACGTGGCACGCGCAGGTGGCCTACACGCAGCCTAGGGCTGCGTGACTTTTGGCGGCTGGTTTTTGTGCTAATTTTGTAGCTTTGGGCTGATCTGTGGACGATCAATTAAGGGGTCAAACGGACTCGGATTGACTTTTCGTTTTTTCTACGCGTTCACCATTCAGTGCTCTTCGATTTGATGGCTTGTATCAAATGTGAAGCTCAATGGTGAGGGAGTTAAAATTCATGGAAGTTTGGCCTTTATGAAAGGCAAACTAACTTGAATTATTAACTCCAAATATTTAGTCCCACATCGAAACTGGAGTAAAGGGGAGGGGTCAGCCGCCTATATAAATAGGGGCCTACTCCCCTCCTCTAAATTCGTTCCAAGCTCTAGATCTGAGCGGCTTCCAAAAGTTTGGAGCATGCTCGGATCTACGCTTAAAATAAATATTTTCTCCTCTCCCTAAATTTCTGCCTGCTCCTGAAGGGCTATGTAATGCCCCGCTTCCCAAAAGACACCGAAAGCGAGAACGTTACGAGGTCCGCATGAACTGGAGTGGTGAAGCTCGAGTTCAATGAGCGCCTGTGATTATAACAACAAGGCAGGTCCTTGCATGCATTTTAGAACAATAGAAAACATTTATAAAATTTAAAGCCACATCTAGAAAAAAGTCCATACACGAAACAAAACGCAAAGGCCACATCTCGGCCCAAGTAACTACAAAGTAAACGTACATTAAGCAAAGTACTGAAAGTAAAGCTAAAGGAAACAGGTACCTGTGAAGGTCCCTAGTCCTCCGCAGGGAGAGACTCGACGTCAACAGTGAACTCCTGGCTCTCTAAGTCAGGAGTCTCAAAAAGATCCTCCTGGTAGTCCAGCTCGGGATCTGACATATATCCAAAAACATGAATGTATGTTAGCAAGGGTCTGCAAGTAGAGGTTAGAAAACCCAAGGCAAGGTGTACAAAATAATGTTGAATTAAGAAGCATTAATAGTTTTATACGAGATGTCAACAACAAGTTTTTAAGTATGACAGTACTAAGTGAAGTAAAGTAAAGTAAAGAATTTCTAACATGTAGTTCTAAACAGTTTATGAAGTAAAGTAAGCTAACATGTTGGTCTAAACAGTTTAAGAAGTTAAGTAAAGTACTTCTTTTGATTTATTAACATGGCAATTTAACTGAGACAACAATAGTAATTGCAAGTTCCATGTCAGTATTTCCTACCTCTCATAGGGTTCATGCCTTTAGGACGTGATGGGTGGATCGTTCTTCTCACGGGGGTTTTACCGTGATTGACACAACCCCACCGCATGCGGGTGGTGCTCTTGAAGAGAGGACCCCTTCATACGCCTAGTGGCCGCTCAACCCTAACCCCACCCCCGATTTGTGCTGGAACACGAGCCATCCTAGTCGACTCACATGACATTACGAATTCACGATTTCGCCTTCGAGGCGCACGATTTCATGATGTCACTCATTTGTTAAACATTTCAAGAATGACCAAGCAAGACATGCACCAATTTAACAATATCATCATTTCTTTTTATACAATATTTTCACTGATTAAAAGGGTGTTGAACAATATTTACAATAATTTAAAAGAAATGTTGAACAGGTTGATTTAACGAACATGCTACAAATATTTTATTTGCCAATGTTTTAAAACTAAAGCATATCAAGTTATATGTCGATGGGTCACATTTTAAGTCTAGAACATCATGGTATAATTTTCATGCATCATTTCACATGTAGATTTCGAGTTATACAGCTTTAAATGAAAATGACTAAAAGAGCATCCAACTTCAAAAATTCACAATAAATTATACACTTGTCTGATTTCAGCGTTCTTGGTGTCGTTGAATTCGTCTCGACAGGTACTATGCTACAGTGAGATCGGTTCACTGGTTTGATTATACGTACAATAAGATCAGGTCCTTTTCAATCATAACGAACGTTAAAATAACTCCACGACGTCTAGTAATCCGTTTTATTAGGTTTTCTACATTACGGTGTGGGTTGAAGATTAGCGATAGATTTACTAACCGTTTACGCAGCGAAAGTGGCAGCGACAACGCGGTGAGGGTAAGCAACAGATCTAAAAGGCGTCTACAACGTTTATGGGCCGAATACTCGCCACGGCGACGAGTGAATCTACAGGCGGGCTAAGGGGCGGCAGATCTGGCCGAGGAGGGTGTTGGAAGCAATGATCTAGGATCTCTAGTTTAATGATGACAAACGTGTGTTGCTACTTTAACGTGTGTGCTAAGTGTGTTTCAGGAATGGCAAAGCGGTAAATCCTCAAAGTGATGACTAAGTCAATCGTTGGAGGATGTGCTATCCACATAGCTAATGGACTTGGTCAAAAAGCTATACACAAAGCAATTTGACTTGTTCAACATGGAGAATGATGGAATCAATTTGGGATTTGTTCAAATCAATTAGAAACATGTGCAAAGATTTGCTACTATCCAAATCCTATTTCAAATTCCATTACAAATCAAATACAAACTTGAATTCCTATATTTGAGGGATTTGAGTGATTCTCTCCTTGCACAATACTCCTCCAAGTTCTCCTATAAAACCCCGCTCCAAATACCAAGAGAGTGCGCGACATACAACAATTCCAAAGGCAGAAAATATTAGCCCAAACAAAAACCATATACCTACAATGTTTATCATAAGAGGGAGAAGAAAAACCCCACTGCCAATACCAAATTTCCAAGAGCCGGCCATATAAACCCTAAGGAAGAAAAGTGTGACTGCCATAACAATCTCTAAAGCGAGCCAATAACTCACGCACCAAAAAAAAGGCGGCAGCTATACAAAACCATAGACTCCCTCTCCGAGCGGTGAACAACTCCCTCTCTGCTCTTCATCGAGAAGCCTTCGAGATTTTTCATTCATCATCAGCGTGAGAAGTCACCGTCGAAGAGGAGCTGCCATCAAAGTCGAGCGATTGGAGAAGACTAGAACCATACGTTGAGACGTTGGTGCCGTGAAGAAGAAGTAGACGTCAGATCAACTTCTCACCGTCGTCTTCAACGTCGTGCTGCCATGGGATCATCGAGTCGAAGCTCGCCACCATAAGCTGCTTAAGTGGAGATCACCACTGCCATGGAGAGGAGTTAAGAACGTCCACCGTTTTCGTCGAAGTCGTTTCATCGAGTTGCCATAGAGTCACAGTCGATGGAGGCGCTGTCATGTGATCGCCGCCGTGGAAGATCGAAGAAGCTTTGGCACGCTTTTATATACTTGATCGCCATACTTTCCGACGTTCTCGTGACCTGACCAGACGAAACGTTGAGTTATAGAAAAGGTATTGATAATCATTGATTGCACACACCCTAACGAAATCAAACCCAACATATACTCCACATACTTGTATCCCTACCGAAGTCACCGTAAATATCGCAGGATTTTCATTTCTTATTCCAAACTCTTGATACTCTTGATTATACTTGATAGGTGGTTGGTTCTCATCGTATTATTATTCTTTACAGATTGACGTTCGTAGTTTTGCAGGTCAGTTGTCCCGCGGATTCGATACCTGGACTCACCAGGATATTACTTGCACGATCTCCTGCGCTTGGGAGTAGTTCTCACATCATTTGAGACGAGGCAAGTTTTTGCTGGACTTTTTCGGATCGTTGGATTCAGCTCCAACGGAGCGTCTTTTCCTCGCTATTTTGTAGCCGCTGGATGAAGTTTGGGCGGCCCAGATTGAGCCACGTGGCCGCCAAGATTCGTGCGGTCCGTATTTCTAAGCGTATTTCGAGCGTATTTCTCCAATTAAATGGTATTCTGCATTCAAAAATACACAGTAATTAGCACAGGTCTCAGAAAAATACAAATAAATAGTCGTTGGAATCATGAGATCGAGACCAAGATATGAAAAATATAAAAAGGCAGAAATACTCAATAAACTTCATGTTTTGTGCACAAATCAATGATTTGCTCTAATAAATAATGATATACAAAATACGAACGTATTAGAGACCAATTAAGCATCATATAAAAACAAAACAAGGCTAAATAGGGGGTTAAATATGCAATATTCAACCAAAATCACACCCCCAACTAGCGATTTGCTAGTCCCTAGCAAAAAGAGCGATGAATACGGATGATTAATAAAATAATAAATTCTATCAATCGATTATGGCATGGCTCAACAATACGCTTTCCAACATGATTTAGACCATCAATATACACAATTTATGAACACGATCAATCGCAAGATATTTTCTCTAATTTAATTTGAATAAATAACATGCGAGCATCGTTTTGTGCAAGCGAAAGTATAACACGTCGTTATGTACTAGTTTTCTTGTTTCCAAGGAATTGGCATCTCAAAAAGTAACCGTTCACATCATAGGTATTGAGGTTGCTTAGTGCATTCACCATTTCTTTTCTTTTATGAGTTCCGCGTAACACGCATCAAGCAACATTTGCGGAAAAAAGTATAACTTGGATCGCTCCATCAAATGAGTGAGTTTCCGGTCAATGGCTCCCAAATCAGACGATCATAGGGCATTAGGCCATAAAGGACCCCTCAGACTGTACTACTCGAGCCAACCAAGTTATTTATCAAGTGACACACTTATTCATTATCATTTTTTTTTGCAATTTTTCATTTTTTCTCTTTTTTTTCTTTCATAAGCGACTCAATACCCATTTTTAGAACATAAACGGTAATAACAACGGCCAAATTCCTCTTCAACTTGAAGACTTTTCTAATAAATCGTGTATACTTAAGCTTTTTCATCACATTAGCATGCATGAAATAAATCCAAACTATTTCGAGATATTAATCATGGCAATTGAAAATTTTCATGAATAGCATATTAACGGTAATTTCATGAAGGAAAAAAATTTAATGAAGCCATAAACAATTTTTTAGAACTCGATTAATGCATAATCATCCGCATTTGTGGTATAAGGAGTTTTAAAATGATGAGATTGGTGGTTCATTCTTTTTCTTTTGCCTTCTTTAAAAAAATTCTAAGGTCTCATACACTTCTTCACTCCTGGACATGAAGGACCCCCCAGCCACGGCGTCCATCAATGATTTCAAATCATCCCTCAATCCGTTGTAGAACAAATTAATTATCTGCCACTTGGGAAGCTCATGATGAGGGCATCTTCGCTGCATCTCTTTAAACCTTGTCCAAGCCTCATGCAGGGACTCATGGCTGGCTTGGGAGAAGGAGGAGATCTCACTCCTTAGCTTCATGGTCTTCCCCGAAGGAAAGAACTTTGTTAGAAAAGCGTTTGAAAGCTTCTCCCAAGTGTTGAACGTATTTGGGTCCTTCCCCCTAAGCCACAGCTTGGCCTTATCTCGCAGAGAGGAGGGGAATAGCTTCAGACAGATCGCCTCAGTCGTGACACCATTTATCTGGAAGGTGTTACATTTCTCCAAGAAGGAGTCCAAATGTTCGATGGGGCTCTCCATGGGTGCATCCGAGAATTGATCCTGCTGGATCCATGTCACCAAAGAAGGCTTAAGCTCGAAGCTTTGTGACGTAATAGCAGGAGGACGGATGGCGGAGGTGGACTCGATGGATGGCATCGAGTACTCTAGCAGGGACTTGTGAGGTGGGGTGTTCTCCCCCATGGTTTCAGGCTCTTCTCTTCTTCTCTTCTCTGCATCTAAAAGCCTTAGGGTGGCGTTTATCTCCGGATCAACGAGAATCAAGTCGTCGAGACTTCTTGAACTCCTGCGCATGAAAAGCAAACAACACCCGTGAAGCGAAAAGTGGGAAAGAAACAGATAAATTATAAAACAAAAATAATAAAATAAAAACGAAAAAAGAAGAATGCGAAAATTATCGCGAGATAGAGATGAGAGCTAGACTCAGGGGTTCATGAGATCCTAAAATAACAAGCACATTGCTTCCCCGGCAACGGCGCCATAAAGCTTGATGTCCCCTCGTTGTGTGTATTAGATGTGTGCAATATATGATTGGGGGCGTGAGATTTAAATATTTATAACCGTAAGCACATGGTGTTGTAGTGTGGCTTGGGGGTCGAACTCAGGGAGGCATGGTTGTGCTTGTGTCAGAAAGGTCCGGATTCACCCCATGGGTGAGCTAGCCCGAATCAGTAGATGGGTTGTCACGAAAGATATAATGCGAGGGATAAACGATATGAAGGGAAACCCGGGACTTCGGTTTCCACCCCATCATGTGATTCTTGCCAACACGGCCTAGGGTAGGATAACGATTGGAATTAGGGTCTAATGGTGAGACGTTGCCTCTAAGAGTGATACCAGCGTCCCATGGGCCTGACATTCCGGTCGGTGCCCAGGATGATACGCCGGACTACCCGGGTTCGGTCAGTGGGCATTCCCATGTCCATTAACACTGACCGACTCCGGGAGCACTAAGCTCGCAACGATAACTCCCAACGTCTCATCATGTCGCTCCTGCGCGCTAGGGTTCGATGTCTACGCTAAGGGCATGAGCTATGGCTAGGGAGTCAACCGCCAAGTTTATTCCCCTGGCCCAACGGTCAAAGGCGGTCTTTTTCCCGCCGATGACAATAAAACACCCCGCGTAACCGATAGATTCCTAATCCCTATTGATTTCCTAGTCCTATGGACGCATCGGGGAGAACCCACGAAGGGGTTTCCACCAAAATCCCAGATTTGGGAACTACTCACACATATTAACTAAAAAGCAATCTAAATCGAAATCGACCGTTAAAAACATGATCAGGCGATTGAAAAGTAGTAAGAGCAATGCAATTAACACTATATTAAAGTTTTGTAAAGATCAGAAAACTTACAAACATCCAAAAAATTGCAGCCATCAAGAGAGAGAAAAATAGCAAAAATAACAACTCTCCCGTTTTCTGGAAACCTAGGGTCTCTATTTATAGAAAACGACATCACCCGATCGGGTGAAGAATCACCCGATGGGGTGACCTGCTGCGAACTTCGGTAGCTATCTTCAAGACTTCACCCGGTCAGAAGACACGGTCGGTTGATGGAAGCTGCTCGTCGTTTGGATCTTGAGTTCATCGGGTGACCCGATCGGTTGATAAATCAACCGATCGGTTGGAATTGTTGTCCAAAAGACAGTAACTTCGGACGTTTTGGCACGGTCTGCTGATGGTCGGGTGAGCTCTCCGGGTCATCTTCTTCGGGGAAACGGCTACAGGTGAACCGATCGGGTGAAGATCTCCTGATCGGTTGAGTTTCAACTCCAATTTCCAGAGAGAATAGACGGGATGAACCGGTCGGTTGACACTTTTGATGCTTCAGCGGCTGACCGGGTCGTGCACATGTGCACCACCCGATCGGTTGGCTGTGTCCAACGGATCGGGTGGGGGGCTGAAAGATGTTATCTTCGTCGTTTGACCCACTGGATCATGTGTGACTCCTCCCGTTGCTCCGGGGACTCATGATATCGTCGTTTTATGTCCCCTACGTCGGCAAACTCCTGCAAACATACAAAAACATGGAAAAGTAAAAGAAAATAAGAAAATACGAGAAAACGAATACGAGACGGCGGAAAATAGCTAAAAAACACAAAAGAAGACGTGCGTGAATATATGAAATATAAACGCACGTCAGAGGTTAACAATCATTGATGGCAGGCATAACCATCAAGCTGCTAATTATGTCGAGGGACATTCCGATGAAGGGAAGTTGCAGGAAATGGAGATGGAATCATTGAGAGATTTGGCAAATAGCATGTTGAGGCCGGCTGAAATTTTGAAAGTCCTGAAGGAAAATCCAACCTTCCATGCAACCTCTATCAAATCAATTTATAATGCATGTCACCGATTAAAAAGGGACAACAAGAATGTTGATATTGAAAAAATTCCGTATAAAATTGATGTTGATGACCATGTTAGGTTTTGTGCAAAATAATCACTTTGTTTAGTATGACATTGTTGTAAGAAATTAAAAGATATGGTATCCATATTGCTACCATTGATGACAATATTGTAAATTATAACGTTCTACACACATGAAAAATGATTTTTTTATCATAGTGACCACTTGGAAGCATGAATTTTTATCATGTCTGTCGAAATGGGCACATATATATCATCTGTATGGCTTGATGTTGTTTATCAAACAAATTACCTGTTGTGCACACGACGCGCACAACGGGGCATAATTTTTCCAAGCGTGCGCGCGGATTGATATTGACTCACACAAGGACTTTCAACCCCCTCTCACGATGCGCACAACTGGGTAATTTTTCCAGTCGTGCGCACGGATGGAAATTACTTCACACTTTGTGTTTTAACCCCCGCGTAGGACGCGCACGACGCGTCGTAATTTTGTCCGTCGTGCGCGCATATGGAAATCGCTTCACACTTTACGTTTTAACCCCCGCGCACGATGAGGGAATTTTGCCCGTCGTGCGCACGGATGGAAATTTCTTCACACTAGGCGTTTTAACCCACGCGCACGACGGGGGAAATTTTGCCAGTCGTGCGCACGTATGGAAATTGATTCACACTGTGCGTTTTAAGCCCCACGCACGACGCACACGACGGGGACAATTTTACTTGTCGTGCGCGTGGAAGGAAATTGCTTCACACTTTGCGTATTAACCCCCGCGCACGACGCGCACGACGGGGGTAATTTTTCCGGTCGTGCGCGCGGACGGAAATTTCTTCACACTAGGCGTTTTAACCCACGCGCACGACGGGGGTAATTTTGCCCATCGTGCGCGCGGATGGAAATTGCTTCACACTTTCCGTTTTAACCCTCGTGCACGACGCGTACGACGGGGGTAATTTTGCCGGTCATGCGCGCGGATGGAAATTTCTTCACACTAGGCATTTTAACCCACGAGCACGATGGGGGTAATTTTGACGGTCGTGCGCGTGTATGGAAATTTCTTCACTCTATGCGTTTTAAGCCCCGCGCACGACGCGCACGACGTAGGCAATTTTACCCATCGTGCGCGCGGAAGAAAATTGCTTCACACTTTGCGTTTTAACCCCCGCGCACGACGCGCACGACAGGAGTAATTTTTCCGGTCGTGCGTGCGGACGGAAATTTCTTCACTTTAGGCGTTTTAACCCACGCGCACGACGGGGGCAATTTTGCCCGTCGTGCGCGCGGATGGAAATTGCTTCACACTTTGCGTTTTAACCCCCGCGTACGACGCGCACGACGGGGGTAATTTTTCCGATCGTGCGCGCAGACGAAAATTTCTTCACACAAGACATTTTAACCCACGTGCACGACGTGGGTAATTTTGCCCGTCGTGCGCGCGGATGGACATTGCTTCACACTTTGCGTTTTAGCCCCCGCGCACGACACGTACAACGGGGGTAATTTTGCCGGTCGTGCACGCAGATGGAAATCGCTTCACACTTTGCGTTTTAACCCCCGCACACGACGCACACGGTGGGGTTAATTTTGACGGTCATGGGCGCGGATGGAAATTTCTTCACATTAGACGTTTTAACCAACGCGCACGATAGGGGAAATTTTGCCCGTCGTGCGCGCGTATGGAAATTGCTTCACACTGAGCATTTTAAGCCACGCGCACAACGCGCACGACGGGGGCAATTTTGCCCGTCGTGTGCGCAGAAGGAAATTACTTCACACTTTGTGTGTTAACCCCGCGCACGACGCGCACGACAGGGGTAATTTTGTCGGTCGTGCACGCGGACGGAAATTTCTTCACACTAGGTGTTTTAACCCACGCGCACGACGGGGGTAATTTTGCTCGTTTTACGCGTGGATGGAAATTGCTTCACACTTTGCGTTTTAACCCCCGCGCACGACAGGTGTAATTTTGCCGGTCGTGCGCGTGGATGGAAATTTTTCACATTAGGCGTTTTAACCCACGCGCACGACGATGGTAATTTTGCCGGTCGTGCGCGCGTATGGAAATTGATTCACACTGTGCCTTTTAAGCCCCGCGCACGACGCTCACGACTGGGGCAATTTTTCCCGTCGTGCGCGCCGACGCTTCACACTTTGCGTTTTAACCCCCGCGCACGACCCGCATGACGGGGGTAATTTTGCCGGTCATGCACGCGGACGGAAATTTCTTCACACTAGGCATTTTAACCCACACGCACGACGGGTGTAATTTTGCCCGTCGTGCGTGCGGATGGAAATTGCTTCACACTTTGCGTTTTAACCCCCACGCACGACGCGCATGACGGGGGTAATTTTTGCCGGTCGTGCGCGCGGACGGAAATTTCTTCACACTAGGCATTTTAACCCACGCGCACAACGGGTGTAATTTTGCCCGTCGTACGCGCGGAAGGAAATTGCTTCACACTTTGCGTTTTAACCCCCGCGCATGACGCGCACGACGGGGGTAATTTTGCCGGACATGCGCACGGATGGAAATAGCTTCACACTTTGCGTTTTAAACCCCGCACACGACACGCACGACGGGGTTAATTTTCCGGTCGTGTGCGCGGATGGAAACTTCTTCACATTAGGCGTTTTAACCCACGCGCACGACGGGGGAAATTTTACCTGTTGTGCGCGTGTATGGAAAGTGCTTCAGACTGTGTGTTTTAAGCCTCGCGCACGACGCGCACGACGGTGGCAATTTAGCCCGTCGTGCGTGCGGAAGGAAATTGCTTCACACTTTGCGTTTTAACTCACACGCACGACGCCCACGACGGGGGTAATTTTGCCGTTCGTGCGCGCGGACGGAAATTTCTTCACACTAGGCATTTTAACCCACACGCACGACGGGTGTAATTTTGCCCGTCGTGCGTGAGGATGGAAATTGCTTCATACTTTGCGTTTTAACCCCCGCGCATGACGCGCACGACAAGGGTAATTTTGCCGGTCGTGCGCGCAGATGGAAATTTCTTCACACTAGGCGTTTTAACCCACGCGCACGACGGGGGTAATTTTGTCGGTCGTGCGCGTATGGAAATTGCTTCACACTGTGCGTTTTAAGCCCCGCACACGACGCGCACGACGGGGGCAATTTTGCACGTCGTGCGCGCGGAAGGAAATTGCTTCACACTGTGTGTTTTAACTCCCGCGCACGACGCGTACGACGGGGGTAATTTTGCCGGTCGTGCACCCGGACGGAAATTTCTTCACACTATGCGTTTTAACACACGGGCACGACGGGGGTAATTTTGCCCGTCGTGCGTGCGGATGGAAATTACTTCACACTTTGCGTTTTAACCCCCGCGCACGATACGCACGACGAGGGTAATTTTGCCGGTCGTGCGCGCGGATGGAAATTTCTTCACACTAGGCGTTTTAACCCACGCGCACGACGGGGGTAATTTTGCCGGTCGTGCGCGAGTATATGATTCACACTGTTCATTTTAAGCTTCGCGCACGACGCGCACGACGGGGGCAGTTTTGCCCGTTGTGCGTGCAGAAAGAAATTTCTTCGCACTTTGCGTTTTAACCCCCTCGCACGACGCGCATTACGAGTGTAATTTTACCGGTCGTGCGCACGGACGGAAATTTCTTCACACTAGGCATTTTAGCCCACGCGCACGACGGGGGTAATTTTGCCCGTCGTACGCGCGGATGGAAATTGCTTCACACTTTGCGTTTTAACTCCCGCGCACGACGCGCACGACGGGGGTAATTTAGCCGGTCGTGCGTGCGGATGGAAATTTCTTCACACTAGGCGTTTTAACCCACGCGCACGACGGGGGTAATTTTGCTGGTCATGCGCGCATATGGAAATTGGTTCACACTGTGCGTTTTAAGCCCCGTGCACAATGCGCACGAGGTGGCAATTTTGCCTGTCGTGCGTGCTGAAGGAAATTGCTTCACACTTTGCGTTTTAACCCCCACGCACGACGCGCACGACAGGGGTAATTTTGCCGGTCGTGCGCACTGACGGAAATTTCTTCAGACTAGGCGTTTTAACCCACGCGCACGACGGGTGTAATTTTGCCCGTCGTGCGCGCGGATGGAAATTTCTTCCCACTTTGCGTTTTAACCACTGCACACGACGCGCACGACGGGGGTACGGTCGTGCGCGTGGATGGAAATTTCTTCACACTAGGCATTTTAACCCACGCGCACAATGGGGGTAATTAGCCAGTCGGGCGCACGTACGGAAATTGCTTCACGCTGTGTGTTTTAAGCCCCGCGCACGACGGGGGTAATTTTACCCGTCGTGCATGCGGAAGGAAATTGCTTCACACTTTGCGTTTTAACACCCGCACACGACGCACACAACGGGGGTAACTTTGCCGGTCGTACGCACGGACGGAAATTTCTTCACATTAGGCGTTTTAACCCACGTGCACGATGGGGGTAACTGTCGGTCGTGCGTGCGTATAGAAATTGCATCACACTATGCGTTTTAAGCCTCGCGCACGATGCGCACGACGGGGGCAATTTTGCTCGTCGTGCACGCGGAAGGAAATTGCTTTACACTTTGCATTTTAACCCCTGCGCACGATGCGCACAACGGGGGTAATTTTGCCGGTCGTGCGCGCGGACGGAAATTTCTTCACCCCAGGCATTTTAATCCACGCGCACGACGGGTGTAATTTTGCCCATCGTCCGCATGGATGGAAATTGCTTCAAACTTTGCGTTTTAACCCTCGCGCAAGACGCGCACGACCGGGGTAATTTTGTCGGTCGTGCGCGCGGATGGAAATTTCATCACACTAGGCGTTTTAAACCACGCGCACGACGGGTGTAATTTTACCGGTCGTGCGCGCGTACGGAAATTGCTTCACTTTGTGCGTTTTAAGCCCCGCGCACGACGCGTACGACGGGGGAAATTTTCCCGTCGTGCACGCGGAAGGAAATTGCTTCACACTTTGCATTTCAACCCCCGCGCACGAGGGGGGAAATTTTGCCAGTCGTGTGCGCGTACGGAAATTTCTTCACACTAGGTGTTTTAATCCACGCGCACGACGTGGGTAATTTTTCTCGTCGTGCGCGCGGATGAAAATTGCTTCACACTATGCGTTTTAACCTCGTGCACGACGCGCACGATGGGGTAGTTTTGCCGGTCGTGCGCGCGGATGGAAATTTTTTCACACTATGCGTTTTAACCCACGCGCACGACCGGGGTAATTTTGCCGGTCGTGCGCGCGTATATGCTTCACACTGTGCATTTTAAGCCTCGCGCACGACGCGCACGACGGGGCAATTTTGCCCGTCGTGCGCGCAGAAGGAAATTGCTTCACACTTTGTGTTTTAACCCCCGCGCATGACGCGCATTACGCGTGTAATTTTGCCGGTTGTGCACGCGGACGGAAATTTCTTCACACTAGGCATTTTACCCCCCGCGCACGACATGGGTAATTTTGCCCGTCGTGTACGCGGATGGAAATTACTTCACACTTTGCATTTTAACCCCCGCGCACGACGCGCACGACGGGGGTAATTTTGTCGGTCGTGCGCACGGATGGAAATTTCTTCACACTAGGCATTTTAACCCACGCGCACGGCGGGGGTAATTTTGCTGGTCGTGCGCGCATATGGAAATTGCTTCACTCTGTGCGTTTTAAGCCCCGCGCACGACGCGCACGAGGGGGCAATTTTGCCCGTTGTGCGTGCTGAAGGAAATTGCTTCACACTTTCCGTTTTAACCCCCACGCACGACGCGCACGACGGGGGAAATTTTTCCGGTCGTGTGCGCGGACGCAAATTTCTTCACACTAGGCGTTTTAACCAACGCGCACGACGGAGGTAATTTTGCCCGTCGTGCGTGCGGATGGAAATTGCTTCACACTTTGCGTTTTAACCCACGCGCACGACGCGCACGACGGGGGTACGGTCGTGCGCGTGGATGGAAATTTCTTCTCACTCGGCATTTTAACCCACGTGCACGACGAGGGTAATTTGCCGGTCGTGCGCGCGTACAGAAATTGCTTCACACTGTGCGTTTTAAGCCCCGCGCACGACGGGTGCAATTTTACCCGTCGTGCACACGGAAGGAAATTGCTTCACACTTTGTGTTTTAACACCCGCGCACGACGTGCACGACGGGGGTAATTTTGCCGGTCGTTCGCACGGACAGAAATTTCTTCACACTAGGCGTTTAACCCACGTGCATGACGGGGGTAATTGCCGGTCGTGCGCGCGTATGGAAATTGCTTCACACTGTGTATTTTAAGCCCCGCGCACGATGCACATGACGGGAGCAATTTTTCTCGTCGTGCACGCGGAAGGAAATTGCTTCACACTTTGCGTTTTAACCCCCGCGCACGACGCGCACGACGCGCACGACGGGGGTAATTTTGCCGGTCATGTGCGCGGACGGAAATTTCTTCACCCCAGGCATTTTAACCCACGCGCACGACTGGTGTAATTTTTCCCGTCGTGCGCGCGGAAGGAAATTGCTTCACACTTTGTGTTTTAACCCCGCGCACGACGCGCACGACAGGGGTAATTTTGCCGGTCGTGCGCGCGGATGGAAATTTCTTCACGCTAGGCGTTTTTAACCCACGTGCACGACGGGTGTAATTTTGCCGGTCGTGCGTGCGTATGGAAATTGCTTCAAATTGTGCATTTTAAGCCCCGCGCACGACGCGCACGATGATGGCAATTTTGCCCGTCATGCGCGCGGAAGGAAATTGCTTCACACTTTGCGTTTTAACCCCCGCGCATGACACGCACGAGGGGGGTAATTTTGCCAGTCGTGCGCACGGACCGAAATTTCTTCACACTAGGTGTTTTAACCCAGCGCATGATGGGGGTAATACTGCCCGTCGTGCGTGCGGATGGAAATTGCTTCACACTTTGCGTTTTAACCACGTGCACGATGCACACGACGGGGTAATTTTGCCGGTCGTGCGCGCGGATGGAAATTTCTTCACACTAGGCATTTTAACCCACGCGCACGACGTGGGTAATTTTGCCGGTCGTGCGCGCGTATGGAAATTGCTTCACATTGTGTGTTTTAAGCCCCGCGCACGATGCACACGACCGGGGCAATTTTGCCCGTCGTGCGCGCGGAAGGAAATTGCTTCACACTTTGCGTTTTAACCCCCGTGCACGTCGCGCACGACGGGGGTAATTTTTCCGGTCGTGCACGCGGATAGAAATTTCTTCACACTTGGCGTTTTAACCCACACGCACGACGGCGGTAATTTTGCCCGTCGTGCGCGCGGATGGAAATTGATTCACACTTTGCGTTTTAACCCTGCGCACGACGCACACGACGGAGGTAATTTTGTCGGTCGTGCGCGCGGATGGAAATTTCTTCGCACTAGGCATTTTAACCCACGCGCACGACGGCGATAATTTTGCCGGTCGTGCACGCGTTTGGAAATTGCTTCACACTGTGCGTTTTAAGCCCTGTGCACGACGTGCACGACGGGGGCAATTTTGCCCGTCGTGCACGCGGAAGGAAATTTCTTCACACTGTGCGTTTTAACCCCCGTGCACGACGCACACGACGGGGGTAATTTTTTCGATCGTGCACATGGACAGAAATTTCTTCACACTAGGCATTTTAACCCACACGCACGACGGGGGTAATTTTGCCCATCGTGCGCACGGATGGAAATTGCTTCACACTTTGCGTTTTAACCCTGCGCACGATGCGCACGACGGGGGTAATTTTGCCGGTCGTACGCACGGATGGAAATTTCTTCACACTAGGTGTTTTAACCCACGTGCACGACGGGGGTAATTTTGCCGGTCGTGCTCCCGTATGGAAATTGCTTCACACTGTGCATTTTAAGCCCCGCGCACGACGCGCACGACTGGGGTAATTTTGTCCGTCGTGCGCGCGGATGGAAATTGCTTCACACTTTGCATGTTAACCCCCGCGCACAACGGGGCGTAATTTTAAAACCCCGCGCACAACGGCTTTTTCTCTGAACTTGTGCGCGGGGAGACTGGTAGTAATTTAATCCGTTCTTAGTCGATGCGCACAATGGTGATGTATAGTGTACAATATTTCTTTGAAAAAGGCTTAAAGGACGCGATGGTAATTGCACCAATAGTTCTAAAAAGTTTCTTTGAAAGTGGCTTTAAGGGCGGGATGGTAATTGTCCCCAAAAGTTCTGGTTGCTTAAGGGCGCGCTCGTAATTGCACCAAAAGTTCCGCACGTTCCGCTTTTAACAACAGCACGGGGATCGAATCGGACGGTAGGGAGGGGTCAAGCGTAGGAATTCCATCTGAGCTTGAGCGCAGGCACATTTTACCCATATATATATATATATATATATATATATATATATATATATATATATATATATATATTATAAAACAGGGATGTTATCATGGGTTTTTGGATAAGAGATATTGGATAAGAGTTTGAATTGTATTTGGGGTATATAAATGAGTGATGTTATCATGAGTTTTTGGATAAGAGAAATTGGATAAGAGAAATTGGATAAGAGGGTGATGACTAGGATAAGATATTATGTATTTGAAATTTGAAATTGGGTTGGTTTTGAATTTGAAATTGGGGGGAAGTTTGTATTTTAAGGTGAAATTTGTGGGGGGAAATGAAAATTTGGGGAATTAAAACACAGATAGCTCTTCCTCTCCCGTTCTCTTTCTCCCTCTCCCCAACGCCATCTTTCTCCCTTACCCTAACCCCCTCACTCTTCCCTGTGATGCGCCCTCCCCCTCCCCCTCGCCCCTGCACAACCCATCAGACTGCATCAGAGCCGGGCACGATCTGACATACGGCCACCCTCAGAGCCGCTGCCACCCTCAAGCGCGATCGCGACCTGACCTACGGTCCTGTCGCCGGTGAACCCCCATCAACGCTGAGGAGTGTGGTGCCATCAAAGCCATGCTGGAGCCCCTTTCCTTCTTCATCTAAAAAGAAACCACCTTCTTCATCAACCGGCAAGAGGTACGGCAACCTCATCACAGGTATTTAGCCCGATTTTGACGCTGTTTGCACTCTCCAGAATGAGTTGATGTCGCTCAAGGTGGGGTTTTGCTTCATGATATTGTTTAATTTTGGAATCTGAACTGATTGTGGACCTTGATTCATTAGTGATGATTTTGATCTTTGAAAGAGGGCATGCTTCTTCGTTAGTTTTGGGTAGGGTACTTTTATTGGGTACCCCCTTTTGGTATGCCCTCTTTTGGTATCAACTGCAAAGCTTCACTGTGCCTTGCTAACAATGTTTCTTCGTTAGTTTTGATGATCTTGGTCCTGTTACGTTGGATTTATTTCTTCATATTTTTATCAAATATGGTTCTTTTGTTTCATTTCCTAAACAGTGTTGTTCAATGGGTTTGGTTGATCATTGAAATTGGTCTTATGTAATTGCTAAGCCGTTTTCAAGCTATTGATGATATGTAAATTGTTTGTTCCGCAGTATCCCTAATTCATACAAATCGGCATATAATGTTTATGTCAATGGAGGACAAGATAATAAGCAATCTATAATGTTTATGTCAAGCATGATATTTATGAAACAAGGTCATACAATCTTACGAAGAGTTATCTACAGGTTATTGGGAGAAAGCATTCGTGCAAAAAATCCACAGGACCCCCCAATGAAGATGATTATAGCACAGGAGATGTCCCGAGAACCACATTCTAAGCAGAAGCCATCCAATGTTGTTACTAAGTTGATGGGGCTTGACATGTTGTCAGCACAGTAATCGACTCCAACTGCAAGGAGTTCACAAGACAGTTATTTTCAAAAGTCTCCATCTGGAGAATTTCAGAATTATTGGCAACATGTGAAGCTCGATTGATTTGGATTATTCCTACTGAGTGGTGATTTTTGAAAGAGGGCATGCTTCTTTGATTCAGTGATTAAGAATGCAAGTTTAAAGATGTGTGATTTGTCTATGGTTATGGTGATTTGATTTTTTGACTGTTTGTTAAAAGTTGTGTGATTTCAATGACCAGGTGCATGTGTATATAGCAGCGATATCTCCCAGAACATGAGAGGAAGCCTCGGTTCAGTTTGGTTGATTTTAGGGATATAGATCTTTTAAGATTTGTTGCTCGGTTAAACTAATAGCTGGTATATATATTTAAATTGTAGGGAACACAAGAAGTAGTTTCAAGGGTTTTGTTGAAGAGTTCAAAGCAGCTTTAGCTCAACAAAGAAGCATTTTCCCAGTGGAAGAACACTCCAGTCACCTCTCGGCAACAAATCATGTTTTAGATCCAAGAGCTCATTCTAAGAGATATGGTATTCTTTATTTTTTGTCAAAAACTATGTATAGAATCTTTAGTACATATGTTATCAATTAGTAGTAGCATTTATGTATTTATGTTTATGAAGGATGGAAATATATATTCTGTTTATGAGGGAAACAAACTGATGCCGGAGTGTTGGATCTGCCGGAGTGTTGGATCTGCCATCATACCTCTCAGCTAAAGGGGTAACTTTTTATTTTTTTAACTAATTATGTTAGGATGGATAAAATATTTGATTTTTATCATTTTTATTTTGGGAGACTTTAATTCTTAACATATACAAGGAATCTGCCAAGGATGACGGAATTTTTATTTTGGGACACTTTAATTCTTAACATTTTTAGTGGCAGGTGATTATTGCAGAGGAGGACGGAGTTGTCATGAAGATTAAAGATGAAATCTCCACGGGCCAAATGAGGAAACTTTTTATTTTATTATTTAAACTAATTATGGTGGGATGGAGGAAAAATTTGATTTTTATCATTTTTATTTTGGAAATTTTTGATTTCTAACATGTATTAGGAATCAGCTATATTTTTACTGGCAGGTGATTAATGTGTGGAATGACAGATTTGTTACGAAAATCAAAGATGAAGTCTCTACAGGCTAAAGGCGGCAACTTTTTATTTTTTAACTAATTATGGTATGGTGGATGAAAGATTTACTTTTTTTTTCATTTTTATTTTGGGAAATTTTAATTTCTTACATGTATTAGGAATCTGCCATATTTTCAATGGCATGTGATTATTGCGGGGAAGGACAGAGTTGTTATGAAGATCAAAGATGAAGTCTCCACGGGCCAAAGGAGGAAAGTGTTTATTTTATTATTTAAACTAATTATGGTGGGATGGAGGCAAGATTTGATTTTTATAATTTTTATTTTGGAGAATTTTAATTTCTAACATGTATTAGGAATCTACCATATTTTTCTTGATACTTAGGAATCCGCCATTTTTAATGGCATCAAAGATGGATATATATGTGCCTCACATGGGAGTTATCATTGATTTTTGCCAGTATTTTTATTTTCACATAATATTAGATGGTCAATCACGCAAATCTCCATTAGATGATAGTTTTTCTATATTTTTTAATTGAGGAAGAAGAGGAAACAAACAATTTCTACGTTTCCTTTTTTCACTTTTGGTACTATGTGTTGATGTGATCGCTAATGTCAGTAGGGATTAGTATGTTATAGTCTTGCATTTTGCTATCATGGATATAACTATGAGAGATATTAGTTTTCTTAGGACCCTTCGTATCAGATTTGTAGCTGCTCCAGATTTGTAGCTGCAACATGTGGATGAACGATGAGATTCTAGCAGTAGAGAATACAGTATGATGAGTAATTTTTTTATTTTTACTATTGGATGGGTTGCAAGATTTGCATGTTGTTCACTGCTTTATTTAGGAATTTAATTCGTGTCTTTCAATGCTAAATTACACAGAGGATACTTTCAATCTGTTCTTGATGTTGTGATTGTAATTTTTATGGTATGTTCAACCAACAAGCTTGCAGATAAATATTTATGACGTGTTTCAAACTTCTGCGAATGCTCTTCAAACTGGAGGATGCAACAGCTTTTTATTGCAAAGGGCTATTTGACTTTTTATTATGAACTTCTCTGGTATTGTATATGTTCACTTGGCCATATCCAAATGGATCAGCACCTTAATACTTGATGCTTTGTTTGCTTTCCCTCTTTTCTGTGCCATGCCTTGAAAAACAGATGTTTATAAATGGGAGGAGCTCCAGGGACGAGGGCCAGCTAACGGGATTGATGCAGGAATTCGCCATTGATGCATACATGTAATTTTTGGATGTGCTTAACCTGGTAATTTTTTGAAGCATGCTTTATTTTAGTTGTTGTTGTTTGTTGTACAATGATTAGTACTCTTTGGTATTAAATTTGGTTTTACATTCTACTATGACAATATATGGTATCATGACTAGAGAAAAAAATTCGTCTAGATTGACTATGTACACCCAAAAACTACTGAAATGCCAATGCTAGATTGGAATATCTATCTATTATATATGTATTTAATGTTATAACTAGAGAAAACATTATAGATGTGAAATTGACTCATATATTGTTATTATTATTATATAAAAACATGCTATTATAAAATTAGAGAGTTAATTTGGTTAAACATGGTATCATCTTTAGTCATCAGGATGATTTTCTTCTTCCTTTAAATAATAAAAGGTTTGTAAAGTTACCATTTTTTGTGGGAATTATTGAAATTGATTATTTTTTTGTCAAATTCTTTTTTCGTCTTGATCAATTATATTTGTTTGATACTTGACTATTTTTGTTGCTCTACCTTTCAGTTGAGCTTTACAAGGAAATCAATTTCTGCTCATTTTTTTGGTCTCTTAAATTTTGCATTTACTTGGATTGTATCTTCTGCATTTACCCGCATGGGATCGTTAAAAAAGTTCTGCTGCTACTTGATGAAATTTCATAATAAGATTTTCATAATTACTTTTTATAAGACGGCTCATTTCATAATATGACTTTTTAATTGATGATTTTCTTAATGAGAGATTTTCTTGAAATTGGATGACTTTCGTAATGAGGAATTTGCACAGATGTGAAAGTTATTGTATAAGATTTTTACTGTGAAAGTTATTTTATATGAAAGTCTCATTATTAAAAAATCTTTCTCATTTTATAAGAAATTTGCACATGAAATTGGATGACTTTCTTAATGAGAAATTTGCACATGAAAATTTCACAATGGTCTGTTATTCATGAATTTTGCATTCTATGAAATTTTTTACATATGCTGAAACATTTCATGCTGAAACATAAATGAAGTTTCATAACATACCTCTGAAATGTTACATATGCTGAAAAATGAAACATTCTGTGTATTATGAGGGTATGGGAATCATTTCACTACCTTTGTCTCCTGAGAACTTGATCTGTATATCTTACTTCACTACGTTCTTTTGTGGATAGGAAATGTCCAGCTAGAGCCTGGGCAGTCTTGGATTGCAGAGAAATATATTATTGCTAGCTGAAGTAACATGCTATAAAATTTATATCAAAA
Source organism: Scilla litardierei (assembly GCA_030789695.1). Lineage (NCBI taxonomy): Eukaryota > Viridiplantae > Streptophyta > Magnoliopsida > Asparagales > Asparagaceae > Scilla > Scilla litardierei. Next base: position 96,965,340 of record CM061135.1, on the reverse strand, counting down.
TGGAAAATTACAGTCAGGCTTCTATCTACAATTGTGCAATTGTCTTCCTAAGTGGATCCATATCCTGATAGTTTATATTTTCACCATTCTAAACTTTTTCTCCACATGAAATAGGTTGAGATGGCAGATGATTGTATTAGTGAGGAAGTCGAGAAAAAAGTAGCTGCATTACAAAATGGAGGTGTGTTGCTTCTTGAAAATGTCAGGTTCTACGAAGAAGAAGATAAGAATGATCCAGAGTTTACAAAGACACTAGCGTCTCTTGCTGATCTGTATGTGAACGATGCCTTTGGCACTGCTCACCGTACCCATGCATCAGCTGAAGGAGTTACCAAATTCTTGAGGCAAGCTGTTGCTGGCTTTCTCCTGCAGGAGGTTTGATGACAATTCATCACATCTCCACCTTTTCTAATCCATATTAGAAATAAAGGAATAATGAATTCCAATGCTGAACATTAATTTTTTCAATACACTGTCATACTACCATCTTTTGTCTAGGCTAATTAGATAATAAACATGTATCCATTATATTCTGATTGACATATGAGTTGATTCATATTGATACATCAGCATGCAATTTTTTAATCATTGACCAATATGCAGGTAATCAGCATTGGAAGCATAACTTGAAGTGTTTGACAGCACAAAAAATTAATTCCATGTATTGTTTATAATTCTGTAATATAATTAATATAAAAAATTATATCTATGATCAATATTTAACGCATATTAGGACAAGATAAATTGATAGGGAATACATGATTAATGATATTGGTGAAGTAATAAAAACGATTGTTGTAATTATATCTAATCTAAAAAATTTATTCAATTTGTATGATTATAACATTCTTTATATTTTGCATGTAGGTTTAATTTGACATAATTCTCAGCACATCCTCTAACCTTAATGTGAAAACTTTTGAATTTGCAGATTGGAATCACACTCTGACAGATAACTGGGATCCAAATTAGACCATTGTGAGAGATGATCGTGATTTTGGAACATTCATATTGATCTGGATCTAGAATAGGCCTTTGTAGGAGGATTGCTCGCTTGGAAAATTCAAATTGATTTAGATTTGTGTCAAGCCTTTACTGGAGGATTACTCATGAAATGGTTCTCCTAGCTATCAATATTCATATTTAATCTTGATCTTCTTTGAATTGATTTGCATTCATATTTGATTTTCCTCGCAGGTAACTCATGGTTTTTTTTGCTGTTAATTTTTAGGTCGTTTTTTTATCCTGTTAATTTGCATCTTGCCTCTTGGATTTTGCTGTTGATGTATTCATATCCTGTTAATTTGCATCTTCTTTGAATGAATCACTGTCATGGCCATTAATAATTATTGGTATTCATGTTTTTTAAAAATGAATTCAAATTGCTTCATTTTGAGTAATTGTTGGTATTCATGTTTGTATCAGCATTTATCCTATTTTGAATAAAGAACACAGGATAACTACAGTTATCCTATGTAATTAAGTGTTTGCCGAACTTGAAATTATGGAACAAGGTAACTCAGATGGCCATGGCTATCTAGTGGACACCTTGGCAGCTATTAGGAATTTACGATAGCAACTAATCTGTACTGTGTATGTTCAGAGTAGTTGTGTTTTTGTTTCTTGCAATAAACAAAGAAAAGGCATTTACCACTTGCTGGATTCTATCAAATTTTGTATTGATGTTCTTATTTGTGATATAGATCCAAGGTTCCAGCTTCACTAGGTTCCTTTATGGATAAGAAGTTCATTTTCTTTTAATTAAGCACAAATGACAAAGTAACCTATAGACATCAATTGTGTCATATATGACCTGTTTCCTCTTTTACTTTTAAGTTTCATTTTAATTTGCCATACTGCACTTCAATAATTACTTTCATTTGACGGTTTGTGTTCTTTAGCAACTGTTTCCAATACCTATGCTTCATATACATGTTTTCCATGATCCTGGATATCAAATTTTGCCATGGCTATCTACGTGGACACCTTGGCAGCTATTGGGAATTTACGATAGCAACTAATCTGTAATGTGTATGTTCAGAGTAGTTGTGTTTTTGTTTCTTGCAATAAACAAAGAAAAGGCATTTATCACTTGCTGGATTCTATCAAATTTTGCATTGATGTTCTTATTTGTGATATAGATCCAAGGTTCCAGCTTCACTAGGTTCCTTTATGGACAAGAAGTTCATTTTCTTTTAATTAAGCCCAAATGACAAAGTAACCTATGACATCAATTGTGTCATATATGACATGTTTCCTCTTTTGCTTTTCAGTTTCATTTTAATTTGCCATACTGCACTTCAATAATTACTTTCATTTGACGGTTTGTGCTCTTTAGCAACTGTTTCCAATACCTATGCTTCATATACATGTTTTCCATGATCCTGGATATCAAATTTTGCCTGCAGATAACTTAATAGAAGATCTACCTCTATCAATTTGCAATCTTATTCACCTGAACTCCCTCTCTTTGAACAAGAACAACTTGGATTAGGTATAAAATGTCTGGCATTATTTTTAACCTTGAGTCATTTGTCGGCAATGTTTCATATTGTTTTGACAGTTTTGTTACTGTCTTCTTCCCACTTTATTCCTGAAAGCATGAAACTGCTATTGGCCCCTCTTCAAATTTGAATCCTTAGCATAAATAAATTCAAAAATACTAATTTCAAAGAGACACTCAGTTGCCTCAGAATCTTTTGAGAGACAGTAAGCCCTGCAGAACATTTCTCTTCACGACAATCCCATTGCCATGGAGAGATTCCAGCAGGTTAGTACTTAAAACCTTTACATCACTTCACGATATTCTTATTGCTGCAGTTAGGGTGCAGAATTATTGCTTATGTCAAGCGGCCTACTTATTTGTGCTTATGTCAAGTAGGAATATGTGAACGATTATGATATATTTCATCTAGAAAGTTATTACAGGTAACCAACTTATTTGTGCTTTGTTTGACCTGTTTACCATTAGTTATGGAAATGATTCTGTTATAATATTAATCACCAATCCTTTGTTTCTTTTATTTGAATCTTTATAAAATTAAAACTTTATGGGCAAGTGTTACTGGCTGATTTGTCCATGAAACAATTGAGAGTCGAGATAGGTTTTAACAACCTCAGTGTCACCAATTTTTTTGTTAGAAGTGTGGGTTGGTCTTTAGCAACCCAAGAATAGATAATCTCAAAAATTGTCAGGAAAACAAATTAACAGGAGATTAGCGGATCTGTAGAGCTTTCTTATTTTCTCTCAATGACAACTAAATCATATGATGAACTTCGGATGAAAAAGCTTAGGGAGAAAAAGATGAATATGGAAAAGCTTAATCGGGACATGTTAGATTTCTTTTTTTAAAAATGTTTTTAAAGTTTTTGACTATAGTTTCCATTTATTGTAGGATATTCTACTGAGTTTATCACCAACTAATGGAAACTTCCGTATGTTTTATGCGCTCATGAAAGACATGTTTATCACCAACTTGATGTTTTTATATGGTCTATGTTAACTAATACATGAAGTAAGAATATGTGAACGACTATGATATATTTCATCTAGAAAGTTATTACAGGCAACCAACTTATTAGTGCTTTGTTTGACATGTTTACCATTAGTTATGCAAATGATTCTGTTATAGGATTGAACACCAATACTTTGTTTCTTTTATTTGAATCTTTATTAAATTAAAACTGTATGGGCAAGTGTTACTGGCTGATTTGTCCATGAAACAATTGAGAGTCGAGAAAAATTGTTCTTAGCTTTTGTTGTCATTCAAATATCCCCCCCCAATTGTCTGCTTTATATTAAAGGAGATACACATGTTCCAATTTGTATTTTATGACCAACTTTTTCTATTGTATTGAATTGACGTCCAATATTTTTTCCTTCTGTGGTTCAGTTCGGGCTTTGTTGACTGCATAATAATTTTTCCCTGACGTAATTAATTGGAGTTGATTTTTAGTACATTCAAATGTAATGTTAGAGAATGTAGGTATGACCATGTTGTGCTTTGTTGAGTGACATGCTGAACATAGCTGAACGTGCATCAATTCGACCAATATAAACGACATGGATGCGCACTGTTACCTTCCTCTTCAATCTAATTTCATTGATTCGATCAATTTTGAGCAGTATTTTCTACAATATCTTATGAATATATGAATCTGCTCGGTTTCCTATAGTTCAGGTAGTGATGAAGCAAAGGAATTCAAAGGCTAGCACGTCCAAGGCTGCCAACAACAAGTGAGTAATTTTCTTTCACCCCGCTTTTGTACTTTTCATCTATGGGTTGTGTATCTTTATGCCCGGATTGCAGGTTGGTGGTGACAGGTTGGTGGTGACGAAAGAGGCAAAGAAAGTGAATAAATGGTGAATATCCTATCTTTGCATGTCGGCTTACTCATCAAAGATGGGTGATAGCAAAGAAAACGAAGAAAGAATGTGGCAATAGCTTACTTCATTGTAGGCCCTAGAAGAAACTGAAGAAAGGGTCAAGCCCGGCTGTATAATAGTTTTTTTTGTTATGCCTAATGTTTTGCCTGATCTTATCCAAAAGAAATAAAGGGGCTTGGATGTTATATTGGTTTGCCCAGTTGTATAATAGAAAGAAAGGGACTTGCTTGGCAATTTTATTTTTTGTATCCAAAAGGCAAAAGATGGGGGCGTGTAGTTAATTCTTGAGTACTTCGATTATTTTTTGTATAATCAAACTAGTTGTGGATATAAAGTCGCATGTTTATGTTACTTTGGGAGTAATGAAATTCTGTTATTTTGTATGACTTTGTATAATCAAGTCATTTTATTTAAGTGGGGTGAAACTATCATTTGGTTCGAAATTTGAGAAGAAAATATGTATGTGTTTTGTAAATATCAATTAGTTTGATATACTCAAAAAAGTTGGGTTAAATAAATATCACTCATCAGGTTGGGGTTGATTTTGGGATTTCAAATTTGGATTTTGGGATTTCAAATTTGTTGATTTTTTTGTTTCAATTTGTTTGTGACTTTTTAATTATTGTGTGATGATGTCGAGATTGATCTTAAGTTTGAATGAAAGTGTCTACTGAATGTGTTGTTCTGTACCGAAGGCGCCCGTGCCTAATTTGTTGTTCGAGTCAAAGGCGCCAGTGTCGAATTTGTTGTTCTGTGTCGAAGGCGCCGGTGCCAAATTTGTTGTTTCGCACCGAATTTGTTGTTCTATGTTAATTTGTTGTTCCGCGTCGAAGGCGTCCACAACGAATTTGTAGTTCCATGTCGAATTTGTTGTTCCCCGCCGAAAGGGCCATCACGAATTTGTTGTTCCGTGTCAAAGGCGCCTGCGTCGAATTTGTTGTTTCACATCGAAAGTACCCGTGGCGCTAAATATTTTTACGCTAATTTGTTGTTCTTTTAAATTTTGGTTTGTGAGAATAATTTTTTGGGGAATAAAGATTTCGCGGGGGAAAATCTTAAATGAACCGTGCCCGCGGGCACGGGTTATGACTAGTATATATATATATACTAGTCTATAACCCGTTCCCGTGGGCACGGTTCAATTTAGATGTTCCCCCCCTCAAAATCTTAGTTCCCCGATAACGTGGGCACGATTCATTTTAGATATTCCCCCCTCAAAATCTTAGTTCCCCTGAAATTGTGTACATGATTCATTTTAGAAATCCCCCCTCAAAATCTTAGTTCCCCAATCAAAGTCATAGTTTCCCAAAATTTAGGTCACCTCAAGAGCTTTTAGTTCTCACATTGTTTAATTACTCACAAAATTTTTAGTCACTGACAAAAAAGTTAGTCCCCCAATATGTATTTTGTTTCTAAATTTTTTTGTAAATTTAGTTGCATTTCCCCCACATTTTTTAGACAAAATATTCTATAAAGATGGGAGCTAAAAACATGTTACAGTATAAAGATACATAAACAAACAGAAAAATAGAGATGCGTAAAAATTAGCCATGTCACCAAAACCTAGTGGTGCGGAAGTTAGCAGCATTGATCAGATTATGTGTATTAGCCATGTCACCACGTTCCCCCCAATCACATCCAACCATGAAAACAATTGAAATTGGTGAAGTAAAAACACCATGCAAGCAACTATTGAAAATTACATTTCTAACATCAAAAAGTAGCACCTTAATACTGTTACACAAAAGTAATGTAAATCCAGTTCTATTAGTCTAAGCCAAGTAGCACCATAATAATATTTACATTGGTTACATCAAAAATACATCTGTTACATCAACGCTGTTAATACGCAATCCATTGTAATGCCCTGATAGCTACTGCACAAGTACTAGAGGGGGGTGAATAGTACTTTAAAATAATCAAGAGTATAATTCCTAATTATTGTGCAAACACAAGCAACAATGCGGAATGAAAATTGACAACAAGAATTAAGCAATGCAAACAGGCGATTTAATGGGTTCAGATCCACCCAAGTCTCCCCGACTTGTTCCCGGTGATCCTACGTCCCAGACCCGGATCCCCTCCGGCTACTTGAGCTAGAATCCTCTAACTCAAGTTTGCACTATGAAATTCTTGTAGAAACTACTACAAGATCAAATCATACAAAGATCGAAATGTGACTCCCACAAACCGGGATCACGATATTCTTTCACAATCGAGAGATAAACTGAAATATCAATTTAAATGAAACAAAAAAACATTTACCACAAAACCCTATACCTTGAGTAAAACTTACAGATTTTAGGGCAAGAAGGATTTTGAGGAAGAAGATAGCACCAAACCCTAGCTCCACCAAGATGAACAGCAATAGATGGCTAGGGTGAAGTTGGTGACTTGGATTCAAGCTCTTAGCTTGAGTAGCTCACAATGAATGAGAATCTCTCTTGAGGAATTAGGGCTCAAAGAGTAAGGGAGAGATTCTTATGAAGTGAGAGAGCTTAGAAATGAGAATGAATGCTCTTCTTTTTTATTCTCTAAATCTTAATAATGGCAGCCTTGAATGCAAGCATGAAGCTCATCAAGTTTATATAGGAGAGAGAGAAGAGTTCAGCAAAAATCGTGGCATTAAATGCCCAACGGATCTATTTCTGAAGCTGATTAATCGGTCTAAGAAGGATCACTGACAGATTAGTTTTGCAACTAGTCGGTCGGTGAACCTTCTGAAGGGTTTTCTTGGACCCTTAGGGCACAAAAATTCTATTCCCGTCCTAAGTCGGACAGAACATAGACATAAATATATCTATGCAGCAGAAGAATAAGTTAATCTAATTAACTTAGCCCTAAGTACAAAACCCTTAGCCAAGATCTATGCCAACTTGGGATGGATCTGACCATCCCAAGAAGGAACTAACCTACTGCGATTAAATTAAACTAATGCTAATAAACACATACCCGAAATCTCAACCCTGGGGCAGGCGAGATGTTCTGCACCGTCTTCTGAGCCGCTCCCCATCCCACACCGAGTCGCTCCTCGATCCGCTCCCCGAACCGCTCCTCGAACTGCTCCGCATCCCGAGGCGATCAATCCCGTGTCGCCGAGCCAACCACGCGCCGAAGAAAGTTTCACGCGAGTGAAACCTTCGCCGAGATTTCGGATCTGAATCTGAACTCCTTTGCGTCTTTGCTAGAGCCCTCAAGAGTAAGGCAGAAATTTAGGGAGATAGAAGAATATTAATTTTAGCCTAGATCCGAGCGTGCTCCAACATTTACGAGAGCCGCTCAGATCTAGAACTTGGGATGAGTTTTGAGGAGGAGAGCAGACCCCTATTTATATAGGCGGCTGACTGCTCCCCTTTCCTCAAAATCTGATGTGTGACTAATAATTAGAGTTAATAAAATCAATTTAGTTTGCCTTTCACAAAGTGCAAACTTCCGTGAATTTTAACTCCCTCACAGTTGAACTTCAGGATTAATAAAACCTATCAATTCGAAGGGTGTTCAATGGTGAACGCATAGGAAAATACCGTTCGTCAATCAGAGTTCGGTTGGCCCCTCAATTGGATGTCCAAAGATCAGCCAAAACCCACCAAAACGCATAATCCAGCCGTCAACAAAAGCACGCAGCCTTAAGGCTGCGTGAGCGCTGCAATGCGCCAGGCGCGTGCAGTGCATGTGCCTCGAGGCACGTGCATGGCATGCACCTGCCTGGGCGCATGCGGCACATGTGCCCAGCAGGCGCTCAGGCGCACGCGCCTGCTGGAAAGCGGGCGCGGGTCGGCGCCCGTTTCTGGCGGGCGCCCGCGCCCGCTGGCGCGGGCCTGTGCCCGCTCTCCAGCGGGCGCCTGCTTCTGCTGAAGCGGGCGTGGGTCTGCGCCCACTCCTAGCAGGCGCCCGCGACCGTTTCCAGGCAGGGTTCAGCCCAACAGGGTGGGCTAACCCATTTGGGCTTCTTTTGGCTGTTTTGGCTCTAACTTGAGCATTTGGTGTCCAATTTGGACGACGTTCGAACCTGGGCATAGACCAGGACATTCCCATCTTACCCGTGAACTTTTCCTTGCGTTTATTTTATTAAATATTGTTTTAAACAATTAAAAACACATTTAATCTTTTTTGTATCAAATGCAAATTAGTCCCCTATCTAGGCTTAAATTATCATATTGCATCAAATGCAATTATTCCATCCCTTGCATCAAGACTGCAAATTATTCTTCGTAACTAATTTCTACCCATTACTAGACGAATGTCGCACTCTATGTGAGACCCTACAGCCTTACCCTTACAACAGGTTGGGCTCGAAGCCTTATACGGCAGTGACCACGAGCAGTGATTGTCGTCCCTGCTTCAGGAATCATCATTATGTGGTTGGCTCATCGACATGAGTACTGTCGGGACCACCCTGACTGTGTCCGTAATGAATTTCGCAGTTATAGTCTCTTCGTCTTAACTATGTCGTGTAGATCAAGTCTAGGGTACGGTCAAACTATCAACCCCAATAACTTGACTCCGGTTAGTTTCTATCGATCTTTAGTCAACTTATGTTGGACTTCTTCCAACATACTCTTCACAGAGATTTTATTAAAGATCGAACTAACTCTACGACACTAACTCCCATTGACCGGGAGAGACGAATCCTCTCTTGGCCACTACTCTCCTCGTACGCTTCAAGTGACACCCAATCAAAGACATTTCGACAGGCCTAGCCTCGAAGTTAGGTCAGTGATCTAAGCGGCACCGTTCATGCACAGGTTCGTAAAATGACCTCAAGTCAAAAGACCAACTAGCCTATCATCACTAAGAGTTATCATTGACAGATTGGTCAATGAAACCATATGATAACTCTTGTGGATCGTTCAGTGAACTCATTCTCTAATGAGCACATGTGTCTCGTCTTCGACTTCGCCAAATCAAGCGATCATGAGATCATCACCACCGCTAAACGGTGAAGACTAAGACACAATGGTCTATCCGATGTTTCGATATCCTTGTCTCGAAACATCTACAACCACGAACCCTTTTAGACTTATGCTACAGACGGTCAAACATTTCTCCATGATCGAGATACTCATCTCGATACCTGTTTGACCTTGCATAAAGTCTCAGGACTTTACCTAAGTTAATATCTAACGTTTTCTACATTATAACTTAGATAAATTATTACCAAACAGCTTATTGTTATTTCTAACAAGACGTTTGTGCTATTCACACAGAGATAAATAGCCTCGAGGGCATCATATCTCTACATCTCCCACTTGCACTCAGGCCCATTTATCTCGGTATCTTATACCGTTTTTACACATAAGTTTTCCCGACTTCATGTGGTAGAGCCTATGTGAGTGGATCTGCTAAAACCCTCTACACTATAGACTTAAGGGGTTTCTATGTTCATGTTAGACCAACCATTTGAATCTCATTCAAATAATTCATTTGATCTGTCGGAATCAATAATATTTTATTTCCTTGGATCATATCCTGCTCATCGTACCTTACGATAATCATTTAAATTAGTTTCTGTTCATTTCGAATGGCTCATTTCTATTTCTGATAAAGTGTCAAACCTTTTGATTACTTTGTCAAAAATAAATGTTCCATCCCTTTGATGCCTCGCATGTAATTTATACGCTCCCACTGACCTTAAAAACTTTCTGGCTAATTCATATAAGTTGGTTCGTCTAAATCATATTTAGAAAAATGAACTTATAAGTGAATGCTCAAATTTTCATGGTCAACATGTGCGTTTACATCGAGCTTGGTCCGAGTAGATCTGTACACATCTGCGGGTGAAAACGGTTTCATAATAATCCATTTTATAGGAATTAGGATGAAAACTGTTCTTGACCAACATGATTGCACTTCACTATTTTCCTTTCTGCACCAATCTTTCAACTTAATGATTTACTTGTAGAAAGTGAGAAAACATTTTACTTGGGCACGTAAGCTAAATTCCAAAATTTATTTACGCACACGGACCTATTCTGATTGCATCAAATTTTAAATCGGAGTTACTACTCCGAATTTTCATCCTAGAAGTTAACTAAGTCATCATCAATTATGATGTCTAACTCGACAATTCGTCTCACGAGATTCGAGTAATTTTACAACTTCCTTACGATTGATTTAATGAATATCTTATTGATAATGTCCTCATAGAACATTGTCAAAACCTAGGCATTACTATTTGGGACTTAACCCAGAGGGAGGATTCAACTCAGAGTCATTTGCTATAGATCGCACCAAGTCTAACTTAGTGTGATTCATAGCTAAGTATTTGACTATTCGATCTAATCGAATCAGTTTAAATACTTTTGTCATTTCGTTCTTTATTTTATCAGACTTGTGTTCCATCAAGAACACGTGTCTTAATAAAATATACGAATAACTTATTTTGGTTAATCTAGACTCGGGTACATCAGTATGTACGAGACTGAGTTCGACAACTCATTCTCCCACTGTCTCACAGATGGGTTTCGGCCATTATATTTGAGAGGGTAAGACTCACAAGTGTCCGCAGACTTCATAATACAAGATGTCAGACCCCTCTTTATATGACTTGTGAAGCTTAGTCTCTCGATACAGCCTAGTCTATTTTGCCATATAAGTTTGCTACTATCTTGTGTATTTATATATTAACATTTAATATATATATTATCGTTATACATATTACTCATTGCTTCAGAAGCAATGTGACGACATTCGTCAAAATGTGTTAACCTTTTGTATAACAATAATTATGAAATCGTGACATCAAAATATGTCACATTTTCATTTCCTCCTCCTTATGCCTTTACTAATGATAAATTAAACTATCTAACTCGATTGACTTTCCGGAGTGCCTTCTTCCTTTTCTAAATCACATTTAGATATTAAATAGCCCAACATAAATAAATAACTATGCAAGCATCTCATGTATCCAAAAGCCTGAGAGTTGCAATCTTGAGTGTAGCTCAAGAAGTTGCTTGTCTCAAGATCTGGTTGGGATACATAGTCTTGCACCGCTCATGCACTCGTATTCGACTCAAACAATTTGATCGGATTCTTGAACTTTGCGGATCAAAATTGTTTGTCCATACAACCTTAAGCATAGCTTTATAAGTTGTAGAGAGAAACATACTTCGAATTTCCTATATGTTCAAGCTGCCTCATATAGAGACAAGTGACATGTAGCGTGAATTTATTTGTTGGAGCCAGAACTTAATGAAATCATATTTCTTAAGTTTGTTCTTTAGAAGGTCATTTAAATATCAACAAGAATATAGTTTTAATTCTATCAATTAGAATTTAACTTGATATTCAATTAATCAACCTAATAGACCAGTTAACTTATTCCATTAAAATATTACATATTGATTCCTTTGGTAAACATAGTCTTGCCCTAGTTTAGCATATGTTCAATATTAAATATAGGTAGAATGGCTTTTATCTATATATATCCTCCCACTATTTTTACGATCATTTCAAGCTTAATAACGAACGATTTAATCGAATTAAAATTAATGGGTAAGAGGTCCAATCACCTTGAGCCTAACAACCTTGAGTGTAGCTCAACAAGTTGTAAGACTCTGTAATCGGAAGATGACTCTTCATCGATCATATCAGATATGACTCTCTTATTCGGTTTTTGCCCCTAGCCATTTGTGATCATGAGTGTGCTCATCCAAATCACAACATCTAGTCTAGTCGGACCCTTGTTTTCGTGTCTAGCCTGACTTGCTCCGGCGCTCGATGTATTAACGACCCGTCGGTTTGGGTCAGGTTTTAGACTACATCTTATGTATTAAAGGAGTTGGTTTCTATAGGGTTGCCATGTCACATCTTGAGTGTAGCTCAACAACTGTAACACGGGTCCTAAAGTTGCTAACCCCTAAAACAAGGAGGGCTACGGCTAATCTTGAAAAAGATCATTAACGTATTTGACTTAGATATAGTCCAGGGTGTCATACAATCATGATTCGCGACATTGCGGTCCAGCGGAACACATCCAGGGAATTAACTAAGCCAGAATCACTATCCCTAAAGGGTGATCCAGTAAACTTAGCCAAGCACATTGACTGGATCATGGTCCATTGAATGAAGCTTGTCATTTTTATATGTGTGCCATAGACTAAACAGCTTTTATTAACAACTAATTAATCCTATCAACTAGTTGAATCCTTAAATTCAAAATTTTAGGATTTGTTTAATAACTTTTATTAAGTCCTTATCTACTTTAAGGTTCACGTGCTATCCTAATCGTTATTAGGATTTTAATAAATTTATTAACCAACGCCAAAAGCGAAGTCCTTTAATGAGAATTAATTATAACAATTTAGAATTAAAAATTCATTAAAAGGATTACCCGAATCAGGAATTAGGTCTTGAAGTGTTGTTAATGTTTTATTAAAACATAGCATGTCATTAAAATTCAATTAATAAATTTTAATCATTTCTTAATGGCTAACCTAAAGGGTTGTCTTGTGTTATCAAATAAGGGACAAGATGACATAGCCATTAAAATAAAGTTACACTAATTTATCGCATAAAATAAAAGTGTACAGCTATTTAACAATTAAATAGACTAAAGTTTATCGCATAAACAATTTTAAACATTTAAAAAAGTTTTAAAAGTATCTCATAAATTTAAAACATCCTTTTTAGAAATTTCCATGCTTAAAATTTTATCACATAAAATATTTAAACATCTAAAATTATTTTTAAACTTATCGCATAAATTTAAAAAAGCCTTAAAATCATTTTAAAATTATCACATAAATTTAAAATCATCATTTTAAAATTTCCATGTTTAAAATTTTATCATATAAAATATTTAAACATCTAAAATCCTTTTAAAAACATCTTTAAAAAAATATCGCATAAATTTTAAAACATTTTAAAAGGGCATCTAAAAATTATTTTAAAATTATCTCATAATTTTAAAATATTTTATAAAGTATTTTGAAAAGCATTTCAAAGTTTAATAATAATCGCAGGCTAGATCGCAACGCATACAACGCTCTGATACCACTGAAGGGTTTTCTGGGACCCTTAGGGCACAAAAATTCTATTCCGATCCTAAGTCGGACGGAACATAGACATAAATATATTTATGCAGCGGAAGAATAAGTTAATCTAATTAACTTAGCCCTAAGTACAAAACCCTTAGACAAGATCTATGCCAACTTGGGATGGATCTGACCATCCCAAGAAGGATCTAACCAACTGCGATTAAATTAAACTAATGCTAATAAACACATACCCGGAATCTCAACCCTGGGGCAGGCGAGATGTTTCGCACCGTCTTCTGAGCTGCTCCCCGTCCCACGCCGAGCCGCTCCTCGATCCGCTCCCCGAACCGCTCCTCGAACCGCTCTGCATCCTGAGGCGATCAATCCCGTGTCGCCGAGCCAACCACGCGCCGAAGAAAGTTTCACGCGAGTGAAACCTTCGCATAGATTTCTGATCTGAATCCGAACTCCTTTGCGGCTTTGCCAGAGCCCTCAAGAGTAAGGCAGAAATTTAGGGAGATAGAAGAATATTAATTTTAGACTAGATCCGAGCATGCTCCAACATTTACGAGAGCCGCTCAGATCTAGAGCTTGGGACGAGTTTTGAGGAGGAGAGCAGACCCCTATTTATATAGGCGGCTGACTGCTCCCCTTTCCTCAAAATCCGATGTGGGACTAATAATTAGAGTTAATAAAATCAATTTAGTTTGCCTTTCACAAAGTGCAAACTTCCGTGAATTTTAACTCCCTCACCGTTGAACTTCAGGATTGATAAAACCTATCAATTCGAAGGGTGTTCAACGGTGAACGCATAGAAAAAACCCGTTCGTCAATCGGAGTTCTTTTGACCCCTCAATTGGATGTCCAAAGATCAGCCAAACCCCACCAAAACGCACAATCCAGCCATCAACAAAAGCACGCAGCCCTAGGGCTGCGTGCGCGCCGCAATGCACCAGGCGCGTGCAGCGCACGCGCCTCGAGGCGCATGCGTGGCACGCGCCCAGCGGGCGCTCAGGCGCTCGCACCCGCTGGAAAGCGGGCGCGGGTCGGCAACCATTTCTGGCGGGCGCCCACGCCCACTGGCGCGGGCCTGCGCCCGCTCTCTAGTGGGCACCAGCTTCTGCTGAAGCGGGCGCGGGTCTGCGCCCACTCCTAGCGGGCGCCCGCGCCCGTTTCCAGGCAGGGTTCAGCCCAACAGGGTGGGCTGACCCAATTGGGCTTCTTTTGGCTGTTTTGGCTCTAACTTGAGCATTTGGTGTCCAATTTGGACGTCGTTCGAACCTGGGCGTAGACCGGGACATTCTCGTCTTACCCGTGAAATTTTCCTTGCAATTATTTTATTAAATATTGTTTTAAACAATTTTAAACACATTTAATCTCTTTTGCATCAAATGCAAATTAGTCCCCTATCTAGGCTTAAATTATCATATTGCATCAAATGCAATTATTCCATCCCTTGCATCAAGAATGCAAATTCCCTAACTAATTTCTACCTATTACTAGACGAAGCTCGCACTCTGTGTGAGACCCTACAGCCTGACCCTTACAACAGGTTGGGCTCGAAGCCCTATACGGCAGTGACCACGAGCAGTGGTTTCCGTCCCTGCTTCAGGAATCATCATTATGTGGTTGACTCATCGACATGAGTATTATCGGGACCACCCTAACTGTGTCCGTGATGAATTCCGCAGTTATAGTCTCTTCGTCTTAACTATGTCGTGTAGATCAAGTCTAGGGTATGGTCAAACTGTCAACCCTAATAACTTGACTCCGGTTAGTTTCTATCGATCTTTAGTCAACTTATGTTGGACTTCTTCCAACATACTCTGCATAGAGATTTTACTAAAGTTCGAACTAACTCTACGACACTAACTCCCATTGACCAGGAGAAATGAATCCTCTCTTGGCCACTACTCTTCTTGTACGCTTCAAGTGACACCCAATCAAAGACCTTTCGACAGGCCTAGCCTCGAAGTTAGGTCAGTGATCTAAGTGGCACCGTTTACGCACAGGTTCGTAAAATGACCTCAAGTCAAAAGACCAAATAGCCTATCATCACTAAGAGTTATCATTGACAGATTGGTCAATGTAACCATATGATAACTCTTGTAGATCGTTCAGTGAACTCATTCTCTAATGAGCACCTGTGTCTCGTCTTCGACTTCAGCAAGTCAAGCGATCATGAGATCATCACCACCGCTAAACGTTGAAAACTAAGACACAATGGTCTATCCTTGTCTCGAAACATCTACGACCACGAACCCTTTTAGACTTATGCTACAGACGGTCAAACATTTCTCCATGATCGAGATACTCATCTCGATACCTGTTTGACCTTGCATAAAGTCTCAGGACTTTACCTAAGTTAATATCTAATGTTTTCTACATTATAACTTAGATAAATTATTACCAAACAGCTTACTGTTATTTCGAACAAGACGTTTGTGCTATTCACACAGAGATAAATAGCCTCGAGGGCATCATATCTCTACACCTTCTTGGACCAACTAGATGGTTGACAGCAAAGATAGTGAAATTAAGAGATAGAACTAGTCGGTCTAAGAAGAAACAACAACCGACTAGTTTGACAACTAGTCGGTCGGTGAACCTTCTTGGACCGACTAATTGATCAACAGTAAGTAAGCTGAATTTCACAAGGAAAACTAGTCGGTCTAAGAAGGATTGCCAACCGACTAGTTTGACAACTAGTCGGTCGGTGAACCTTAGTTTGACAACTAGTCGGTCGGTGAACCTTCTTTGACCGACTAACTTAACAACAGTGTATATGCTGAGTTGAACTAGGAGAACTAGTCGGTTCAAGAAGAATTTCCAACCGACTAGATTGTCATCTAGTCGGTTGGTTCTTCTTCTTGAACCAACTAAGATGGATAAGAAGCCGTGAAATGAAGCGATAAGCTTCGGGAAAGTTTCTAATGGCTTCTAAGACAATCCTAGATCTAAGATATGAGCGTTGTGAAGATAGTTAAGCAAATCCAACTCAAGACTTAACATTCTATACGATGAAGCTAGAAGACAATAAAATAAACATGACGAACCGTCTTTAAAGCTTCAATCCGAATCTCTTGACTTCATTAATAAATCCTTGAGCTTCAACAAAGCTTCAGGCACACGATCACGCGCTTTAAGAAGTCTTGGGGCGTCGCTTGAGATGTACGAAGTAGTTTGGCGACGATCTCCATAACTGCGTTCAAAGAGAATTAGTTCACGTTATTTATGTTTGTTCATCATCAAAACCAAATCCGGGGAATCAATACTCATCATTCTCCCCCTTTTTGGTGATGAAAAACCAACATAAATATTAATCAATAATAATGATACAAATGAAATTTACTTACTCACCCTACATTGATGACTCGTTAGTTCCGTATTAAATAATAAACATAAGCATCAAGCAGACGAGAAAAGTATAAAACATGATCCAATTATTGAAATATAGGATCGGAATCCATTTTTATATTTTCACTCCCCCTAAATCTAACATATCAAATTAGATTCACGGTAAATTGCTTTAAATTATCATTTAGCTCAAAGTCATTATTAATTCTCTCCCCCTTTGGCATTATCAAAAAGAGCGGGAGGAGATCAACGACAATAACCATGGCTAAACAAAAAATCTAAACAAGAGAGTCGAAGAATACGACAACGGTCCAAATGACACCAAGGAAATAATATCGAAGAATTACAAAGTGTGCCAATGAGATCATAGTCGAAAAGAGAAATCATCAAAACACAAAATCAAATTCACGTATTGAGTAAAGGAACATACTCTCCAATATCAACATTTTTAGCGAATTGAGTGCATGGAAAACAATTCTATCTTTTCATACAAACAAAGCTATTTAATCAACATAATTGTTGAGCAACGAAGTAACCATCAGAGACATAAGTTCAATGTGCACAAGAAACGAATGGCAACACGATGTGTGTGTGTCTATGTGTGTGTGTGTGTGTGTGTGTGTGTGTGGATACTACAAAAAATTATACATCCAGCCAACAAAAAATATACATACAGCCAGCAGAGAAGTGCACATCATACAACATCAAATGTCACAACAGACATCACAAAGTATCACAAAACATACAAAAATACATCCACCCATCTATCCTAACCCCACTCTCTCACAACTAGATATATCGTCCAAATGCTCAGTGGAGAGTCCTCCAACAAAGGCTCAGGAGGCGGAGGCAGGATCAACACCAGTAGCAGGCTGTGCAGATGAAGTGGTGGTCTCTGGAAAAACTGGAGTGTCCATCGAAGGGATGGTGGCAGTAGGAGTGCTCTCGGGAGCACGAGCAGAAGCAGTACCAACAGAAGTACCCTCAGGGGCACGAACTGGAGAAGCATCTCGCTCCTCATCCTCATCAATGTCCATGGCTTCCTCATCAGAAAGCGTAGGAGGAACCTCAATGCCCAGATGATCGCAGATGCGAGCAAGAATCTCCTCCTTCCTAGGGCTCCCTTGGTATATCTCCTCTCAATCTCTCAGATTTTAGGGCTAAAATCTCGTTCATATTAGGGTTTTTATCTAGTTCTATTTCGTTCATATCTCGTTCGATCTCGTGCTTTGTGGGTTGTCTCGTCAATATCATGGCGAAGACTCGCATCCCCGTCCGTCCTACCGCTCCGTCTCCCATGACCGTAGAGCCGTCAACCAACCCTACTCCTCCCAAACGCTACACCAAAACTTCCTGTCCGACCCCCTCGTCGCATACCTCTCCTTCATCCTCTTCGCCTCCACTCAAGAAGAAGAGAGCTGCCGCTTCCAAGCCCAAACCCTCATCTAAACCCAAGCCCCAGCCTAAGTTCAAGAAAATTTTGTCTCCTGGACCCTTCCGTGCTCCCACACCACCCTCTGAGTCCGACGATGACTATATCCCGGAGACTGGTCCTATCGAGAAGGCACCTACTCCTCCTCCTTGCACTACCTCTCGTCTGTCAAAGGGGAAGGCTCCCATGCCTTCGGGTGGGGTTGATATATCTCTTTGTCATGATGACCCATTGTGTCTTGCAGCATACAACCGTATCGAGCACTGTCCATTGATCCTCGAGCATTTTGTTCTGTTTTCTGATTTCCCTCAGCTGACGGTCGGTGACAGCTGACGGTGGCCGGAAACGGCGGCGCACGACGGAGGGAGCTGAGGAGACGCGGCAGCTATAGGATTGGAAAGATATCGCACTGATTAGAATGAATTCTAATCGGTATGGAGAGCTTTAAATCGATTCAGGGAGACAAGGACACAAATGCCCCCGCGCAACTAGTTGGTCTGAGTTCAAGTGCTGACCGACTAGAATGCAATCTAGTCGGTCGGCCGATGAGCTTGGACCGACTAAATGCAAACAGCAGTGAGGCCAAAGCTAGGGCATGAACTAGTCGGTCTGAGTTCAATCACTAACCGACTAGAAGTGAAACTAGTCGGTCGGCAAATGAACTTGGACCGACTAAAAGAGTCCAAAAATTTGAAAATATGAAATTTTGAGTTCTCTCCAAAGAACACTTGGACGAATCATCTAAATACTCTCATACGCTCTTATTCTACCCCATAAATACCAGAAAATCATAAATCCGACGCGCAAATCAATAAACCAATCTTAAATCCAGAATATCACAACAAATCTAGCATGAGCATATAAATATCATTATCATGCAGGATTAAAGAAAATATGAATCCTAAATCTCGGATTCACCCATAATCCCCAATTCTCGACGCAACCGCGCAAAGGAATCTTCCTTGAGTGGTTTCGTGAAAATATCGGCGATTTGCTTTTGGGTTTCAACGTACACTAAAATGATTTCCTTTTTAGCTACATGATCATCTAGAAAATGGTGACGGACATCTATGTGTTTGGTACGGGAATGGTGTACCGGATTCTTAGAGAGACATATTGCACTTAGGTTGTCCACCATGATAGGGCAAGTATAACAGTTTATACCGAAGTCTTTAAGAGTGTGTCTCATCCAAAGAACCTGTGCACATGCAGCACCGGCGGCAATATATTCCGCCTCGATGGTTGAAAGTGATACGGAATTCTGCTTCTTGGAAAACCAAGAGACAAGAGAATTTCCTATAAAATGGCAAGTGCCACTAGTACTCTTCCTGTCGGATTTGCATCCAACATAATCTGCGTCACTATATGAGATTAACTCATATGTGCTAGACTTTGGATAGAATAATCCGTAGTCGAGTGTGTAACTTAAATAACGGAAAATACGTGTAACTGCTACTAAGTGTGATTCCTTAGGTTGTGACTGATACCGAGCACAAACACATACGGCGAACATTATATCAGGCCTACTAGAAGTAAGATATAATAAACTACCTATCATACCTCGATATAGACGAATGTCTACATCTTTGCCACCTGTATCTTTATCAAGTTGTGTAGTAGTGCTCATTGGAGTCTTCTTGCCAGAAGCATTGTCCATTCCAAATTGCTTTAGCAGCTCCACCGTGTACTTGGTTTGGTGGAAGAAGATTCCATCGTGCATTTGGCGAATTTGGAGTCCTAAGAAATATTTGAGCTCACCCATGTGGCTCATCTCAAATTGGTCCTTCATGACATTAGAAAACTCTTCGCAAAGAGTGAAGTTAGTAGCACCGAAAATGATATCATCAACATAAATTTGAACTAAAATAATATCATGATTGGCATACTTAACAAAAAGTGTTGAATCAACCTCACCTATTTTGAAACCCAAATCAAAAAGAAAGTTCTTTAGGCGGTCATACCAAGCTCTAGGAGCTTGTCTCAAACCATAAAGTGCTTTCTTAAGTTTGAAAACGTGATTTGGAAATTTTTCATTTATAAAACCCAGAGGTTGAGAAACATAAACCTCCTCAACGACATCTCCGTTTAAAAACGCACTTTTTACGTCCATTTAAAAAAGTTTGAAATCTTTATGGCATGCAAATGACAATAACAACCTAATAGATTCTAATCTAGCTACAGGTGCAAAGGATTCCTCGAAATCTATACCTTCCTCTTGCATGTAGCCTTGAGCAACTAACCGAGATTTGTTCCGGACGACGTTTTGGTTCTCGTCGGTCTTATTCTTGAAAATCCACTTCGTTCCAATAACGGTGTGGTTCTTCGAAGGCAACGGAACTAGCTCCCAGACCTCATTCCTCTCAAACTGAATGAGTTCCTCTTCTATGGCTAGGATCCAAGAACTATCTTCGCACGCCTCGTTGATATTCTTTGGCTCCACTGAAGAGGCAAAGGCACAATGAGCAAAGAAGTTGACTTGAGATCTCGTCTTGACTCTATCTAGTATGTTACCAATGACTTGCTCATGGAGATGGTCACGAACTGTATGAAACCGTTTGGGAACTCCCTGATCACTAGGAACATTCTCAAAAGAATCATCAGTAGGGTTAGTATCAACCGAATCAATAGAATTAGAATTACCAATAGAGTCACATACAACTTACATAGAGTCATCATCATTGAAAATTCTAGGAGGGACAAAATTTTCATTGAATGAAACATGAAGTGATTCCTCGATCGTTGAGGTTCTTTTGTTGTAAATACGGTAGGCTTTGCTACGGGAGGAATATCCAACAAATATCCCCTCATCGGATCTTGGATCAAATTTGTCCAAACTACCATACGTGTTTTTGATAAAACATTTTGCACCAAAAACTCTAAAATGTTTAACTTGAGGCAATCTACCAAACAACAATTCATAACAAGTTTGTTTGGTGCCGGGCCTCAAGAGTATCCTATTAAATACATAGCAAGCGGTATGTACCGCTTCTGCCCAAAATTGATGGCCAAGTTGGCTATCATCAAGTATTGTGCGAGCACATTCCACTAGCGTCCTATTCTTTCTCTCAACAACACCATTTTGAGGAGGTGCGCGAGGGAAAGAAAAGGTGTGAGTAATACCAACTTCATCATAGAAATTTGAGAAAGACTCGTTCTCAAATTCCCCTCTATGATCACTACGAATAGTGACAATGGTGGTTCCAATGAGATTTTGTACTTTCTTAACAAATACTATGAAGTTTTCAAAAGCATCATTTTTATTACTTAAAGAAAATACCCAAGTAAATCTAGAAAAGTCATCAACGATGACAAGTCCATATCGGGCATTCCCTTATGAAGAAACTCTAGTTGGCCTAAAAAGATCTAGATGTAAAAGCTCTAGAGGTCGTTTAGAGGAAATGCTTTTCTTAGGTTTAAATGACGATTTTGGAAGTTTGCCTCGTTGACACGAGTCACAAAAGCTTTTCTTTTGAAAGGCAAGCTTAGGAAATCCTTTTATAGAGTTTAACTTGGATAGTTTGAAAAGTGTTCCAAAGTTCACATGACCAAAACGTCGATGCCATAAGTGTTGTTCACTTGTGTTGGCAATGAGACATTGTTCATGTGATTTTGGAATATCTAGGATATATATCCTTATGGCGTGTGCCAGAGAATAACACATTATTATCTTTACTCAAAATATGACACATTCCTTTAGCAAAGATAACTTTGTAACCCTTGTCACAAAGTTGGCTTATTGAAATAAGATTGTGATTTAAGCCTTTAACAAGGTAAACATCACTTATAAGGGGTTTAGAGGGGTTACCAACTTTTCCAACACCAATGATGGTTTCGCTCTCGTTGACTCCAAAGACCACTCGGTTTCCATTTTCAATGGGCACCACTTCGGATAACAAATGAGCTTCAACAGTCATGTGTTTTGAACACCCGCTATCAAGTATCCACCCATCCTTGGAGCTAAATTTTGATTTGTTGCTCCTTTTCTTTTTCTTGAGTACCTGACGATAAAAAATATCGTATCATGGTATCCAAGGTCATTGGATCCTAAGAGATTAGACCTTTGGAAGCCAAGTCCAATTGGACTTAGACTTCCCAATATAATCATCATTGTTCACTACATTCATGAAATAAGAATTAATGTATGCTTGTTTTTCATGCATGCTTGTGTCCTTCGGGCCCCAAATAGTGAATTTCTTGGGAGCCCTATTCCTATTGGGAGCATGCACATGTGGTTGATTTCTATGTGATACATGTGGCCTATGAGGAAGTGGCCTAGGGAATGCATGACCTGGATAAGCATACGGCACATGATGGAATGGTGGTGACATCATATGATATGGTGCATGATGGTAATTGTTCATATAGTAATGATGTGGGTGAACATATGCATGTGGGGGAACACGTGCATGAGTGTGTCTCACTTGGTGTGCACGTGCCCGTGGACGTGGAGCATAAAAATCATCATACATGTGAACATGTGTAGTAGGAGGTGTGTTTCTATGTGGCATAGTATTGGTGTACATAAATGCAGGACCCTTCTTTGGAGGTCCACCCAAAGTGGGTTTCTTTCCAAACGGGGGTGTGTACCTAGTGGAAGCACCATTGGTAGATGAACTACCCATGGGGTGTTTACTCCCACTAGTTGAGGCTTCGGAAGATGGCCTTACAAAGGTGGTGGAAGATTTGGATGAATCTCCCTTTTTATACCCCCAAGCCAATACGATGATTGGCTGGAAGTAAATCATTTAGGATATTATCCAAATGGTCCTTGCCTTTGTTGAATTTATCAATTCGGCCTAATGTGGACTCATACTTCTCGGTGAGAGAAAGTATTGAAGTATCCAAAGTGAACACTTGAGTTATGAGTACACAAACACGAGACTTGAGATTCTCATTCTCAATACTCAAAGTTGAGTTTCGAGAAATCAAATCCGCTGTCTCGCGTTCATCTGAATTCTCAATGTGAACATGCTCGAGTTGAGATTTGAGATTTACAATCTCATTTCTCAAGCCTTCAACAACGGTGTCGTTGTTGATGATGATAGGCTTAGGTGAGGTTGGGAGAATAGTTAGCTCATCTTTAATCTTAGTATATCTATTTATCAATTTAGAATACTTAGACCAAATTTGTTCGTTAGCTAATCTAAGTTCATACATAGTTACCTCTTCGCCTTCATCCTCGCTTTCATCGGAAGAGGTCTCTTGATCATGTTCCCATCTTGCCATGAAGCACATGTGTGCTTGCTCCACTTGTTCATCATCTGACTCTCCACTTGAGGAGTTCTCTTCTGAGTCGATGAATGTGCCGACAAGCCCCTTCTTGTACCCCTTCATGTACTTTCTTGACTTGTCAAACATGGGTGCCTTCCACTTCTCCTTGTGTTTGTTGAGAGGACAATCCGCCTTGATGTGTCCTGGCTTGTTGCATTTAAAATACAAAGGACCAGATGCATTAGTGGAACTAAATTTTGATTTATTCTTGAAGTTACCTTTTCGGAAGAGTCGGTTGAAATTCTTTGCCATAAGGGCAATGGATTCTATGTCCAACTCGTCTTACGATTCTTCACATCGGTAGATGTAGAAGGAGCGGCCTTGAAAGCAATTGCCTTTTTCTTTGGCTCTTCTTGCTTCAAGTGCGCCTTCATCTTGTCTTGCATCTTGATCTTGCTGTCCTTCCGTACCTCATGAGACATTAAGGTACTCATTAGTTGAACAACAGTATATATATTCATATCGTTACCTTCCTCGATAGCATAGGCTCGCTTTTCCCAACTCGAAGGAAGTCTGTCAATGATCTTCATGACTTTCTCCTTTTGGGTATAGGTCTTCCCAAGGGCTTCTAACTCGTTGGATATGTCCACGAAGAGAGCATAGTAGGGGTGTGCACGGGTACAGGGTACCCAGATACCCGATCGGAACCTACCCTAACGGGTAGGTTCTGGGTAGAATGTTATCGGTTCCGGGTAGGTTCCGGGTAGGAAAATTTGGAACCGCTGGGTATCGGGTCCGGTTCCGGTTCCCGTCTATAGAAAACGGGTACCCAGAACCAGAACCGATATTATATATATATATATATAAATTTTTATATATTATAATATCAAGGATCAAAATATATAAGAGTGATCCACCCTGGCTGTATCTAATTTGAACTTATAATATTAGTGAGTACAACTTGCATCCTGAAGTTTTGAACAACGTGTAAGTTCATTAAACAATGCATTTGAATCAAAGATCATATTGTTCTCTTAGGCGTTCAAAATAGTAGTAGAGGTAAACGTGAATCATTCTTCCATATGTCTAGCATTATCTAGTAGATATGACTGATCAGTATGCATTTATCACTGAAGAAAGAGACTAGAGACAATATTTTACTTCCAGATTGATTTTTATTCATGCGTATTTGAGGTAATTGTTATGCACAGATCATTTGGAAATCATTGTTCGTAATTCCTCACAAATTAGATTTTTTTTTACAGGGTACCCGGAACCTACCCGGAACCATAGGGTCCGGGTAGGGTCCGGGTATAGGGTTCAACTGGGTAGGTTCCGGGTCTAAATTTTAGGAACCGGTCCCTTACCAGGTAGGGTCCGGGTAACATGAAAAAAACAGGGTACACGGACCCGCACACCCCTAGAGCATAGTACTCCTTCATCTTTTCACCATGTTCCATGTGAAATAACTCGAATTCTTTGTTAGCAACAGTGAGTTCGGAGTCTTTTACCCTACTCGTTCCTTCGTGCAAGATTAGGAGTTGGTTCCAGATTTGATATGCACTCTTACAGGTGTATATCTTGTTGAAGTCTTCAGGCTCCAATGCACATTGTAAGGCATTCATTGCCTTGGCATTGTTCACCTCCGCGGTGACCTCCGCGGTAGTCCACTTCGCAAAGTCTTCTTCAGCGGGCTCGACATACTCAGTTAGCGTGGCTCTCCAAAGTGAAGTGCTCCGGAGGAAGGTTTCCATCCGGTATTTCCAGTACCCATAATTGGCACCGTTGAAGTGAAGAGGCCTAGTTGAGGAGTGTCTTTCCATCACTGAAGAAGCTCCTTCACGATTCTTGAAGGTGCTGTAGTCGAAAGGTGGACGAACGGTCTTGTTGTCGTTGGTAGTCATAGCTATAAACTTGGCTCTGATACCAAATGTAATGCCCTGATAGCTACTGCACAAGTACTAGAGGGGGGTGAATAGTACTTTAAAATAATCAAGAGTATAATTCCTAATTATTGTGCAAACACAACCAACAATGCGGAATAAAAATTGACAACAAGAATTAAGCAATGCAAACAGGCGATTTAATGGGTTCAGATCCACCCAAGTCTCCCTGACTTGTTTTCGGTGATCCTATGTCCCAGACCCGGATCCCCTCCGGCTACTTGAGCTAGAATCCTCTAACTCAAGTTTACACTATGAAATTCTTGTAGAAACTACTACAAGATCAAATCATACAAAGATCGAAATGTGACTCCCACAAACCGGGATCACGATCCTCTCTCACAACCGAGAGATAAACTGAAATATCAATTTAAATGAAACAATAAAACACTTACCACAAAACCCTATGCCTTGAGTAAAACTTACTGATTTTAGGGCAAGAAGGATTTTGAGGAAGAAGATAGCACCAAACCCTAGCCCCACCAAGATGAACAGCAATAGATGGCTAGGGTGAAGTTGGTGACTTGGATTCAAGCTCTTAGCTTGAGTAGCTCACAATGAATGAGAATCTCTCTTGAGGAATTAGGGCTCAAAGAGTAAGGGAGATATTCTTGTGAAGTGAGAGATCTTAGAAATGAGAATGAATGCTCTTATTTTTTATTCTCTAAATCTCAATAATGGCAGCCTTGAATGCAAGCATGAAGCTCATCAAGTTTATATAGGAGAGAGAGAAGAGTTCAGCAAAAATCATGGCATTAAATGCCCAACGGATCTATTTCTGAAGCTGCTTAATCGGTCTAAGAAGGATCACTGACCGATTAGTTTTGCAACTAGTCGGTCGGTGAACCTTCTTGGACCGACTAGATGGTTGACAGCAAAGATAGTGAAATCAAGAGATAGAACTAGTCGGTCTAAGAAGAAACACCAACCGATTAGTTTGACAACTAGTCGGTCGGTGAACCTTCTTGGACCGACTAATTGATCAACAGTAAGTAAGCTGAATTTCACAAGGAAAACTAGTCGGTCTAAGAAGGATTGCCAACCGACTAGTTTGACAACTAGTCGGTCGGTGAACCTTCTTTGACGGACTAACTTGACAACAGTGTATATGCTGAGTTGAACTAGAAGAACTAGTTGGTTCAAGAAGGATTTCCAACCGACTAGATTGTCATCTAGTCGGTTGGTTCTTCTTCTTAAACCAACTAAGATGCATAAGAAGCCGTGAAATGAATCGATAAGATTCGGAAAAGTTTCTAATGGCTTCTAAGACAATCCTAGATCTAAGATATGAGCGTTGTGAAGATAGTTAAGCAAATCCTACTCAAGGCTTAACATTCTATACGATGAAGCTAGAAGACAATAAAATAAACATGACGAACCATCTTCAAAGCTTCAATCCAAATCCCTTGACTTAATTAATAACTCCTTGAGCTTCAACGAAGCTTCTGGCACACGATCACGCGCTTTAAGAAGTCTTGGGGCGTCGCTTGAGATGTACGAAGTAGTTTGGCGACGATCTCTATAACTGCGCTCAAAGAGAATTAGTTCACGATATTTATGTTTGTTCATCATCAAAACCAAATTCAGGGAATCAATACTCAACATCCATCAAGGTTCAACATGAAACTTCCTCTTCATTACATTATAAAGGGAATGCGTGTCAATCTCAATCCAACATCATGTGTCATCTGGATGCACAATAACCTAGGTAAATTACAAACATAAATTGGTTAGAGAAATAAAGAAATATGTGATAACATTAATAAGTTAAACTTAAAACGTTTTTACCTTATGCGGGGGAGCATATGTGGACGTGCTTTATGGACCCAATCAAGCTCCTTAAGAACTAACTTCCAATTATATAACACAAACGATATTATGTTGATATTCAATGAAAATGATATTGTGGGAATAAAATTCTAATAGTTTTTTACATTACCTCCATAACACATGTTTCAGGTGCATCAATATTCCCTGTCACCTGTGCATCTACAATTATTTTTGCTTCTTGCTGAAAATAATAATAATAATAATAATAATAATAATAATAATTTACTAACTTAAAAAGTCTTAATATAAAAATGATAACTTATTTATTGGTCAGCATACCTTGTCCCACCAAATTCTTATATAATCACGCAACTTGACAGCTATATTATTTTGAGCAAGTAACACAACCTATAAGAACAAAAAATATTAAGAAATCAAATGAAATAAAATAAAATATATAGTAAAAAGGTATGATTAAAGACTTACAGTTTTATACAAATCTGCATCCACCTGTATATAAAAATACAAACAAATATTTTAGCTAACATTCATATTGAAAGATTCATATTGAAAGAAATAATAAGGCCAAAAATGATTTTTACTGAAGTTAAAAATTTCTTACATTGCCATATATAATGATGCCAATCCACATTCTGCAGCTAGGGGTTGTATGATAAAGGTGTACATGTATGGTAGACAACAGTCGATATATAATTTTTTTAAAGAATGACTAAATGAATAAAATAAATAGAACTATTTACAGAAAAAATTTAAAATACTAACTTACAATATTAATCATATATTCAAATTCATAGCAAAACATCTGGATAAACGATGTTGAATGTTTTATTTGAATCGGCCGGAAGAAGGACACATACACGATCAAAAGATGTGCACCGTGAAAGTGCCACATACAGATATCCATGACTGAAAACTGGGGTCCGCAAATCAACTCCAACGAACTTTACAGATTGTCCCTGAGCTTTATTAATTGTCATGGGATAAGTTACACGGACAGGAAACTGCCGTCTTGTCATATGAAATGGTACTGTTGTAACTGATGGTGACAAAGATATTCTTGGAATAAACACAAAACTGCCGGCTTTATCCCCATTTAAAATTTGAGCTTCAATGACACGTGATGCACATCTGACAACCATCAATCGAGTGTCATTGCAGAGCCCATCTTTAGGTGCAATATTTCGTAATAAAATAATAGGACAACCCACCTTAAGATCAAGTTTAAATTGTGGCAACCAGGAAGATCCAAAGAGTTTATGTACTCAGTTGGATATCGATTTATAATGGTTGGGTCTGTTTCTTCATTTTCAGACGGGCTGTCTGAATCTAGATACGTAATCTTTTGTCCCGGAAATATGTGTAATGCAACAACATTTATAAAAGCAACATCATCATTCTGTGCAGACAGAATTATTCGTTCAGTCAGGTATGTCGGAGTCACTGCACCCTCAATATCAAGCTGCAGATAAATTCGAAGTAATAACTCGTTTAAATCCTTGCACCTGAATATGTGAGGAGGAAGTTCTACCACTTCTGTAGGATTTGTACCAACCTAATACATATATAGATAAAATTTAAGTTAAGGAATGGCTAAGATAAAAATAGTAAGTAAAATTAAATTAGGTATGAAATAAAATACCTCCAAAATAAATTTTGTAAAATTTACATTCTCAACAGATGAGTTATTTAACCGCATATTTTGATCCAAGATCAAAATTTGTACAGAGCACCATAATACAGAGCGTCTCAATGAGGCACCAACAATTTCTTCTCGAACCCCCATTGGTATGACGGGCAAGATTTATCGGAAATCCCCACCAAGAACAACAGTAATACCACCAAATGCTCTGGTGTTATCATAAATATCTTGTAATGATTGATCCACTGCCTCAACACAGTACCGATATTGCATAGGTACTTCATCCCATATTAGTTTTACTTTTCTAAATAATTGAGCTGGCATGGATTGCTTGCTAAAATTACAAATTGAAGTATCATGCACATCTAACGTGATACGAAATGTGGAATGTGCAGTTTGGCCTCCGCTAAGCAGTAATAATGCAATACCAGACGACGCGACAGTGATAACTATATTTCCAAGACTACGCAACATTGTTGCTAGTGCATTGTACAAAAAAGTCTTTCCAGTTCCAGCACCGCCGCTCAAGAAGAATGTAGTACCTTTATTTTCAAATACAGATGAAGTAATTGCTGAGTAAGCATGGTGTTGTGCATCATTGAGGCAATCAATGTCTTTTTTAGCATCCATTTGTTTAGCCTTATTTATAAGTTTCTGATGTTCATACAACAATCTTTTGCCAACAATTGCATTCCAATCTCCAGCAGGAAGTGACATTGGTGGGAAGTCAGATAGACACTTACCGTACTCCTCAAGCAATTCATTGATAAGGAATAATCCATGATCTTCCAGTTGGCATTGAGTTGGGGTAGAAATTGCAAATAAAGTTTGTAATTTATGTGGAAGATCATCGCAAATGTGCATTGAAAATTCATTTCATAATGCAAGGGGGTCGATCGGCGAACATTCGATAATAATAATACCAAACAGTCTTCGTAATTGATATCATGTTTTCATAATTGAAGCCTCGGAAAGACATTGTCTCCACTCTGAATCATCTTCAAGAAGACCTCTTGCAATACATGTTGCTTTGAATGTAGGGTACTCGATAGTATTGAATGTGCATAAATTTTCCCACGATGTTGGCCCTTTAACAACTTTTAGTAGCAACCGTAGATAAAATCTCTCACCAGAATTAGGGGATGCAAAATACATTCTGCCAATTGCATATCCAGATTGTCTTGTAGTCCAGACCTTTGTTGACGAATGACACATAAAATTTTGAGGAAATTCTTGATATGTGAGATCATGTGCAGACACATGTAAAGCGCAACATGTAAAAAATTCAGTCAAAGTTGTCTTATCATTTCCAGCCCTAGACCTTATTGCATCTACATCTTTATTTGGATCAAAAATAACACGGTGTTGCCCTGGTAAATGAAGTATCAATCTTTGAACTAACGGAATCTCTTGATGCAAAGGATGCTCAAATATTCGCCAGGCTGCCTCAGGTGGTCCAGTATATCTTGCATCAAGGTATTGTTGGATCTCATTTACTGTGCCCAACACCATTGTGGTCCGATCATGACCTTTATAAATATACTTATGAATGTACTTCACACATCTTACCCCAGCACAAACTTCAACATTAATGTGGCAGTTAAAGCGCCTTGAGAGATACATGTTGTGTGGCACAACATCTCGGTTATCAACCTGATTCCCCCTTACAGTATATAAATGCCCATTACTACGACGATGATAAATAGGATATCCATCAGGATCTATGGTTGTTGCATCTGCATAATTTCGAGGGTATTTCTTAGTACACTTACCATTTTCCATACATGAAGCATTTGGATTTCGAGCACCACATGGTCCATGCACCATACATTTTGACACAGTATCGAATATTGCAGGATCTTGAGCAGGATCAGGAAATTCAGCACAAACAATTCTATCCACTTGATCACATGTATGAATCTTATCGGGACCACGAAGAAAGAAAAGAGCATGCATATGTGGAAGACCACATTTCTGAAATTCAATTGTAAATACATGTGCTACTTTTTGTCCAAATACATTATTACCATCAATCTCCTTCATCAAAGCCTTTTTTTAACTCAAATACACGTGCAACTAAATCTGGACGGTCGGTAGCCTTTTGATTGGGCAGTAGAGCCGAAGTAATTTCTGGCCACTTTGGATTTGTAGTCATGTTAAGAAAAATATCCGGGTGTTGGTTATAACGTGTGATACCCATCGAGTCTTGAAAGATTTCAAACATGTGACGTGCACTGCCAGTGAAAGATGAAGGAAGTATAATGCGCTGTCCAATTGGGTCACATCTGGCATATGCATCGATATATGCAAGACCCTGATAGAGCTCTGAGCGGAGTTTTTGTTGATTAAGTTTGATGAATGTCAAACGATTTTGCTCAATTGCTGCCCAAAGCATCAACTATGAACTCTTGGAATAACTTTTCAGCTCTCAAAATTGAAGAATACTCGTTCTGTCTTTCAAACAGACGGTATTTATAAAACTCACACATGGTAAGGCGTCTACTTGAGGATATGTTTTGAACTGGATCCCACTGCTTCAACTCAGGTTCCCATCCAAGCTGACCATCAGGAAATAATAAGACGTAGTGTAATGGTAAGTATGCAGGATGAGTCTCATTAATTTGCATTAATTGATGATTTCCTCGAAGATGTAAAACTATATCTCGCATCCCGGAAGGTCGATAGCCATCGCCAGGTAAAATAACCGCAATCTCATCTACGGTTGGGAGGTTATAACGGCGACGATCCTTGTTTAAATTGTAATGCAGATATACAGGAAGATCATGACCACATAAATCTGCTTGGGATAAAACAGAATACGCCTGACAATATAGTTTGATGAATGGATTTATGCCTGATAAACAATTTTGAATAATTTGTAAGACATCCTTGCTTAAATTTGGATTTCTATTACTTCGGAACTCCATAGCAGAATCCGGATCATATATGTAAAGTTGACAATAACTTGCTGTTTGATCCGGTTGGGGCAGAAGTGATCCTATTCGATGGCATAATTCTCCATGAATAGTAAATATGTTCGGGCCTCTGCCAGCAATCAATCTTTGATCCATTGTCACACCAAGGCTGGTAAATGCATTAGCTGTATTATACTCCCGAGTATACATTCAAAATGATTTTGATGCCTCACTGTCACCATCATATAATTCTCGAAGTGCTGGAGGAGTTTCATTAAGTTTCGGCAATTTTACTTTTCCTTGCAAACAACATGTTCCAAAAAGATGTGTTCTCAAAGTTGACTTTGACAACTGTTCATCCAACGAGTGTAAGGCTGAACAATGAGGGCATGGAATGTTCATTAATCCAAGATAGTGCCGACCAAAATCAACCTGAGTTGGTGGACCAGAGCCATGTGAGTTGACCGACATCAGAAGATCGAGGATGAGCCATCGTCTTCTTGTTCAACTGGAGAAGTTGTTAATCCAGGTGTTATTTGAGGTATACAGATAGGAGTCATATATCGAGATATGTTTCGTTGAGCTTTTTCTCGTTCTCTCCTTTGACATTGAGCTAAACACCTAGCCAAAATAAAACCATAATTAACTAAAATTAAGTTACATTAAAGTAGATTAGCTTTTATGAATAATAACCTGGCAGATGGTTCATCATCTTCAGCACATATCGTATCGTTGTGCGAGGCTGAGACCTCATCTTCATGTTCAACAGGAGAAGTTGGTACTGTATATATGCTTTGATGCATATCGGGTATACTGGTAGGAGTCATATATCGAGATGTGTTTCCTTGTATTTGTTCTCCTTCTCTCAATTTGCGTTGAGCTAAAGCCCTATCCAAATTTAACTCAAAAATAAACACAAATAAAATACATAGGAAGAGAAAAGATTTTATGTACAGTCGGGTTGATAATGACCTGACAGATGGTCCACGAACTTTTTCAGAAATCATATCGTTACGCGAGGCTGAGACAGCATCATCTTGTTCAACCAGAGAAGTTGTCACGGCTGGTGTCATTTGAGGTATATGAAGTACACCGTCAGAAGTCAGAGCGTGAGATATGTTTCGTTGTTCTTGTTCTCGTTCTCTCCTTTTGCGTTGAGCTAAAGCCCTATCCCAATTTTCACACAAAAATAAACACAAATAAAATACATGGGAGGAGAAAAGATTTTATGTACAGTCGGGTTGAAAATGACCTGACAGATGGTCCAGGAACTTGTCCGAAAATCATATCATTACGCGAGGCTGAGACAGCATCATCTTGTTCAACCGGAGAATTTGTCACGGCTGGTGTTATTTGAGGTATATGAAGTACATCGTCAGAAGTCAGAGCGTGAGATATGTTTCATTGTTCTTGTTCTCGTTCTCTCCTTTTGCATTGAGCTAAAGCCCTATCCAAATTTTAACGCAAAAATAAACGCAAATAAAATACATGGGAGGAGAAAAGATTTTATGTACATCGGGTTGATAATGACCTGACAGATGGTCCAGGTACTTGTACTGAAATCATATCGTTACGCGAGGCTAAGACAGCATCTTCTTGTTCAACCAGAGAAGTTGTCACGGCTGGTATTATTTGAGGTATATCTAGTACACTGTCAGACGTCCGAGCGTGAGAGATGTTTCGTTATTCTTGTTCACGTTCTCGTTCTCTCCTACTGCGTTGAGCTAAAGCCCTATCCAAATTAAACCCAAACTAATTACAATTAAAATACATTATTAGCGTATATTAGATGTTTGGCACAGTCAAGTGGATAATAACCTGGCTGATGGTTCATCATCTTGTTCAAAAATTGTGTCATTATGATTCATTTTATGTTGCCATTGTCGTAAGGGTGAAATGCGACGAACACTTGGTAGTGAAGAACTAATCATAGGCTCAGTAAGAGTGCTATGTTGTTCTTGTCCTTTCTGTGAGGCTGCTAAGTCACTATCAACCGATGCCTAAATTGAGTGCATGGTATGAGCGTGATTAATGATGGTAAATCAAGCATGTAATACATTAGTTTATACTAACAAATTCCATACCATTCGCATGTTGGTGTGAAGCAAATATGAATGATAAAATCTTTAGGCTGGTCAAAGAATGGCAACGTACAACTGAATCATTTAAACTTAGTGTTAAAAGAATATTACATTCCAAATGGTAACCAACTGAATCATTGAAATTCGTTACATGAAATTTCTAATATCCAAAAATACTGGTAATTTCTAAATAGCATAACCAAAATGGATTATTACAGGGCATTTTTCTAATAACCTTGACTTAATTTGAAGATAATTTGCAAATAGGAAATTTTTCTAACATTGCATTTTTCTAACAACTGAATCATTTTTCTCATTAATTTGAGTATCCTGTACTCAAATTAGTTTGCAAATAGGAAATTTTGAAACTGAAGGGAATTTTGCATATATGCAGTGCATCCAAAATTTTGCATATTTTCATAATTCAAAATTCAAAATTAAATATATTCGGTAAGCTAGAATTCAAACTTTCAGCATATTCAATATTTATAGTGGTTATGGCATATTTAATGAGCAAGTTTTCAAAATTTTCAGTTTTAATAGTCCTATATTTAATGAGCAAGTATTCAAAATTTTCTCATGGCTAACATGACTATCTCTCAACTCATTATAATGATTAATAAAATGTAATGAGTTATGTGATAGTCCTAAATTTTAATAGTCCATATGCTATCTAGTTTACCTTTTCCAAGTAAGATTATATTGGGCTATCTAGCTTCAATTTAGAGGTCCAAGTGCTTGTAGTCTGCATTTACCAACAGAACAAAGTAAGATTACATTAGCATTGACAACAAACATTTTGAATTGAAACTATTCATTCAAAATTTCAGTCTTTTGACTGAAATGAAATTCATTCAAGATTTGAAATTGAAATATATTCAAGGTTTTCAGTCAAATTGAAATTTAACCAAGAGATGCATTTCCAAAGGCTAAAATGTTTCTCTTTTAGTCAATATATTCAACTCTCTTATCCAAAATGCTTTTCAGTCAATATATTTCCAAAGACAGAAATATTTCTCTTCATTCAATATATTCAACATCTCATCAAGGTGCCAAAAGAAAACTTGCAGTCAATATATTCAACCCTCTTGGTTATTCAAGTCATTCTCAGAATTTCATTCTCAAAATTTTGCAGCAAGCTCATTAGTTTCAAAATGGATATTGACAAATGAAAAATGAAATTGTAGAAGAGCTCTTCTGAAAAATGAAATTTCAGAAGAGCTAGCTTATGAGAATGCTGGTTAAAAATTTTGAAGATGGAATTTGAAGAACCAAATTTTGAAGATGGAATTCTGCAACATGTAACTAACTGAAAAACCAAACTCAATTGTTCTTAGGGAAAAAATCCTGTGAATGCAATGTGAATGCAATGTAAATATGATATCACATGTGCTCATTTCCTATGTATGAGCAATTCATCAAGCTCATTTGTCAGTTGGTTTCATAACATAACAAAATTTTTTTCAGTTGCTCATTTCCTATATATGATTTCCTATGTATGAGCAATTCATGAAATTTTGCAATGGATAAACTTTCAGTATCTCAATTCATAATGTTGTTTTGCAAATCACTATTCATTAGCACATGGAAAAAATTTCAGTTGGTATACAATGGATAAAATTTCACAACCAATTCTTCAGCAAGCTCATTCATTAGCAATTCTCTCAAACTCACCAAGGGTTGAGGTGCAACAAGCTCATTCATAACCAATTCTTCAGCAAGCTCATTCATAAACATTTCTCTCAAACTCAGCAAGCTCATTTCATAACCAAACATCTCTATTCATGAGGACATGGACACAATATGAATGAAATCTATTCATTAGCACATGGACAAAAATTTGTTATTATACATAGGGGTGCTTTTTGCTTATTAGCACATTTTTCATTCATAAGACAAATATTGAAATATAGGGTTGCTTTTTCATTCAGAAGTGCAACTTGGACTAAGAGTTTGCAATGGAATTAAAAAAAGTATTGGCAGTATTGGTATTAAAAAAGTATGAATGAAATTGCAACTTGGACTAAGAGTTTGCAATGGAATAAGAATGCAATGTCCTGTGAAATACTCTTAAATTTGCAATGGAATCAAATTCATATTCATATTCAAATACATACTCTTAAATTTCAGTTGACAGTCTTCAAGCTATGAAATCTTAAGCCAATTTCATACTCATACTCTTAAATTTCAGTTGCCATTCTTTTAGCTATAAAATTTCAGAGAGCTTGCTGCTGAAGAATTGGTGAAGAAATGAAAAATTGGTGAGTTTGAGAAACATTTCCAATTCTTCTGGAAGCTTGAGTATGAGAAAAATGGCATATTGAAAAATGGTGAGTTTGAGAAACATTTCCAATGAAAGATGGCAACTGAAATGTTTGAAAAATGGCAAAATGGCAAATGGCAAATGGTGAGTATGAGAAGAATTGAAAGTTTTTGAAAATTTTTGCATATGGTGAGTATGAGAACAAAATGGCAAATGGCAAAATGGACTGAAAAATGGCATCTTTTTGTGAAAAATTTCTTAAACATTTCAGTGAGTTTGAAAAATGGCAAAATGGCAAATGGTGAGTATGAGAAGAATTGAAAAATGGCAACTGAAATGTTTGAGAAAAATGGCATCTTAAATTTCAGCAAGCTTGAGTATGAAATTCTTCAGCAAGCTCCTTTATAAACATTTCTTCTCAAATTCAATTCAGAAGTGCACAAATGAAAAATGGACTGAAAACATGACTATCTTGGGATATCCCAGTTCAAGTAACAGGTCAGCATTGGGAGATAGTCACTATGTTCAAATATGAACTCAACCTTGGCATAGAAGCAAATTAACAAAAAATAGAGTTGAGGTGCAACATTTTGAAATTAACAAAATCGTGAACTCAATCTTGAACTCAATTTTGAATTGGGATATCCCAGGTCATCATTTGATAACATGACTATCTCCAAAATGATTCAGAATTTGGTAGCATTTGAAATTAACATGACTATCTCCCATGATATTGCTAAAGTTCATATCCCAGGATATCATGTTCATATTGAGTTCATATCCCAGGATATCCCAGGATATGAACTCAATTGAACTCAATCTTCAACTCAAATTGAGTTCATATCACAATCTTATATTCAATAGTGCAGTATTCAACTTGACTTATATTCAATTTCAAGTGTATGCAGTATATGAGATATTGAATACTGCATACACATACTCAATTTGAAGTGTAAATCAAAAATTTATCTATTCACATATATTCAAACTTAAAATATATGTTCAAACTTAAAATATAAATTTTATGTTCAAACTTCAAACTTAAAATTCAAACTTAAATTCAAAAAATTTATTCTCAAGTTTAAATCCTTACACTTGAGAATCAAAAATTTATCTTTTACACTCAAATTCAAAAAAGATGTAATAACACTCAAAATTGATTCAAAAATTCATTCACATAACACTCAATCAATTTTAAAGCTGTAATAACAATCAAAGTTTGAACATAAATTTAAACAGAACACTGTAAAAATTCATTCACATAACACTCAAAGTTTAAATCCTCATGACACTGTAAAATTTATGTTCAAACTTAACATAACACTCAATCAAAAAATGAGCCCCATGCATATAAACTGTAATAACACTCAATATTTTTTAATTACATTTTTAAATTACACCAAGAGTATGGATCAGTCACCTGATGTTGCATGAATATCCAATCACCAAATAGCCCAGAATTGAAACTTGA
Source organism: Scilla litardierei (assembly GCA_030789695.1). Classification (NCBI taxonomy): domain Eukaryota; kingdom Viridiplantae; phylum Streptophyta; class Magnoliopsida; order Asparagales; family Asparagaceae; genus Scilla; species Scilla litardierei. Next base: position 96,927,872 of record CM061135.1, on the reverse strand, counting down.
ACTCTTGAATATCCCAGTTAAATAGTTAAACTTGAACTTTTGAACTTCATGATAACACACCCAGAATATTCAAGTCACCTCCAGAAATAAATACCATCCACCTTGCAAAAATCTGAAAATACCAAAAGAAAATTTGAACTCATATGTTTTTGATGAGCCCAGATTCAAATGCCCAAGTTAAAGTTAACTTTAAGCACATTCATTGCAGATTGAACTCATATGTATTGAATTTGATAACACACTGTGAGGCTTGAATTTGATAAGCACATTTCATAAAAGCAGATGGATTCAAATGTCACAACATGTGCTTCAAATAGTTCATTCTCTCAACATAGCACATAGTTCAAATAGTTCAAATAGTTCATTCTGAATGGTTTGCTCAACATTTCAAATAGTTCATTCTCTCACACAGGACATTTGAAGCACATAGTTCACATAGTTCACATAGTTCATTCTGAATGGTTTGCTCAAATAGTTCATTCAAATTTGATAAGCACATTTCATATAAGCACATGTTCATTCTGAATGATTTGTCCCAACTATGTGAGAGAATGTCCCAACATGTGCTTCAAATGTCCCAACTATGTGAGAGAATGTCCCAACATCTGAATGAACTATCTTCAGCAAATTCAAGCACATTTCAAATTCAAGTAGATGTATTCAAATGTCATGTATAACTTAAGAAAATTTCTATTAGTCATGTTTCAAAAGGAGTCCTAATGAGTCATGTTTCAAAATGAGTCCTAATGACTGAAATTTCTATTATCTCATTATCTCATGGATAAAAGTTTCAAAATGAGTCATGTTTCATAATGAGCTAATGAGCTAATGAGCTAATGAGCTAATATAGTGTCAAGTTTCAATTCAATTTTGCTCATTTTTCAGTCAACTCTTATCCATGTTGACTGAAATTGGATGTAATCATATTTTTCATATTTTTCAAATTCATCCAACCTTGACTGAAATTGAAAGTTATGTGAAGTTGGATGTAATCATATTTTTCAATTCATCCAACCTTGACTGAAATTTTGAAAAAGCCAAGCCAATTAAAAATTAAAATTGAACCTTGACTGAAATTTTTAAATTGCAACTGCCAATTTCAATTTTTGCTATGCTCATTATTCAAGGTTCAATATTGCAACTACCAATCAAAAAATTTGAAATCCATAACAAAATTCAAGGTTCAATAGTCATTTTTATTTGGATAGGCAATTGCAATTTAAATTTAAAATGAAATTTTGAAATTTTGAAATCAAATAAGATGAGCCAAAATTCAATTTCAAAATGCAAGGTTCAATATTCAATATTCATGGTAGCTATGCTCATTTTCAAGTTCAGGCAAAATTTCAGTCTTTTGACTGAAATGAAATTCATTCAAGGGTCAAAATTGAATATTTGTTTGAAAAATACTCACAAAATTTTGTCATTGGTTTGAAAATTTCATTTCAGTTTGAGATTATCTGAAATGAGCTTTTGTTATGGGAAATAGTGACGTGCGTTTATATTTCATATATTCACGCACGTTTTCTTTTGTGTTTCTCCGTGTTTTTCACCGTCTTTTATTCGTTTTCTCGTATTTTCTCGTTTTCTTTCACTTTTCATTGTTTCTCCATGTTTGCAGGAGATTGCCTGCGTAGGGGACGTTTAACGATGATATCATGTGTCCCCGGAGCAACGGGAGGAGTCACGCGTGATCCAGTGGGTCAAACGTCAAAGAATACATCTTTCAGCCCCTCACCCGGTCGGTTGGTCATCTCCAACCGATCGGGTGATGCACGCGTGCACCACCTGGTCTCAGCCGGAGCTCAAGTTGAAGTCACCCGACCGGTTCACAGGCCGGTTCAACTGGGGCCAACTCTCTGTCTTCTCGAGCCAAATTCCAACCGATCGGGTGACTCTCACCCGATCGGTTCATCTGTAGCTGATGCTGAAGAGCCGAAGACACGGGCACCCAATCGATCACTTCACCCGATGGCGCCAAGATCCAACCGGTCACTCCAAGAACTCAACCGACCGGTTCATATGACCGGGTGAAAGTTCGTCGTTTTCTGTTATTATCTGTAACGGATCACCTGATCGGTTGACTTGTCAACCGATCGAGTGATACGCGAGTCTATAAATAGAACCCCTAGGGTTCCAGAAACGGGGCGCTGCTAGTTTTTACTGTTTTCTCCTATTGTGACGGCTGTAATTACTGTTCTTTTGTAAGTTTTCGGATCTTTCTTAAACTTTAGTATTGTCTTAATTACTCTATTACTTCCGCATTCCAATCGTCTGATTATGATTCCAACGGTTCATTTTCATTTAGATCGCTTTTTAATGAATTTTTGTGAGTAGTTCCCAAATCTGGGATTTTGGTGGAAACCCCTTCGGGGGCTCTTCCCGATGCATCCATATGGTTAGGAAATCGATAGGGATTAGGAATCTAACGGTTACGCGGGGTGTTTCATTGTCATCGGCGGGAAAAAGACCGCCTTTGACCGTTGGGCCAAGGGGGAATAAACTTGGCGGTTGACTCCCTAGCCATAGCTCACGCCCTTAGCGTAGACGCCGAATCCTAGCACACGGGAGCGGCAGGATGAGACGTTGGGAGTTATCGTTGCGAGCTTAGTGCTCCCAGAATCGATCAGTGTTAATGGACACGGGAGTGCCCACTGATCGAAACCGGGAAGTCCGGTGTATCATCCTGGGCACCGACCGGAATATCGGGCCCATGGGATGCCGGTACCACTTTCAGAGGCAATGTCTCACCATTAGACCCTAATTCCGATCGCTATCCTACCCGTAGGCCGTATCGGTGAGAGTCGCTCGTTGGAGTGGAAACCAAAGTCCCGGGTTTATTTTCTTATTGTTAATACCTTGCATTCCTATACCGTGACAACCCATCTACCGATTCGGGCTAGCTCGCCCACGGGGTGATTCTGGTCCTCCTTGACACAAGCACATCCTAGCCTCCCTGTGTTCGACCCCCAAGCCACACTACAACACCGTGCGCTTGCGGTTACAAATATCTAAACCCCCACACGGGTCCCCCGGCCATTTGCGGATAGCAAGCCGGGGCACACGTCAAGTTTATGGCGCCGTTGCCGGGGAGGCAACGTGCTTGTTATTTTAGGATCTCTTGAACCCTAGTGTCTAGCTCTTATCCCTACCTCGCGATAATTTTCGCATTTTCCTTTTTCCTTTTTATTTTTCTTATTTTTATTTCTTATTTTATCTGTTTCTTTCCCACTTGTCGCTTCACGGGTGTTTGTTGTTTTTCATGCGCAGGAGTTCAAGAAGTCTCGACGACTTGATTCCCGTTGATCCAGAGATTAACACCACCCTTAGGCGCTTAGTTGCTGAGAAGAGAAGAAGAGAGGATCCCGAATCCATGGAGGAGAACAACCCGCCTCACAAGTCCCTGTTGGAGTACTCGATGCCATCTATCGAGTCCACTTCCGCCATCCGTTCTCCAGCTATTGCGGCCCAAAGCTTTGAGCTAAAGCCGTCTTTAGTGACATGGATCCAGCAGGACCAGTTTTCAGGTGCACCCATGGAGAGCCCGATCGAGCATCTAGACTCCTTCTTGGAGAAATGTGACACCTTCCGGATTAATGGTGTCACGACTGAGGCGATCCGTCTGAAGCTGTTCCCCTTCTCGTTGCGAGACAAAGCCAAGCAATGGCTTAGGGGGAAGGACCCCAACACTTTCAATACCTGGGAGAAGCTCTCCAATGCTTTTCTGACAAAGTTCTTTCCTCCGGGGAAGACCATGAAGTTGAGGAGTGAGATCTCCTCCTTCTCCCAGGCCAGCCACAAGTCCTTGCATGAAGCTTGGACGAGATACAAGGAGATGCAAAGAAGATGCCCTCACCATGAGCTTCTGAAGTGGCAGATTATTAATCTATTCTACAATGGGTTGAGGGATGACCTAAAATCTTCTATGGACGCCGTGGCTGGGGGTTCCTTCATGTCAAGGAGCGAGGAAGATGCCGGACATATTCTGGAAAATATGGCATCCAACAATGAGCGGTGGTGTGACGAGAGAGCCACACCCAGGTCTGGGGGTATACACAGAGTCGAGGACATCGACAAACTTTCAAGCAAGTTCGACTTGCTTTCGACCCAGATCTCCGCACTAATGGTAGGAGCCGGTGGGGCCGGTACACAGCAGATTTCAGCGGTAGAATCTGAATTCTTTGGGGAATTCGACGGTGGTGACGTCTCACCACCGTTGGATCAGGCGAGCGCACTATTTTACAACCCCACGGGAAATGCGCCGTATCCACCAAGAACCAACTCCAACCTGGCCTACTCTCCAAACAACCGGAACCACCCTAACTTTGGTTACCGGGCACCATTTCAGCCCTCGCCACCTCAGCAGCCGCAACAACAAACATATCAGCCGGCTAGGCCACAGCAGAGTCAGATTCAGCAGCAACAATATCAGCAGCAACCTCAGCAATAATTTTACGCCCCCAGGAATCAGCAGCCAATCCAGTAGCAGCAGCAGTATGGCCAACAGAGGGCCGTCTCTCCGGTTGAGTCTCTCTTGACTCAATATATAACCAACCAGGAGAAGATCAATCAAAAGCTGGAAATGGGTCAGCGGGCCCTCACGGACCAAGTAACCCAGCTGGGGTTACAAGTGGCGAATCTTTCAAGGTCACAAAACCAATTGCCGCCACAACCGGAGGTGAACCCGAGGGGAGCAACCCAAACGTCGGCGCTCGTGCACGAGCACGCAAATGTGTCCGCTATCGTTCTGAGAAGCGGGACACAAATTCCTACTAGAGTGCCCCCTAACAGACCGGAAGCACCGTTGGTCGTTGAGCGACCGATCGAAAAATCAAACGACGCCGGTGCTTCGTCATCAAATCATACGACTCCGGAGGGAGTCTCTGAAGAAGAGAAGAAGAAAAACGAGGAAGGGAGCCCAAAAGTGTTCAAACCCGTTGTGCCTTTTCCACAACGGTTAGCTCAGGCCAAAATTGATGAGAAATATGGCAAGTTCTTCGCCATGGTCAAGGACCTGAGCTTGCAAATCCCCTTCCTGGATGCAATCGAAACAATCCCCTCCTATGCAAAATTCCTGAAGGATTTGGTGACGAGAGGGTCTAGAAAGGAGAAAGTAGTGTTGACGGCGGAGTGTAGCGCTCTCATCCAGAGGGCAAATCCACCGAAACTTAAAGACCCGGGGAGCTTCTCAATTCCTTGCACGATCGGGGCAGTAAAGATTCATCGTGCGCTCGTCGATCTCGGAGCGAGTGTAAGTTTGATGCCCTTGTCGATGTATAAAAGGATAGGAATGGGTGATCTGGAGCCCACCGGTATGACCCTACAACTAGCTGACCGGTCAGTCAAATATCCGGTGGGGATTGTGGATGACCTCCCCGTCAATGTAAAAGGGGTGCATGTGCCAGTGGACTTTGTAGTCATGGACATGCCTGAAGACGCACACACCCCCATCATCCTGGGATGGCCTTTTATGGCCACTGCTGGCGTTTTGATTGATGTGAAGAACGGAAAACTTTCGCTAAACGTCGGCGGAGAAAAAGTTGAATTTGATCTGGGGTTGTCCATGAAGTATCCCGATCCCCCAGATGACCCTCGGTGTAATTTGCTGGAGGAGGAAGAAGAAAAAGCTGTTGAAGAGAGCTCCTGGGAGATTCTCTTAAGAAACCCCCCCGATGACTTAGGGGATTTAGAAGACCGAGACGGCCCCAAGAACAAAGATGCTGCTGGGAAAGCGAGTGCAGCACGTACAACCCCTCCCGGGTTCCCCAAGGCTCCTCCTGCGAGGAGAACGGGGAAAGAACCCATGGGCCTCACCAAAGATGAGGTCCGGATCCTAAAGAAGATGGCGGTAAGCGCCAATACGAAAGAGAAGCCCCCGGATCCCAAGAACAAGGAGAGGGTAGTCGAGCAAATCTTTCTCCAGCCGCTGACTGCTCCAAAGGCCTTAAGCTCCGATGAAGAAGAGATGCCGAACTTAGGGCATCACCCGTATCAACCACCGTGAACATCACTTGCGGGCGTCGAGCCAACGACGTTAAACAAGTGCGCTTCATGGGAGGCAACCCATGCTCTAAACTTTTGCCCCACTTTTTAGTGTTATTTTTGACTTTATTTTATCTATTTTTATAAATAAAATCAGCCACGAGAACATCCGTTCAGGGACTTAGACAATCTGTTGGTTTTTGCAGGAAACAAAGCCCCAACCGATCGGTTGATAACTCACCCGATCGGTTGGGATGTATCAGCTACAAGCCGAACTCTGTCCCCAAATGAACCGATCGGTTGAAGAATGGAGAGACCGGGTGACAGACCGGGTGATCTGGGGAGAATTCTCGGGAAGTTTTTGGGGAATATCAACCGATCGGTTGAGTTCGAGAGCGATCGGTTGAGGCGACCGGGTGAGCAGCCCTCAATTCTCGGGAAAATGAGTGGAGCGGCCACCCGATCGGTTGACAAGTCAACTGATCGGTTCGCCTGTAGCACTTCTTCGGTAAGAATTTTTGACCTAACCGTCAACCGATCGGGTGACAAGTCACCCGATCGGTTCGACTTAAAACCCTATATAAACCCCCGACCACCCGTTCGCATTCACCCTCGCCCGATCGCCATCGCAGCCGTCGTTTCGCCTCATTCTCCTCCCCAACGGCCGATTCTCACTTCCCCCACGTCCTCCACTCCTCCAATACTCCTTCTCTCCACCTCCTCCATCAATCTCTCCATCATCTTTACTCCCTCTCTCCTTTCTTTTCGAATTTCTGACCTAATTCCCCCCAAACAACGCCCATTTCGAAAATTCTTGCTGAAAGAGGTCGCCGCGGCTCCACGCTACTCTCATTGCACAGTGTGGGGACATCTACGAGCAAGCTTCGCCATTTCGCTTGGGTACACTCGCTTCTACGCTCATATTTCTATTTTTGCCCTATAAATTGTGCTTGCTCATTTTGCTTGTGTTAGTGTGCATTCATCGCTTCTGCACTCATTCATACACGCACACTCACGCATGGCTAAGGATAAAGACAAGGGGAAGGGGATTATGCGGGAGGAGGAACCGTCTCAAAAGAGACGAAAACAAACACGTCCCCCTTCCCACACACGAGCACTTACACTTGGCCCTCCCCCGCCTATTATCCCCCCTGTGGACCCAATGTTGGGCCCGCATGGGTATATCTTTAGGAACCAGGAACACAAGGATTTTTATCTTAGGCTCGATGCTCGGGGGCATCTATCAACTAAGTTCCCGCACACACAGTCACTGGTCGATCTCGGTGTCTACACCGAAGTCGAATCTCTTTTCGCTAACTTAGGCTGGTTGGCCTTTCTTAATGCATCTGCCGTATCCTACCCGACACTCATCCTTGAATTTCTCTCTACACTTGTTTGGGAGTCCGGGTCGATCATAAAATTCCGGGTGCGTAACAGGAGTGTCACCACAAATCTGAACACAATTAACGATATATTTGGTTTCCCCAATCTTGGGGATGACTCCATCCGACACTACGGGTACACGCCCGAGTTTAACGTCGATCAATTCTGGTTCCGCCTCACACTGCTCCATGACTATCCCCGAGGAAGGGCCAAGGCCTCCTCCATCATTCATCCCGTGTTTCGTTTGGCCCACAGGATCATATCATCTGCATTTTTCCCAGGGACGAGTCCGGTACCGTGACTATCCCTGACCTTTTTATCCTATGGGCCATGACTTTCCCTTTTGTCCGGGACGATGATGGGATTAGCTTCAGGGCCCCTACCGTCCCCATCCATGGCGGCGATTGGCTTGTTTACAAGCTTCTCGAGATCAGCCGGGCCGGTAAGGGGAAATTTTGTTGTGGGGGCATCATTACTATCATTTGTTCTTACGCCCAATTTAATATTCCCATCCCCAATAATCTTCCCGCTGCCGCAGGACCCTCACAGCTAGATATTGATGTCCTGCGGCACATTCACATGATTAGACCCCACTCCGATGGCCGCTTCATCTTCAATTATGGCCACCCCCCAGCCCCTTACACCATTCTCCCCAACCCCGCTCGCATGACCATTGCTCTTGTGGGAGATTGGACCTTCCCACCTGATCCCAACTTCCTAGCTGGGTTGAACCTTCCTTTCCTTCCCGCGAACGCACGCAGACCACCGTCCCCTGCTGCCCACTTAGGCGAGCAGGATATCCCTGCGTCTCGGGGAGATATAGGGGCTGGCCCGAGTCGTCCTGTCTCTGTTCCGGGGCCCATCATGTCTGAGCACCTCTTTGCGGCCATTTGTGGCCTTGTCTCCTGTGCCGGCATGACCACCGCCGCCGGCACCACTTCCACCTTACCTGGCGGCACCACTTCTGCCTCACGTCAGTCCACATCTTTTGGTTGCCGCCAGGTCTCTGCCCGTCTTGGTCTTGAAAGGGAGGTCGCTGCCCTTCGTGAGCTCGCCATGTCCTCTGCCTCCTCGGACCCATCACCGTCCTCTTTTCTCACTCACCCACGTTTCCTCGCACTTGAGAGGAACGTGGCCGCCATTCTTCGCCTTCTCACTCACATCCACGGTCCACCTCCACCTTCACCACCTCGACGATCTTCTCCTCCACCCTCCCACACATCCCCACATCCATCACCTCCCTCACCACATTCTTCTCCTCCCTCATCTATTCCCATCCCGGTATCCACTTCCCCCCTCCCGACCACTTCCATCGCACCCACCCTACCCCCTCCCTCCTCCTTCATCACTGCATATGTGCGTCGGAGGAAATTGCCGGTGCGCTCCAGATCTCTCCCACCACCACCCACTATCGTCACCACCACATCTTCTTCCCCCATTTCTATTCCTCTCACCACCGCCTTGATCGCCGTCCTACCACCACCACCCACCTCCACCGACACTCCTTCCATTGTTCACACCACCGCTGCCCCTATTCCTCCACCTCATTCCCCACTTCTCCGCACACCCCCAGCCTCCCCCGACCACCCAAGCACACCCTCTTCCGAGGAGGACGAGGACTCACCTTCTCCTGCTTTCTGATTTCACCTTGTTTGTTTTCGACTCCCCCTTGCATATTTCTGCATTTCACGATCACATTTTATTCGCTAGCACTGTCATGTCTAGCTTGGGGACGTCTATTTTGGCGTGTCGTCGTGTTTTGTTGTTTTTCTCATTTTTGTGTGTGTGTGTGCTTGTTTTTCCCCTTTTGAGTGTCGTGTCGTGTGGTTTTATTTCTATTTTTGTGTCGTTTGATTTTGATTTTGATCTTTCTTTATTTTCAGTTTCATCTCTGTATTTTCCTCGTTTTCATTTCTTTTTGTGTCGGTGCGTATTCCCCCCAATCTTCATTGCTCTCCCGTACTCACTCATATTGCATTGAGGGCAATGCAAACTTCAGCTTGGGGGAGTCACACTGTGTGCGTCATTTGAGTCCTTTTTCGTTTTTGTGTCGTTTTCATCGTGTTTTTTTTATTTTTTCTTTTTTTCTCTTCTCATCTTCTTATCTCTTACTCCTAGAGATGAACCCTATGATGAATCGCCACAAAATCACACACACCTAGCATGGCATCGATAATCACATTCACTAACCCTAGGATTTCGAGTTCTCTTGCATTTCACGCATCGTGGGTCCACTCAGCTTTTTGTGAGTCGTGCATCGTGCCTAGCTATTTGGTGTGCTTCTACTTTGTGATTTTATTTTATATGCCTGTCCAGGAATGACCCCTAGATTATCATGCTTCGATTTGAATATGCGGTATTTGCTTCTACTATATGCATGCTATATTTATATCGTATATTTTAATTCGCATGCGTCGGGATTCCACAATTAAGGACTAGGATAACCCATTTAGCCTATGCTCTATTTAGCGAGAATAGTTTCCTTTGCCCAAGTGTTTAGATTTCGACTTCTTTTTTGTTTTACTTGGTGCAAATCCCCTCGTCGTGTACCGTTCTCCCACTTGGGAGAGTACACATGTGTATAGCCAAAAACCCAAAAATCCAAAAAAAAGAGAAAAGAAAAGAAAAACCCAAAAAGATGAGGAAAGAAAAGAAGAAAAATTGTATAGCCAAAAAGCCAAAAAAAATACGAATACCCAAAACCAAAAAAAAAATTCCCGTATGAATATTTTCCTACTTGCCGAGAATAAAGGGAAGGCGAGAATTTGCACCGAGTGTTCTACTCCACATCATCTCAACCCCCATCGTTTTCGAAAACACTTGGCTTAGGAACTTTTTAGCTAGTATCTAGGCTATAGTGGCGTGATTTCCTTAACCCTAGTTGTGGAGTCCCCGATGCATGATACGTTTCACTTCTTATACTCTTCTCATGCATGCTCGAACTAATATTCACCGCAATTTCAAATTCGAATCGGTATTTGGGTCATTTCCTGGATTTGCGTATATGAGCTCATAGCACATTGTAGAAAGCGACACCATTTGCTAGCACACGACCGCACTCACACGCGCTTCACCGCGTGGGCCCACGACACTTATTGGGACTCGTTTTCCTAGGTTTAGTGATGTGATTTGACGTTTGCTTGCTTGGTGTGTCGTTTTTGATTTTTGTTGGCTCTGACGGACGATCTAGGATATAGAGTTTTCTTTTTCTCTCTTTCTCTCTATTTTTCCCCTCCAAGCTCCTACACTCACTCGTCTTCCTCGAGGACGAGGAAGAGTTCAGCTTGGGGGATTTTGACGTGCGTTAATATTTCATATATTCACGCACGTTTTCTTTTGTGTTTCTCCGTGTTTTTCGCCGTCTTTTATTCGTTTTCTCGTATTTTCTCGTTTTCGTTCACTTTTCTTTGTTTCTCCATGTTTGCAGGAGATTGCCCACGTAGGGGACGTTTAACGATGATATCATGTGTCCCCGGAGCAACGGGAGGAGTCACGCGTGATCCAGGGGGTCAAATGTCAAAGAATACATCTTTCAGCCCCTCACCCGGTCGGTTGGTCATCTCCAACCGATCGGGTGATGCACGCGTGCACCACCCGGTCTCAGCCGGAGCTCAAGTTGAAGTCACCCGACCGGTTCACAGGCCGGTTCAACTGGGGTCAACTCTTTGTCTTCTCGAGCCAAATTCCAACCGATCGGGTGACTCTCACCCGATCGGTTCATCTGTAGCTGATGCTGAAGAGCCGAAGACACGGGCACCCAACCGATCACTTCACCCGATGGCGCCAAGATCCAACCGGTCACTCCAAGAACTCAACCGACCGGTTCATATGACCGGGTGAAAGTTCGCCGTTTTCTGTTATTATCTGTAACGGATCACCCGATCGGTTGACTTGTCAACCGATCGGGTGATACGAGAGTCTATAAATAGAACCCCTAGGGTTCCAGAAACGGGGCGCTGCTAGTTTTTACTGTTTTCTCCTATTGTGACGGCTGTAATTACTGTTCTTTTGTAAGTTTTCGGATCTTTCTTAAAGTTTAGTATTGTCTTAATTACTCTATTACTTCCGCATTCCAATCGTCTGATTATGATTCCAACGGTTCATTTTCATTTAGATCGCTTTTTAATGAATTTTTGTGAGTAGTTCCCAAATCTGGGATTTTGGTGGAAACCCCTTCGGGGGCTCTTCCCGATGCATCCATATGGTTAGGAAATCGATAGGGATTAGGAACCTAACGGTTACGCGGGGTGTTTCATTGTCAACGGTGGGAAAAAGACCGCCTTTGACCGTTGGGCCAAGGGGGAATAAACTTGGCGGTTGACTCCCTAGCCATAGCTCACGCCCTTAGCGTAGACGCCGAATCCTAGCATGCGGGAGCGGCAGGATGAGACGTTGGGAGTTATCGTTGCGAGCTTAGTGCTCCCGGAATCGATCAGTGTTAATGGACACGGGAGTGCCCACTGATCGAATCCGGGAAGTCCGGTGTATCATCCTGGGCACCGACCGGGATATCGGGCCCATGGGATGCCGTTACCACTTTCAGAGGCAACGTCTCACCATTAGACCCTAATTTCGATCGCTATCCTACCCGTAGGCCGTATCGGCGAGAGTCGCTCGTTGGAGTGGAAACCAAAGTCCCGGGTTTATTTTCTTATTGTTCATACCTTGCATTCCTATACCGTGACAACCCATCTACCGATTCGGGCTAGCTCGCCCACGGGGTGATTCTGGTCCTCCTTGACACAAGCACATCCTAGCCTCCCTGTGTTCGATCCCCAAGCCACACTACAACACCGTGCGCTTGCGGTTACAAATATCTAAACCCCCACGCGGGTCCCTCGGCCATTTGCGGATAGCAAGCCAGGGCACACGTCAAATAGCTTGTGTTATGAGAAAATGGATAAGAGGTGATTGAATATTCAAAATGAAAATTTTCTCTTTCAACTGAAATGTTTATCATTCAAAATGAAACCTTCATTGAAAATTGAAACTTGATGGAAAAAAATGAAATTTGTTTGAAACTTGAAACTTGATCTAATGACTGAAATGAGCTTTTGTTATGAGGAAATGGATAAGAGTTGCTTAAATAATCAAATTGAAATTTTTCTCATTCAACTGTATTTGAACTTGATGAAACTTGATGAAAAAAACTTCACATAACTTTCAACTTCACATAAAAAATGAACTATGGTTATGTATCAACTGCAGACCATCAACTTCACATCAAGTTGCAACTGCAGACTATCAACTTCACATAAAAAAACTTCACATAACTATCAACTTCACATAAAAAATGGTCTGCAGTTGCAGGTCAAATACATAATGGTTAAAAAAAATTTCTCATTCAAGTAAAAAATTAAAACTTGATGAAAAAATGAAATTTTTTAACCAACCTTCACGTAACTATCAACAGTCTTCCTTGCTTATTATCCAGAGGGTTGGTTTTTGCTTATTAGCACATGGACAAAAGTATGCATTTTGCTTATAGTCCAATATTGGCAGTGTCCTATGGCTAGTCCAATATTGTTACTTGACAGGATATTCCTATTGAAGGATATTCATATTAGCTAAGTAACAATTCAAAAATTGACAGGATATTCAAAATTTAACTTGACTGGGATATTCACAATTTGAGTGCATATAAATTCATATTGATGCTCAATACTCCATTTTGAAACATAACAGTGTCCTGAGAATAAAATGGGATATTCAAAATATTGAGGCTGCAATACTCCATATTTGATTGAGTGTTATGTTTCAAATATCCCAATTTGATTGAGTGTTATGTTTGATTGAGTGTTATGTTTCAAATAAAATGGGATATTCAAAATTTGATTGAGTGTTTTGTTTCAAATATCCCATTCTAATTAAGGATGCAGCCTCAAAATATGAGTGCAATAAATTTAACTTGACTGAAACATAACACTCAATCAAATTCATTCTCTTCATCAAAAATTTAAATTCATTCTCATGATTCCATATTATATGCCATTTAACAATCAAACATAACACTCAATCAAAAATCAATTCATATTATATGCCATTTAACTGAATCTAATGGAATGAATTTGAATTCAAAATTAAATTATCCTGATATCCTGATAATTTCAAATTCCGTGAATTGAATTCCATGGGATATCCTGTCAAAATTATCAGGATATCCTGTCAAATTCCATGAATTGAATTCCATGGGATATTGCTAAAGAATAAAGTTCTCAATCTGTCAAATTATCAGGATATCCTGTCAAATTCAATTCAAATTCAAATTCAAATTATCAGTTCTTAAGCTCCTGAATTGATAATTCAGGATATCCAGTCAATTTTGAACTCAATCTTGAACTCAAAATCTTGGATATCCTGATTACAGTAATTTGAATTCATTCATATATTTTACAGTAATTAAAATTGACAGGAATGAATGAAGTTTGAACATATATTCAAAAGCTGTAATAACACTCAATTTGAACTGTAAATCGAAAATTTATGTATTCACATATATGCAAACTTAAAATATATGTTCAAACTTAAAATATAAATTTTATGTTCAAACTTCAAAATTAAAATTCAAACTTAAATTCAAAATTTATTCTCAAGTTTAAATCCTTACACTTGAGAATCAAAAATTTATCTTTTACAATCAAATTCAAAAAAGTTGTAATAACACTCAAAATTGATTCAAAAATTCATTCACATAACACTCAATCATTTTTAAAGCTGTAATAACACTCAAAGTGAGAGAATTATATATGATGTAATATCATATTAGCAATCTCATATTTTTCAGCAATCTCATACTTCAAAGTGAGAGAATTATATTTTTCAGCAATACCATATTATACTTCAAAGTGTTATTATCTTGGAATACTTCAAAGTGTGTATTCAGTATAAGCTTGGAATAAAAGCTCACCAATTTGCATATGAAGAGCTATCAGTGAAGTGAGTTATCAGTGATAGCTATTAGTGATATTGCATATGAAGATTAGCATTGTCCTGTTATTAGCAATGCATATGAAGATTAGCATATGAAGCTAACAGGACAATGCTATTAGTGATATTGCAAATACCATATCAACATTAAGAATTCACTGAAAATTAGCATTGTCCTATTAAGTGAATAAATTGTTTACACCTAAAAAATTTCAGTCTCCTGTTAATTAGCAAATATTGGTTGCAAATACCTATAAATTTTCAGTCTTCTATATCATAATTGCCCCGTTAATGTTAATTGTCATGTTAATTAACATTGACTGATAGTATTAGGTAAGATGATTTTTGAGTTTAATATTGGTTTGCAATACATATGAATAGAATATAATATTGACTGAAAATCATATGAATTAGGTAAGTTTAATATTGGACAAAGTTAGTAATTAACATTTAGAATAATTAGAATATCAGTTTAATATTGCAATACATATGAAATAGCAATTAACATTGACTGAAAATATTCTTTCAGTAATCTCATTATCTCAATTGCAAACTTTGGCCTGTTAATATTGTTGAGCTTTGTCCTGTTAATATTCTTTCAGCAATTTCAAACTCAATTGCAAACTCAAGCTTTCAGCAATCTCATTTTTTCAGAAAGCTCAATCTTTAAGAATATAGAATTGAGTGATAAAATTGAGTGATAATCTTGGAATAATCTTGGAATAAAAGCTCACCAATTCATGAGGTGCAGATGACGTGATGAAGCTCTCAACCTCACAAAGCTCACAAAGGGTTGAGTTGCTGAGGCCGTGATGAAGCTCAAACATCTGAAATATGAGGATAAATTAACAAATTTGAGGGTGAAATAATTTAAAAGAAAAGATTAAAAGAAAAGATGAGTTCTTGATGTACTTGCGCTGTGTTGTTGAGCTGAGGTAGAAGAGGGTGCTTGAGCGAGGTAGAAGATGATGGCGATAAAAGATGAGCTGAGGTAGATGTGTTATTGAGCTGGAGGAGGGTTGTTGAGCTGAGGTAGAAGAGGGGGCTTGAGCTGAGGTAGAAGATGAGGGCGTTGAGGGTGATCTCCCGTGCAATGCTTCCTTTTAGCGCGCAAAGAAAATATGTTCTTCAACCGTGATGTGATCTAAATTCTTTCCCTCTCAAACGTGATGTGATCTAATTCTTTCCCTCCCAATTCGAGCAGATGTAGAGGGAAGTTTGAAATTTTGAGTTCAAAATTTTAAATACAATGATTTGATTTCTTATCTTATCACAATTTCTCATATCTCAATTTCTCAAACCCAATTACACATAACCCAATCTCTACAAACAACACACCCAATTACACATAACCAAAATTTCTTATCCATTATCTCTTATATAACAATACACATATCCACATACAACAATACACATAACCAATTTCTCTTATCAAAAAACTCTTATCCAATAACCCATAATAACACCCTGTTTTAATATATATATATATATATATATATATATATATATATATATATATATATATATATATATATATATGAATGAAAGCATGAATAAACCTAGCAATTTCATGAATCAAGGAAAGTTTGATGTGTTGTGAGCACCACTTTCTCGATCGACCAATATCACATTATCCCAAACTTATCCCTTCTTCAACCATTGCATAACTTAGATTCCTATCTTTTTGATCTAAGGACGGGTTAGAGGAAATATGTCAGAATTTGAGTATGGGCCATAGTCTAGTATATTACATGACGATTTAGGTTAGAGACGATGTCCTAGGACTATATTCTTGTCGACAGAAGGAAATCGAAGCATTTAAGTTCCATGAATTCGAAATTTTGATTCGTCCACGTATATAAACTCGATTTTAGGAAATTCTCGAAGTCTCATGTTATCATTTGTGTGCTTGATTGCATGCCTCCAATCTACACTCTCTTTTATCTTCCTTGAGTACAAGGAAGAGTTTAGCTTGGTGGATTTTGATGAGTGGTTTTGATATATATTTTTACACCTTTTCATGCACGTTTTACAATGTTTGTTTCACCGTCTTTCCCCATTTTCACCGTTTTGCTTCCGTTTTGCTTTCATGTTCCCTTTTGTGCTTTTTCAGAAAGTACATGACGAATCTGGACCATTAAGCGTGTAAAAGGTGCAAAAGAATGAAAGGAGCGGAAGACGGGAGCCAAAGTGTGCAAAAGGGGTAGAAAGATGGGAAAAGTGGCACAAACGACCGTGTCGTTTCGACACGGCTGCATCGTCGCAACACTCAGCAAAGCCCAAGTCCAATTTCACGCAGCCATGTGAAGATACTCCGAATAGCTGCGTCATTTTGATGCCAGCAGCTCAAATTTGCAAATCTACGCGGTCGCGTGAAAACAAATGAAACAGCCGTGTCGCTGAAGGAAAAGAGTGAAGATACCGCAATCGACATGACCAAGTGACGACGATGCCACGGTTGCTTAATCCCAAGAAGCTGAAGCCCAAAGCCCAAACGGTCGCTCCATGCGACCGTTTCAAAAACCAAACGGGTGTCGAACCTGGATTCGACACGGTCGCGTCCTTATCGGTGCGGTCGCGTCGTTGTAGCCATTAGGAACCCATCTTACGCATTCGAATGAAGTGACTGCGTCATTTTCCATGCGGTCGCGTTGAATTAGATTTCTAGGTTAATTAGGGGCGCCACCAGGGTTAGATGGGCGTAGGGATAACATAAGGGACTATCCTATCATGCATCACGAGAGTGGGGGATAGGAGAACACCCTTAGGTTAGACGACCTCTCCCGAGTCCCAATGAATCCAACAATCGATTAACTTATAATCCAACCTTGACCCGAGTTCAATGGTAGGGATACCCTAAGCCCTAGAGCTTTTATTCTCTGATTTCACCCTTATTTCTTATCTCGACTAACATTCGACTACGTAGCTTTCAACATTGAAAGAAATCGGTACTAAATTAACGCTTTCCTGAGTTCGACCCGTATAGCGCTACATGACATCGTGCGCTAGTTGTTAGAAATATTTGAAGCGTTAGCGCAGACGAACAGCTGGTTCGAACTCTGTTGTTCACGAAATTTTTTCCACACCTTTTACCGTTAATATTTAGATAAATCAAATAAAGAAAATCTCCATACATCTCCCAGGACCTATGAATCATGCTAGAGTGGTTATTGGGCATCGATTGGAAATTGTTCGGTCTTTCCCGGCGATGGTTCGACCGCTTCCTTCCATGATTTTTTTCTGGTCTTTTTATTGTTAATATTTAGAGGAATAAAAGAAAGAAAAATTATATACATCTCCCAACTATTTATGATTTATCTCCCAACACGAATTTTCCAACTCTTTTTATTGTTAATATTTAGTTAAATCAAAGAAAGAAAAACTCCATACATCTCCCAACTATTTATTTACAAGTTTGAACGATTATGTCATAGACACCAATAAAAACACGTTCATCCTTTTTTACTTACTTTTAATAACAAGTCCTTCCTACTTTTTATTGTTTTAATTTAATTTTCTATACTATATCAATCCTTAAATCTCCTTCATTCAAGGCAAGCATTATCCATCCAGTTGATTATATGAAACTACATGAATTAAATGAACATTTCGCTGCTTCTTCTTTGTATAGCCTGGTTGTGTCCTAATGGCTCTTTTTCTTCTTATGAGAGAGTATTTTCTAGTACGAATATTGTGAAGGGTCATTTATGCAATTGAATGGGAGATCAATTGATGAATGATAACTTGATTGTGTACACTGAGAATGATATTTTTGATTGCATCGACAATGATGTTGTTATACAGCATTTTCAAAACATAAGATTTCTTCAAGTGCAATTGTAGTTTGTAAGTCGTTACGACTATCTTGTTTAAGGATGTGTTTGAGTCAATCTAATTTTTTATTTTTGCTATATTTTTGCAATAAAAAACAAAAATTATTTTCGTATAAAAAAATTTGTGCCCCCTGAATTTAAATCATGAATCCATCACCGATTATGGCCTGCCATTAATTCAACAATCATGGCTTGCATTCATGTCGACCGTTTTCTTCATCAATGGTGACTTTTACTCCAATCAGTCCTTCCTCATCAATGCCTCCTCATTAATGTCGACAATAAATCGTTATTATTGGCATGCATGTTACGAGGCAATGACTGACTTCTAAGAACTCCTGGAGGCAACGGGAGAAGGGGGAGGGAAATTCTACACTCTGGTATCCCAATACTTTACATCTGATCCATCAACTTCATATTTCCCTCATAGCTTGGCCTGAGAACCAGCAGACTCCCAACATGTCAGACATAGTTCCACCGAGTCATTTCGAGTCAGCTACTGACTTAAGCATCGGATGAGATTTGGTTGGGCCCCAGACCAGACCACCAGACTAGCTTTCTATGTTGCAGATAGCCGGGAAGATAGCTCGGTCCCAGTTTCCACAGCGCAGATCGGAACACCATCAATCAAGAGTTAGCTCGCCCAATTGGCCACCAGCTACTCGCCCAATCGACCACAAGCTGCTGACTCCAGCTGCTCCAACCAGAGGACTACTCAAAAACATACATACATACATATTGATGTGTGGATTTATTCCAAAACAGTATCCAAATAAATTTTTGTATTATCTCTTATTATTTTTAGTATTCTTCTAGTACCCAAAATGGCCTAAATAAACCTGATTAATATTACGTGGCATAAGATGATGTACACAAAAATTGTGTATGATCTCACTTGATGTTTTAACCCCAATGAAAAACATCAACCCCAATGAAAAGCTATTTATACGACAAATGGATCGGTTTTCTTATTCGATTTCTTCTGATTAGAATCTCATCGAATAAATTCCAACCTCTGTCTTTTCTTGTGGCCTAATATTATCTTAGTTTGTCCTTTTGGGGGTATCATTTTCAGAGAGAGAGAGAGAGAGAGAGAGAGAGAGAGAGAGGAACAAGAGAGGGTGCAGTTGAGATGATGATGATGATGGGTTTGGGCTGGAGATTCCGGGCTAAGTTTCGAAAAAAACAATCTTGGACTTTGAGCTATTTTTTAAAAAATAAAATAAAATGTTTTAATTTTTTCCAACACTTGTTGATTTTTGGTTTCCAAGAAAGTTTCTCATGAATGCTACATTTGTTACATATTATTTTTAAAACAAAATATTTTTTTAAAACGGATTAAATTTCCAAAGGGTTCTTGAAATTTAACCGAGATTTTAAGGGGTGAAGGGACCTCAAATGTATGCACAAGGTTGATAGCTGGCTAGCTGAGAGGCTCTATGCAAAGGACTAGTGCCATATTACAATCATGTAGGCGTGGGGACTATGAAAAGACCCCCGTTGAATTAAAAAAATGACCGAAAAAAAAAATTGAAAATTTCTGGAGGACTATTCAAATAGGGGACTTCAGCTGCTCGAACAACAACAGCACATACATGGAGGGTGTCTCGATAATCTTCATCGTTCTCACATTGCTCTTCGCATTGCTGATCCTGATCTACACAAGCCCGAAGATTGCGCGATGGCTGAGCATCCGGCACCGCCTCCCACCGGGCGCATTCGGCTGGCCCTTCATCGGCGAGACACTCGACTTCATCTCTTGCGCCTTCTCGCCCTGCCCCGAGAGCTTCATGAACAAGCGCCGCCTGTTGTAAGCGCAAACTATCGTTAGTTTTACGACCGGCTGTCAACAAACCTTACAAATCGTTTATATATGTAATTATATATATGGTTGCAGGTATGGAAAAGTGTTCAGGTCACACTTGTTCGGCAGCCCGACGGTGGTGTCGACGGACGCCGATTTCAGCCGGGTCGTCCTGCAGAGCGACGCACGGGCGTTTGTGCCCTGGTACCCCAAGTCTCTGACGGAGCTGATGGGCAAGTCGTCGATTTTGCTCATCAATGGGAGCCTTCAGAAGAGGGTGCATGGGCTGCTGGGTGCCTTCTTCAAGTCCCCCTGCCTCAAGGCCCAGATCACCTCCGACATGGAGTCCTACGTTCTGCAGTCCATGGACCGATGGCGTGATGGTCAGCTCATTCGCATCCAGGACGAGGCCAAACAAGTAACTACCCCGCTCTCTCTCTCTCTCTCTCTCTCTCTCTCTCTCCCCCCCCCCCCCCCCCCCCCCCCCCCCCCCCCCAATGCTCTAGCACTATGCACACGTGCAAGATTCTGACACCCCAGATGGCTATGTCGAGGGTATAGCATATGCATAATTGATGAGCTTGAAATAGTGGGCAATGGTAGTTTTCACTTTTCGGCATTAAATTCGTTTCCCATTGTTTTTGTAGCTAGCCATATAAGTTGGTACATCCAAAACTCATAAAGACTCAACATACATCCGGCCAAGCTCACGTGAACCCCTGTTTGTTCTTTCATGTCTCATCAGATTGTGTTCCAAATCCTAGTAAAAGTTCTGATTGGATTGGAGCCGGGCGATGAAATGCACGCCCTCAAGCATCAGTTTCAAGAATTCATCGCTGGGCTCATGTCGCTCCCCGTGAAATTGCCTGGCAGCAGGCTCTATAGGTCCCTGCGTGTACGTCTTTTCATGAATATTTGTGCCCATTCTACTTCTCTGTTATATGAGTCCGCAAAACAACCATAACCATTCCCAAATTTGCTACAGGCCAAGAAGAACATGGTAAGGCTAGTCGAAAAGATCGTCGACGGGAAGAGGAAGAAAGCCAGCAATGGAGGCAACGACGTGGCGCGAGACGTCGTCGATGTCTTGATCAACGACGCGAGCGATTGGATGACGGACGATCTCATATCCGACAACATGATCGATCTGATGATTCCGGGCGAGGATTCCGTGCCGATGCTTGTCACGCTAGCGATCAAATACCTAAGCGATTGCCCTCTTGCCCTCCAACATTTGGAGGTATGCTTAACGTTGCTGTGCTTATGCCTACGTTCAATGTTTTATGTGTTGGTTGGGTTGTGGGATTCAGGTTAGTATTAGTTGCTTTCACTGGGGGGGCCCCGCGTTGGGTGATTCTTAATTATTGAGGGATATAAGTACAAGTAGAGAATATATGCGAGGTGATGGCGAACCAATCCACCAAGCACAAAGCCAATTTGGTTTAGTCCACCCGTGAAAGGCTCTATTCAATTTTTTTCTTCAATCCAATATGCTTTCTAAACCGATGACGCATTGGCTTTACTCGTGGAATTGTGTTAAAGAGTACAAAATAGATCAATTCATGGCATTTATTTGTAAATTATATGTTTTTCAGAATAATTAATCGTATAGTCTGCTAGTTGCCAATTGATTTAACTACAGGTTCCTAATTAACTTCAGACGTACTTGTGACTCTCACCTAGTTATAAGTAAATAAATTTATGTAATGAGTTTCCATTATTGAAGAAAGTAAGAAAGTAACAGAACGGGACTAGTGTCAATAAGACAAGCGGGAGCGCAGCAAAATTTGACTTACAGAATTACGGCCAGCAACAAGTTCCCTGGATCCAATGATATGTATGTATCCCAGCCGCACAAGTATTGGCAGTGCTAGTGCCAACAATGGCACCCACAGAGTGGAGAATGATGTCAACTTGAAAGCCCCTCCTCTAAGAATAGACACGGCCATGTGCACTGGATCTTTGCTCATTTTACTCGGAATATCTGTGTGCTCATATTATGGCTTGTGGTGGTATGAACAGGAGGAGAACATGCAATTGAAGGGGAAGAAATCTCAACTTGGAGAGAGTTTGGAGTGGACTGACTACATGTCCTTATCATTCACTCAAGATGTAAGCTTAAAAGCCCACTCTTCTCCAAGCTCTGGATCTATAAACAATATTTAACGTGCTTGACCACTTGTACACGTTTAGCAGGTTATAACGGAAACTTTAAGATTAGGAAACATAATCAGCGGAATCATGAGGACAGCGGTGAAGGACATGGAGGTGAAGGGGCACTTCATACCGAAAGGATGGTGCGTGTTCATGTATTTCCGATCGGTCCACCTTGACGAGTCCCACTACGACGACCCCGACCGGTTCAACCCATGGAGGTGGAAGGTATGGGATTAGATCCAATCTTGCCTCCACTTTGTGCAACACAAGTAGTACAAGTGGCACTCTCTGTTAGTCAACCTCACGCAAACCAATATTTTTTTTTAAAAAATAAAAGCTTTATTTATGTTGCTCCATCTTATCTGATTGCAAACTGACCCCTCCAACCCTTTTTTTGCTCCTTGCTTTTGAGAAATCCCACAGAACAAGGATATGGGTACATGTAGCTTTACTCCTTTTGGAGGTGGGCAAAGGCTGTGCCCTGGGCTTGATCTAGCCAGGCTGGAAGCTTCCATCTTTCTCCACCACTTGGTCACAAAATTCACGTAAGCATATCCCTCTTCAAACCTTGCCTATAAAATATTGCGCTTTCCTACTACTCTAATTTGTTACATATATATGTTCTCTTAATTTGTTCCGACGACAATCTAAGTTCCTGTCATTGCAATTGTAATTGCTGTAGTTTTGGAACAGCTAAACAACAATGTGAAACTTTAAAAGCAGATCAAATGCTAGCTAGTGAATTAATTTAGCAAAATCACCAAGTAATTTTCATTCAAGAAAGTACTCTATAGCTATAAACTTGAACACATGGATGTGTTGCATCATATTCATAAAGTCATTGTACATCTTAAAATATGGTTGTGGACCGTAACCCTTGCTCTGACCCGTACTTCTCTGGGTCACTTCGCCAGCCATATTAGGGCTCGGATCGACGGATCCGAGGCTGTGATAGGATCTCTCTCTATCCTTCAAGTTTTTTCCTCGCCCTTTCTAGTTCACCCTGTTTCCGGCCATATGGTGTAGTCGGAGGAGCTCCCTTTATGGCCGTCTTCAGCCAGCCATATATAATGTGGCCCAAATCTGAGCAAGCTGGACCCGCTCTCTCCAAGGTTTTCTTCGAGTTTGCAGCTGCCAACGGCCCAAGTGACCTCATCATGGCTCGAAGCATTGCGTTGTCTAGCTCGAAGTGAGTCCGCTGTTGGCCCGATGTCCTGTTACTGGATTGGTATAGCCATAGCTTTAGGCCATAAGTTCAGTCATCTTCCGAATCATTGATGGCCAAGCTCATTTTAATTAGTATTGCATTATTAAGCCTGGAAATTATTAATGGATCCTTCGGAATTTAATAAAATAATTAAATTTAAAAGTATCTTTTAAATTAATTTAATTTTAATGCATAAACCCCGTAATAACTTTCTACATCTTTCTTCCACCAACCAAACACCAAAAACTACTACGGATCACACCTATTTTTTCAGTATTTACTTTCTAATCAGCTTCACATCAAAATAAACCAAAAGCTCTACTCTTCCCAACCTCAAATTGCAGACATTATCAAGATTTCACCACCAACTAAAAGGTCCTTTAATGTCCACACATGCGTTCGGATATCGGTGTGATGTTTTGCATGTGTGTCGGTGTACACCCTGGCCCTATGCTTCGACCGTTAATTTTAAGTCAGTGTGTACGTATGTAATGTATATAATTCCCCACATCACACGTGTGTGCCACACAATAAATGAGACAGTTCGATTGATTATTTGTCGTGTGGAGATGGCCTCTATGATTTCTCTAACAAATGTTGGGATTACCATTTTTAACCAGCCCCCCCGTTTGCGGGTGATTCGACACACACATACATAATTACTATACACAAAGACCACTTTATCCGGACAATCAAAATTTTTTAAAATTCATTTTTTGACTTCAGACACACTTCAAGATTCCCATATTATCCCGGCATCACATTCCCCGACCTCTCTCTCTCTCTCTCTACCCTTCCTCCTCCCCTCCCCTCTTCTGTTGTTGCCATTACGGTAGCGGGCATCTTAGTGAGTATGCGTGTCGGTTAGACGACAGAGTTGTCCATTATTGTAGGGCATCTTCGTGCCTTTCTACGTAACTACGGTATAGATCAAAAGCCATCTACAGTTTTGAGGATACGCTCCCATTCCAAGAGGTTTCTTGGGTGTTAATTTTTTATAATTAATCGTGATTGTTCATAAATCATAATGATAAAAAGTACATCGCAATATAAACCCGATTCAATTTAGATGAACCGATGGTTGAACCGTAACGGACCCAAAATGCGCTCATTTTCAATTAGGCAAACTGTTTGTTCTAGTTCTGGACAGCACTGATTCTTATCCGTTTAAATTCATTTGTATTTTTCTAATTATTAATGCAATTATGATGAGCACGTATTCTTGTGGTGTGTTCTTTGAATCACAGGTGGACTGCAGAGGAGGATTACGTGGTCAACTTTCCAACTGTAAGGATGAAGGCCAGGATGCCCATCCGCGTCACCAGAAAAAGCCGAGCAAATAACATTAAATAAATGATTGGAACGCAAATGAGGCACACGTGCGGACGCGGGCCCGTCACTGACGTCAGGCATGGGAATGTGGGTCCCAGCATGCGACGCATACCTAAAGCCTTGACCGCATTTTTTTGGACTTGCGCTGTGTTGGGGATTTGAGATTTTTTTTTCGGAGGTTTTTTTTTGTTGACGATGTATATACGAAGCAAATGTGTATATATATAGTTGAGATTTTTTAGATATGCAAATCTATATATTCACTCTAGTTGATCAGCCTGCGGTTCTAATTCTGCTTTCCTATGCCTTGAAAAACGTACCAAGGCCGCTTGGTAAGGGTGGTTGGCCCGCTGGTTATTGGTGCATGTTAAACTAGGTCCACCTCGCTGCTAGTTGGGACGAGTCAAATTGGGCCAACTCGTGCATAAACAGTGTAGTAACCCAGCCCAGCACGCGGTTCCAACCTACGTGTCAAGTTCGAGGAGGCTGGCTAACGGACCGACCCGTAGTATTTTGTTTTTTTTACTGTTGCAACATTTATTAACAGTATAAAATTTATTATTAATACAAACATCACTTAAAATTAATAACACACCAATTTGCTCAAGGAATTAATACATATTGTTTAATATTATTGATAAAACAAAAGATTAATTTTTTTAAATATTATATACCTTTCCCATGTGAGATTCTAGGTTGCATACGTATCTCTTACAATACATTACAAATTTCAAATTACAGAGTGTGAGAGAATCAGATTTATATAGTCTTTAAAGTTAAACTCTATTATTCATCTTCATCTTCATCGTGATCTTTGACTTGTGATGCACTTTGAGTGACTCACATCAGATTTTCAATTATTGTAAGGAAATACTACTAGGATTCAAATCAAATTCAAAACATGCGGAAGAGTGAAAAAATCAAAATTTTACTAAACCTAGCATAGAAAATCAAGATCCACTATAGAAACCATGAATTTAAATGCTATAGAATAAAAAATGTATCTTTACACAGATATAATTTAGTGACACCCGTGGATCATTTTCTCTTTTGGTAAAGGCCACAAGCTCTTTCACCAGCTAGGCGTGATAGACGTTTCACTCTTATGGTGTAGGATTTCACGATCCTCGAGCCCTTTAAGAACTCGAACTTGGTCTTCCATGCATTTCTAGTTGATGGAAATTGAATTCCACCCCAAGTGATTTTGATGATGAGCACACCAAATGAAGCTTAGTGTACTAACTACACTACAATCAAGGAGTGCAGGTTGTGCAACAAATGAAAAGCTTTATGTATACTCCAAGAAGCACAATCTATGCTCAAAGACAAGGACGAACGTTGCTAAGATCATTGATGAAGCTCAAATCTCAAATAGAACAAGAAGCTCAAGTGAAGCTCACATCCACTCCATCAGTTGATCAAGCTTCCGAAGACGTGTCCTAGTCCATAGTGAGTGTGTTGTGTCTTTCTTAGGGTATTGTTAAAGCCAAATCATATAGACAATCACACACACACAAATAATTCCGAAAACGTTTTAAATATCTATTAAAATCATTTTCGAAAAGATATTGAGAGCTTTTTCTAGTCGTTTTATAAATCCATAGTGAAACTCCAATACACCCTGGAGTCAGCTACTTGATTGACTAGCTGTGTCGCAGGAAAAACTCCTCTGGGAGTCGACTACCAACAGTAGGGAGTCGACTACCAACTGAGAATCAAGATTTCTTGAAACATACTGGGAGTCGACTACCACTCCTAGGGAGTCGACTACCAGCTGTCAAAGTTTGATGTTTTGACATGATTTTTGAAATATCTTTGAGTGATTTTCTCCCATGATTTTCGGGACAAAAGTCAACGAATTTTGAATTTTGAATTCTGAGAATTCTCTTATAAATAGAGGATCATTTTCATTGAGAAAAACACAACAACTATTGAATTCAAAATCCTATTGCGCAAACCCTCGAAATTCTCAGCTCTCATTCTCTTTTAGCCAAATTGATTTTTATTCTCGATCTTGCAATTTTGTTATTATTTTCTGAAGATCATAATCTCTTTTATTTGGCTAACTGTTTTTCAAAATCCGTATTATTTGTTCTTGAAATTTTATTTAAAGGATTTTTTTTGAAAAACATTAGATCTAGATCACAAAGACTTCATTTGTATCTTTGTGTGATCTAGAATCTTATTCTATCAAGCCACTACACGTAATTTTGTCTATTACTATTTGGCTATAGAATCTGGGTGTAAATCCGATCTCCACCAATTGATTGTAGTGAATTGGATTGTAACGACTGGTTTTCATGTATCTGGATTATTTATATTATATATATGTTTTGGTGGATTTTCTCCTTATGCGTGGTTTTCGTCTCCGTAGCTTTCACTTTCGATCGTTTCGTCGTGATTTTCTAGCTTCTTCCTTAGAATCGTTGGTCTTGGAGTAAGTCATTCGTGACGGGCTTCATATCGGTCATATCTTATTGTTAGATCAAGCCTAGGAGCCTTAGGAATCGATCCCGGAGCTTCGCGCTCCATTTCGGAACTTTCTGTGCACGTTAGCCGGTACAAGAAGGGGAACCGACCGACTAGATGACGATTTAGTCGGTCGGCAAACCTTCATGGACCGACTAGTGGGCTTTGATAATTATTCAGGAGTTACTGTTTATCGTTAGTCGGTCTAAGAACATTTGTCGACCGACTAGGTTGCAAACTAGTCGGTCAGCAATCGTTCTTTAACCGACTAGCTCTATGATCATTTTTGATACCAAGTACTATTCATTCTTAGTCGGTCTAAGAACATTCGTCGACCGACTAGATGAGAAACTAGTCGGTCAGTAGTTGTTCTTTGACCGACTAAATCTAAATCCTATTTTTCGTCAGGAGTTACTGTTTACACTTAGTCGGTCTGCGTTGGTCAACCGACCGACTAGTTCCCAAACTAGTCGGTCAGAGGTTGCTCTTTGACCGACTAATCAGTGTCGAAACCCTAATTTCTGGGCAGCCGCCAGCTCTTCCTATTTAAACCCCACCCACGATTTCTTTCATCCCTCTTTCATTCTCCTGAGCCGTTTTCTCCCCCAAATCACCCTCCAACATTTCCCCAAGCCATTCCTTCCTCCCTTGGAGCTTCCCTCTCGCCATTTAGGCCGGCCACCTCCTCTAGGTCGCCGGAAAACCCCCAAAAATCCCCAAAACCCCATTTCTCCAGATTTTCTCTCCATTTCCAGATCTGAACCGTAGGTTCCCCGGATCGTTTCTTCCGTCGCCGTGCTTGCTCGGCATCGTTCTTCCGCTAACGATTCGGTAATAACTCGATTCTATAATATTCTCATAACCCATTTGTGTTTTTGTAAAACCCTAATAAAACTAGGTTGGATGTTGTTCTAATGTTGTTTTGCCATGGCAGCGACCTCTTCCCCGTAGATTAGCGTCCCTGAGACGAACCTACGTGATCGTCATCCTCGGTGCTAGGCAAGTGAAACTTGCCTCTTAGGGTTTTGGGCCATGTCTTAGGCCATTTGCTCATTGTAGGCGTAAAAGAGACTAGGCGACGAAATGATACTCGCCTAGGTGCAATTCCAGGATCTAGCTTGACAACGAAGTTAGATCCGTCATTTATCATGTTGCATAACTACCATGTCATGTTTAATTTCAATTAACGGTACGCGAATTAATTGTCAGGTCATTGCATTCCTTAATGTTCCCGTGATTGCATAGCGCCGCTATATCTAGTGAATTGATTGAGGCTAGGCTCCTGCTCTTAGCGGGCACAACCCTACGCCAAATTGTGAACCTAATAACAAGCTCTTGTGCGGGGCAACCCTGGCTCATTTACTGAGCATCGTGTACAGGGACCCTGGCTTGTTTTCATGTGGGTGGGGTAAGGGTTAAGCGGCCATTCAACTGGGAGTATGCCCGATCAGCAACTTCAGTTGTAAGGCGTAAACTCTGGGTTCTGGGGTAGTGTTAAGCGGCCAATCAGCGTGAATGTCCAACAGTTCAGCTGTAAGGCGTAAACATCTACAAACAACTTGAAACGTGACTAGTGAAAAGATTGAGATTGTTAGTAGCTTGGCTACTCTTGACATGCCCTGATAATTGTTCTCTTGTACTTATTGTTTCACCATGTCTTACTTGTGCACTCATACCATAACTGCCATGTCATGCATACTATAACTGCTAGGTTGTTAGTTTACCTTCCTTTTTAGTTTCCTTGCCCAAGTCTTTTAGACTTGCTGACATGTGCCCCTTTACTCTTTTGGGTGACACATGTTAGATCCTAAGCCTGAGTTCGTTGTTGAGGACGAGGTGTTTGCGGACGCCGAGCCCGAGCCTGTGTTTGACGAGGACTTCGTGGACACGGGCGATCAGTCGTAGAGACTGTTTGTGTTGTTATTTAGACTGTTTTGTTGTCGGTGCGTGGCACCAATACTTTGTTATGTTTTTCCTTGTTGGCCTTGTTCTGGGCCTTTAGACTCTTTCTTTTAGCCTGGTGGCTTTTCTGGATGTTGAACTTAATTTTAATGTTGGACAAATTCTGAGATTTGAGATTTTATTTCTGTCTCTCCTTGTGTTATTATTGTTGTTCCGTTTGTGGTTACAGGGACCTGCTTATGTTTTATTGACGCTTATCGGGATTGGGGCTTCACAGCTCCACTCTCGTGCGGACCTTTTCACGTATCGCCTCCATTTTAGGGAAGCGGGGCGTGACAGGTTTTGTTGGTGGCCCATGCAGGTCTCTCTACTGTAACTGCGAATAATTCCACACAAATAATTCCACACACACAAATAATTCCAAAAACGTTTTAAATATCTTTTAAAATCATTTTCGAAAATATATTGAGAGCTTTTTCTAGTCGTTTTATAAATCCATAGTGAAACTCCAATACACCCTGGAGTCAGCTACTTGATTGACTAGCTGTGTCGCAGGAAAAACTCCTCTGGGAGTCGACTACCAACAGTAGGGAGTCGACTACCAACTGAGAATCAAGATTTCTTGAAACATACTGGGAGTCGACTACCAGCTGTCAAAGTTTGACGTTTTGACATGATATTTGAAATATCTTTGAGTGATTTTCTCCCATGATTTTCGGGACAAAAGTCAATGAAATTTGAATTTTGAATTCTCAGAATTCTCTTATAAATAGAGGATCATTTTCATTGAGAAAAACACAACAACTATTGAATTCAAAAATCCTATTGCGCAAACTCTCGAAATTCTCAGCTCTCATTCTCTTTTAGCCAAATCGATTTTTATTCTTGATCTTGCAATTTTGTTATTATTTTCTGAAGATCATAATCTCTTTTATTTGGCTAACTGTTTTTCAAAATCCGTATTATTTGTTCTTGAAATTTTATTTAAAGGATTTTTTTGAAAAACATTAGATTTAGATCACAAAGACTTCAATTGTATCTTTGTGTGATCTAGAATCTTATTCTATCAAGCCACTACACGTAATTTTGTCTATTACTATTTGGCTATAGAATCTGGGTGTAAATCCGATCTCCACCAATTGATTGTAGTGAATTGGATATTGATTTTATTTTGAGATTACCCCTTTGGTGTAAGGGTGTTGTTGTTGGAACCCTAGACAAGTCTAGGCGTTACGGTTGGAAATCCTGGTCAAGACTAGGTTGTTGAAAATCCTAACAAGTGAAGTTAGGTACTTGTATTTGCCAAGGCAATAGTGGAAATCTCGTACTGGATTGGTCGGGGACTGGACGTACCCAAGTTGTGGGGAACCAGGATAAAAATCCTCGTGTTTGCGTTTGCTTTTCTGTGTTTGAATATTTATCTCTGCAAGCAATTCCGATTTACTTTGCTATTATTATATCTTTGTAATTCTTTGTTCATTTGCATATTACAAAGATCATACATTTAATTCCGCTATATAAAGATCTATCTGTGTAATCTTAATTGTTTATCTTTTATATTTTTATAAGATTAACTTGTTGATTAAGAACCAAGTGTAGATCACTCTACTTGGTTTCTTAGGCATCATTAGAAGGATTCGTGTTGTGTTGATTTGTAAAAGATTGAAAAAGTTTTATCTTTATACAACACTATTCAACCCCCCTTCTAGTGTAGTTTGCCATCCACAGGATCCAACACTTGGTATCAGAGCAAGGTCAAATCGATGGCATCAACAAACGTCTGCAACACTCCTCCGATCTTCAACGACAACCTTTATTCTCAATGGAGAAGGAGAATTGAAATCTTCTTAGAAGCACAAGATCTGAAATATATAAGATCTCTCCGAGAACCATACGAGATTCCAACCATACCGCAGACTCAATAGAATCCTGATCACGAGGAAGCCTACTTCAAGAACATCAAGGTAATGCATTTACTTTGCAATAGATTAACTGATCAAATGCTAGACCTTGTAGAAAAGGCGGAAACCGCGTATCAACTCTTAAACTTGTTGAACGAAAGATTCCGCTCAAGATCAAATGAGATCCAAACACTCATGAAGATACCTCAAGTCAACGATGAAGAACCATGCATGATGGCACGTCAAAACGACAAAGACGAGGTAAGTGATTCCAGTTCCGATGAGGAAAATGAATTTGACATTGCAAGCGCATATGAAAACCTCTATAGAGAATATGAACGTTTGTCAAAGAAACACAAGATTCTAGACAAGAAACACAAGACTCTGCATAAAGTACATGATAAATTGGTATGTGATCACGATGCACTGAAAACTGAACATGCTATTTATGTTTCTAGCTTAAATGATAAAATTGAGTTGCTTGAAAATGTTTTGAACACGAGTAAACTTAAACACGAAGAATTAGTCGTTAAAGTTGATAAGTTTAAGACAAATCTAAGTGCGAAGGCCACTCATCCATAAAAGCATGTTTTCACAACTCATAACAAAAAGGCTCATGCTTCTATCTTGAATGATATGCGTAGAAATGAAAATGTTTTGCATAACAATGTTACTCTTATGTATGGAAGAAATGTTAGACACAATACACCCCATACTTCACATATTACTAACAATGCACATCAAAAATCACATTTTGTACACAAACCTCACAATGTGCACAATACTAGAACTAATATGATATGGGTACCTAAACATTTATGCTTGTATGATAAGAATGTTTATATTCAAAATTTGACTAGAAGAATGCATGGATTTTATAATGATGCATTTGTGCATAGGAAATCAAATTCAAATCGAATTTGGGTTCCTAATAAATAAACTCTCTCATCTGTACATGCATTAGGGTATCCACAAGCTTCATGTACATTCTTTTGATACCCAACATTTAACATTGTACATAACAATAAAATTTTCTTCTCTCTAACAAATCGGACCCAATTATAAGTGGGTACCAAACGTGTCAAAATTATCTTTTTTCAGGACATATGGATAATGGATAGAGGATGCTCAGCACACATGACATGGAACGCAAGACTGCTTAGCGCTCTAAAAATGTATGACGGCGGAACTGTGACATTTGACGACAACAAGAAAGGTAAAATTTTCGGAATAGGTAATATCGACAGTCCTTCAAAATTGCTCATCAAAGATGTAAGCTTGGTGAAAGGACTAAAGCATAATCTGTTAAGCATAAGTCAACTATGTGACAAAGGTATGAAAGTTCTATTTACTCTTGACTCCTGCTTAGTTTACGACAAGGATATGAAAAGCATTCTTGTTAGAGGTAAGCGAGTAGAAAATATTTATGTACTCAGATTAAATGAGTGTGAATCAAATGTTTGCTTAATTGTTTCAACAAATGACCCATTACTCTGGCATATACGTTTTGGTCATGTGAACATAAAAAACATGAATAAGATTTCTAGTAAAGAGTTGGTGCAAGGACTTTCCAAAATAAATTTTAAATTGGATAAAATATGTGATTCATGTCAATTTGGCAAAATGCATAAGAGTTCATTTAAGAATATTGGAGCTCTTAGTTCTAATGGGCCACTTGAACTACTTCACATGGACTTGTTTGGCCCAACTAGAACTCCATCCTTATGTAACTCTAGATACATATGTGTCATAGTTGATGATTTTACTCGATATACGTGGGTATTATTCTTAATTCATAAGAATGATGCCTTCTGTGAATTCGAAATATTTTTCAAAAGAATCGAACATTTATACTCTTTGAAAATTATTTCTTTAAGAAGTGATCACGGTGGTGAATTTGAAAATGAACATTTTAAACTATTTTGTGAAGAACGATGGATTTCTCATACTTTTGCTTTTCCCAGAGCTGCTCCTCAAAATGGGGTAGTTGAAAGGAAAAATAGAACACTCCAAGAGTGTGCACGAACAATGTTGGCTGAAAGCAACCTTCCAAAAAGCTTTTGGGTGGAAGCTGTAGCAACCGCGTGCTATATTCAAAATAAAGTTTTAATAAGAAAACCCTTTGAAAAGACCCCTTATGAATTATTGCTCCAACGAATTCCTAAAGTATCTTACTTCAGAGTTTTTGGTTGTAAGTGCTATATTCTGAATACTAAAGATAACTTAGATAAATTTGACTCCAAAGCATATGAATGCATATTTATCGGTTATTCTTTACGTAGTAAAGCGTATAGAGTTTACAATAAAAGTTCTGAAACTATTGTTGAAACTTTACATGTAACATTTGATGAATCTCTACCTCATAATACTGCTCATAATGATGATGATAGCATAATCATTGCCTCTACTCCTAATAATGAATCTATAACTGCTAATGACATCTCTAGTTCTTTGCCTAAATCATTTCCTGAAGTCACACATCACACGCACACACACAAGTCATATGTGATATTCATGCATGAATTAGAACTAGATCTCAAATGGAACACTTGACATATGTTGCATTTGTTTCTAACGTTGAGCCGAAAAAGGTAGAAGAAGCTTTTGCAGATGAAGCATGGATTGAAGCCATGCAAGAAGAACTTCTGCAATTTGAGTGCAATCAAGTATGTGAGTTAGTACCTAAACCGGAAGACCGTCCAGTTATCGGCACTAAATGGGTATACCAGAACAAACTAGACGAAGATGGAAATGTTGTAAGAAATAAAGCAAGGTTAGTAGCACAGGGATACTCACAAGAAGAAGGTATAGATTTCGATGAAAATTTTTCTCCTGTTGCTAGATTAGAATCCATTAGGATGCTACTTGCATTTGCATCATTTAAAAACTTTAAACTTTACCAAATGGATGTGAAAAGCGCATTCCTAAATGGATTCATAAAGGAGGAAGTCTACGTTGAACAACCTCCCGGATTTGAACATGATAAGAAAACAGGATTTGTTTACAAGTTAAACAAAGCCCTGTATGGCCTAAAACAAGCTCCAAGAGCTTGGTATGAAAGATTAAGAAAATTCTTAATTGACTCAAGTTACACAGTTGGAAAAATAGATACTACTTTATTTGTTAAGAAAATTCATGATGATATTATTCTTATCCAGATTTATGTAGACGATATCATTTTCGGATCTACTAATGAAGATCTCTGTCAAGAGTTTGCTAAGTTAATGCAGGAAGAATTTGAAATGAGCCACATGGGGGAGCTCACATATTTTCTCGGATTACAAATCAAGCAAGGAAAAGAAGGAACCTTTATTCATCAAACGAAGTATGCCAAAGACTTGATTAAAAGGTTCGGGATGGAAACCGCATCAGGAAAGAATATACCTATGGCAACCTCCATGTCTTTAGATAAAGATGAAGCAGGTAAAAAGGTCGATCAGAAAACATACCGAGGTATGGTCGGTTCTTTACTCTATTTAGCCGCTAGCCGACATGACATTATGTTTAGTGTTTGTGCATGCGCTAGATTTCAATGTGCTCTTAGAGAATCACATCTTAAAACAGTACAATACATATTTAGATATCTTAAAACCACTTCTGACTTTGGACTATTTTATCCCAAAGGAGGCACATTTAATTTAACTTCATTTAGTGACGCAGACTATGCTGGTTGTAAAGCCACAAGAAAAAGCACTAGTGGAACATGTCATTTTCTCGGACATTCCCTTGTTTCGTGGTTTAGCAAAAAGCAAAGTTCAGTTTCACTATCTACCACTGAGGCAGAGTATATAGCTGCCAGACTTGCCTATGCCCAAATACTTTGGATGAAACAAGCCCTCGTAGATTATGGTGTTAATACATCTACATGTGTAATTTATTGTGATAATAAAAGCACTATTAATCTCACTAAAAACTCTGTTCTTCATCCTAGAACAAAACATATTGATATTAGACACAGATTTATAGATGATCACTGTGCCAAAAAGGATGTTGAACTTAAATTTGTCTCCACTGAATTTCAAGTTGCAGATATTCTGACAAAACCCCTCCAAAAGGATACATTCTCTAGACATCGTAGAGAATTGGGTATTGTTGGAGAAAAAGAATTGAATACTGATAATCTGTAGCTATTTTTTTTGTTGATGACAAGGGGGAGAAAATATGAAATGCAAAAATGAATATATCATATGAATGCATTGTTTTGTTAACGGCTTCGATGTAGGGGGAGAACCGCATCAAAGCAGGGGGAGTAAGTATACTTTCATGTATTTTCATATTTTAACTTACTTCATTTTTTCATTTGGGTGTCATCATCAAAAAGGGGGAGAGTGATGGAAATTGAATTCCACCCAAGTGATTTTTATGATGAGCACAACAAATGAAGCTTAGTGTACTAACTATACTACAATCAAGTGTGTAGGTTGTGCGACAAATGAAAATCTTTATGTATACTCCAAGAAGCACAATCTACGCTCAAAGACAAGGAGAACGTTGCTAAGATCAATGATGAAGCTTAAAGCTCAAATAGAACAAGAAGCTCAAGTGAAGCTCACATCCACTCCATCAGTTGATCAAGCTTCTGAAGACGTGTCCTAGTCCATAGTGAGTGTGTTGTGTCTTTCTTAGGGTATTGTTAAAGCCAAATCGTATAGACAATCACACACACACAAATAATTCCAAAAACGTTTTAAATATCTTTTAAAATCATTTTCAAAAACATATTGAGAGCTCTTTCTAGTCGTTTTATAAATTCATAGTGAAACTCCAATACACCCTGGAGTCAGCTACTTGATTGACTAGCTGTGTCGCAGGAAAAACTCCTCTGGGAGTCGACTACCAACAGTAGGGAGTCGACTACCAACTGAGAATCAAGATTTCTTGAAACATACTGGGAGTCGACTACCACTCCTAGGGAGTCGACTACCAGCTGTCAAAGTTTGACGTTTTGACATGATTTTTGAACTATCTTTGAGTGATTTTCTCCCATGATTTTCGGGACAAAAGTCAATGAAATTTGAATTTTGAATTCTCAGAATTCTCTTATAAATAGAGGATCATTTTCATTGAGAAAAACACAACAACTATTGAATTCAAAAATCCTATTGCACAAACTCTCGAAATTCTCAGCTCTCATTCTCTTTTAGCCAAATCGATTTTTATTCTTGATCTTGCAATTTTGTTATTATTTTCTGAAGATCATAATCTCTTTTATTTGGCTAACTATATTTCAAAATCCGTATTATTTGTTCTTGAAATTTTATTTAAAGGATTTTTTTTGAAAAATATTAGATCTAGATCACAAAGACTTCATTTGTATCTTTGTGTGATCTAGAATCTTATTCTTTCAAGCCACTACACGTAATTTTGTCTATTACTATTTGGCTATAGAACCTGGGTGTAAATCCGATCTCCACCAATTGATTGTGGAGAATTGGATATTGATTTTATTTTGATATTACCCCTTTGGTGTAAGGGTGTTGTTGTTGGAACCCTAGACAAGTCTAGGCATTACGGTTGGAAATCCTGGTCAAGATTAGGTTGTTGGAAATCCTAACAAGTGAAGTTAGGTGCTTGTATTTGCCAAGGCAATAGTGGAAATCTCGTACCGGATTGGTCGGGGACTGGACGTACCCAAGTTGTGGGGAACCAGGATAAAAATCCTCGTGTTTTCGTTTGCTTTTCTGTGTTTGAATATTTATCTCTGCAAGCAATTTCGATTTACTTTGCTATTATTATATCTTTGTAATTCTTTGTTCATTTGCATATTACAAAGATCATACATTTAATTCCGCTGTATAAAGATCTATCTGTGTAATCTTAATTATTTATCTTTTATATTTTTATAAGATTAACTTGTTGATTAAGAACCAAGCGTAGATCACTTTACTTGGTTTCTTAGGCAACATTAGAAGGATTCGTGTTGTGTTGATTTGTAAAAGATTGAAAAAGTTTTATCTTTATACAACACTATTCAATCCCCCTTCTAGTGTTGTTTGCCATCCACAGGATCCAACATTAGTGTGATGGAGGATGAGAAGGAAAAAAATTTTAATTTTAGAGCAAAAACTTCTTCCTTGAAAAGTTTTGAATTTTCTCTCTCACGAGATCTTAGATGATAAGATCGTTTTTTATACAAGTGAGGTACTAACAAGCACCTAGGTCAATGACCTTCAAAGATATAAGACAATGTCCAGCAGTGGGGAACAAAAATCTGGACAATAATTAAACATATGATATGTCTCCTGCATGAAACATAGACTATGCTTAGCTAGAGAAACCGCAACCATATTAGCCTTATGAGGGATGACTCTAAGATAACGTGTCATTGACCTTGTAGGAGTCGTTTGACATTAGGTAGGGAATCAGTGAAAAGGCTGTTGAGTTCGCGTGTCTCAAATAACTTGATTGTTGCACTGGATTCCATTTCCAATATGACCTTTCTATACCCCAAGTTCCACGATAGTTTCAAACCATAGAGAATAGTTGTTGGCTCTGCCTCAACAGGTGCACACATAGAAATTCCGGATGAGAATCCACATACACAGCCTCATGTTGACTCTCTGATCATGCCTCCAGCACCAACCCTAGAAGGTTACTAGTGGACACAACATCCGTATTGATTTTGATCCAGCCAATATCTGGAGGGCACCACTTTTGGAGCCGAGAGTATCTATGACTAAGGTCCACCCTCGAAGGAATACTCGCCGATTTAGCATTGGAAGACGCCAGATGCAGTATTCGTTGGATTGGCATGCCCCACTGGTGATGTGTCTTGAACACTGTTGCATTCCTCGCCTTCCATAACAACCAGCAAATAATCCCAAATATCTGGGCCTATGTGGACTGTGCTCTACTATTTGAAAGATCACCAGGGTTCATGTCCAACAAAGTACCTACATCCAAAGAGAAGAAAAGATAATCAGGGGATTTCCTACGCAAGGCAAGCCAAACTAACCTTACCTGGCCACAATCTCTAAGACAGTGCCGTAATGTCTCAAGAGACGTATGGCATAAGGGACATTCTGCTGTAGAAGAAAGCCTCCAGTGGTGGCTTTTCGGATTGGTTAACAATTTCTCCTGACGGGACAACCAGAGTAAGGATTGAATTCTCTGGGAGCCGCACCATTTGCAAATGGCCTGCCAATGTGATTGGAGAGGTGAAACAGCTCCGCCAATCCAATTGTAAGCATTTCTGACCGAACAACCTTCTGGACCACCACTAATCCAAACTGCACATCGGGACCAGACGAATCTGTAGGGGACTTTGTTGGATACAACGTGTAGTTGGATACAACGATCGATGACTTTGTGTTTTGTCACGCCCCGCTTCCCAAGTATGGAAGGCGAGACGTGAAGAGGTCCGCTCAGACTTGGAGCTGTGAAGCTACAGTCTGATAAGCGTCTGGTAATCTAATCCATTATCAGGTTCTTTGCATTACGACGAAACAACAATAATAATAATGAGGGATAGACAAATAAATTATCCAACAATAAACATCCACATATTTTATTCCAAACATTACAGAGTTATAGGCATAAAAAGAGTACAGAGTCTGTAAGCAAAAAGGCCTAAGCATGGCCGACACTACAACAAGAAATGGTGCTACGCACCGAACAACCTAACAACAACTACTAAGAAAGTAAACGACAACTAAAAGAAAGTTACCAACTGAGACTAAGGGAAGGACCGGAATCCTCAAACTGGACGTCAGCAATCTGTCATCCTCAACAACCAAATCAGGCTCAAAACCTGACATGTGACACCCAAAGAGAAAAGGGCACATGTCAGCAAAAGTCTCCCAAGGGAAAATGGAGGACTTTTGTGCAAGGAAACATAAGAGCAAAAGTGTACAACTAACAGCTCTAAAATAATGGAGATGACATGACATGAATGCAGCAGTTTAAACATGAGCATGAATGTAGCAGTTTAAGGTGAACTTGAAAGGTAACATTTGCACGACACGTTGTAGCAAAAAGCTACAAAACAAGATATCACAATTTCACGATGAAAACATGCATTCACATTGTGCACATGGTTTACTCCTTACAACTGAAGTGGCTGTACATGCACACTTCTACACTGTGTGATAGCTTAACCCTACCCCAATCCCAGAGTTTACGCCTTACAGCTGAAGTGGCTTTACGGGCA
Organism: Scilla litardierei; assembly: GCA_030789695.1. NCBI lineage: Eukaryota > Viridiplantae > Streptophyta > Magnoliopsida > Asparagales > Asparagaceae > Scilla > Scilla litardierei. Next base: position 96,888,826 of record CM061135.1, on the reverse strand, counting down.
CACTTCTACGCTGTGTGATCGCATAACCATACCCCTCCACGTGCATCGAGCTTTGGTTTCCCAATAACATTGCGCTTGCTTCTGGATCACGAGCCAGGAAGTGTTTCAATATGGCATAGGGTTGTGCTCGTAAAGCAGGTGCCTAGCCTCAATAGTTACAATTATTGTAGCGTGTGCTACTCAATCACGATGAAACATTTCGATGCATGACATGACATAGCAATGAGCACTTAAAGTGCGTACCGTTCATTGAAATTAAACGTGACATGGCAGCATGAATGAAAGCATGGTAAAAGTGTCGGATCTAGCTTCGTTGTCAAGCTAGATCTAGTAAGTGCGTCTAGGCGACTATCATTTCATCGCCTAATCTCTTTTACATTACTACACAAATTGGCCTAAAACATGCCCTAAACAATTACTGGCAAGTATCACTTGCCTGAAAGAGACGTGCTGCAATCACAGATCAGAGTGGTCCAGAACTCCCTATGTGCTCAAACCATCGCCCAGCCTACAGTCCTATATTATTAATCTTCAATTAGTGAGTTACCAAAGCAATGAAACACAGTTTTTATCTTGTTAACATGCGGGTGTGGGTTCCTACGGTTCAGATATACCTTAACACGACGCGAGAGCTACACTGACGTCGGGTAGCGACGTCAGGGGTTGGACTCCGGTAGCGCGAACCGTACGGTGGATAGCGGCGACGAACGACGATCAAACGGGTGTAGGATCCCATCATGCGATGATAGAGGATCAAAAGAGAGGAGACTTACGTTAGCGTATGCTTCACTATAATCTCTGAACTTCGCCCTTGGATTCGCCACAATGGTCGGTACTTCGTCACAGAGGATCGAAGCAGTGTTTCACCGTCTAAATCTAACCTTGGATGAAGAACTTTAATGGAAGGGAGAAGAGGAAAGAAGGGTGCCTTATGCAAACTTATGGCATGAAGGATTAGCCTTAAATGCCTTACCCTTGGGTCCTATTTATAGGCTTTAGGGGTAGTTATTGTAGGAAATAACTACATATAAGCTTATTAGCTTATATTAACACCCTTGCTTATCCTCTTCTTCATTCACTTATCAAGTGTCTTTATGCACTTATAATGTGCCTTTTTCCACTTATCGAGTGGTCCTTTTCACACATGAAAAGGTTCCCTTCGCACATGCTTTCATGCACACGACATCTGAGGTCCATAGACCCTCATACATCCCCTCATGGGTGTATACATGTCGTCCATATCCAACATCTCCCACTCACACTTGAGGGGATTGTAAGGAAACATCTTTTCCTTTAGTTCTTCTATTTATCATACTAAGAAATAGACCGTGTGACCGTCATGCGTATAGAGTCCGCTGTTGTGCACTTGTTAGAGATACACAACACTCATTGGGGGTGCAAAGTTGAGTAGATCAACGCATGTTTTACCCTAGATTATTTCTTCACATTTCTTATACTTTATATTCAACAATTGAATCCCATCTGGATTACAATTGGCTGGCCAGCTTTGAATCTCTAAAGTTCAAATGTGAATATGAAATTAATCTTCCTCTTCTTGCGATCCTTTCGATCTTGACTTGATTCGCTTTTCTAACATGCCCCGCTGGACCGAATTTACCATAGTCCATAAGCAACATGCTAAGACAGCGATCACCCAGTCAAATCCAAAGGAACCAATTAGAGTCCATAAGGGTAAGAAGTTGAAGACCCATATGGTCTTTGGGTCTCACATAATAGTAAACACAATTACTATTCTAACCCAATGGTCAAATGCATACGTAGTATGAATACGTATTACAACATCACTCCTTTCCCAGGGAGCGTATGTCTTTAATGATGTTGTAAGGATGATGATCAGACACCACAATGTCTGACTTTGAGTCCCTTTTACTACTCAGTAATTTCCTAGACCCACATCCCGTATAAGACAGATAAGATTTAAAAAATCTTCTTAGATCTTTTGTAAGCATCCATATGATGCAGATTTTTCATACGACCATTTTGTTTAAGTCATGATTCTAAATCATCCGTCTGACGATTTTGACTTTAAACAGGTCTCATCTTTATCTTATCCGTCTGATAGAATAAAGGCGGTTGCTCATGTGAGAGAGCCAACCTCAATCTGTCCGACATACTAAAAAAATATATAGCTGAGATTAAAAGAAATGTACACAAACATTTTCAAGAAACTCATATGCAATGTTAAAAAGAACTTATTCTTTTATTAAATTTGATCTTTCATAGACATGGGAATACATTGATACAACTCAGCTCTTACGCAATCCTTGTGATGATAAGTGTTTGTAAAACACATCTCTGGGGATCGCCTTCGTAAGCGGATCCGCTATCATCTCATGCGTAGATATGTATCTAATGTCCACCTTCTTGTTCTTATCATAGTCTTTTGCAAATTTGTAGTGGATATCAATGTGTTTGGTCTTACAATGGAATTTTGGATCTTTGACATAGGCTATAAATGCTTGACTGTCACTGTATATTGGTACAACACCTGAGTCACTTGCATCAATTAGCTTGTCTAAGAATCTCCTAAGCCAAACAGCTTCTTGGACCGCCATGGTAAATGCTACAAATTCGGCTTCCATAGTTGAAAGTGCGATGCAGGATTGCTTTTTACTACTCCAGGATATTGCACCAGATCCGAGTAGAAAAACATGTCCTGAGGTCGATCGTCGTTCATCGAGATCACCCGCCGAATCAACATCAGTGTAGCCTTCGAGCCTCAAGGCATTTCCTTGATAGCATAAAGCATAGTCCGTAGTCCCTTTAAGATACCGCATTATCCTCTTAACCGCTTTCCAGTGTGTTTGCCCTGGATTGGATTGGTAACGACTTACCATTCCAACGGCAAAACAGATGTCCGGTCTTGTACACATCATAGCGTACATAAGACTACCAACTGCACTGGAATATGGAACTTTTTCCATAATATCCTTTTCCTTTTGGTTCTTTGGACACATTTTCAGACATAAATTATCGCATTTGCTTATAGGAGTATCAATGGACTTACAGTCCTGCATATTAAAACATTCTAGAACCTTCTTTATATAAGTCTCTTGTGAAAGAGAAAGAAGTTTCTTCGAACGATTTCTTGAAATCTTAACTCCAAGAATATATGCGGCTTCTCCCATGTCTTTCATCTCAAAAACTGATGAAAGCCAAGCCTTGATATCCATCACAAAGCCCTTGTCATTTCTGGCTATTAAAATGTCATCTACATATAGAGACATAATAACATACTTGCTTTTGATCCTCTTGATATATACACAGTTATCCTCATCAAGCATGGTAAAACCATTTGATAAGACAACTTCTTGAAATCGTATATAGCATTGCCTCGAGGATTGTTTAAGACCATATATAGACTTACGAAGCTTACAAACCTTATGTTCGTTTCCTTCTTTTACAAACCCTGTTGGTTGTTCCATATAGATCTCCTCGTCCAATTCTCCATTGAGAAAGGCAGTCTTTACATCCATTTGATGTAATTCGAGGTCTAAGCAAGCTACCAAAGCCAGAATCAAGCGAATCGAGGTAAAACGAACAACAGGTGAGAAGGTCTCTTCGTAGTTTATCCCTTCCTGTTGCGTAAAACCTTTCGCGACAAGGCGAGCTTTATATCTATCTATAGAGCCATCAGCCTTATGCTTGATCTTGAGAACCCATTTGTTCCCAATAGCTCTACGTCCTCTGGGTAAGTTAACCAAGTCCCAGACTCGGTTAATTTTCATGGATTCTAATTCCTCCTTCATCGCTTCCATCTATTTGTCTTTTGCAGGGCATGATACGGCCTGTTGGAAAGTAGCAGGCTCGTCATCTTCTTGTAGTAAAGTCATAAAGGTTTGTGGGAATTCATCCTCAAATCTTAGAGGAGTTAACCTTGTACGACTACTACGTCGTATTTGAGATTCGTCATGTCCTTGTTGACTTGAATTTGGATCAATTCTAATATCACTTCCACTTGGAATGTGGTTAGAATTGCTCCCACTTGGATCATTATTCCCATATGGAATAGGATTCGCATCATTCGTATCATCCATTGGTGAAGGTTGAAACGTATTTTCATCTTCACCAAGAATTCTCCCACTCGAATGAGGTAATCCTTCTTGATCAAAAATCTCAAATAGAGATAAGTCCTGACTTATCTCGCCCTGTCTTGGAAACTCGTTTTCCAAGAAAGTAACATCCCTCGATTCAAATTCAATAGTCCTCCATTGTCTTCCCAACCAATGAAAACATAACCTTTGGAGTTTTCTGCGTATCGTATAAAGATACATTTCCTCCCCTTTGGCCCAAGTTTGCCATACTTATGGGAGGAAATATGTGCGTAGGATGCACACCCCCAAGGTTTTAAAATGCTTAAGTCAGGAGACCTTTGGTTCCACAACTCATAAGGAGTGGAGCTAACTGATTTCGAGGGTACGCGGTTCAAGATGAAAGCAGCCGTCAATAATGCATCACCCCAAAAAGTGATTGGCAAGTTAGCTTGCGCCATCATTGAACGGACCATTTCCATTAAAGTCCTATTCCTCCTTTCAGCAACACCATTTTGTTGCGGAGTATAAGGCATAGTTATCTGATGAACTATGCCCTTTTCATCACAAAGTTCCTTAAAACTTGCTGATTGATATTCACCGCCTCTATCGGTTCGCAAGACCTTAATCGTGCGATCTAATTGATTTTCCACTAAACTCATATAGTTTTTAAAGCAGGTTAATGCTTCACTTTTGTGGGATATCAAATAGATATGTCCGAATCGGGTGAAGTCATCAATAAAAGTGATGAAGTAGGACTTCCCGCGTCTTGTCTTGACATTCATCGGACCACATATGTCCGAATGGATAAGCTGTAATGGAACTTCGGCTCTTGTGCCGGTTCCAAACGGCTTGCGACAAGATTTCCCTACAAGGCAATGTTCGTAAGTCGACATTTCGACCTTTGAAACATTGGATAGAAGGCCACCTTTGGCAAGTCTATCCATACGTGTTGGTCCAATGTGACCAAGCCTTGCGTGCCAACAAATTACATCAGATTCATAAACCGAGGAATTTGTAACAAGGAAATTTTCATTAAAATTAGAGGAATCGTACATAGTATTTAATACAATGAATCCCTTAAAAACATACCCAGAACCAATAAAAGAATTATTACAAGATAGGTCCACATTACAATTATGAAAGAACCAACTATAACCAAGACCCATTAATACAACCACATATATAATATTCCTTCGAATATCTGGAGCGAAGAGGACATCATGAAGTAAGATAGTGCGGTCGTTGTCCAAGACGAGCTTGCATGCCCCAACACCTTTCACTTCAACACGTGTGTTGTTTCCTACATATATCCACTTCGTTCCTTGGGGTAGCCGGTGATACTCTACGAAGGACCGTCTGTCCCTTGCTATGTGGTCGGTGGCACATGAATCAATTATCCAAAATGGATTAGATTCTACAAGAAATATTGAACTAGAAACACATATGTAACTAGTATTATTACAAGTTACCTTGTAACCTCCATCCGTACAAGAACGGGCAAAGTGACCTAACTTGTTGCACTTGAAGCACTTGATCTTCTTTAAGTCCTTCTTCTTGTGCCATTTCTTATTCCCACCCTTATGTTTGGGTTTCTTGGTAGACTCTGGTTGCCTTTTATGTTCATGATCATACTTCAAGCGATTTTTACGTTTCTTTCCCCCGTGCGAGGAACTAGTAACCATGTGCACTTCTGCACTATGCTTGGCGGCCGCAAGCCGCTCTTCCTCTAACTCGAGGTGCTTAGAAACATCATGGAAATTCTTGATGCTCTCATTATGAGTGAGATGCATCTTCATTTGTTCCCATTCGATTGGCAGGGAACGTATGACCACTTGGATTTGTTGCTCATCAGTGAGCACATGACCTACATCCTTTAACTCTGAAATAAGATTCACCATGTGTCGCAGATGCATTCCCATGGAATGATTTGGACGTTTTTTGTACGAATCGAATTTTATAGTTAAAGAGCAAAGTTTGGTCACCGAGGTGCCACCAAACTTCTCCTCCAGCTTGGACCATATGTCCATAGCTAGGTCATGTTCTCGGAAGATTCGCATTATGTCGTCGGCCATACTTGATAACAACGTAATGCGAGCAATTTTGTTCTTCCGAGACCAAGCATCAAAGGCTTCCTTGTCTCTTCTGTGTTGGGCCGTAGTGCCTAACTCAGGTTCAATCATTATGTTCTTCAGAGTTTCGAGCACGTCTTGCTCCTCTAGAACATATTGTATCTTCATGGACCATAGTTTGTAATTATCGCCGTTGAGTTTTTCACCTTTGTTCAACTCAGTGATGATGTTCTTAGTAGCGGAAGACATTTTAGTTTTAAAATGCTGCAAAAGACATAAAAACAAGTTCGATCAAAAACATTGCATAAAATTTCACATTTGATAAGTTACTTTCGAAAAATATTGAAGATGTTGCTCTAGAATCGGAAAGGTCATTTACAATTCCAATCACCATCTAGAACAACTTTCAATACTTCCCCATCACTTATCAAATAATAGTACTCTTATAGTGCTTACAGCGGAAAAACGTTTTTGAAAACGTATTGCAAACGTATTTTGCAGACGTATTTTGCAGCGAGAGGTAGTGGTCTTCCCCGGCCATTACCGGGGTCGAGCCGTGGCCGTGCCAAGGCCAGATTCTGCCAAGTAGGGGGTTTTGCCGTATGCAACTGCCGCCGGTCTCGTATGGGCCGGCCATGCAGACCCCCCATCCCTTTGGGGTTGTGGCCGAGGCCAGGGTGCCTCTGCCCTGGCCGGCCGGCCGGCCCTGGCCGATGCCAGGGCCGGCCTTGGCCCTGGCAGAGGCCAGGGCCGGCCTCTGCCCCCTGGCAGAGGCCCTGTCCAGCCAGGGCGCCTCTGCCCTAGTCGGCCGACCGGCCCTGGCAGAGGCCAGGGCCGGCCTCTGGCCTGGCCCTGGCCTCGACAAGGGCCGGCCTGGCCCTGGCCAGAGAGGCCAGGACCGGCCTCTGGCCTGGCCCTGGCAGAGGCCAGGGCTGGCCTCTGCCCCCTGGCAAAGGCCCTGGCCGGCCAGGGCGCGTCTGCCTTGGTCGGCCGGCCGGCCTTGGCCGATGCTAGGGCCGGCCGTGGCCTTGGCAGAGGCCAGGGCCGGCCTCTGGCCTGGCCCTGGCCGGCCAGGGTGCATCTGCCCTGGTCGGCCAGCCGGCCCTGGCCGATGCCAGGGCCGGCCGTGGCCCTGGCAGAGGCCAGGGCCAGCCTGGCCCTGGCCAGAGAGGCCAGGGCCGGCTTCTCACCCTGGACGAGGCCAGGGCGCCTCTGCCCTGGCCCGGCCAGGGCCGGCCGTGGCCCTGGCCGATGCCAGGGCCAGCCATGGCCCTGGCCGAGGCCAGGGTGGCCCTGGCCGGCTGCCCTAGCCGATGCCAGGGCCGGCCTTCCCTTCTTTGAGTCCACCCCCCTTTCGGGGTGTGTGTGTGTGCTTGGTTGTCATTGGCCAAAGCCAACCCCCTCCCAAATGTGGAGGGGGGGGGGTGCATTGCACCATGCCCTTCCATGGCAATCTTCTTCTCCGATGAGAAGTTTTTGGTAACCATCATCTTCTCCGATGAGACACCCGTTCATCGAGAAAGTGGTTATGCTTCAATGGCTGTGTGCCAAAAGAAAACAAAAAACACACTTTTAAGGCCGCAAACTTCACGCTCTACATGAAGAGAGTGCTCATTCCCTATTGAATGGAGACTCAGCATCCATGAGGAGTGCGAGTTTGACGAGATGAACGGTCAGTTCTTCCCGTCACAGAGAGTTCCTGCCATATCCGTAATGACAGAAGACCCTAACGTGAAAAGAACAACTGCTGCGTTCTCTCCGTCACGATGCGCTCCTACCATATCTATAATGGTAGGAAACTCATTCGTGAAAAAGACAGCGCCTCGTTCATCGGTGAGACCGGGGTGAACCCGTGTGGCTCTGATACCAATGTAGGATCCTATCATGCGATGATAGAGGATCGAAAGAGAGGAGACTTACGTTAGCGTATGCTTCGCTATAATCTCTGAACTTCGCCCTTGGATTCGCCACAACGGTCGGTACTTCGTCACAGAGGATCGAAGCAGCGTTTCACCGTCTAAATCTCTACTTGGATGAAGAACTTAAATGGAAGGGAGAAGAGGAAAGAAGGGTGCCTTATGCAAACTTATGGCATGAAGGATTAGCCTTAAATGCCTTACCCTTGGGTCCTATTTATAGGCTTTAGGGGTAGTTATTGTAGGAAATAACTACATATAAGCTTATTAGCTTATATTAACACCCTTGCTTATCCTCTTCTTCATGCACTTATCAAGTGCCTTTATGCACTTATAATGTGCCTTTTTCCACTTATCGAGTGTACCTTTTCACACATGAAAAGGTTTCCTTCGCACATGCTTTCATGCACGCGACATCTGAGGTCCATAGACCCTCATACATCCCCTCATGGGTGTATACATGTCGTCCATATCCAACAACGGGTAGCGATACGATCACCGATCAGCGACACGAATGGGATGGACAACGACACAGTGTCCTACGGTTTCGGGAGGGCACGGACAGCAGTACGAAACATGTACGAGACGGTGGACAGATCTATCCGCGGGTTCGGGTAGCGCAGATCTGAAGTTGCACGCAAATCTGAAGTTTGTACGCATGTGGAAGGAGCTCCAGGGGTTGTAGCGGCTAGGGAAGGACCTGAACGGATAGGGAGGAGGCCTGAGGGGCTGCCAGTGGTAGCAAGATGGCCGGCGGCGACAAGATAGCCCAGGCCGTGGGTTTTTGGTAGAGCAAATGGCAGTTTTTCATGCGTATCCGGGTGTTTGCGTGCTGTTTGCGGGAGGAGGAGGAAGATTTGTCGTGAGGGAAGCTAGGTGGTGATATGGGACGTCGATGGGAGTTCACCGGAGGAGGGGGACGACCGGAGGCAATAGGAATAGCCCAGGCCAAATTTTTGGAGGGGAGAGGCTGCGACAGTTTTTCTGGGGTATTTCGGTGTTTGTACGGAGTTTGCGGAAGGAGGAGGAGGAACTAATGCGAGGGGAGGTTACCGATGGATAGGGGACGTCGAGGGGAGTGATCGATAGCCAGTGGGGGTCACCGGCGGAGGCAGAGGCGGCTGGGCGCCGGGTTTGAAGAGGATGTAATGCCCTGCTAAGCTACTGCACAAGTACTAGAGGGGGGTGAATAGTACTTTAAAATAATTAAGAGGCTAATTTCTAATTACCGTGCAAACTCTACCAATTAATGCGGAAATGCGGAATAGTAAATAATCGACAATAAATAAACAATCACAAACAAACGATATTACTGGGTTCGGATCCACCCAAGTCTCCCCGACTTGTTCCCGGTGATCCTACGTCCCAAACACCCGGATCCCCTCCGGATACTTGAGTTAGAAACCCTAACTCAAGATTTCCACTATGAAATACTTGTGAAGAACCTTCACCAAGTCAAATCATACACAAAGTAATTTGTGACTCCCACAACCCGGGATCACAAACACAACTCTCACAACCGAGAGTTAAACACTTACAAAATGAAAGTAAATGAAATAGAATAGATTACCACAAAATACCTATGCCTTGAGTATACTTACGAATTAGGGCAAGGATGATTTTGAGGAAGAAGAAGGTACCAAACCCTAGCTCCAAGATGTAGATCTGCGATGGAGAGCTATGGGGTTGTTGGTGACCTAGGATCAAGCACTTGGCTTGGAAGGATCTCAATCAATGAATCTCTCTTTTGAAATGAATGAGGAAGAGATCATTGAGAGGGAAATGAATGAGCTTTAAATGAGATGATAACTTTCTCTTTGATCTCTAAACTTCTCCAATAATTAGCCTTGAGTGCAATGAATGCAGCTCAACAAGTATTTATAGGTTAGAGGAAAGAGAGAGAGAAAAACGTTTCAATTAAAGCTCCAACGGATCTATTTTGATCGCAACTAGTCGGTCAAAGAACAACCACCGACCGACTAGTTCATCAACTAGTCGGTCGGTCAATCAACGTAGACCGACTAAAGTGTGAACATGGAATAGGTCGAAGTTCAGACAAAAAGGAACTAGTCGGTCCAAGAAGAGTAGCTGACCGACTCATATCACAACTAGTCGGTCGGTTACTCAACTGAGACCGACTAAGAGATAAAACTGAAGTCTGAGCACAAATAGATTTAGTCGGTCCAAGAACAAATGTTGACCGACTAGTTCACCAACTAGTCGGTCTCCAAATGTGCATAGACCGACTAACAATAAACAATAAGTCAGGTGAAAATTTGCATGTACAGTGAAGCTAAACTAGTCGGACCAAGAAGGAAAGTTGACCGACTAGTTCATCAACTAGTCGGTCGATCAATGAACACAGACCGACTAATTATAAACAGTAGATCAGGCTCAAATTTGCATGTACAGGGAAGCTCAACTAGTCGGTCACAGAAGCATCACTGACCGACTAGTTCACAAACTAGTCGGTCGGTGAGTCAACTTAGACCGACTAACTGTAAACAGTAAGAGCTTGGAATTGACTGACTGAAACTAGTCGGTCCAAGAAGCTTTGCCGACTGACTAGATCACCATCTAGTCGGTCAGTTCTTCTTCTTGAACCAACTAACATGCACAAGAAGTCGCGAATCGAAGCGCGAAGCTTCGGGAAAGTTTGTATGGACTTCTACTAAGATCCTAGAGCTAAGATATGAGCGTCATGAAGATTTAAACCGTAAGACCTACTCAAGGCTTAACATTCTACGAAAGAAGCTTAAAGACAATAAATATAACTTGGCGATACCGTCTACAAAAGCTTCAATCGAATCTTCATGACTTCTAAAATGGTCCATAAGCTTCAACGAAGCTTTAGGCATACGATCACGTGCTTTGAGAAGTCTTGAGACGTCGCTTTGGATGTTCAAGTGAATTTGGCGACGATTTCCATAACTGCGCTCACAAATTGTTAGTTCACAATATATTTATGTTTGTTCATCATCCAAAACCAAATCCGGGGAGTCCAATATCCAACAGAGGAGGGCTGACGGCAGTTTTTGTAAAGAGTTGGGTGTTTGCACGGATTTTAAAGTAAGGAGGAGGGGGTGGTTGACAAGGGGAAGGTCGTCGGAAGTGGAGGAAGTCGTGGGGAGGCTATGCCGGAAGTTTGGTGGTCGCCGGAGGTGGGGAGATGGCTGGCCGAAATTTATTAGATGGGTTGCGCCGTCGTTTTTTCATGTCGAGCCTTGCTTGCGTTTTCATTATGAAGATGAAATTGGCTATATAGCTCTAGGGTTTGGGATTTTGTGTATTATAGGAGGAGAGAGGGTGAGATAGAGGGGATTTAGTTCAGTTAAAACATTGGGTTGAATAGCCCAAATAGGTGAGTATAAGAAACTAGTTTTGATAAAGTGTTTTGAAAAGGGGTATGTTTATGTGATTGGAGAGAGAAGATGTGAGAGGGTGAGGGTAGACTTAGGTTATTATGTAATGGAGAATATCTAGAGAAATGTTTTCATGAAACGTATTAGGCCTAGTTTAATTAGGTTAGTTAATGAATCAAGTTAATTAAGTTATGTGTATTAGAGGGGATTAGTGGAAAAAGTGGGTCAAACGGTGTCCGATAATTATAAGAAAAATATTAGGACGACTGTGTCGACGAGAGAATCGAGACTACGGAGATTGGTCATGGGCTAGGGCAATGGAGAGCGGAACTAAAAATAGAAAGGTCTAACGACGAAGGTGAAATCTACGACACCTCTTCAAACAAAGTTGTTTTGTGGGAGAACGACCCGTGAAATGACGTTCAAAAATAATTCCACAAATAAGTGCTCTCTCAGAGGGTCACAATGACATATCACATCATATGGTTCGGATACAAGAAGAGTTCAAAATAAATACGCGTACGAGCAAAAGTATGTGCACGAAAATCGTACGATCGAAAAGCGACCGTGACATCCTACCCACCTTAGAATAAAGTCCGTCCTCAGACTTTCTAATTATAAATATATCTAATCACTCTAGTAACTACCCAGTCATATCACATTATAATTCAATCAGGTATAGTCACTACAAGTGCTTTTATACGCACTAGTTAGTCAAACAGTAATACTACAAACATGTATACATATGCGCACTCTATACTTATACATATCATATACAGTCTAATTCATACACGTACTTCAATCATTCATATAGTCACGCACATCCCTTATATAACTATTACTCACTTATCACCTAACCATAATATAGATACATATATAAGAATATAGTTCACACTAGCAATTACAATCATAGGACTCACGTACATATAACTACCTATGAACAACAAACATGGATATACTACTCCCTATATCCCTTAGTATACATCCAACACCAAACATATCAACACATGTAATCACACCACACAATATTAAATCAGGTTTACTACATCTAATATACATTCAGCACTACTATAATTTCACAAATATATAGTTATTCAAATGCACACAAATATTTCACCATATATTCGCATCACATACAGTCCTATAACTATATTCAAGACACACCGCACATATTAAAGGTCTGTGATATCACATGAGATCTATGAAAAAGGAAGGAGCTCGTGGAGAAGAGCAAGGCGCTATGGGTTGTGAAGGTGATCAATGGGCTTTTGGATAGGCTAGGGTTTGTAATGGAGGTTGGTGGATGGGAGGTTGAAGGAGGCAGCGGTGGGGATAAAGGCGTAGAAGGAAAGGTTAGGATTTGGGGATAGAGGGAAGGATAATGAGGTGGAGGAGGAGCCGGTGGTGTTTTGGTTTTGAGGAAATAAGTCGATGGATTACCGTGATGAGGTAATTATTTTCTTTGAATTTCTACTTCAAAAATAATTATACTCATGCTAAATCATTCAACTTTATTTGGTTTGGGATCAATCCAAATGTCTGTTCCCTAAAACTCATATGTGCAAGTGGAGAGAATTAAGTTCTGAGTGATACATTCGGATTCTTAGCATCAACGGAGAGAATTAAGTTTCTAGCTAGTTATAGCTTAAGGAAAAGTATATCGATCGGTAGAGACTTTATCTTTGACAAAAGATCACATTTTTTATAGTGCTCAGTACATGAAGTGATTGTGCAACTTAAACTTCCAAACTTATTATGCACATATGTAGAATGTTAGTCCAATTTTTTTTTCCTTTCTTCATCATTACAAACTATATGGCAATCTACATTGTTTTGAAACTCTTTTTGGTGTTGAAATGGATAAGCTGTTTCGCTTACAGGTTCTTGTTGATTGCAGTGGAGATGGAGTGGAGAAGAATCCTGAAACATCTTTCCTCAACAAGAAATCTGCTCTGCTACAACTTGCAGAACAATTCCCAGTTACAAAAACCATCGTTTTTTTTGCAATAAAGTGTGTTCCATTGTCTCTTTATTTCAATGTTTCAGGGTTTGGTTCCTAATTCATTTCTTTTAGACACAGGTTAATTGGTATTGGTTGAGCTGTTATGTTTTTGTTGTAGCCAGACAAGAAATGGATATGCTATAGGTTGTAATCAATGCTAGTTAAAGTTGAATAAGCATTTCTAAAGACTTTTTTTCTCCTTACATGTGGTGATTATCGAGTTTGATCTCCTATATGTACATTGTTCCTCTGCTCAGAATATATATCATTCAACTTAAATGAAACCGTGATTTTCTTTATTCAATCCATAATAGAATAGCTGCAGTGGCTTCAGCAATTTTTTTATTTTTATTTTTATTTATTTCCTTTTGTGATGGATGCAGATTGAAACATGTAGAAAGGTCAAAAATGCATTGCGACGGTTCGACAGGAAGGAGAAACTACTTGATTATAACATGTTCTTTAAGTGTACTGGTTTGATGGTAAAGATGGATAATACATGTAGCATGGCAAACTTGGAGAAGGACAATTTATAGCTGTCAAGAGGCTATCCAAGAACTCATTGTAAGGGCTTGAAGAGTTCAAGTGTAACGGCCGCTTTTCGACCGTTCGTGTTTTCTGCGTGCACGTGCTTTATCGTGCACGTATTTCATTTGGTTATTTCTGAGCTATGGCATATGCGATAAGATGTGCCGTTGCGATCGTTTCGGGGTGTTGGACTTTATCGTAATTTTCGGGAACGTCGTTTCACGGCTCGTTTTCTCGCAAAACGACTTTGAACGATAGGGGCGTTTTAGTCATTTGACTCAAAACGCCGTTTCCAATTTTACGTAAATTTTTGGTAGGAGTTACGCACGATCGGGCTCCGTAGATCTGAGCGTCTCGTCTCCACGATCGTCCCGGTATTTTCGGATCATTTTTCCGACGCCCGGTTTGAGAGTTATCACCCGGATAAATCTGGACCGTTGATTTGCCCTGATCAATTTCGAAATTCAAATTGATTAGCCAAATCTGACTATATCCCAAATTATCTTCATAATATCTTTCCTAAACTGTCCTTCTATTTGTCCCCTAGACTTATCCCTAATCGTACACCCCTATCTCTCCCTATCCTTCACACTTAACCTATACCCTAATGTATATATCAAATCTATTATTATTTTTAAACTCTAAACCCTAACAAATTCCAATCACGTGAACAATCTCTAGGGCAAAGTATTTGTACAGCCGCCGCCCAAAATGAAAGGAGCCCGATCATCTTCCCTCCTGCACGTGACTCTTCCTCCCTCTCCTCACGTTTTCGACCCGAACGCCGGCGGCCACCCTGTCGAGACAACCCCGCCGACGGCACACTCATCCGCGACCGCCGGCACCAAACGACGCAGCCCGAAGCCCCCGCAACTCCGGCGACGGGCGACCACTGTAGCAACGACAGCAGCGGCAACCGCCGCTGCCGCTGCTGACCCCCGACCGCCGTCAGCGGTTTCCGACCGTCGCACACGCCACCTCCGACTGTCTGCGACACCCCCGCTCACTGTCTTTCCCCTCCGGTGCCGACTCACCCTATTTCCCGACCGCCGCTAGCCCCTTAGTCCGACGCCGGCTCCTCCCATCCACGGCCAAGCACCGCCCTCTCCGTCAGGAGCCCATGTTGGGCCGTTCTCCTCGCAGCAGCGGAGAAAACAGCAGCTCATGGCTGCTTCTGCTTTCTCCGGCCATCTCCCGGCCGCCCGACGCCCCCGTGACCGTCCTCCGTCGCTGCCCCTCGGAGTTTCACACCGCCAGCTCAAGTGCAAGCCTCCCTCTCCCTTCGACCTCGCCTGAACGCCAACACCCAACGCCGCACGTCGCCTTATCCTCCTCTCACAATCACCGTGCACCTAGGCGCCCTCGCCTCACTCCAAACCACCGATGCCCTCTCTCCGACCACGCTCCAGCCGTCGTCCCCAGCTCCCAAACTTCCCCATGTCATTGCAACACATGTAAGTGTTAGACCGTAATTATTTTATGTTAATGGATTTGTATATAAGGTAATGGATCATGCCAATACATTAATAGAGCTTTGGTCTTGGCATGTTAAAATATCAATATAGTTATAACTTTATGTATTTTACATAGTTCTCAGTATACTGCATGTGTCAACACAGAACAGTACCAGTTATAGCTTATTTAGTATAATAGTACAGTTGTGACATATAAGATGGTTTGTGATATAGGTTAGTTATAATTGTTGGTATACCTATATATATATATATACACATGTTAGATAGTAAACGATGTTAAGTAAAACTATTTATAACTATAGTAATATGAGAGGAACCTAAATAGTATTATAGTTGGTTAAGTTCCTTATGTTGACATCGTGAATCTAATGACGCAGATAGTGATGTACGCCCCATTGCTACCGTCTGGATCCCGGCGTTCTCTGGCATGTTGCCACTCGCCGACGTCCCCTAGCTCGTTGCCGTAACCGCTCGGACCCGACGTCAGATCTCGCTTGATCGTTATTCCAGGTTAGTCCCCTAACTCGTAGCGAAATCCACACCGTAGCAAACTGAACCCTAACTAAAATCGGACAACTGTAACTAAATTTACTTTTCCGCACCAGTAAAATGTTGCTCACCGTAGAAATCGATCATCGGACAAACTTTTCTGTGCATATAGGGTAGTGGTCGATCTAGGCTAATAAAACATCAAATTGCGACTTGACGATTAGGGTAGTCCCGACAACCTAGAAATGAACCTAAATAGGAGTTATTGAAAAACGCGACCTGACGCCGTCGCCGTGACTGTTTCAGACGGACTACCGCGGACGAGACGCCTGGACGAGACGCCCCGGACGGACGACACACTCGCCACCGCAGGCAAGTGTACCCACTTGCGTTTTTGACCGTGCTTTGGTCTCAAGTTGCTAGAACTATTAGACTGTGAATGTAAAGAACCAGACGTGAAATGATAGCGTTCGGGACGACTTCTGACGGCTCAGACTTGACGACGAAGTCTGAGCCTGACAACAACAAATTTTTGATGCTGTAGGGCTATCATGTGTGTGCGTGTGTGTGTGTGTGGACACCCTAGAATAACCCTTCCTGTCGTGTCACGTCACGTCCTGTCTTGCACAGCCCGCTGGGCAATAGGGCACTCGCCGAGTGATCCCTTGTACTGATTCACAGCCTGCGGGCAATAGGGCACTCTCCAAGTTGAGAGAGTGATCCCTTGTACTGATACACAGCCCGAGGGCAATAGGGCACTCTCCAAGCTAGAGAGAGTGATCCCTTGTACTGATTCTCAGCCTGCGGGCAATAGGGCACTCGCCAAGCTAGAGCGAGTGATCCCTTGTACTGGTGTCATGTCTTGTCTTGTCTTGGGGTTTGGGGTTGGGTTGAGCGTGCGCACGGCAAGAGGGTCTGATCCCCCTCGAACCGTAAGGCGTGAACCCTTTCCTGTCTCACTTGTCTTGTCCTGCCTTGTTTCCGTCACGTCACGTCTTGTCTTGTCACCTGTAGGTTAGTCCCGTAGTTGGTAGCACACGCTACGACTACTACTTGTCCCTTTTTACTTTCCTGCTGCGTTACTTCCTGTCGTGTTACTCTGTTATAACCACAGCATGCTAATCAACCAGTAAACTGTTGTGTAAAAGAACCTCATCATGCTAATCAACCAGTAAACCGTTGTTTAAAGTTCGGTGCACTTGCAGTAAAGTCTAACCCTTCTTGTAGACTTTACCTGACGTACAGTTCCTTTTTCTTGGGTGCTGTACGTCAGGTGTTCAGCCAGAGATCGTGGACGAAGCAGACTCGCTGGAGTACGTGGAGCCGAGGACGTCGTCATCAGAGTACGTACCTGACAAGGACCAGACCTTGAGGTCTTTTAGTCGCCACTTTCAGAGGTTACTACTTTCAGTTTTCCCCTAGATAGTTGTTGCCAACGCTTAGGCTTCTTTCAGACTTCGTACCAGTTGGATATTATATCTCTATTTAATGAATGCAATATCTTTTCCGTACTTTTGTTGTTCCTAAACTTTATAAATGCAAGAACCTGAAGTTTCATTTTAAAATGGTACCTCTACAGACGCTTATTGGGTCCGAGCTTCTCAGCTCTGGCCTAAGCGGGCCTCGTCACGTTTCGCTTCCGTCCATTTTGGGAAGCGGGGCGTGACATCAAGAATGAAGTTATGTTGATCATCAAACTACAGCACATAAATCTTGTTCGTCATTTAAATTATTCGTCAAAAATGCATTGCGACGTTCTTTAATGTGACAATCTCGCCTATTTGATAAGGTTTACTTACTTAGAATTTATGGCATGATCATTTTGGGAATCCTAAATTGACTGAATGGTATTCTTTTTTTTGCAGCACATCAAGCTCGCTGTGCATATGTTGGGTGCACATTCCTTTGTATTCTTCTCTCTGTGCATATGTTGGGCGGAAAGATCGCTGGCTAGAATCATGTTCAGTGTTCTGTAGGGTGGGAAGCTCCCTTCATGGTTCTTATTTTCTTGTAATCATGTGATAACACATCAAGAAAAATATAATAGGACGTTAAATTGCATTAAAGTGATGGAATTTGCAGTGGAATGTCTTTATGTTTTTAGAAATTAACAAACAAATTTTCGATATATGACTTATGGTGCCCATTGTTCTCTTTTTCTTGCATGCTTAATGTCTCTCAACTTCTGAGTCTTTTTCTCTACATTGCAAGTCTCCAGTCATCTTCATACATTTAATTGAGAATTCAATAGAAATGTCACGCCCCGCTTCCCAAAACAACGGAGGCGAAGCGTGACTAAGGCCTGCTTAGGCCGGAGCTGTAAAGCCCGGACCCAATAAGCGTCTGTGTGGTACTCTAAGACGAAGGAACATGTCCCTGCATGTTAGTACAGAACAATAAAAGTACTGAAAAAGAAAACATTCATTTTATTCCAAATTCATCAATCCAGAGTACTGAGAGTCTAACAAAGCCTGACTCGGCCACAACAACAGAAAAGTAAACTACTGGTGCAAGCACCCAACCTAGACAGAAAATAAACGGTGCTACGCACCCAACTAAACTGCAGAGAGGCACCTGGATCAACAACGCGAAGGCCCCTAGCTCTGGTCCTCCTCGGGCACGTACTCTGGATCGACGTCATCCGACTCTACGTACTCTGGCAGGTCCGCCTCGTCAACGTACTCCGGCTCGGTACCTGACGTACATCACCCAAGAGAAAAGGAACTGTACGTCAGGTAAAGTCTACACAGAAAATGTCAGACTCTACTGCAAGTGTATTTTAATTTAAGACAACGTTTTACTGGTTGACTAGCATGCTGGGGTTATAGCAGAGTAACAAAAGTAACGTAGTAAGAAAGGTAAAACGCGACAAGCGGTAGCCGTAGCGTGTGCTACCGACTACGGGACTAACCTAAGAGGGACGGGACAAGACGGGACAATTCAAGACGGGACAAAACAGGACGGGACAAGACACGTGTGACACGAAGGGTTCACGTCTTACGGTTCGAGGGGGATCAGACCCTCTCCCCGTGCGCACGCTCAACCCTACCCCAACCCAGGAACTCAGGACAAGAAGGTACATGGATCACTTCCGCTAGGGAAGCATCCGAAACGCCCGTACGCTTTTTGTATAACAGGGATCACTCTCGTGTGGAGAGCATCCGAAATGCCCGGAGGATTTTTGTGTAACAGGGATCACTCTCGTGTGGAGAGGATCCGAAACGCCCGGAGGCTTTTTGTGTAACAGGGATCACTCTTGCGTGGAGAGCATCCGAAACGCCCGGAGGCTTTTGTGTAACAGGACACGACACACAAGGAATTGTTATTCTAGGGGGTCCATGCGCATGCACACACATGAAAAACCCTAAGGTGTCAAATGATGTTGTTGTTGCGGTTAGACTTCGTCGTCAAGTCTAAGCCGTCAGGGGCGTCCCGGACGCTATCATTTCACGTCCGGTTATCTTTGTTCACAGTTTAATAGTTCTAACAGTCTGAGGCCTAGGCATGGCCAAAAATACAAGTGAATACACTTGCCTGCGGTGGCGAGCGTGTCGTCCGTCCGGAGCATCTCGTCCAGGCGTCGCGTCCGCGGTAGTCCGTCTGAAATAGGGTCTCGGCGACGGTGTCAGGTCGCGTCTTTCAATAAGTCCTATATAGGGTTTGTTTCTAGATTGGCGGGACTAACCTATTCGTCAAAAGTCACATTTTGGTGTTTCGTTCAACCTAGATCGACTTCTACCCTATGTGCACAGCAAAGTTGTCCGATTATCGATCTTTCTACGATGAGCAGCATTTTACAGATACTAAAAGTAAATTTAGTTATAGTTGTCAAATTTTAGTTTAGGATTTGATTTTGCTACGGTGTGTGTTTTCTACGAGTTCGGGGGACCATCCTCTCTGGTGTTTGACGCAGATTGGACGTAGAGTCTGAACGGTGGGATCTCCTCGTCGTCTACGGCGTCTCGGCTATGGGTAGCGTAGCCAGACACGTTCCGACAGCGAACTGAAAGTGCGGGCAGTGTGCGGGGATAGCAAACAGTGAAGGCGAGCCCGGTAGCGATCCCTAGAAGGTTAGCGGCGTCGAGAGGCCGCCAAAACAGCGAGCAACGGCGTCAAACGTCGTCTCAACGTCGCTGGAGGCTGATGAAAAGTCCTCCGACGATCTCAGGTGGCAGATGGGTCTCGCAGGCAATCGGGGAGGCCGCGGGGTGGCTCTTGGCCGTCCGGCGGCGGTGGAAAAATCCATAGTAGCAGTTGGCAGCTGCTACTGCAGCTTCTCAGCGTGAAACGACCGGCGGCGGGGACCGTTGAGGTGGCTGAGGGTGATGACAGGGCATCGGGGTGGTCGGGACGGCTCTGCGGCGATCGGAAAAATGTCAGCAGCGGCCGTTGCCGCTGCTGTCGCTGCTGTTGCACAGAAGACAGCCCGCACGGCTGTTCAGTCACCTCCCTACAGTGGTCGTGGTGATGGTTGGCCGGAGCAACGCCGCGCGGCGGTCGGGAGGTGTGGGGGTGAGGTGCGAGGAAGAGGGAGACGCGAGGGAGAGAGAAAGAGAACGAGGGGGGGGGGGGGGGGGGGGGGGCTTTGAGTTTTTTTTGTGGCGGCTGCGAATATCACAGCCCTAGGTTTTGGGTTCTCACGTGAATAGGTTTCTAGGGTTAAGGTTTTAAAAAGATTTGTTTGCTAAAGTGTTATAAGATATATGTTAAATGGGTAAATGGGGTAGAGCTAAGGGTAGTGGAAATAAAAGAAAAGGAGAATACAAATAGAAGATGAAATATTAACCCATTGATACGTATGAGGATACCTAGGGATATTATTAAATCTGATTACAGTTTGAATTTTGAATTTGATTAGGGCAAATCAACGGTCGAGATTTAACCGGAAGATATCTCTCGCTACGGGCGTCGAAAAATTAATCTGAAAATACCGGGACGATCGTGGAGACGAGATGCACGGGGCTACGGAGTCTGATCGTGCGTAACGCCTACCAAGAATTTACGTAAAATCGGAAACTGCGTTTTGAGATAAAAGACTAAAACGCCCTTACCATTCCAAGTCGTTTTACGAGAAAACGAGCCGTGAAATGACGTTCCCAAAAATTACAATAAAATTTTACACTCTCATACGATCACAACGGCATATCACATCGCATATATCGGAGTCCAGAAAGCGCCAAATAAAATATGTGCATGATAAAGCACGTGCACACAGAAAATCCATAAGGTCGGAAAGCGACCGTTACAAGAAAGGCGTCTTTCTGGTTGGTTGATAGAACTGTAGTCTTGTTTTCTGAGTTCTCTTATTCATTTGCCTCTCGTGTGGTTGAATTATTGGGTATTATTAAGGTTCTAGTAGTTTAATTTTTCATCATAAAAATTGTTCCAAATTGGAACAACATTTTATTTCGTCTATTAATATTGACGTTGATGTATGGTATTACTCAATATTATGCATGACCAGAGAACTTGCGACTTTTGTCGATGGGACTATCCTTGTTCATTTCAACCTTAATTCTTGACTACCAAACATTTATAATGAAAACAGACGTATAATCATATGCCACTGCCAATGTTTGGACCAGAAAAATAACCATGGTTCTGGTCAAGGTCATGCAGAGATGTTTTAATTAAAATAAAATTTGTTACCATTGATTTATTGTTGCTAAGAAATTCACTGTAATTGATGGTAAACGAATTTGTGATTTGTTTGGGCAACTTGGCAATATACATTTTTGGTTTGGGCATCCGCAGCTAGTATTGTCTCTCATCCATTTCACAATATTTCAGGTTTGACAGCAAATAACCATTTGAGGTCTTTTCATATCTTTTTATTAGTAGCAAAAATTCACCAGCATGCCAATGACTTTGTCGTCTTAAGTCTAATGTGTGTTCGTTTGTTATTATATGCAGAATGCAGTTCAAATAACATATTTCTTTTAGATATGGGTAAGCTCTATTTTTCATTGACATATCAAGGGAGTGTTCACTTAAGGCTAATTTTCAAAATTTTCCTTGCTCTTACAGTCTGACTTTGGACTAAGAGCTTGCTTCCATGAAACTAACATGGCTTCCTAATGGAATTTCACAGTTTCTGCAGTACACATCTTAAGTTAATTTTATCCTGTAACCACACAAGCCTCATCATGAAGTTCCCAAAGTAAGAGAAATCCTTGACATCTTCCATTTTTGTAGCAAGTTCATGCGTAATATGGCATTGGTAGTTGACTTGGATGCAGTTAAGCTCATGTGATTGCCTATGATTGAACTTGCAGCAATTTATTTTAAAGTTTGATTCTTTAAATGCAACTTGGGACATGGCCAAAGGTCAGAGGGAGCCTCATAATGCATAGATAGAACATGGAGAAGATTGGAAGATTCTATTGACAGGCTTTGTTGTAATGATCCCAAACACAAATTGAATGGAATATTTGCCTGTATGATATTGGCACTATCCAAGTATAATTTAATGCTAGGATGCTTCACATGAACTTCGACTCAGGCAAGGCAACCCATTATGGTTGTGTCTTTTCAAATCGAATAAACAATGGGTGTCAAATATCATCAAAAGCTTTAGAAGGTTCATTCCCCCAAAGTCACCTCTGAAGTGATTATTTTAAAAATTGAAAGTATAAATCAGAATGCACAAAGTCATATGGGTCCAGTGCATCTGATCATCTAGCATAATCTCTATTGTCGGCTAACTATTGTTTAAGGAATTCTCCAGTTTTATATTCTTTTTAATCGAGCAGCATCATATGTAGGATTTGATTTGTAGTGAGGGTTTATTTATTTATGCCGGTTCTTGAACATCCATAAGTAGCCATGTTGACAGATCTTATGCATCCATATTGTTTGTATGTGGCATCGTTTTATAGTTAAATGTGCTAGTTTGATCGATTTTCTTTTATAAACCGTTCATGTTCATTGTTTATTGTATTAATTTGGGAGTTTTTAATACTGTTTCAGTTCTGTTATACTACGGCAACCGAAGTTGCTTCCTTGTACTCATGTGGTTTGCAGGTATGATGTGTGAACTGTGTGTATTATGTGTTACTTGAAAAATTACTTACAACTACAAAAAGCTATGCATGATCTCTTGAACATATGCATCCAGTGCATTGTGGATAAGTGCATTGTGGCTGAGAATGTTGATGAACTAGTCATGAACCGTGCCCGCGGGCACGGTTCATTTAAGATTTTCCCCCGCGAAATCTTTGTTCCCCCAAAAATTATTTCCACAGCCAAAATTTAAAAGAACAACAAAATAGCGTAAAAATATTTAGCGACACGGGTGCCTTCGACTCGGAACAACCAAAACGGCATGGGCGCCTGTAGTGCGGAACAACAAATTTGGCGTGGGCGCTTTCGACAAATTCGACGTAGAACAACAAATTCGGTGGTGGCGCCTTCGGCAAATTCGGCATAAAACAACAAAGTCGGTGCGGGCACCATCTGTGCAGAACAACAAATTCTGCGTAGAACAACAAATTCGGCACGGGTGCCTTCGGCATGAAATAACAAATTATCATAAAAAACATGCACAGGCGCCTTCAGCGCGGAACAACAAATTCGTCGTAAAAAAATTTAGCGGGCACATTCGGCACTGGTGGCACGGAACGTAAAAAAATTCAGCGGACGCCTTCGGCGGACGCGGAACAACAAACCTATGGGTATTTAATTTTTTTACAGACTTCTGCTTTAATATTTAAACAAACAAATTATTTCAATTTAATGGATCATGATTCTCCACAATCTTTCCCAAGACATTTTTAATTTCAAAGTTTTGTTTCCCAATACACTTTTCCCTACAAAAGTTAAGCTTTCTCCCTAAAATTTTCACAAATTCTAATCTTGGGCTGATGTTGATGATGATGGGCTGATGTTGATAATCTTGTGTTTGGTAGATGAACTGATTACTGTTATTTCAGGATTGAATTTTTCATTATTTTTCTTCCGACCAATAGGTTTTGTTATCGTGTGCTCTATCAAAACTTGAAATGCTTGGTGTATGGTCTTCTGAATATTGTGTCTTTCTACAGTGAATCCATAAAAGCATTTTGCTTCACAGCTAAACACAAAATTATGTATGATTTGAAGGCCAGCTTTTGGGTCTTCTTATTACATGTCATCGGTTATAGGTGTATACCGGTGTGCTCTTCAACTCATAATTTGCATTGACCACTTGTCTATATTTTGCAAATGCTAAAGATACTACAGGCATTCATTCAGACATGGTGTGCTTGATCTGTTGTATGGGGCTGTGCCTGCTACCATGCTTCCACATATGTTTTCCTTCTTTTGTATTTTTCCAGTCGTGAGACTCGATATTACTGAATGCAAGGATAGAGTGTCAATTCTGATTCCAGATAATCATGAGCAAATGCTCGCAGCAGTGGATGGAATAAGTTGTCAGCTTTCACTGCTTTGGTTCTTTTTGGTTTTTTCAAAAAACTATGAAAAATGTCGATTGCAAATTCATCCATGGGATCCTGGAAGTGTGCTACTTCGGTGGTTGGTCTTCAGTTTGTATTCAGGACTTTCCTTTCCCATTTAACCCAGAAACTGCATCATCAAGCATCATCTGACTTCTTCGGCAAGTTGAGGATGCAGACAAACATACGATGATGCTTTTAGTTTTTCAAACACAACTTGAGGATGAGACAAACATATGATTCATACACCCACCCAGCATCGATGAAATATCCAGATGCAACATTGGAATTAATTTAAGCACAAAATAGTGCCCAGAGGCAATGTTGGATGATTCAGGCGGTTTGCAATTGTACTAAAAGGAGTATAGAAATAGACAGTCCAATCCAACATGTGTTGAGTAAAGAAATCATGCTCAAGTTTACATACTGTATAAAAGGCCTCCTATATGAAAAATGAGGAAATAGCACTACAGAACACGAAAATATAGAAGACACTAAAATAAATCGGAAGAGGGACGCTCAGTATCATAGTTACAAAAAGAAATCTCCCAACAGTATCATATTTATCTCTGAATAATATCAGCAAAGGGACGCTCAACCACTGAAGGAGACTATATCACCCAAGATATCATAGAAATGATTTATGTCTATCTTTTCTTTTCCATAGTATATACCTTCGCATCTTCCACCTTTTGTTCCCTGGGCAGCCATCTCCACGAGCATATACATTTTCTTCAATGACATCTGAGACATCATCCAACTGCATAAAAACTAATTCAATATGACCAGTTACATTCTCACAATTCAATATGAACAACCAATGCAAGCATGCCAAATTGCAGGAAATGCAAGAATAAATCAAATACATGACAAACTTACATTATGCACTGCCTCCGCGGCTGAATCACTATCTTCTTCTGAAAATATATTGAGAGATTTCAGCACCTGTAGAAACCAAATTTGAAGACTTTGAGTGTCAGATCATGCCTGGAAAAAGCATATAACTAAATGCATCCTTATCCATGGCAAAAATATTTTTCTCACCAATAGGAACAAAGAATCACCGTATCTGTTTTGATAAAATGGTGGTAATAATTCCCTTTTCATCTACAAAACTAAGCATCAAAGAATTTCTCAGCCAGCATAAATTATCAAAACCTGAGATTGGAAAAAAGCATGAACACAATGGCGGTATATAATGTTTGCAAGATTAAAATCTGACCAAATGATGTTTGAAAGGTGTAATAAAACATGAACATCTTGCAGACAAATGACACAACACATTTATAACAAAACCAACACCAAAATACCATGCACACAAATGACATACATGAACAACCTGGCAAAATCCTACATAACCAAAATTTTAGTCATTGAAATTTCTGAAATATTTGACTTGCTCTTGATTCATTCTTACATGATATTACATGATCATCTATCATTCTTGATACAAATTGCTTTTGTAAGGCCATATAAAGTTGCAAATTATAGTGGCACCAGAACAAAACATACCCATGCAAAAAAATTTGTAGCAGAATTATTGTAGCAGAATTATTAGCTGATCCACACAACTTTACACACATTCATACATACCGGCCAAGATGTAAGAAGCTTGCTCAGCAATTGCAAAGAGTTGCCAAGATTGCGAGTTGCCAAGATTGCGACCTTTTTCTCTTAAATTGAGAGGTGATCTTTAACTTAAGTTGTGTTCTATACCAGTAGATGACTGTTAATTTACTGGCCTGACATGTAAAAGGTTGCAAGGGAGTCAACCAGGTTGGAAGTTGCAGGCCAATTGTGGATAAACCTTTGTGAGACCAGCACGATTGTATTACATACCAAGCATACTGACTGACTTTAATATTTTGGCTTTCTTTTTTTCAGAAATAGTTTATAAGTCTGTACTCGTAGTGGGTGACTTGAACATCCCATAGCTAAGCAGAGCCGCATCAGGACAATACTTTAAGATAATCAAATAGGAGCACTTAGATTTGCTGGAAGGCATGATCCTTATACCACGGACTCCTAAAAACATGCAACACAGTTCCCTAGTAATTGCGGGCACAAGTAACGTGTTTAAAATTAGAGTTTTTAGAATTAAAGGATCGAATTTAGCGCTGCATTACTCCAACATATATCATGCACAGTGATATATTGAACTATTATCGTTCATAAACATGTCTTAGAAGTCTACTGTATGGACTCATTTTCTAGTTTCTAAATTAGATGTTGTAAATATGACAAATACCTAAAAACAAAGATGTGAAAACCGGGTATTTTGATTTAGCACATCAGTAGATGATATTTTTATCATTACTAATGTGTAAACCATAAATCATAATCTACAGTTGGAAACAATGTGTAGCCCACTATTAATTTCTAGCCTGCCATTCACCAAATGAATATATCATTCTTTACTTTGATTAAAATCACCATTAACAATTACTTGAGGAAATACATCAAAGTTTCATCATATAGGATATACTTCTATTTGCGTTATGATAACTTCAACTAAGATTTTGGCACAACTATACCTCTTTCTCGTTGCCATATGCTTAAGCATAATCAACGTGTCTATAGCCAGTATGGAAGAACACCAAATAATCAGGTATTGCTCATAAATGATCATCCAAGATCAATTGATGGATAGTTTTCAAAAATTAAAAACACACACTTCAGCCTAAATTACTTGTATAAGCATCTTAAACCGATGATGGATATATAGAACTGAGACATATAAAATGTAAATAAAGTATAAGATGAACTGAAAGCTCAGGATTGGGCTCAATTTTTTAAGACTTTAACGGCGACGATTACAGTCTCCCAGACTACCTGGGATCAGCCTGCCACATGCCTAGCCACACCGTGGGTATCTCTACACCACATGCCCAGCCCCATTCCCGTCCTACCTCACCAGTCATAGGAATTTTCACAAACAGTTTCAGGCCGCCCATCAAATCCTTCGCCATCTCCATCATATTGTTTCCTTGATTCTAGACAAATTCATGGGAAATACATACAAAAGGTTCACACTAATTGCGACTTGTAATGAAAACAAAACAATATATGTATTACCTGAATCATCTTCGTTGCCATTTTGTATTGTGAAGAATGGAGCGAGATAATTTCTATTTAATGCAGTGAATGACGCATCACTGCAAAACAACTCAAAAGAACATGTTAGCATGCGAATCAAGTCATCCAATTTCCAATCAAATCAGAAAAAAATACATTTCATGGAACTCATTGAGTATCAGTTTTATCCTGCTTCCAGATGTACTTCCTTCATCATCAGATGATAGAATATACCATACCTGAATAAGATTTGTGATCAGCCTTGAGAAAAGAAACAGTCTTCTCAGTCTGCCAAAAAAAGAAATAGCCCTGAGATTTAACATCATGTCATATCATATTCATATGTGCTTGGAGCTGAGATCAAATTAGTTGCGTTCTAGAAATAAAATACATAGAATCAGGATTGAATTCTGGAAAGTATTTAATTAGTTGCATTCTGGAAATAAAATACCCAGAATCATGATTGCATTTTGGTTTATTTTTAGTCTAGTTAACATGCCTATAACTTAACATGCCTATAACCCAATGAAAAAATTACTTAACATGCTTATAACCCAACTGAAAATTTTTGTTATGCTATCCCAACATTTTAATGTCTAGTTAGCATGCCTATAACTTAACATGCATATAACCCAAATGAAAATTGTTGTGTTGGTTCATTGGTCTTTCATTGATTCTTCACCAAAATAACTTAACATGCCTATAGCATTCCAAATGCCAACTCACAACATTCCAAAACAGTTTCAGTTTGTGGGTTTGCCAAAAATGTGCAGTTATAGTTTCAGTTTGTGAGTTTGCCAAAAATACAAATAGTTATAATTTCAGTTTAGTTCAACATTCCAAAATGTGCAGGATAATAACAAACAACAATTTTGGTCTATTTTTGGTCTAGTTAACTTGCCTATAACTTAACATGCCTATAACCCAACGAAAAAATTATTTAATATGCTTATAACCCAACTGAAATTTTGGTTATACTATCCCAACAATTTAACTTGTTTAGTTAACATGAAATTTTGAGAAAGACCTGATCCAGAAACACTGTGGGAATCCAAATTCATATATGACAGAGTTGTGGTTATAAGATGAAACCCATCAATGATTCAATACACTAATATTATTTACTTCTCATTCAATCATGCAAGCCTTTTAAAATATGGAACTACTAAAATACCCATTTTTCCTTGGTTCTCTCTTCAGTGCATCTTCAATCAAAACTTCTCATTTCATTGCAGTCTCCAATAGATAAATTTTTGAATAAAAATTTCTCAAAAAATGATAAGCTACGAAATTCAGAAACAACAGAACATTCTATCTATTTCACCAAAAACACACAATTTTTCCTCAAAGATAACATTTTGCAGTGCAAACAACAATACAAATTAAAATTTTAAAATATTACCAATTAGATGAGGATGGCCCACACAAGAGAGTGACTATGGTTCAACCCAAACCCAAAACCAAACTGGACTCCATATCTCAAATCCCTATACCAAAACAAAAGAATCTATATTTGAAATCATAAAGGGTGACTATGGTTCAATGTAATATTTTTTGTTTGACATGTATGGATAAAAAACTGGTTAGTGTGGAGGGAAATCATACGGCTGGGGCTCCAAAAATGGTCCCTAACCACAGCAGGACGCCTGAATCAAGGGCTGCCAATGGAAATGGTCTCGTTCTTATCGGATGGCTCTGTTTCAGCCTCCTCCTGCTTGCAAGCCACTCAAATTCTGATCCCCCACATTTCGGCCCTTTGAACTCAAGAGATGCTGGTGTCTCTCCCCTCCATTTCAGATCTTCAGTTGAAAGTGAAAGCAAAAAACTACTTCTTGAGCCTCTCCGTCCCTGCAAAATTGATGACACAAATCCATGAGTGCGTCTAGCTATCACCTTTGCTTCTTCGTGAAACTGCCACATCCAAAGAAAGACGAATATAATCAAAAGGACTAACAAAACAACAATGATTATTTACATCTCCAAGTGGGTCGAATTTATTAAGGGCGTACAATGTCTTTAGTGTAAGATCTCTGCAACATGTTCAAGGACAAAGGAAGATTGTGAGATGCCTTAACATGAGGCCAGCATCAGTGTATTACCCTCTTCCTCCTTGTAGTTTCCTGCAAACTGCAGAATTTTTGTTGGCAACCCAGCTGTCCTTGAAATTTCAGCATACCAGTTCAATTAACTTATATATGGGTTAATTACATATGGGTTGGGGATGCATTAGATAATATTATACCTCTTTTCTTGTTTATGGTTACATATAAGAATGCAGATATTCCCAGAATATTGAACTCAATATCTATATCTGATGAAAACAGATATTGATAAACTATGAACCATCGGTGATGTTGATTATGTCATGTGGTCCTGTTATTTATTCTTAGAATTGCTTGCTGTATCATTTGATGTATCAATGCAGAAAACAAAAGGTAACATGTAACACATCAATAATGCAACTAATTAGTTGCTTCCAGCTAGCTAATACATATTATTGTGGCTTAAACTAATGCCTTGTCTATTTTTCAAGATCGATGCAGGTAACTTAATCGCTTAAAACTCTGTCTAATTCTCCAAATGTGAGATAAAATTGATACATGCAGCTATATGACTACATCATCATCTTTTTTTGTCTTTTAGAAGAGCAAATGACATTTTTCAAATAACAATTCGTTGTGTTACCTGAGGAGTGACAATTTTCAAATGACATCATCATCTTTTTCTCCAAATTCTTCGGAATACTTCCGCCGATATTATTATTGCCCAGATCTCTGCAATATATAAACCAGGGGAGATATTACGGGAAGATTCCATATAGCATGTTCACACTCAATGAGTAAAGAATTAAAGTTCAGTGAAAGAAGCAGTGAAACTATATAGTCAAAAATTTCTAGTGCGTCATATCCACAGCACACGATGTCTTTTTTGAGCTAATATAGAATGTCAATAATAACATGATTGAAATATGTAAAGTTCATAATACTGCCACTTACATTGTAGTTCCCTAATCCATCACCAAGAGTAGCAAGTCTCTCGTCTTGTTCTTTGGTCAGTCCATATGAAAATGGTGTGGTGAACATCACCAGAAAACCAAAAGCGACAATTAGAAGAATCTCAATTTCATGTTACTCAGAAGTAAATCAAACATCCAAGTAGAAATTGTTGTTTTGTAAGTATGAAAATGAATGTTGTTCACATATTTTCTATGGACAAAATATGACAGATTTTCTAATGCATAAGGACAAAAAATGATATGCATAGTGATTTGGTCAAAAAACTTGCGAGGATTACCTGCGAGATTGATATGATATGCATAGTGATTTGTCGCAGGTAATCAGTTAGTAATTTGGTCAAAAAAATGATATGCATATTGATTTGTTCACATATTTTCTATGGACAAAAAATTCCAGTGTGATCTACTCTTGCAAATAGCACTCTTGCACACACCAAAAATTCTGGAAACAAACACACATTTATAGTAAGCTACTGAAGAAAACAATTACTTGCATAATATCAACATTGAAGTATCCAAGCTTAATGGAGTAAAAAAATTAAGTACTGAAGATATGAAGATAAATTGAAGGTACATACCATTCCATCACTCATCAACACTGAACCCTTCCACAAGTGAACATGATAAACTATGCAATGGCTATGCAATTGCAAATTAACATCAAAATTGACAACAGGTTTAAACCCAGTTTGAAACCCAACTTTTAATTGTTCACATGAATGCAAACGGAACCGAGGTGTCTAATGTCAGCCCCATTTTAATTGTTAATTTGTGCATAAACCCAACCTGACTTTTCTAAAAATTAACAAATTTCAGGTTGCCATCCAAACTGGTTCCAGGTTGAAGAATAATTAACATCAGAATTGATTTTTGCCTTCTATTGTTTAGGTTGAAGAACAAAAAATTACAAAAGTTCAGGTTGAAGAACAAAAAATTGCTAGGTGCGCAAAATAACAAAAATTGCACCTGGGTATAACAAATTTGAAATTACCAATAATAACCTATGTATAATAACAATAATAACCTGTGCAGAATAACAAAAATTTCAAAATTTTCACATTGTTATTATACACATGATATTATTGTGTATAACAAATTTGAAATCGAAACAAAAAATAACAATTAACAAATTTTTCTCACCCGTGTATAATAACAACAATTGCAAAAGTTCAGGTTGAAGAACAAAAAATCATCAGAATTGACAACTTTTCTAAAATTAGTTTCTATAACCTAAACTGAAATGTGTTAAACAATTAACAGATTTCAGGTTGAAGAACAATTAACAATAATAACACATTAACACATTTCAC
Organism: Scilla litardierei; assembly: GCA_030789695.1. Classification (NCBI taxonomy): domain Eukaryota; kingdom Viridiplantae; phylum Streptophyta; class Magnoliopsida; order Asparagales; family Asparagaceae; genus Scilla; species Scilla litardierei. The sequence goes on along the minus strand of CM061135.1, from coordinate 96,857,094 downwards.
CTGCGTATAATAACATGTGAACAACTAACACTTTAACAATTTAATAGATGAAGGTTATATCAAACCTTTGAATGTTGTTTGTATGGAGGTACATAAAAATTGAGGGGTCAGAAATTGAGCGAGAGTTTGGTTTCACCCCAACTGTTTTAAAGTGTGTTTTTTGTTTTTTCACCAAAATTTGGTTCCCCCCAATGTTTCAAATTTTGGTTTTAAATTCAAAATTTGGCGTTCACACAATTTAAAAGTCTTCCCACCAAAAGTTTGTCCAAGTCAAAACCTTCATTTTCCAAATAGTATAAACAATGATAGGAAGAGAAAACCTTCATTTTCCATGTACCAACATCAAGTGAGCACTAACACCTAACAAATCAATTGAATAATGGTGTATTTGCAAGGGGAGACAAATGAATTCAAAATGAAACAGTAAATCAAATTGAATCCATGTATTTTTAATTGAACTGTAAATCCTTTGATTATACTGTCCTAAGACACCTATGCATTTGTAACGAATTAAAAGAATTGTAAATTCCTCTCTGACTCCACGAATTACGAATTCAAAATCTCTGCAGTATTTGATTTACACAACAGTATAATCAAAATCCATGACTCAAGATTTGTCATAAGACACCTGCAGAGTAAATTAAGTACTAATTTTGAATTCAAAATCCAAAATTCTTTGACTATACTGGTGTATTTGTAACGAATTCAGAATCTCTGCAGTGGCATCGGCCCCGACATCGCTCCCTTCGAGCTCAATAACACCATGTTACATGTTATCCACCTCCACCGCTCCCCCTCAACTCTGAGATCTCACTAACATCATTGTTTGGACATGTCGATTTTCACAGAAACATTGTTTTCTGGTTTTTCTTCATAGTCAGATTCATGTTCTTCCAAATGAAAAAATATTCGGTTAAAAATAGGATAACAATTAACATGTCCAAACTATCAAATACATTTGCATTCATATAATTGACCTGCCAGTTTAATGATCTTGCTGCTAATGTGTTCGTCATCACACTTGGGTATTGGCCTGCCATTTTAATGGAACCTCCCATAAAAGCTGCTGAATATCATATTTTTCATGTCAAACAAACAATTTGGCACACATTGGGTTTTAATATTTTTATCTGCTTTCAAATAATTTCATATTTTTCCAAAAAACCTAACATTTTAATGATTGACCTGCCATTTTGATTGACCTGCCTCTGAGATCACACACACGTACACCTGCTGAAACTTAGGCAACCTGTCAAACATGTTTCACTGTCAAACAACTAATTAGCTATGCATCTACATAAATAATAAAGGTTAGTAAAAAGACCATTATATAGGCGAGTGAAGATACCATGGTCTTTCAATTTATGATGGTTTAAATAAGGTCGAAATTGGACATTGCATTATAATTGCAAATTAAAAGATCTAAAGCTACAATTGCAAGTATATCTTATTCCAAACAATTAAAATGAAGAACCCCCATCAAAATATGATCAAAAGACTCAGTCCCCCTAGCCCGTATGGTGGGATCAACAATCATCCGAAAATTATCCCCAAGTTCATGAGCGCACACTGTCATGTCTCATAAAACACTGTTATCATTCCCACCGGCAGTCCACACATACAAACTAACCAAAACCAACTAAAAAAATCTTACATATGAACCAAAATCAATAAAATATCACATATTAGGATCTTCGATGGTATCCAATGTGTCCTGACTTTGAGGTAAGCAACATTTTCCTTACTTTGAGGTATTCAAATCTAGGATGTTTTAGATCTCGCATGTACGATGCCTCAATCACCCCCAATATCATCTTAGTTTTAACTAAAAATAAAAAAAGTTAGCAAATTTAGATTTAAAAATCAACAGTACGGTAAAAAGATCAAAGCTTTGGCACAAAGATTTGAATACCTCAAAGTAAGGAAAATGTTGCTTGCTTATTTAACAGATTTTTGGCCAGCAAGGTATCTTTCTCTCCATTGACGTCGCCATTCTAGCCAAACCTAGGCAGGCTGTTGAATTTCAATTACATGTTCTCTCCAAAATCAGGGTGTATAGACTGGAATTTTCCAGGAAATGTCAGCCCTTCCCATATGCACAAACACACACATTAAATCTCCCAAAAATTATAAATTTTGATTGTAATAATGCAACTTGCCTGCCTAATGCACAAACACTCTATTCGAAGCGATCTTAATACCACCCATATGCACAAACACTCTAATGCAACTTGCAAATAATAAATCTCCCAAAAATAGCATAAAACCCCAAAAATTAAATCAGATCAAAATCAATGTAACGAACAGAGAAATTTCTGATTTTAGATTAGACAAAATCACTGTAAAAAGGGAAAAGGATTGATTATTACAGGAATTTTACACTTGGAGATGAATCGATCGATGTAGGTGACAGCATAAGAACAGATCGAAATTTCAAGTGAACTGAACCGTAAAAATGGGCTAAAATAAATAAAAATCGATTTTTGCATATCCTGTCAATTTTTGAATGAGAGTTCAAAATACCCTGTCAATTTTAGCATATCCTGTTCAAAATATTCCTGAACTCTCATTCAAAAATTCAAATCACAAAACTGAAATATTTTGAAAGGATTTTTTGAGAAAAAAATTCATAACAACATACCAAAACTGAAATAACTCCCATTCTCAACTCCCATTCTCAAATGCCATAACAAAAAAATTCAAATCACAACATATTTCTAAATATCCTGGATATGAAATGAGAGTTCAGGTTTTTTACGTGCATGGCAATTTTGAATAGGAGAGTTACTGGAACGTTATAATTAATAACAAAATAAGCACTCACAGCTCGACTACCTACCTTAACTGTCCAAATGAAGAAACCCAAGGGCTCGGGGGACCTCGCATGTGAAAACCCAACAACTGAAATAAAATTCACAAAGTCTCCTTGTGAACATGCAAATGAAGCAACAAAACCAACAAAAAATATGGATACTAAAATCCACAAAAATTAGATCGGCATAATTTCCCAAATGACACAAAGAAGGAAATAAAAATCCAAAAGACCGCACAAACTTTTTGCATGGATATTAATAAAAGTTTCCTTCTTCTACGATGGATATAGTCGTACTCAGTGATTTTTTGAAGGGAGTTTTGCCCAAATCATATTTTCAACCAAAATAGTACTTAAGACAACATTTTTTACATCGACTTATAATATCACACAACCTAAACTATATGCTAAAAGAAAAAAGCCTTAACTATGAACAAACATACACAAAAATACATTTTTGATTGAACCATGCAGTCCAACTTCAAAAACACTATCTCTCACACATGCATTTAAAACCAACAAAATTTACATATGAAGCTAGTGCCGTGTGTCCTGAAAATAAAAAATAAAATCATAGATTAGAATAGAAAAATTAGAAACGAAGATATATCTAATTACTTTGTAAAACTCACTTTTATTACCTTCATCATGTTTAAGCAGAAAACCTTTTCATCATAACATTATAAAAAGATGACGTGTCAAGCTCAATCCAAAGTGGAGAGTTAATAGGATGAGCAATAACCTAGATAAATTAAGAACATAAATTTCTAAGAAAAATGAATATATATTTGATAATATGGAAAATTTTAAATTTATACATTTATTTACCTTTTTTCGTTGGAGTGGTGGATGGCGTGCTTTCTGGAACCAAGCAAGCTCGGTAAGAACCATCTTCCACTTCTATAACAAAAAAGGTATTTGGATGGTCAATGAACAGGATATTTTGAAAAACAAAATCTAAGATTTTTATATTACCTCGGAAAAGGAGATTGCTTTGTCTTCAATGTGACTCGTCGCCGTTGCTTGTAAAGTTCTTTTAGCAATTTGCTGAAAATAATAATAATAATAATAAGTAACTAATTTTTAATGGCAAAATGGGAATGTTTATAACTGTATGCATACCTTATCAAACCAAAATCCAATATAACCCCGTAGCCTGACATTTATGTGATTGTTTTGAAGTAACAGAACCTAAGAGAACAAAAATGTTAATGCAAACATAGTAGATAAAATATATATGTAAAATTATGATAAGAAACTTACAGTTTTTGCCAAATCTGCATCATCATCTATCTATATAAAAATACAAACCAATATATTTTATGAAACAATGCATACCGAAAACTATTAAGTCATGCAATGAAATGTAGTGAAGGAAAAAATTTCTTACCCTGCCATATATGGTAATGTGTGTCCACATTTTAAAGCTTGGTAATGTATGATAATGATATAATATACCTGCATATTAGACACCAATCGATAAATAAATTTTCAAAAAGATCATTTAAACAAATAATATAAATAAAACAATGTAAAGAAAGAAAGTTAAAATACTTACATAAAATTTTTAGCATACATTGGAAATCATAGTAGAACTTCTGGGTAAACGATGTTTACTGTGTTATTTATGTTGGGCTGAAGAAGGACACATACACGATCAAAAGATGTACACCTTGAAAGTGCCACATAAAGATGTCCATGACTGAAAACTGGGGTCCGCAAATCAACTCCAACGAACTTAACAGATTGTCCTTGGGCTTTATTAATCGTCATAGCATATGTCACACGGACATGAAACTGCCTTCTTGTCATATGAAAAGGTAATTCTGTAGCCGATGGTGACAAAGATATTCGTGGAATAAACACAAAACAACCGGCTTTATCCCCATTTAAAATTTAGCTTCAATGACACGTGATGCACATCTGACAACCATCAATCGAGTGCCATTGCAGAGCCCGTCTTTAGGTGTAATATTTTGTAATAAAATAATAGGACAACCAACCTTAAGCTCAAGTGTAAACTGTGGCAACCCAGGAGGATCCAAAGAGTTTATGTACTCAGTTGGATATCTATTTATAATGGTTGGATCGGTTTCTTCATTTTCAGACAAACTGTCTGCAGCTTGATACGTAATCTTCTGTCCCGGAAAAATATTTAATGCAGCAGCATTTATAAAAGTAACATCATCATTCCGTGCAGAAAGAATTATTCGTTCAGTAAGGTATGCCGGAGTCACAGCACCCTCAATATCAAGCTGAGGATAAATTCGAAGTATTAACTCGTTTAAATCCTTGCACCTGAATATGTTAGCAGGAAGTTCTACAACTTCTGTAGGATTTGTCCCAACCTAATACATATAGATATAATTTAAGTTTAAGGAATGTTTAAGATAAAAATAGTTCGAAAAATTGAATTAGGCTTGAAATAAAATACCTCCAAAATAATTTTTGCAAAATTTGTATTCTCAGTAGATGAGTTATTTAACCGCATATTCTGATCCAATATCAAAACTTGTACAGAGCACCATAATACAGATCGTCTCAATGAGGCACCAACAATTTCTTCTCGAACCCCCTTTGGTACGACGGGCAAGATTTGTCGGAAGTCACCACCAAGAACAACAGTAATACCACCAAACGCTCTGTTGTTATCACAGATATCTTTTAACGATCGATCCACTGCCTCAACACAGTGCCGATGTTGCATAGGTACCTCATCCCATATTATAAGTTTCGCTTTTCTGAATAATTGTGCTTGCATGGATTGCTTGCTAAAATTACAAATTGAATTATCGTGCACATCTAACGGGATACGAAATGTGGAATGTGCAGTCCGGCCTCCGCTAAGTAGCAATGATGCAATACCGGAAGACGTGACGGTGATAACTATATTTCCAAGACTACGCAACATTGTTGCTATTGCATTGTACAAAAAAGTCTTTCCAGTTCCAGCACCGCCGCTCAAGAAGAATGTAGTACCTTTATTTTCAAATACGGATGAAGTAATTGCTGAATAAGCATTGCGTTGTGCATCATTGAGGCAATCAATGTCTTTTTGTGCATCCATTTGTTTCGCTTTATTTATAAGTTCCTGATTTTCATTCAACAATCTATTGCCAACAATTGCATTCCAATCTCCAGCAGGAAGTGGCATTGGTGGAAAGTCGTATAGACACTTACCGTACTCCTCAAGCAATTCATTGATAAGGAATAATCCATAATCTTGAAGTTGGCCTTGAGTTGGGGTAGAAAGTGCAAATAAAGTGTGTAGTTTATGTGGAAGATCATCGCAAATGTGCATTGAAAATTCATTCCATAATGCAAGGGGGTCGATCGGCGAACATTCGATAAGAATAATACAAAACAGTCTTCGTAATTGATATCCTGTTTTCATAATGGAAGCCTCGGAAAGACATTGTCTCCACTCGGAATCATCTTCAAGAAGACCTCTTGCAATACATGTTGCTTTAAATGTAGGGTACTCGATAGTATTATATGTGCGTAAATTTTCCCACGATGTTGGCCCTTTAACAACTGTTAGTAGCAACCGTAGTAAAATCGCTCACCAGAATTAGGGGATGCAAAATACAGTCTACCTATTGCATATCCAGATTGTCTTGGAGTCCAGACTTTTGTTGACGAATGCCACACAAACTTTTGAGGAAATTCTTGATATGTGAGATCATGTACAGATTCATGCAAAGCGCAACATGTAAAAAATTCAGTCAAAGTTGTCTTCTCGTTTTCAGCCCTTGACCTTATTGCATTTACATCTTCATCTGGGTCAAAAATAACACGGTGTTGACCTGGTAAATGAAGTATCAATCTTTGAACAGACGGAATCTCCTGATGTAAGGGATGATCAAATATTCGCCAAGCTGCCTCAGGTGGTCCAATATATCTTGCATCAAGGTATTGTTGGATCTCATCTACTGCGCCCAACACCATTGTGGTCCGATCATGGCCTTTATAAATATACTTATGAATGTACTTCACACATCTTACCCCAGCACAAACTTCTACATTAATATGGCAGTTAAATCGTCTTGAGAGATACATGTTGTACGGAACAACATCGCGGTTATCAACTTGATGCCCCCTTACAGTATATCGATGTTCATTATTACGACGACGATAAATAGGATATCCATCACGATCCATGGTTGTTGCATCTGCATAATTTCGAGGGTATTTCTTACTACATTTACCATTTTTCATACATGAAGCATTTGGATTTCGAACACCACATGGTCCATGTACCATACATTTTGACACAGTATCGAATAATGCAGGATCTTGAGCAGGATCAGGAAATTCAGCACAAACAATTCTATCCACTTGATCACATGTACGAATCTTATCTGGACCACGAAGAAAGAAAAGAGCATGCATATGTGGAAGACCCCGTTTCTGAAATTCAATTGTAAATACATGCGCTACTTTCTTTCCAAATACATTATTAACATCAATCTCCTTCATCAAAGCCTTTCTTTTTAACTCAAATACACGTGCAACTAAATCTGCCCGGTCGGTAGCCTTTTGATTGGGTAGTAGAGCCGAAGTAATTTCCGGCCACTTTGGATTTGCAGTCATGGTAAGAAAAATATCCGGGTGCTGGTTATAACGTGTGATAGCCATTGAGTCTTGAAAGATTTCAAACATGTGACGGGCACTGCCAGTGAAAGATGAGGGAAGTATCATTCGCTGTCCAATTTGGTCACATTTGACATAGGCATCAATATCTGCAAGACCCTGATATAGCTCTGAGCGGAGTTTTCTTTGATTAAGTTTGATGAATGTCAAACGATGTTGCTCAGTTGCTGCCCAAGCATCAACTATGAACTCTTGGAATAATTTTCCATCTCTCAAAATTGCAGAATACTCATTATGTCTTTCAAATAGACGGTAGCTATAAAACTCACACATGGTAAGTCGTCTATTTGAGGATTTGTTTTGAACTAGATCCCACTGCTTCAACTCAGGTTCCCATCCAAGCTGACCATCAGGAAATAATAAGACATAGTGTAATGGTAAGTATGCAGGATGAGCCTCATTAATTTGCATTAATTGATTATTTCCTCGTAGATGTAAAATAATATCTCGCATCCCGGAAGGTCGATAGCCATCTCCAGGTAAAATAACAGCAATTTCATCTACGGTTGGGAGGTTATAACGGCGACGATCCTTGTTTGAATTGTAATGGAGATATACAGGAAGATCATGACCACATAAATCTGCTTGAGATAAAACAGAATAAGCCTGACAATATAGTTGGATGAATGGGTTTATGTCCGATAGACAATTTTGAATAATTTGTAAGACATCCCTTCTCAAATGTGGATTTCTATTACTTCGTAACTGTATAGCAGAATCCGGATCATATATATAAAGTTGACAATAACTTGCTGTTTGATCCAGTTGTGGCAGAAGTGATCCTGTTCGATGGCGTAATTCTCCATGAATAGTAAATATGTTCGGGCCTCTGCCAACAATCAATCTTTGATCCATTGTCGCACCAAGGCTGGTAAATGCATTAGCTGCATTATACTCCCGAGTATACTTTCGAAATGATTTGGATTGCTCACTGTCCCCATCATATAAGTCACGAAGTGCTGGAGGGGGTTCATTAAGTTTCTCCAATTTTACTTTTCCTTGCAAACAACATGTTCCAAAGTAATGTGTTGTCAAAGTTGACCTCGACAACTGTTCATCCAACTAATGTAAGGCCAAACAATGAGGGCATGGAATGTTCATTAAACAAAGATAATGTCGACCATAAGCATCCTGTGTTGACGGACCACCTCTATGATGAGTTGACCTACATACTAACATCGAAGCTGAGCGATCTTCTTCTTCAGCATGAGAAGTTGCGAATGGAGGTGTTATTTGAGGTATACTGATAGGAGTCATATATCGCGATATGTTTTGTAGTTCTTGTTCTCGTTCTCTCCTTTGACGTTAAGCTAAATACCTATCCAAAATAGCACCAACATTAAATAAAATCACATTACATTAAAGTAGATTAGATTGTATAGATAATAACCTGGTAGATGGCTCAGCATCTTGGGCAAATATCGTAGCGTTTTGCGAGACTGGGACCTCATCTTCATGTTCAACAGGAGAAGTTGGTAATGCATGAGTGCTTTGAGGTATATCAAGTATACTGTTAGGAGTCATATATTGAGTTATGTTTCCTTGTTTTTGTTCTCGATCTCGCCTTCTGCGTTGAGCTAAAGACCTATCCAAATTACACCCAAACTAATTACACTTAAAATACATGATGGTAGTATAGATTTTATGGTTAGTCGGGTGGATAATAACCTGACAGATGGTCCAGATACTTGTCTAGAAGTCATAACGTTACGCGAGGCTGAGACATCATCTTCTTGTTCAACCGGGGAAGTTGTAATTTCTGGTGTTATATGAGGCATATCAAGGACACTGTCAGAAGTCAGAGCGTGAGATATGTTTCGTTGTTCCTGTTCACGCTCTCGATCTCGCCTTCTGCATTGAGCTAAAGACCTATCCAAATTACACCCAAAAATAAATACAATTAAAATACATGATAGTAGAATAAATATTATGGTTAGTCGGGTGGATAACAACCTGACAGATGGTCCAGGTACTTGTCCAGAAGTCATAGCGTTACGCGAGGCTAAGACATCATCTTCTTGTTCAACCGGGGAAGTTGTCATTGCTGGTGTTATATAAGGCATATCAAGGACACTGTCAGAAGTCAGAGCGTGAGATATGTTTCGTTGTTCTTGTTCACGCTCCCGATCTCGCCTCCTCCGTTGAGCTAAAGACCTATCCAAATTACACCCAAACTAATTACACTTAAAATACATGATAGTAGTATAGATTTTATGGTTAGTCGGGTGGATAATAACCTGACAGATGGTCCAGGTACTTGTCCAGAAGTCATAGTGTTACGCGAGGCTGAGACAACATCTTCTTGTTCAATCGGGGAAGTTGTCATTGCTGGTGTTATATGAGGCATATCAAAGACACTGTCAGAAGTCAGAGCGTGAGATATGTTTCGTTGTTCTTGTTCACGCTCTCGATCTCGCCTTTTGCGTTGAGCTAAAGACCTATCCAAATTACACCCAAACTAATTACACTTAAAATACATGATAGTAGTATAGATTTTATGGTTAGTCGGGTGGATAATAACCTGACAGATGGTCCAGGTATTTGTCCAGAAGTCATAGCGTTACGCGAGGCTGAGACAGCATCTTCTTGTTCAACCAAGGAAATTGTCATTGCTGGTGTTATATGAGTCATATCAGGGACACTGTCAGAAGTCAGAGCGTGAAATATGTTTCGGTGTTCCTGTTCACGCTCTCGATCTCGCCTTCTGCGTTGAGCTAAAGACCTATCCAAATTACACCTAAAAATAAATACAATTAAAATACATAATAGTAGAATAGATTTTATGTTTAGTCGGGTGGATAATAACCTGACAGATGGTCCAGGTACTTGGCCAGAAATCATAGCGTTACGCGAGGCTGAGACAGCATCTTCTTGTTCAACCGGGGAAGTTGTCATTGCTGGTATTATATGAGGCATATCAATGCCACAGTTAGAAGTCAGAGCGTGAGATATGTTTCGGTGTTCTTGTTCACGCTCCCGATCTCGCCATCTGCGTTGAGCTAAAGACCTATCCAAATTACACCCAAACTAATTACACTTATTAGTGTAATGGCCAAATAAGCTGCATCACTACATCATTACTTGGGTTATGTTGGGTTATGTTATTGGGTTAACAGTTGATTCTCTACATCAGAAATGTTATCTGGAATATGAGTTAAATTTGAGTGTAGTAGTTTTAACCCAATTACATTATCTCTACCCCTATAGGGTTGGGTTATTGGGTTATGTATAAATTTGCTATTGGGTTATGTTGTATGAATGTTATTCCAAGTAATGGCCAAGTTATTTACTGTTAACCCAATTAAACCCAATAACTGTTGACCCGAAGATCATGCAAAAGAGCAATGTCAAGCAAATGTTTAATGTAGGTAAAGCAAAAAAATTCATGTTCCAAATATGAATTTGACAAAATGTGCTCTGGGCATCAGGAACCTAATCCAATAGCAAATATGCATATGACAGGATGTGCTCTGGGCATCAGGACCCTAATCCAAATAGCAAAATATGCATATGACAGGAGGTGTTGATACAATTAGCATATTCATATTTTGATACAATTTCTAACTAAGCAAATAGCATATTCCAGTTCCAAATAGTAGTAGGAAAAAATCGACGCATATTTGGAATTTCATCATGTCAAAAATTTATCTCAAATTTGGAAGTTCATCCAGTTCCAAATTGAACGCAAAATTGACTCAAATTTGGAAGTTCATCCAGTTGCAAAGAGCATAAGTATCAGGATTTCTAAGGTCTAACGTGCAGTTCCAAATAGCATCAGGATTTCTAATTTCAGTAGGATTTAGAAATTGAGTCTATTTAAAATTAAAGTGGTGAAAAATTTGACCTGTTTCATTAGGATCAAGTTTCAACTTCATACCTCAAGTTTGACATGTGTGTATATTGGGTCATGATAAACCAATGCATATGAAGTTCAAAGCATTCTGAAGTTTCAAAAATACCCCAAAGTTTGAAATTTGAGTTGATTAAATCCAAAATACATTTGAGTTGATTAAATCCAAAAATACCTCATGATAAACCAACCTGAAGTTTCAAAAATAAAAACAGAGGAGCACAGGAGCACAATTTTAAAGCAGAACATGGAGCATAATTTTAATGGAGCACATGGATTAGTGTCCTGCTGTCATAGGCATATTTTGCTAATGGAGCACATGTAACTTCATATTTGCTAATTATACTCCAGTAGCAAAATATGCATATGGAGCAATATGCATATATGCAAATGGAATTAGGGTCCTGCTGTCATATGCATATTTTGCTAATATTTTGCTAATGGAGCAATATGCTTCATGTTCCAAATATGAATATGAATATGAACACAATTTTAAAAATTATACTGGAGCACATGTAAAATTAAACGCCATGTAAAATTATGCTCCATGTAAAATTTTGAATTCTAATTAAATAGCTTGATTGTTCATATCCTCATTTCCCAATTGCAACTTGTAAGTGGCATATATTCACCCAAAACTTTCGCAAATATGGTTTTAAACTCTTATACATCTGTTCAAGAGTTGGGTACATATGTTTGATCCTGCTTCTCTTTATGAACTCAGGAGGACCTCTAAAAAAGCCAGTGAAATACATCAAGATAAACTTGCAATTTATGTATACATAAAGATGAACCACAGTTTGTATAATCGAGATAAACCAACATGTTATGTAAGTTAACTTGCAATTTTGAAACTTCAATTTTGAAAACCATTTGTGCTAACTTTATACGACTTTGGTTTATCTTGATGTATACAAAATTACCACTGTTTTGAAATTTCAATTTTGCAAGTTAAACCAACTTGTTATGTTTACATCAAAATTGCAAGTTAAACCAACCTGAAGTTAAACCAACCTGTTGAATCAAGTGTGCAAGTTAAACCAATCAAAATCGCAAGTTAAATCCAAACAAATACATCAAGGTAAACCAACCTAAAGTTTCAGAAATCAAAAAGAGGAGCTCACTATCTATTCTCAGCTCACTATGTTTAAATACATTATCTATTCTGAAACCAACCTAAACCAACCCAAATATCATATCACAATGTTTAAATACATTATCATTTATCCATCTTCTCAGCTCACTATCTTTTCTGAGTTTACATCATACTGAGCGCGACCTGAAATTGTAGCTCCTGGTTGAAGTACATGACTTAGCCCAACCAAAGTAAAAAGAACTCATACAAAACTTTAGTTCAAGACACCATAAGCCAACAAAATGAACAATCAAGCGAGTTAATTAGAATTCAAAAATCAGTTGCAATTTAGATCCTAGATCAATACAGCCAATTAAAGAATTCACTTGTAATCCAAATTCATTCAAGAACTAAAGAAATAAACACGAAGCCTCAAACCCGTTTCTTACAGGTAAAATTATATCAAACTTCAGAATGCAATCAAAACAATCCCAAAATAACTGTAATAAAATCAAAACAACTTGCAATACACCGTAAAAAAGCTTTAGGAACATTGATATAATCATCTGAAAAACCCCAAAATTTTAATGTTTCAACTGTTGCTAAAAGCCGAAAAATCCCAAAAGAACTCACCTGCTGCCGTGCGTGGAGGAGGGCTATGAGGTTGCAGATGAGGCTTTGCGTGGAGCAATACACTGCAAAAGATCAAAATTTTACCATTTTTATTGTTTCTAATGTTTCAAAAATGTAAAAATCTGTGAATGGATGAATGATAAGATTCTGATATCAAATGTATTCACAGGATATCAAGATATACAACTTTGATTTGAAAATTTGATATATCAAATGTATTCATATGATTTTATCAAGATATCCATTCACAGATTTGATATACAACTTTGATTTTATATCCATTCAATGGATGAATGATAAGATTCTGATATCAAAAGTATTCACAGGATATCAAGATATACAACTTTGATATGAAAATTTGATATATCAAATGTATTCACAGGATTTTATCAAGATATCCATTCACAGATTTGATATACAACTTTGATTTGATATCCATTCAAGATATACAACATATCAAGATTCTCAAACTGATTTTCAAAAATTCACAGGATATCAAGATATTTGAAGTATATTCACAAAATTCTGATATACAACTCAAACTAATAAAATCAAAATTTTCATATACAACTTAAGCTGTGAATGAAATTCTGATATACAACTCAATCTGTGAAGTACTTCAATCAATTTACCCTACTTCAAGTTATGTTTGAAACATATTGATTGAAAATCCCGTTAATGAAATCAAAAATCAAACATATTTACTGAAAATTTACTGAAAATCAAACATTTCAAATCCTGTTAATGAGATCCTGATAAAATCCTGAAAATCCTGTGAATGAAGTGAATGAAGTATTTTAGTGAATGAAGTATTTTAGTGTCCTGATAAATTCCTGAAAATCAACTAAAATTATCATTCATCCTATGAATTATCAACTAAAATTTGATATAACTCAAATTTGAAAATTCTGAAATTCCTGATAAGATTCTGAATTTTCAAATGAAGTGAATGGACCTGATGTTGAAATCAACTTCATTCCCTAAAATCCTAAACACTGATATAACTTCATTCACTAAAATCAGGTCCATATCAAATCACTCCATTCACTTCAAATACTGATATAACATCAGGTCCATTCCATATTGAGTGAATGGAGTGATTTAATATAACTTCATTCACTAAAATCAGGTCCATTCACTTCATGAGTGAAGTGAATTTTGTGAATTTTGTGAATGAAGTTGATTTTAGTGAATTTTTTGAATGAATGGATGAATGAAGTGAATGAACTAAAATTTGATATAACTAAGATTCTGATAAGATTCTGAAAATTTTAGTGAATGAAGTGAATGAAGTATTTAGGATTTTAGTGAATGAATTCACAGGATTTTATCAAGATATCCATTCACAGATTTGATATACAACTTTGATTTGATATCCATTCAAGATATACAACATATCAAGATTCTCAAACTGATTTTCAAAAATTAGTGAAGTGAATTTTGTGAATTTTGTGAATGAAGTTGATTTTAGTGAATTTTTTGAATGAATGGATGAATGAAGTGAATGAACTAAAATTTGATATAACTAAGATTCTGATAAGATTCTGAAAATTTTAGTGAATGAAGTGAATGAAGTATTTAGGATTTTAGTGAATGTATTCACAGGATTTTATCAAGATATCCATTCACAGATTTGATATACAACTTTGATTTGATATCCATTCAAGATATACAACAAATCAAGATTCTTAAACTGATTTTCAAAAATTCACAGGATATCAAGATATTTGAAGTATATTCACAAAATTCTGATATACAACTCAAACTGATAAAATCAAAATTTTCATATACAACTCAATATGTGAATGAAATTCTGATATACAACTCAATCTGTGAAGTACTTCAATCAATTTACCCTACTTCAAGTTATGTTTGAAACATATTGATTGAAAATCCTGTTAAAATTTACTGAAAATCAAACATTTCAAATCCTGTTAATGAGATCCTGATAAAATCCTGAAAATCCTGTGAATGAAGTGAACGAAGTATTTTAGTGAATGAAGTATTTTAGTGTCCTCATAAATTCCTGAAAATCAACTAAAATTATCATTCATCCTATGAATTATCAACTAAAATTTCATATAACTCAAATTTGAAAATTCTGAAAATTTTGATAAAATTTGATATAACTCAAATTTGGAAATTCTGAAAATTCTGATAAAATTCTAAAATCAAAAAGCATAAATCAAATTTGAAAATGAGGTAGATGTCAACGTGTTCCCAGAATAACTCACGGCCTGAAGTGCGTGGAGGATGAGGTTGAAGATGAGGGCTTTACGTGGTGAGGTTGAAGATGAGGGCTTTGCTGCAGGACGTGAAGAAGGCCGTGAAGAAGATGAGGGCTTTGTGTGGTGATTTTTTGCAGGATTGGCCGTGAAGAAGATGAAGGCCGTGAAGAAGATGGCTTGATTTTTTGCAGGATGGAAGATGCGGATGGAAGATGAGGACGTGAAGAAGAAAAGGGCCCGTCTCTGAGGAGGCCATCTCTGAGGATTTTTGGAGGATGTATCTGAGGAGGCCATCTCCGATCACATCAACCCATTTTTCCCTCCAAGATTTCCCTCCAAGATTTCCCTCCAAATTCCCACTGGGTTGTCACCGTGAAGATGAGGGTTTTTTTGCTTGAGGACGTCACTGAGGAGGCCATCTCCGAGCACATCAACATTTTTCCCTCCAAGATTTCCCTCCACCATTTTTCCCTCCAAGATTTCCCTCCATTTTTCCCTCCACCATTTTTCACTGAGAAATGTTGATAGTGTGCGTGATATGAATTGAGGTGAAAGGCCAATGAGGACAAATGTGAGGCCAAAATTTCAAAAGTCAAAAAATTATATCCTACTCAGCATATGACTGGGACAAAGCAATATGACTGGACATATGACTGGGACAAAATTCAAAAAAGGTCATGTTTTATAGAATAGATATGAGTGTCCAGTTTGCGTAGCAACTTGTCCATGTGTAGGTAGGTTTTTCTCTTGGGTGAAGTTACAATGAGCATTTTGAAATGTCTTATAAGCGTTGAAGTCATTTTTTTGCAGATCTCAGACCTATTATGCTAATTGAGAAAATGATAGACATATTCAAAAGCTTGGATAATGCTATTGCTTCTAGTGTTCAAAAACTATGCCCTCAACGGCTGGCAGGTTGTATCAATTATTCTCAACATGCATTGTTGCACATATGCCTTAGTCTTTTGGGCAGTCTGTCAAACTGTTGCCTCACAAATGCGATGCGGAAATCTATTTTATGGTATTTTTTAATTCGTGAAAGTGGCATTTTGTGTTTCAGATCACAACAACATTGATGGAAACATACAAGGATCCGAAGTCGGTAAATCGAGTAATGCATAAATATCTCTCAGATTATATATTTGATTTACTTGTATTTTTTAATAAAGAGGGACTCTTTTTGTAACTTTGGTTGCATTTTTTGTAATACATGTAGGCAGTAAGATGCCATTGATAGAGAGTACTCTTTCAGGCCAGAATAATACAAAAGAGAAGTTAGATGACAGTAAATTTGATATGCCTGGTAATTAATTGTTACCCAGCCTGATGTGGTTTATCTTTTTTTGGAAGCCAATTCGTTAAAGATAATAGCTTCTCATATGCTCTACTATTTTAGTAGGAATGATGACAAAACTCCCCCCAAACGCAAGTACTCTTTCAGGTAATACCAAAGAGAGAGAGAAAGAGAAACTGGTGTTTAATGTATTTGGCGGACAGCGAAACAATCTACAATCACATCTGCCACTGCCTGGATTTGTGACTAGACGTATGCCCGGAGATGGGGGAGAGAGTGGCGAACTCACAACTTTTGACAGCAAAACTTGTACACACAATGCTAAAAAGGAACCAGAGCAACCATCAACTCCTTCATCACTCCATGATTTTAAGGAACGAAAGTCCAATGTCGATCAAAGAAGTGGACATGTAAGCTAACTCTAGTCTTATTAAAGATATGTTTCCCAACCGGCCTTTCTTTGTTTAGCTGGTAAATACAAGACTTGCATCTTGTTGTTTTATTTCTCTTATACCCTGGATCTAAACTCCATTATAGGGCTGTGAGACGTATGTTGATGGATTGTCCATTAAGAATACAGAAGCTGGAACATGTGCGGAAACACAAAAGGCATGGTTGTCTCATGTTTCCAGCAGACTATCAACATGCACATTTGGTTATATTCCATTTTACATAATAGAGCAAGCCTAAATTAGAGTGACTTGTTTCATTATATATTGACATCGTTCTGTGGAATGCTTGCATCCTAATTATATAAAAAACAGTTTCTTAGTATTTTTTTGACTCAATTCAGTTTAATTTGTTTGTAATGGGGTCTTTTACAAATGTTCTCTTCTTCTGAGCTGTTGAACTCCTGGAAGCTATGGAGAAGAGGCGACCCGATTGGCTTCCTTATTGGTAGAATTTCAACATCACTATTTAGCATAATTATTCTAGATCAGAAAGATTACAATATAATCTTGATATGTTATAATTATAAAAAATTAAATCTAATTGAAGATTACATAACTAATTTCAATTAGTTAGCTTCTTCTAAGAACAATGGTCATATTTATTTAAAAGGTGTCTTAGTGAATGTGAACATGGTTTATCTTTGAGCTATCTTATTATGTAGCAATGACCTTCGTCATTGCTGATTTCCTTTTCCTTCAATATTCCTTTAATTATGTCCATAAATTGTATACCAATTAACTACTCTTGAAGAGGCATTTAACTTTATATTCAAATTCAACCAACCCTGTAAACTTTCTCTCTTATATTCTCAATTACTTTAGTTTGTAAGCAAAACTTAGCTATTTTTTCTGAGCAAAATACAATGTAGAATAACTAATAAAAAGCACTCGAAGGGATTGAGTAGTAGGTAATGAGAGATGTGAACAGATTCCATCACTTCAAAGGTGGAGCGTGTTCATGTGGGGATTACTAGTAGATTCATGGTGATGCGCAAGCATGCGCTTTGGCTGAAACATTGCTAATGCAACTCAGAGCTGGGAGCATCGTAATTTGCTCAGTCAGGAGTTTGGATGATATAAATCATAAATGCAGAATCGCACAGAAATATACAGCATTGGCAGCTAATTTCAGGTGAATCTTGTTACCAAATTTTGTTTGGATCATTGTAGAGATGGTAAAATGACGTAATCATCTTTCAATTTGGGTTTGCAGGTTACATGAATTGCTGCTGCTGCTATGAGATTGAAGTTGTGATTACAAATTTTAGTGCAGAATCAAATTGTTGGCAATAAATTTTCTTCCCAAACTGGCTCGTATGCAGAATCAATAAGCAGCTGCTTTATTCTCCAAATTCATTCTTCCCACTGTAAGTCAATGGAAACCTACATAACATTGAAGATCTTGAGCCTTTCAACAAGAACCCAATCTAGAATCCAATCTAAACAATGGCATGAATTGTGTTTGTCTGTGTACTAACTTCATATCTCTTCAACTGCAAGAAACTGCCTTTGATCTATGTAATTCTTTGTATTACAAACACAATGAGAGCTTTTGTCTCTGAACATCAGTCTCTGAACATCAGTTCTCCAAATTTTTTCATTATCATATCCTTTAGTTTTTCCAAAGAAGCTAAACTATTTTTACTTAAGAATTGTCATTTTCCATTTTAGTTGGAAAATGCAGTCGGCCATATAGCATCTCATATAGCAATATTCCTGCATTGACAAAGAAGCAATCAAGTCCAGGACATGAAACCTTTGCATCTATAGCTAATCAATTAACTGACAGTTCATTGTTCAGGATTTTACTGACATTACAATCTTGTTATTGATCTCTTTCTGTAGTTCTACAATGAGAAAGACCCAAAGAAACCAAAAAAGGGGTGATTGACAAGCTGGTGTCCTAGCAAGGAAAAGAATCCTTAAGTTGAATGTTCTTATGTTCACTAAGGAGGCTAAAAGATTTGATGCATTTGATAATTCGAATGTATCATATCTAACTAAAACCTTAATAACCGCAGCCTTTTGAAGTCATAATGTGTTTAATGATCGGCACCTCAAGATTTCAGTATGTAAGCTACATATCCATAGCACCAGATTATGGGATTCTCTGATGGGATGAACTATTTGAAATTTACTAGGTCATCCTGCACACAGATCAGAATAGTCTCCACAAATCGCCGAAAACATTCATTCTCTGTGAACATCAATTTCTGTGTAATGAGCCTTAAAATTTAATAGTACATATGCCCTGATATTTTTTGAGAGATTCTTCTTGGCCTGGAAAAATTCAAACCAATGACATCCCACTTGGTCTGGGCATGTAGTTACTGCGTGAGCTGAGCTCATTTTATCATTTTGGATTCTCTTTAAGAGGCTCTTGAATTATATTATAGTATCTTATTTTATTATTGTTAGAGTGGTTTCAGTTGTTGATTGTATACATAGAAAGTAGATGCACACTCACGGTCAATGTATCTGTTGGGTATGTTGTGCGTTCCTGTAGGTGGTTTATTTCTTTGTAAGAGTTTTACATGATCAAATGATCTGATTCTTGATCACGCTGAGTTGCAGGCAGTGGGACGCGGAGCATGGCCTAAGTGATTCAGAAGCCACTGTCGCCTCATTTCCGTTGCTCCGGCTTCATGGTTACCCAGTGTCTACATGTACTTGATATAGATTAGCTGAAATTTATGTCTAGTATGCACATCATAATTTCAACATTGTGCGCAGCTGTTTTTGAGAACCTGAGGGATGGAGAGAAAAGCTTCCATGCTCATTTCTCAACCGCGACGCAGCGTCAAGTGTCATGCATGATCAACTTATACAAGTGCTCTCAGTTGGGGTTTCCAACTGAAATGAAGATCATGGATGAAGTAGAGGACTTCGCAAGGACTCAACTTTGGAAAACTCTGAGGGAGGGAAGTGAAACTCTTCTTGATACCAGCAATCTAAGGACTGCGGTAATATATACTTTTACACTTGCAATCTGATTCACCATTAATCTAAAAGCATGCAATTTCACCAAAAAGATGAAGATTTTTGGAAAATAAATGTAGATTCACTAATTTGAATCAGCATTCATTATTCTACTTCTGCGATACTTAGTATCGGGATAATTTTTTTGTTCAAAAAAAGAACATTAGAATTTAATTCAATCTGATTTATTTCATCGAGATTTATGAAATAGTCTATTAGATGAGGAGCAATCATTTTTGTTCTTTCTAGTCGTGCATTTTTATTAATATAAACTTTATATCTCTCATGAGTTGCATCTTCCAGTCATGCATTTTTGGTGTTTCCTTTTATTTTCCAGATAAAATTCGCTTTAGAATTCCCCCGCCGTTACCTATTGCCAAGCCTTGAGTCGAGGAGCGTCATCCGACAGCTATGGCCAGATGCAGAGGGGAATAGTAGGAAATATCCGAATCTTGCAAAGTTAGACTTAAATATGTTGCAGAAGCTGCATCAAGAAGAACTGCAGGAGCTTGATAGGTTAATCATCAGAAAGCCCTTGTGGATATGAAATGTTGCAGTATATCTTGATAATTTAATTTTAATTTTCCAGATGGTGGAAGCAACATCGGTTTCATGAGGTGAATTGTGCGAACCCCAATTTTCAGATGGTGGCATGTTGAATGAGAAAATTTTATTTTCAACAGCAACTAGTATGTACGAACCCCAATTTTCAGCTCTCCGCTTGGTTTTCTCCAAGACGGCAAGCCTGAACGTGATTGTGGATGACCTGTTTGATGACAAAAGAAGAAACCCACAAGAATTTCGTCGTTTCAATGAGGCCCTGAAAAGGTAGCGGCTAATCGACTAGTGAGTTGTTTCAGAATCAGTAGTTGCAATTTGTCAAGAAATGTATTGTTCAAGGAGGGAAATGTATTGTTCAAGGAGTGATTTAAGGAATAATGACTGATAAGTTTTATATGCGATAATGTTTCTTATTTGTACTACGGATCATCTTCCAATATCAATGCACATCGTCTAATTTATGTGATTGTTGAATAAAAGCAATTTAATTTGATTGTTTCTTGTAATGATTGTTTCTTGTAATTTAATGTTATTGGTGGTTTATTTAAGTATTTTGAACATTAAATGGATCTATTTAAATATAAAACGTAGGGAGAAACAATAAAATGAATTGAAACAAGCGCTGTCTATCTGGGAACTTTAATAGCGCTTGTTTAGTACAAGCGCTGTCTATGATGGACCTTTAACAGCGCTTGTACTAAAGAAGCGCTGTCTAAGGTCCCAATAGACAGCGCTTGTTTATTACAAGCACTGTGAAAGGTTCAACTTTAACAGCGCTTCTTTAGTACAGGCGCTGTTAAATGTCCCCCTTTAACAGCTCTTCTTTAGTACAAGCGTTGTTAAAGGCCCCCCTATAACAGCGCTTGCACTAACAAGCATTGTTAAAGGGGGGCCTTTAACAGCGCTTGCACTAACAAGCGCTGTTAAATGACCCCCTTTAACAGCGCTTCTTTAGTACAAGCGCTGTTAAAGGGGGGCCTTTAACAGCGCTGGCACTAACAAGCGCTGTTAAAGGCACCCCTTTAACAGCGCTTGCACTAACAAGCGCTGTTAAATTCCCCCCTTTAGCAGCGCTTGCACAAACAAGCGCTGTTAAATGCCCCCTTTAACAGCGCTTGTAAAGCGCTATTAAAACCCGCCCCCCATTAGCAGCGGCGGGATAGATAGCGCTTGTAAAGCGCTATTAAAACCAGCCCCCCATTAGCAGCGGCGTGATAGATAGCGCTTGTAAAGCGCTATTAAAGACCTTATTTAAGCGTTGTTAAAGGTCTATTTTGTAGTAGTGGTTATTCAAATGCACGCAAATATTTCACCATATATTCGCATCACATACAGTCCTATAACTATATTCAAGACACACCGCACATACCATAGTCACAAATAACTATAACTAAGCACATACTAACCCGTGCGTGGTGCACGCCCACACACGCTAACCTACCATTCATACATACCACTCATACCACAATATACTTAGCACATTCTAAACACCAAGTTTAACTATATACATTCAAACATGTAAGTCCTTAGTATATAACTATTTTAACGACTGGTTTTCTTGTATGGATTATATATATATATATATGGTTGCCTTCTCTTTGGTTGTGATTTCCATTTCCGTCTCCGTAGTTTTCGTTTTCGTTCGTTTCGTCGTGTTTTCCTAGCTTCTTCCGTTGATCGTCGATTTTGGAGTAAGTCATTCGTGACGGGCTTCATATCGGTCATATCTTATTGTTAGATCAAGCCTAGGAGTCTTAGGAATCGATCCCGGAGCTTCGCGCTCCATTTTGGAACTTTCAGTGCACGTTAGTCGGTACAAGAAGGGGAACCGACCGACTAGATGACGATCCAGTCGGTCGGTAAACCTTCATGGACCGACTAGTGGGCTTTGATAATTATTCAGGAGTTACTGTTTATCGTTAGTCGGTCTAAGAACGTTTGTCGATCGACTAAGTTGCAAACTAGTCAGTCAGAAATCGTTCTTTAACCGACTAGCTCTATGATCATTTTTGATACCAAGTACTGTTCATTCTTAGTCGGTCTAAGAACGTTCGTCGACAGACTAGATGAGAAACTAGTTGGTCAGTATTTGTTCTTTGACCGACTAAATCTAAATCCTATTTTTCGTCAGGAGTTACTGTTTACACTTAGTCGGTCTGCGTTGGTCAACCGACCGACTAGTTCCCAAACTAGTCGGTCAGTGGTTGCTCTTTGACCGACTAATCAGTGACGAAACCCTAATTTCTGAGCAGCCGCCGAATTCTTCCTATAAATAGACCCGATCACTTTCACTTCCTTTTTTTTCTCCTGAGCCATTGTCTTCCCCAAATCCTTCTCCATCTTCCCCAAACCCTTCCTCCTTCATCTCAAGCCTATCTCCACCATCCCAAGCTCCATCTCACCTCCATTGGCCAAGCTTCAATCTCCTCTTCAACACCCCCTTTAATCCATTTTTCTCCAGATTTTCCCCGTCATTTCAGATCTGAGCCGTGGTTTCCGGATCGTTCATCCATTGCCGTGGTTGCTCGGCGTTGATCTTCCGCTTCTATATGGTAGTGTTCGATCCTTCAATGTTTTCACAACCCACATTGATATTGTGAAACCCTAATAAAAATGGTTATTAGACATCATAGGATTCAATTAAGAAACCGGTTCTAGATATCTTTTCTAATGTTGTTTCTCTATAGCAGTGGTCCATTCACCGTAGATAACATTTGTGTGACGTGCTTGTCGACCGTCCTCGTCGGTATCAGGCAAGTGAAACTTGCATCTCTTGATTTGGGCTATGTCTTAGGCCATTGCCTTGCTTTAGCGTAAAAGAGACTAGACGGTGAAAGGATAGCCGTCTGGACGCCATTGACCTAGCTTGACAACGAAGCTTGGTCCGTCACCTTCATCATGCTTGTATGTCACGTTTAATTTCACTTAACAGTACGCGTATTAACTGTTCATGTCATCCATGCATCTTTAACTGCCATGTTTAATTTAAATTAACGGTACGCGAATATCTGCTCATGTCATTGCATGCTTGAACACTCATCGTGATTGCGTAGCATCGCTACATACTAGTGCTACTTGTTCCGGCTAGGCACCCGTTTTGCGGACACAACCCTAGGCCAATTACAAATTTGGATCGTGGTCCAGAAAACGAGCTCAATACAGCCTGCGGGCAATAGGGCACTCGCCTGTGTGTGAGTGATCCCATGTACTTGAATACAGCCTGCGGTCAATAGGGCGCTCACATGTGTGTGGGTGATCCCTTGTACTTGTTACTTGACAATACATGTCACACCTACCACTTGTAACTTGCTACTTGTACTTCACTTGTTACTTCCATACGATACTTGCCATGCTATGCACCATACTTTAACTGCTAGGTTGTTAGTTTACCTTTCTTTCAGTTTCCTTGCACAAGTCTTTCGACTTGCTGACATATGCCCCTTTTCTCTTTTGGGTGACACATGTTAGATCCCAAGCCTGAGTTTGTCACTGAGGACGTGGTGTTTGCTGACACTGAGTCAGAACCCGCGTTGATCGAGGACTTCATGGACACTGGAGATCAGTCTTAGTGTCCTCGTAGAGCTTCCCTTTTGTTTTAGACTGCTTTTAGTTATCGGTGCGTAACACCCATACTATGTTTGTGTTTGTTTTGTTGGCCGTGTGTTAGGCCTTTAGACTCTTTCCTTTTAGCCTGGTGGCTTGTCTGTGGTGTTGGATATTGTTGTGGACGAATTTATGAGATTGGTTATTTTATAACAGTCTCCTTTCTATATTATTATTATTTTTGCTCCGTATGCATTTACAGGGACCTGCTTTCACTAGATTGACGCTTATCAGGCGTGCAGCTTCACGGCTCCACGTCTGAGCGGACCTTCTCACGTCTCGACTCCATTTTAGGGAAGCGGGGCGTGGCAGGTTTTAGTGGTGGCCCATGCAGGTCCCTCTGTAACTGCAAATTATCGGAATAACGATAATAATATAAGAATGTCCAATAAATAAAATTCGACATCCGAGCCCTACGCTATTGAGTCTAATTATTTCATTTCTGTGTCATTAGATGGCAGGAAGGCGAAATACCCGTGCTGGCGGTGGTGCACTCTCTCATGTTGAGGAGCCTGAGCGGGAGCCCACCAACAGGGAGATGATGCGGATGATGATGCAGATGATGCAGGTTCAGCAGGGCGTGCTTCTGCAGGTACAGAATGCTCCGGCCGCTAGAGCTGCTCGGGCAATGGAAGCCCCTCGCCCCGAGCCTGGAGCGAAGCAGTTCTGGGAGTTGGGTCCCGCATATTTTGATGGTTTTGAAGGTCCTTTGGCTGCGAATGAGTGGATGAGGAACATTGAGGATAACCTGGCGATGGCGAATATTAACCCGGCTGGATGGGTTGATTTGGCTAAGAGGCAGCTGAAGGATAATGCCAGGAACTAGTGGGATGCTGAGGAGAAGATGTTGGAGGTGCCGATAGTTTGGGCTACCTTCAAGACCAGATTTGATGGAGAGTTCTTCCCGAAGGCTGCTAGGCAGGTGATGCTGCAGTGCTTCATAGATCTGAAGCAGGGGAGCTCGTCGGTGGATCAGTACCACCAAGAGTTCACGAGGCTTAGTCGGTTTGCACCAAAGATGAGGCAAGATGCCGATGAGAGAGCTCAGCGATTCCTTCAGGGACTTGCTTTGGAGCTTCAGAGTTTTGTGACCTCTTCTGACCTGGAATCATATCAGAAGGTTCTGATTGCTGCGAGGTGGCAGGAGTTGAATTTGAACCTGAGGAGGGGACATGTTTCAGGAGCTGGGAAGAGGCATGTGGAGCAGGTCAGAGTGGCGGTTAGACCTGGATTCAGGCCTATCCAGCCAGTTCAGTTCAAGAGGCCAGGAGGGCATATTCTGAAGACTTGCCATTTCTACGGCAAGACCGGGCACCTCAGGGATCAATGTAGGAGGTTCCTGGGGCAGTGTATTGTCTGTGGAGATCCTGCCCATACCATCAGGGAGTGCCCCAAGTTGAAGCAGCCTTGGCGGGCACCTATTGCAGTACAGCCGTTGCAGCAGTGAGCTCCTGTGCCCGCTGGACGTGGAGCACCACTTGTTCCACAGAGACAGGCCTTTCAACAGGCAGTTCCGTCGAGAGGGCAGGCTTTCCTGATGACTGAGGAGGAGAGCATGGCCGTGGATGAGGTTATCACAGGTAACTTCCCTCCTAGCTGTTTCTTCCTTAGTTATGTTTGATTGTTAGTTATGTTTGGTTGTTTGCTCATGTTTGTTGCTAGAATAGGATTTGATTGTTAGACTGTTTGTTAGGTGTGGTTTTGGTTTGCACATTTCCTGTGCGAGTCCTCTTTGACTCAGGTGCGTCGATGTGCATTTTGGCCCAGAGCTTCGTGGAGAAGCATTCCTTGTCGACGTCCTCTCTTCCCAAGAGTTGGAACATCGTTACAGGGAATGGGGTGGTCTCGATGCATCGTGGGTGCAATTCTTGCCCGTTGGTGGTTTGTGGATATGAGCTTTATGCTGATTTCATTGTCCACGACATCATCAACTACGATGCGGTCCTTGGGATGGATTGGCTGGCGAGCTTCTATGCTACGATCGACTATCGGAGGAAGAAGGTCGTGTTCGAGATTTCCAGACACCCAGTGTTTGAGTTCAGCCGTGGTAGCAGTTCGCTTGGCCCTGTCAAATTTCGGGCCAGACCAGTGGAGGTTATGGCTATGCAGATGGAGTTGGAGAGGCCAGCTGTGGTGCGAGATTTTGATGACGTCTTCCCCGAGGAGATGTCTGGACTGCTGCCCGATCGAGCTTTAGAATTTTCTATTGATCTTATTCCAGGAGCGCAGCCCATTTCGAAGGCACCATATCGTATGGCGCCAGCAGAGTTGGAAGAGTTGCGTAGGCAGTTGGATGAGCTTATGCAGAAGGGTTACATCAACCCTAGTGTGTCTCCGTGTGGAGCACCGGTCTTGCTG
Organism: Scilla litardierei; assembly: GCA_030789695.1. Classification (NCBI taxonomy): domain Eukaryota; kingdom Viridiplantae; phylum Streptophyta; class Magnoliopsida; order Asparagales; family Asparagaceae; genus Scilla; species Scilla litardierei. Next base: position 96,830,596 of record CM061135.1, on the reverse strand, counting down.
GTGAAGAAGGATGGTTCGCGTCGCATGTGCGTGGACTATCGGGAGTTGAATGCGGTGACCATTAAGAATAAATACCCGTTGCCTCGCATCGATGATATCTTTGATCAGCTTGGAGGATCGAGGGTGTTTTCTAAATTGGATTTGAGAAGTGGTTACCATCAGTTGAAGGTGAAGAAGGATGATGTTCCGAAGACAGCTTTCAGGACGAAGTATGGACACTATGAGTTTGTGGTTATGCCCTTCGGCGTAACTAACGCACCCGCAGTTTTCATGAATATGATGAACCTTATTTCTACGACTTTTTAGACAAGTTTTTCGTTATCTTTATTGACGACATTCTGATCTATTCGAAGTCGGAGGAGGAGCATGCCTCGCACTTGAGGACAGTGTTGGAGATTTTGAGGAAGCATCGGTTGTATGCTAAGTTTTCCAAGTGCGAGTTTTGGTTGGATAGAGTTACCTTTCTCGGGCATGTGGTTTCTGGAGATGGTATTTCAGTGGATCCCGAGAAGATTAGGACCATCAGGGAGGGGCCTGTTCCGCTGTCAGTGTCTGAGATTCGGAGTTTCCTTGGTTTGGCGGGATATTATCGGCGCTTCATTATGGATTTTTCCCGTATTGCGGAGCCGATGACCAGATTGACGCGGAAGGATGTGCCTTTTGTTTTGTCAGGTGATTGTGAGAATACCTTGGGTGTTCTGAGGGAAAGACTGACGACTGCCCCTGTTCTTGCTGTACCTGATCGCAGTGGAGGATTCGAGATCTTTTGCGATGCTTCTGGCAAGGGTCTCGGTTGTGTTTTGCATCAGCATGGACATGTGGTGGCTTATGCATCTCGTCAGCTCAAGGTTCATGAGAAGAATTACCCGATGCATGATTTGGAGTTTGCTGCTGTTGTGTTTGCTCTTAAGATTTGGAGGCACTTCCTGCTGAGTGAGAAAGTGAAAATCTTCACCGATCACAAAAGCTTGAAGTATATTTTTACTCAGATGGAGCTCAACATGAGACATCGTCGATGGTTGGAGCTCATGGCGAATTATGAGATTGATTTGCAGTTTCACCCTGGCAAGGTGAATGTGGTTCCGGATGCGCTGAGTAGGCTTCCGGCGGTGATGATGTTGACCTCGCAGTGGAGATTGCAGCAGGATTTTTGCGAGTCTGGCATGGAGATTGTTCTACCTGGGGAGGATTCTTCGTTGATGTGTATGCATGTACAGTCGACAATTGTGGATCGGATTAAGGCTGGCCAGGCTGGAGATCCGAAGCTGGTGAAGATTCGAGGACAGGTTGGAGCCGGGCTGAGGACTGACTTCTTGATTCATGATGATGGCTCGTTGAGGTATGGAGCCAGATTGTGTGTGCCAACTGGGGATATCAGAGAGGAGTTACTGGTGGAGGCAAACAGTTCGTCGTATTTTGTGCATCCTGGTGGGACCAAGATGTACAAGGATCTTTGTCTGAACTATTGGTGGCATGGCATGAAGAGGAGTGTGGCTCGGAGTGTAGCCAAGTGTTTGGTTTGCCAGCAAGTGAAGGCGGAGCATCAGCGTACGACCGGGTTGCTACAACCGCTTCCGATTCCGGAGTGGAAGTGGCAACACATCACTATGGACTTTGTGACTGGACTGCCTCGGAGCCCGAAGCAGAATGACGCGATTTGGGTGATCATGGACCGATTGACCAAATCCGCGCACTTTATTCCATTTCGAGTAGGACAGTCCACTGAGGCGCTAGCAAGGAGATACATGGAGGTAAAATTCTTTTACTCCCGTTCCTATTTCCTTTCCTAGTTTAAATAGTGATGTAACGTGAATCGTGCATGAGATCATACGACTTCATGGAGTCCCCGTGAGTATCGTGTCGGACAGAGACACGAGATTCACATCTCAGTTCTGGCAGAGTTTGCAGAAGAGTTTGGGTATGCGTCTAAGATTCAGCACGGCGTACCATCCGCAGACGGATGGCCAGTCCGAGAGGACGATTCAGATCTTGGAGGACATGTTGAGAGCATGCATATTGGATTTCAAGGGTTCGTGGGAGGACCATTTGCAGTTGGTGGAGTTCTCTTACAACAACAGCTACCAGGCGTCCATTGGCATGGCGCCTTTCGCCGCATTGTATGGGAGGAAATGTCGATCGCCATTGAGTTGGGATGATGTTGGTGATGGGGAGCTGTTGGGACCTGAGATGATTGTGGAGGCTGTGGAGGTTGTCAGGAACATTCGGGAGAGGTTGAGAATTGCTCAGGACCGTTTTAAGCATTGGGCTGATGCTAAACGTCGTCCTTTGGAGTTTCAGCCTGGGGATCATGTGTTTCGAGGATTTCCCCGAATCGTGGAGTGATTCGCTTTGGGAAGCGAGGGAAGTTGAGCCCGCGATACATTCGACCGTTTGACATTCTGGAGAGAGTTGGCGAGGTAGCTTACCGCTTAGCCTTGCCACCATCTTTGGAAGGAGTTTACAATGTTTTCCATGTGTCGCAGCTTCGTCGATACATCAGCGATCCATCTCATGCTGTGGATTTCTCGGAGATCGCCGTTCGCCCGGATTTGACGTATGACCAGCATCCAGTGCTGATTTTGGATAGGCGTCAGAAGTCACTTCGGAACAAATTTGTTAATCTTGTTAGAGTGATGTGGAGACACGGTTCGCCGGGAGAGTCTACTTGGGAGAGAGAGGATGAGATCCGAGAGCGTTACCCACTTTTGTTCCCGGACATGTGAGTGTTGGGAAATTCCGAGGGCGGAATTTTTCTTAAGTTGGGGAGGATGTAACGACTGGTTTTCTTGTATGGATTATATATATATATTTGGTTGCCTTCTCTTTGGTTGTGATTTCCATTTTCGTCTCCGTAGTTTTCGTTTTCGTTCGTTTCGTCGTGTTTTCCTAGCTTCTTCCGTTCATCGTCGATTTCGGAGTAAGTCATTCGTGACGGGCTTCATATCAGTCATATCTTATTGTTAGATCAAGCCTAGGAGTCTTAGGAATCGATCCCGGAGCTTCGCGCTCCATTTCGGAACTTTCAGTGCACGTTAGTCGGTACAAGAAGGGGAACCGACCGACTAGATAACGATCCAGTCGGTCGGTAAACCTTCATGGACCGACTAGTGGGCTTTGATAATTATTCAGGAGTTACTGTTTATCGTTAGTCGGTCTAAGAACGTTTGTCGACCGACTAGGTTGCAAACTAGTCAGTCAAAAATCGTTCTTTAACCGACTAGCTCTATGATCATTTTTGATACCAAGTACTGTTAATTCTTAGTTGGTCTAAGAACGTTCGTCGACCGACTAGATGAGAAACTGGTCGGTCAGTATTTGTTCTTTGACCGACCAAATCTAAATCCTATTTTTCGTCAGGAGTTACTGTTTACACTTAGTCGGTCTGCGTTGGTCAACCGACCGACTAGTTCCCAAACTAGTCGGTCAGTGGTTGCTCTTTGACGACTAATCAGTGTCGAAACCCTAATTTCTGAGCAGCCGCCGGATTCTTCCTATAAATAGACCCGATCACTTTCACTTCCTTTTTTTTCTCCTGAGCCATTGTCTTCCCCAAATCCTTCTCCATCTTCCCCAAACCCTTCCTCCTTCATCTCAAGCCTATCTCCACCATCCCAAGCTCCATCTCACCTCCATTGGCCAAGCTTCAATCTCCTCTTCAAAACCCCCTTTAATCCATTTTTCTCCAGATTTTCCCCGTCATTTCAGATCTGAGCCGTGGTTCCCGGATCGTTCATCCGTTGCCGTGGTTGCTTGGCGTCGATCTTCCGCTTCTATACGGTAGTGTTCGATCTTTTAATGTTTTCACAACCCACATTGATATTGTGAAACCCTAATAAAAATGGTTATTAGACATCATAGGATTCAATTAAGAAACCGGTTCTAGATATCTTTTCTAATGTTGTTTCTCTATAGCAGTGGTCCATTCACCGTAGATAACATTTGTGTGACGTGCTTGTCGACCGTCCGCGTCGGTATCAGGCAAGTGAAACTTGCATCTCTTGATTTGGGCCATGTCTTAGGCCATTGCCTTGCTTTAGCATAAACGAGACTAGACGGTGAAAGGATAGCCGTCTGGACGCCATTGACCTAGCTTGACAACGAAGCTTGGTCCGTCACCTTCATCATGCTTGTATGTCACGTTTAATTTCACTTAACGGTACGCGTATTAACTGTTCATGTCATCCATGCATCTTTAACTGCCATGTTTAATTTAAATTAACGGTACTCGAATATCTGCTCATGTCATTGCATGCTTGAACACTCATCATGATTGCGTAGCATCGCTACATACTAGTGCTACTTGTTCCGGCTAGGCACCCGTTTTGCGGGCACAACCCTAGGCCAATTACAAATCTGGCTCGTGGTCCAGAAAACGAGCTCAATACAGCCTGCAGGCAATAGGGCACTCGCCTGTGTGTGAGTGATCCCTTGTACTTGAATACAGCCTGCGGGCAATATGGCGCTCACATGTGTGTGGGTGATCCCTTGTACTTGTTACTTGACAATACATGTCACACCTACCACTTGTTACTTGCTACTTGTACTTCACTTGTTACTTCCATACGATACTTGCCATGCCATGAACCATACTTTAACTGCTAGGTTGTTAGTTTTCCTGTAATGACCCTAATTTCTATATACGCGTATTTATTTTTGACATAGATATGTCCGTATATTTTTGGGGATTATGCCCATATTTTTCTTTTAATTATTTGATGTAGGAATTTATTTAAAAAGATTTTAAACTCATTTCTTGAATTTAGTAAAGGAGAGTATTTGGAAAAATACATGTATTTGGAGTGTATGTAGTATTTCTCCATGTATTTTGATTTTCTTAAAAATTCAAAATCCACATTTTTCTTACCATGACAACACACTTGCTATGTGTCATGTTTTTAATTAATATGAGACACATGGCTTATTAGGTGTAAGAAGGAGAGGGTTTTAAGGAATCCTAAAATCTAGGCAATGAAAAACAAAACCAAGAAAAGAAAAAAAAAATCTCATTTCACTCTCTCCCTCACTTTCCATTTCTGGCCGAAATTGTGCATGCCCCTTTTCTTTCATTTTGTTTCATCTCCTTCCTTAAAACACACTTCTAAATAATCCCTCTTCAAGCACTAAAAAGCCCACAAATTTCCCTTCACATTTCAACACCAAATGAGCCCAAAAAATAGCCCAAAAATCCAACAAATTGGAGACAAATTAGGAGATTGAAGGAAGGAGATTTTGAAGGAGGCTCAAGTGTCATCAAGGACTAAGAAGGGCCCAAGATCATATTTGGAGGACTTTTTACAAGGTAGGAACTCTAATCACATAGTAGAGTTTGGTTTAGGATTGGTTTTCTCATTAATTTAGTAAATGTGACAATTTGATGTTAAAATTATGTTGAGTTTCATATGTGGAATTAGTAGGAATCTCAACTCCACTTAGTAGGATACCCATCTCCACCTTGGAGTTCAATTGCATGCATGTTTGCTTGGAAAAACTTATCTTCTGTGTTCATGAATCTGTTCTGAAATTTCCAGCAGTTTTAGCCTCTGTTAAAACAGGCATATCTCCCAACCTAGATCAAAATAAAATCTGAAATAAATATATTCATGTAGATCTCGAAATCCTACCCTAAAATCATATAAGATATGATATATGTTCAATTCGTAAACTAGGAGAAATGGAGCTTTTTCTGCAACATGTCGAAATTCTGGCAGTTTTGACATCCTGCACTAAAATGGTGATTACCACCTCTTAACTTGATGAAATTAGGTGTTTTAGGACATTTTGGACAACTACTCTTCAAGATACACAATACCATATTTTTTATTTTACCCAGATCTGATTGTAAATAGGATTAAATCACTGATTAAGTTGATGCAATGTTTCTGTTTTTCTGCAGAATTGCCATCTTTTACTAATTTGAGCACAATAAATCACACATGTCATATTATTTTCTGACATTTGGTGTGGTGATGCAAAACTGTCATACCTGCAACTTTGCAGCTTTAAGTTTTCCTAAATTCGAACTATAAATGCCTTTAATCTGGCCTTAAATCTGACTGATTGTGCATTTCCAGTAACCTGAAATGGTTTGGGTGATGTTGTACTATGTGTACATGTTCATATTACCTCTCTTATGCCTATGTATTTTATTACCTGAACTAATTGGCCATTATACCATATACTTGTCGAATCACTAGTTGTGTGGTTACATAAGATGATCGGTTTGTTGTGGAATATGAAATGTGGAAAGGAAAGAGAGGTGGGAAGATGGAGAACATGAAGGAAATGGATAATTTGACTATGGAAATATTTCTCTTATGTTGCTTTTCGTATATTCTTGGTTGTGGTTCTTTTACCCCAATTGCTCATGTGTTTTATTTTATCTCACATGAAATTGATATAAGGAAAATGATTAAGTCCTCCCCAGAGGAGGGTGACACGGGGTTTGGGGGAAACACGGGTAAATTGTAGGTGTTAAGAAGCGGACACGATATGATTTCTCACTCGCTTCGTCACTCCCGGAAGGGGGAGTTGACTAGAGTTAGAGAGGCCGCCGGTGCGCTCGTGACGCACCTGGACGGTAATTGATGGTTTTCTCCGTTTGACCCACAGAAAAACCGAGATGATTCTCACTCCGGTACCTTGTCCAGTCGGGTACGGAGTTACGAGAGGCCCCTCCAGTGCTCGTGTCGCTGGAGTGGTACCACTTTTCACCCACCCTGGGTGAAGTCCGCTCTCTTAGCAGCCTATGGTTTATCTGGGTTCCAAATACAGAACAAAAATTTAATTTACTTAATTTAATCATTTGTTACTTCAGTTCTGTTCACTGTTGTTTACTTTCAGCACTTATACTCTGTTTTTAATTTCTGCGTAAAATGTGATGATGTGACACCTGTGGTTAGTTAGTTAGTTAGTTAGGGAGACCAGTTCTAAACTGGGTTCTACTAGGGAGATTAGGAGTTCCTACTGGGTCACGCGTTGACGTGTCCCATCCCGTGGTTTACAGGTGCGAGTCCCGAGCAGTCTTCGGGTGTTCCAGAGCCGGAGGTCGATGCCAGTGCTACCGAGGTAGTGCCTTCAGGAGACTTTGTACAGTTAGATTTCCCGGGGTTAGATTAGTGGGTGCGTTGTACCGGGTGTGTACTTTTGTACTTTTGGGCTGGGGTTTCTTTTGTTGTACCGCTTTTTGTACCCCGTTGTACAGATGATGTATGTATGTATGTAATATATGGACTTATGTGATGTAATGTAACTTCAGTGTTGATGTATTTACTTTTCAGTACTGCGTTTTTATTTCTGTTGGAGCACTTTTCTTCTATGTGTACTACTCCAGTGTTATTGCAGTGGCCTGCTCGTATTTAATATTAAACCAAAAAAATGCCTAGTAGTATTTAGATAAGAGGGCTCGAAGCCTGAGTCTGAATACTACGGCGACCTTGTCAGCTACGCCCCCGTACTTGGGTGGGCGGGGCGTGACAGGTTTTTGTGGTGGCCCATGCAGGTCAGTTCACACTGCGATACACGTAAGAATAGTACAAGTAAGCTCCAACATTATAATTCGCAATTTTGGTACTGAATGTTGTTTCCCTGTTTATTCTTGCAGAATGGATCCTGGGAATGGATCGTCCGAGAACAGGACCCCTGCTTCTGATGCTGCTTCTTCTGAGGCTTCCCTGATGGGGAAGATTCTGATGGGGATTCTGGAGCATATGCAGGAGATGGAGGATAGGGTGGCTAGTGGTGCGCCACCGAAGCCAGTGGGTATCAGGCAGTTTAGAGCTTTGCACCCGAGATCCTTTTCGGGCAAGGAGAGTCCTCTGGAGGTGGACGAGTGGATTAGGCATTCTGAGGACGATCTGGAGGCTATTGGATATCCGAAGGATAAGTGGGTGGATGCCGCAAAGAGACAGCTGACACATCAGGCACGAGATTGGTGGGACGCCCAGGAGCTACATTTGACCAAGCCAATCTCATGGGAGAAGTTCAGAGAGTTGTTTGAGGCTCAGTATCTGCCGGAGACGAAGAAGGATGAGCTGCGGTTGAGGTTTGAGCACCTGACTCAGGGTGGACGGAGTATAGATGCTTATGATGCTGAGTTTTCACTATTGAGCAAGTTTGCTCCAGAGTTGGTGCAGTCAGAGACCACCAGAGCTAGGCGATTCAGGATGGGGTTGGACCCTGAGTTCAGAGCGGCGATGTCGACTCAGGTGTTGCTTACTTACAGTGCCGTACTGGAGGCGGCCAGGATGCATGAGACGCACCTGAAGAGTGTGGGTAGAGGCCCAGCAGCATCTGAGAGACGCCCTGCGGGTCAGCAGAGGAGTTTCCTGAGGCCCACTCAGACCACTCAGTTTAGGAGGCCTGGAGCTCCACCAGCACCACAGCGGCGTCAGTCTTGTGCATTTTGTGGGAAGCCTGGGCATGAGCAGTGAGATTGCAGGTTTAGACATGGGCAGTGCTTTACCTGTGGTCAGTCTGGGCACATCAGTAGGCAGTGTCCTCAGCAGGGACAGACTTCAGGTCCTGGGGCACCGGTGGCAGTCCGGCCTGTGCAGCAGCAGCAGAGGACCCTTCCGCCGGCACCACAGAGGCTTCCACTGCCAGCTCCACCAGCGCCTGGTGCAGTGACTCAGAGAGGACCACCTAGGCCTCTGCAGCAGCAGCAGCAGACCCCTAGGAGGGCGGCGCCGAGGCGTCAGGCTTTCACCATGACGGCTGTTGAGGCAGAGGACACCGGTCGTGTTATCACTGGTACCTATTTCTTTTTAGAATTGAATGCTTTATTATTTTATTGTGATATGTTATGCTTGTGATTGTGATTAGGATGTTTAGATTCTTATGTTAGCTTATGTTTATTCTCTTAGGTGTTATTAGAGTTGCTTCCTTCCCTGCCTTGTCACTTTTCGATTCGGGAGCATCCCATTGCTTCCTGTCTCAACAATTTGTGACTAGGAATTCATTAGTAGTAGACTCCTTTGCTTCTAGTTGGAATATCCATACAGGGAATGGAGTGATCCGCAGTTCTTCAGGATACCGACAGTGTCCTGTTGAGATTTGTGGACGTAGGCTGTATGCAGATTTCTTAGTAATGGAGATGCCTCATTTTGAAGCAGTAATTGGGATAGACTGGTTAGGGATGTTCTATGCCACTATAGATTGTAGGCTCAGGAAGATAGTGTTTCGGATTCCAGATCATCCCGAGTTTGAATTTCTTAGTGGTAGTAGTTCCCTTGGACCATTGAAGTTTAAGGCCAGCCCAGTAGAAGTGATGATGGAGATGGATGCTGAACCTGTATTGCCGAGGGTAGTCCGAGATTTTCCTGATGTCTTCCAGACGATACCTATGGACTTCCTCCGGATAGATCATTGGAGTTCACTTTCGATCTGATTCCAGGCACTCAACCGATTGCGAAGGCTCCATACCGTATGGCTCCTCCAGAATTAGCTGAGCTTCGTAGTCAGTTGAAGGATTTGTCAGAGCGTGGTTTGATTCAACCGAGTGTTTCGCCATGGGGTGCGCCAGTGCTTTTAGTGAACAAGAAGGATGGATCTCGAAGGATGTGCATTGACTACCGAGAGTTGAATAAAGTCACTGTGAAGAACAAGTATCCTCTTCCCAGGATCGATGACATCTTTGATCAGTTGGGTGGATCGCGAGTGTATTCAAAGCTGGATTTGAGAAGCGGATATCATCAGGTGAAGGTCAGAGGATCAGATGTTCCAAAGACTGCATTTAGAACCCGATATGGTCATTATGAGTTCTTAGTGATGCCTTTCGGTGTTACTAATGCACCAGCCACATTCATGAGGTTGATGAACCAAGTCTTCTATGAGTATCTGGATAAGTTTGTGGTCGTCTTCATAGATGATATCTTGGTGTACTCGAGATCAGAGGAAGATCATGCTGAGCATCTGAGGATAGTCCTAGAGACTCTGAGACAGCACCAGTTATATGCTAAGTACAGCAAGTGTCAGTTTTGGCTGACCAAGGTTGCTTTTTTGGGACATGTTGTATCTGGAGATGGGATAGCTGTAGATCCAGAGAAGGTTGCTGCAGTAGAGAAGTGGCCAGTTCCTAAGTCAGTAACAGAGATCAGAAGTTTCTTGGGATTGGCTGGATACTACAGGAAGTTCATCAAGGATTTTTCTAAGATCGCTGCACCGATGACTTATTTAACCAAGAAGAATGTTGCTTACAGTTGGTCAGAGGAATGTCCGCAAGAATTTGATGAACTGAAGCATAGATTGATCACTGCGCCTGTCCTGACGATTCCAGACCGTTCGGGTGGTTATGAGATTTACTGTGATGCGTCAGGCAGAGGATTGGGATGTGTTCTCCATCAACATGGTAGGGTAGTAGCTTATGCTTCTAGATTGTTGAAGACCCATGAGAGGAACTATCCTACGCATGACTTGGAGTTAGCAGCAGTGGTGTTTGCATTAAAGTTGTGGAGGCATTTTCTTCTGGGTGAACGTGTAAAAAAATATACACAGATCACAAGAGTTTGAAGTATGTGTTCACTCAGAAAGAGCTGAATATGAGGCAGCGCAGATGGCTCGAGTTGATGGCTGATTATGATGTCGAGCTCCAATATCACCCTGGGAAAGTCAACGTCGTACCTGATGCTCTTAGTCGCATGCCGACAGTGATGATGTTGACAGCTCAGAGGGAACTTCGAGGTGATATTTGACAGTTGGAGATTGAAGTTGTCTTACCTAGTTCCTCAGTGATGATGATGAACTTGCAGGTTCAATCTGAATTAGTTGAGAGGATTAAGGCAGCTCAGTCTGGAGATGCGAAGTTGAAGAAGATTCGTGAGCAGACAGAAGCTGGACTTCGTAATGATTTTTATGTTCATGAAGATGGATCTCTGCGTTTTGGGAGCAGGATCTGTGTGCCATCAGGTGACATTCGGGATGAACTGTTGAATGAAGCTCATAGCTCACCTTATTCTATTCATCCTGGAGGCACCAAAATGTATCGTGATCTGCGACAACATTTTTGGTGGCACGGCATGAAGCGTAGTGTGGCTAGAAGTGTAGCTTCATGTATGACATGTCAGCAAGTCAACGCCGAGCATCAGAGAACGTCAGGACTTCTGCAACCTCTTCCAATTCCAGAGTGGAAGTGGCAGCATGTGACGATGGATTTTGTAACTGGCTTACCTCGCACTTCTCGAGGACATGATGCTATTTGGGTAATCGTTGATCGATTAACCAAATCAGCTCACTTCATACCTTTTCGAGTCGGCCAGTCGACAGACCATCTTGCTAAGAGATACATGGAGGTGAGATGCATTGTTTTGTTTCTGTTTGTTTATTATTGGTTTAGATTCTGATTAGTCATGTATACATGAAATCGTGAGGCTTCACGGAGTACCTGTAAGTATAGTCTCCGACCGTGACACAAGGTTTACGTCTCATTTTTGGAGAAGTCTGTAGGCTAGCTTGGGAACTCAACTGAATTTCAGCACTGCATACCATCCACAGACAGACGGTCAGTCAGAGAGGACAATTCAGATTCTAGAAGATATGCTGAGGGCGTGCATGCTGGATTTCAAAGGTTCCTGGGACGAACATCTACATCTGGTAGAGTTCGCCTACAACAACAGTTATCAAGCCAGCATAGGTATGGCGCCATTTGCAGCCTTATATGGAAGGAAGTGCCGATCTCCTCTCAGTTGGGATGATGTTGGAGATCGTGAATTGTTGGGCCCTGATATGATCGCTGAAACCATAGATGTTGTGAGAGTCGTCAGAGACAATCTTCGCATAGCTCAGGACCGTTACAAGCATTGGGCAGATGCAAAGAGACGACATTTGGAATTTCAACCAGGAGAATTGGTATTTTTGAAGATCTCGCCGACACGAGGGTTGATTCGTTTCGGAAGACATGGGAAGCTGAGCCCAAGATATATCGGACCTTTTGAAGTTCTGGCTCGTGTCGGAGAAGTGGCTTACAGAATTGCTTTGCCAGCATCTCTTGAGGGAGTGCATAATGTGTTTCATATATCGCAACTCAGGAGATGTGTTGGAAATCCGGATCATGTCGTCGACTTATCTGAGATCGAAGTACGACCAGACTTGACTTATGATCAACAACATGTAGCCATTCTAGACAGGAGACAGAAGATGCTGAGGAAAAAGTCGATCAACCTGGTAAGGGTTATGTGGCACCGAGAGTCACCAGGGGAGTCTACCTGGGAACTCGAGGATGAGATGAAAGAGAAATACCCTCACTTGTTTGTCTGATGTAATTTTGTTTTTGTATATGATATGATGTATAGAAAGTTTTTCTCCCTTAATTTGAAATTCCGAGGACGGAATTTATTTTAAGGGGGGGTAGGATGTAATGACCCTAATTTCTATATACGCGTATTTATTTTTGACATAGATACGTCCGTATATTTTTGGGGATTATGCCCATATTTTTCTTTTAATTATTTGATGTAGGAATTTATTTTAAAAGATTTTAAACTCATTTCTTGAATTTAGTAAAGGAGAGTATTTGGAAAAATACATGTATTTGGAGTGTATGTAGTATTTCTCCATGTATTTTGATTTTCTTAAAAATTCAAAATCCACATTTTTCTTACCATGACAACACACTTGCTATGTGTCATGTTTTTAATTAATATGAGACACATGGCTTATTAGGTGTAAGAAGGAGAGGGTTTTAAGGAATCCTAAAATCTAGGCAATGAAAAACAAAACCAAGAAAAGAAAAAAAAATCTCATTTCACTCTCTCCCTCACTTTCCATTTCTGGCCGAAATTGTGCATGCCCCTTTTCTTTCATTTTGTTTCATCTCCTTCCTTAAAACACACTTCTAAATAATCCCTCTTCAAGCACTAAAAAGCCCACAAATTTCCCTTCACATTTCAACACCAAATGAGCCCAAAAAATAGCCCAAAAATCCAACAAATTGGAGACAAATTAGGAGATTGAAGGAAGGAGATTTTGAAGGAGGCTCAAGTGTCATCAAGGACTAAGAAGGGCCCAAGATCATATTTGGAGGACTTTTTACAAGGTAGGAACTCTAATCACATAGTAGAGTTTGGTTTAGGATTGGTTTTCTCATTAATTTAGTAAATGTGACAATTTGATGTTAAAATTATGTTGAGTTTCATATGTGGAATTAGTAGGAATCTCAACTCCACTTAGTAGGATACCCATCTCCACCTTGGAGTTCAATTGCATGCATGTTTGCTTGGAAAAACTTATCTTCTGTGTTCATGAATCTGTTCTGAAATTTCCAGCAGTTTTAGCCTCTGTTAAAACAGGCATATCTCCCAACCTAGATCAAAATAAAATCTGAAATAAATATATTCATGTAGATCTCGAAATCCTACCCTAAAATCATATAAGATATGATATATGTTCAATTCGTAAACTAGGAGAAATGGAGCTTTTTCTGCAACATGTCGAAATTCTGGCAGTTTTGACATCCTGCACTAAAATGGTGATTACCACCTCTTAACTTGATGAAATTAGGTGTTTTAGGACATTTTGGACAACTACTCTTCAAGATACACAATACCATATTTTTTATTTTACCCAGATCTGATTGTAAATAGGATTAAATCACTGATTAAGTTGATGCAATGTTTCTGTTTTTCTGCAGAATTGCCATCTTTTACTAATTTGAGCACAATAAATCACACATGTCATATTATTTTCTGAAATTTGGTGTGGTGATGCAAAACTGTCATACCTGCAACTTTGCAGCTTTAAGTTTTCCTAAATTCGAACTATAAATGCCTTTAATCTGGCCTTAAATCTGACTGATTGTGCATTTCCAGTAACCTGAAATGGTTTGGGTGATGTTGTACTATGTGTACATGTTCATATTACCTCTCTTATGCCTATGTATTTTATTACCTGAACTAATTGGCCATTATACCATATACTTGTCGAATCACTAGTTGTGTGGTTACATAAGATGATCGGTTTGTTGTGGAATATGAAATGTGGAAAGGAAAGAGAGGTGGGAAGATGGAGAACATGAAGGAAATGGATAATTTGACTATGGAAATATTTCTCTTATGTTGCTTTTCGTATATTCTTGGTTGTGGTTCTTTTACCCCAATTGCTCATGTGTTTTATTTTATCTCACATGAAATTGATATAAGGAAAATGATTAAGTCCTCCCCAGAGGAGGGTGACACGGGGTTTGGGGGAAACACGGGTAAATTGTAGGTGTTAAGAAGCGGACACGATATGATTTCTCACTCGCTTCGTCACTCCCGGAAGGGGGAGTTGACTAGAGTTAGAGAGGCCGCCGGTGCGCTCGTGACGCACCTGGACGGTAATTGATGGTTTTCTCCGTTTGACCCACAGAAAAACCGAGATGATTCTCACCCGGTACCTTGTCCAGTCGGGTACGGAGTTACGAGAGGCCCCTCCAGTGCTCGTGTCGCTGGAGTGGTACCACTTTTCACCCACCCTGGGTGAAGTCCGCTCTCTTAGCAGCCTATGGTTTATCCGGGTTCCAAATACAGAACAAAAATTTAATTTACTTAATTTAATCATTTGTTACTTCAGTTCTGTTCACTGTTGTTTACTTTCAGCACTTATACTCTGTTTTTAATTTCTGCGTAAAATGTGATGATGTGACACCTGTGGTTAGTTAGTTAGTTAGTTAGGGAGACCAGTTCTAAACTGGGTTCTACTAGGGAGATTAGGAGTTCCTACTGGGTCACGCGTTGACGTGTCCCATCCCGTGGTTTACAGGTGCGAGTCCCGAGCAGTCTTCGGGTGTTCCAGAGCCGGAGGTCGATGCCAGTGCTACCGAGGTAGTGCCTTCAGGAGACTTTGTACAGTTAGATTTCCCGGGGTTAGATTAGTGGGTGCGTTGTACCGGGTGTGTACTTTTGTACTTTTGGGCTGGGGTTTCTTTTGTTGTACCGCTTTTTGTACCCCGTTGTACAGATGATGTATGTATGTATGTAATATATGGACTTATGTGATGTAATGTAACTTCAGTGTTGATGTATTTACTTTTCAGTACTGCGTTTTTATTTCTGTTGGAGCACTTTTCTTCTATGTGTACTACTCCAGTGTTATTGCAGTGGCCTGCTCGTATTTAATATTAAACCAAAAAAAATGCCTAGTAGTATTTAGATAAGAGGGCTCGAAGCCTGAGTCTGAATACTACGGCGACCTTGTCAGCTACGCCCCCGTACTTGGGTGGGCGGGGCGTGACATTTCCTTTCTTTCAGTTTCCTTGCACAAATCTTTCGACTTGCTGACATGTGCCCCTTTTCTCTTTTGGGTGACACATGTTAGATCCCGAGCCTGAGTTTGTCGCTGAGGACGTGGTGTTTGCTGACGCTGAGTCAGAACCTGTGTTGATCGAGGACTTCGTGGACACTGGAGATCGGTCTTAGTGTCCTCGTAGAGCTTCCCTTTTGTTTTAGACTGCTTTTAGTTATCGGTGCGTAGCACCCATACTATGTTTGTGTTTGTTTTGTTGGCCGTGTGTTAGGCCTTTAGACTCTTTCCTTTTAGCCTGGTGGCTTGTCTGTGGTGTTGGATATTGTTGTGGACGAATTTCTGAGATTGGTTATTTTATAACAGTCTCCTTTCTATATTATTATTATTTTTGTTCCGTATGCATTTACAGGGACCTGCTTTCACTAGATTGACGCTTATCAGGCGTGCAGCTTCACGGCTCCACGTCTGAGCGGACCTTCTCATGTCTCGACTCCATTTTAGGGAAGCGGGGCGTGACAACTATACCACAAGACCAACACCTAGAACTATATAATGGTATAGCCACCCACAATCATGTGCGTAACACAACCAGACACAACCAATCCTATCACTATACATACATAATCCATTACTACATTCATAGTACTACACGTAAACCACAGACATGTGTAACAATATACTTTGAGTATACCCAATCAAGCTTGAGTGAGACTCAAAACCCATATCAGAATACTCTATATACATAACACGATATTTATACCAATACCAACACTACTCCATTATATATATATATATATATATATATATATATATATATAGACACACACACACCAACGTAAGCACATACATACCATAATAATATTACAATCATCATCGCACGTATATAATCAAATACACCATCCCTTATATACATGCATCGTATAGCCACATATCTATAATATATATTCACATCATAGCAATTTTACATATAATTAGTATTCTAATACATATACTTATTCATACATAGTTAAGACATACAATAATAGTGTATACCTCATGGTATACACGCACACACACAACATCCCGTAAAGGCAAGCAATACCAAACAAAGTTATAGCCCTAGTACCATACGTATATCACACGTATTTATATAGTAATCACATATCTACGTACGAGCACGCGCTCATACGCACTAACATATAGATCAAAAGAATAGGCATGCACATTTAACTATAAGTACCCTATTATCATTACACTTAACATACACATGACTTACTAATATATTATATATCAAGCATTTATAAGTATCTTCAAACTACTTACACTACTAGTATATACTCCAATACAAATTCCAATATATATATACAGACATTCCTAAAGTGGTATAGCTATCCACACATATATAACTACTATCATTCATAAAACTTCACACATATATCATGAATAACACTGAGTATTCATACATAACACAAGAGACAATCATTAATATCCTAAGGGTAGCACACTCATACAGGTCCATTCACTCTACATATATACATGGACCACGACTACATCCCAAAAACTAAAGGGCCCACTACTAAACTAGAGTTGACATAAGCAACGACACGCACTAGTAGGATGACTAAGCAAGAGAAATGAAACCAAGATCGAATAGCATAACGAAACAAGATCGGAAAGAACAGGTTCAGATAGGGCAAGGATAAGGAGATAGCTTGGTTAGATGAAACAGAGATATAATTGTGAATGTTTAGGTAGAGGAAGGAAAGATGTAATAATATCCTAATAGGTTATATGATAATAGTATATAAAAGATATAAGTTAAAATACGAAGAATATAAAACGGTCATACGTGAGAAGTTGGAGTTCTCTTTTGCATAGTTAATAGTTAGGAGTCGGTAAAATAAGTTGTTTGAATTAAACTTGAATAGTTCATATATAGTAGAGGAAGAAATGGTTGACGTGCGTTTATATTTTATATATTCACGCACGTCTTCTTTATGTTTTTCTGTTGTTTTCCGTCGTCACGTACCCGTTTTCTTATGATTTCTAGTTTTCTTTCACTTCTTCATCTTTTTGTGTGAATGCAGGAGATTGCCAGTGTTGGGGACGTTTAAAGAAGATATCATGAGTCTCCGGAGCAACTGGAGGAGCCGCACGCGATCCAGAGGGTCAAATGACAAAGATCGCTATTTCTCAGCCCACAACCGATCGTGTGGACCAGCCACCCGGTCGGTTGACGCACGCGTATCCGACCCGGACGGCAACTGAAGAAGAGTAGCAGCTCACCCGATCGGTTCAGCGATCGGATGAACCGACAGAGCTCCCTATCTAATTGCGCTGAATCCCAACCGATCGGGTGAGATATCACCCGATCGGTTCACCTGTAGCTACAAATCTTCAAGTGATGACCCGATGAACTCAACCGACCGTTTCACCGACCGGGTGAACTGACAGTATTCTCTGTCATTTGAAGCTGAATTCCAACCGATCGGGTGACAACTCAGCCGATCGGTTCATCTGTAGCCGCAATTCCTCAAGCGACGACCCGGTCACGCCACCCGCTCGTCTCAGCGCCCGGTTGAAGATCTTCAAAGCTCTCACCCGATCGGTTGACTCATCAACCGATCGGGTGGCGATTTTTCTGCAGTTTTGGACCCGAACCATTAGGGTTTCGAAGGGGACTATAAATACACGATGTTGGCCGACTGAGGGGGGATTCTCTTCTATTTTAGGACTTTTTCAGCCCCTTTGTTGGGAGGCTTAGGGTAGTTTAGATTAGGTCTTTTGATCAATAAATCTCGTACCGGATTGATGGATTCGAACGCGAGATAAGTATTTCTTTCTCTTGTTTTCCATTGTTTTGTATTGTGTTTATTTCGCTTGATGGTGAATGTTTGTATGTCTTTTCTGTTGCTTGTTTTTATGTTCTTCACCATTGAGTAGTATTGATGAACCCTAATACGGGTTAGGGTAGGATTGATGCTTGGGATTTACATTTGACTTGATTTCATGGTATGTGTTCGATGAAATGTGTCAATGGGAATTTCTAGCAATCTGAGTCCAATTCGTCTTGCAACACACTAGTTGTGTTGGGGATTGGGGTCCGGTGTCTTGTCCAGTCAAGATCCGCTTCGATGTATTACTAGAAATCACATTCGACCTATTTGGCCATTAGGGTTGCACGGGGGTGTTTCATTGTCATTGGCGGGAGAAAGACCGCCTCTGACCGTCAGGCCAAGGGGGAATAAACTTGGCGGTTGACTCCCTAGCCATAGCTCACGCCCCTAGCGTAGACATCGAGTCCTCACGCGTGGGAACAGCTTGGATGAAATGTTGGGAGTTATCATTGTGGCCTTAATTCTCCCGGTTGCGGAAGGTGTTAATGGACATGGGAATGCCCACCGTCCGAAACCGGGTAGACCTAGCGTACTAGGCATCGACCGAAATATCGAGCCATGGACGCTAGGTACCACCTTTTGGGGCAATGTCTCACCCTGGGTCAAGTCAATTGCCAAGTGTCATGAGTGCTCTAGCCCGTGTTAGCGGGGATTCATTCCTTGTCCTTTTATTTATTTCTTTTATTTCTACACTTCCACCCACATTATCCGCATAGCTAGCACACCACCTAGGTGAAGCTAGTAGCCATTCAAGCCATCCACCTCCCTGAGTTCGATAAACCCGCACCCTACACTAACCGTGCACTTGCGGTAAAACGACACCGCGCCCCAACCGTAAACGGGGCGCCGGTCAATGGTATATTGGATTATCGAAATGTCATTATAGGAAGAAAGTAAGATATTTACACGAGTGTGAAAGACATAGGTTAGAAAATATGGTAAGATAATAATTTCAAAGATTTCAGCGAAAAACTTTGAAATTCAGAGAATGTATGGAGTCTAATTGCATGCTAAATGTTTTCAAATAACTTAAACCGGGATAGAAATTCAAAATAGATAATTTTGAAAATATTCATCGAATGGTCAGGATAGTAATGGAGAAGATTCAACGATTGACGACGAGTGACATGTAGATTCACGTAATTCGAAAGGAAGGAAGTGAATCAAATAAAACGTAAATATGAATGGGAAATAATTTAGTGAAACTGCTACAATGGAATTCTACGGTCGATAACACAAAAGTGTAATGATCAGGAAAATGATAGAATCATGGGTTCTAATTACCGGGTCGGCTGAAGATCAAGAGAAACTTAACACTAAGACTCTCTAATGAACTAGACTGAAAGAGAGATTTTAGGAAAGGGTCCTAAGAGGATCAGATTACGTTCTGCTGGGCCCGAAATTGATGGACTCAATGAACGGCTAAAGGAAAAAAGCTCTCGAATTCTAATATGGTCAGGGCTGGGTGGGAGACTACTAAGGCAACCTAAGACGAGTACAACTAAATCTTGACGAAGGCACCTGGCTATCAAACCTAGACATCTATCAAAGTCCTCCTACTACCTACGACAAGAAACCCTTCAGATTAGACTCAATTCATGACTTGAATGTTTCGAATATTTAAATGGATGTTGCTATCATTATCGTTGTTCCGATATTTCACAGATGCAAAGAGGACCTGCATGGGGCCACCACTAAAACCTGTCACGCCCCGCTTCCCAAGTATGGAAGGCGAGACGTGAAGAGGTCCGCTCAGACTTGGAGCTGTGAAGCTACAGTCTGATAAGCGTCTGGTAATCTAATCCATTATCAGGTTCTTTGCATTACGACGAAACAACAATAATAATAACGAGGGATAGAAAAATAAATTATCCAACAATCAAAATCCACGTATTTTATTCCAAACATTACAGATTTATAGTCATAAAAAGAGTACAGAGTCTGTAAGCAAAAAGGCCTAAGCATGGCCGACACTACAACAAGAAATGGTGCTACGCACCGAACAACCTAACAACAACAACTAAGAAAGTAAACGACAACTAAAAGAAAGTCACCAACTAAGACTAAGGGAAGGACCGGAATCCTCGAACTGGATGTCAGCAATCTGTCGTCCTCAACAACCAAATCAGGCTCAAAACCTGACATGTGACACCCAAAGAGAAAAGGGCACATGTCAGCAAAAGTCTCCCAAGGGAAAACGGAGGACTTTTGTGCAAGGAAACATAAGAGCAAAAGTGTACAACTAACAATTCTAAAATAATGAAGATGACATGACATGAATGCAACAGTCTAACCATGAGCATGAATGTAGCAGTTTAAGATGAACTTGAATGGTAACATTTTCACGACACGTTGTAGCAAAAAGCTACAAAACAAGATATCACGATTTCACGATGAAAACATGCATTCACATTGTGCACATGGTTTACTCCTTACAGCTGGAGTGGCTATACAGGCACACTTCTACACTGTGTGATAGCTTAACCCTACCTCAATCCCAGAGTTTACGCCTACAGCTGAAGTGGCTGTACGGGCACACTTCTACACTGCGTGATCGCATAACCCTACCCCTCCACGTGTATTGAGCTTTGGTTTCCCAACAACATTACGCTTACTTCTGGATCACAAGCCAGGAAGTGTTTTTCAATATGGCATAGGGTTGTGCCCGCAAAGCAGGTGCCTAGCCTCAATAGTTACAATTATTGTAGCGTGTGCTACTCAATCACGATGAAACATTTCGATGCATGACATGACATGGCAATGAGCAGTTAAAGTGCGTACCGTTAATTGAAATTAAACGTAACATGTCAGCATGAATGAAAGCATGGTAAAAGTGTCGGATCTAGCTTCGTTGTCAAGCTAGATCTAGTAAGGGCGTCTAGGCGACAATCATTTCATCGCATAGTCTCTTTTACACTTCTACACAAATTGGCCTAAAACGTGGCCTAAACAATTACTGGCAAGTATCACTTGCCTGAAAGAGACGTGCTGTAATCACAGATCAGAGCGGTCCAGAATTCCCTATGTGCTCAAACCATCGCGCAGCCTACAGTCCTATATTATTAATCTTCAATTAGTAAGTTACCAAAGCAATGAAACACAGTTTTTATCTTGTTAACATGTGGGTGTAGGTTCCTACGGTTCAGGTATACCTTAACACGACGCGCGATCTACACTGACGTCGGGTAGCGACGTCAGGGGTTGGACTCCGATAGCGCGAACGGTACGGTGGATAGCGGCGACGAATGACAATCAACCGGGTAGCGGTATGATCACCGATCAGCAACACGAAGGGGATGGACAACTACACAGCGTCCTACGGTGTCGAGAGTGCATGGACAATGGTACGAAATGCGTGCGAGACGGTAGACAGATCTGTCCGCGGGTTCGGGTAGCGCAGATCTGAAGTTGCACGCGAATCTGAAGTTTGTACGCGCGTGTGAGGAGCTCCAGGTGTTGTAGCGGCTAGGGAAGGACCTGCACGGATAGGCGGGAGGCCTGAGGGGCAGCCGATGGCAGCGGGGTGGCCGGCGATGACAAGATAGCCTAGGCCGTGGGTTTTTGGTAGGGCAAACAGCAGTTTTTCGCGCGTAACCGGTTGTTTGCACGCTGTTTGCGGGAGGAGGAGGAAGAGTTGTAGCGAGGGAAGCTAGGTGGTGATAGGGGATGTCAATGGGAGTTCATCGAAGGAGGAGGACGACCTGCGGTGATAGGAATAGGCCAGGCCAAATTTTTGAAGGGGAGAGGCTGCGACAGTTTTTCTAGGGTATTTCGGTGTTTGCACGGAGTTTGCAGAAGGAGGAGGGGGAACTGATGCGAGGGAAGGGTACCGATGGATAGGGGACATCGCGGGGAGTGATCGGAGGCCAGTGGGAGTCGCCGGTGGAGGCGGAGGCGGCCAGGCGTCGGGTTTGAAGAGGAGGGCTGACAACAGTTTTTGTAAAGAGTTGGGTGTTTGCACGGATTTTAAAGCAAGGAGGAGGGGGTGGTTGACAAGGGGAAGGACGCAGGAGGTGGAGGAAGTCGTGGGGAGGTTATGCCGGAAGTTTGGTGGTGGCCGGAGGTGGGGAGATGGCTGGCCAAAATTTCTTAGATGGGTTGCGCCGTCGTTTTTTCATGGGGAGCCTTGCTTGCGTTTTAATTATGAAGATGAAATTGGCTATATAGCTCTAGGGTTTGGGATTTTTTGTATTATAGGAGGAGAGAGGGTGAGATAGAGGGGGTTTAGTTCAGTTAAAACATTGGATTGAATAGCCCAAATAGGTGAGTATAAGAAACTAGTTTTGATAAAGTGTTTTGAAAAGGGGGTATGTTTAGGTGATTGGAGAGAGAAGATGTGTGAGGGTGGGGGTAGACTTAGGTTATTATGTAATGGAGAATAGCTAGGGAAATGTTTTCATGGAACGTATTAGGCCTAGTTTAATTAGTTCAGTTAATTAATCAAGTTAATTAAGTTATGTGTATTAGAAGGGGATTAGTGGAAAAAGTGGGTCAAACGGTGTCTGATAATTATAAGAAAAATATCGGGACGACTGTGTAAACGAGAGAATCGAGACTAAGGAGAGTGGTCACGGGCTAGGCCAATGGAGAGTGAAACTAAAAATAGAAAGGCCTAACGACGAAGGTGAAATCTACGACACCTCTTCAAACAAAGTTGTTTTGTGGGAGAACGACCGGTGAAATGATGTTCAAAAATAATTCCACAAATAAGTGCTCTCTCATAGGGTCACAATGACATATCACATCATGCTGTTCGGATACAAGAAGCGGTCAAAATAAATACGCAAACGAACAAAAGTATGCGCACGAAAATCGTACGATCAAAAAGCGACCGTGACATGTTTGATGATAACAAACGTGTGTGAACGATTTAATGTGTGTGCTAAGTGTTTTCAGGAATGTCACTCTCGCAAATATTCAAAGAGAGACTAAGTAAAAGTGATGGAGAATGTGCCATGCATTATCCAAGTGGACTAAGTCAAAGATGGAGATAATGGCTACAAAAATTGGACTAAGTCAAAAATGGAAAGATAAGGAGGAAATCAATTCAAATCCATATTTGAATTGATTCAAATTAATTGGTGCAACATTCAAATCCTAAAGCCATGCAAATTGAAGACTTGGTCAAAGATGGAGAGATTTGGAGAAACTCAAGAAAATCAATGGTGATTAAATGAGATCTTATTTGGAATCCTATAGCTACTCAAATTCCATATCCATCCATATTCAAACTCCATATCCATGTTGATTCATTCAAATCCTAATCAAGTTAGGATTCCTTACAATCTCCATCAATTATGGGATTCTAATTGATTCTATCACATCCCATCATCTTCTATATAAACCCATCTTCCAAAGAGAGAAAAGAGAGAGAAATGAGAGAGAGATGGCAAAGCAAAATTCGGCCAGCACAAGAGGGGAGAGCTATTGCTGCAAGTTTCATGTCAATTCTCACTTAGGTTGCGCAAGTCCCCTTTGCCAAAGCTTAAAATCCCACCGCCCTTTCATATTGCGCAAGTTGCAAAGATAAAAAGAAAAAGCCAAAGCCAAATCTCCAAGAGCTTCTCCTCCTCTCCTTGCGCAAGCCATTGCAAGCCAAAGAGCCTCCTATCATTTTTTGCAAGTAGCATCCCTTGCGCAACCAATTCCCAAAAGACCATTACCAAAGCTACATCAAGCAAGGGACTCCCCCATCCTTTCCATAGCCGCAGGTCCAAAGGGGAGATACATCTCAAGGCCACAAGTTCCAAGAGGGTTTCACACTTCACATTGTGCAACATCCCAAAGAGAATAATCCATACATTGTGCAACACAATAAGGAGCCCAGACATCCAAGACCACAACATGGAAGCGGGATACTTCATCAAGGCTGCAAGTTTCAGAGAAGGACGTGACATTGACGACTACATCCTATCAGAATTGATAGCTGATTAGCATAGACGACTACACCATCACTGAGCTATTCTAAACTCTATTTATTTATCTTTGTGTAATGTTGTATAGATCTCTGCAGGGGAAACTTTACCTATTTGTGACGTTTTTGGACTTGTTTAATCTGGGACTAGATAAGGGAGTCTTGACATGTTAGGTCTTGTTAAGACGGAGCATTTACTAGGTTGATAGTGTTTTGCACTCTGGGAGTGTGGTACGAACCAGGTGGGGAGCTGGGCTCGGGACTCATTGTAGTTTTACAAAAGAAACATATTAATGCTAGTATCATCTTGGGGATGGACGTAGGTCATGGGACGACCGAATCAGGGTAAACTTGCTGTGTACTCTGTGATTGCTTATTATTTACTCTGTATCTGCTATAACTGCCTGTAATTGCTCGTGGGTTGCACGAGAATTTTTATTAGCCTATTCACCCCCTCTCGGCTTAGATTTGAAGGTTTCGGCGGACCCTTAGGGCTCTAATATGTGCCCATCCTAAGTCAGACGGACTACAGAAGCAAAACCAAACAGCGGAAATAAAACAAACGCTAAACAATTTAATGAAGCCCTAAGGAAGTCAGACCCTTAGCCAGGATCTATGCCGACTTGAGGTGGATCTAACCATCCCAAGAGAGATCTAAGCTACTGCGACATAATTTTAAAGCAACTAGAAAGCTACTAAATTACATTAGAGAATTTAATTAAGTTAGTTTGCCTGTCATAAAGGCTAAACTTTGATGAATTATTTCTCCCTCACCGTTGAACTTTAGAAATGATACAACCTATCAATTTGTAGAGCTTCGAACGGTGAATGCATAGGAACAAACGGCGACGAATTCCGACTTCGTTTGATCCCTCAAACAATTGCTCAAAGTTGAGCAAAAAAGTCAAAATTCAGCTAATTCGTAGCCGTCATAACCCTCCTTGGGTTTTCGGAAGATTGGGCCCACGGCTAACTGGGCCTGCCCAGTTCGGTTTGGGCGCTAGCCCGTGCCTGGGTGCACGGGCTGACCCCCCACTATAGTGCGGGCGGGTTTTGACTCGCCCGCATAGCGGGCGGGTTAAGCCTGCCGGCGAGGCAGGCGGGCTCGCCCGCATTTGCGGGGGGCTTACCCTGCAGAGCGGGCTGGGCTCAGCCTGCCCAGTGGGCGGGCTCAAGCCAGAGCCCGCCAAACGGGCTCTGGCCTGAGCCTGCCTGTTTTGCGGGATGGGCTTGCCCCTGCCCAGTTATGCAGGATAGCCCTGACCAGTTGGGCAGGCTAGCCCAGTCCAACTGGGTCAGTTCAGACCAGAACTGGGCAAAGGGCCTATTTTGGCCTTTTGAGCATTAGAGTTCTATAACTCTGATTCTGCCGATTCCGGATTCGTTGGAAAGCTTGTTTTGAGTGGGATATTCCTAAAGAGCCATCTTATCCATTTCTATGTGTTTATCATTATAAACTATTTATAATGTATTTTAAACATGTTTACATCATATGCAATAATCCCAGTCAGCATTCTACTAATGCTGAAGTCGCAAACATTTTACGACATTATTAAATCTCATTTAATAGCTGAAAACTTATGCGACCTTTATTAAACCTTATTTACTATATGTCGACTTAATTCTTTAGAGACTTTAATTATCCTCGTGCACCCGAGTGCACTCCTCCTAAATTCTTCCTATTACTAAGACGTGAACCGAGCTCGGTGTAAGACCATACAGCCTGACCCTACTACAGGTGGGGGCTTGAAACCCCTAGATGATAGTAACCACGAGCAGCAGGTGTCGTTCCTGTTTCAGAATCATACTTACGTGATTGACCCATTGACAAAATGTCGTCGGGATCACTCTGACTGTGTCAGTGATGAATACCGCAGATATAGTCCCTTCGTCATAAATATGTCCTTGCGTGGCCTAGAGTATGGTAAAACCGTCAACCCAACTAGCTAGCATCGGTTAGTATTCAGTGGTCTTTGTCATATACATGTTGTACATCTTACAACGTAACTCGGCCGAGTTTTAGTACAATGAACCGTACTGAGCCAGTGACACAACTTTCCTTTAACAGAAGAGACGAATCCCTTCTAAGTTTTTTACTTACCTCATATGCTTCAGGTGTCACCTAATCTAAGACCTTTCAGCAGGCCTGGCCTTGAAGATAGATCATAGATCTAAGTGACACTGTTCACAGACAGGTTCGTACAAACACTTCAGGTCTTAATGACCAACTAACCTATCATCACTATAGAGTTATTTAATGACGGTATATTTAAAATTTAACCATTTAATAACTCTTAATATTGGTCGTTCAGTGAACTCATTCTCTAATGAGCACCTGTGTCTTGTCTCCAACTTCACCAGGTCGAATGACTATGAGACCATCATTACTTTACAGGGTAAGTCAAAGACATGATGGTCTGTCCGATGTACCGATATCTTATTCTCGACACATCTATGACCACGAACATTTTAAGACTTAAGTTCTTGTCGGTCATTTACTTCTCATAATAGAGATCTACATCTAGATACGTAATGACCTCACTTTAGTCTAAGGAAATTATCCAAGTAATTGATTCATATAATTTGTACTATGATAATTATTACCTTCTGTATTTACAAACAAGATGTTATGTTAGGATAAATTGCCTCAAGGGCACATATTTTTTTACATCTCTCACTTGCACTTAGGCTATTTATCTCAGTATCTGATGTGTCATTATATTCCACGTTTTATCTATATGATTACACGTCAAAATGATTGCTTAATTACACATTTCGTACGCTTTTACGCTCATAATTGGAACTATTGTTTTTTAAGAGCGTTTGGTTGCATTTCAGGGAATATCAAGCGATTTGGAGTATATTGGAGAAGAGAGTGCGTGCTTCGACACCGGAGCTTCTGAGGTACCGTGTTAGGTGACTCAAAGCTGCTGGGGAGCAAGGAAGGGGCAAGAGAGAAGGGACAAAGAAGAGGATAATGAAGAAAGCATGGTTCTATAATACCATGATTCTTGGATTCCAGGTCACTCGATCGAGCTATGATGCGGTGAAGGAATCGAGCGATCCAAAGTGCTGGAAACAAGACAGACCTGTACTCTTTTCAAATATTATATCACCTGGGATTTTTCAGTTTTTTTGATATGTTTTCCAGATAGTAGACTTCAAGACGGTTCCAACGCCACCAAGAACGCGCCAATCGGAGGTCGGATAAGCTCTGAGGAATTTCTGCAAGCTGATATTGCAGTGCTGAAATCTGTTCTTGACCACCTACTTGACCGAGCAACCACCTACTCGACCAAGCTACTACCTACTCGGTCAAAGCAGGCCCTACTCGTTCCGAGAAGGTAGAGCGATGTTTTGGGCAATGAATCCAGACTTCTGACGACTCGACCGAGCAGCCACCTACTCGACCGAGCAGCTACCTACTTGGTCCGAGCAGACCCTACTTGGTCTGAGCAGGCAGAGCGACATTTTGGGCAATGAACCCAGGCTTCTGACGACTCGACCGAGCATCCACCTACTCGACCCGAGTCGCCATGGGCCCAGAACTTAAGTTGCATCCGGATTTGGCTTTGGGCACAAATTTGAGAGGGGTTTTTGGGTTGTTTGTCAGGGTTTAGAGAGGGATATATATTGGAATGATAGCCTTCATTAGGAGGGGACTCTTTTTGCTTTTAGATCTTTTTAGAGAGTTTTGGAGACGATCTTTTGGGGAGTTACACTACAAAAGACATGGGCATTAGCAGCAGTTGTATTAGCATCGGTTTATTAAACCGCCATAAATTTCCCCTTTTAGCAGTTTCAAACCGCTAAAGGCTAAAGATTCTAATAACATATTTTGTTGCAGTTCGAACCTGCTATAATCATTTTAAAACGAGTAAAAAAGAGAAGACGCGGGAAGAACGCATGCGGTTGGGCGAATTTTTTTTAATTGCATCGGTTAAGAACCGAACAAAAAATCTATTCATTTGTCACGGTTCGTAAATGCTACAAATGAGTTATTTGTAGCGGTTTGAACCTGCTACAAATCTATCCATTGTAGAAAATGTATTAATGATTCCGGCGTTTTCTTCTGATCCTCTTTCCTGCATCATTCCAGCAAACCATGTTCCAGCCGATTTCATTAGGTTTTCATAGCGATCGTCGGAGATCCCCAAGCTTTCAGGCCTCTTTCTCTCCAAGCTTTGTCCAATCCCCAGGGACGGTTCAAGCATAAATGAGGTCTAAAGCGAAATAAAATATGAGGCCTAAGTATTAATGCAAAATTTTTAGGAGCCTTCATATAACTGAATTTAATGCAGGAAAATAACGGAAGAAAGCAGCAATTTGTTGTGGTGTGAAAACACTAACAACAATGCAATCAAACGAGCAAGTAATTCACTAATTTAATAATCAGGGCTCCTTCGAAATTTCGGTTCAATTCAATAAACTTTCTCAGTTTCTTGCAGATGACCTAAAAAATAAATTACCAAAGATATTATCATATTAAACCTTAATCTATCGAAGAGTCGAAGACACTGTCACGAGACGAGGCTGGAGAGAGACTAGGAGAGCCGGAGAGATATGATTTGCTAATTTTGAAAAACATAATTTTGAAAAACATGCTAGTAATTTTCTTATTAGAACAACATGTAAAGTAAATTCACAAGAGATAAATAATAGCGGTTATGCCCCAAATCAATAACCAGAGACTTAAAACCCATCAATTATAATTAAAATAAAAAATAAAGATAAAAATTTACTGTATTGTTGTCTATGCGCTCTCCTTTGCTGGGTCAAGGCAGAGGAATAGTCTTTCCTAATAGCTTGATTGTAGGGTCCATGTCCAAGTCTCTGAGACTCTGAGGCCGAGGACGAGGCCAATTGGAGCCGATTGGAGCTGGAGAAAGACGTAGTGTCTGAGAGAGTGAGAGAGATGGAAGGTTCGAGGCCGAAGGGAAAGAGATAAATGTGCCGAATCGACCAATGGTGTCGATTGGAGCCGGAGGGAGACTAGGATAGCCGCGGAGGGGGGGGGGGGGAGAGAGAGAGAGAGAGAGAGAGAGAGAGAGAGAGAGAGAGAGAGAGAGAGAGAGAGAGAGAGAGAGTGTGTGTGTGTGTGTGTGTGTGTGTGAACAACGACGCTTTGGCGTTGGACGGCTAGGGTTTGCGACTTGACTCTTGAGATTCTCTCAACGTCTCTTTCAATTTTATCTGTTGGACCTAAGGCGGACCGCACAGCACAACAATCCCAAAGCATTGCAGCAGGCCCTGCGGGAGAAATAAGATCACATGACAACGAAAATGGTCGGGGAAAAAGCAGGCTGAAATGTTGTTGGGCTTAGGAATAAATAAAATATGAGGCCTCTCAAAATTGGAGGCCTAAAGCGGCCGCCTAAGTGGCCTTGCCATAGAACCGGCCCTGCCAATCCCCCAGTTCTGCTTACAGGTATGTAATTTAAGGTCTGTAAACTTTGTGAACGGAAGAAAACCTAAGTTCCTGACATGTGGGTTTTCTCTTTTTTTGTAGTTTTCTCTGCGGTGTTCCCAAGTTTCCGCGATATTGATTTCGGGAGCTAAAGGTATGTCTTCAATTTTGTTGGTTTTCCCTTTTCTTTTCATGGTGATTTTTGGGATTTAATATTATCGGTATTTGTTATTTTGTTCAATTTGGTAATAGCCACTTGATTAGTGTGTAATATCATGTTGAGTTTTTTGTGCTCACGGAGGGGGAGGAGGCTGGAGGGGCTGGGGAGGAAAGATGGAAGACCTAAACTTGATAATATGGTGTCTTGTTTTGATGTTGCTGGCATTATTATTTATTGATGTTTAGATATGGATGCTGTTTTTCAATTTTGCTGGCTTTTTTATATACTGATGTTTAGAAATGGATGCTGTTTTTCAATTTTTCACATCTCTACATCACTCTTGAATTATATGATTCACCTGTAATTCACAACATTCAACGTTATGGATTCTATAACCGCTTTTATTACTGACCTTACATTTACGATATCATCATCATCTTGATCGAAATCATGAACCCACATTTTGATGTTGAAATGGCCTTTCACGCTCACATCGTTAAAGATAATCTGTACAAGGGTTGTCTTGCCAAGGCCAGCCTTGACGCAGATGGAAATAAAATCGACATCGCTGAAATCATCTGATAGCAGTAGTGTCAAGATGGTATTTCCATCACGCTCCCTATCTATTTCACGACTAAATTTTGCCAGTCAATATTCTTTATATGAATGTTGTTGGGTGTGTGTTTTGTAAGTGTGGGGGTGTGAGTACGGTAAGGGGTATATATTAACGTTGTCTTGTAGGACTAATACCTTACAAATTCAATTTGATCAGTGAAACATGCTGGCCCTTAATTTCGATGAATAAAAAAACATGTTGGCCTTCATCCATCAGTGTTTTGTATAAATGAAAGCTATGCAAAATCCATTATTTGAACAAGTATCTTGGTCTGGCAAGCAAAACTTGATTCTTTTATTGCTTACTCAATGATAGACTTTAAACGCTTAAGTTGGATTGATATTATTTATGGTTATATTTCATGAGAGCTTATGCTTTTGGTAAAAAATTTCTTTCTACAATGAACTTGCACACACAATCGGGCTATGACTTCTTCCTCAGATTCTTTCAGTGATGAATTTCAACGTAATTTCCAGGAATTTTGAATGGGCACATGTGCCCATGAATCTTTTCTTAGGGATGAGGAAATCAGGTCATATGGAATGGATCTTGAGTGTCTCATCTCCTCAGAAAACTTCTACAAACAAAAATGCCGAATTGTTTTACATCTCGTATAAAACATCACTGGTGATCAGCTTGGTAGGTATTCTAGCTAGCTAGCAGTATGTTATTAGCTATCAAATGCTTAATAACATATTATAAGCCTTAATTTGTTACCGGTATGTTATTGTATATCAAATGCTATCAAATGCTAGCTAGCAGTATGGTAATCAACACAAAACTATAGGCTTTATCTCTTTTTCAGGGATGAGTTCATAAAAACTGAGATTACGAAGACATAGTTCTGGCATTCTACTTGAATATATCAAAAGAACGATCAAAAGAACGAGGAAATACTTGGTTTGATCAAAATAGAATTTATAATAAGAATTCTGCACGCGCACACACACACACACATACACATACATACATATGTATATGTAAACATATACATATGTATATGTTTTTAACTTAATGTCATTCATAATTGCTAGTTGAAATACTTGGTTTGATCAAATTATATACAAGTAATATTTACATGTCTTGTTGTTTCTATTTAGTTTTATTTATTATCTATTTATTTATGAGTATTATTTGTGTCAGTTTGTTTCCCTTTTGTCTCTGAGACAATATATTATCATGAATTCTTCATTGTTTCCCTACTGTTGCTGTCTTGTTTTTACTAGTCGACTGATGCAGCTGCAGCAGTTACTGTTATTTATATGGCACATATATGTTATTGCTAATAGTCATAAGACATGAAAGGTTTAAGACTGAACATTCCAATATCTCAATACAAGCTTTCTTTGTTAGTAAATCTTTTGAGTTAATCTTAATTGATTTCAGTCGCTTAATGTATGGGACTAATTAGTCAGAATCTTATAATTCAGGAATGATATTTGACTTAATTGATTAATTTTTTCTTCTACAAATAAACTTCAACAACAATCTGAGACCGTCTAGCAACATTCAATTTTATTTTACTTACCGACATATACAAATTCACTTTATTCAATTCATTTGCAAATGACATGAATTATCAACATTTTTGTGCAAGTTTGATCTTTGTTCCATGAATTATCAACATTTTTGTGCATACTATATTTGTAGTGCTTTATGATCTAATATCAATTCAGTTGAAAACAACATGTGTCTCTTTCACAATAGCTTTAAGAAATGATTAGTTTTTATTATTGTTTATATATTTATTGCAGTTACATATGGCATCAGAGGGTCAGGGTAGCAGTGCAGGACGTAAGCGCAAGAAAGGAGCATCTTCAGTGTACAAGTATACATGGATCTGTGAGCTGATAGGTCAGTTTAAATTCAAGTCATGCTCAAAAAAGTTTTGCATCTTGAATATAATTATGCAGATGTTAATTACGCAGATGTTTCAAATCATAGAAACCCCCAAAAATGTGGGACAATGATTTTGAAAAATGCTAGGGACATTCATGATAAGGTCCCTTTCCACAAGAGAGTGGTACTCACATTTAAACCAAGTGGTCATAGTATTGTGGAAGTGAGTGTCAAGTCACTCAATTCTATTTTGAAGGACATGATATTGGATAGTGAAAATTTCCATGTGGGCGTTAATAATTGGAAGGCAATACCATAGGAGATTAAGGATTCTGCGATCATAACTCAAGTTCTGGTATGGTTTCTTTCACCAAAATTTTAAGTTTTTTTCAATGTTTAATCTTACTATCAATATAACTTATTGTTTTTCATTCATTTGCAGACTAAGTTTTACATTGAACCTGATTACGAAGAAGTTGCTTGCCGCGAAATAAATAAAGCAATGGGCCTTCAATGGAAAACTAGGAGGAACAAATTATGGAACAAACATTACGATGAAACAAAAAATTGGAAAGATAATGAGGAAACACCACCTGATGGCGCTCTAAGATTTTCAGAAAAGTGGCTGGTAAGTTTACTTATTGTTATACTTTAAGTAATACATTTATTTTATATTTTCCAAGATGATAACAATGTGTCAAATCATTATTTTTGTCGAAGGATATTCGTGAGAACAATAGAGAGAATGCTCTTAAGCAAGACTGCCATCCAACTACTGGGTCACATCCACTGGTTCAACTTTATGGTTTAATGGTAACAAAAACTTATTATAATATACATTGAACTAATTAAGTTTAAGATTTTTTGTTTTCGATTCCATGTAGTATTAGTTAATGCCCTAATTAGTGAAGTGGATTCGTTAGGCTACAGAAACTGGAGTGGACCCCACTCGGACAGAGATGGTGTTGGTGACACGTTGCAGAGAAGACGGATCTTATCCAAATGATTCTACGAGAGATATCATTGTAAGTATAGATGTGTACTTTTTGTTGTAGAGTTCATAGTGCAATGAAGATATGCATATTTACATGCATCATGTAGTAAACTTCAACTTCATTGAAAATATTAAGATGAATGAAAAAATTAAGGGGGTGTTAAGGATTGATAGTGAGTGAGGAGGGGGGATGGGGAGTTGGGTTCTGTCGGAGTGACTGAAAAATTGAAAATGGGTGGACATAAAAGCTACTGTAAAATTTTTTGTTCTCACAATACTATAATACACTTTTCTTCATCCATATTCAACGGAAATTTAAAGAAAAAAATGATCAACAAAAGGTTAATGACCATACAAGAATTCAACAGAATATGGATGTTGGACACACACACAGACACACACATCACACACTTAATTCTTGTTAAATAAGAGAGAACATAGCTATTTGTAATTCTAAATTTGCATGGTATGTGGTGCTCGGCAGTCAAGAGAGTGTTGTACAGACGGATTACCTCTTGAATGGATAAGTTGTAGATTGCGAAAAAAATCATAGCACATGCATGTACGCATCCAACGACATATAGAAACAAATTATACAATTTTGACTTATCAGCATGGCTGAAATCCTATAATGAGTCCACATTATGGGAAACTTCCTCATATTTCTTCTCAAATTACAGGAAACATGTGCAAGTTTGCACTGCATATGCGAAATCCTGTTCATCTTATTACATTTACATACTTTATAATTATCAAGTGTTGGATCCAGTGGATGGCAAACAACACTAGAAGGGGGGTTAAATAGTGTTGTATAAAATAAACTTTTTCGTTCTTAATAGTTTAGCACAAATCAAAGCCTTCTAATGTTGCCTAAGAAACCAAATAGAGTGATCTATGCTTGGTTCTTAATCAACTTAATCAATCTTCAAAATCAAATCAGAGATAAAAATCTTCTGGTAGTCGTCTCTCTATGAACAATAGTCGACTCCCAGAGGGAAATTAAGCACAACTCAGTTAATGAAATACTTAATGAAGATATATAAGATTGCACAGAAGTATAAGAGAAAAGCAGATACAAAAATTGATCTTTGCAATATATTATAAATAAGTTACAAGATTAATATTCAACAAACAAATGAACAATCACAGAGAGTGCAAACATAAACACAAGTGATTTTTATCCTGGTTCCCCAAAGCCTTGGGTACGTCCAATCCTCGACCAATCTGGTACGAGATTTCCACTATCTGCCTTGGCAAATACAAGCAACTAACTTCACTCGTTAGGATTTTCAACAACCTAGCCTTAACCAGGATTCCAATCACAACACCTAGACTCGTCTAGGACTTTCACCAGCACCTTTACAACAAAGGGCAAACACAAAGAGAAAAACGATATCCAACTCACCACAATTGTTTGGTGTAGATTGGATTTACACCCAAATTCTATAGCCAATAGTAATAGACAACTATGTGTATTAGTGGCTTGATAGAATAAGATTTTAGATTACACAAAGATACGAATGAAGTCTTCGTGATCTAAATCAAATGTTTTTCAAAATTCTTTTAAATAAAAATCAGAGAATAAATAATATGGATTTTGAAAACAAATAGCCAAATAAAAATCGATCTTCAGAAAATAATATCGCAAAGAAATACAATATCAAGAATGTAAAAACAGATTTGGCTAAGAGAAAATGAGAGCTGAGAATTTGAGAACATTTAGAACTTTTGCGCAAGAGAATTTTGATTTCAAGTATTGTGTTTTCTCTCAAAGAAATAGTCCTCTATTTATAGGTGAAAATGAAGAATTCAAAATTCAAATTCATTTGACTTTTGCCCCCGAAAATCATGGGAACAATAAATTAGAGATATGTCAAAAGTCAGGTCAAACGTCGAATTTCGACAGCTGGGATTCGACTCCCTAGGATTGGTAGTCGACTCCCAGTGTGTTTCGGGAGAAATTAATTCTCAGCTGGTAGTTGACTCCCACTCCTTGGTAGTCGATTCCCAGAGGAGTTTCTTCTGAGACACGGCTAGTAAGTCATGTAGTTAGCTCCAGGGTGTAATAGAGTTTCACTACGAAAATGCAAAGCGACTAGCAAACGCTCTCAATAACCTTGAAAATGATTTTTAAAAGTATTTAAAATGTTTAACTTTGAAAATTATTTGTGCGTGTGTGTTATCTATACTTTTGGCTTTAAGATAACCCTAAGAAAGACACAACTGACTCACTATAGACTTAAGACGAGTTTTTACGAAGCTTGGTCAGATGATGACGTAGAAGTGAGCTTCTCTTGAGCTTCTGTTCCATTTTGAGTTTGAGCTTCATCATTGACTTTGCAACATCGTCTTTTGCCTATTAAGCGAAGATTGAGTTTCTTCGGAGTATACGTAAAGCTTTCATTCATTGTATAACATGCACACTTAATTGTAGTGTAGTTAGTACACTAAGCTTCATTTGGTGTGCTCATCATCAAAATCACTTGGGGTGGAATTCAATTTCCATCACTCTCCCACTTTTTGATGATGACACCCAAATGAAAAATGAAGTAAGTTGACATACTAATATGACATGAAAATAAACTTACTCCCCCTTCTTTGATGCGGTTCTCCCCCTACATCGAAGCCGTTAGCAAAAAAATATATCCATTTCTTCTGGTAAATATTATCACGCTCGTGCCTTGATTGGATCCACCGACGAACTATATCACTAATTTACGGCTACCACCATTGCATTAATGAGAGCCACCAAAATACCTCGAAGCTCTAACCCCCGAGAGTGGTACGAGTTGAGAGCGTTCGAACCACGAGAGTGATGAGATTATTGTAGATCCTTAATGCATGTATCGTATGCACTATCGCGAGAGCGGGGTTAATGCGATACGTTAGATTCATGATGCCCAGACGCATGAATTCACTTTCTAGATGATACAATCCCCCAATAAAACCAATGCAACGTGAGAATCTATCCTAGCGTCGACATTGTAATGCCCTACCAGCTACTGCACAAGTACTAGAGGGGGGGGGGGGGTGCATAGTAATTTAAAATAATAAGGAGTATAATTCCAAATTAAATTGCAAACAACTACCAAATCAATTTGCGGAAGCTTAAATTGAATGACAACGCAAAATTAACAATGCTAACAAACGATGTTAATGGGTTCGGATCCACCCAAGTCTCCCCGACTTGTTCCCGGTGATCCTACGTCCCAACCACCCGGATCCCCTCCGGATACTTGAGTTAGAAACCCTAACTCAAGATTTCCACTATGAATATCTTGTGAAAAACCTTCACAAGATCAAATCATACATGCAATGGCAAAGTGAATCCCACAACCCGGGATCACAATCTTCTCTCACAACCGAGAGAACCAATTAGCAATATTAAAGAGTTTAAATGAAATAAACAATCTTACCACAAAATCCTATACCTTGAGTTTTTCTTACCCAAATGGTGAAATGAAGGATTTGAGGAAGATGAAGTCACCAAGACCTAGCACCAAGGAAATGACCAGCAATCGATGCCTAGGAATGAGTTGGAGACTTGGATCAAGCAATAGCTTGAAGAGCTCACCAAGAACAAGCTTCTCTCTAGATCTAGAAATGAGAGAGAATGGGTTTCTTGTGAGGAAGAGAGCTTTAGATTAGAGTGAGAATGGCTATCTCTTTAGAACTCAATGAATCTCTGAATGGAAGCTCTCACCTAGATAGAAATGACCTAGGTTCGTATTTATAGGGTCCCATAAAAACAAGTTAGGTCATTCACCAACGGATAGAAATCTGTGAGAATTAGTCGGTCAAAGAACAATCACTGACCGACTAGTTCATCAACTAGTCGGTCAGTCAAACAACGTGGACCGACTAAGAGTAGATCTGAGAAGAGATAGAATTTCAGACCTAGAAATCTAGTCGGTCCAAGAAGACTGTCTGACCGACTAGTTTCACAACTAGTCGGTCAGGCAGTGAACGTAGACCGACTAAGAGCAAAAAGAATTAGTCTGAGTACAAAGTGACTTAGTCGGTCCAAGAACAAAAGTTGACCGACTAAATTGTCAACTAGTCGGTCACCAAACGTTCTTAGACCGACTAACGATAAACAGTAGCTTAGGAGAAAATTAGCATGAACAGTAAGTCACAACTAGTCGGTCAAAGAAGCATCACTGACCGACTAGTTCACAAACTAGTCGGTCGGTGAGTCAACGTAGACCGACTAACTGTAAACAGTAAAGTCCAAGAAATTAAGGAATCAAACTAGTCGGTCCAAGAACAGTTGCCGACCGACTAGATCACCATCTAGTCGGTCAGTACTTGTTCTTGTACCAACTAACATGCACATACAAATCCGAATCGAAGCGCGACGCTTCGAGGAAGTTAGAATGAACTTGTGCAAGGATCCTAGAGCTACGAAATGAGCGTAATGAAGATAGAAACGTAAGATATACTCAAGGCTTAACATTCTATATATCGAAGCTAAAAGACTATAAATAAAACCTTAATAAACGGTCTTTGAGAGCTTCGATTGAATCTTCATATCTTCCAAAGCGTCGCAAGAGCTTCAACGAAGCTTTAGGCATGAATATGAGCTTTGGGAAGTGTTGAGATGTCGCTT
This sequence comes from Scilla litardierei, assembly GCA_030789695.1. Taxonomy (NCBI): domain Eukaryota; kingdom Viridiplantae; phylum Streptophyta; class Magnoliopsida; order Asparagales; family Asparagaceae; genus Scilla; species Scilla litardierei. The sequence continues at coordinate 96,792,968 of CM061135.1, read as the reverse complement.
TGAATGTTCTCGTGAATTTGGCGACGATCTCCAATACTGCGCTCACAAATTGTTAGTTCATGAATTATTTATGTTTGCTCATCATCAAAACCAAATCCGGGGAGTCCAATATTCAACATTCTCCCCCTTTTTGGTGATGACAAACCAACATAAATAATAATCAAAAATAATAATTCAAATGTAAAATACTTACTCCCCCTGCATTGATGACACGTTAATTCCAAAATGAATATATATGAATTGCATCAATCAGACGAGTAAGATAAATAAATAGAATCGATTTTCGAAATATCGGATTTTGAAAATCCTTATATGTATCTTAACTCCCCCTGAATCTAGCATATCAAACTAGATTCTTGGAAATTGAGTTAAATTTTCATTTGCGCTATTTATTATCATTATCTCTCCCCCTTTGGCATTATCCCAAAAACGGGGGGGGGGGGGGGGGGGGGCATACAACGACAACAACTAGGAAATGGAAAATCCAACATCGGGAGTCGTAGACAATGACGATGGACCAAATTGACACCAAGGGAAAAAAAATGTGGAAATCACATCAAGGTGTGCCAAAATGTCCATTATCACAAAAAGATCAAAAATCATCAAAAATACCAAATAATTATTCATTTCTTGAATAATGAAACATACTCTTCAATATTCAATATTCTTGGTTAAATTTGTGCATGGAAAACAATTCTATACAATTCTAGAATTTAAATCTATTTAACCAAGTTTTCATGTGTCGAGCGACGAGTTCACATTTCAAATGTATTCAACGAATATGAAAAAAAATGCACGACAAATGAAAGACAAAGTGAATGACGATGAACATATATATATATATAGACATCCTGAGTATATCAAAAAGGTATCTCATCGAATACATGAGGTACATCATATGAAGCGAGACACATCATCTATATAAACAAAAAAATACATCATCATCATCAACATCATCAAAGTGTATCAAACTACATCAGAACAACATCATATCATAATATCCAACTCCGACATCCAGAAATCGCAAAAAAAAAAATACATCAAAACATCTCTCAAACCCCATCCTAACCCAAAATACTCTCACTAAGATATATCATCCAAGGCGTAGTGGAGAGTCCTCGAAACAAGCGATCACGAGGGGGTGGCTGGATCTGCAGTCTCCGTGGGTCCAGTCGACGGAGTGGACTCAGGCTCTGCAGGGAGTAGAGGTGTCTCAACAGATGAAATCGTCGGGGCAGGAGTGGAGATCTCAGCAACAGGCTCAACAACGGGAATCTCAACAGCAGCATGGGTCTCGACAGAAGCAGCAGCAGCAGTGTCAACAGCATCAGGAGATACATGAGCAGGCTCGGAAGTCTGAAGTGCTGAAGCAGATGGCTCTGGAACACCGGAAGTGGTGCCAACTCCAGGAGCAGAAGTGGAAGTACCAGCAGCAGCAGCAGTGGCCTCATCGCCACGGGCAAAAGAAGTGACAAGCTCGTCAAGCTCCTCATCGTCCATCTCCTCGGCCTCAGACATTGAAGGAGGAAGATCAATCCCCATCAAACGAGCCATACGGCAGACTATCTCCTCAGTACGAGCCAAACGGGAGTCGTGCTGACGAAGTAGGCGTACGACATCGTCCAATGTAGCAGGGGAAGAGGAGGCTGCAGCAGCTGACGGAGTGGACTGGGAAGCAGATGCGGTAGACCTCTGCACGTGACGAAGAGCCGCTAGAGATTTCTTCACGGCCGTCGCGTTCAGAGGAGTACCCAAAGGACGCTCATCGTCAGGAGGGAGAGGAACTCGGAAATGACGGAATACAAGAGTCAACAGGCAAGGGTATGGAATGTGCGCAGACTTATTGGTCTTGCGTATACACTCGAAAGAATCCATCTTATCGAGTATCACGCGAGCCCAATTAATCTCGCACCCCAAGAAAAGAGCGTAGATCAATTTCAAGAACGGCTGGGATGGGAGTGAAGAGGATCCATACTTAGGGAGGAGACATGACTTCAAGATCAGGTTAAGAACCCACGCATTCGGCTTAAAAGATTTCGAAGGAACACCAATGAATGCAGAGGGGATAACCTGGAAAATCTCAGAAAGAATAGACTGATCCAAGGAAGAAATGTCATCGACGGAAATGTCCGAAGGGAGGAGACCACACGATGAACAACCGAGAATCTCCCCCAAGATTTCTGCCGTGAGAACTATATGAGTTCCCAAGACAGTCGTTTCAATGGAGTGGCTGGCATCGTACTGGCCTCGAATACGATTGGCATAGAACAATTTCACGAGGCGAGGATACGGTTTGGGATTGGCCTTGGGGTCGTATCGGAGATAATCTAGAAGACCACTATAGGACAGAAGATCAGCAAGGCTGAGAAAATCAGAAAACTGAACGTAATGCTCTAACAACAGTGGACAGTGCTCTATACGGTTGTACACTGCAAGACACTGAGGGTCATCGCGGCACAACGATATGTCTACACCACCGACTGGCATAGGAGCTTTACCCTTAGCCTTACGGGTCTTCGGAGGAGGAGTAGGTTCCCTAGTAGGCTCATCCTCTGGGATAAATTCAGAGTCGGAATCGGGAGGAGTAGCCGGTGTGTGGAGTATGGGCTTTTTGGTCTTGGATTTGCGGGGCTTGACGGTCGCAGTCATAGGCTTCTTAGGAGGAGGCGAAGATGGAGAGGCTTGGGTTGACTTGGCACGACGCTTAGGCTTCGGGGGATTCCTAGGGTCAGAAGGTTGTTCTACGGTCATAGGAGAAGCCCCGGAAGAGGCGATAGGAATTCTCGTCTTTGCCATAGCACGACGAGTACAAGCAACTGAAAACGAAGATCAAATATCCTAGCACAAACCCTAGAAGCTAACACAAACCCTAGAAAACAGAAATTCGAAAATAAGCCCTAGAATACCTAAAAGCTGAAATCCAAACCCTAGAATACCTAGGAGGAGAAATCGAACCCTAGGGCAAGAAATTGACCTAGGAGGAGGAGGGAGATACCTAGGAGGTGGAGTCGACGGCGGCGGACGGCGGGGATGGCCGGAGATATGACCGGAGACGACGGAATTTGAAGGGGCTCGATCGGGGTTTGGGGGTTTTCGGGCTAGAGCTGGAGAGAAGACCGACTAAAAATGAATTTAGTCGAACCAAAATGAGTATAAGTCTGTCTGGAATCAAAAAGACACAAATGCCCTAACACACTTAGTCGGTCACAGTTCAAGTACTGACCGACTAGATTACGATCTAGTCGGTCGGTCAATGAGCTTGAACCGACTAAGTCGAAACAGAGGCACAGAGGGATTTTTAGGGCAAGATTTAGTCGGTCGCAGTATATTCACTGACCGACTAGTTTTCAATCTAGTCGGTCGGTAAGTGTACTATGACCGACTAACGAAAGAAAAAGATAGGAGTTATATAAATGATTGATCTAGTCGGTCTGAGTTCATTTGCTGACCGACTAGATGAGCATCTAGTCGGTTGACAAGTGAACTTAGACCGACTAGAGGAGTCCAAAAATTGATAATTGATTTCTCTTCACAAACCACTTGGATGAAACATCATAACTCTCTCATTAGTCATCTAACTTCCCCCATTAAACGTCGAAATCTTAAATACGACATTGAAATACGATTTCGATCAATAAATTTGAACAAATCACATAAAATTCCCAAAAATTCAATAAATCTAGCATGAATGAAATATCGCAAAATATAGTAGCATGCAAGATATTTGAATGAAATATGAATCCTATATCTCGGATTCACCCATAATCCCCAATTCTCGACGCAACCGCACAAAGGAGTCCTCCTTTAGGGGTTTCGTGAAAATATCGGCGATTTGCTTTTGGGTTTCAACGTACACTAATATGATGTCCTTTTTAGCAACATGATCATCTAAGAAATGGTGTCGGACATCTATGTGTTTTGATCGGGAATGGTGCACCGGATTCTTTGAAAGACAGATAGCACTTTGGTTATCCACCATGATAGGGCTAGTATCACAGTGAATACCAAAATCCTTCAAAGTGTGTCTCATCCAAAGAACCTGGGCACAAGCGGCACCGGCGGCAATATATTCCGCCTCGGTGGTTGAAAGTGATACCGAATTTTGCTTCTTGGAAAACCAAGAGACAAGAGAATTTCCTAGAAAATGGCAAGTGCCACTAGTACTTTTCCTGTCGGATTTGCATCCCGCATAATCAGCGTCACTATATGAGACTAACTCATATGTGCTAGATTTCGGATAAAGTAATCCAAAATCTAAAGTGTAACTTAGATAGCGAAAAATACGTTTAACCGCTACTAAGTGAGAATCCTTAGGTTGAGACTGATAACGAGCACATATGCATACGGCAAACATAATATCGGGCCTACTTGCGGTAAGATAAAGTAAACTACCTATCATACCTCGATATAGACGAATGTCTACATCTTTTCCGCCCGTATCCTTGTCAAGATGCGTAGTCGTGCTCATAGGAGTCTTTTTCCCGGAGGCATTCTCCATTCCAAATCGCTTTAGCAACTCCACCGTGTACTTTGTTTGGTGGATGAAGATTGCATCGTTCAATTGGCGAATTTGGAGACCTAAGAAATATTTGAGTTCGCCCATGTGGCTCATCTCAAATTGTTCCTTCATAACATTAGAAAACTCTTCACAAAGAGCAAAGTTAGTAGCACCGAAAATGATATCATCAACATAAATTTGAACTAATAAAATATCATTATTCGCATGCTTAATAAAAAGTGTTGAATCGGCTTCACCCATTTTAAAATTCAAATCCAAAAGAAAATTCTTTAGGCGATCATACCAAGCTCGAGGAGCTTGTCTCAACCCATAAAGAGCTTTCTTTAGTTTAAAAACATGATTTGGAAAATTTTCATTTATGAAGCCCGGAGGTTGAGAAACGTAAACTTCCTCAACGACATCTCCGTTTAAAAATGCACTTTTAACATCCATTTGAAATAATTTAAAATTCTTATGGCATGCAAAAGACAATAATAATCTAATTGATTCTAATCTGGCTACCGGAGCGAAGGATTCTTCGAAATCAATACCTTCCTCTTGTCGATAGCCTTGAGCAACTAACCGAGCTTTGTTCCGGACGACGACTTGATTTTCGTCGGTTTTGTTCTTGAAGATCCACTTTGTCCCTATGACGGTGTGGTTCTTCGATGGCAATGGAACAAGCTCCCATACCTCATTTCTCTCGAATTGAATAAGCTCCTCCTCCATGGCTAAGATCCAAGCGCTATCTTCGCATGCTTCATTAATATTCTTTGGCTCTATCGATGAGGCAAAGGCACAATTTGCGAAGTGGTGAACTTGCGATCTCGTCTTGACACTATCTTGAATATTGCCAATGACTTGCTCATGGGGATGGTCACGAACCGAATGAAGCCGTTTGGGAATACCTTGATCACTAGGAACATTCTCAACAACTTCATTAGTTGGGTTAGTCTCAATAGAATCAATAGAATCATTAGACTTAGAATTATCAAACGAATCACATAAAACATCCAAAGAATCATTATCATTTGAAATTCTAGTTGGAACAAATCCTTCATTAAATGAGACATGAAGCGACTTCTCGATCGTTGAGGTTCGTTTGTTGAATATCCGGTAGGCTTTGCTACGCGAAGAATATCCAACAAAAATCTCTTCATCGGATCTTGGATCGAATTTGTCCAAGCTACCATATGTGTTCGTAATAAAACATTTCGAACCAAAAACACGAAAATGTTTAACTTGAGGCAACCTACCAAACAACAATTCATAACAAGTTTGTTTAGTGCCGGGCCTCAAAAGTATTCTATTAAACACATAGCAAGCGGTGTGTACCGCTTCCGCCCAAAATTGATGGCCAAGTTGGCTATCATCAAGCATAGTGCGAGCACACTCCACTAGCGTCCTATTCTTTCTCTCAACTACACCATTTTGAGGAGGTGCACGAGGGAAAGAGAAGGTGTGAGTAATACCAACTTCATCACAAAAAGTCTCAAAAGACTCATTCTCAAATTCACCTCCATGATCACTACGAATAGTGACAATGGTGGTTCCTAAGAGATTTTGTACTTTCTTAACAAAAATTGTGAAGTTTTCAAAAGCTTCATTTTTATTACACAATGAAAATACCCAAGTAAATCTTGAATAGTCATCTACGATGACAAGTCCATACCTTGCATTTCCTAAGGAAGCTACTCTAGTTGGCCCAAATAAGTCTAGATGTAATAGCTCTAGTGGCCGTTTAGTAGAGATGCTTTTCTTAGGTTTAAATGAAGATTTAGGAAGCTTGCCACGTTGACAACAATCACAAAAAATTTTCTTTTCAAAAACAAGCTTCGAAAAACCTTTAATAGAATTTAATTTCGAAAGCTTATAAAGTGTTCCAAAGTTCACATGTCCAAAGCGTCGATGCCATAAGTGTTGTTCACTTGTGTTGGCAACGAGACATTGTTCATATGACTTAGGAAGATCCAAAATATAAATGTCTTTATGACGAGTTCCGGAAAATAATAATTTATCATTATCTTTTCTTAAAATATGACACAATCCTTTCGCAAAACTAACTTTGTAGCCTTTGTCACAAAGTTGGCTTATTGAAATAAGATTATGATTTAAGCCACTAACAAGATAAACATCACTAATTAAGGGTTTAGAGGGGTTACCGACTTTACCAACACCTATGATGGTTCCGCTCTCGTTGCCTCCAAATACGACGCGGTTTCCATTCGCAATGGGAACCACTCCGGAGAGCAATCGAGCGTCACCCGTCATGTGTTTTGAACACCCGCTATCGAGTATCCAATTCCCTTTGGAGCTAAATTTAAATTTGTTGCTCCTCTTCTTTTTCTTTTCCTTGAGTACCTAAAGATAGAAACTTTCATATCATGGTACCCAAGGTCATTGGGTCCAAGGGATTAGACCTTTGGAAGCCAAGTCCAATTGGACTTAGACTTCCCCACATAATTCCTACTATGCACAACATCCGAAAAATAAGCATTCATATACTCTTGTTTTTCATCCATGCTTGTGTCCTTTGGGCTCCAAATAGTGAAAATTTTGGGAGCCATCATCCTATTGGGTGCATGCATGCGACGTTGATTTCTACGTGATGCATGTTGTGGATAGGCATACGGGACATGATGGAATGGTGCACGACGAGAATTATTCATATGATGAGGTGGGTGTACATATGCATGTGTGGGAACACGTGCGTGAGGGTGTCTCACATGGTGTGCACGTGCCCGTGAATGTGTTGCATAAAAATCATCATATGTGTGAGCCGGTGGAGTAGGACGTGTGTTCCTACGTGGCATGGTATTGGTGTACATGTAGGCATGCCCCTTCTTTGGAGGTCCACCCAAAGTGGGTTTCTTTCCGAAAGAGGGTGTGGACGAGGTGGAAGCACCATTGGTAGATGAACTACCAATAGAGTGTTTGCTCCCACTCGTTGAGGCTTTGGAAGTTGGCCTAACAAAAGTAGTGACCGACTTGGATGAATTTCCCATCATATACCCCAAGCCAATGTGGTGTTTGGCCGGAAGTAAATCTTTTAGGATATTATCCAAATGGCCCTTACCCTTGTTGAATTTATTGATTCGGCCCAATGTGTCCTCATATTTCTCTTTGAGAGAACGCAAAGAAGTATCCAAAGTGGATATTTGCGATGTGAGCACATAAACACGAGATTTAAGATTTTCGTTCTCAATACTCAAAGTCGAGTTTTGAGAAGTTAAATCCGCTATCTCATGTTCTTCTGCATCCTCAATGCTAACATGTTCAAGTTTAGATTTGAGATTCACAATCTCATTTCTTAACTCTTCAACAACGGTGTCGTTGTTGGTGATGATATTCTTAGGCGATGTTTGAATGCTAGCTAGGTCATCTTTTACCTTAGTATATCTATTTACTAACTTAGTGTATTTTGACCAAAGTTGAGAGTTAGCATTTCTAAGATCATCCATCGTTACCTCATCGCTTTCGTCATCACTATCATCGGAAGAGGAGGATCCTTGATCTTGCTCCTCTCTTGCCATGAAACACATGTGCGCTTGCTCCACGTGCTCATCGTCCGACTCACCGCTTGAAGAATCATCGGAGTCGGTGAAGGTAGCTCCGACAAGTCCCTTCTTGTTTCCTTTCGTGTACTTCTTGGACTTGTCATACTTTGGCGCCTTCCACTTCTCCTTTTGCTTATTGAGGGGGCACTCCGCTTTCATGTGTCCTGGCTTATTGCACTTGAAACACAAAGGAGAGGAAGAGGTGTTAGAAGAACCAAATTTACCTTTGGTCTTGAAGTTACCTTTTCGGAAGAAACGATTGAACTTCTTGGCCATGAGTGCCATGGACTCCAAGTCCAACTCGTTTTCCGAGTCTTCATCATCGGTTGATGTGGATGTGGATGGAGCGGCTTTGAAGGCAATAGCCTTTTTCTTTGGCTCGTCTTGCTTTAGATAAGACTTCATCTTTTCTTGTAATTTGAGCTTGCTATCCTTGCGTACCTCGTACGACATTAAAGTACCCATTAGTTGAACTACGGTGTACTTATTCATGTCATTACCTTCCTCGATGGCGAAGGTGCGTTTCTCCCAAGAAGAAGGAAGTCCTTCGATAAGCTTTGAGCACTTCTCCTTTTGAGTGTAGGACTTGCCGAGGGCCTCTAACTCGTTTATTATGTCAACAAAACGAGCGTAATATTCTTTCATCTTCTCGCCCTGTTGCATATGAAACATTTCGTAATCTTTGTTTACGACTACGAGTTTAGAGTCTATTACCCGACTCGTCCCTTCATGTAGTATGAGGAGGGAGTTCCAAATTTGATATGCACTCTTACATGTGCATATCTTATTGAAGTCCTCGGGCTCCAATGCGCATTGCAAGGCGTTCATTGCCTTGGCATTGCTTACCTCCGCGGCGACCTCCGCGGTTGTCCATTTCTCAAAGTCTTCTTCTTCGGGCTCGATATACTCCTTCATTGTAGTCCTCCTAAAGATGCACTTCGGAGGAAGGTTTCCATCCGACATTTCCAGTACCCGTAGTTGGTACCGTTGAAGAATGGAGGCCTCGTAGAGGAATGTCCTTCCATCACCGAAGATGCTCCTTCACGGTTCCTGAAGGTGTCATAGTTGGAAGGTGGACGCACGGTCTTGTTGTCGTTGGCAGACATAGCTGAGTATCTGGCTCTGATACCAAATGTAATGCCCTACCAGCTACTGCACAAGTACTAGAGGGGGGGGGGGGGTGAATAGTACTTTAAAATAATAAGGAGTATAATTCCAAATTAAATTGCAAACAACTACCAAATCAATTTGCGGAAGCTTAAATTGAATGACAACACAAAATTAACAATGCTAACAAACGATGTTAATGGGTTCGGATCCACCCAAGTCTCCCCGACTTGTTCCCGTTGATCCTACGTCCCAACCACCCGGATCCCCTCCGGATACTTGAGTTAGAAACCCTAACTCAAGATTTCCACTATGAATATCTTGTGAAAAACCTTCACAAGATCAAATCATACATGCAATGGCAAAGTGAATCCCACAACCCGGGATCACAATCTTCTCTCACAATCGAGAGAACCAATTAGCAATATTAAAGAGTTTAAATGAAATAAACAATCTTACCACAAAATCCTATACCTTGAGTTTTTCTTACCCAATGGTGAAATGAAGGATTTGAGGAAGATGAAGTCACCAAGACCTAGCACCAAGGAAATGACCAGCAATCGGTGCCTAGGAATGAGTTGGAGACTTGGATCAAGCAATAGCTTGAAGAGCTCACCAAGAACAAGCTTCTCTCTAGATCTAGAAATGAGAGAGAATGGGTTTCTTGTGAGGAAGAGAGCTTTAGATTAGAGTGAGAATGGCTATCTCTTTAGAACTCAATGAATCTCTGAATGGAAGCTCTCACCTAGATAGAAATGACCTAGGTTCGTATTTATAGGGTCCCATAAAAACAAGTTAGGTCATTCACCAACGGATAGAAATCTGTGAGAATTAGTCGGTCAAAGAACAATCACTAACCGACTAGTTCATCAACTAGTCGGTCAGACAAACAACGTGGACCGACTAAGAGTAGATCTGAGAAGAGATAGAATTTCAGACCTAGAAATCTAGTCGGTCCATGAAGACTGTCTGACCGACTAGTTTCACAACTAGTCGGTCAGTCAGTGAACGTAGACCGACTAAGAGCAAAAAGAATTAGTCTGAGTACAAAGTGACTTAGTCGGTCCAAGAACAAAAGTTGACCGACTAAATTGTCAACTAGTCGGTCACCAAACGTTCTTAGACCGACTAACGATAAACAATAGCTTAGGAGAAATTTAGCATGAACAGTAAGTCACAACTAGTCGGTCAAAGAAGCATCACTGACCGACTAGTTCACAAACTAGTCGGTCGGTGAGTCAACGTAGACCGACTAACTGTAAACAGTAAAGTCCAAGAAATTAAGGAATCAAACTAGTCGGTCCAAGAACAGTTGCCGACCGACTAGATCACCATCTAGTCGGTCAGTACTTGTTCTTGTACCAACTAACATGCACATACAAATCCGAATCGAAGCGCGACGCTTCGAGGAAGTTAGAATGAACTTGTGCAAGGATCCTAGAGCTACGAAATGAGCGTAATGAAGATAGAAACGTAAGATATACTCAAGGCTTAACATTCTATATATCGAAGCTAAAAGACTATAAATAAAACCTTAATAAACGGTCTTTGAGAGCTTCGATTGAATCTTCATATCTTCCAAAGCGTCGCAAGAGCTTCAACGAAGCTTTAGGCATGAATATGAGCTTTGGGAAGTGTTGAGATGTTGCTTTGAATGTTCTCGTGAATTTGGCGACGATCTCCAATACTGCGCTCACAAATTGTTAGTTCATGAATTATTTATGTTTGCTCATCATCAAAACCAAATCCGGGGAGTCCAATATACAACAGACATCTGACGATCCTAGTGGCAAGTCCTAAGGCCTTAGTCTTTTTATATTTTACTCTTTTATTTCGTGTGAAATCCATTGTTTGCGATTTCGAGTGACACGACTTTCGCATCCATCACCATCACGACACTCCATAATCCATTTCCACCAATAAACATGCAAGTCTAATTCAACCTAGGAGTAGATAGGTAGTACATCACCGCTTCCCTGTGTTCGATACCCGCTCATTACTATACCGTGCGCTTGCGGTAAATGACATCATTTCGGAGTTAATTCCCGGCCGATCAAGTTTATGGCGCCATTGCCAGGGATTTATCTCCGTGTAATTCACGCTATAACTAGGTCGCTCTAGAGTTACATTTCAGACGCATCAAGTTTATGGCGTCGTTACCGAGGAGGCGTTCCGCCATATTATCTATTTACCACAATTAGGTTGATTAGATTGCGTAAAAAAATCAAATAAAAAAACAAACAAACAAAAAAAACAGAGAGAGAATTTTTTCCCCCACATGCTTTATCATTATTTCTATCTTCTTGTGCCACTGATATTTTCCTCCAGGTATTTGTCTTTGTTGATAAGGTGTTATGGCTGACATGGCTAAGATTATATGGACCACCTATTTTTATGCGTACCTTGATAGTATTCTTGCACAGCAAGCTGATGACCTTGATGCTTCAACCTGTGAGGAGACAACGGTCCTAGAGCTTCGGCAGCCACCTCATCCTTCAACTGATGCCGAGGACTATCCCACAGAGCTTATTGCTGTCATTCAGGGAGAATCTTTTACTCCATCGACCTTTGCTTTTGATTCCCCTCCAGTGTATGATGTTTTTTATGATTCAGATTTTGATGACTCATCGTGCATTTTGCAGGATACACATACATATGAACAAGAGGTATGATGGGACGTATACGAGGAGGAGAGCGAGGAGTTAGCACCCATGGATGCTATTGAATATGATCATGAGGTGCGATGGGATAAGTCTGACGATGATGAGAAGTTGCCTGATGAGACCCACGCTTATATGCCAAAGCTACCTGAAGAACCTGATGCAAATAATGAGGAGTTGATTGACATGGTACACGAGAGTAGAGATTTATTTCCAGGGAAGTGTTGTCAACCAATCTTAATTTTAAATACTTATGTTGATGATCCTCGTTGGAATACATTTATTTTGGGGAAGAATTATCCACATCAGATTTATGCGGTATATCTCTTGCAGGGTACAGGTGGAGTCCTTGTAGAGATGCTGTGAGCCGCATTGCCAGAATCTGATGGAGTCCGTGGACACACATGCCTAGAGGAGCCACGGAAGGAGCAGTTGGAGCAGTTGCCTGCACCGGCAAAGATACTGGATCCGCCTTTTGCTGTAGGTGATATCAATCTAGTAGTGTAGTATTTTATGCTTTAAATAAACACGAATCCTCTCGACAGTGAGAGGACCGTATAGATTTGCATGAATAAATTCACCCCATATGATGGCTCAATTATCTTTTGCACCCAACCCACTATTTATCATTCATGCCCACCCTTGTATTCGGTGCTTATTTTGACTCTCTCCCAGATTTTTATGTGATGTTTAAGCTTGGGGGAGAGAAACTATTTTGTTGAATGGCCCCCCCTATCTTGTTATTGCCCTCTATTTATATCATACACACGTTGAGGAAAACGTGATGTTTAAGTTTGGGGGAGTGCATTGTGCACACACTTTGCTTCATCGTGAAACACACTTTGAAATTTCCATATGAACCATGTTCACTTCTATATTTATATCTCATATGCTTCATTTTCTATGAAATATCGTGGATTTATTTTTTTATGAACTCTGATATCTGTTAGATTAGAGTTCGATTCCTTGATTAGTGTATCTTTGTTAATATGCTTTTTCATAGTAGAATCCATAGTTTCACAACCATATTCTCGAAACAGTTAAGCTAAAAATGAATGAATCAAATCTGAAAATCATTTGACTCTTGCATGATTTGATTGATAATTCTATTGCTTTATAGATGTTTAGTTATTCAAAAGAGATAGGATAACCCCACGACAACCAAAGTAGTGATGATTAGGATTCCTGAGACTAAGCCATATCTAGATTCTATGCTCTTTCTTTTTCTTTTGTGAATAACCAATAAATGATCTTTGATCATGTTTTGCATTCCATCGCATTTACGTGAGTTTGCAAAAATCCCAAAAATGCAAAAGTCAAACAAATATCCTTAATAGAAGGCCCTTGGGGTTCTTCGTAACCCGTTGCCCTAAGACCGTCTGATCTGGGATGCATATGCCGCTTTTTGTATATATTGAGTTATATTGTGTATATAAAGAAAGAAAAATGTATATGAAATATTCATATAGCCAAAAACAATATAAAAGTACAAAAATCCCATATCCTTATCTCTATTTCTATATAGAACAAAGACAAGGCAAAGTTGATGGGTTCTAGGAGTCTTGAAATGGTTGTAGTGTGGTGATGCCTTATGTCACGCCCCGCTTCCCTAAATTGGAGGCGAGACGTGAGAAGGTCCGCACGGGAGTGGAGCTGTGAAGCCCCAAACCTGATAAGCGTCAATAAAACGTAAGCAGGTCCCTGTAACCACAACCGGAACAACAATAATAACACAAGGAGAGATAGAAATAAAATCTCATATCTCATAATTTGTCCAACATGAAAATTAAGTTCAACATCCAGAAAAGCCACCAGGCTAAAAGAAAGAGTCTAAAGGCCCAGAACAAGGCCAATAAAAGGAACAACGTAACAAAGTATAGGTGCTACGCACCGACATCAAAGCAGCAGTCTAAAAACAAAAGAGGAAAGCTCAACGAAGACACTAGGACTGGTCCCCAGTGTCCACGTACTCCTCGCCAAACACAGGCTCGGGCTCGGCGTCAGCAAACACCTCGTCCTCAACAATGTACTCAGGCTCAGGATCTAACATGTGTCACCCAAAAGAGTAAAGGTGCATATGTCAGCAAGTCTAAAAGACTTGGGCAAGGAAACTGAAAGTAAGGCAAACTAACAACCTTGCAGTTATAGTATACATGACATGGCAGTTATAACATGAGTGCACAAGTAAGACATGGTGAACATTAAGTACAAGAGAACAATTTATCAAGGCATGTCAAGAGTAGCCAAGCTACTAACAATCTCAATCTTTTCACTAGTCACATTTCAAGTTGTTTGTAGATGTTTACGCCTTACAGCTGAACGGTTTGACATTCACGCTGATTGGCCGCTTAACACTACCCCAGAACCCAGAGTTTACGCCTTACCACTGCAGTTGCTGATCGGGCAGACTCCCAGTTGATTGGCCGCTTAACTCTTACCCCATTACCCACATGTAGACGAGCCAGGGTCCCTGTACACGAGCTCAGTAAATGAGCCAGGGTTGCCCCGCACAAGAGCTCGTTTCCTGGATCACAACCATGAGCGTATTCCATTTGGCATAGCGGTGCACCTAGACTTAATCATTTCACAAGGTGTAGCGGAGCTACGCAATCACGGGAACACTTAAAGAATGCAATGACATGACAATTAATTTGCGTACCGTTAATGGAAATTAAACATGACATGGTAGTTGTGCACATGATAAATGTCGGATCTAGCTTCGTTGTCAAGCTAGTTCCTAAATTTGCACCTAGGCGAGTATCATTTCGTCGCCTAGTCTCTTTTACGCCTACAACAAGCAAATGGCCTAAGACATGGCCCAAAACCCTAAGTGGCAAGTTTCACTTGCCTAGCACCGAGGATGACGATCAATGAGGCCGTCACACAAAAGCTAACTACGGCGATGAGATCGCTGCCATGGCAAAACAATATTAGAACAACATCCAACCTAGTTTTATTAGGGTTTCACAAAAACACAACGGGTTATGAAAACATTAAGAGATCGATTTATTACCGTATAGGAGAGGAAGAATGATGCCGAGCAAGCACGGCAACGGAAGAAACGCTCCGGGGAACTTAGGGTTCAGATCTGTAATGGATGTGGAAAATCTGGAGAAATGGGGTTTTGGGGGATTTTGGGGGTTGGAGATGACCTAGGGCATGGTGGTTGGTCAAAATGGAGAGGGGGAGAAGCTCTTGATGAAGGAGGAAGGCTAGAGGAAAGTTGGGGAAGATCAGAGGTCAAGGGGGAAGGAAAGAAGCCAGGAGAAGAGAAAGAAAGAAAAGAAACGAAGTGGGGTATTTATAGAAAACGACTTGGCGGCTGCCCAGAAATTAAGGTTTCGACACTGATTAGTCGGTCAAAGAAGGTTGGCTGACCGACTAGTTTAGCAACTAGTCGGTTGGTCGATTAGCTGTGACCGACTAACACCAAGCAGCGAAATAAGGGAAAAATCTGGGTAAAGAATTAGTCGGTCTGTGAAGGCCCGTCGACCGACTAGTTTGCAACCTAGTCGGTCAGTGAGTGTTCATGGACCGACTAATGATAAACAGTAACTTAGGTGAAATCTACTGACAGAAACTAGTCGGTCTGAGAGCAAGTTCTGACCGACTAGTCGAGGATCTAGTCGGTCGGTGATTGTTCTTAGACCGACTAAAAGTAAACAGTAATTCCTGAGAAATTAACAAAGCCAACTAGTCGGTCCATGTAGGTTTACCGACCGACTAAATCGTCATCTAGTCGGTCGGTTCCCCTTCTTGTACCGGCTAACGGGCACAGAAAGTTTCGAAATGGAGCGCGAAGCTCCGGGATCGATTCCTAAGACTCCTAGGCTTGATCTAACAATAAGATATGACCGATATGAAGCCCGTCACGAATGACTTACTCCAAAATCGATGATCAACGGAAGAAGCTAGAAAATCACGACGAATCGATCGAAAATGAAAGCTACGGAGACGAAAACCACACATGAGGAGAAAATCCACCAAAGAATATATATAATATAATAAATCCAGATACATGAAAACCAGTCGTTACATCCTCTCCAACTTAAGAAAAATTCCGTCCTCGGAATTTCCCAACACTCACGTGTCCGGGAACAAAAGTGGGAAACGCTCTCGCATCTCATCCTCATTCTCCCAAGTAGACTCTCCAGGCGAGCCGTGTCGCCACATCACCCTCACAAGATTGACAACCTTGTTCCGAAGTGACTTCTGACGCCTGTCCAGAATCTGCACTGGCTGCTGGTCATACATCATATCAGGGCGAACGGTAATCTCCGAGAAATCCACAGCATGAGATGGATCGCTAATGTATCGACAAAGCTGCGACACATGGAAAACATTGTGAACTCCTTCCAAAGATGGCGGCAAGGCTAAGCGGTAGGCTACCTCACGAACTTTCTCCAGAATGTCAAACGGTCCAATGTATCGCGGGCTCAACTTCCCTCGCTTCCCAAAGAGAATCACACCACGATTCGGGGAAATCTTCAAGAACACATGGTTGCCCGGCTGAAACTCCAAAGGACAACGTTTAGCATCCGCCCAATGCTTAAAACGGTCCTGAGCAATCCTCAACCTCTCCCGAATGTTCCTGACAATATCCACGGCCTCCACAATCATCTCAGGTCCCAACAGCTCACGATCACCAACGTCAGCCCAACTCAATGGCGATCGACATTTCCTCCCATAAAGAGCGGCGAAAGGCGCCATGCCAATACTCGCCTGGAAGCTGTTGTTGTAAGAGAACTCTACCAGATGTAGATGGTCCTCCCACGAACCCTTGAAATCCAACATGCATGACCTCAGCATGTCCTCCAAGATCTGAATCGTCCTCTCGGACTGGTCATCCGTCTGCAGATGGTACGCCATGCTGAAACTCAGATGCGTACCCAAACTCTTCTGCAAACTCTGCCAAAACTGAGATGTGAACCTCATGTCTCTGTCCGACACGATGCTCACGGGGACTCCGTGAAGTCGTATGACCTCCTGCACGATTCACGTTACATCACTATCCAAACTAGGAAAAGGAAATAAAAACGGAGAGTAAAAGAATTTACCTCCATATATCTCCTCGCTAGCGCCTCAGTGGACTGTCCCACTCGGAATGGAATAAAGTGCGCGGATTTGGTTAATCGATCTACGATCACCCAAATCGCGTCATTCAGCTTCGGACTCCGAGGTAGTCCAATCACGAAATCCATAGTGATGTGTTGCCACTTCCACTCTGGAATCGGGATCGGTTGGAGCAACCCTGCCGTACGCTGATGCTCCGCCTTCACTTGCTGGCAAACCAAACACTTGGCTACACTCTGAGCCACACTCCTCTTCATGCCATGCCACCAATAGTTCAGACGAAGATCCTGGTACATCTTGGTGCCACCAGGATGCACAAAATACGGTGAACTATGTGCCTCCACCATCAACTCCTCTCTAATATCCCCAGCTGGCACACACAACCTGGCTCCAAACCTCAGCGAGCCATCCTCATGAATCAAAAAGTCAGTCCGCAGACCGGCTTCCACCTGCTCCCGAATCTTTACCAGCTTCGGATCACCGGCCTGGCCAGCCTTGACCCGATCCACAATCGTCGACTGTATCTGCATACACATCAACGAAGAAGCCTCTCCAGGAAGAACAATCTCCACACCAGACTCGCAAAAATCCTGCTGCAATCTCCACTGCGAAGTCAAAATCATCACCGCTGGAAGCCTACTCAACGCATCATGAACCACATTCACCTTGCCAGGGTGAAACCGCAAATCAATCTCATAATCCGCCATGAGCTACAACCATCGACGCTGTCGCATGTTGAGCTCCTTCTGAGTGAAAATATACTTCAAGCTTTTGTGATCGGTGAAGATCTTCACTTTCTCACTCAGCAAGAAGTGCCTCCAAATCTTAAGAGCAAACACAACGGCAGCCAACTCCAAATCATGCGTCGGGTAATTCTTCTCAAGAACCTTGAGCTGACGAGATGCATAAGCCACAACATGCCCGTGCTGATGCAACACACAACCGAGACCCTTGCCAGAAGCATCGCAAAAGATCTCAAATCCACCGCTGCGATCAGGCACAACAAGAATAGGGGCAGTCGTCAATCTCTCCCTCAGAACACCAAAAGCATTCCTACAATCGTCCGACCAAACAAAAGGTACATCCTTCCGCGTCAATCTGGTCATCGGCTCAGCAATACGGGAAAAGTCCTTAATGAAGCGCCGATAGTAACCAGCAAGCCCAAGGAAACTCCGGATCTCAGACGTTGACCGCGGAACAGGCAACTCTCTGATGGCCCTAATCTTCTCGGGATCCACTGAAATACCATCTCCGGTCACCATATGCTCGAGGAAAGCAACTCTGTCCAGCCAAAACTCGCACTTCGAAAACTTAGCATACAGCCGATGCTTCCTCAAAATCTCCAATACTGTCCTCAAGTGTGAGGCATGCTCCTTCTCTGACTTAGAATAGATCAGAATTTCGTCAATAAAGATAACGACAAACTTATCTAAAAAGTCATAGAAGATCAGATTCATCAGATTCATGAAAACTGCGGGTGCATTGGTTACACCGAAAGGCATAACCACAAACTCGTAGTGTCCATACTTCGTCCTGAACGCTGTCTTAGGAACATCTCCCTTCTTCACCATCAACTGATGGTAACCACTCCTCAGATCCAACTTCGAAAACACCCTCGAACCTCCAAGCTGATCAAAAATATCATCGATGCGAGGCAACGTGTATTTATTCTTGATGGTCACCGCATTCAACTCCCGATAGTCCACGCACATGCGACTTGAACCATCCTTCTTCTTCACCAGCAGCACCGGTGCTCCCCACGGGGACACACTAGGATTGATATAACCCTTCTGCAAAAGTTCATCCAGCTGCTTCCGCAACTCCTCCAGCTCAGCGGGTGCCATACGATAAGGCGCCTTCGAAATCGGCTGCACTCCCAGAACAAGATCAATAGAAAATTCTAAAGCTCGATCAGGTGGAAAACCAGACATCTCCTCGGGGAAGACGTCATCAAAATCCCGCACCACAGCTGGCCTCTCCAGCTCCATCTGCAAAGCCACAACCTCCACTGGTCTGGCCCGGAATCTGACAAGACCAAGCGAACTGCTACCACGGCTGAACTCAAACACTGGATGTCCGGGAATCTCGAACACCACCTTCTTCCTCCGACAGTCGATCGAAGCATAGAAGCTCGCGAGCCAGTCCATCCCAAGAACTGCATCGTAGTTGATGATGTCGTGGACAATGAAATCCGCGTAAAGCTCATGTCCACAAACCACCAACGAGCAAGAATTGCAACCACGATGCACCGTGACCACGCCATTCCCTGTAACGATATTCCAACTCTTGGAAAGAGGGGACGTCGACAAGGAATGCTTCTCCACGAAGCTCCGAGAAATAATGCACATCGATGCACCAGAGTCGAAGAGAACTCGTGCAGGAAATGTGCACACCAAAATCACACCTAACAAGCAATTAACAATCAAACCCCAGTCTAGCAAACAATCATGTTCAAGCAAACAACATAATCTAACAATCAAAACTAGCTAGGAAAGTAACGGCTAGATTGAGGATTACCTGCGATAACCTCATCCACAGCCTCGCTCTCCACAGCGATCATCAGAAAAGCCTGCCTCCTCGGCGGAATAGCCTGCTGAAAAGCCTGCCTCTGTGGAACACGAGCTGCTCCACGTCCAGCAGGAACAGACACTCGCTGCTACAACGGCTGTGCTGCAACAGGTGCCCTCCGCAGCTGATTCGCAAGCCGACAATCCTTCGCGATATGAGAAGCATCACCATAAACAAAACACTGGCCCAGAAACTTCCTACACTGATCCTTGATGTGGCCAGGCTTGCCGCAGAAATGGCAAGTCTTCTGAATAGGCCCTCCTGGCCTCTTGAACTGAGCTGGCTGATTAGGCTTGAAACCAGGCCTAACCACCGCTCTGGCCTGCTCCATAGGCCTCTTCCCAGCACCAGAAACATTTCCTCTCCTCTAACTCAGGTTCAGCTCCTGCCTCCTCGCAGCGACCAGAACCTTCTGATAAGAGTCCAGATCAGAGGAAGACACAAAACTCTGAAGCTCCAAAGCAAGTCCCTGCAGGAACCTCTGAGCCCTCTCATCAGCATCCTGCACCATCTTCGGTGCGAACCGACTCAGCCTAGTGAACTCTTGGTGGTACAGGTCCACCGTCAAGCTCCCCTGCTTCAGATCAATAAAGCGCTGCAGCATCTCCTTCCTAGCAGCCTTCGGAAAGAACTCCTCATCAAACATGGACTTAAAGGTAGTCCAAGCTATCGGCTCCACCAGCATCTTCTCTTCAGCATCCCACCAGTTTCGAGCATTATCCTTGAGTTGCCTCTTCGCCAAATCAACCCATCCAACCGGGGTGATCTTGGCCATCTTCAAGTTATCCTCAATGTTCCAAATCCACTCATCGGCAGCCAGAGGACCCTCAGACCCATCAAAATATGCGGGACCCAGCTCCCGAAATTGCTTCACTCCCGGCTCGGAGCGAGGGGCATCCGGAAGTGCCCAGACAGCTCGAACAAGTGGAGCATTCTGGACTTACAGGAGCACGCCCTGCTGCACTTGCATCATCTGGAGCATCATCCGCATCATCTCTCCATTGGTGGGTTCCTACTCAGGCTCCTCATCATGAGGGGGCGCACCACTACCTCCACCACGGGTGAATCGCTTTCCTGCCATCTAATGACACAGAAAACGAAGCAGATTAGACTCATAGCTTATGACTCGGACGTCGAACTTAGTTTATTGGACGTTCTAATATTATTATCGTCATTCCGATAATCGCCGTTACAGAAGGACCTGCATAGGCCACCAACAAAACCTGTCACACCCCGCTTCCCTAAATTGGAGGTGAGACGTGAGAAGGTCCGCACGGGAGTGGAGCTGTGAAGCCCCAAACCCGATAAGAGTCAATAAAACGTAAGCAGGTCCCTGTAACCACAACCGGAATAACAATAATAACACAAGGAGAGACATAAATAAAATCTCATATCTCATAATTTGTCCAACATGAAAATTAAGTTCAACATCCAGAAAAGCCACCAGGCTAAAAGAAAGAGTCTAAAGGCCCAGAACAAGGCCAACAAAAGGAACAACGTAACAAAGTATAGGTGCTACGCACCGACAACAAAGCAGCAGTCTAAAAACAAAAGAGGAAAGCTCAACGAAGACACTAGGACTGGTCCCCCGTGTCCACGTACTCCTCGCCAAACACAGGCTTGGGCTCGGCGTCAGCAAACACCTCGTCCTCAACAATGTACGTAGGCTCAGGATCTAACATGTGTCACCCAAAAGAGTAAAGGGGCACATGTTAGCAAGTCTAAAAGACTTGGGCAAGGAAACTGAAAGTAAGGCAAACTAACAACCTAGCAGTTATAGTATGCATGACATGGCAGTTATAACATGAGTGCACAAGTAAGACATGGTGAACATTAAGTACAAGAGAACAATTTATCAAGGCATGTCAAGAGTAGCCAAGCTACTAACAACCTCAATCTTTTCACTAGTCACATTTGAAGTTGTTTGTAGATGTTTACGCCTTACAGCTGAATGGTTTGGCATTCATGCTTATTGGCCGCTTAACACTACCCCAGAACCCAGAGTTTACGCCTTACCACTGCAGTTGCTGATCGGGAAGACTCCCAGTTGATTGGCCACTTAACTCTTACCCCAATACCCACATGTAGACGAGCCAGGGTCCCTGTACACGAGCTCAGTAAATGAGCCAGGGTTGCCTCGCACAAGAGCTCGTTTCCTGGATCACAACCAGGAGCGTATTCCATTTGGCATAGGGGTGCACCTAGACTCAATCATTTCACAAGGTGTAGCGGAGCTACACAATCACGGGAACACTTAAAGAATGCAATGACATGACAATTAATTTGCGTACCGTTAATGGAAATTAAACATGACATGGTAGTTGTGCACATGATAAATGTCGGATCTAGCTTCGTTGTCAAGCTAGTTCCTAAATTTGCCCCTAGGCGAGTATCATTTCGTCACCTAGTCTCTTTTACGCCTACAACAAGCAAATGGCCTAAGACATGGTCCAAAACCCTAAGTGGCAAGTTTCACTTGCCTAGCACCGAGGATGACGATCAACGAGGCCGTCACACAAAAGCTAACTACGGCGATGAGATCGCTACCATGGCAAAACAATATTAGAACAACATCCAACCTAGTTTTATTAGGGTTTCACAAAAACACAACGGGTTATGAAAACATTAAGAGATCGATTTATTACCGTATAGGAGAGGAAGAATGATGCCGAGCAAGCACGGCAACGGAAGAAACACACCGGGGAACCTAGGGTTCAGATCTGGAATGGATGTGGAAAATCTGGAGAAATGGGGTTTTGGGGGATTTTGGGGGTTGGAGATGACCTAGGGCATGGTGGTTGGTCAAAATGGAGAGGGGGAGAAGCTCTTGATGAAGGAGGAAGGCTAGAGGAAAGTTGGGGAAGATCAGAGGTCAAGGGGGAAGGAAAGAAGCCAAGAGAAGAGAAAGAAAGAAAAGAAACGAAGTGGGGTATTTATAGAAAACGACTTGGCAGCTGCCCAGAAATTCGGGTTTCGACACTGATTAGTCGGTCAAAGAAGGTTGGCTGACCGACTAGTTTAGCAACTAGTCGGTCAGTCGATTAGCTGTGACTGACTAACACCAAGTAGCGAAATAAGGGAAAAATCTGGGTAATGAATTAGTCGGTCTGTGAAGGCCCGTCGACAGACTAGTTTGCAACCTAGTCGGTCGGTGAGTGTTCATGGACCGACTAACGATAAACAGTAACTTAGGTGAAATCTACTGACAGAAACTAGTCGGTCTGAGAGCAAGTTCTGACCGACTAGTCGAGGATCTAGTCGGTCGGTGATTGTTCTTAGACCGGCTAAAAGTAAACAATAACTCATGAGAAATTAACAAAGCCAACTAGTCGGTCCATGTAGGTTTGCCGACCGACTAAATCGTCATCTAGTCGGTCGGTTCCCCTTCTTGTACCGGCTAACGTGCACAGAAAGTTCTGAAATGGAGCGCGAAGCTCCGGGATCGATTCCTAAGACTCCTAGGCTTGATCTAACAATAAGATATGACCGATATGAAGCCCGTCACGAATGACTTACTCCAAAATCGACGATCAACGGAAGAAGCTAGAAAATCACGACGAAACGATCAAAAATGAAAGCTACGGAGACGAAAACCACACATGAGGAGAAAATCCACCAAAGCATATATATAATATAATAAATACAGATACATGAAAACCAGTCGGTACACCTTACCTTGATTGAATTTGCTAAATTCGTTCCATGAGGCATAAAAAAATTCCACGCATGCTTGAAAACGTTAGATCATGACATATTATACTGCTTAGAGAATGAGTTGTGGACTGGTTTCATTTCTGTGAACTTAGTATATTGCATGATAAACTATGATATGATATAACTCTACTCTCATTTTATCACTTATCAAGTTCATTACATTCATTGAAATCCACGTTATTTTAATTTGAGTGAGATTTAAGTATTTGTTGTGTATATTTGTTCTACTTTCATATTGACGTGTGTTTACGAGATCTTGCATACCTTGGGTTCTTATATTTTCTGAATTTAAGATTGAACCCCTTGTCTCCATTACACGCCACCGCCTCACATCTCCATTGTATCCCTCTCCCGTGTTAGCTTCTTACTAGTCTTCCTCGAGGACGAGTAAGAGGTAAGCTTGGGGGATTTTGATGTGTCATTATATTCCACGTTTTATCTATATGATTACACGTCAAAATGATTGCTCAATTACACATTTCATACGCTTTTATGCTCATAATGGGAACTATTGTACTTTAAGAGCGTTTGGTTGCATTTCAGGAGATATCGAGCGATTTGGAGTATATTGGAGGAGAGAGTACGTGCTTCGACACCGGAGCTCTTGAGGTGCCGCGTTCGGTGACTCAAAGCTGATGGGGAGCAAGGAAGGGGTAAGAGAGAAGGAACAAAGAAGAGGAGAATGAAGAAAGCATGGTTCTATAATACCATGACTCTTGGATTTTAGGTCACTCGATCGAGCTGTGATGCGGCGAAGGAATCGAGCGATCCAAAGTGCTGAAAACAGGTTATCTATGCACTCTTTTCAAATCTTCTATCATCTAGAATTTTTCAATATTTTTCTGATATTTTTTCCAGATAGTAGACTTCACGACGGTTCTAACGCCACTAGGAAAGCACCAATCGGAGGTCGGATGAGCTCTAGAGAATTTCTGCAGCTAATACTATAGTGCTGAAATCTGTTCTAGACCACCTACTCGACCGAGCAACCGTCTACTTGACCGAGAAACTACCTACTCGGTTCGAGCATATCATACTCGGTCCGAGCAGACATAGCGATGTTTTGGGCAATGAATCCAGACTTCTGATGACTCGACCGAGCAGCTACCTACTCGGTCCGTGCAGCTACCTACTCGGTCCGAGCTGACCCTACTCGGTCGGAGCAGGCAGAGAGACTTTTTGGGCAATGAATCCAGACTTCTGACGACTCGACCGAGCAGCCACCTACTTGACCAGAGTGGCCGTGAACCCAGAACTTAAGTTGCATCCGGATTTGGCTTTGGGCACGAATTTGAGAGGGGTTTTTGGGTTGTTTGCTAGGGTTTAGAGAGGGATATATATTGGAATGATAGCTGTCATTAGGAGGGGACTCTTTTGGCTTTTAGATCTTTTTTAGAGAGTTTTGGAGACGATCTTTTAGGGAGTTAGGCTACGCCATAAGCCCCTCCTCTTGTATCAACTTAAGTATTTTATCTCTTTAATTTTATTTTAATTCTTCTTATTGTTTTATATTATGCTAGCGATGATCTCTATTTTTCTCATAATATTTGCTATGCTTGAATAATCTTTTCTAGTGCTAATAGATTAGCCTTAGGATTTTAGGATCTAGATGCAAAGATAGGATTTTTATGATCCGTTGGATATAAAAGGGGTTGTATTTTGATTGATCTTGCAAAATCCCTTGGAGAACTCGTACTGAGATCGTGTCCATGGTCGGTGGAATCGATTAGCTTAAGGAGTATCCTACAGATTTAATTAGGGAGTTAGTGGATTCAACCAAGGCTCGTGACCATGCCCGGCTCTTGCCTTGATGGGATCCACCGACGAACTATATCACTAATTAACGGCTACCGCCATTGCGTCAATAAGAGCCACCAAAATACCTTGAAGCTCTA
This sequence comes from Scilla litardierei, assembly GCA_030789695.1. Lineage (NCBI taxonomy): Eukaryota > Viridiplantae > Streptophyta > Magnoliopsida > Asparagales > Asparagaceae > Scilla > Scilla litardierei. The sequence goes on along the minus strand of CM061135.1, from coordinate 96,767,896 downwards.
TCCCACGAGGTGGTACGAGTTAAGAGCGTTTGAACCAAGAAAGTGATGAGATTATTGTAGATCCTTAATGCACGTATCGTATGCGCCTATCGCGAGAGCAGGGTTAATGCGATACGTTAGATTTATGATGCCCAAACGCATGAATTCACTTTCTACATGCTAAAATCCCCCAATAAAACCAATGCAATGTAAGAATCCTATCCTAGCGTCGACACCCGACGATCCTAGTGGCAAGTCCTAAGGCCTTAGTCTTTTTATATTTTATTCATTTATATCGTGTGAAATCCCTTGTTTGCGATATCGAGTGACACGACTTTCGCATCCATCACCATCACGATAGTCCATAATCCATTTCCACCAATAAACATGCAAGTCTAACTCAACCTATGAGTAGATAGGTAGTACAACACCGCTTCCCTGTGTTCGATACCCGCTAATCACTATACCGTGCGCTTCCGGTAAACGACATCGTTTCGGAGTTAATTCCAGGCCGATCAAGTTTATGGTGCCATTGCCGGGGATTTATCTCCGTGTAATTCGCGCCTTAACTAGGTCGCTCTAGAGTTACATTTCAGACGCATCAGTTTCTTATACTGCTATAGCATATCAGTCATTATGGACGTTCATATGTCAAGCCTAAAAGGGATCTGCTAAAGCTGATCTATTATACAGTTTTTATGGAGTCTTATTATTAATACATCATTTGATTACCCAGGGATGATCCTTCGAAACCTTCTTTGGATTTCATCCAATGATTTCCTTTCTTGTATAGCTAACGGTTAGCATACACAACTTTATGTAATGTTTATCATTCCTCTAAGTCAGTCATATTATATACCAATTATTCTAATGTCAATTATGTCCAATACATTAATGACACCAAAGGTTCTATATCTTCGACTCAATCAACACTCTTTTGATTTGATGTCACATATATATGGTTTTATAATACGGAACTTTTACTTAGTTACAGATCGAAACTAAGTAATTTTCTCGCTCCCACTTACTTTGAGAACCATATGGTTAAATACTTCAACTTAAATATCTAAATCTTATTTAGAATATTTGTTAAGAATAACCAGCATTATTGTGCTGAATTAATTAAAGTGGAATGTATTAGTGTTAGGTTGATTTGACGAATAAGTCATATCAAGATCCATTTATAGGAGTCTTGATGACAACTTACTCAATCAAAACTTCCTACACTTTTATTTCCTTTTAACTGCATTAATCTTCTAACTTGGAAGTATTAAATGCATTCCAACAAGAACTATTCTCATTGTGCGTATTATTAAGATCACATCTAATATATACGCTCTATGGGACTTACTAGTTACTAGGGATTAGTTATATAATACCGACAGCTCAGATTAATCTCATTAATATAGAAGCATCCATGACAGCTCAGAAAAATATTCACCAACACAGATAGCCATACTCAGTAATATCAACCAACCATTCATAACAAATCATATAATTAACCAGAGCATATATTCCCAAGATATCCATAATTTCATCCAGAGATGAAAAATTTGTTCAACACAGAGCCTTTGAGCGTCAGTCACTCAAATATTGTTTTAAAACAAAAATTCGATACATTTATTCAAAATAAAGAAGTATCGTCCACTTGTTGATATCTCGAAGTTCCTAGGCGGCCCCAGCAGCAACGATTACTTTGATGCCGACCGTGTCGAAACTTCTTCCATTCTCTGCTTCACGCACCTATAGATAGTATACAGATGTCTTATTAAATATACAGGTATCTTATACCATGTAGTAAATCTTTTATGGAAATTTATATGCTCTTAAATAAGATTTGTTCCTGAGGTAGAGGCATCTCCATGTCCCTTCTTTTTCGCAAGGTAAACCTTGCAATTCCTCTTCCAATGGCATGTCTTGTGACAGTGGAAGCATTCAGATTTTGACGGTGCACATTTGTTCTTCTTCTTCCCATTTTCTTTCGAAGGTTGAGGGGCATGCCTCTTCTTTTCCTTGCTATTAAGCTGGTGGGAAGGGGCAGGGCCTATAACCAACGCTGTTGTTGGTTTCTTCTCTATCTCCCAAGGTTATTAGGCGGATTGCTAGCGCCTAGCGCCCAGAGCATTAATCGGGGATTAATCGGGGATTAATCGGCCTAGGCGGATTTGCAGTTTTTAATTATTTTATTTATTTTTATATAATATATTTATGTTTATATAAAAATATAAATATATATATATTATTTAAAATACATCAAATATTTAATACATACTAAATCAAATCCAGTTTACCTACTTTAGAGTATTTGTGTGCAACAAAATAACATTTAAAAGATACTCTTGTGCAATTAAGCCAATTACCAAAAACGCCCAGACACTGCCCAGAAACCGCCTAGGAACCGCCCAGGAACCGCCTAGGAACCGCCCAGAGCGCCCAGACACCGCCCAGAACGCTTAGGCGGCCGATTAATCCCAAAAACGCCCAGATTGACCGCCCAAGCCATAATCGGGGCGTTTACTGGCCGCCTAGCGCCTAGGCGCCGCCTAGGCGGCCGCCCAGGCCGATTTTTAGAACACTGCTATCTCCTCAAACTGCCAGAGCATGTTGAGGAAATCAGGAAGATCCACTTCAGTACTGTTCATTATGAAACCAGTAATGAACGGATTGAAGTTGGGGGTTAATGATCTCATGATTATGTTCATGCTCATTTCGTTCTCGAGGACAAATCCTAGTTGGGCCGCATCCTCTATGTTGCTGATCATTTTAATAACATGATCCTGCACAGGGCCCGTCGTCATCTTAGTGCCCCAAAGGTTGCACGTGGCCTCAAACCTGGCAGCTCTGGAACGCTTGCCATACAAGTCCTCAACATTTAGAAGCATGCTACGAACATCCTTATGTTCGTGCTTCCTTTACAGGTCATTGGTCATAGAGGCCAGAGTAAGGCACCTTGCCTTCTCTACATCCCTTTGATACTGCTTGTAGGCATTCTTCTCTTCGATGGTGGCATCCTCGTCGCTTTCCAGAGCATCTTCAGTCAGTATATATCCAATCCCGGCTAGCGAGAGGACTAGCTTTATGTTCCTAAGACAATCCTTGTAATTTGTTCCATCTAGCATGTTCTTCTCGATAATGAATTTTAGACCCAACTCCATACTCCATTATTAATAGACATGAATTAGCATATGTTCTAGTATAGTTTAAGAGGTTTTTATTAAACTATATTCTCCCACTATTTTTAAAGAATTTTTAACCCATAATAATAAACAATTTATTATAATAAAATATTTGTGGGAAAAGGATCCGATTACTCTGAGTCTGACAACCTTGAGTGTAGCTCAACAAGTTGTTAGACTCTGTAGTCTACACATGAACTCTTCATGAATCATATCACATATGACTCCCTATACATTTTACCCCTATCCATTTATGATCATGAGTGTCGCTCATCCAAATCATAATGTCTAGCCTAGTCGGACCCTTTTTTCGCGTCTAACTGAACTTACGCCGGCACTCAGTGTATTCACGACACGATGGTTTGGGCCAAGTCTAGACTACATTATTTGATTAAATTACATCGGCGCTCGGTGTTTTCACGACACAATGGTCTGGGTCAAGTCAAGATTACATCATATGTATTTAAGAAGCTGGATTCTACAAGGTTGCCATGTCACAGCTTGAGTGTAGCTCAACAACTGGAACACGGGTCCTATAGTTGCCAACCCCTAAAACAAGGAGGGCTACGTTTTATCTTGAAAAAAATTATTAACGTATTAGACTTAGGTATAGTTCAGGGTTTCATATAATCATGATTTGTGTCATTGCGGTCTAGCGGACACAGCGAGGAAATTGACTAAGCTAGGATCACTTACTCCCAGTCTAGCTAGGGTGACCCAACAAACTTAGCCAAGCACCTTGACCGGTATCATGATCCATTGAATGACACTTATCATTTATATATGCGCGCCGTAAACTAAAAGGCTTTTATTAATACTAATTAATCCTATCAGCTAGTGGAATCCTTAAAATTCAAAATTTATTAGGATTCGTTAATAACTTTTATTATGAACTTATCAACTATAAGGTGCATTTATTCAACGTGCTACCCTAATCATCATTAGGATTTTAATAAATCAATTTCAATACTTTTAAAGTTTAGTCATTTAATGAAAATTATTATTGAAACGATTAAAATAATAATTGTCGTTAAAGGACTACCCTAATCAGGAATTAGGTTTAAAGGTTGTAAAGATTCATTAATACATGGCATGTCATAATTTTTAAAGATTCATTATATAAAATTTTAAAGTGATTAATGGCTAACCTAAAAGGTTCATGAATAATAAAATTATAAATGATTGCCATTAAACATAAACTACGCTAATCATTATCACATAATATTAGGATTCAACTATTTAACAATTAAATAGAACAACATATTAAAACATTTATCTAATAAATAATTAACATGCAATCTTTAAAATTTAAAATTTAAATTAAAAAGAATGATTTTAAAACTTAAAACATTTTATCTAATAAAATAATAGTTTCATCAAAATTATCAAATAATTTTTATTACAAATCTTTGTATTTAAAATCATTACAAAACATTAGAATGTTTGCTAAGAGGATTTTATCACATAAAATAATCATTAAAAGCATCTACCATAAGAAGTCTTATTTTAACATCATCACATAAAGTTAAAATATTTCTTAAAAATTTTCATGCTTTTAAAAACAATTTTTTTAAAAACATTTTAAAAGAATGGGTTCATTCTAACGATATCGTATAAAGTTAAAATCTTTATATGCATTTAGTAAACAATCATAATTTTTTTTAAAATCACAGTTTAAGATTATCATGCAACCCTTCCTCTGGTACCACTGAAGGGTTCAACGGACCCTTATGGCTCTAATATGTACCCGTCCTAAGTCGGACGGACTACAGAAGCAAAACAAAACAGCGGAAAGAAAACAAATGCTAAACAATTTAGCAAAGCCTTAAGGAAGCCACACCCTTAGCCAGGATCTATGCCGACTTGAGGTAGATCTGACCACCCCAGGAGGGATCTAAGATACCGCGACATAATTTAAAAGCAACTAGAACGCTACTAAATTACATATCCAGAATCTTTCCTTGGAGCAGGTAAGATGTACCGAACCACCTTCTTTCGCTCCCCGAAGCTGATCCGCCTTGCGCCCTCGAACTGATCCACCCGTAGCGAGCCGACACCCGCCTTCGAGCCAACCACTTGCCGAAGAAGATTTCACTTGCGCAGATCCACGTCAAAGACTTCTAGATTATATCCAAACCTCCTTGCCGTCTTACTTGGACTCGATTGGAGGATAGGAAGAAAGAGGAGGAATAATTAATTCGTCGATCGAGCGTGCTCAAAAATTAGGAGCTTCTCGAATCGGAGACGTGGTGCAATTTTCAAGGAGAGTGTTGACCCCTATTTATATAGGCAGCCAGCCCTCCCATTCTCATCATATCTGCTGTTGGACTAAAAATAAATTAGAGAATTTAATTAAGTTAGTTTGCCTTTCATAAAGGCTAAACTTTGACGAATTAATTCTTCCTCACAGTTAAGCTTTAGAAATGATACAACCTATCAATTCGTAGAGCTTCGAACGGTGAATGCATATGAACAAACGGCGACGAATTCCGACTTCGTTTGATCCCTCAAAAAATTGCTCAAAGTTAAGCAAAAAAAGTCAAAATTCGGCTAATTCATAGCCGTCACAACCCTCCTAGGGTTTTCGGAAGATTGGGCCTCCCAGGTTGAGCCCACGGATAACTGGGTGCACCCAAAGGGCTCGCCCAGTTCGGTTTGGGCGCCAGCCCGCACCTGGGCACACGAGCTGACCCGCCCACTACAGTGCGGGCGGGTTTTGACCTGGGCGAGCTCAGCCCGCCCGCCCCCGAGGCGCGCAGGCTCTTCTACCCACAATGCGGGCTGGCTCCCCCATATTTGTGGGTGGACTGGGATCCGCCCGACCGCTGGGCGGGCTGAAGCCAGAGCTCGCCAAGCGGGCTCTGGCCTGAGCCTGCCTGTTCTTTGGGCTGGGCTTGCCCCTGCCCAGTTGGGCGGGCTAGCCCTGCTCAGTTGGGCAGGCTAGCCCAGTCCAACTGGGTCAGGTCAGACCAGAACTCGGCAAAAGCCCAGTTTTGGCCTTTTGAGCCATAACTAAAGTTCTACAACTCCGATTCTGTCGATTCCTGATTCGTTGGAAAGCTTGGTTCGAATAAGATATTCCTAAAGAGCCATCTTATCCATATCTATGCGTTTATCATTATAAACTATTTATAATGTATTTTAAACCTGTTTGCATCATATGTAATAATCCCATTCAGCATTCTACTAATGTTGAAGTCGCAAACATTTTAAGACATTATTAAATCTCATTTAATAGATGAAAACTTATGCGACCTTTATTAAACCTTATTTAATATAGGTCGACTTAACTCTTTAGAGACTTTAATTATCCTCGTGCATCCGAGTGCACTCCTTCTAAATTCTTCCTATTACTAAGACGTGAACCGAGCTCGGTGTGAGACCATACAGCCTGACCCTACTATAGGTTGGGGCTCGAAACCCCTAGACGACAGTAACCAAGAGCAGCATGTGTCGTCCCTGTTTCAGAATTATACTTACGTGATTGACCCATTGACAAAATGTCGTTGGGATCACTCTGACTGTGTCAGTGATGAATACCGCAGATATAGTCCTTCGTCATAACTATGTCCCTACATAACCTAGGGTATGGTAAAACCGTCAACCCACTAGCCAGCATCAGTCAGTATTCAGCGGTCTTTGTCATATACACATTGTACATCTTACAACGTACATCAACCGAGGTTTAGCACAAAGAACCGTACTGAGCCTGTGACACTAACTTCCATTTAACGGAGGATACGAATCCCTTCTAAGTCTTTTACTTACCTCATAAGCTTTAGGTGTCACCTGACCTAAGAACTTTTAGCAGGACTGGCCTTGAAGCTAGATCATAGATTTATGTGACACTGTTCACAGACCAGTTCGTACAAAGACATCAGGTCTTAAGGACCAACTAGCCTATCATCACTATAGAGTTATTTAATGACGGTTTAGTTAAAGTTTAACCATTTAATAACTCTTAATATGGGTCGTTCAGTGAACTCATTCTCTAATCAGCACATGTGTCTTGTCTCCGACTTCACCAGGTCGAATGACTATGAGATCATCATTACCCTACATGGTAAGACAAAGACACAATGGTCTGTTCGATGTGCCGATATCCTATTCTCGACACATCTATGACCACGAATGTTTTAAGACTTAAGTTCTTGTCTGTTTACTTCTCACAATCAAGATCTATATCTAGATATGTAATGACCTCACTTTAGTTTAAGTAAATTATCCAAGTAACTGATTAACAGAATTTGTACTTGGACTATTATTACCTTTTGTATTTACGAACAAGATGTTATGTTAGGATAAATTGCCTCTTGCCTCAAGGGCACATACCTTCCTACAAGATCCAGGTCCAACAAGTCGTATCAGAGCAGGTTAGAGGATCTAGTCCAGAAATCATGAAAACCCTATCATTAGTTTTTGCTCATGGCATGCCTATTGATCGTCCTCCTCTATTTAGTGGCCATGATTATATATACTGGAAGGCTAGGATGAAAACTTATTTGCTATCCGTTGATGTTGATACTTGGTACATTATCGAAAACTGATATTCTATGCCCAGGGGCGGAGCCACCTAGGGACAAGGGGGGCAGCTGCCCCCCCTCAAATTAAAAATATTTTTATCTGACCTGCATGCCCCCCTTAAGTGCAGCCCACCTAGGGCCAAGGCCCAGCCCATGAGGCTCACAAGTCCTAACCCTATTAACGTCGCCTCCGCTTTTCCCATCTTCCATTCTTTCCGCAAACTCTCTCTCTCCTCTCCTCTTGGATATCTACGGTTCTTCCATAATCCCATTCCTTGCTTCCCCTCTCACCGGAAAACCACCACCCTGTCGTCGGAAAACCGACTCCCACCTCCGAAAGTCGCCTCCGGTGCATTCAATCGAGAAAAGCTTAGCATTTCGCGAGGAGCTATTGATTTCTTGCCTTGGACGTCAAGTTTCTGGAATCCGGATCTCGTTCCGATTCGGCGTGGAAACTGTAAACGGCGTCCGGCGGTTTCTTGCTATTTCTCCTCGTTTTGTTTCGGATTCTTGATTTTCTCGTGGAGCGAGGCCGCGAGAGGAACCGGTCTCGGATCCGAGAGCGGCATGAAATGGTAAGCGCTTGATGCATGATGGGGTTTTTTTGGAGATTTTGTTGATTTGTTGCTTGTTTTGAGATTTAGTGCTCGTTAATGACCGTAAGTGAGTTTTCTGATTGCTAAGATTTCATGAATTTTGAAAATTTTGGGGAGCGGACTGGTTGACGACGGAAGGACGCGCAGAAGCACGCCTTCCACTCCCAAGCGTAGGAGTGTCAATGTAATAAAAATAACTGGTGAGTACCGGGTCGGATCACAGGGACAAGTCATTCTATATTCACAAAATTTGATCGATAAAGAAAAAATAATAGCTTGTTACAACACCTCGCTTAACGGTGGATAAGTGTGAGAAAGTGAGGAAATAAACAAATCCTATTTTAAGTGGGTAGGGTTAGAGAACCAAATAAGGATGTAAGATAGCTAGGCAAGGAGCATGGGTTGTGGGTTCACTAATGTTGGTGTTAATTAAGCTCAAATTATCCACATATACTTCAATTAGGCCTCCAGCTATGGCAAGCTTAATCGGAAAGTTTAGCTTTAATGAACACGACAATTTGCAATAGGGATGGACGTATTATCATAGCACTAATCAAATTAAGATCATGGTCTCTTCTCTAAAAGTGCCCACTTGGGTCTTAGCCAATTAAATTGTGCCCTAATTACACATCCAACATTAGCAAGATAATGGGCAAGAGGAAATTAGGGCTAAAATTAACAACCAACTTCATGAATCACAACCCAAGCAATTCTACACTACTCAATCATCATGAAACCAGAGATCTAATTCTCATTCACAATTATCCCCAAATTCAATACAAAAGAGAGATATAAAATTACAAAAGAGAGAGGAAGGATTTCACCCAAGAATCTCTCCAAATGAAGCCTCCCTTCCACTTTAGCACCTCCACCAAGCTTCTCCACCATCCATGGCCTCCAAGCCCTAGCTTTGGCTTTGGGGAAGAAGAAAACCCCCAAGAGCCCTAAAAAACAGCCAAGAAACCCCAAAAAAACGAACTGCCCCCTTTTTTTCGGATCAGCCGTATTAAGGCCCAAAAAAGGCATTCGGGTCAGGTTTCGGGGGGCGGGCCCCCGCTGCCCGCCCCCGCTTGCAAGTTTGCGCGCGTGGTTGGCCAAATAAACAAAGGCGGGCCGGCCTAAAGGGCTGGCCCGCGAGAGAAACCCGCCCGGCCAGGCAGGCCGGCCCACGGAAAACGTTAATAAACGTTATTTTTTTAATTAAATCCGCAGCCCAACGGCGGGCGGGCTGGCCAGCGGGCCGGCCCGCAAACAGGTTTTTCTTTTTATTATTTTTTAACACAGCGGCACGCTCGCTGAGCGGGCCGCAGGTTTGGCCCAAGTTGCTTTTTTTTGTTTTCTTGATTTTTAAAAAATCACAGAACTCCTTTTTGGCTCCAAAAAATTCTCGAAAAATATCTGGAAGCTCCCAAAAATTTTGGAAAAATTTCAGAAAATCCAGAAAAATCCCAGAAGTACCTGAAAAATACGTGGAGCAAAAATTAGTCCACAAAAACAACATTTTATGTATAAACTAGAGATAGGCTTTAATAATTCACAATATCACAAATACGCCCGTATTAAGCCAAAATTAACATGATATACACATAAAATGCCCAGAAATGGGGGGAGGAATATGCAATTTATATCCCGAATCACACCCCCAACTAGCTTTTTGCTAGTTCTTAGCAAAATATGCGATAAATTCGGATAAAATTGAAAATATGCACCAACTCAAGATATCCTCATGGCAAACCCCAAATGATGTTTCCAAATGATTTCAAAGCCAATATACCCAATGTATGAAAGTAGATAACAAATAACACTCCAATCAATCCAATTAAAAGAAAAGTAAGGTAATAAGCCCGTATCACATTCATTAGGATATATCGCAAATGAGAAAGTTTCTAATTTTCATAGAAATGGCCAAAACAAAAGAAATTCCTCTAAGTTGTGGGAGATGAGATTGCATCACTCATGTTGCTTATTCTTTCATGTATTCATTCATTTTTTTCTTTTTCTTTTCTTTTTCCTTCTTTTTTTGTTTTTAATGTTTATGTTTTGCATTCACGCGATAACGCTATGAAATGCAAACACGACCACATTTGCATACACGCAATGATGCTATATATGCAAAGGGATGGAATGATCCCCTAAATCTCATTTTTGGCTTCCTCCCCAATGTTTCGTGGGGGCACCGGCTACTCAATTTGATTAGAAAACCATTCACTTATATAACTCTCTTTTCATTCTTACCATGAATTATCAACTCATCCACCCATTCCTTAAGAGGAAAACAAAACATGCACCATTGGCCACATCCAATCCAACCAAATACTAAGCCATTCTTCCCAAATCATGCAATTACTTACACCAAACTTTACCCAAATTATTTCAAAGAGATATCACGACGTATAAAATAGTTTCATACATGGCATATTAGCATTTGAATCCAAATTAGAAAAGAAATTAAAACACGCCAATCAAATATCTATAAGTTTGATGCCAAACTAATAATCCGAAAAAATTGCATAGCATTAAGCATATATGGACAAAGCACAAAGCAAACAGCGTACGGACAAGGAGGAAAAATATGATATGCAATGAAGTTCATGGGACGAGGGCAAAATGGAGGTATCTCAACAAAAATTTTTTTAGCCAAAATCCTAACAATCCTAAAGATTCTAAAAAACATTGCCCTCAATGTTGGAAGAGTATTAGATCTCGGCAAAAGATCCTAAAAAAGAAAAGAAAAGCATACGAAAACACAAAATAAAACATTTATTTATTTACACTATTGGAAAGAACACACCGTGACAAAGGGAGGATCCAGAACATGTAATGGTGGTGGCAACTACTCGATCATATCCTGTTGTTCCTCCGCCAGCTGCTTTGGAGCTAGGCCTCCACCGGCCTCCGTGGATTCCAGCAATGCAACTCCAAGCGTCCCCTTTGGATAATATGTATAATGTGGGAGATGAGCTGCATCAATCCAAGCCATGTCCTCATGCCCTGCAAAAGCATTCCAAAACGGGTCGTCAAAACAAATAAAAGAATGTAAATGCAATGGACGATAATCTGAAGCAAAAATATGCGGAAGTGCAAATTGGGCTTCAGAAATGCAAGGCATGATGTGGTGACAACTTCCCTGAAAAATGTCGCTATGTGTAGCATGATACTCTGCCTCAGGAGGAGGTGTAAGTGGCTACAGAGAGAAAACTGGAGTAGGAGGGAGCTCGGGCTCAATATATACCATGTCGCAATCCCCGTCGCTATCCTCTTCCTCGACGTCAATATCAACAATCTCTGCGGCACTCCCCACAACTGGTAACTACTCCTGACAAATCTCCTTGATGACTGGCAAGTGCGCATCCTGAGGCGAGGGAAGTGACATCTGTGACAGGACTGGAGGTAGACTCGTCTCGGGCAAATCCAAGCACGCCTCATCCTCGTCATCCCAGAAATAGTTCCTCTAAGTCGTCCTCCCTAAGTACTCAACTGCCTCGACCTGCGAAGCTAACTCTGAAGTGGATTGTGGCTCAGGCTCCATGGTGTCCTCAATCTGCTCGTAGCCATCATGCACATCCGCTTCATCCTCAACCTCCCAGTGAAAATGCATCGTGTCACCGCCGTGGTCGACACGCACTCCATCATCCATCTCCTCTGACTCCTCCAAATATGGACATTCAGCTTCCACTACTTGGCTCCGATGCGCCCATCATCATGTTCTGCCTGTTCCTCTGTAGGGCCGTAATGAAATGAGGCCTTAGCTGGCTCTTCAGGCTGGTCCTGGACCTGCTGGAGTGTCTCCTCATACTCTACAAGGCCCCTCAGGTAACACCATGAATCCTCAGTCGAATAATCGAAGAATTCCCCACCGCAGCTCATCTGTACGAAATCTCGCCCAGATGGCGACAATCCAGTATAAAATATCTGCAGGAGATGATCCTCGTGGAAACTCTGGTGTGGGCACGCAAGTACCAAATCAGTGAACATCTGCCAAGCTTGATGGTAAATCTCCCATTCAGGTTGGGCAAAGCTCGCTATATGCTGCTCCATGGCTTGTCGCCCCTGTACCTGCTCCAAGAAAATAGGCAAAAATACCCGGAGAAATTCAGTCTGAAATGACAACCAAGTAAAATGTAAGTCAAGAGACAATGAATCAAACCACAATCTAGCATTATCTAGTAAAGAAGAGGGAAAAGATCTAAAGTATATGCAGGCATCAAAAATTTTCCCACCAAGACATGAATACATCCACTCTTCAGATTTTTTAATATGTAAATGAGGGTTCTCCCACTCCGAGCCATGAAAGTGTGGCGGAAGTGGGATATCTTCCAAATCAACGTTGGAAAAATATGAAGATGATGCCATGTTTAAAATTTTTTCCAAGAAAATGAAAATAAACAACCAAAAAACTCAATAAGTGGAAAATCAATAAATGAAAAGACATAACACTAAGAGATAGAAGTATCACACTAAAACTTGCAAAATAAATCAAAAATTGTTAATAATAGAAACCGTTGTCCCCGGCAGCGGTGCCAATTGGTTGACGACGGAAGGACGCGCAGAAGCACGCCTTCCACTCCCAAGCGTAGGAGTGTCAATGCAATAAAAATAAATGGTGAGTACCGGGTTGGATCACAGGGACAAGTCGTTCTATATTCACAAAATTTGATCGATAAATAAAAAATAATAGCTTGTTACAACACCTCGCTTAACGGTGGATGAGTGTGAGAAAGTGAGGAAATCAACAAATCCTATTCTAAGTGGGTAGGGTTAAAGAACCAAATGAGGATGTAGGATAGCTAGGCGAGGAGCATGGATTGTGGGTTCACTAATGTTGGTGTTAATTAAGCTCAAATTATCCACATATACTTCAATTAGGCCTCCGGCTATGGCAAGCTTAATCGAAAAGTTTAGCTTTCATGAACACAATTTGCAATAGGGATGGATGTATTATCATAGCACTAATCAAATTAAGATCATGGTCTCTTCTCTTAGAGTGTCCACTTGGGTCTTAGCCAATTAAATTGTGCCCTAATTAACATCCAACATTAGAATATAATGGGCAAGAGGAAATTAGGGCTAAAATTAACAACCAGCTTTATGAATCACAACCCAAGCAATTCTACACTACTCAATCATCATGAAACCAGAGATCGAATTCTCATTCACAATTATCCCCAGATTACAAAAGAGAGATATAAAATTACAAAAGAGAAAGAAAGGATTTCACCCAAGAATCTCTCCAAATGAAGCCTCCCTTCCACTTTAGCACATCCACCAAGCTTCTCCACTATCCATGGCCTGCAAGCCCTATCTTTGGCTTTGGGGAAGAAGAAAACCCCTAAGGACCCTAAAAAATAGCCAAGAAACCCAAAAAAACGAACTGCCCTCTTTTTTTCGCATCAGCCGCATTAAGGCCCAAAAAAGGAATTCGGGTCGGGTTTCGGGGGGCGGGCGCCCGCTGCCCGCCCCCGCTTGCTAGTTTGCACGCGCGGTTGACCAAATAAACGAAGGCAGGCCAGCCTGAAGGGCCGGCCCGCGAAAGAAACCCACCCCGCATTGGGGCGGGGCATTATTACAAGTGGGCCAGCCAGGCGGGCCGGCCCACGGAAAACGTTAATAAACGTTATTATTATTTTTTAATTAAATCCGCAGCCCAGCGGCGGGCGGGCCGGCTAGCGGGCCGGCCCGTAAACAGGTTTTTCTTTTTCTTTTATTTTTTAACACAGCGGCCCGCTCGCTGAGCGGGCCGCGGGTTTGGCCTAAGTTGCTTTTTTTTGTTTTCTTGATTTTTAAAAAATCACAGAACTCCTTTTTAGCTCCAAAAAATTCTCGAAAAATATCTGGAAGCTCCCAAAAATTCTGGGAAAATTCCAGAAAATCCAAAAAAATCCCAGAAGTACCCGAAAAATACGTAGTCCACAAAAACCACATTTTATGTATAAACTAGAGATAGGCTTTAATAATTCACAATATCACAAATACGCCCGTATTAAGCCAAAATTAACATGATATACACATAAAATGCCCAGAAATGCGGAGAAAATATGCAATTTATATCCCGAATCACGGACCTTTCTTTCCTTTATGTGGGATCAAATTTAAAATCTTAAACAATTCTTAATATATAATAATGTATAGTAGAAAAATCAGTGGTGACAATTGCCCTCTTTTGCTTTCATCATGTAGCTGTGTCCCCAATTGTATTATCTGCTAATCAAACATTTCAATGGACATAATAATTTAGAACCCACATACAAGATGAAGGGTTTTCCTTCTTAAAACATACCACCTATATGTTGTGTAACTTGTGTTTGATTGCTTGGTATGTATCTACAGACTATAGTGTTGTCTCAACTAAATGTAACACCAACTTTTGCTGTTGGTGCGAAATTTGCTTTGCCTTTTATAGTATGACATGTCATTTGAGTATTTGGTTTTATACCACAAGTCTACAAATCTAACATGAGAAAGCACATTGACACAATTCGGAAGTGTCCATTAGTGTCCATAAAAGGAGGCTTTGCATACTCAAGAAGTTGCACATCTTACTAGTAAAGTTACTAAAGTGCACATTAAAATCTTATTTATAGCATTCACATTCTATTTGCATGTCTCTCGAATTGATCAAATCTCTCACTCACTCTCTTTGCGAGGTTAAATACTTTGCCACCCTTCACTGAATTCCTTGCTCCGCCACTGTCTATGCCTGAATGTAATTTGCATTTAAATGATAGAAATGTGTGTGCAATAAATACTAGAGCAATGAATATCTTATTGTGTGGTTTGAATAGAAAAATATTTGATCATATCTCACATTGCTCTTCTACGCAGAATGTATGGAGGACTTTGGAACCTACATATGGAAGCGAGCAATCCCTCAGCAGCAATGAAAAGAAGCAAAAGGGAAGAAAATCTCCTTTAAACAGAAATGATGCTTATGTGACTAAGAATATTAGTAAGAAAACCATTAAGAGTAGGCTTTGTTATAATTGCAGGAAGAGGGGACACATTATGAAGGACTGCCCACAAGAACAGAATGACGTAGCTGAAAAGAAAGGAAAATCGTTAGCGATAACATGGGATATGGATAGAGAAAATGAGGAGAAAACTACGCACACCACCATCTGCTCAATGGCAAAACACAATGAGGTAAAAATCTTGCACTAAAATTGAACTTGTGAATATTTGTAAGGTAATGTAAGATACAATTGATGAGTTAGAATCTACTTTAGATAGCTATAAGAATGGTAGCTTTATATTGCAACAAGAAAACTATGACATGTCTGATAAAATTGTTGATCTAGAATCTACTGTAGAATGCTATATAAATTCTTGTTTTGAATTGCAAAAAGAAAATTGTGACATGTTGGAAGAAACTAAAAATCTGAAACAAGAACCTATTGCATGAAAATCTACCATCACCATGTTGAAAAAAGAAAAATCTAGCTCACCTGAAAAAATTGAATGTCTTTCTTGTCCTACTCTGTTGAATGATATTGGCGTGCATAAAGAAAAAGTGATTAGCTTGAAACTGAAAATAAAGAGTTTATTGAAAAAATTTGCATGCTAAATAATGAGCTTAAAAGGAAAATGATTGAGTTTGAAAAGAAAGCAGAGGAAAACAAGAAAGCTTTCATTAATAAATACACTTTGCTTGTGAATGAAACCGCTTTATTGAGATCCAAAGTCACACACCTAGAATTGTCCATTAAGAAATTTACTATTGGAAAACAATCTTTGGACATTATTCTTGAAAATCAACTTTATGGCAATAATAAACATGGACTTGGATACGGTTTGAAACAAGCTGAAAAGACTAATTAAAAGAGATTTCACAATGTGCCATCCAAAGTGAAAAATGTTTATGCAAAGTGCTTTACTTGTGCAAGTGTTGGTCATACTTCATATCATTGTAAATATAGGCACACGAATATCAAATTCAAGCAAATTTGGGTTCCAAAAAATTTGATGACTAACATGAGTGGACCTTGTTGGATTTCACGATCACACATAACATCTTCCGTGTATGTAAGATGGAGTGGCTAGGAACTATGAATTGAATGTCGCATCCTATTAAAGTTCCGTAGCCAAACGACGACTCGAATGTATGGTTTTTCTTTTTGAACTTAATGCATACATTCATAGCATTTTTTGTGTGTGCTTGACTTATTTTTTAGTTGTGTACTAGTTTGATTGCTAGCTAGCTTAGTTCTTTATAATAAAAAATAAAAAAATTAAAAAGACAAAAAAAATGGTGCATAATGTATATCTTTCTTTTGAATCAATTAAGTGGTGAAATGAAAGATAATCATATCCATGTAGAAATTAATGTATTATAGATATGGCTACATGCACATGTTTGATTTTCTAAATAGCCATGACATGTCAATGATTAGAATAATTTGATTTCTACACCTACACTTTCACTTCCACGAATATTAAATATTGTTGTACATTTGGAGATATCCTTTATGAAATATTGGAAAGTGAATGTAGGATAAGAAATAATTGAAAATCTAAGGGATATGGTGTGTCTTGCCGTGGATAAAAATTGAGCACAAAAGAATTGAATATGAAAAAAAATTGAAAAAGAATGAAAATAGCTCCGTATGAAAAATGGATACAATCCTTGGCAAGTACACTACCCACGAGTATCCAACATATGCTTTACGAGTAATCTTTAGCGTTGATGTTATACTCGTCAAGCAATGCAACCCCCACATCTAAGAGTTCTTATCGGCTATGTTTTTGGGTGTGGTACCTTGAACTCATTTTTAATGAGATGGAGAAAATCAATCCTAGGTGATTTCATGGTTAATGGAAAATGTGGATTGGTTTTGGTTGATTTTCTTAAGAGTTTCTCCTTATGTTCTTCAATGTTTAATCATCACACTTACACGAAGGTGTTGAAGTCTATGTTATAATTCTCAATGAATTTGAAGTGCTTATGCTATGAATGTCTACATGCACGTATATGTCATAATTTATAATGCTCATTATTTTGCATGTGGTATGAGTTTGACTTCATGTATACACTTTTGATGATAACAAAAGGGGGAGAAAGAATTGAGAAGATTTGGTGTGAACATTAATGCTTATGTGCATATATGAATATTGGTTTAAGGGGGAGCATTAATGAATAATGAAAATATTCTTTTTGAATATATGAATATTGGTTCAAGGGGGAACATGAATAAAAGGGGAGCATGCGTGTATGTTGTATGTTTGAAACATCATTGTTGCATGCTTGTATGTTGCACATCATTGTCATACTTGTTGCATATTGCATACATCCTTCATAATTACACTTCACACACACATGTCACGATGATATTATATGATCATTATTGCAAATCTTATATTAGTTTGTCATCATTAAAAGGGGGAGATTGTTGGATACAACGTGTAGTTGGATACAACGTGTAGTTGGATACAACGATCGATGACTTCATGTTTGATGATAACAAACGTGTGTGAATGATTTAATTTATGTGCTAAGTGTTTTCAGGAATGGCACTCTCGCAAATATTCAAAGAGAGACTAAGTAAAAGTGATGGAGAATGTGCCATGCATTAGCCAAGTGGACTAAGTCAAAGATGGAGATAATGGCTACAAAAATTGGACTAAGTCAAACTCCATATCCATGGCGATTCAATCAAATCCTAATCAAGTTAGGATTCCTTCCAATCTCCATCAATTATGGGATTCTAATTGATTCTATCACATCCCATCCTCTCCTATACAAACCTATCTTCCAAAGAGAGAAAAGAAAGAGAAAAGAGAGAGAGGGCAAAGCAAAACTTCTGCCAACACAAGAGGGGAGAGCTATTGCCGTAAGTTTCATGTCAATTCTCCCTTAGGTTGCACAAGTCCCCATTGCTAAAGCTTAAAAGCCAACCTCGCTTTCATATTGCCTAAGTTGCAAAGATCAAAAGCAAAAGCAAAAGCCAAATCTCCAAGAGCTTCTTCTCCTCTTCTTGTGCAAGCCATTGCATGCCAAAGAGCCTCATATCATATTGCGCAAGTAGCACCTCTACATTGCCTACAATCTCCAAGGCCAAAGCTCCCCTCTCCATAGCATCCACATCCCATGCGCAACCAATTCCCAAAGACCATTTCCAAAGCTACATCAAGCAAGGGACTCCCCCATCCTTTCCATAGCCGCAAGTCCAAAGGGGAGATACATCTCAATGGTGCAAGTTCCAAGAGGGTTTCACACTTCACATTGCGCAACATCCCAAAGAGAAGCATCCATACATTGCGCAACACAACAAGGAGCCAAGCCATCCATGGCTACAACATAGAAGGGGATACTTCATCAAGGCTGCAAGTTTCAGAAGAGGACGTGACGTTGACGACTACATCCTGTCAGACTTGATCTGACCTGAGCTGATTGGCAGAGACGACTACACCATCACTGAGCTATTCTAAACTCTATTTATTTATCTTTGTGTAGTGGTGTATATATCTCTGTAGGGGAAACTTTACCTATTTGTGACGGTTTGGGACTTGTTTAGTCTGGGACTAGACAAGGGGTCTTGACGAGTTGAGGATTGTCAAGACGGAGCATTTACTAGGTTGATTGTGTTTTGCACTCTGGGAGTGTGAAACGAACTAGGTGGGAAGCTGGGCTCAGGACTCATTGTAGTTGTACAAAAGAAACATATTAATGCTAGTATCTGCTTGGGGCTAGGCATATGTCGTGGTATGACCGAACCAGGGTAAATCTGCCGTGTACTCTGTGATTGCTTATTATTTACTCTGCATCTGCTTTAACTATCTGTGATTGCTCGTGGGTTGCACGAGAATTTTTATTAGCCTATTTGTCCCTCCTCTAGGCTTAGATCCAGATCCAACAGACTTATGTCAGAAGTCTTCTGACAAATCTCTGGGGAAGGAGCTGTAATCGCTCCCAATTCCACGTGCCAGAGGTAGTAACAAACTTCGAGTTAGGTACAAGGTTTTTTTTGTTTTTTTTTGTTTTTTTGTGGGGGATGACGATGTATATACAAAGAAAATGTATATATATAATTTGAGATATGCAAATCTATATCTTCACTCTAGTTGATCAGCTTGCAGTTCTAATCCTGCTTTCCTATGCCCGAAAAAACTTACCTAGGCCGCTTGGTAAGGGTGATTGGTCCGCTAGTTATTGGCATATGTTAAACTCGGTCCAGCTTGCTGCTAGTTGGGACGAGTCAAATTGGGTCAACTCTTGCATAAGCAGTGTACTAACCCAACTCAGCTAGTGGTCCCAACCCGTACTGGTTAAGTTGGATGGGTTCGCTTACGGGCCGACTCGTACTATTTTGTTTTTAAATGTTGTAACATTTATTAATAGTAAAAAAATTCTTAATAATACAAAAATCACTTAAAATTAATAACACAAAAATTTGCACAAGGTATTAGTACATATTGTTTAATATTATTAATAAAACACAAGATTAATTTTTAAAATATTATATACCTTACCCATGTGAAATTCTAGGTTGCATACGTATCTCTTACAATAAATTAAAAATTACAGATTGTGAGAGAATCAGATTTGTATAGCTCTTTACAGTTTTACAGTAATAAGTTAATCTCTACTATTCGTCTTCATCTTCATCGTGGTCTTTGACTTCTGACGCACTTTGAACGACTCATATTGGATTTTCAAGTATTGTAAGGAAATACTACTAGGATTCTAATCAAATTCAAAACATGCAGAAGAGTGAAAAAATCAAAATTTTACTAAACCTGGCAAAGAAAATTTAGATCAATTATAAAAACCATGAATTTAAATGGTATAGAATAAAAGATGCATCTTTACGCAGATACACTTTAATGACACTCATAGATCATTTTCTCTTTTGTTAAAGACCACAAGCTACTTCACCAGCTAGGCGCGATAGGCGTTTACTCTGATGGTGTAGCCCTTCCGATCCTCGAGCCCTTTAAGAACTTGAACCTTGTCCTCTATGCATTGCTAGTGTGAAATATAATGAGAGGAAAAAAATTTAATTTTAGAGCAAAAAATTCTTCCTTAAAAAGGTTTGAATTTTTCCTCTCAAGAGATCTTAGATGCTAAGATCTTTAATCTCTTGTTTGTAGGAATTGTTTGTGCATTGAAAGTGGGGAAGAAGATCCCTAAACGTATAGATAGACGAAAGCTTCTACATGAACTCTTTTAATCCCAATTGGATTCTCGATTTGAATCCAATTCTTATCCTAAAACAAGTTGGGATTAAAAGACTAAACCTTCTAGAAATCATACAACTATTGGGATTTCTTATTAGAGTCATACTCTTTGAATTTGGATTGGTTTTAGATCTAACTCTTTGATTACACCCCCACCAAACAAATAAACCTAAGCCTAAATCCGTATGTGGCCACCATTAGTCGACTAACAGATCATGCTAGTCGACTAATCGAAATATAGACTCACTCTATTTTCCTACATTCATGTTAGTCTGCTAATTCATAACTGTTATTCGACTAACACTTTGTTGTCGACTAATAGTCATTCATTAGGCGACTAATAAATGGAAAACTACAAAGTTTCGAGGAAACTATTAGTCAATCAATTAGTTGACTAACCATTGGCAAGGATGTTTGTTTAGATTTTTTGATTTTCCTCTTTAACTGAATTATTCGTAACTCTTTACGAATATTTCTCATATGCATTTTTATTGCCTAATGACATGTTTTTCTCTCTCAACTCTTTATGATCGGTCCCGTAAATCTCATATAAATAAGTTTCTTCCTTCAATTTTTGTGATGATCCATCATCGATGTGAGATTTTAAAAATCCGATTCCTACTCAGTTAGTGTGACGATCTGAATCCATCACTACGTGTATTTTTGAATAAATACTTTTAAATAACGTTAAATGATTTTAAATATGTTTAAACAATCTTTAAATATTTTTATATATTTCTTTCGTATTTTTTTGAGGGCAAAACAACTTTAAACCTGCAAACATGCAACACATGATTGATAAACATGTTTTGCCTCAAAACTCATATTTCTGTAGATTAAAATTTTAAACAATATTATTTTCATGATCATAACTACGTTAGGAATCTGTGGTAATTTTTCTAAAATTTTCGAAGATAAATGAGGAAAATAATTTTTTAATATTAAAATAGTAATAATATAATGTTTTTAGTAATTACCCTAACTAATTAACCCTATTTAATAAACTTAATAAATTCACCTAATTAAACCCCTTGTCTACAGCAGCCTCCATATGGAACATGCCTAATCCCATTTCTCCGCTTAGTCAACACGCTCCCAACTAACCATTTATTACACTAATTAATACCTAATTAGTATTTGAATAATACAATTATATTATATAATTCCCCCTCATCTATCTCAACAAACACACGTAGCGTGCACACACACACACACACTCTCTCTCTCTCTCTCTCTCTCTCTCTCTCTCTCTCTCTCTCTCTCTCTCCCCCTCCCTCCTTCTCCCTCATTTGGCGATACTACCAGGAAACTGCCGTCGCAAGCCTGGTGATCGACCGCCACTTCCCATCCACTTCCCGGCTGGTGGTAGCACAAGCCACACGTCCACCAAACTCCGGCCGAGTCCCTACCACCTCTGCCGAGCTTGACGCAGCTTGCAGCCACCATGAGCCGCTCCGACCACCACATCTCTATCTCTCTCGGTCTCCTCGCCATCGAGCCCATCCTCCGAGCTCCCCTGACCTCCGAGACCGCATCAGCCACTTTTGCAACCTTCGACGAACGGTGAGCCCTGCCGTTCGAACCAAGCACAGCCGAGCAGCCCCATTTCCACCACCGATGGCTTACAGCCCCACCGGCCCCTGCCTCATCATCCATCATTCTTCGGAACTGCCCAGCCACTTCCCCTCTACACCGGCGAAGCCCTGAGCACACCGACGAGCCGACATCCCCATCGCAGAGCCTGATCGTGTCCGGATGTGCACCCGAAAAATGACTTGTAGTCTTACCACAAGCGCACGGTGTAGCGGCGAGCGGGTATCGCACTCAGGGAGGACAAATGACAATATCTTATTCAAATCACCTAGCTATCGAAAGAGTGAGAATAGTTTCGATGTAATAGTCATAATCGTTCAAATATCAAGAAAATATCAATATAATAAAAAAAGTCTAGGGATAGGAAATCCCCACTACGGCCTGTCTCTCATCCTTGTGAATCATAAATTTCATTGTTGCTAAGCTTGAATATAGGTGAACTAGTCGCAACTTAATGTAGAACCAAGCTCACGCTCACACGCTATTGCCGGTCTATAGCAAACCTAGGATTAAGGCCCACTCTCGTGCAAACCCTAGCCTAAGCCGCTAGCGTGAAGAACAACATCATTGTTCAATCGTATCTCAAGCCTACTCTCGTGCAAACTCGAGCTACGATCTAGGTTAGGATAGTTCTTATTCGTCCAATCTCTTGCAAACGAATATTAGTATAGACTTACAATTAAAAATCCTAGCTTTGGTCCAATCTCTTGCAAACCAAATCTAGAGAAATCCAACTGTCAATCTAAATCGAATATCTAGGCCTTCCTACCAATTGGGATCCAATCTCTTGCAAATCCCAATCGATATGAATTCCTAGCTACCCGTAATCAATCGATCACAACCTAACCATTATCAATTCTAGCAACAAATTTACAAATTCATCACAATTCAGAGATAGGGTCCATAGGGTTCATCCCCACGCCCTAGGACGACGGCACTACTCACTAAGCATCATGCAAATCTAAGAAATAATAACACTAATCGCGCCACAATTCATTGCAAAAGATAAACAATGCATAAAAATTGAGTTTTTAATAAAAATAGACAAACCAATGTCGACGCCAACGATCTCCAGCTGAGAATTCACAAAAGAGTAGCCGTCAAAATCATAAAAGAAAGTCTAAAAAATTATGGTTCAAGTCTCTCCTAAACTAAGGTAAAAACTGGGTTTAAATACCCTCTAAAATCGTCCAAAAAATCGTGACCAAACTGCCCCTGCACAGCCTCGAATTCGCAGCCCTAACAGCAGTCGGAGAGGGTCACTCGGCCGAGTGACCCTTGTCACTCAGCCGAGTGACGAACTTTGCAGAAAAACAGTAACTTTGGGGTTCTCGGGGTCTATCTTCGGGGGTGGCTCGGTTGAGTGGACTTCTTCACTCGGCCGAGTGAGCATTCATGCTCGGCCGAGTGGGCCTCCTCAGGATCTCTCTGAATTCCAGTAACTTGGGCCTTTCTCTGTATGAATTTCCTGTACCACTCGGGCGAGTGAACTTTCTCACTCGGCCGAGTGGGCTTCCTTTGCTCGGCCGAGTATAAGCTAAAAACATCGTGTGCGTACCCGTTCTGTTCGGCCGAGTAGGTCTTCTTGCTCGGCCGAGTGGGTGGTCTACTCGGCCGAGTGGTGTGCTGTTGAGCCCATTTCTTCTTCTTCTCGTCTCCTCGTCGCTCTTATTGATTTCCTTCTTCTTCCGCTCATCCTCTATCACTGATAAGTCCTCGAATGAGCCGTGGGCGACACTCCTAAGTGCGTACAAATCCTTTGATCTCAAATTCGCTCCAGATCGCTCCATATTTCCTGAAATACGACAAAAACAAGAAATAGAGAAAAGCAATGCAATATCGTCGAATAATCGTGAAAAACGTGATATGAGCGATCCGAATAACATGCAAACATGTAGAAAAAAGGTGTAAAATATGGAGTGATAAAACCCCCCTAGCTTACCTCTTACTCGTCCTCGAGGAAGACAAGAAAAAGGCGAACTCGGTGGAAAAAATAAAGAAAAGGAAAAAACAAAAGAGATAGAAGATAGGAAGGAAAACAAAGAGGGAGGTGCTAGATCATTTTCTCAGGACGTAGGTTTTGCTTACTCATATAGCATACGACGAATATAAAGCACATGCCAAATATTTTTATCTCGATATCACAATCATATGGGTGCATTCAAAATAGAAACCCAAGAATAACAAAATAGTATGAAATATGGAATCACTCTAGAATTAACATCGTCTGAAGCATCTAAAGCGGCATACATAATCATAGACCACACACTTTTCAATTGAATGCTTTTTATTTGGAGTATAAGAGATATCACACAATATGGATCAATAAGAATAGAAAGGTATGGCTTTCATGAAATGCATGCTAAGTTTCAATTCTTGGATTTCGTAAAAACTTTTAGTAATCTCACCGAGTATAGAAAATTACATAGCTTAGGTTGTCATGCACAATCAAGTAGTCACTCTCTCACACATCATTGGATCATCTCCCCCAAGCTTATCTATAAGCGTGGTGGCATAAGATAAATCAATAAGCTTATTCCCCATTTTTGAAGTTCTAAAAAATAAAAATAAAAGAGGGGAGAAAGAGAAAAAGAATATGAGATGGGATCATATATGAACTTCTTTTCTCTTTTCTTTTCTTTTCTTCTTTTTTTTGTTTTTTTGTTTTGTTTTTTTCAATCATATATATAACTGTGATCCCAAATCAAAAGATAGAAAGATATACAAGAATAATTTTTTTCTTTTTGATTTTGGGGGCATGGAGCATAGATTTTTGTAGCGGGGAAAAATGCCAATAATAGAATCACTAAAGGGAGATTCACCAATGATTTTAAGTATAGAAATAATGCTCAAGATTTGTGGAGAAAGAAATAAATGTAACACTCGGTTCACTTTATAGAATGTGCACGACAACTTTCAGCAGAGTAATGTAATCTACTCAGTTTAATCACAGAAAGTAAACTAATCCAGTTATATCAATCTAGCATACATTCAATCAACCTGAAAGTGAAGCGTACAATTTTCATGCAATAAGAAGTGATATAAGAAAGGAAAGCAGTACTCCAGATATAAGCAATCAATGCGTGAAGCTTGGTGTGTTTTCTACGAATAGTATACGGTAAAAATCAACAGACTCAGCTAATAAAAGAATTTCATCCATATTCAAACCTGAAAGTGCGGGTTACTATCTTGAATGCACATCAAGACATAGCATATGATATCTGAAATAAAAACTATGGCACGACAAGATAATATGCATATAGAGATAAGCTAACCACCACGTCATCATTATCACAGAAAATTCATCTCTAGCAAAAGGATAATATAAATAAGGATAAAAGAGAATAAAAACTACTGTACAATGCAGCACACTCAAAAAGTAAGGAAACGTGATGCATGGAAAAAAAATGAAAAAGTGGGTGAAAATAAGTGTAAACACGAAGAAATGTGGGAAAAAGAAAATAAAAGGCGACAAAATAAAAAGTGCGTGAGAACTCACTCCCCCAAGCTAAAGTGCACAATGTCCTCAATGTGCAAAGTGTGGCACACCGAGAGGCAAAAAGTGGGTGGGGAGGGTGAGAATGCATGCATGAAAATTAAAAATAAAAATAAAGTAAGTAAAAAGTATGCAATGGGAATGCAAGTGATGCAACCAGAGATCAAAATGGTGTCAGATAGGTGTCTCCAAAAGTACTCCCTCATTCACAAAAAGATATAGACAGATATGACCAAAAAGGGACCAAAACGTGTGTGGAGGAGGGGTGCAAAATCAGCAGGCTCAGAAAATATCCAGCGTAACAACAGCAAAAAATATCGAAGGCATCCAGTGTGTGCCTAGGTGGGTGGGGGTGCACCAGCACCGTCCTGTGGCGGAGGTGGTGGTGGGCGTAGTGGCTGCTGGGTGGGTGTGGGTGGCTGAGGCAGACGCGCAAGAATCTGATTCAGGCAAGCCTGAATACTGGATGAAGTTCTAGATTGTGGGAAGTAATTGACCGATAAGAACTTGAGTTCTAAACGGTTCGTGGTCATAGGTGTAACGGCCTATTTTCTTATATATACGTTTTTCGTACGTATTTAAATTCATATAGTGATTTATTGTGTAGTTAACCATCCATTATTATTTTATAGCTCGAAACAAGCGATTTATAATTGTCATTTTTGTGTTATGATTTTTTTGGTTGATGATGAATACAGGGGCTAGATCATAATAATCCAATTATCTTAACTGAATCAATTTTCTGGATCGAAACTTTATCCTAATGGATCTTACTAACTTTAATATCGTAACTGAAATGATCCTTCTGAATCAAATCTAGATAGATTAATTTTTGTAATCAGATCGAATCTTAAGGATCTTAATATTCCAACCAGATCCATCCTCCTAGTTTTCTATAATCTAATTATCTTAATGAATTTGTTTTCCCTAATCAAATCTTATTTTAAAGGATCTAATTCAAAAAAAATCTTAACTAACACCTCATTTTCCCCCACTTCCTGATCGGTCCATATTTTACACCTTTTTTCTACATGTTTTCACGCCATTTCGATTGCTAATATTGCGATTTTCACGAGTATTCGACGATATTGCGTTACTTTTCACTATTTCTTGTTTTTGTTGGATTTCAGGAAATATGGAGTGATTGGGAGCAAAAATGAGCTTAAGGGACTTGCCCCCACTCCGGAGCGTCACCCAAGGCTCTTTTGAGGGCTATTCGGCGATGGGAGACGGGTGGAAGAAGAAGAAACTCCGTAAGAGCGACGAGGAGGAGAAACGGAGAAGATTGGGCATTTACAGCATGCCACTCGGCCGAGTGGAGCACTCACTCGGCCGAGCAAGAAGACCACTCGGCCGACCAGACCGGACACGCTCCAACTGAAGGAATTGGGCGTGCACTCCGCCGAGGGATGATATCCCACTCGGCCGAGTAAGAAGATCGCATCGCCCGAGTGGCATGAGAAATCCACCATCAAAAGAGGCCGACTTACTGGAAATGTACAGGCTTTTGGCGGTTCCGACTCGGCCGAGTACCGAATGCCTCTCGACCGAGTGAGTAAAGCCACTCGGCCGAGTCACCTCCGAAGACAGACCTCCCAAGACCCCCGACTTACTGGAATTTTACAGTGTCTCTCACTCGGCCGAGTAGAGAAGCCCACTCAACCGAGTGGAGAAGTCCGCTCGGTCGAGTGATGCCGAGGACACGCAGCGCCCAGATTTTCAGATAGCCTCTCACTCTTTTGAAATCTGCTATCATTCCAGCAATCAAAGAATTTTTCTCATATTTTTTATGGATAGTAGACTTCATGAAGATTCCAACGCTGCCAAGAACGCGCAAATCAGAGGTCAGATGAAATTTGGAGAATTTCTGCAAGTTGACGCTGCAGTGCTGGAATTTCCACTCGGCCGAGTCACATATTCCACTCGGCCGAGTCGGCGACGGGCCCAGATTTTAAGTTGCGGTTTGGGCTGTTTTTGGGCACGAATTTGAGGAGTTTTCTAGGGTTATTTGCTAGGGTTTTGGGAGACTATATAAATTTTTTGTAGCCACCATTAGAGGGAGGTTCCCAATAGGGTTTCTTTAGGTTCCCTTATGTTTTCTTAGACTCTATTTTAGAGGTTAGGCCATGCCCTAGGCCCCCTCTTGGATCAAAAAGCTTGTATTTGGATTGAAGATCTTCATCAAGCTAAGTATTTTGTTCTTGTTATTTGAATCTTTGTTTTTCTATCTTTTGTATGCAAGCAATGATTTTTATTGATTCTCATATCGTTATTGCCATGCTAGAGTAGATTTGTTGTTCTAGGGCATGGGGATGAACCCTATGGATCTAATTTCAGATTTGTGATGAATGAATTTCTAAATTGCTAGAATTGCTAGGAGGTTAGGTTGTGATTGATTTATTACGGATAGCTAGGGATTTCCATCGATCTAGGGTTTGCAAGAGATTGGATTCTAATCGATGGGAAGGCCTAGATATTCGATTTAGGTTTATAATCGAGATTCTCTAGACTTGGTTTGTAAGAGATTGGACCAAAGCTAGGATTTTTATTATAAATCTATACCCATATTCATTTGCAAGAGATTGGACGAATACGAACTATCACAACCTAGATCGTAACTCGAGTTTGCACGAGAGTGGGCTCGAGGAGCGATTGAACGATGATGTCGATCCTAATGCTAGTGGCTTAGGCTAGGGTTTGCAAGAGATTGGGCCCTATCCTAGGTTTGCTATAGACCGGCAATAGCACGAGAGCGTGAGCTTGGTTCTCTATTCAGTTACGACTAGTTCACCTCAACTCAAGTCTAGTAATATTGAGATTCACTATTTACAATGATGTATGACGATCCGTAGTGGGAATTCCCTAGCCCTAGACACTTTTATTATATTGTATTTGAATCGATATTTGACCGAATTCTTTATCACCGACACCGACATCCACCACCATTTCCATTATATCATTCCATAACCATCTCCACCAATAAAACATTCGTAGTCAAACCAACCTAGGATAGATTGGAACCGACACCACCTCCTCGTGTTCGATACCCGCTCGCCACTTGACCGTGCGCTTGCGGTAAAACTACAATCGTTCTTCGGGTGTATATCCAGGGCGACCAAGTTTTTGGCGCTGTTGCCGGGGAGGTGTTTCCCGTTGGGTGCCAATTTGTCACAATTAGGTTGACTAGACTACGAAAAAAAATTAAAAAAAAGAAATTTTCACCCCCGCCACCAATTACTACCATTTCTATATTCTTTTGTGCCACTGATATTTTTTTCCAGGTATTTATCTTTGTTTATCAGGTATTATGGATGGTATTATGTGGACCACAGATTTTGAGGAGAACGCATTTCAGAACTTATTGGAGGGCCTCTTGGAGTCAGTGAGGTTCACCGGTTCAGAGAGCATTACAGCAGATGATGCATTTGATCTACGATTTGTAGATTTTATTATGAACTGTGTTTCAGCTGCAGGAACAATTGAGGAGGACATCCATGTCAGTCTTGAGGGGGATAGACTATATTTTCGGATTGCTTGCGGGCATTCCCCTCCACATGATACATCCCCACAAGTTGACATACCTGAGCAGCCAGCATCACCATTCCAGAGAGAGCCTACATTGATAGTTGATGAGAAGGCAAATGAGCACACTGTTGAGCCAGAGCATGCTTTTGAGGAGGCATCACACACGGAGCCAGAGTTTATCACCGAGGAGGTCGTGCATCGAGACGAGGACATATCCATTCATGAGGATACCGAGCACTACCCTCCTCCATTTGAACTTCCGCTGCCACCTCATCCTTCCATTGACGCCGAGGACTATCCCACAGAGCTTATGGCTCCCTTTCAGGGAGATCTCTTCACCCCCTCATCTCCTACATTTGATTCCCCTCCCGTGTATGTTGTTTTTGTAATTCAGATTTTGACGACTCATCGTGCCTTTTGCAGGATACACATACATATGAAAAAAAGGTACAATGGGATGTATACGAGGAGGAGAGCGAGGAGTTAGCACCCATGGACGCATATGAATATGATCAAGAGGTGCACTGGGATGAGTCTGACGATGATGAGGAGCATCTTGATGAGGTCCACACCAATGATCTAGATTTACCTGAGCAGCATAGAGAAGACACCATGGAGACAGCTATCACTGCACGTGAGGATATTGGATTATTTCCAGGGAAGTATCGTCCACCATTATTTATTCCATATATTTTATAGACGATCCTCTTTGGGATACTTTTATTACGAAGGTGAATTTTTTGCAGCGAACTGATGCATCCTATTCTCTGCAGGGTACAGGTGGAGTCCTTGTGGGAATGCTGGAGGATGCATTGCTGGAGTTCGTTGGAGTCCGTGGACACACGCATTTGCAGAGCCACGGAAAGAGCAGTTGGAGCAGTTGCCTGCACCGACAAAGATACTGGATCCGCCTTTTGCTATATGTGATATCAATCCAGTAGTGTAGAAATTTTTATGCTTTCAATAAACCCGAATCCTCTCGACAGCGAGGGGACCGTATAGATTTGCTTGAATAAATATCACCTCATATGACGGCAACAAAAATCTTTTACACCCCAAACCCAATATATATATTAATTCCCCTCTCCATATTTTGATATGCCACATCCTTTTGCTC
This sequence comes from Scilla litardierei, assembly GCA_030789695.1. Lineage (NCBI taxonomy): Eukaryota > Viridiplantae > Streptophyta > Magnoliopsida > Asparagales > Asparagaceae > Scilla > Scilla litardierei. Next base: position 96,737,720 of record CM061135.1, on the reverse strand, counting down.
ACCACCATCGAGCATTTCTTTCAAGTGAATACTCACTTTCTTATTCATTTGACTTGAGCACGCTTTGCAAAGCCATGACATTTTTGATTGAGTCATTTGAATAGGATTGTTTGGTATAAGCTTGGGGGAAAGCGCTCTCATGCATCATTGTATGTGCATGTAGTTGCATTAGGATTTCATATCATCCATTCCATCATTTTTCATTCTCCCCCTATTATTATCGTTGTTCCTCATATGCTTCCACTATGATCACATTGAGGACAATGTGAAGTTTAAGCTTGGGGGAGTGCATTTCCATGCCATTTAGATGCATTAGTTGCATTTTTACTTTATTTTAGGGTTTTTAAAATTTTTTCAAAATTTTTGCATCATCTTTTTGATTTTTCCATCTTATTTTCCTTTTATGTGTGTTCATGCATCATATTGTGTGCTTGATTTTCTTTTCTTTCCTCTCTTTTATTTTATTTTCTTTATTTTCTTTTCCTTCTTTTCATTCTTTTGCTAGATTTGTTCCGTATGATGATATCTCTTATTACTTTGGCAACCATCACGATGCTTATTATTCATGGCCATGCTACTTAGAGTATTCCATAGTCTTACTATTCACATGTGCTTGCTTATCTATTCTTTTGATGACTCCTCTAAGTGAATGCATGATATTAATTGAAGCTGAATGTATTGATTAGTGTTTAGTAAGCTTTTGTTGGAAATGCACCAAGATTCACGCATCATTAGTATATCTGAAGCATCAGTTTTATTGTCTTATTCACCTTCTGATTGCATGCCTAATATGGTTGTAAACTTTACTGCTTGACTTCACTATTTATTGAAATGATTGAGAATATTCATGCTTATATATGAGTTTTAGTTGAAGTATTATTTTATTGAACAGTTCGTGCACATCTTAGAGTGAACCGAGTGTTATATTACTTCCTTCTCTACTTATATCTTTTTATTCTCTACATGTCACTTGAGTTCACCTCCTACAGCTACTTATATCGCATCTATTTCCCAAAAATCCCCACAAAAGAAAAGGTTAGCTCCAAAAAGTCCAAAAAGCCAAAAAGGAGCCAAAATCCAAAAATACAAATCATATAGCTCCTACAAAAATCCAAAAAGAAAAATGAGAAACAAAGTCCAAAAGAAAAAAAATATATTTCTCTATCTCAATATTGGAGCCACAAAATACTTGGGAAAACCAAGGCAAAAATCCCATTTCCCACTATCATATTCCTTTAGATGTGATGCCCCAAGCTAAGCTTGGGGGGGTGGGTGAATTCATTTGACAATATGAGTGAGTATGACATTAGAGTGGAGACGTGCATGAATGGGAATATTCGATAATTCTTAGACTTTGCAAAATATATTAGATATGGAGATTTTTCATGATTTGAAATAAATGTGTGAATGCCATGACTCTTATTCTATTCTCTATTGCATGCTTGGTGTGTATCTTATATGCTTCATTTATAACTTTTGATTGAAAAGTGCATTGCCAACATTTGTATATTAAATTCTATGAAATGTGTGATGTGGATATGAATTGATTGTATGAAATTAGAGAGTCCCTCTTATTGCTCTTAAAAGCTTGCAAGTACCATGTCTAAGTAAGATTTGAAATCCTTATAGCATGTGATTCGTATTTTCCAAGTTATCGTGATGTGTAGTTTATGGCTTGAGATCTGAGAGAATAATCTAGCAACCACTTCCAACTCGTGTTCTTTCTTTTTCTTTATTTCATTTTCTTTATTTTCATCTCCTGAGTTCATCTCTCTACTTATCTTCCTCGAGGACGAGTAAGAGGTAAGCTTGGGAGATTTTGATCGGTCCATATTTTACACCTTTTTCTGCATGTTTTCACGCCATTTCGATTGCTCATATTGCGATTTTCACGAGTATTTGATGATATTGTGTTACTTTTCACTATTTCTTGTTTTTGTCGGATTTCAGGAAATATGGAGCGATCGCGAGCAAAAATGAGCTTAAGGGACTTGTACCCACTCCGGAGCATCACCCAAGGCTCTTTTGAGGGCTATTCGATGATGGGAGACGGGTAGAAGAAGAAGAAACTCTGTAGGAGCGACGAGGAGGAGAAACGGAGAAGATTGGGCATTTACAGCATGCCACTCGGCCGAGTGGAGCACTCACTCGGCCGAGCAAGAAGACCACTCGGCCGACCAGACCGGACACGCTCCAACTGAAGGAATTGGGCGTGCACTCCGCCGAGGGATGATATCCCACTCGGCCAAGTAAGAAGATCGCATCGCCCGAGTGGCATGAGAAATCCACCATCAAAAGAGGCCGACTTACTGGAAATGTACAGGCTTTTGGCGGTTCCGACTCGGCCGAGTACCGAATGCCTCTCGACCGAGTGAGTAAAGCCACTCGGCCGAGTCACCTCCGAAGACAGACCCCCCAAGACCCCCGACTTACTGGAATTTTATAGGGTCTGTAACTCGGCCGAGTAGAGAAGCCCACTCGACCGAGTGGAGAAGTCCACTCGGCCGAGTGATGCCGAGGACACGCAGCGCCCAGATTTTCAGATAGCCTCTCACTCTTTTGAACTCTTCTATCATTCCAGCAATCAAAGTATTTTTTTCATATTTTTTATGGATAGTAGACTTCATGAAGATTCCAACGCCGCCAAGAACGTGCAAATCGGAGGTCGGATGAAATTTGGAGAATTTATGCAAGTTGACGCTGCAGTGCTGGAATTTCCACTCGGCCGAGTCACATGTTCCACTCGGCCGAGTCGGCGACGGGCCCAGATTTTAAGTTGCGGTTTGGGCTGTTTTTGGGCACGAATTTGAGGGGTTTTCTAGGGTTATTTGCTAGGGTTTTGGGAGACTATATAAGTTTTTTGTAGCCACCATTAGAGGGAGGTTCCCAATGGGGTTTCTTTAGGTTCCCATATGTTTTCTTAGACTCTATTTTAGAGGTTAGGCCATGCCCTAGGCCCCCTCTTGGATCAAAAAGCTTGTATTTGGATTGAAGATCTTCATCAAGCTAAGTATTTTGTTCTTGTTATTTGAATCTTTGTTTTTCTATCTTTTGTATGAAAGCAATGATTTTTATTGATTCTCATATCGTTATTGCCATGCTAGAGTAGATTTGTTGTTCTAGGGCATGGGGATGAACCCTATGGATCTAATTTCAGATTTGTGTTGAATGAATTTCTAAATTGCTAGAATTGCTAGGAGGTTAGGTTGTGATTGATTTATTACAAATAGCTAGGGATTTCCATCGATCTAGGGTTTGCAAGAGATTGGATTCTAATCGATGGGAAGGCCTAGATATTCGATTTAGGTTTATAATCGAGATTCTCTAGACTTGGTTTGCAAGAGATTGGACCAAAGCTAGGATTTTTATTATAAATCTATACCCATATTCGTTTGCAAGAGATTGGACAAATACGAACTATCACAACCTAGATTGTAACTCGAGTTTGCACGAGAGTAGGCTCGAGGAGCGATTGAACGATGATGTCGATCCTAATGATAGTGGCTTAGGCTAGGGTTTGCAAGAGATTGGGCCCTATCCTAGGTTTGCTATAGACCGGTAATAGCGCGAGAGCGTGAGCTTGGTTCTCTATTCAGTTACGACTAGTTCACCTCAACTCAAGTCTAGTAATATTGAGATTCACTATTTACAATGATGTATTACGATCCGTAGTGGGAATTCCCTAGCCCTAGACACTTTTATTATATTGTATTTGAATCGATATTTGACCGAATTCTTTATCACCGACACCGACATCCACCACCATTTCCATTATATCATTCCATAACCATCTCCACCAATAAAACATTCGTAGTCAACCCAACCTAGGATAGATTGGAACCGACACCACCTCCTCGTGTTCGATACCCGCTCGCCACTTGACCGTGCGCTTGCGGTAAAACTACAATCGTTCTTCGGGTGTATATCCGGGGCGACCACTTCCCACTTGCCCACTTTCCCCATGTCCCCTCTCTTCTATCTCCTACTCTTTATACCTAAAACTAGGGCAAACAAAGAATAATCAAACGCAGCCGCCCTATTCTACAAAGAGAAAATAATAATAAAACCCTAAACTATTCTATCTCCAGCCGTCTCTTCCTATTTTCCATATCACCCTCACTATATCTCTCCCCCGAGGCTTTCTCCTCCAAACCTGACGGCCGAACACCACCCCCCATTCGAATAGCAACCCTCACGCGGCCTCCTCACCGTCGACCACCTCCGACCGTGCCCAACTTTGCTACCACTCCAACGACGGTAGCACCCTAGATCCGCTGCCATCGAAACCTGCCCTTCGGCGCCGTCAGCCACTGCGCAGCAGTCCCTTGCTGCCATTCCCTCTTCATCTCCTGTTCGTCGACCACCCTTCCAGAAGAAGCCACCGCCATCCTGACCACCTCCCTCATGGCCAACAGAGTTGCCGACACCCCTTCTCCAGCAGACTGGCACCCCAGCCTCCGACCGAGTAACCCCTGCAAGCTGCCACATGCCTATCTTTGCTCTTCTCCCCTTTCCAACCCGTAGGCACCTCTGAAAGCCTTAATCCCGTTCGACACCGAACAGACGCATCCTCGCTCGACGCCGCAACCCCACCCAGTACACCTCCGACTGAGCCTCCCTCAACCTCCGCCACTTCTCGACCTTGCTCATGTCCGCGCTCCTCCACTGTCTTCCCCGGTTTCGCTCCCAACATCCGCTCTACCGTCGCCAGCATTCACCTCCCCTCTCATCGTCCGTCGCACCTTTCCCCTCTCTCGCCCTGCCTTCTGATGGCCCTCAGGCCACTGCCCTTTCTTCTAGCCTCCGGCAGCCAACAACTACCACCGCCCGCCGTCCCGAACCAACCGCACTCTTCCCCTATCTGCCACCTTTGACCCCTCGCACAGACCCACTCTGGCCACCCCCCAGTTAACGCGCGACACACCCAACCCGCCTGAACTCCGACCAAGCCCTCTCATCTCCTTTCGACCCCCGCTACAACCCACAGGCACAGCACCTCCCCTTTTGTCACCGACGAACCCAGTCCCTTCTCTCGTCCGACCACTCCTCAAGCCTCCCTGCGTCCCTCGCCAAGCCTGCACCCCCCTCAAGGTGCTCGCCTCCTCCAACCACGACCCATTGTTCCTTGAGAACCCGCATCGGTCGCCGGCCACCCTTCCGGCTTCCACTGTCCAAGAACCCACCACTTCACCTACAAACGGGTAAGTCACACACACACACACACACAGGTTTATACCCTATTAGCTGCTGCATGTAATTAGTATGCTATGTATTTATATATAGGTCTGTATTAAGTTAATATTGAAACGGTTAGTGTAAGGTTAATTTTATATGCATGAATGACCTAGCAGTAGGCTATATATGTTATCAGCTAGCAACTGTACGTAAATTATTGTTAGCTGCTTTAGTTTGAATTATTAAATGAGAAGTTAGTATGTTAGTTAAGCAACTTTATAATTTTAGTCAGTATATATGTTAGATATATATGTTAGTATCTATATATCTACCTATAATATGTAGGTAGTAAGTTAGTACTACTAATAATATGTAAGTTCAGGAGCTATATTCTTTTTAGGTAGCATACTGCTATTCGATAGTTGTATATTATATAGTAGTACTATATATAACAGTAATCTATTTTAATGATGAACAATATCCTATGTTATTAATAACTTAACTTAATGATATGAGAAGTGTGACACATAAGTAAGATGAGTATTATTCTATTTAATTAAGAATCTTTTAGCCTAATGTGTTATACACATGGCGCAGATGTGATGCGCCTTTCATCGTGATCGTGGACGTCCGAAGTCGAATAAAACAGGCAAGTGTCCGAATTTATACAAATTATTGAAGTATTAATTGCATCTCCCTGTGTGTGCATGTGTGGACCCCTAATACGTTTGATAATGCCATGTGAAGGACACGAAATACTAAAACAGACTTGATTGATGAATTGCATTACACAACCCTGCGGGGGAATATGGCACTCTCCAAGATAGAGTGAGGGATCCCTTGTATGGACTTGTCTTGTGCACTAGGGCTGGGGTAGGGTTGAGCATTCATACATTTTAGAGGGTTTGATCCCCATCTAACCGTAAGGCATGAACCCTTCGTGACACTGACCGGCGCCCCGTTTACGGTATGGGCGCGGTGTCGTTTTACCGCAAGTGCACGGTTAGTGTAGGGTGCGGGTTTATCGAACTCAGGGAGGTGGATGGCTTGAGTGGCTACTAGCCTCGCCTAGGTCGTGTGCTAGCTACGCGGATGATATGGGTGAAGTGTAGAAATATAGAGAAGAAATAAAAAGACACGAAATGAATCCCAGCTAACACGGGCTAGAGCACTCATGACACTTGGCATTTGACTTGACCCAGGGTGAGACATTGCCCCAAAAGGTGGTACCTAGCGTCCATGGCCCGATATTCCGGTCGGTGCCAAGCACGCTAGGCCTACCCGGTTCCAGACGGTGGGCATTCCCATGTCCATTAACACCTTCCGCAACTGGGAGCATTAAGGCCACAATGATATCTCCCAACACTTCGTCCAAGCCGCTCCCGTGCGCGAGGACTCGATGTCAATGCTCGGGGCGTGAGCTATGGCTAGGGAGTCAACCGCCAAGTTTATTCCCCCTTGGCCCGACGGTCAGAGGCGGTCTTTCTCCCGCCAATGACAATGAAACACCCCCGCGTAACCCTAATGGCCAAATAGGTCAAATGTGATTTCTAGCAATACATCGAAGCGGATCTTGACAGGACAAGCACCGGACCCCAATCCCCAACACATCTAGTGTGTTGCCATACGAATTGGACCCAGATTGCTAGAAATCCCCATTGACGCATTTCATCGAACACATGCCATGCAACCAAGTCAAATGAAACAACCAAGCATCAATCCTACCCTAACCCATATTAGGGTTCATCAATACTACTCCATGATGAAAAACATATAAACAAACAACACAAAAGACATACAAACATTCATCATGAAGCAAAATAGACACAATACAAACAATGGAGAAAAAGAAAGGAAAATACTTATCTTGAGTTGAATCGTCAATCCAATACAAGACTTATTGAACAAAAGACCTAATCTAAACTAACCTAAGACTAACAAGAGAATGGGGCAAAATGCCCTAGAAAAGCTGAAGAAGATCCAAGAAGAAGATGCCCTAAAAGTCGGCCAGCATTGGGTATTTATAGCCCCCATTCCGAGCCCTAACAGATCGGGTCCAAAACCACAGGAAAAACGCCACCCGATCGGTTGACAAGTCAACCGATCGGGTGATCTGTTACAAATAATAAACAGAAAACGGCGGAGCTTCACCAGGTCAGATGAACCGATCGGTTGAGTTCTTGGGGTGACCGGTTGGATCATGTTGCCATCGGGTGAAGAGGTCGGTTGGATGCCCGTGTCTTGGCTCCTCAGAATCAGCTACAGATGAACCGATCGGGTGAGAGTCACCCGATCGGTTGGCATTTGGCTCGAAAAGACAGAGAAACGGCCCCAATGAACCGGCCTGAGAACCGGTCGGGTGACATCCGCTTGAGCTCTAGCTGAGACCGTGTGGTGCACGCGTGCATCACCCGATCGGTTGACTTTGTTCAACCGATCGGGTGAGGGGCTGAATGATGCAATCATCGTCGTTTGACCCCCTGGGTCACGTGTGACTCCTCCCGTTGCGCCGGGGACTTGTGATATCGTCGTTTTTATGTACAAAATGCTAGAAATTCCTGCAAAATACCAAAAACACGAAAAAGTGAAAGAAAACAAGAAAATACAAGAAAACAAATAAAAGACGGCGGAAAATACGGAGAAACACGGAAGAAAACACGCGCAAATATATGAAATATAAACACACGTCAAAATCCCCCAAGCTGAACTCTTCCTCGTCCTCGAGGAAGACGAGTGAGAGTAGGAGCTCGGAGGGAGAAGATAGAGAGAAGGAGAGAAAAAGAGAACTCTATATCCTATATCGCCCATAAGGGCCAACAAAATCAAACACGCCACATGAAGCAAGCATACGACAAAACACAACACTAAACCAAGGAATGTGAGTCCAAACAAGTGCCGTGGGCCCACGTGGTGAAGCGCGAGTGAGCGTGGTCGTGTGCTAGCAAACGGTATCACTATCTACATTGTGCAATAAAGCTCGATATACACAAATCCAGGAAACGACCCAAATACCGATTCGAATTTGAAATTGCGGTGAATATTAGCTCAAGCATGCATGAGAATAGAGCGAGAATCGAAGCGTATCATGCATCGGGGACTCCACAGCTAGGGACAAGGAAATCACCACACTATAGCCTAGATAATCGCTAGAAGGTCCCTATGCCAAGTGTTTTCGAAAACGATGGGGGTTGAGATGATGTGGAGTAGAACACTTGGTGCAAATTCTCGCCTTCCCTTTATTCTTGGCAAGTAGGAAAAAATATTCACACGGGAATTTTTGGGTTTTGGGTATTTGTATTTTTTTTGGATTTTTGGCTACACATATTTTTTTTCTTTTTTTTCTTTTCTTTTCTTTTCTCCTTTTTTTTGGATTTTTGGGTATTGGGATATATACATGTGTACTCTCCCAAGTGGGAGAACGGTACACGACGAGGGGATTTGCACCAAGTAAAATAAAAATGAAATCAGATTCTAAATACTTGGGTAAAGGAGATATTTCTTGCTAATCAGAGCATAGGCTAAATGGGTTATCCTAGTCCTTATTTGTGGAATCCCGACACATGCGAATTGAAACATACGATATAAACATATAACATGCATATAGAAGCAGACAGTAGAAGCAAATACCGCATATTCAAATCGAAGCATGATAATCTATGGGCCAACCAAGGATATGTATATAAATCAACATCACAAAGTAGAAGCACACAATAAGTTAGTCACGACACACGACTCACAAAAAGCTAAGTGGACCCACGATGCATGAAATGCAAGAGGACTCGATATCCTAGGGTTAGTGAATGTGATTATCGATGCCATGCTAGGTGTGTGTGTGATTTTGTGGCAATTCATCATATGAGGTCATCTCTAGGAGAGAGAGAACAAAAGATGAGAAGAAAAATAAAAACACGATGGAAAACGACTCAAAAACGAAGAAAAACGACACAAATGACGCACGAAGTGCGACTCCCCCAAGCTGAAACTTGCATTGCCCTCAATGCAATAATAGTTTATACGGGAGGGCAAAGAAAATGGGGGGGGTGCGCACCGACACAAAAAGTGAAAAACATGAAAAACACACGAACAAAACTGGAAAATAAAGAAAAAGAAACATACAGAATAAAAGATATAAAACGCAACGAAGGACTCAAAGACACAAACACACGACAACGACACGCGAAAACATGCACACAAATCGATTTCCCCCAAGCTGAACATGACAATGCCAGTGAAATGATATGATCAATGTGATGCAGAAATATGCAAGGGGAAGATCGGAAAAGAAAAGAAAGAAATCAAAATGTAGGAGAGACGGTGTGCTTATTCTCCTCGGAAGAGGATGAGGGTGAAATGATAGAAGGGCACGACATGAAGAGTTATTAATATGCAAAAGCAAATCCTAGATACGCTCCCCTCGCTAATGAGAGGAGACGAGATTATTCAAATCTAAACTAGAAAGCTGTAAATTTTTACACTACTGGATTAGGATACACCTGAGCATAGGCGGATCCAAGATCTGGAGTGGGGCAGGTAGCTGCTCTAACTGCTCCTTCTGTGGCTCCGCCGATATTTTGGTGCCACGAACACCAACAAACTCTAGCAATGCTCCCAAAAGCTTCTCTCGATGATGTCCACCTATATCATTCGAAAGAAAAGGAGCATCAGTCCGTGGTGAAAAATCCTTCCCCGCAATAAATGTATCCCAAAGAGTATCGTCAAAGTGCAATGTAAAGCGTGGAAAAGATTGACGATGACTCTCTGAGAATATGGTGCTATGCCCTGATGGTGACGCCATGATCTCCTGCCCGCGTTTAGCGACGAGCCCCTCAGGTGCTGACATGTCCTGACATGTTTCCGTATAATGTGAATTTGGATCCTTTGGAGGGTATGCCATGTCAGTAGTATCTGAATCTAAAAATATGGGGAATGTAATACGAGATTCAGAAATAGGGTCTAAAAGATCTCCCTGAGTGGGAGCAGTAAGCTCTGGTGGATGCGATGCCTCTGGTGGAGTGAGGGCGAGCGATGGATGTAGTGGTAGAGGCAAGGGAGCATGAGGCTCAACAGAATGAGTCATGACGTTCACAGCTCCACGCTCTCCCTCCTCGTCGATATGGACATCCTCCATGGCCTCCTCGATGCCGTATGTCTCAAAAATTGTACCTGCATGGGGAAGGGGACTCATATTAAAATTTTCAAATTGTAAACCATAAGAGTTACCTTCCGCAGTGCAAGTCGTCGATGAAGTATGAGACACGATTGCTTCACCCCCAAAAGTAGAAGTGGTCGGCGGAAATGGAATTGGTGAATCCACCTGGCTCTGTGTTATCATGGAATCCTCCATCAATAACTCAAGGATAGATTTCCGAGGTGGAGATGAGGGTGATGGTGTTGTCGGGCCTTGATTTACAAAGGAATTCACCACTAACAACTCAAGATCAGGCGCATGTGGTGGAAGTGGAAGTGGTGGAGTCATCTGGCCTTGGTTTAAAATATTGTCTTCTAATAACAATTCAAGGTCAGACATTGGTGGGGGAAGTGGTGATGGAAGTGGAGGTGATATCCAGCGCATCTGAGTTGCAATGGAGTTTTCCAAGAATAATTCAAGGCTCGATTTTGGTGGAGGATGGGGTGTGAAATTTTGGGGGTAAGGATGGGAGGATTCTTGATGTAGCTCGTGGGTATATGAGTGTGGGGTGTAGGGTTGGGCAATGAATTGACAATGGATGGCCGTGTGTCCCTGCATCCCACAAGCTTCGCAAACCGCCACGACCTGCGGATAATTATCATATCCCCCCATCTGCGCACCGTATGGCATATAAGCATCAAAATTTCCGATGTACGATCCGTCGGGCATCCACATAATTCACCTGAAAGCAAAAATTTTGGCTACGACAAGCGCGTCAGTTGTACAAAGAATAGCACAAATTTATAATGGTGGTAAGGAAAGGATCTGTTTAGTGTATTTATTTATTATTATTTTTTTGTTTTTGCGTAGTCTAACGAACCCAAGCTAAGCTAATATCAAACCGAACGCCTCCCCAGCAACGGCGCCAAAAACTTGACCGGCGCCCCGTTTACGGTATGGTCGCGGTGTCGTTTTACCGCAAGTGCACGGTTAGTGTAGGGTGCGGGTTTATCGAACTCAGGGAGGTGGATGGCTTGAGTGGCTACTAGCCTCGCCTAGGTCGTGTGCTAGCTACGCGGATGATATGGGTGAAGTGTAGAAATATAGAGAAGAAATAAAAAGACACGAAATGAATCCCCGCTAACACGGGCTAGAGCACTCATGACACTTGGCATTTGACTTGACCCAGGGTGAGACATTGCCCCAAAAGGTGGTACCTAGCGTCCATGGCCCGATATTCCGGTCGGGGCCAAGCACGCTAGGCCTACCCGGTTCCGGACGGTGGGCATTCCCATGTCCATTAACACCTTCCGCAACCGGGAGCATTAAGGCCACAATGATATCTCCCAACACTTCGTCCAAGCCGCTCCCGCGCGCGAGGACTCGATGTCAACGCTCGGGGCGTGAGCTATGGCTAGGGAGTCAACCGCCAAGTTTATTCCCCCTTGGCCCGACGGTCAGAGGCGGTCTTTCTCCCGCCAATGACAATGAAACACCCACCCTAATGGCCAAATAGGTCAAATGTGATTTCTAGCAATACATCGAAGCGGATCTTGACAGGACAAGCACCGGACCCCAATCCCCAACACATCTAGTGTGTTGCCATACGAATTGGACCCAGATTGCTAGAAATCCCCATTGACACATTTCATCGAACACATGCCATACAACCAAGTCAAATGAAACAACCAAGCATCAATCCTACCCTAACTCGTATTAGGGTTCATCAATACTACTCCATGATGAAAAACATATAAACAAACAACACAAAAGACATACAAACATTCATCATGAAGCAAAATAGACACAATACAAACAATGGAGAAAAAGAAAGGAAAATACTTATCTTGAGTTGAATCGTCAATCCAATACAAGACTTATTGAACAAAAGACCTAATCTAAACTAACCTAAGACTAACAAGAGAAAGGGGCAAAATGCCCTAGAAAAGCTGAAGAAGATCCAAGAAGAAGATGCCCTAAAAGTTGGCCAGCATTGTGTATTTATAGCCCCCATTCTGAACCCTAACGGATCGGGTCCAAAACCACAGGAAAAACGCCACCCGGTCGGTTGACAAGTCAACCGATCGGGTGATCTGTTACAAATAATAAACAGAAAATGGCGGAGCTTCACCCGGTCAGATGAACCGGTCGGTTGAGTTCTTGGGGTGACCGGTTGGATCATGTCGCCATCGGGTGAAGAGGTCGGTTGGAAGCCCGTGTCTTGGCTCCTCAGAATCAGTTACAGATGAACCGATCGGGTGAGAGTCACCCGATCGGTTGGCATTTGGCTCGAAAAGACAGAGAAACGGCCGCAATGAACCGGCCTGAGAACCGGTCGGGTGACATCCGCTTGAGCTCTAGCTGAGACCGGGTGGTGCACGCGTGCATCACCTGATCAGTTGACTTTGTTCAACCGATCGGGTGAGGGGCTGAATGATGCAATCATCGTCGTTTGACCCCCTGGGTCACGCGTGACTCCTCCCATTGCGCCGAGGACCAGTGATATCGTCGTTTTTATGTACAAAATGCTAGAAATTCCTGCAAAATACCAAAAACACGGAAAAGTGAAAGAAAACAAGAAAATACAAGAAAACAAATAAAAGACGGCGGAAAATACGGAGAAACACGGAAGAAAACGCGCGCAAATATATGAAATATAAACGCACGTCGGACACACATGGTCTTGTCTTGTCTTGTCTTGTAGCTGGTGGCACACGCTACGGCCATTGACATGCCACATTTGCTTCCTTTGCGCTGTTTTTACTTTCCTACCATGTCTATATAAAATTGCTATGCTCATTACTTCACATTTAAAATGTTTAGAACTGCCATGCTAGAAGTACCTTACTTTACCCTGCTTAGAATTGCCATGTTTAATGTTGCTGACCCGTTATATAAAATCATTAATACTTCTAATTGATTAGTATTCGCATACCTTGCATTGGGCCGTCTTATTTTTACTTGCATGCCTTGTTGACATACATTCATGTTTTTGGAATGTATGTCAGATCACGAGACATGTTTCTAGGAGGACTTGTTGAGACGCCTGACCTAGAGAGCCATGAGTTTGCCGTAGACGCTGAGTCGCTTCTGCGGAAGGATAGAGACTCTTTTCTGTCACTGCTTTAGTATTTTCTTTAGTACCTTGTAGAAGGGATAATACCATGGTTGTAGTTTCATTTGGCCAAGCTGAGGCCCTGTTATTATTTCTTGTACAAACTCTGGATGTGGCTTAAATAAATGAAATATTCTATTGTTTTGATTGCATGCAAGAACCTGTACATTGAATGTTGTATCACTACAGAGGCTTATTGGGCTCGAGTTTCACAGCTCCAGCCCATGTGGACCTTCGTCACGTCCTCACTCCCGTATAATGGGAAGCGTGGTGTGACAGGTTTTAGTGGTGGCACATGCAGGTCGTGAATTTGCAAACTTCAAAACAATAGAAATACTATCATTAGCCAAAACGTCTAGAATTACATCGTACACGAAATTTACCTGAGAATCTTGACTTAGCATGATGGGGAGACCCATTAGACCAGGAATATAAGAAAATTTAGTTAGACGCCCGTGTTGTTAGTTAGACATCCTTGCTCAAATTTAGTATTATCATCTTAGGAGTCACCTTAGTCGTATTGTCATCTTAGGTCTCATCCAGCCCTGACCATATGAGATTTTGGGAGTTTCTTTTAGTCGTTCACTTGGACCGATCGAATTTCCGGCCCAGCAGAACGTAGTGAACGTCGCACCATCCCCAAGTGACCCTTTCCTTGAAATCTCTATCACAGTCTAGTTCATTAGAAATCTTAGTACTAAGTTTTCCTGATCTTTAATCGACCCAATAATCATGCCCCTGATTTTCGTTATAATTTCTAATCATTACACTTCCATGTTAATGACCGTAGAATTCCATCGTAACAGATTCACTAAGTTATTTTCTAGTCGTATTTACGTTTTGATCATTCAATTCTATTCCTTGTCCTCGATTCACGTGATTCCTTCATGACAGCCATCATTAACCTTTTGAATCTTCACCATTACAATCCTGATTCTTTTAAAGGTATTTTCGATAATTCTTTTATTGAATTCCCCGCTCAGTTTAATTTCTTTGAAAATCTTTTAGTATATACTTAGATTTCATATCTATCAGTTGACTTAAATTCATTCTTGATTACGAACCCCTCTTTGACAAAATCTTTAGTTACTATCTCGTAATGATTTTCTAACCATATCATCCGTACCTATATAATCTCGTATGTTTACTCTACTTTCTTCATATAACGAACTTCATGTTTAAGTCTTATATCTATTTCAATAATTCAATATAGCATTCCTTTTTCTTACTATATTACTAAACTTATTCAACCAACTTATCATACATACTTTTAAATATTTTTCTAAGCTAAATAGAACTCCAACTTTTTTTAATGTGTCAATTTTATGTAATGACCCTGGCTATGGGGAAAACACTAGAAGAGTGGTTGAATAGTGTTTATGCAATTTAAAAAGATAGTTACACCAATTTAAATCATTAACCAACAAATAGTGCGGAATAGAAAATAAACCCAAATTGAAACAAATGCAAATGCAAGGATGTTTCAAGGGTTCGGATTATCCAAGTCACTTCCAGACTTGTTCCCGGTAATCCTACGTCCCTTCCACCCGGTTAACAATCGGATACTCAAGTTAGAACCCTAACTTGAGGTTTCCTTAAAACCCACTTGTAGCAACCCTACAAGTGAAATCGAAATACACTTGATTGACCTTGACTCCTACAACTTGGGAGCAAGCAAACCACTCTCACAACCCGAGAGTAAATCCAATAATGAAAGTTATGAAATATGAAATTAAGCAACACTTACAATTACCTATGCCTTGAAGTAGAACTTGATGGAGAAGTGTGTTGTATGTTGAGAAGACTCTCTTGGAAGAGAGGAAAGCCCTTTCTCTTGACTGCATGAAATGCCTAGAAGATTTTTCTTTGGTTCTAGGTTGGAGAGCAAGAGATAGAAGAATGGAAATCTAGGGCTTTAGAGCTTGAGAGCTTTGATCTAGAGAGAATGAAAGCTTGAGTCTTTTAGCAAGAGAGTTTTTAGATCATTAGCCTCTCAATGGAACAGTAGAGGCTTCTTATATAAGTTTCTTAAACACTTCAACCGAAATCAGCAAAAACCCCTTTGAAATCCGTGAGGAAAAACTCAACCGAGAGAATTTGCGCCCGCGACAGTTGACTGTTGACAAATCCACATTCGACTGCTGCACAGTTAGAGAAGATATGTGAGAATTCATAACGGTAACTTACCACGTGGACAGTCGACTGATAAGGGATAGACAGTCGATTGTTGAACCAACAGGCGACTGTAAATCATACTACAGGCGACTGGCTATAAGTTGGGTAGGTTGAAGAAATCTGGAAAACGTTTGGGAGAACAGGACAGACGACTAATGAAGAGAAGACAGTTGACTATTAATCAGAACATGCAACTGTAATTCCTTCTAAGACGACTGTCAAAACCCTGAGATTTTCCAGAGAGTTGAGTCATCAATAGGCTTAAGGACAGGCGACTGTTGTAGCATTGACAGTTGACAGCTCCATTGGACAGTCGACTGTCAATCCAACATAAGTGACTGGCCAGAGTTAACAGAGAAATAGATTTTGGGCTATAGATTGACAGGCGACTGATTAACAAAGCACAGTCGACTGTCACTTGGACAGGCGCATGTGAATCGTTCATAAGTCGCCTGTGAGAGTTAAAACAGAGAAGCCTAAAACTAGACTGTAAAAGTTTGTGCAAAACAGGAGACTGTAGAACAAAACACAGTCGACTGTTTTTGAGACAGGCGACTGTAAATTGTTCAGTAGTCGACTGTTATAATCATGAAATGCACAATCTAGAAAGAAATGATTTGGAGTCTAAGGAATATTGATCTAATAATATCCTAAGACTGAAATGGAGATGTGTGTGTGCTCCAACAAAGTTCTACTTCTAAGCTACATACTAGAAGAGAAAGAAGAAAGTTACATTTGACGAACTCTCTCTTTTATCCAACACATGAGCTTGAAGTCTTCTAGGAGCTTCAATCACCATCTACGATCATCCAATCCATTTCATTTGCTTTCAATGATCTTTGAGTATCATTCATTGCAAGTAGATCTTCATAATAAGCTTAGACAATGGATTAACTGCAAAATAGGGGATTAGTCACAAGTTTTTATGTTTGCTCATCATAAACACCAAGTAGCGAGAAGTCCAATACTTAACATTCTCCCCCTTTTTGACGATGACAAACAAACATAAACAAGAAGATAAATAATTGTGCTTAAAGGAAAACTTACTCCTCCTACATAGATGCCAATCAAGTTAGTCAATAAATATTAGGGCATCTATATATCAATTGAAGCAAATGAGTAAGATATGCATGAATGAAATGAATTCATGAAATCTAGGATTTAAAAATCCCTATTCATTGTATCTTACCCCCCTGAATCTAAGGCAACTTCAATCTTAGATTCAAGTGTTATTAGTATATACTTAGCACATTTATTATGAATCTATATGTTTATTTCTCTCCCCCTATGGCATTATCCAAAAGGTGGGAGTAAAATAACAACAACAATCGTACTAAATAAGAACTAGTAACAATTACAAGAGTTTAAAGTTATATAAATCAAAAACTCATAAAACGACATCATAAACTTATATGATTAGAGGAATGGAAATCCAATATCAACATTACATATCGTCTCAAAACACATCACCTGAAGAATACAACATATACGGAGACAATATCTCATAATTCACACAGATATGATAGGCAATTATACAATGTGCGTAACAGACAAATAAACTGAAATATCATATACATATATACATATACATATACTTATACATACATACATACATATATATATATATATATATATATATATATATATATATATGGCGAGTAAAAGAAATCTTTATTAAGTATCTAAATATTTACAAAGAATTTGCACTAGCGGTCATGGAGGGTAATAGAAAGAGGGGGGAGAGGACACAAGCGTCGTCACCCCCTACAACCTATCAACAGTCATAACTACTAAGCAAGATCAAGTACATTATCCATTATCAACAAGGCCCCAATTGGAAAAGGGGGTGGAATCTGAAACATGCTCCATATCCATATTTCGCAAGGAGATGGTGACGTCCGCAGCAATATCTTTGAATAATTCAGTTTTTCCCCAACATTCCCCCTCAAAGATCCTCTTGTTGCGCTGCTTCCATATATTCCATACCACAGATGCCAAAGCGGCTTTGGCAAGTACACCCTCAGGCTCCGATTTTTTATACTGCGACAGAGTCAGATCACAAGTATTCGGTAGATTTGCTGGAATTACCCCAGTATACCCAAGCTTGAGCAGGCTTCTAGTCAAGATATACCGAGAATAATCACATTGGAAGAACAAATGGCCAATGGTCTCCGTTTCCTGTTTGTCGCACAATGTGCAATCTTGCTCTATTAGAATTCCCCTCTTGAAAAGCCTCTCCTTAGTTGGGAGCTTATCCCTAATTGCCCTCAGCAAATTCAAGGCCATTTTCGGCACATGGGAAGCAAACCAAACGACCTCATGATGTGCAAATGGAAGCCCAGGCGTGCGGCATCCTTCCCACGAAGAACGGCTTCTGAATCCGGAAGCATGTGACCAAGACCATTGGTCAGGTCCGGCACTCAAGCTAATAGGTTGGAGTATTTGTAGAAGAGGCAGAATACTGTCAACTCTTTTCCAGCCGCATGAATCCCAGAAGTCTCTTACAGTGTAATTCTCAGTCCCGGGTGTAGGAGCATGTATAAGATATATAGGCCCCTTCGGATGCCAGTTATCAAACCAAAAAGAAGTTTCCGTACCATCAGCGACATCGCGTTTGATTAATTTTTGAGAAAAGCTACGATACCTTAGGAGGAACTTCCAGGTCCCAGAGTTAGTTGGTATCGATTTTGTAGCATAGAAGTCCCTATTAGCCGAAGGATAGTGCTTCCTCATATATTTTGCCCAAACTCCATCAGTAGCCAGGAGTCTCCAAGTTAATCTAACACTAGAGGCAACATTCAAATCCTCTAGTAGTCGAAGCCCCACACCACCCTCCTTTTTTGGTGTACAAGAATCTTTCCAGGCCCAACTGCTGAACTTGCCCCAAATAAATTGCCTGCAAGCAGAAGTAATTGTCCCCCAAAAATACATATACATATATATACATATATATATACATATACATATATGCCCACGAGAGGGTGTCCTAGTGTTAAGTCATTCCTCTCCAAAGCCAAGGGGTGCAGGGTTCGAGGCATATGGCCGCCGTGACTTGGTAATTATTGTGGAATTTGTTGTGGAATTATTTACCCTGGGGCTACATCTACCCTCTCGGACTAACCCGGGGGCCGTTGGGGGCACGGCGGTCACCCCCCAGTTTGCATAGTCTCGACCGGGCTCTCGCCTTACCCTCCTAAAAAAAGCCGAAGGCAGGGGGAGGGGGTTGGGGATTTTTCTGGGTGTTCAAAAAAAAATATACATATACATATACATATACATATACATATACATATACATATACATATACATATATGAGGAGGGATCAAATGACCCCCAAAAATAACCCCCTATCAAAAATCCTAAGCTCCCCATTTTTTCGGAAGATCCGAACCGTTCATCTTGATCTCCACCCTCTAAATGCCTGACCCACCAATTTTCAACCCGATCTCATGTCTTTTGCCCGTTCATCAACCATTCGCAAAAGTTCTGTTCATGAGGGGCATATATATGAAATGGGGGGCATATATATGAACAACGACATGAGTACAAAAATATATGGACAACATCATGTGCGACAAAATGAACAAAATACATCATCATCACTACAGAAAATGTATCCATCACATATACAACAAAGAACTACTCAACCCTAACCCAAAACAACCAAAAAAATCTAGGTCTCAGGGTGAGTGTCCCAAAAGATATCAGCTACAACATCAGTCAATGTTGATGACAGTGGGGTCCGAGGGATGACCAGACGAATGGAACATCAGCTTGGCAGAGCGACGAGTAGGATAAGCAGGAGCCTTCTTCTTAGAAGACGATGCATGTGCGACAGAGGATTCCGCATGAGCATGAACGGGGGTCTGGACCTCAGAAGGCACATGCACAAAGCCTGGAGGAGGGGGGACAGTAGCTTGAACAGTATCCTAAGACGGAGGAAACATGGCCTGAAGTTCTGCAGGAATGGGGAACCCATGAAGCACGAAAGATTTGTATAGAAGCATAGAAGGAGAGTGAGCTTCTGATCCATAGAGGCAGCAATCTTCTCGATCGAAGTGACACGATCACACAATTGATCGAGAAGGAAATCTGACGTGCGTTTATATTTCATATATTTGCGCATGTTTTCTTCCGTGTTTTTCCGTTATTTACCGTCGTCTTGTATTCGTTTTCTCGTGTTTTCGTGTTTTCTTTCACTTTTCCGTGTTTTTGGTATTTTGCAGGAATTTCTAGCATTTGGGACATAAAACGATGCTATTATGAGTCCCCAGAGCAACGGGAGGAGTCACGCGTGATCCAGGGGGTCAAACGACCAAGATTGCCACTTTTCAGCCCCCACCCGATCGGTTGGACATAGCCAACCGATCGGGTGATGCACGCGTGCACGACCCGGACTGAAGTTGGAGAGAGGAGCAAAGTCAACCGACCGGTTCGCCGACCGGTTCATCCCAACAGAGTTCTCGGGAAAATGTCGATGAATTCCAACCGATCGGGTGACCTTCACCCGATCGGTTCATCTGTAGCCGATTCCTCCGAAGGACGACCCGGTCACGCCACCCGCTCTCCTCTGCGCCCGGTTGAAGCTCCCGAAGCCCGATGGCCAAAGCAATAAGCGGCTCACCCGATCGGTTGATGTTTCAACCGATCGGGTGGCCTTTTCTTCCGCCTTTGCGCGCTGCTGATGCACTCATTGAAGATCTTCTATCATTCCAGAAGGATTTTGGGTGATCTCTTATTTTTCTAGCATCGGCATCGTCGTTAGCTTTCCAACAATAGGTCGCATGCCCAAATCCGATTTTTCTAGATTTTTCTGGAATTTTCTGAGCGCAACTATGTGCTGAAATTGGCTGCTGTTTGAAATTTCACTTCAACCGATCGGTTGGGAGTCCAACTGATCGATTGAAGTCAATTTCAGCAGTTTCGTAGTCTCTGTTTATTCCACCCGATCGGGTGAGTTTCCACCCGATCGGGTGGGCCTGTTTTGACAGTTCTGGACCCGAACTGATTGGGTTTTCTGAGGGTTATTTATAGGACTTTTGGGGGCACGACTTGGGGAGTTCTTCCAGCATTTTTCAGCAACTTTTCCTCCCATTTCTTGGGAGTTTTAGATTAGGTTAGATTAGGTTTTCTATTGTAATAAATCTTGTATTGGATTGAAGATTCAAACTCAAGATAAGTATTTCTTCCTCCTATTTTCTATTGTTTTGTATTGTGTTAAGTTTTCTTGATGGTGAAAGTTTTGTATCTCTTTTATGTTGCTTATTTTTATGTTTCTCACCATTGAGTAGTGTTAATGAACCCTAATACGGGTTAGAGTAGGTTGATGATTGGGTTGTTACATTTGGCTTGGTTGCATGGCATGTGTTCGATGAAATGTGTCAATGGGGATTTCTAGCAATTTGGGTCCAATTCGTACGACAACACACTAGTTGTGTTGGGGATTGGGGTCCGGTGCTTGTCCAGTCAAGATCCGCTTCGATGTATTGCTAGAAATCACATTTGACCTATTTGGCCATTTGGGTTACGCGGGGGTGTTTCATTGTCATTGGCGGGAGAAAGACCGCCTCTGACCGTCGGGCCAAGGGGCAATGAACTTGGCGGTTGACTCCCTAGCCACAGCTCACGCCCCTAGTGTAGACATCGAGTCCTCGCGCGTGGGAACGGCTTGGACGAAGTGTTGGGAGTTATCATTGTGGCCTTAATGCTCCCGGTTGCGGAAGGTGTTAATGGACATGGGAATGCCCACCGTCTGGAACCGGGTAGGCCTAGCGTGCTTGGCACCGACCGGAATATCGGGCCATGGACGCTAGGTACCACCTTTTGGGGCAATGTCTCACCCTGGGTCAAGTCAAATGTCAAGTGTCATGAATGCTCTAGCCCGTGTTAGCGGGGATTCATTTCGTGTCTTTTTCATTTCTTTCTTTTATTTCTACACTTCCACCCATATCATCCGCGTAGCTAGCACACAACCTAGGCGAGGCTAGTATCCATTCAAGCCATCCACCTCCCTGAGTTCGATAAACCCGCACCCTACACTAACCGTGCACTTGCGGTAAAACGACACCGCGCCCATACCGTAAACGGGGCGTCGGTCAAGTTTTTGGCGCCGTTGCCGGGGAGGCGGTCGGTTTGATATTAGCTTAGCTTGGATTCGTTAGACTACGCATAAAAACAAAAAAAATTTCTTTTTCTTTTTTTAAAAAAATATTCAATAACCAAGAAATTTTTCCCCCACTATTATATTATCTTTTTGTTATTCTCTTGTACTATTGACGCTCCTCTCTAGTTTTCTTATTTTTGTTGTCCAGGTATCTTTGATATTACCATGTGGAGATCAAATTTCGATGCTCAGATGGGAGGATACGATCCTTATCCAGTTGTGGTTTGTGAGACTTGTGGGATGGCGGGGCACGTGTATTATGATTGCCCATTTACGCTTGAGAGCCTCCCCCCACTCCAAGGCCAAACATTTTCCCACAACCTTAGCCCAAACACCTCCCATCCATTTCCTCAACCTTATACCCCTCCACAAACACAAGAAGAATCAAGCCGCGTGTCTCTCCTTGAAAGTGCCATGTTTAATCAAGGCCAAATATTACAAAACTTGATGGTACCAATCACCGAGCCGACACCGAGGAGAGGGGATGAAGGAGAGGATATACCCACTTTCATGGTTGAGACCACCATGCCATCGGCCACCATAGACACATCTCAAGCCGATACCCCATTTTTCCATCACTACCACTTGGATGACGAAGCATTTTTTGATGATGATAGTGAGGATGGGGAGATTTATCTAGGATTTGTGGGAGAGATTTCTTGTCTTGATTTGGATACCCCACATGAGTCCTATGAGAGCACTGAGGAGTTTGCAGAGATTATGCATACCGGCGAGGAGGATGTGCGTGAGGACGAGGACACCACGACCACATACGAGGGGTCCGCTCCACATCCACCTCCACAGCCATCTCTGTCACAGCTTCCTCCTTGGTCGGTGGTCAACCATGAGGATGTCATTCAGGACATCGGGCAGATGGAGGAGTATGAGCATATCATCGAGGAGGACGTGTATGAGGGCTTGGATACGATGGTCCACTCCATGGAGCCCGAGTCACATCTACCTTTACCGTCGCTCTCCACTTCTTCTGCGGCTGAGCATCTACTTGAGCATATTGCCCCTATTCAGGGATATTTTCATACTCACTCTCACTCCACATTTAAGTCTCACTTTTCACGTCATATTCCTTTAGACTTATATATTTTTGACACACCATATCTCTCGCAGGACACAGGATCGACTTCCCTTGAGGTATGCTGCAGTGTGTCACCACCTGGAGAGCCACTTCTCATGGAGAGCGGGGATTTGATCGTCGCTAGCACAGAGGATAGCATACCATTTATAGGGAGTGTTCGCCACATTTCATATATTTTACCATCATTTACCTATGACTATCTCTGGGATACATTTATTTTGGGAAATAATTTCTTGCCATGGACTAATGCACCTCGTCCTTTGCAGGTCACAGGTGGACACCTACGAGGGATGCTTGGAGGTGCATTGCTTGGGTCCATTGGCACACGTGGCACAGCGCTTCTGGCGGAGCCACAGAAGGAGCAGTTAGAGCAGCTACCTGCCCCACTCCAGATCTTGGATCCGCCTATGCTCAGGCGTATCCTAATCCAGTAGTGTAAAAATTTACCGCTTTCTAGTTTAGATTTGAATAATCTCGTCTCCTCTCATTAGCGAGGGGAGCGTATCTAGGATTTGCTTTTGCATCATAATAACCCATCATGTCGTGCCCTTCTATCATTTCACCCCCATCCTCTTCCGAGGAGAACGAGCACTGTCTCTCCTGCATTCTGATTTCTTTCTTTTTCGATTTTTCCCCTAGCATATCTCTACATCCCCATTGGTCATATCATTTTGCTAGCATTGTCATGTTCAACTTGTGGGAAATCGACTTTTGTGTGCATGTTTTCGTGTGTCATTGTCGTGTGTTTGTGTCTTTGAGTCCTTCGTTGCGTTTTATATCTTTTATTTTGTATGTTTCTTTCTCTTTATTTTCCAGTTTCGTTCGTGTGTTTTTCGTGTTTTTCATTTTTTGTGTCCGTGCACCCCCCCATTTTCATTGCCCTCCCGTATTCACTACTATTGCGTTGAGGACAATGCAAGTTTCAGCTTGGGGGAGTCACACTTCGTGCGTCTTTTGTCTCTTTTTCTTCGTTATTTGAGTCGTTTTTCTCCGTGTTTTTCTTTTTCTTTTTCTTTTCTTCTTTTTATCTCTTTCTCCTAGAGATGAACCCTATGATGAATTGCCACGAAAATCACACGCACACCTTGCACGGCTTCGATAATCACATTCACTAACCCTAGGATATCGAGTCCTCTTGCATTTCATGCATCGCGGGTCCACTTAGCTTTTTGTGAGTCGTGCGTTGTGCCTAGCTGTTTGGTGTGCTTCTACTTTGTGATTTTACTTTATATACCAGTCCAGGAATGACCCCTAGATTATCATGCTTCGATTTGAATATGGGGTATTTATTTCCCCTGTCTGCTTCTGCATGATATATATATATATATATATATATATATATATATATATATATATATATATATATATATATATATATATATACTAGTCATACCCCGTGCCCGCGGGCACGGTTCAATTAAGATTTTCCCCCGCAAAATCTATGTTCCCCAAAAAATTATTTCCACGGTCAAAATTGCACGGAACAACAAATTTGCGTAAAAATATTTAGCGACATGGACGCATTCGGCGTAAAACAACAAATTCGGCGCGGAACAACAAATTAGTGTAAAAACATTTAGCGGGCGCCTTCGGCGCGGGTGCGGTTCAATTAAGATTTTCCCCCGCAAAATCTTTGTTTCCCAAAAAATTATTTCCACGGTCAAAATTGCGCGGAACAACAAATACGCAAAATCTTGAGCTTCCCTAGACAGCTTAATGCTGGGAGAGCAAGAGAAGGCCCATTCCTCTATTTTGTTTTTTTTCCAATTTCCAAAGCGCGCTGACAGCGTAATCCTGCGTACTCTTTTTACCCACACAAAAAGTTGGACCCACAAAAATTTAATCCCAACCGTTCATTCCCCAACAATTAATCATGGCCCTCTTTCTATCAACCATTTTGTCCTAGTCAGCTTGACCTATTCAGCCCTAGGAATCAAAAATCACTGTCAAATGTATAATATAGTCATAACTCGTGCCAGCGGGCACGGTTCATATAAGATTTCCCCCCGCGAAATCTTTATTCCACAAAAAATTATTTCCATATCCAAAATTGCACGGAACAACAAATCGGTGAGGAACAAAAAAATATTTAGTGGCACGGGCGTCTTCGGTGCGGAACACTAAATCGGCGCAGGTGCATTCGAAATGGAAGAACAAATTCGGTACGGGTGCCTTCGGGGCAGAACAACAAATTCGGTGTGAGCGCATTCGGTGCAGAACAATAAATTCGACGCGGACGCTTTTGGCGCAGAACAACAAATTCGGCGAAAAAAAAATTGCGAGCGCCATCAGCGCAAAACAACAAATTATGCGAAAAAAATTCGACGCGGACGCCTTTGGCGCATAAATCTTTGTTCTCCAAAAAATTATTTCCACGGCCAAAATTGCACGGAACAGTAAAGAAGCGTTAAAATATGTAGCGGAGTGGGCGCCTTCAGTGTGGAACAACAAAGTCGGCACATGCGAATTCGACACGGAACAATAAATTCGGCACGGGCGCCTTCGGCGCGGAACAAATTCGATGCAGGCGCATTCGGCGTGGAACAACAAATTTGACATAGAACAACAAATTATGCGCGGGCGCCTTCGGCGCGGAACAACAAATTCGGCGAAAAAATTTTGTGGCCTTCGTGCCTTAGGTGCGGACGGCTTCGTCGCTCTCCCCAAAAATTATTTACCCTCGAAAAGTTTTTAAGGCACGGGCACATTCGACGTAGGCGCCTTCGACACGGCTGAGAGAGAGAGAGAGATCCCCCAAAAGCTTGGGTCATATGAGTATTTTTCCACCAAAAGTTTTGTTTTCAAATACAAATTCCAAAGTTTTAAGTGTTCAAACCAAATTTCAATTTTCAACCTTTCCCCGAAAGTTTCACCCCAAAACTTATCCTAGTCATCATGCTCCATCACTATGGTGTTATTCAACATTATAGTATAGTCATAACCCGTGCCCGCGGGCACGGTTCATTAAAGATTTTCCCCCGTGAAATTTTTGTTCCCCAAAAAATTATTTTCACAGCAAAAATTACACAGCTCAATAAATTAGCGTAAAAATATTTAGCGACACGGGCGCCTTCGGCATGGGCGCGGGCCCCTTTGGCGGGGGCGCATTCGATGCGGACATGTGCCCTCAGGCATGGTTCATTTAAGATATCCCCTCAAAATCTGTGTTATCCCAAAAAAAAATTTCCCCCTCCAAAATTTAAACGAACAAAAATTTTGCGGGCGCCTTCAGTCACTAAAGGGAAACTGTATTCTCAGACTGCAAGCTCTCATTTGGACTACAAAGATACACAAAATCCCATCTGTGACATTTTGATATTTGGGGTGCAACATCAATATTGGCAACATGATTTTGAGCAATAAAAATGGATTACAATAGTCAAAGCATGTGTTTGCAGGTAAAGCAAAAAAAATCCAAGCAAATATCTATGTCCAGACTCTAGAGGCTCCATCCTTTGACTGGCCGAGGTCTGAGACTACTTCAAATTTGTTTCCCCTAGAAGATGAAAAAAGCACAGATGATGTGATAGAAAATATGAACAAAGATTTATTTAACAATGAAAAGGTTAAGCAATGGTCGTTCTGCAAAATAGCAGGAAGCCGCATGAACATAAAATCACAATAGTTGCAGCAAGAGTGAAGATTCTTCAAGAGTCATGAACACCACCACTAAGTCACATTTCCATTACTGGATGTGGAAAGAGCAAGCACAATGCCATTATCACATAACACAAAAAGTTATCACAAAGTCACATTTCCATTACAGATTTTTATGCACGTTGCCATTATCACATATCACAAAAAGGTATCATTGATTATCTCACAAAACAATTTCTAGCATGTAAAACATGGGATCAGTTTCAACAACAATTTCCCTACAAAGTTTGAAAATGGAAAACCAAAAATAATTAATTACAAAGAGTTCTATCAATGGTGTCTTAGGTCTGGACCCATCAATACAGCTTGGTTGATTGATTGGAGAAATCTTTACAGCTTGAAGTAACTTGCATGGGCCTGAGTTATATAACCTGCCTGGGCTATCGATATAACCTGCATGTTAAGATCTTTACAACTTGAAGAAATATTTACAATGTCACATCTTTACAACTATGAGAAAACTGCAAGTGCAAAGAGCAGCTGGCTCATAAGTGATTGGCCTCTGCCCTCATTAAGATCACCCTCTGCCTCTTGGTTGTAGTACATGTTGCTGATGTCTAAGCTCAGACACATTGCTTCACCCTCACTGTTACTGTATTGATGGCTTGGAGGACCACACCCTAAGAAATCCATGTTAATCAGAGAGTGATCTAAAAATTTCTTAATGAAACACAAAAATATCTTGACTCAGATATATTATCTTGAGTTAAGTTGGGTATCAAAAAAATATTCAATTTTTTTGATACCAATTATGCAAAACTGCATATTCAATTGGTGCATATATCATATACAATTGGTGCATATGCACCAATTCAATTGGTATATGATATGCATCAATTGGTATCAAAAAAATTGAATATCAGTTTGAATATTCAATTGGTGCATATTCAATTGGTATATCAAATCTCAATAAAAAATCAGTTTTGCACACCCAATCTAAACACACCCAATCAATTCTGCACAATTTGAACCATAAACACACACATTCACTCATAAAGGATGTATTCAGCTATTAAAATGCAGTTACCAAGTAATTTGCATATCAAATCAGTTTGAGATTGCATATCAAATTTAGACCACCATCAATTTGAGATTGCATTTTCCATCTAGCATATATTTTCCCATCCATCATATATTGCCAATTTTCCATCCAATTTATAATTTCCCATTCAGATATTAGTTTGACTCATTATTAAGTATACACAATTCAAATTACATTAGAATTTCAGTTGAAATGTCATTGTTAGGAATTGCATTTGAGCTTAGTAGGAATTTCAGAATTTATTAATACTCAATCAACAAATATCAACATATCAACTCAAATTCATACTCATTATTGAGTATACACAATTCAAATTGCATTAATTCAAAAGATTACATAAATAAATTCTGTTTACATTTGATTTTATTTTGACTCATTATTGAGTATACACAATTCAAATTACATTATCTTGAATTGAAAGTTTATCAAGTTGACATTATTTTGAATTGAAATCACAAGTGACAGGATCATTATCTTGACTGTGATCATATCAAATTACATTATCTTTAATTGAAATTATTTTGAATCATTATTGAGTATACACAATTAAAATAACAAATTGAGTATCAATTCAAATTACATCATTTTGAATCATATGAACATTTGTTACTGGCACATATGAAAATGTTTGACTATTTTGTTCAAAAAAAATAGAAACCAAAACACTTTATTCAACATGCATATTCATTTGAATAAAGTATGCATGTTTTGAATAAAGTATGCCTGGCATATTCAATTTAATAGCAAATTAAATATCAACTTCCAAGCAGGATAATGTTGGAGGGAAGTTGATACAATAGCAAACACATCCTATGGATATGCATTCATATAGACTAAAAAATTAAAGTGATGATATTGTTGGAGGGAAGTTTCAAAATTAAAGTGCTCAGGGATATGAGGTTTTTTTGAAAAGTTTGGAAGTGCCCAGATTTGGGCTCATTATCTACACTTTTTATCTACATTTTTAGATTCTAGATTTTTATGTAGACAATCTGGAATCCTAACTTCCAAACATTGGTGATCATAACTTCATTATCTGGGCCCAGCTTTGTAACTTCATGTTTTTAGTTTGATGATGATCCAGCAATATACCTCAAAGCAGCTTCATCTTCAATCTCTCCCTCATCTGCCCACCTTTGTAAGTTCATGTATTAAAATACAGTCCAGATTGTCTATATACCTCCTATCCCAGCTTATTAGATTCCAGATTTTTGAAATGAGCCGATATTTTTGAAATGAGCCCAGCTTTGTAACAATTCAATTTTTTTAGTCTAAAGCACTTCCAAACATTGATGATCCATAGGATGGTTTTGACAGGATCTTGATTTGTTTTAGTCTATAGCAAGATCCTGCTATGCTATTTGGCATATTAGACTAAAAAAATTGATGCTATGCATAGGGTTAACTGTTACTCCATCCTGTCATATGCATATTTAGAAATTGGCAGGGTAGACTAAAAAAATTAAACTGGCGATGCTATTGCAATAAACTAAAAAAATTAAATATCAAATTCCAAACAGGATATTTAACTAATTTCTCATGTCGTATGACAGGATGTGTTTGACAAATATTCCATTTAAAAAAATTTCTTTTCAAAATTTCATTCAAATTCCATTCCATTTAACTAATTTCTAACTATCAACATTTCTGCATTTTTTGCACCATTTTTTGCCTGATATTAATGCTAAATTTACACTTCATTCAAATTCCATCAATATTTGTTAACTATCAACACATCCAGTCATATTCCATTTAACTAATTTCTAAATAACCAAATATGCATACGAAATTTTGTATCAGGATACTGCCAAATAGCAAAATTTCTAACTAAACTACATTATAACCTTCAGGACAATTTCAATATGAGCCATTTGAACTGGATTCAGGTCAATTTCAATATTCCATTTAAAAAATTGAGTATCAATTCAAATTACATCATTCTGAATCATATGAACATTTGTTACTGGCACATCTGTAAGCATTTTCCCTTATCCTCAACATTGGTTCATAAGCATCCTGAATTTCTCAGTCCTCAATGCTTACAATTGTTTTACATTGGCTTGGAATGCTGATAGCTGAATTTCTTAACTCAAGCCTGAATTTCTCAACTCCATTAGCATACCATTGGTTTTTACATTCCATGAGTATTCCTATAATGAAATTTGAAATTTGAAATATATAGGCAAATATTCTCATGGAATTCCATATTCCATATCTTCAGAAAATTTGAAAGTCCATGCATTTATTGAACTTCATTTTCAAATGCCCAAATTCCATATCTTCAGAAATTTCATGAGAAATATGCTCAAAGTATATCAACATTCCATGAGAAATTTCAAATTTAAGAATTTCAGAATTCAAATTCAAAATTAAATTCAATTTCAACACCATAGTTGATTTTTCTCTCAAAAATTATATCAACATTTCATTTGATAATTTCATGTTATTGTCAACATTTTGAAATTAACAAAATCAAGCTCTCTTTCATGCAGGTATACTTTCTTGATAAATTCTAACCAATTTCCACAGGACACTTTCATTTTCATATGCTTAGACACTTTCATTTTGATAAATTCTTCAGTATTAACCAAATTAACCAAAGCTTGAGTGACTGAATATGTTGAGAATTTTGAGTGACCTCAGTCTCCAAAATTTTCAGTCTCCAATTTTCAGTCTCCAATTTGATAAATTCTTCAGTATTCACATTGCTTCTATGATCCTCAATCCAATATCAAACTCACATTGCTAATGGATAATTCCAATATCAAACTCATAATCAACATTGTTTTCAAATGCCCAAATTCCATATCTTCAGAAATTTCATGAGAAATATGCTCAAAGTATATCAACATTCCATGAGAAATTTCAAATTTAAGAATTTCAGAATTCAAATTCAAAATTCAATTCAATTTCAACACCATAGTTGATTTTTCTCTCAAAAATTATATCAACATTTCATTTGATAATTTCATGTTATTGTCAACATTTTGAAACTAACAAAATCAAGCTCTCTTTTGATGCAGGTATACTTTCTTGATAAATTCTAACCAATTTCCACAGGACACTTTCATTTTCATATGCTTAGACACTTTCATTTTGATAAATTCTTCAGTATTAACCAAATTAACCAAAGCTTGAGTGACCGAATATGTTGAGAATTTTGAGTGACCTCAGTCTCCAAAATTTTCAATCTCCAATTTGATAAATTCTTCAGTATTCACATTGCTTCTATGATCCTCAATCCAATATCAAACTCATATTGCTAATGGATAATTCCAATATCAAACTCATAATCAACATTGACAGGACACTGAAATTTAGGTAGAAGAGTAAATTGAAATAGCTACTGGGCTTAACATAATTTACAGGACACATTTTGTCAAACATTGCTTCAAACATTGCTGCAAACATAATTTACAGGACACATTAACATAAATTGAAACTTGCATCAAACATTGCAGACATTTGCTCAAGATATCATTTGCAAAAAACTATCACAGATATCACTCATCAATAGATTGCAAAAGAATTGCATATGAAAAAAACTCCATATGTGATAGTTCAAAAATTGACAATAGATTGAGCTGCTCACATTTGCAAATTTTAAATTGACAAAAAATGTGAGCTGCTTGATACTGTCAATGTGAGCTGCTCACATTTGCAAATTGACAGCTCACATTGCAAATTGACAGCTCACATTTTAAATGGACAGTATCAAGCAGCTCACAGTTGCAAAAAACTATCACAGATATCACTCATCAACAGATATCTACATTTGCTCAACATATGTTTCTTCAACCCTCATCAATAGATTTGTATGTGACCTGTCCAATACAAAAGTTGGGTATAACCAAAAACATGTCCAATACAAAAGTACACAGTCAATTTGGATAACATTTTCAAATTGGGACATGTTTTTGGTTATAACCAAAATGTTATACACATATCTAAATTGGGTTATAAACATGTCCAATACAAAATTACAAAAGTCTAAAATTCAAATATTGGGTTATAAACATGTCCAATATCTCTAAATTGGGTTATAACCCAATTCCTCATACAGGAGAGGACACATTGAAAATGTAACACAATTTCTCATATAACCAAAAACATGTCCAATACAAAAGTACACATTCAATTTTTCTCCATTACTGAATACACATCTATAACCAAAAACATGCCCAATACAAAATTACACAGTCAATCAATTTTTCTCCATACCTGAAAAACCAAACTCAAAACACCAAGCTGTGATGAAGCTCTAACCAAGGGATGAAGCTCTCACTGAGAGGTTGATCTGCAAGGGGAGTGTGGGTACATGATAATACAAAATTCAACAGTCAGTAAAAAATTCAATTGGGGGAGTGATATGTTTAGCATTCAGTAAAAAATTCAATTGGGTACATGAAGATTACCCAATACATAATGAAGTCATGGGCAAATCATTATGTATTCAATTGAGTAATCTTCATAATTCAAGTTTAGCATTAAAAAATTAAAGTGATATATTTTTGATAAACATATTAACAGGACAATATATTTGATATGGAAAACATATAATGAAGATTATGTCAACAATCAAGTCCAGGTTATATGAAAATTATGGGTCTTGGGTTATATGAAAATTCTGAGTAACCAAGTCTTGGTTACTCAATCTTCATATAACTCATTCTTGATTGTGTCTTGGTTGAGTCTGAGTAACCAAGACTTGATTGAGTCTGAGTAACCAAGTCTTGGTTACTCAATCTTCATATAACACAATCAAGACTTGATATGGAAAACATAGTATGAAGATTATGTCAACAATCAAGTCCAGGTTATATGAAAATTATGGGTCTTTGGTTACTCAATCAAGTCCAGGTTATATGAGGATTGAGGTTATATATGAAGATTGAAAACATATCCTGAGTTATATGAAGATTATGTCAACAATCCAAGACTTGGTTACTCAGAATATTGGTTACTCAAAAAATTATGAAGAGTAAAAAATTTTGGGTACTCAATCAAGTCCAGGTTATATGAAGATCACATCATCACTCAAAAAAAATTTCAACAGCCATATGAAAATTATGTAAACAATCATGTCCAGGGTTGATTGAGGATTGCTTCTATGCTAACCTGGACATTCACTCACTGAAATTTTTCAACAGCCATATGCTAATTTCCAGGTATGAAAATTAGCATTGCTTCTATGCTAACCTGGACATTCACTCACTCAAACATATCTAAGGTTGGATAATCAATTTTTTTGATATATATTATCCAAGTTTAGAATTGGTATCTATTATCCAATTTTTTTGATATCAATTTGTTTGAGTGAGGATATCAAGTTTAGCATTGCTTCTATGCTCTGCTATGTTTCAAAAATTACACATTCAATTTTTGAATGTCATCCAGTCCAGTTTTTTTTGAATTCTCACCAATTCTTAATTTGATATACCTGAGTTATATGAAGATTATGTCAACAATCCAAGACTTGGTTACTCAGAATATTGGTTACTCAAAAAATTATGAAGAGTAAAAAATTACGAATTTGTCCTGCAAGCTTGATGTATTTTCAATAACACTCACCCTCCACACTCCAATAATATAGCAACAACAATTTTTATCATTCAACCAAATTTTGCAAACTGTACAAAGAAATGAAGAACACAAAGTGTGCAATGAAAATCCTGTCAGGCAATCAAAATTTTTGAAATTGCATCCATGTAAAAAACACCAATTTCAGGCCTATCTCAATTTACAGTGTGCATTGGTGGCAATCAAAAGTTTTGAAATTGAAAAAGTGTGCATTGGTGTTTTTTACATACATGTCAACATTCAATGAGAATTTCAAGTTAACATCCAAGTTCTCATTGAAAATATTGATTGCCTGTGTTGTGAAAATTACATCAATGAGATTCTCATTGAATGTTGAAATTCTCATTGAAATACATCCAAGTTCACATTCAATGATTGATTGCAGGGCAAATTGTTTTAAGGGCATTTGCTCCAAGTTCACATTCAATCATTGAATGTTGAATTTCAAAATGTGTAATTTTGATTGATTGCACATTTTTGAAACAATTATATTAGCATTGTCCTGCAATTCTATTTAGCATTGTTCCAATGTAAATGGAGTTTTATGAATATTCATGGAGTTTGAAACAATTCTATTAGCATTGTTCCAATGTAAATGGAGTTTTATGACCAACTCAACCATATATGTAATTAAAATAATGAATCTATATATATCAGTAAACATGATGGAGTTTTATGACCAACTCAACCATATTGTCCTGCAATTCTATTGGATGACATAGGAATTGGTGATGTTCACCAAGTATAAACACAATTTTCAATCAATCCTGATGCTAATGTAAATAGAAAACAGAATATTCACTTGGTAATGTGAACAACTCACTTGGTGAACATACTCAATTCCTATTTACAGGATATTCCTATATAATGTGAACATACTCAATTCCTATTTACAGGATATTCTTATTTACTTCACCAATTTTCAATCTTCACCAAGTGAACATACTCAATTCCTATTTACAGGATATTCATATATAATGTGAAATGTTCCTGTATAATGTGAACATACTCAAGCTTAACCAAGTATAAAAACAATTTTCAATCTTCATACATCATAAAAACAATTTTCAATCTTCAATCACTCAGTTATCACATATGCTACTGATAATAAAAAATATATGTCTTGTCTTTCAAATTGGATATAGCTTCATCACCAAAGCAAAAATTTGTTAATAGCAATGAAAAAAGGCAAAGTTCACAAAGCTCACCAATTCACAAAGGATGTGATGAAGCCCTCAAACCCACAAAGCTCACCAAGAGCTTATCAAAATGAAAAATCTTATCAGCAAGCTCCCATCCAATATCATTTCAAGTATAATCAACAGAATACATAATGCTGGAATTTGAAATCTGCACAGGACAAAATTCAATAAGCTTATGAAATCAAGCATGTCAAGCATACAATTCATAATTCACAGGACACTTGCTCATTTGAAAATTCACAGGACAAATTTCACAGGACAAAATTCAAAATCCACAATTCAATAAGCATACAATTCATAATCTTCACAGGACACATGCTCATTTGAAATCTTCATGTATAAGCTTATGAAATCAAGTATGTCAAGCATATTCAAAATTTGACCTTGCTCATTTGAAATCAAGTATATATTCAAAATTAAATATATTCAATAAGCAAGTATTCAAAATTTCAGTATATGCAATATTTATATGGTTTATGGCATAATTAATGAGCAAGTAGGAAAAACTGAAATGATTTAATAAGCAAGTATGTAAAATGAGCAAGTATTCAAAATTTCAGTATATTCAATTTATTCACCCAGTATATGAAAAAAACATAGAGAATTGGTAATATTGAGAAAGTAGGGAATTTTGCATATGAAAAAAACATTTTCTTCAAACTCATTTCTTAAAATATTCTTTCAAGTGCAATTGCACACTCATTTTGAATATAAAATTCAGTTTATAATCTTCCCACACAAATTTCCCACACAAAGTTTGGGAATATTGCATAGAGAATTCAGTTATTCAGTTATTTTTGAATATGAAAAAAGCAATACTCAAGCTTTCATTTGCAAACTCATTTCTTAAAATATTCTTTCAATTGCAATTGTAAACTCATTTTGCATATAAAATTCAGTTTATTTTGGGTGTATTGACTGAAATATTCTATCAATTGCAAACTTAATTTATTCACTCAAGCTTTCATTTGCAAATTCAGTTTATATTGGGTGTATTGACTGAAATCAAATTCAATTTATTCACTCAAGCTTTCATTTGCAAACTCATTGCTATTTGAAACCCACATGACATTTGCAAATCCACAATTCAATAAGCATACTTGCTCATTTTTTCACAGGAGCAAGTGTCTATATTCACTCAATAAGCATTGTGAACTTTGAGGGCTTGAGGGCTTCATCACATCCTTGCTCATTGCTTATTGAGGGCTTCATTCACAGGAGATTGAGGGCTTCATTCACAGGAGATATTGCTTATTGAGGGCTTGAGGGCTTCATTCACAGGAGCAATATTCACTCAATAAGAATTGTATGCTTATTGCTCCTGGCATGTGGGTTTCACTCAAGCTTTCATCTTGCTCATTTGAATTCAAATTCATAATCTTCACAGGACACTTGCTCATTTGAAATCAAGTATCTATATTCAAAATCAAGTTTGAAATCTTCATGTATAATCTTCATGTATAAGCTAATGAAATCAAGTATGTCAAGCATATTCAAAATTTGACCTTGCTCATTTGAAATCAAGTAATAAGCAAGTATGTAAAATGAATTTTGAGTCCTGTCATTGAATATGAAAAAAAAACAATTAAATCTATTGAATATGAATTTTGAGTCCTGTCATTGAATATGAAGTTTGAATATAAATTTTGAGAATTGCATATGAAAAAAACAATTTTGGGTCCTGTCATTGAGGGTGCTCTTCGTAAACTCATTTTGAATATGAATATAAATCTATTCAATAAGCAAGTAAGCAAGTATTGCATATGAAAAAAACAATTTTTGCAAACTCATTTTGAATAGAAAGTTTGAGAAAGTGATGAAGCTCACCCAGCGTTGAGGTGGAGAGGAAGGGATGAAGCTCTCAAGCTCTCAAGCTCTCAAGGTGGAGAGGACACTTGCTCTGCTTGATGTGCTTGCATAGAGAAGAAGAGGGTGCTCTTCGTGGTGTGCTGCTTGGCGTATGTGAAGGAAGAAGAAGAGGGTGCTCTTCGTGGTGTGCTGCTTGGCGTTTGTGAAGGACGAAGAAGAGGAAGCTGGAGGTAGAAGAAGATGGAGTGGGATGTGATCAAAAGCCCAAAAATTTCCCACACAAATTTTGAGCTGATGTGATCAAAACTCATTTCCCGCCAGAAAACTTCCCACACAAATGGTGATGTGAAGAAGGCAACAGATGAGTGTAAATTCAAATTTTTTTAAAAAAATTGAGAGTGAAGAGAAGGCAACGTGATGTGATTTGAGGGAAGTGATTAAATTTTTTTTCAAAATTCAATATCTCCTCTCTCAATTTCTCATCATACCCTATATACATACACACCAAATTACACATAACCCTCATCAAATTCAACATCACACCAAATTACACATAACCAAAACCAAATTCTCTTATCCATTATCTCTTATCCATTATCTCTTATCCAAAATCTCTTATACAACAATACACATATCCACATACAACAATACACTTAACCAAAATCTCTTATCCAATTTCTCTTATCCAAAAACCCATGATAACATCCCTGTTTTATAATATAGATATATATATCGTGTACTTCATTTCGCATGTGTCGGGATTCCACAATTAAGGACTAGGATAACCCATTTAGCCTATGCTCTGATTAGCGAGAAATATTTCCTTTGCCCAAGTGTTTAGATTTCGATTTCTTTTTTATTTTACTTGGTGCAAATCCCCTCGTCGTGTACCGTTCTCCCACTTGGGAGAGTACACATGTAAATATCACAATACCCAAAAATCCAAAAAAAAGAGAGAAAAGAAAAACCCAAAAAAAAAGAAAAGGAAAAAAAATATTGTATTGCCAAAAATCCAAATGAATATACAAATACCCATAACCCAAAAAATTCCCGTGTGAATATTTTTTCCTACTTGCCGAGAATAATGGGAAGGCGAGAATTTGCACAGAGTGTTCTACTCCACATCATCTCAACCCCCATCGTTTTCGAAAACACTTGGCTTAGGAACTTTTTGGATATTATCTAGGCTATAGTGTGGTGATTTCCTTAACCCTAGTTGTGGAGTCCATGATGCATGATATGTTTTGATTCTTGCTCTATTCTCATGCATGCTTGAGCTATATATTCACCGCTTTATTCGAATCGAATCGATATTTGGGTCTTTCTTTGGGTATGTGTATATGGAGCTTTATTGCACATCGTAGATAGTGACACCGTCTGCTAGCACACGACTGTACTCACTCGCGCTTCACCGCGTGGGCCCACGGCACTTGTCTGGACTCGTACTCCTTGGTTTAGTGATGTGATTTGGCGTTTGCTTGCTTGGTGTGTCGTTTTTGATTTTGTTGGCCCTGACGGGCGATCTAGGATATTGAGTTCTCTTTTTCTCTCTTTCTCTCTATTTTTCCTCTCCGAGCTCCTACTTTCACTTGTCTTCCTCGAGGACGAGGAATAGTTCAGCTTGGGGGATTTTGACGTGCGTTTATATTTCATATATTTGCGCATGTTTTCTTCCGTGTTTTTCCGTTATTTACCGTCGTCTTGTATACGTTTTTTCGTGTTTTCTTGTTTTCTTTCACTTTTCCGTGTTTTTGGTATTTTGCAGGAATTTCTAGCATTTGGGACATAAAACGACGCTATTATAAGTCCCCGGAGCAACGTGAGGAGTCACGCGTGATCCAGGGGGTCAAACGACCAAGATGGCCACTTTTCAGCCCCCACCCGATCGGTTTGACACTGCCAACCGATCGGGTGATGCACGCGTGCACGACCCGGACTGAAGTTGGAGCGAGGAACAAAGTCAACCGACCGGTTCGCCGACCGGTTCATCCCAACAGAGTTCTCGGGAAAATGGCGCTGAATTCCAACCGATCGGGTGACCTTCACCCGATCGGTTCATCTGTAGCCGATTCCTCCGAAGGACGACCCGGTCATGCCACCCGCTCTCCTCTGCGCCCGATTGAAGCTCCTGAATCCCGATGGCCAAAGCAACAAGCGGCTCACCCGATCGGTTGATGTTTCAACCGATCGGGTGGCCTTTTCTTCCGCCTTTGCGCGCTGCTGATGCACTCATTGAAGATCTGCTATCATTCCAGAAGGATTTTGGGTGATCTCTTATTTTTCTAGCGTCGGCATCGTCGTTAGCTTTCCAACGATAGGTCGCATGCCCAAATCCGATTTTTCTAGATTTTTCTGGAATTTTCTGAGCGCAGCTATGTGCTGAAATTGGCTGCTGTCTGAAATTTCACTTCAACCGATCGGTTGGGAGTCCAACCGATCGGTTGAAGTCAATTTCAGCAGTTTCGTAGTCTCTGTTTATTCCACCCGATCGGGTGAGTTTCCACCCGATCGGGTGGGCCTGTTTTGACAGTTCTGGACCCGAACTGATTGGGTTTTGTGAGGGTTATTTATAGGACTTTTGGGGGCACGACTTCGGGAGTTCTTCCAGCATTTTTTCAGCAACTTTTCCTCCCATTTCTTGGGAGTTTTAGAATAGGTTAGATTAGGTTTTCTATTGTAATAAATCTTGTATTGGATTGAAGATTCAAACTCAAGATACGTATTTCTTCCTCCTATTTTCTATTGTTTTGTATTGTGTTAAGTTTTCTTGATGGTGAACGTTTTGTATCTCTTTTATGTTGCTTATTTTTATGTTTCTCACCATTGAGTAGTGTTAATGAACCCTAATACGGGTTAGAGTAGGATTGATGATTGGGTTGTTACATTTGGCTTGGTTGCATGGCATGTGTTCGATGAAATGTGTCAATGGGGATTTCTAGCAATCTGGGTCCAATTCGTACGACAACACACTAGTTGTGTTGGGGATTGGTGTCCGGTGCTTGTCCAGTCAAGATCCGCTTCGATGTATTGCTAGAAATCACATTTGACATATTTGGCCATTAGGGTTACACGGGGGTGTTTCATTGTCATTGGCAGGAGAAAGACCGCCTCTGACCGTCGGGCCAAGGGGGAATGAACTTGGCGGTTGACTCCCTAGCCACAGCTCACGCCCCTAGTGTAGACATCGAGTCCTCGCGCGTGGGAACGGCTTGGACGAAGTGTTGGGAGTTATCATTGTGGCCTTAATGCTCCCGGTTGCGGAAGGTGTTAATGGACATGGGAATGCCCACCGTCTGGAACCAGGTAGGCCTAGCATGCTTGGCACCGACCGGAATATCGGGCCATGGACGCTAGGTACCACCTTTTGGGGCAATGTCTCACCCTGGGTCAAGTCAAATGTCAAGTGTCATGAATGCTCTAGGCCGTGTTAGCGGGGATTCATTTCGTGTCTTTTTCATTTCTTTCTTTTATTTCTACACTTCCACCCATATCATCCACGTAGCTAGCACACAACCTAGGCGAGGCTAGTAGCCATTCAAGCCATCCACCTCCCTGAGTTCGATAAACCCGCACCCTACACTAACCGTGCACTTGCGGTAAAACGACACCGCGCCCATACCGTAAACGGGGCGTCGGTCAAGTTTTTGGCGCCGTTGCCGGGGAGGCGGTCGGTTTGATATTAGCTTAGCTTGGGTTCGTTAGACTACGCATAAAAACAAAAAAAATTTCTTTTTCTTTTTTTAAAAAAATATTCAATAACCAAGAAATTTTTCCCCCACTATTATATTATCTTTTTGTTATTCTCTTGTACTATTGACGCTCCTCTCTAGTTTTCTTATTTTTGTTGTCCAGGTATCTTTGATATTACCATGTGGAGATCAAATTTCGATGCTCAGATGGGAGGATACGATCCTTATCGAGTTGTGGTTTGTGAGACTTGTGGGATGGCGGGGCACGTGTATTATGATTGCCCATTTACGCTTGAGAGCCTCCCCCCACTCCAAGGCCAAACATTTTCCCACAACCTTAGCCCAAACACCTCCCATCCATTTCCTCAACCTTATACCCCTCCACAAACACAAGAAGAATCAAGCCGCGTGTCTCTCCTTGAAAGTGCCATGTTTAATCAAGGCCAAATATTACAAAACTTGATGGTACCAATCACCGAGCCGACACCGAGGAGAGGGGATGAAGGAGAGGATATACCCACTTTCATGGTTGAGACCACCATGCCATCGACCACCATAGACACATCTCAAGCCGATACCCCATTTTTCCATCACTACCACTTGGATGACGAAGCATTTTTTGATGATGATAGTGAGGATGGGGAGATTTATCTAGGATCTGTGGGAGAGATTTCTTGTCTTGATTTGGATACCCCACATGAGTCCTATGAGAGCACTGAGGAGTTTGCAGAGATTATGCATACCGGCGAGGAGGATGTGCGTGAGGACGAGGACACCACGACCACATACGAGGGGTCCGCTCCACATCCACCTCCACAGTCATCTCTGTCACAGCTTCCTCCTTGGTCGGTGGTCAACCATGAGGATGTCATTCAGGACATCGGGCAGATGGAGGAGTATGAGCATATCATCGAGGAGGACGTGTATGAGGGCTTGGATACGATGGTCCACTCCATGGAGCCCGAGTCACATCTACCTTTACCGTCGCTCTCCACTTCTTCTGCGGCTGAGCATCTACTTGAGCATATTGCCCCTATTCAGGGATATTTTCATACTCACTCTCACTCCACATTTAAGTCTCACTTTTCACGTCATATTCCTTTAGACTTATATATTTTTGACACACCATATCTCTCGCAGGACACATGATCGACTTCCCTTGAGGTATGCTGCAGTGTGTCACCACCTGGAGAGCCACTTCTCATGGAGAGCGGGGATTTGATCGTCGCTAGCACAGAGGATAACATACCATTTATAGGGAGTGTTCGCCACATTTCATATATTTTACCATCATTTACCGGCGACTATCTCTGGGATACATTTATTTTGGGAAATAATTTCTTGCCATGGACTAATGCACCTCGTCCTTTGCAGGTCACAGGTGGACACCTACGAGGGATGCTTGGAGGTGCATTGCTTGGGTCCATTGGCACACGTGGCACAGCGCTTCTGGCGGAGCCACAGAAGGAGCAGTTAGAACAGCTACCTGCCCCACTCCAGATCTTGGATCCGCCTATGCTCAGGCGTATCCTAATCCAGTAGTGTAAAAATTTACCGCTTTCTAGTTTAGATTTGAATAATCTCGTCTCCTCTCATTAGCGAGGGGAGCGTATCTAGGATTTGCTTTTGCATCATAATAACCCATCATGTCGTGCCCTTCTATCATTTCACCCCCATCCTCTTCCGAGGAGAACGAGCACTGTCTCTCCTGCATTCTGATTTCTTTCTTTTTCGATTTTTCCCCCTAGCATATCTCTACATCCACATTGGTCATATCATTTTGCTAGCATTGTCATGTTCAGCTTGGGGGAAATCGACTTTTGTGTGCATGTTTTCGTGTGTCATTGTCGTGTGTTTGTGTCTTTGAGTCCTTCGTTGTGTTTTATATCTTTTATTTTGTATGTTTCTTTCTCTTTATTTTCCAGTTTCGTTCGTGTGTTTTTCGTGTTTTTCATTTTTTGTGTCCGTGCACCCCCCCCCATTTTCATTGCCCTCCCGTATTCACTACTATTGCATTGAGGACAATGCAAGTTTCAGCTTGGGGGAGTCACACTTCGTGCGTCTTTTGTCTCTTTTTCTTCGTAATTTGAGTCGTTTTTCTCCGTGTTTTTCTTTTTCTTTTTCTTTTCTTCTTTTTATCTCTTTCTCCTAGAGATGAACCCTATGATGAATTGCCACGAAAATCACACGCACACCTTGCACGGCTTCGATAATCACATTCACTAACCCTAGGATATCGAGTCCTCTTGCATTTCATGCATCGCGGGTCCACTTAGCTTTTTGTGAGTCGTGCGTTGTGCCTAGCTGTTTGGTGTGCTTCTACTTTGTGATTTTACTTTATATACCTGTCCAGGAATGACCCCTAGATTATCATGCTTCGATTTGAATATGCGGTATTTATTTCCCCTGTCTGCTTCTGCATGATATATATATATATATATATATATATATATATATATATATATATATATATATATATATATATATATATATATATATATATATATATATCGTGTACTTCATTTCGCATGTGTCGGGATTCCACAATTAAGGACTAGGATAACCCATTTAGCCTATGCTCTGATTAGCGAGAAATATTTCCTTTGCCCAAGTGTTTAGATTTCGATTTCTTTTTTATTTTACTTGGTGCAAATCCCCTCGTCGTGTACCATTCTCCCACTTGGGAGAGTACACATGTAAATATCACAATACCCAAAAATCCAAAAAAAGAGAGAAAAGAAAAACCCAAAAAAAAGAAAAGGAAAAAAAAATATTGTATTGCCAAAAATCCAAATGAATATACAAATACCCATAACCCAAAAAATTCCCGTGTGAATATTTTTTCCTACTTGCCGAGAATAATGGGAAGGCGAGAATTTGCATAGAGTGTTCTACTCCACATCATCTCAACCCCCATCGTTTTCGAAAACACTTGGCTTAGGAACTTTTTGGCTATTATCTAGGCTATAGTGTGGTGATTTCCTTAACCCTAGTTGTGGAGTCCATGACGCATGATATGTTTCGATTCTTGCTCTATTCTCATGCATGCTTGAGCTATATATTCACCGCTTTATTCGAATCGAATCGATATTTGGGTCTTTCTTTGGGTATGTGTATATGGAGCTTTATTGCACATCGTAGATAGTGACACCGTCTGCTAGCACACGACCGTACTCACTCGCGCTTCACCGCGTGGGCCCACGGCACTTGTCTGGACTCGTACTCCTTGGTTTAGTGATGTGATTTGGCGTTTGCTTGCTTGGTGTGTCGTTTTTGATTTTGTTGGCCCTGACGGGTGATCTAGGATATTGAGTTCTCTTTTTCTCTCTTTCTCTCTATTTTTCCTCTCCGAGCTCCTACTCTCACTTGTCTTCCTCGAGGATGAGGAAGAGTTCAGCTTGGGGGATTTTGACGTGCGTTTATATTTCATATATTTGCGCATGTTTTCTTCCGTGTTTTTCCGTTATTTACCGTCGTCTTGTATTCGTTTTCTCGTGTTTTCTTGGTTTCTTTCACTTTTCCGTGTTTTTGGTATTTTGCAGGAATTTCTAGCATTTGGGACATAAAACGACGCTATTATGAGTCCCCGGAGCAACGGGAGGAGTCACGCGTGATCCAGGGGGTCAAACGACCAAGATTGCCACTTTTCAGCCCCCACCCGATCGGTTCGACACAGCCAACCGATCGGGTGATGCTCGCGTGCACGACCCGGACTGAAGTTGGAACGAGGAGCAAAGTCAACTGACCGGTTCGCCGACCGGTTCATCCCAACAGAGTTCTCGGGAAAATGGCGCTGAATTCCAACCGATCGGGTGACCTTCACCCGATCGGTTCATCTGTAGCCGATTCCTCCGAAGGACGACCCGGTCATGCCACCCGCTCTCCTCTGCGCCCGGTTGAAGCTCCCGAATCCCGATGGCCAAAGCAACAAGCGGCTCACCCGATCGGTTGATGTTTCAACCGATCGGGTGGCCTTTTCTTCCGCCTTTGCGCGCTGCTGATGCACTCATTGAATATCTGCTATCATTCCAGAAGGAT
Source organism: Scilla litardierei (assembly GCA_030789695.1). Classification (NCBI taxonomy): domain Eukaryota; kingdom Viridiplantae; phylum Streptophyta; class Magnoliopsida; order Asparagales; family Asparagaceae; genus Scilla; species Scilla litardierei. The sequence goes on along the minus strand of CM061135.1, from coordinate 96,693,854 downwards.
TTTGGGTGATCTCTTATTTTTCTAGCGTCGGCATCGTCGTTAGCTTTCCAACGATAGGTCGCATGCCCAAATCCGATTTTTCTAGATTTTTCTGGAATTTTCTGAGCGCAGCTATGTGCTGAAATTGGCTGATGTCTGAAATTTCACTTCAACCGATCGGTTGGGAGTCCAACCGATCGGTTGAAGTCAATTTCAGCAGTTTCGTAGTCTCTGTTTATTCCACCAGATCGGGTGAGTTTCCACCCGATCGGGTGGGCCTGTTTTGACAGTTCTGGACCCGAACTGATTGGGTTTTGTGAGGGTTATTTATAGGACTTTTGGGGGCACGACTTGGGGAGTTCTTCCAGCATTTTTTCAGCAACTTTTCCTCCCATTTCTTGGGAGTTTTAGATTAGGTTAGATTAGGTTTTCTATTGTAATAAATCTTGTATTGGATTGAAGATTCAAACTCAAGATAAGTATTTCTTCCTCCTATTTTCTATTGTTTTGTATTGTGTTAAGTTTTCTTGATGGTGAACGTTTTGTATCTCTTTTATGTTGCTTATTTTTATGTTTCTCACCATTGAGTAGTGTTAATGAACCCTAATACGGGTTAGAGTAGGATTGATGATTGGGTTGTTACATTTGGCTTGGTTGCATGGCATGTGTTCGATGAAATGTGTCAATGGGGATTTCTAGCAATCTGGGTCCAATTCGTACGACAACACACTAGTTGTGTTGGGGATTGGGGTCCGGTGCTTGTCCAGTCAAGATCCGCTTCGATGTATTGCTAGAAATCACATTTGACCTATTTGGCCATTAGGGTTACGCGGGGGTGTTTCATTGTCATTGGCGGGAGAAAGACCGCCTCTGACCATCGGGCCAAGGGGGAATGAACTTGGCGGTTGACTCCCTAGCCACAGCTCATGCCCCTAGTGTAGACATTGAGTCCTCGTGTGTGGGAACGGCTTGGACGAAGTGTTGGGAGTTATCATTGTGGCCTTAATGCTCCCGGTTGCGGAAGGTGTTAATGGACATGGGAATGCCCACCGTCTGGAACTGGGTAGGCCTAGCGTGCTTGGCACCGACCGGAATATCGGGCCATGGACGCTAGGTACCACCTTTTGGGGCAATGTCTCACCCTGGGTCAAGTCAAATGTCAAGTGTCATGAATGCTCTAGCCCGTGTTAGCGGGGATTCATTTCGTGTCTTTTTCATTTCTTTCTTTTATTTCTACACTTCCACCCATATCATCCGCGTAGCTAGCACACAACCTAGGTGAGGCTAGTAGCCATTCAAGCCATCCACCTCCCTGAGTTCGATAAACCCGCACCCTACACTAACCGTGCACTTGCGGTAAAACGACACCGCGCCGATACCGTAAACGGGGCGTCGGTCAAAATCCTCGAGAGGTACCGATGGAGGAGAAAGAGGAGGATGATCGGCTGGCTGAGAAGTGGGTTCAACGACGTTTGCCGAGGGAATAGGATCACCAACCAAGATGTTTAAGAACTCCCCAAATGAAGGAGGCGAAGAGGGTAGCTGATCAGTTGGTGGAGGAGAGGGTTCAACGAGAAAAATGTTTAACGTTTCTCCTGACGACGAATGACCTGGAGGATTCATGAAATCGTTCGACAGAAGCTAGGTTAAATAAGCAACGAGAAGAACACGAGAGAAATCGAACCTAATACGAGAGGTAGACGGGACAGTCGAGGTCCGAGCGACGCAATAGACAGACGAGACGTCGGAAAATCACCGGCAGATCGATTGACAGAGGGTTTTAATCGGAGGAGTCGGAGCGGTTTCTATCGGATGAGAGAGCAAATTTCGATCGAAATGAACTCTCTCGATCAAATATCGAAGGGGCTAAAATTTCTGGGCCGTTGGATCAAAGAATCGACGGCTCAGATCAAATGAGCGAACCGTCGCAATAGGAGACAGTCGACTATAGAACAATAGTCAGTCGATTGGTCGAAGTGATAAGAGATAGGCTTAGGTAGACAGACATTCGACTGTTGAGTAACTTACAGTCGCCTGCCTGTGAGACAGTCGACTGTATTATACTCATCAGTCGACTGACTGAGAATCAATAAAATTGATGATAAAACAGAGACTACTGACGAAATAGACAGGCTCCTGATGACTAAAATACAGTCGCCTGTTGATCCAACAATCGACTGTAAATTTTTCATCAGTCACTTGGGCGAAAGATACAGTCTACCGACTGAGAAGATAGAGTAGGGCAGTCGACTGTCGAAGGAAAGACAGTCATCTATCCTGGTCCAAAAATGCATAGTAAGGTTAAAATCTAGAGGATATGCACAACTCACCCTAGGACCTATACTCTAACATAAACTCATCATAAAATCAACATCAAACAATTAATCATTTATACTATAAATCTCTTAAAACAATATGAAAACTCATGTAATCAAGGAAATCTCAATAGCCTTTCTTAAACCCAATATATGATATATCAAAAGAAGAGAGGCAACATGATGATATGGGTTCAAAAGAAGTTATAACAAGTAATTTGAACTCCTAAATTTCTGATTCACCCATAATTCCTAATTCTCCACGCAGCCTAACAAATGAATCTTCTTTAAGAGGTTTTGGGAAGATGTCGGCAATTTGTTTTTGGGTTTCAATGTACTCTAAGATGATGTCCTTCTTAGCTATATGATCATTGATAAAGTGGTGTCTCACATCTATGTGTTTGGTATGAGAGTGATGTACCAGATTCTTGGAAAGACATATAGCACTTTGGTTATTAACCATGATAGGGCAAGTATCACAATTGACACCATAGTATCTAAGAGTGTGTCTCATCCAAAGAACTTGTACACATGCAAGTCCCGCGGCAATATATTCCACTTCAGTCGTGGACAATGATACCGAGTTCTGTTTCTTGGTGAACCAAGAGACTAAGGAATTTCCTAGGAAATGGGAAGTGCCACTAGTACTTTTCCTATCGGATTTGCATCCGGCAAAGTCGGCATCACTATATGAGATTAACTCATATGTGCTAGATTTAGGGTAACGTAACCCATAATCTAGTGAATGATTGAGATAACAAAAAATTCGTTTAACCGCAATCAAGTGTGACTCTTTAGGTCTAGCTTGATATCTAGCACACAAGCATACAGAAAACATGATATCGGGCCTACTAGCAGTTAAATAGAGTAAGCTACCGATCATACCTCGATATAGACCAACGTCTACATCTTTTTCGTTCTCATCCTTATGTAGATGGGTTGTCGTACTCATGGGAGTCCTTTTGCTTGAAGACGATTCCATCCCGAATCGCTTGATAAGCTCCCCTGTGTATTTGGTTTGATGTATGAAAGTCACATCCTTCATTTGTCGAATTTGAAATCCAAGGAAATACTTGAGCTCACCCATGTGGCTCATCTCGAATTCATCCTTCATGGACTTAGAAAATTCTTGACAAAGATTAAAGTTAGTAGAACCAAATATTATATCGTCTACATAAACTTGAATCAATAGGATGTCACTTTCATAATCCTTAATGAAAAGTGTTGAATCAACTTCACCCATTTTAAAACCTAAATATAAAAGAAAGGTCTTGAGTCGATCATACCAAGCTCTACGAGCTTGTCTCAACCCATACAACGCTTTCTTAAGTTTGAAAACATGGTTTGGAAATTTTTCATGAATGAAACCAGGAGGTTGATAAAGATACACTTCTTCATTGACAAACCCATTTAAAAATGCACTTTTAACATCCATTTGAAATAATTTAAAATTCTTATGAGATGCAAAAGATAAAAGCAATCTAATAGCTTCTAATCTAGCTACGAGGGTAAAGGATTCTTCGAAATCGATACCTTCCTCTTGCCGATAGCCTTGAGCTACTAACCTTACTTTGTTCTTTGTGATGACCTCATTTTCATCGGTCTTGTTCTTGAAGATCCATTTGGTCCCAATAACTTGATGATACGTGTTCTTGATAAAACATTTTGAACCAAAAACTCGAAAATATTTAACTTGAGGCTTTTTGTCATTAAATAACTCAAAACAAGTTTTGTTCGTTCGGGGTCTCACTAGGATTCTATTGAGCACATAACATGCCGTGTGCACCACCTCTGCCCAAAATTGTAGTCCAAGATGACTATCATGGAGCATAGTACGAGCACACTCAATAAGAGTCCTATTCTTTCTCTCTACAACACCATTTTGTGGTGGTGCACGAGAAAAAGAAAAATTGTGATTATCCCGGTGTCATCACAAAACTTTGTAAAAGACTCATTCTCAAATTCTCCTCCATGATCACTACGGATAGTGATAATGGTGGATCCTAAGAGATTCTGAAACTTCTTTGCAAATATGGTAAACTCTTCAAAAGCTTCATTCTTATTAGTTAAGAATGAAACTCAAGTAAATCTAGAGAAGTCGTCAACGACAACTAATCCATAAGGAGCATTGCCTAAAGAAGCGGTTCTAGTTGGTCCAAACAAATCTAGATGAAGTAGTTCTTGGGGCCCCTTAGAAGTAATGCCTTATTTAAGCTTAAAAGTTAATTTACTAAGTTTACCTCTTTGACATGAATCACAAAATTTTTTCTTACTAAAAGCAATTTTTGGAAAACCTTTGACTAGGTCATGCTTGGCTAACTTATACAAGTGTTTGAAATGAACACGACCAAAACGGCGATGCCATAATAGTTGTTCATTTGTATTAGCAACTAAGCAATGTTCTACGGTTTTAAGAAAGCTCATATAATAAATATTTTTACGCTTAATACCGGTAAATAAAACATTTGAATTAGAATCAACAATGTTGCACTATCCTTCTCCAAAGTTGAACTTGTAACCTTTGTCACAAAGTTGACTAATGGAAATGAGATTGTGACACAAATTACTAACTAGAAATACATTAGTAATTAAAGGTTTGGAGGTGTTTTCGACTATACCTACTCCAATGATGGTTCCCTTTTGGTTACCTCCAAAAGTGACCGTTGCACCATTCTTGATTCTAATCACTTCGGAGAGTAATGAAGGATCTCCCGTCATGTGTTTGGAGCAACCACTGTCGAGAATCCATCCTTTCCTTTTAGAGCTAGTTTGACATTTATAGATCTCTTTCTTTCTCTTGGGTACCTACATAGTATACCATAAGCTCATGGTACCCAATTTTTGTTGCGTCCAGGGGATTAGCCCTTTGGAAGCCAAGTCCAAGTGGACTTCCGCTTCCCAATATAATTACCATTATTAATAACATCATGAAAATATGAATCAACATATGCATTCCTATCATTTAAGCTAGTGTTCTTAGGACCCCAAATGATGTTTGCTTTGGGAGTCCTTTTCCTAGTTGCATGCATAATGGTTAGATTTCTATGTGGTGCATGCTTCTTAGGAACATGGTTTCTAGTATAAAAATGAGGTGGTGGATATGCATTGGACATATGAAGATTATATGTATGCTTGGGAACATGCATGGCATGTGGAGGATGTGCATACATGTAAGAATGATGCGTATGAGCATATGGGTGTTTAGGAGAACATACATGAGTATTTCTCATGTGTGGATTTGTACGTGTCCGTGGGTGTGGAGCATAAAAAGTGTCATGAGTGTCCACTTGCGAAGTAGGAGATTTCCTACGTGGATGAAAGTTTGTGTATATGTAAGCATTCTCTTTTGGTTTCCACCCTTAGTGGGTTTCTTGCCAAAAGGAAGAGATGTTGAAGTGGTGACTTTCTTGGTAGGTTTGCTACCTATAGTGTCTTTGACACCACTTGTGGATGCACCGGAGGATGGCCTCACAAAGTCTATAGTGACATCACTATAGGAGGTGCGAGCAATGGATGCATTTACTTCCACAAACCAAGACCAACACGATGTGTGGCCGGAAATTGGTTTGCTAGAAAATGGTCCAATTGTCCTTTTCCCTTATTGAATCTCACAATACGAGAGGACATGAGCTCATATTTCTCCTTAAGAGAAGAAATGTTGGTATCCAAGGTGGACACCCGTGCTTTGAGCTCGTGCACTTGGGTTTTAAGAGAATCATTCTCTAAACCCAATTGTGTGTCTCGTGAAACTAGATCACTATTATCCTTAGGATGTGTTTGATCTAGTTGAGATTTGAGGGTATTCACCTCATTTCTTAAAGTGACATTTGGAGAAGCTAAATTTGCTTTCTCAACAGTTAAAGTATCAACAATGGTGTCATTGTTGATAATGCATGGAATGGATGGATTGCTGATCACTCCTTATTTTACACCTTTTTTCTGCATATTTTCATGACGTTTTGATCGCCCATATCGCATTTTCACGATTATTCGACGAATATCGCGATGCCTTTCACTATTTCTTGTTTTTGTCGTATTTCAGGAGATATTGAGCGATTTGGAGCGAAAATGAGATCAAAGGAGTTTCACGCACTTCGGAGTGTCGCCCACGGCTTACTTGAGGAATTATCAGCAATAGAGGATGAGTGGAAGAAGAAGGAATTTCATTGGATCGACGAGGAGGCGAAAAGAAGAAGAAAAGAGCCAAGATACAGCCCACTCGACCGAGTAGACTACTCACTGGGCCGAGTCAGAAGCAGTACTCGGCCGAGTGAAACAGATACGCACTGCAATTTTGACCGAGCAAGGAAGTCCACTCGACCGAGCAAGGAAGTCCACTTGGCCGAGTGAGAAAGCTCATTCGCCCGAGTGGTATAGAGAATTCGTCCAGAGAAGCTGCCAAGTTACTAGAATTTCTGAGGAAGCCCACTCGACCGAGCATGATTGCTCACTCGGCCGAGTAAAGAAGCCCACTCGGCCGAGTCAGTCAGAGAGACAGACCCCTGAGAACCCAGAAGTTACTGTTATTTTACAGGGTTTGTCACTCGGCCGAGTGACAAGGGTCACTCGGCCGAGTGACCCTCACCGACTGCTGCTAGGACTGCGAATTTTGGGCTGTGCAGGGGCAGTTTTATCACGATTTTTAGACGATTTGGCATGTATTTAAACCTAGTTTTTACCCTAGTTTTAGGAGAGATTTGAATTATTTTTTTAGAGACTTCTATTAGGTTTTTGACGTCTATTCCTTTGTGAAATCTCAGCTGGAGATCATTGGCGACAACGTTGGTTTGTTTTTTCTTGTTAAAAACTCATTTTTATGAATTGTTTCTTCTTTGCAATGAATTGTGCCATGATTAAATTTGTTATTTCTGATATCTTCATGATGATTAGTGAGTAGTTCCGTCGTTCTAGGGCATGTGGATGAACCCTATGGACCCGATCTTTGAATTGTGATAAATTTATAGATTTGTTGCTAGAATTGATAATGGTTCGGTTGTGATCGATTTATTACGAATAGCTAGGAATTCATATCGATTGGGATTTGCAAGAGATTGGATCCCAATTGATAGGAAGGCTTAGATATTCGATTTAGATTAATAATTGAAATTCTCTAGATTTGGTTTGCAAGAGATTGGACCAAGCTAGGATTTTTATTATAAATCTATACTAATATTCGTTTGCAAGAGATTGGATGAATACGAACTATCATAACCTAGATCGTAGCTCGAGTTTGCATGAGAGTGGGCTCGAGATGCGATTGGACGATGACGTCGATCTTCAAGCTAGCGGCTTAGGGTAGAGTTTGCACGAGAGTGGGCTCTATCCTAGGTTTGCTATAGACCGACAATAGCGCGAGAACGTGAGCTTGGTTCTACATTAAGTTGCGACTATTTCACCTACATTCAAGCTTAGCAACAATGAAATTTATGATTCACAAGGATAAGAGACGGTCTGTAGTGGGGATTTCTTATCCCTAGATGCTTTATTATATTGATATTTTCTTGCTATTTGAACGATTGTGACAACAACATCAAAACTATTCTTGTTCTCTTGATAGCTAGGTAATCAAAATAGGATACTGTCATTTGTCCTCCTCATGTTCGATACCCGCTCGCCACTACACGGTGCGCTTGCGGTAAGACTACAAGTCGTTTTCCAGGTGTATATCCGGGCGCGATCAAATTTTTGGCGCCGTTGCCGGGGACGCCATTTGACAGTGTTCGACTTTTCTTACCCAGTTATATCTCACCTTCTTTCTTTCTTTTTCCTTTTTGACTTTGTTTGATGCCCAATTTACGTGCTCCAAGTATTTTCCATACAATCTTAAGCAGGTAACATTGGAGATGCGATTATGAGAACTGAGTCTAGCCCGGGAGATGATGATTCCTTCGCAGCTCTTCTGAAGGAACTTGTTGATGAGGTCCAACCCATAGGGGCTTTTGCCATTGATATGGAGGACCCCATTGAGCAACTATTTGCTAGCTTTGTGATGGATCAAATCTCTCTGGAAGGGACTATCGAGGGCAACATTAAAGTCGATGTGAGGGACGACAGGTTATACTTTGAAGACAGTAGAGCATGCATCGAAGAGTACTACACTCCTGAGGAGTCCATTTGGCATGCTGAGATTCAAGGAAGTACACTTTATGATCCTCTCTCTGATATTTATGAACGAACTGACTTATCCTTTGATATCAGGTGTGGACAGGAGCAAAATGGTAGCCCCATTGATGTCGACACGGAGCTATACAGTATCTACTCCGATGCACCGTCCTCACCAAGAAGCGAATTTGAGCCTGCATACGAGAACCCACTCCCAGAGCAGGAACTAAAATCAAATGTTACAGGAGAGGCTAAGCTTTCAGAAGAAGAGGAACTAGGGGGTACAGCGCCCCCCGAGGTAGAATTGAAACAATTACCTCCAAATTTAAGGTATGCCTTCTTGCATAATAAATTGACCTATCCGGTAATTGTTAATGCCCACCTCAAACATGACCAGCTTGAAAGGCTCTTAGATGTCCTTAGGAGTCATAAGGATGTCCATGGCTACACCATTTCTGACCTAAAGGGAATAAGCCCGAGGCTTTGCATGCACAGAATCCACCTCGAAAACACTGAAGCCACCTCCATAGAGCCTCAAAGACGGTTAAATCCTAACATGAAGGACATGGTTAAGAAGGAAATCCTTAAATTGCTTGAAGCCGACATTATCTATCATATCTCAGATAGTAGATGGGTAAGCCTTGTTCATGTCGTCCCTAAAAGGGGGGATGACTGTCATAAAACACGATAAGGGAGAACCTATATCCACTCGCACCGTCACGGGATGGCAGATGTGTACTGACTACCAGAAACTAAATAAAGCCACCCGGAAAGACCATTACCCATTGCCCTTCATAGATCAAATGCTAGAGCGCTTCGCTAAACATAAATTCTTTTGCTATTTGGATGGGTATTCGGGATTCTTTCAGATCCCCTTGCATGAAGATGACCAAGAAAAGACAACTTTCACATGTCCTTATGGCACATATGCCTACCGTAGAATGCCATTCGGACTTTGTAATGCTCTCGCCACCTTTCAAAGGTGCATGACGTCCATCTTTTCTGATTATATTGAAAACATTATGGAAGTCTTCATGGATGATTTTTCTGTCTATGGTAGCGAGTTTGATTCATGTTTGGCTAATCTTACTAAAGTTCTTAAAAGATGCCAACAAAATAATCTTACTCTTAATTGGGAGAAATGTCACTTTATGGTCACGGAGGGGATAGTTCTTGGGCACCTTGTTTCATCTAGAGGAATTGAGGTTGATAAGGCGAAAATTGAGGTAATAAAAAAACTCCCTCCTCCTATTAATGTTAAGGGCATTAGAGGCTTTCTTGGGCATGCGGGATTTTACCGCCGCTTTATCAAGGATTTTGCCTTAATTGCCCGACCTCTTACCGCCTTACTTGCTAAAGATGCTCCATTTGTCTTTTCAGGAGAGTGCTTGCAAGCATTTAATACATTGAAGGAAGCCCTTATTTCCGCACCCATTATACAACCGCCAGACTGGAGCCTTCCCTTCGAGCTTATGTGTGATGCAAGTGATTGCGTCCGGATATACACCCGAAAATGACTTGTAGTCTTACCGCAAGGGCACGGTGTAGTGGCGAGTGGGTATCGAACACATGGAGGACAAATGGCAATATCTCACTTTAATTACCTAGCTATCAAGAGAGTAAGAATAATTTTGGTGTAATCGTCACAATCGTTCAAATAGCAAGAAATATCAATATAATAAAGCGTCTAGGGATAGGAAATTCCCACTACGGACCATCTCTCATCCTTGTGAATCATAGATTTCATTGTTGCTAAGCTTGAATGTAGGTGAACTAGTCGCAACTTAATCTAGAACCAAGCTCACGCTCTCGCGCAATTGCCGGTCTATAGCAAACCTAGAATAGAGCCCACTCTCATGCAAACTCTACCCTAAGCCGCTAGCGTGAAGATCGACATCATTGTCCAATTGCATCTCGAGCCCACTCTCGTGCAAACTTGAGCTACGATCTAGGTTATGATAGTTCTTATTCGTCCAATCTCTTGCAAACGAATATTAGTATAGATTTATAATTAAAAATCCTAGCTTTGGTCCAATCTCTTGCAAACCAAATCTAGGGAAATTCAATTATCAATCTAAATCGAATATCTAGGCCTTCCTATCAATTGGGATCCAATCTCTTGCAAATCCCAATCGAAATGAATTCCTAGCTAATCGTAATAAATTCATCACAAACTAACCATTATCAATTCTAGCAACAAATATATAAATTCATCATAATTCAAAGATCGGGTCCATATGGTTCTTCCTTATGCCCTAGAACGACGGAACTACCCACTAATCATCATGAAAATCTCAGAAATAACAATAATAATTATGGCACAATTCATTGCAAATAAGAAACAATTCATAAAAATGAGTTTTTTAACAAGAAAGAACAAACCAATGATGTAGCCAATGATCTCCAGCTGAGATTTCTCCAAAGAATAGCCGTCAAAAACCTAAAAGAACTCCCTAAAAATAATTCAAGTCTCTCTCAAAACTAGGGTAAAAACATGGCTTAAATACAAGCCAAAACCGTCCAAAAAATCGTGACAAAACTGCCCTGCGCAGCCCAGAATTCGCATTTCTAGCAGCAGTCGGAGAGGGTCACTCAGCCGAGTGACCCTTGTCACTCGCCCGAGTGACAAACCTTGTACAAAAACAGTAACTTTGGGGTTTTCAGGGGTCCGTCTCTCGGGGTGACTCGGCCGAGTAGTCTTCTTCGTTCGGCCGAGTAGTTTTCTTCGTTCGGCCGAGTGAGCTTCTTCGTTCGGCCAGGTGAGCTTTCTCAGATTTTCCAGTACCTTTCGGCTCTTCTCTCTCTGAATTCCATGTACCACTCGGGCGAGTGAACTTTCTTACTCGGCCGAATGGAATTCCTTGCTCGGTCGAGTGAACGTCTGAAATCCTTGGTGCGTATCTGTTCTACTCGGGCGATGGTGTTCCTTCACTCGGCCGAATGAGCGGTCTTGCTCGGCCGAGTGATGTGCTGTTGAGCTTCTTTCTTCTCCTTTTCTCCTCCTCGTCGCTCCATATCGAATTCCTTCTTCTTCCGCACATCCTCCATCGCTGATAAGTCCTCAAATAAGCCATGGGCGACACTCCGAAGTGTGTGAAACTCCTTTGATCTCAATTTTGCTCCAAATCGCTCCATATCTCCTGAAATACGGAAAAAACAATAAATAGTGAAAAGCATCGTAATATTGTCGGATAATCATGAAAAACGCAATATGGGCGATCAAAACGTCGTGAAAACATGCAGAAAAAAGGTGTAAAATATGGAGTTATCAAAATCCCCAAGCTTACCTCTTACTCGTCCTCGAGAAAGATGAGCAAAAGGCGAACCCGATGGAAAAAATATAGAAAAGGGAAAAAGGGAAAAAAGAGATAGAAAATAGAAAAGGAAAGAAAACAAAGAGAGAGGCGCTAGATCATTTTCTCAGGACATGGGTTTTTCTTACTCATATAGCATACGACACATATAAAACACATGCCAAAGATTTTTATCTCGATATCATAATCATATGGATGCATTCAAAATAGAAACCCAAGAATATCAAAACAGTATGAAATATGGAATCATTCTAGAATTAACATCGTCTGAAGCATCTAAAGCGCCATACAAAATCATAGACCACATACTTTTCAATTGAATGCTTTCTATTTGGAGTATAAGAGATATCACACAATATGGATCAATAAGAATAGAAAGGTATGGCTTTCATGAAATGCATGCAAAGTTTCAATTTCTGGATTTCGTAAAACTTTTAGTAATCTCACTGAGTATAGAAAATTATCTAGCTTAGGTTGTCATGCACAATCAAGTAGCCGCTCTCTCACACATCATTGGATTCTCTCCCCCAAGCTTATCTATAAGCGTGGTGGCATAAGATAAATCAACAAGCTTATTCCCCATTTTTGAAGCTCCAAAGAAAATAAAAATAAAAGAGGGAAGAAAGAGAGAAAGAGTATGAGATGGGACCATATATGAACTTCTTTTCTCTTTTCTTTTCTTTTGTTTCCTTTTTTTCTTTTTCATATATACACAACTGTGATCCCAAATCAAAAGAAAGAGAGATATACAAGAATATTTATTTATTTTTTCTTTGATTTTGGGGGTATTGGAGCATGGATTTTTGTAGCGGGGGAAAATGCCAATATAGGATTCGCTAAAGGGAGATTCACCAATGATTCTATGTATAGAAATAATGCTCAAGATATGTGGAGAAAGAAATATATGTAACACTCGGTTCACTCTATAGAATGTGCACGACAACTTTCAGCAGAGTAATGTAATCTACTCAGTTTAATCTCAGAAAGTAAACTAATCCAGTTATATCAACCTAGCATACATTCAATCAACCTGAAAGTGAAGCGTACAATTTTCATGCAATAATAAGTGATATAAGAAAAGAAAGCAGTACTCTAGATATAAGCAATCAATGCATGAAGCTTGGTGTGTTTTCTATGAAGTGTATAAAGTAAAAATCATCAGACTCAGCTAATAAAAGAATTTCATCCATATTCATACATGAAAGTGCGGGTTACTATCTCGAATGCACATCAAGACATAGCATATGATATCTGAAATAAAAACTATGGCATGACAAGATAGTATGCATATATAGATAAGCTAACACCACGTCATCATCATCACAGAAAATTCACCTCTAGCAAGAAGGATAAAAGAAATAAGGATAAAAAGCAAATAAAAACTATTGTACAATGCAGCACACATAAAAAATAAGAAAAACATGATGCATGAAGAAAAAATGAAAAAGTGGGTGAAAATAAGTGTAAAAACAAAGAAAAGTGGGAAAATGAAAATAAAAGGCGATAAAAATAGAAAGTGCGTGAGAACTCACTCCCCCAAGCTAAAGTGCACAGTGTCCTCAATGTGCAAAGTGTGGCACACTGAGAGAAAACAATGGGTGGGATGGGTGAGGATGCATGCATGATAAAAAAATATAAAAATAAAATTATGTGATGTGAATGCAAAAGATGCATGCAGAGATCAAAATAGTACCATGTAGGTGTCCCCAAAAGTACTCCCTCGCTCCCAAAAAGATATAGACAGGTACGACCAAAAAGTGACCAAAACGTGCGTGGAGGAGGGGTGCAAAATCAGCAAGCTTAAAATATCAAGCGAATCATCAGCAAAAATATGGAAGGCATCCGGTGTGTGCCTAGGTGGGTGGGGGTGCACCGGCACCATCTTGTGGTAGAGGTGGTGGTCATGGAGGAAGCTGGGTGGGTGTGGGTGGCGGAGGCAGTCGTGCAAGGATCTGGCTCAAGCAAGCCTGAATACTAGGCAGTAAAGCGACCTGCCTCTGCACGGCACTGACAGTAGTATAGAGAGCCCGAAAGTCTCCCCTAAGTCTACTAACTGCCCCTCTAGAGCACGGAGGTGCTGAACTAGGGTGTCAGGGGGAGGTGGAGCAGAGGGACAGCCAGATGAAGCGCGTGGCTGTCTCGCACGGCTACCGTAAATGATAGGTGCGACAGTGGGGTTGTGCGGTGGTGCTGTGCTTACTAAGTGACGCTCAGCCTCTGTGGGAGGCCGAGACGTAGGAAAGATAGAAGAGGATGGAGCAGAAGCAGAAGCAGAAGTGGTGGCAAACGACGAGGCGGGCAGAGAGGTCAGTGACACAGACGTGGGGACAGACGTCACAACACTCTCAGAAAATACAACGGCAGTCGAGACAGAAGGGTCGACGACTGGGGAGGTCATGAAATGAGAAGGAAAAGATTCCCCAGGGGTCGAGAACAGAACTGAGGAAAGGTTCTCAACTACGGAATCAAAAGAAGGCTTGTCGCTCTCAACTATGGTGGGGGGGACGCTCGGGGCTCGCTGCAGAAATGTGATCTATGGACATGGGCACAATGGTGGTGGTGGTGTGGGCGGACTCAGCTAAAGTGCTCCCGGCGCTAACAGACGTGTGGACAGAGGTGTCAGGAGGTGCAGACAAAGCAAGTGCAGGCTGGGGTATCACGGGACGGGTGGAAGGAGGGGCTCCTGCTGTGCACCCTCAGGCTCAAGCACGTACGCGACGGGGATGAGGAGATCCATCGCTGGAATCCACTTACCGCCCGTGGGTCCAATATACGTCCGAGCGGGGATCGTCAGAATCATGTAATCGGCGCTGTGGGGACCATGCATCCACACCCAGTGGTGTCAACCATGAGGACGAAGCAACCTCATCCGGGCCATAACATCTATGGAAAGTGAGGTGGGCCCTGGGGGTCTCAGCAAGCCAGCTGGGTGGTCAACTCCGCACAAAAGGGCCAAGAGGGTGATCAGACCGCTGCAACAGATAGGCGTCCGAGCGCCGACAGAAATAATGATGCGATCGATGTACCAACTGGCGATATCAATCTCTATGGCAGGGACCAAAACATCGTCTCCATCAAAGACCCTGGAACGTGTCATCGCATAGAGCATGTAGAGCTCTGGCGTCGACAATGTCTCGGGCTCGTACCTCGTAAGAAAAGTGGTCCCCATAAGGCGCTGTGCAATGTGGAGGCACTAGTGGAGGACGGCAGAGGCCTTGGCCCGACAAGGGTCAAAGGCAAGGGGTGATCCCGTGATCCGTGTCCAAAAAGCATGGGTGTCGAATGACGGGGGTAGGATGTGCGTGGGGCTGTAAGCTTGGTCTGGGTCCGGGACGACGTGCCACTGGAAGAATGCTCGGAGCATGTCAAGAGTGACCTCGCACTCCTGATCCATCCGGTGAAAGGAGCATCCTTCAAGGGTCCGGTTAATAGAGCTAAGGACCTCTAGTGTCGGGCGGATATAAGTGTCTGTCGACACCGACAAGAAATCACGCCACCCCACATTGTCATACAACTGAAGTAGCCCCTCTAGTACTCCTAGGCGCTCGAGGTAAGCAAGGTGTGCGAACTTAGTGGGTACGATCGAGCGATGGGAGATACGCTCAAATCTGGCGCGCTGGGCATCGTCTCTGAACGTAATCCACATCGCATCGAACGCGGGGGCGTGCTGGGCTGGTGGTGGAATGGGTACGACAGGAGGCGGCTGTGTGGGTGGTGGTGGGCTAGGTAGAGGGGATTCTACCCTAGCGCCTGACCTCTTCCGCTTGGAAGCGGGCGCCCGAGTGCGTGGCCTAAGTCGTGGGGGCATGTAGCATAGGAGATGTGCCCACCTAAGTGAGATTGCGAAGTGCTAAAAAGAAATAGGGAACGAGTGTACCCAAGCACGACGCGACAGAAAATACTGGAAGTGTGCGTAGAATAGCCTCCTCCACGGAGCTCTAAAGCATCATGTATCTCCCCCAAGCTCTCCCAAGCTATCCTGAAAAACAAACAATCAAATCAGCTAATGATAATCAATATACATGGGGAAGATAGGGGGTAATAGATATATATAGGAATTAATTTCAAAATTAGGCGTAGGGGGCATACGATTTGGAGAAATGGAGGAGAAATGGGAGATTTGGGTGAAATGGGGGAAGAACGGCGAACGAGCGATGGTGCCGGCGGTGCCGGCGGTGACCGGCAGTGGGGAGGGTCGGCGAGTCGTCGGTGACAAGGGGCGGCGGTTGGCGACGGTAATGGGCGGCGTTCGGGTGAGGACGAGCGGTATTCGGGCGGAGGAAATACGAAAAGGCTCGGGCGCTGGGAAGAAAATTTGGGATTTTTGCGGTTTCGAAAATCGCGCAGCGCCCGCTGGCATATATAAGGATAGGCGACTCGGCCGAGTGACGTGTTCACTCGGCCGAGTGACGCGTTCACTCGGTCGAATGGCACATGTGAAATTTTTTTCGAAAATCTCCCAATACTTACGACTCGGCCGAGTAGCTTTTCCCATTCGGCTGAATGGACAAGTGCCCATCGGCCGAGTAGCAAGGCCACTCAGCGATTATGAAGCGTGTAGGGTATTAGATTCACTCAGTCGAGTAACATAGTCATTCGGCCGAGTGGCAATAGTACTGTAAACTACAAAAAATAACAGAAAGTTGGTCTGTAGGATCTTCCCTGATTGGTACTCTACTCGGCCGAGTGACATGTACACTCGGCCAAGTGGCTTGCTATTTTCAGCCTCGGCTCTCTGTTTTTGCTCCATTCTCTGTTTTTCTCGTCCCCGTCAGTTTCTTCCTCTTCCTAAGGCCTAAGCGCGTTCCTGGAGTGCTCTCCCTTGCCATGGTCATCCTCCATATGAATGATTTCTCGTTCTCCATCTCCTGTCATGAAAAATAGAGCCCGTTGTCACGATTTTTATTGACTCTAGACTCTAAACACTAAGAAAAATCTAAAACAAAAAATAGAATTCAACTAAAAATAATGTAAAACCGTCGGGTTGCCTCCCGAAAAGCGCTCGTTTAAGGTCTTGAGCTCGACCCCTTAAGATATTCGTTTAGTGCTCGATATTCGGCGCATGTAAGATGCGCCCGTCAAACTTACCGGGAAGCACACTTGGATTCCATTGTTGATGCTCGTGGACATTCCTCGGCTTCTCCTCATCATGGGTAGTATTGGGGGATAAGCCCCCCAAGCTTGAGCGTGTACATTCCTTTTTCTTCACCGGAGATGATACTTTCTTGTCCGACGGAGCTTCCTTCAGATTGTTGGCCGTGGGGAGCTTGCGTAGCTCCCTTATTACCGCGACTTCAGCGTCGTCTTCTTTGTCATCACCCTTAGAGTCATCCAGAGGGTCTTCCAACTTTTCTCCAATGCTAGAAAATTGGCCTTCTTCAAAGCCGTCATCGTGCACGGCAGCAATGGAATGCGGTATAGCTTCATTGATCACTTCATCGAGGAGGTCAACGTAATCCACTTCCTCTTGGTAGGGCATATGCTTCATGGCTTTAGGAATATGGAGCTCTACCTCGATGTTTCTGACAATTAAAGACAAGGTACCATCTCTCACGTGAACTATCACGCCGGCGGTGGCTAAGAAGAGGCGTCCAAGTATTAGCGATGTGTCGCCCTCCTCCTTGTTGTCCATAATTACGAAATCCCACGGCAAGCAAATTTCTCCCGGCACTTGAAGCGGAATATTCTCCGCAATTCCCACCGGCCTAGTAACCCGACCATCCGCTAGTTGTATTCTCATATCCGTAGGCTTCAAGTCGGTCCCCGTATTCAATTTCTCGAACATACTTAGGGGCATTAGGCTTACACTTGCTCCCAAATCTACAAAGCCTTTTGTAGCGGGACTCCTCCAAGTGTGCATGGAATGCGGTAGCTTCCGGGATCTTTGAATTTCGTGCGCTCCTTCTCCTTTCGGGTGAACCAAGTACCTTGCTCGGTGAGCATTATCTTTTCATTTTTCTTCTTTCCCGAAATTAAGTCTTTCAAGAACTTGGCATATGACGGGATCTCTACAATAGCGTCCAAGAAAGGTATATCGAGGCTCACTCCTCACAAGTACTCTACGAATTTAGCTAACCGCTTCTCAATCTTTGCTCTTGCCAACCTTTGTGGGAAGGGCACCGGTGGCATGTAGGTGCGCTCCTCGCGTGGCTTAACAATTTTAGAATTTTTGCCTTCTTGTGGCTCTTTTGGGCACTCCTCCTCAATTGCCGGCTCCTTATCATCCATAATTTGTTCCACGAGCTCCTTGGTTTGAACCATGGCGGTGGTAGTGTCTTTCCCGCCCCTAGTAGTAACCGCCACCACCGCATTGATGTGGCCGATATTTCCCCGTGTGTTTGGCTCCGGTTGGGCCGGCAATTGTTGAGTATTTTTGTTAAGCAACGCAAGTTGCTCCGCTAGTTGAGCTACGACAGTATTTAAAGAATCTTCTTGAGCTGTCAACCTAGCATTTATGTTCTTTTGCTCCACCATAAATTCTTCCACCCTAGCTTCATGATCCGATCTCGGTTGTTCTTGTGGTGGGTTTGGAGCTCTCAACCCTTGATTATAACCCTGTGGCCTATATGGTCCGGCTTGTTGCCTAGGTGGGTAGCTTTGTTGTGATGGCCCTCTCGATTGATATTGAGGTTATGGAGGTGGATGCCGAGCTTGAGGTTATTACGACGGCGGTGGGTTCAAAGCACCATCATTATTCGCATATGAGAAGCCCGGATGATTCCTCGTGGCCGGGTTGGCCCAATAACCGGTGTTCCCCGCAACATATTGGACTTGTTCAATAGCGCCCTCTCCTTGCCCTCTCCCAACGAACATGACTTGAGATTGGTTTTGCCAATCGCTCATATTGCCTCCCGGTGTAGATGTGGCAAGAGTTCCATGCTGCTCGGTGATCAACTTCTCCAATCTTTCCATGACCTTGTGGAGAGAGTCAAACTTTGTGGAAAGCTCCGCTACGGACTTGGCCTCGTATATGCTTGTCGGCTTCAAGGAGGATGTAGAATGTCATCGCTTGTCGCCCCATTGTTGGTTATTAGAGGCCATCTCCTCTAGTAGTGCGGTAGCTTCATCTGGTGTCTTAGATAGAATGGCTCCATTGGCGGTTGCATCTATGATTTGCTTGGTGCTTGGTTGGAGTCCATTGTAAAAGCTATGTACTAACTCCCATGGTTCAATGCTGTGATGGGGGTATTGATGTTGGAGATCTTTAAAGCGCTCCCATGCCTCGAATAGAGTCTCCTGAGGTCCTTGCTTGAAGGACATAAGTGCACTCTTTATCTTGACGGCCTTGGATGGTGGGTAGAATTTATCAATAAAAGCACTCGCCAACTCATCCCATGTAGTAAAGATCCCCTCCGCTTGCCTCCTCAACCAATGTCTCTAAGAGTGAATGGGAAGAGGCACAATCGGATTGCATCGACCGGTACGCCGAGCATCTTAAAGGTGGCGCCCTTGGACAAGAATGATTGAAGGTGGTAGTGTGGATTCTCATGGGAGTTCCCATGAAATGAGTCTTGTTGCATTAGAACCACAAGTACCGTTTTGAGCTCGAAATTCTTGTCCGTCGCCAACTCCGGCATCGTAATGGATGAAGTAGTAGAAGTAGTTTTAGGCCAAAGCCTATCTCTGATAGATATTATCCAAGCCATGAATTCCACTAATTCTTCCGGTGTCTCCCGTCGGTTCATACAATCGTCCTCTATAGCAAGTCTTCTCTCAGCTCTAAGCCTCCTTTCGGTATGCTCGATCTCCAGATCAAATAATAGATCTTCTTGATTCGCCGTCGATCTCGTGTACATGCACAGGAAAATAGAGCTTTGATGGAATTGTTAGCATGATAGAGGGATAAAAAGATAAAAATAATAAAACAAAAAGAAATGACTAAGAAAAGAAAATAAAATACCGTCGCCTCCCCGGCAACGGCGCCAAAAACTTGATCGCGTCTGGATATGCACCCGAAAAACGACTTGTAGTCTTACCGCAAGCACATGGTGTAGTGGCGAGCGGGTATCGAACACATGGAGGACAAATGATAGTATCTCACTTTAATTACCTAGCTATCAAGAGATTAAGAATAATTTTGGTATAATCGTCATAATCGTTCAAATAGCAAGAAATATCAATATAATAAAGCGTCTAGGGATATGAAATCCCTACTACGGACCGTCTCTCATCCTTGTGAATCACAGAATTCATTGTTGCTAAGCTTGAATGTAGTGAACTAGTCGCAACTTTATGTAGAACCAAGCTCACGCTCGCGTACTATTGCCGGTCTATAGCAAACCTAGAATAGAGCCCACTCTCGTGCAAACTCTACCTTAAGCCGATAGCGTGAAGAACGACATCATTGTCCAATCACATCTTGAGCCCACTCTCGTGCAAACTCGAGATACGATGTAGGTTATGATAGTTCTTTTTCGTCCAATCTCTTGCAAACGAATATTAGTATAGACTTATAATTAAAAATCATAGCTTTGGTCCAATCTCTTGCAAACCAAATCTAGGAAAATTCAATTATCAATCTAAATCGAATATCTAGGCCTTCCTATCAATTGGGATCCAATCTCTTGCAAATCCCAATCGATATGAATTCCTAGCTATTCGTAATAAATCGATCACAAACTAACCATTATCAATTCTAGCAACAAATCTATAAATTCATCACAATTAAAAGACCGGGTCCATAGGGTTCATCCCTACGCCCTAGAACGACGGAACTACTACTAATCATCATGAAAATATCAGAAATAACAATAATAATCATTGCGCAATTCATTGCAAATAAGAAACAATTCATAAAAATGTGTTTTTTAACAAGAAAGAACAAACCAATGATGTAGCCAATGATCTCCAGCTGAGATTTCTCCAAAGAATAGCCGTCAAAAACCTAAAAGAACTCCCTAAAAAATAATTCAAGTCTGTCTCAAAACTAGGGTAAAAACAGGGCTTAAATACAAGCCAAAACTGTCCGAAAAATCGGGACAAAGCTGCCCCTGCACAGCCCAGAATTCGCATTCCTAGCAGCAGGCGGAGAGGGTCACTCTCCCGAGTGACCCTTGTCACTCGCCTGAGTGAAAAACCCTGTACAAAAACAGTAACTTCGGGGTTTTCAGTGTCCCGTCTCTCGGGGTGACTCGGTCGAGTAGTCTTCTTCGTTCAGCCGAGTAGTCTTCTTCGTTCGGCCGAGTGAGCTTCTTCGTTCGCCCGAGTGAGCTTTCTCAGATTTTCCAGTAACTTCGGATCTTCTCTGTCTGAATTCCTTGTACCACTCGGGCGAGTGAACTTTCTTACTCGGCTGAATGGAATTCCTTGCTCGGCCGAGTGAACGTCTGAAATCCTCGGTGCGTATCTGTTCTACTCGGGCGAGGGTGTTCCTTCACTCGGCCAAATGAGCAGTCTTGCTCGGCCGAGTGATGTGCTGTTGAGCTCCTTTCTTCTCATGTTCGCCTCCTCGTCGCTCCATATCGAATTCCTTCTTCTTCCGCTCATCCTCCATCGTTGATAAGTCCTCAAATAAGCCGTGGGCGGCACTCCGAAGTGCGTGAAACTCCTTTGATTGCAATTTTGATCCAAATCACTACATATCTCCTGAAATACGACAAAAACAAGAAATAATGAAAAGCATCGCAATATTGTCGGATAATCATGAAAAACGCAATATGGGCAATCAAAGTGTCATGAAAACATGCAGATAAAAGGTGTAAAATATGGAGTGATCAGCAAGTGACCAATCAATTGGAGCGGTGCTAGGACAAAGGAAGGACACGAAGCTTCATGCAATATTCTTTGCAAGCAAAACATTAGACGAGGCTCAGAAAAATTACACCACTACCGAGAAAGAGCTCTTGGTGATTGTCTACTGCATCGAGAAGTTCCGCTTGTACCTCCTTAGATCCAAAGTGATTGAGCACACCGACCATGCAACATTGAAGTATCTATTAAGCATTTATGAGGCCAAGGCCGTAGCGGAGCTTTCTACGAAGTTTGACTCTCTCCACAAGGTCGTGGAGAGATTGGAGAAGTTGATTACCGAGCCGCATGGAACTCCCGCCACATCTACATCGGGAGGTAATATGAGCGATTGACAAGACCAAGCTCAAGTTATGTTTGTTGGAGGAGATCATGGAGAAGGATCTATAGAGCAAGTCCAATATGTTGCAGGGAACACTGGTTATTGGGCTAACCCGGCCACGAGAAATCATCCGGGATTCTCATATGCTAATAATGATGGAGCTTTGAACCCACCACCGCAACAACCTCAAGCTCAGCCTCCACCTCCACAACCTTAGTATCAACCAAGAGGGCCACCACAACAAAGCTACCCGCCTAGGCAACAAGCGGGACCATATAGGCCACCCGGCTACAATCAAGGGTGGAGAGCTCCAAACCCACCACAAGCACCACCCAGATCGGATTATGAAGCGAGGGTGGACGAATTTATGGTGGAGCCAAAGAAGATAAATGCTAGATTGACGGCTCAACAAGCCTCTCTCAATACCGTCATGGCACAACTAGCGGAGCAACTTGCGTTGCTCAATAAAAATACTCAACAATTGCCGGCCCAACCGGAGCCAAACCCACTGGGAAACACCGGCCACATCAACGCGGTAGTGGCGGTAACTAAAAGGGGCAGGAAGGACACTACTCCTGCCATGGTCCAAACCAAGGAGCCCGGGGAGCAAATTTTGGATGACAAGGAGCCGGCTATTGAGCAGGAGAGACAAAAAGAGCCGCAAGAAGGCGAAAATCTTGAAATTAAGAAGCCACATGAGGAGCGCACCTACATGCCACTGGTACCCTTTTCACAACGGTTGGCACAAGCTAAGATTGAGAAGCGGCTCACCAAATTCCTTGAGTACTTGCGGGGAGTAAGCCTCAATATACCTTTCTTGGACGCTATTGTAGAGATCCCGTCATATGCCAAGTTCTTGAAAGACTTGATTTCGGGAAAGAAGAGAAAGGAGAAGATAATGCTTGCCAAGCAAGGCACATGGTTCACCCGAAAGGATAAGGAGCCCACAAAATTCAAAGATCCTGGAAGCTTCCGCATTCCATGCACACTTGGAGGAGTCCCTCTACAAAAGGCTTTGGTAGATTTAGGAGCAAGTGTGAGCCTAATGCCCCAAACTATGTTTAAGAAATTGAATACGGGGCCGACTTGAAGCCGATGGATATGAGAATACAACTCGCAGATGGTCGAGTCACTAGGCCGGTGGGAATTGCGGAGAGCATACCGCTCCAAGTACCGAGAGGAATTTGCTTGCAGTGTGACTTTGTAGTTATGGACATCAAGGAGGAGGGCGATACATTGCTAATTCTTGGACGCCCCTTCTTAGCCACCGCCGGTGTGATAGTTGACGTGACAGAGGGCACCTTGTCTTTAAATGTCGGAAACATAGAGGTGGAGCTCCATATTCCCAAAGCAATGAAACACATGCCTTGGACGGAGGATGTCGACTACGTGGACCTCCTCGATGAGGTGATTGATGAAGCTATACCACATTCTATTGGTGCCATATACAATGACGGCTTAGAAGAAGGCCAATCTTCTAGTGTTGGAGAAAAGTTGGAGGACCTGTCGGATCATTCTATGGTCGATGACAAAGATGACGCTGATGTCGCAAGAATTAGAGAGCTATGCAAGCTCTCCACGACCAACAATTTTAAGAAAGCTCCGCCGAACAAGAAAGTATTATCACTGGTGAAGAAAAAGAATGGTACATGCTCAAGCTTGGGGGACTTATCCCCCAATACTACCCATGATGAGGGGAAGCCGAGGAATACCAACGAACAACAACAATTAAATCCAAGTGGCCTTCCTGGCAATTTTGACGCGCTCATCTCACATGCGCCGAATATTGCGCACTAAACGATTATCTTAAGGGGTCGTGCTCAAGAACTTAAACGAGAGCTTGTCGGGAGGCAACCCGACGGTTTTAGATAATTTTTAGTTGAATATTATTTTTGTTTTAGATTTTTCTTAGTGTTTAGAGTCTAGAGTCAATAAAAATCATGACAACGGGCTCTATTTTTCATGACATGAGATGGAGAATGAGAAATCATTTACATGGAGGATGACGATAGCAAGGGAGAGCGCTCCAGGAACGTGCTCAGGCCCCAGGAGAAGGAAGAGACTGACGGAAAGAAGAAAAACAGAGAGTGGAGAAAAAATAGAGAGCCGGTGCAGAAAACAGAAAGCCATTCGGCTGAGTGTATATGTCACTCGACTGAGTGAAGACCCTACTCGGCCGAGTAGGGTACTGATCAGGGAAGATCCAGAAACCTACTCTCTATCATTTACTGTAATTTATATGCCATTCGGCTGAGTGACTTGTCACTCGGCCGAGTGAATCTGATACCCTCCACGCTCTATAATCGCTGAGTGGCCTTGCCACTCGGTCGAGTGGGAAAAGCTACTCGGCCGAGTCGTAACTATAGGGAGATTTCGAAAAAAATTTAACGCTGAGCCACTTGGCTGAGTGAACGCGTCACTGGGCCGAGTGAATGCGTCACTCACCTAACTTTATAAACCCAGCGGGCGAGGCCCATTTCCCAAGCACGTGAAAAATCCCAAATCTTTCCCCGAGTCGTTTTGAATTCCCAGCGCCTCGCTCGAATCGCCACCCCTCTTTCCTCGCCCGAGCCGCCCCCCATAGCAGTCGCCGACCGCCGTCCCCGGTCGCCGACGATTCGTCGCCGTTTGCACTCGCCCGCGCTGTCGCCCCTTCGCCGTTTCGCCTCCCTTGCGCCCCAAAATTCCTATTTCTCTCCTTTTTCTCCGATCCGTATGCCCCTTAAGCCCCAAATTGAAATTAATTCTCATATATATCTATTATCCCCTACCTTCCCCAATATATATTGATATTCATTGCTGATTCGATTATTTGTTTTTCTGGCTAGCTTGGGGGAGCTTGGGGGAGATTCAGGACGCCTTGAGTTCCGCGGAGGAGGCGATTCTTTGCACACTACACTTTTCTGCTCTCGCATCGTGCTCAGGTATACTCGTTCCACATCTTTAGCACTTCGCACTTTGTTTGGGTAGGCACGACTCACGGGCCACATGCCCCCTCGTCTTAGGCCACGCACTCGGGAGCCTGCTTCCAAGTGGAAGAGGTCAGGTGTCACGACCCACTTCCCTAAAATGGAGGCGAGGCGTGAAAAGTCCGCTCAGACTTGGAGCTGTGA
Source organism: Scilla litardierei (assembly GCA_030789695.1). NCBI lineage: Eukaryota > Viridiplantae > Streptophyta > Magnoliopsida > Asparagales > Asparagaceae > Scilla > Scilla litardierei. The sequence continues at coordinate 96,668,962 of CM061135.1, read as the reverse complement.
GGCTCCAGTCTGTAAATCGTCTGGAATAACCAAGTATAGGTCCTTGCAAATGCGAAACAGAACAAAAATAATAATAAAGAAAAGAGACAGATAATATTATTCCAATCTCAGAACGTCCACAAATAAGGTCCAACATCACAGATAAGCCACCAGGCTAAAAAGAAGAGTCTAAAAGGCCCAAGCATGGCCAACAGAAATAATCAAACGTATAGAAAGAAAGGGCGCTACGCACCAAAAACCTAACAAAAACTAAGCAGAAAGTAACCCCAAAAGAAGTCTCTACGACTGGTCCCCGGTTTCCTCGTGCTCCACGTCAACGGTGGACCCAGGCTCAACGTCAACAAACAGCTCGTCCTCGGCAATGGACTCTGGCTCAGCAACTAACATGCGACACCCAAAAGAGACTGGGGCTCATGTCAGCAAGTCTACAAGAGACTTGTGCAAGGAAACTAAAAGAAGGAAAGAAACCTAGCAGTTCTAAAAGTATGCGATGACTTGGCAGTTTAAGATATGAATGCAAGAAGTAATAAAGTGCAACAAGTATGGCATGGCAAGGGTAGCAAAGCTACTAACATTCACATGGATTTACAAGTCAAGTGAACATGTCAAGTAAACACGTCGTGCACAGAGTTTACGCCTTACAGCTTACGTGGCTGTATGGGCACACTTCTACGCTGAGCGGTCGCGTAACCCTACCCCTCCACGTGTAATCGTGTTGGATATGGACGACATAAATACACCCATGAGGGGATGTATGAGGGTATACGGACCTCAGATGTCGTGTGCACGAAGGCGTGCGCGAAGAGAACCTTTTCTCGTGTGAAAAGGACCACTCGATAAGTGGAAAAAGCCACTCGATAAGTGGAAAAAGCCACTTTATAAGTGCAAAATGGCACTTGATAAGTGGATAAAGAAGAAGATAAATGAATGTGCTAATATAGGCTAATAAGCTTATAATTGGTTATTTCCTACAATAACCACCCCTAAAGCCTATAAATAGGACCCAAGGGTAAGGCATTCATACACACTTTCCATGCCATAAGTTTGCATAAGGCATCTTATGTTCTTCTTCTCCCTTCCATTAAAATCCTCTTCTAGTTAGAGATTTAGGCGGTGAAACTCTGCTTCGATCCTCCGTGACGAAGTATCGACCGTTGTGGCGAATCCGAGGGCGAAGTTCCGAGATTACCGTGCCGCGTACGCAAGCGTAAGTCTCAACTTCATTTATCGATCCTAACGTTGTTTTGACAGGATCCTACATTTGTATCAGAGCCATACGGGTTCGCCCCGGTCAAACCGCCGTCCCGTCGAACCGATGAACGAGGCGTTGTCTTTTTCACGAATGGGTATCCTATCATTATGGATATGGTAGGAACGCTTCGTGACGGAGAGAACGCAGCGGTTGTTCTTTTGACGTTAGGGTCTCCTACCATTACGGATATGGCAGGAACTCTCCGTGACGGGAAGAACTGACCGTTCACATCGTCAAGCTCGCACTCTTCATGGATGCCGAGTCTCCATTCATAGGGAATGTGAACTATCTTCATGTGGAGCGTGTAGTTTACGAACTTTAAAGTATGTTATTTTTCATTTTTGGCACACGGTCATTAGAAGATAACTACTTTCTCGACGAACGGGTGCTTCATCGAGGAAGATGATGGTAGTTATCGCCATTGGAGAAGATGATTTTTGGTGCATGATCACCATGGCCAAATGGGCTATGAAGGCAATGCACCCCCCTCCCCATGCGGAGGGGGTTGGCTACGGCCAATAACGACCACGACCACCCCGTCGAGGGGGAGGAGTGCATGCGGCCACCCCATGCTAGGGGGGAGACCGGCCATGGACAAAGGGCCATGGCCGGCCTAGGCCAATAGGCCATGGCCGGGCCCCGGCCAGGGCCAGGGGGCCCTGGCCGTGGCCAAGGCCAGGCCTGGCCGAGACCAGGCCAGGGCCAGGGGGCCCTGGCCCGCCTCGGCCAAGGCCAGGGGCCAGCCTGGCCGGCCCTGTCAGTGGCCAGGGCCGGTGCCCTGGCCTCAGGCCAGGGCCTGACCGGCCCTGGTCTCTGCCAGGGCCAGGGCCGGCCCTGGCAGAGGCCAGGGCCAGGCCCTGGCCGGCCCTGGCCGGCCCTGGCCGGCCCTGGCCGGCCTCAGGGCAGAGGCCCTGGCCGAGGGGCCAGGGCCCCTGGCCGGCCAGGGCAGAGGTCCTTGGCAGGCCCTTGGCCAGCCTCGGCCAGGGCAGAGGCCCTGGCCAAGGGGGGTGCCAAATAACTAATTGGTCGGTATTGGTCGACCAATTCGGGATTATTGGTCGACCAATTTAGCCAGAGGCCTTGACAATGGCTTCGGCCCCGGCAACCTACAAGCCTAGCCCATACGGGGCCGACGGCAGTCGTCTGCGGCAAAATTCTCCAATAAGGGGGAAACGCCTGTATCCATACGGGAGCCGGCGACGATATTTTGCAGAAAAATCCCCAAAAAGGGGGATCCGACCTTGGCACGGCTACGACTCATCCCGGCAAGAAGTGCCGAATATTTCACTAGTATCATAAGGGTACTAAGTTGAAATATACATTTTTTGAAAAATACGTTTTCTAACGTTTTGAAAAATACGTTTTCAAAAAACGCTTTTCCGCTGCAAAGTACTATAAGAGTAATTTTATTTGATAAAGTGATGGGGAAATACTGAAAGTTACTCTAGATGGTGATTGGAAACGTAGTGACCTTTCTGATTCTAGGGTAACATCTTCAGTATTTTTTGAAAGTAACTTATCAAATTATAAATGTCGTGCCAAGTGGGAGTTGAAATTAGAACTATCCAAATGGGATATTCTATTATCACTTCAAATGGGAATTATATTTTAAGAATTTTTCAATGCAATGTTTTTGATCAAACCTTTGGTTTTGTGTCTTTTGCAGCATTTTAAAAGTAAAATGTCTTCCGCTTCAAAGAATATCGTCGTTGAGTTAAACAGAGGTGAAAAACTCAATGGCGATAATTACAAACTTTGGTCCATCAAGATACAATACGTTTTAGAGGAGCAAGAAGTGCTCGAAACTCTAAAGAACGTAATGATTGAACCCGAGTTGGGCACTACGGCCCAACACAGACGAGACAAGGAAGCTTTTGATGCTTGGTCTCGGAAGAACAAGATAGCACGCATTACGTTATTAAGCAGTATGGCTGATGACATAATGCGCATCTTCCGAGAACATGACCTAGCCATGGACATATGGTCCAAGCTAGAAGAGAAGTTCGGTGGCACATCGGTGTCCAAACTTCGCGCCTTAACTATAAGGTTTGATTCATATAAGAAACGTCCAGATCATTCCATGGGGAAACATCTGCGACATATGGCGAATCTTATCTCGGAGTTAAAGGACGCAGGTCATGTGCTCACTGATGAGCAACAAATCCAAGCAGTCATACGTTCCCTACCAAATGGGTGGGACCAAATGAATATGCATCTCACTCACAATGAGAGGATCAAGACTTTCGGCGATGTTTCTAAGCACCTCGAATTAGAGGAAGAGCGGCTTGCGGCTGCCAAGCCAAGTGCAGAAGTGCACATGGTTGCTAGTTTCTCACACGGGGGAAAGAAACAGAAAGATCGTTCAAAGTTCACTAATGAACGTAATAAGCAACTTGAGTCTACCAAGAAACCCAAACATAAGGGTGGGCACAAGAAATGACACAAGAAGAAAGACTTGAAGAGGATCAAGTGCTTCAAGTGCAACAAGCTCGGTCACTATGCTCGTTCGTGTACGAGTGGAGGCGACAAGGTAACTTGTAAATATACTAGTTACATATGTGTTTCTAGTTCAATATTTCTTGTGGAATCTAATCCATTTTGGATAATTGATTCAGGTGCCACCGACCACATAGCAAGGGACAGACGGTCCTTCGTGGAGTATCACCGGATACCCCAAGGAACGAAGTGGATCTATGTAGGAAACAACACACGTGTTGAAGTGAAAGGCGTTGGGACTTGCAAGCTAGTCTTGGACAACGGTCGCACTCTCCTACTTCATGATGTTCTCTTCGCTCCAGATATTCGAAGGAATATATTATCTGTGGTCGTGTTAATGGGTCTTGGTTATAACTGGTTTTTTCATGATTGTAATGTGGACTTAAATTGTAATAATACTCTTATTGGTACTGGGTTTGTATTTAAAGGATTTATTGTAATGAGTACAATGTATGACTCCTCATGTAATGAAAATTTTCTTATTGCAAATTCTAAGACTTATGAGTCTGAAGTGATTTGTTGGCACGCAAGGCTTGGTCATATTAGACCAACGCGTATGGATAGACTTGCCAAACGTGGCCTTCTATCCAATGTTTCAAATGTTGAAATGTCGACATGCGAACATTGCCTAGTGGGGAAATCTTGTCGCAAGCCGTTTGGAACCGGAACAAGGGCCGAGGTTCCATTACAACTTATCCATTCGGACATATGTGGTCCGATGAATGTCAAGACAAGACGCGAGAAGTCCTATTTCATCACTTTTATTGATGATTTCACCCGATTCGGACATATCTATTTGATTTCCCACAAAAGTGAAGCATTGGCTTGCTTTAAAAACTATATGAGTTTAGTGGAGAATCAATTAGATCGCAAGATTAAGGTCTTATGAACCGATAGGGGCGGTGAATATCAATCAACAAGTTTTAAGGAACTTTGTGATGAAAAAGGCAAAGTACATCAGGTAACTATGCCTTATACTCCTCAACAAAACGGTGTTGCAGAAAGGAGAAATAGGACTTTAATGGAAATGGTCCGTTCAATGATGGCGTAAGCTAACTTGCCAATCACCTTTTGGGGTGATGCATTATTGACGGCCGCTTTCATTTTAAACCGCGTACCCTCGAAATCAGTTAGCTCCACTCCTTATAAGTTGTGGAACCAAAGGTCTCCTGACTTAAACATTTTGAAACCTTGGGGTTGTGCATCCTACGCACATATTTCCTCCCATAAGTATGGCAAACTTGGGCCAAGGGGAAGGAAATGTATCTTTATACGATACGCAGAAAACTCCAAAGGTTATGTTTTTGTTAGTCATGAAGACAATGGTGGGCTAATTGAGTTTGAGTCGAGGGATATCACTTTCTTGGAAAACGAGTTTCCAAGACAGGGCGAGATAAGTCAGGACTTATCTCTATTTGAGATTTATGATCAAGAAGGATTACCTCATTCGAGTGGGAGAATTCTTGGTGAAAACGAAAATACGTTTCAAACTTCACCAATGCATTATACGAATGACGATTATCCTATTCCATACGGGAATAATGATCCAAGTGGGAGCAATTCTAACGACATTCCAAGTGGGAGTGATATTAGAATTGATCTAAATTCGAGTCAACAAGGACTTGAAGAATCTCAAATACGACGTAGTAGTCGTACAAGGTTGGCTCCTCTAAGATTTGAGGATGAATTTCTGCAAACCTTTATGATTTTACTACAAGAAGATGACGAGCCTGCTACTTTCAAACATGCCGTATCTTGCCCTGCTAAAGACAAATGGATGGAAGCCTTATGTACGCTATGATGTGTACAAGACCGGACATCTGTTTTGCCGTTGGAATGGTAAGTCGTTACCAATCCAACCCAGGGCAAGTACACTGGAAAGCGGTTAAGAGGATAATGCGGTATCTCAAAGGAACTGCAGACTTTGCTTTATGCTATCAAGGAGATGCCTTGAGGCTTGAAGGCTACACTGATGCTGATTGGGCGGGTGATCTCGATGAGCGACGATCGACCTCAGGATATGTTTTTCTACTCGGATCTGGTGCAATATCCTGGAGTAGCAAGAAACAATCCTGCATCGCACTTTCAACCATGGAAGCCGAGTTTGTAGCATTTAGCATGGCAGTCCAAGAGGCTGTTTGGCTTAGGAAATTCTTAGACAGGCTAATTGATGCAAGTGACTCAGGTGTTGTACCTATACACAGCGACAGTCAAGCATCTATAGCTTATGTCAAAGATCCTAAATTTCATTGTAAGACTAAACACATTGATATCCGCTACAAATTTGCAAAAGACTATGATAAGACCAAGAAGGTGGACATAAGGTACATATCTACGCATGAGATGATAGCGGATCCGCTCACGAAGGCGATCCCCAGAGATGTGTTTTACAAACACTTATCATTCCAAGGATTGCGTAAGAGCTGAGTTGTACCAATGTAAAATCCCATGTCTGTAAATGATCAAATTTAATAAAAGAATATGTTCTTTTTCAAACATTGCATATGAATTTCTTGAGAAATGTTTGTGTACATTTTTGAAATCTCAGTTATACTTTCTAGTATGTCGGACAGATTGAGGTTGGCTCTCTCACATGAGCAACCGCCTTATTCTATCAGACGGATAGAATAGAGATGAGACCTGTTTAAAGTCAAAATCATCAGACGGATGATTTAGAGTCATGACTTAAACAAAATGGTCGCAAGAAAGATCTGCATCATATGGATGCTTACAGAAGATCTAAGAGGATTTTGAAATCCTATCTGTCTAAATGTGGGATGTGAGTCCAAAGGATTATTTGAGTAGAAAAAGGGACTCAAAGTCAGACATTGTGGTGTCTGATCATCATCCTTACAACATCATTGAGACATACACTCCCTGGTAATGGAGCGATGTTGTAATACGTATTCATACTACGTATGCATTTTGACCATTGGGTTAGAATAGTAAATAAGTTTACTATTATGTGAGACCCAAAGACCACATGGGTCTTAATTCATTACCCTTATGGACTCTAATTGGTTCCTTTAGATTTGACCGGGTGATTGCTATCTTAGCATGTTACTTATGGACTATGGTTAATTCGGTCCGGCGGGGCATGTTAGAAAAGCAAGTCAAGTCAAGATCGAAAGGATCGCAAGAAGAGGAAGATTAATTTGGCATTCACATTTGGACTTTAAAGATTCAAAGCTGGCCAGCCAATTGCAATCCAGATGGGATTCAATTGTTGAATATAAAGTATAAGAAATGTGAAGAAATAATATAGGGTAAAGCATGCGTTGATCTACTCAACTTTGCACCTCGAGGAGTGTTGTGTATCTCTAACAAGTGCACAACAGCGGACTCTATGCGCATGACGGTCACACAGCCTATTTCTCGGTATGATAAACAGAAGAGTTAGAGGAAAATAAGTTTCCTTACAATCCCCTCAAGTGTGAGTGGGAGATGTTGGATATGGACGACATAAATACACCCATGAGGGGATGTATGAGGGTATACGGACCTCAGATGTCGCGTGCACGAAGGCGTGCACGAAGGGAACCTTTTCTCGTGTGAAAAGGACCACTCGATAAGTGGAAAAAGCCACTTTATAAGTGCAAAATGGCACTTGATAAGTGGATAAAGAAGAAGATAAATGAATGTGCTAATATAGGCTAATAAGCTTATAATTGGTTATTTCCTACAATAACCACCCCTAAAGCCTATAAATAGGACCCAAGGGTAAAGCATTCATACACACTTTCCATGCCATAAGTTTGCATAAGGCATCTTATGTTCTTCTTCTCCCTTCCATTAAAATCCTCTTCTAGTTAGAGATTTAGGCGGTGAAACTCTGCTTCGATCCTCCGTGACGAAGTATCGACCATTGTGGCGAATCCGAAGGCGAAGTTTCGAGATTACTGTGCCGCGTACGCAAGCGTAAGTCTCAACTTCATTTATCGATCCTAACGTTGTTTTGACAGGATCCTACAAATCGGGCATTGGCTTTTGACCAACACATGTAGCCCGCTTCTGGATCACGAGCCAGGAAGTGTATTTGGCATAGGGTTGTGCCTGCAACGCAGGTGCCTAGCCTCAACAAGCAAGTACAAGTAGCATGTGCTACGAATGCAACATTCAAGCATGGATTGACATTAGGATTCATGGCATGGCAAGAGTACAATTTAAATGCGTACAGATAAGGAATTTAAACTTGAAGTCATGGTAGAGTACAATTAAAGAGCATACAGATATGGAATTTAAACGTGACAGGCAGAATGCATGAATGACATGGCAGGGTGTCAGATCTAGCTTCGTTGTCAAGCTAGATCTTAAAATTGCGTCTAGGCGAGTATCATTTCGTCGCCTAGTCTCTTTTACGCTAAACACGGGGATGGCCTAAAACATGGCCTAAAACACAAGTTTGGCAAGTTTCACTTGTAAGGACCATGTCTATGGGGAAAACACTAGAAGGGGGGTTGAATAGTGTTTATGCAAATTTAAAAGGAATTTACGCCAAATAAAATGCAATCCAACAATTAATGCGGAAATAGAATTAAACCCAAATAAGAAACAATTGCAAACACAATTATGTTTCTAGGGTTCAGATTACCCAAGTCAACTCCCGACTTGTTCTCGGTAATCCTACGTCCCTTCCACCCGGATACCACCGGATACTCAAGTTAGAACACTAACTTGAGGTTTCCTTAAAACCCACTTGTAGCAACCCTACAAGTGCAATCGAATACAATCGATGTCCTTGACTCCCACAACTTGGGAGCAAGCAAACCACTCTCACAACTGAGAGCAAATCTCAAATAACGAAAGTTATGAAATAATGAGAACAACACTTACAAACACCTATGCCTTGAAGTAGAACTTGAAGGTGGAGTGTGATGTGTGTTGAAGAACTCCATTGGAAGAGAGGAGAAGCCCTTTCTCTTGACTGCACCAAATGCCTAGATGATTGGTTCTAGGTTGGAGAGCAAGAGAACAAGATTTGGAAATACTTAGGGCTTTGGATTTGAGAGCTTTGATCTTTGGAAATGAAAGCTTGAGAGATTTTGCAATGAATGAGTAACCTTCCAATGGAACAGTAGAAGCTTTATTTATAGCTTTCTCAAATCCACAAAACAGTTTAGGCAAAAACCCAATTGGAATCCGTGAGAAAAATCTCAACGGATAGAATCTGAACTCGCGACAGTCGACTGTTGAACAATCCACAGTCGACTGTTGCACAGTCAGCAAGGGTAGGTGAGAATTCATAACGGTAACTTACTACGTGGACAGTCGACTGATGAAACAAAGACAGTCGACTATTAAACCAACAGGCGACTGTAATTCCTTTTACAGGCGACTGGCCGAGAGCTGGGTAAGATTGAATAATACTGGAAATCTCATAAGAAACAGGACAGACGACTGATGCAAGGAACACAGTCAACTGTTAATCAGAACAGGCGACTGTAGATCCTTAAACAGACGATTGTCAAAAGCCTGAGAAATTTCTAGAGAGCTGAGTCAGAGAAATGACTCACAGACAGGCGACCGTTGCAGCATAGACAGTCGACTGATCTAAGAGACAGTCGACTGTATATACAACATTAGTCGACTGGCCGTAAATGTCAGATCAAACATAGTTAGGGCAAAGGATATACAGGCGACTGATTTACAAAATACAGTCGACTGTCACAAGGACAGGCGCCTGTGTATCATTCACCAGTAGCCTGTGCGAGATAATCAGAAATGGCCCAAAACTATATTGTAAAAGTCTGTGCATAACAGGCAACTGTAGAATAAAACATAGTCGACTGTTTTTGAGACAGACGACTGTAAAGTGTTAAGCAATCGACTGTTATAAACAATCCTTGCACAACCAATAGAGAAATGAATTGGAGTCAAAGGACAATTGATCTACTGGAGTCCTTGACTGAATGTAGATGTGTGTGAGTGCACCATCAAAGTTCTACTTCTAAGCTACATACTAGAAGAGATAAAAGAAAAATTACATTTACGAATAATCTCTTCTTTCCATCGTATGATCTTGAATTCTTCACGGAGCTTCAATCATCATCTACGATCATCCAATCAATGTCATTTGCCTTCAATGACGTTTGTGAGTCATCCATTGCTAGTAGATCTTCATAATTATCTTAGGCAATGGATTACCTGCAAAATAGAGGATTAGTCACAAGTATTTATGTTTGTTCATCATTAACACCAAGTAGGGAGAAGTCCAAGACTCAACATTCTCCCCCTTTTTGATGATGACAAACAAACATAAACAAAAAGATAAATAATTGTGCGTAATGAAAAACTTACTCCCCCTACATAGATGCCAATCAAGTTAGTCAACAAATATTAGAGCATCTACATAACAATTGAAGCAAATGAGTGAGATATGGATGAATTTAATTCAAGAAATCTAGGAATTAAAATCCCTATTCATTGTAATCTTACTCCCCCTGAATCTAAGGCAACGTAAATCTTAGATTCAAGTGTTAGAACATACTTAGCACATCCATTATGAATCTTGTATGTTTATTTCTCTACCCTCTATGACATTATCCAAAAAGGTGGGAGCAAATAACAACAACAATAATAGTGCTAAATATGAATTAACAACAATTATGGAGTACAAAGATATATCGAATGAAAAAATCATAAAATCATATCATAGACATATGTGAGTAATGGAAGTGAAGTCCACTATCAACATTAGATATACACACAAAAAATAGTTTCCAAAGAGATTTCACAAATGCATCATACCAGAGATATCATGGAAAATCGAATACCAAATTCATATATTGTCTTAAAAGCACATCAGAGAGAGTATAGCATACATGGAGACAACATATCATACATCACACAGATAAGATAAGCAGAATAGCATAGTGTGACACAAGATAAATAGCAACATCATATATAGATATATAGAAAGATGGGTACATCAACGGATGGACATCTACATGGCAATCACAAAAAGATACATCATGATCAAGAAAAAATATATCATCATGACAGCATCGAAGTACATCACCATACAATATCATAGAGATACACACATTATACTTCATAAATAACAAAATCAGCAGGTGAATCACTCAAACCAAACAAAAACAGACCACACAAAACACAATCTAGGTCTTTGACGTGCGTTTATATTTCATATATTCAAGCACGTTTTCTTTTGTGTTTCTCCGTGTTTTTCTGCCGTCTCTTATTCGTTTTAGTATATTTTCCCGTTTTCTTTCACTTTTCTTTGTTTGTCCATGATTGCAGGAGTTCGACCACGTAGGGGACGTTTAATGATGATATCCCAAGTCCCCGGAGCAACGGGAGAAGTCACGCGTGATCCAGGGGGTCAAACGTCGAAGAATTCATCTTTCAGCCCCTCACCCGGTCGGTTGGTCATCTTCAACCGATCGGGTGATGCACGCGTGCACCACCCGGTCTCTACCGCAACTCACAAAGAAGTCACCCGACCGGTTCACAGACCGGTTCTGCGGGCGGCTGTTCTCTGTTTTTTTCGAGCGGAATTCCAACCGATCGGGTGACTCTCACCCGATCGGTTCATCTGTAGCTGAGGAAAAAGAGCTGAAGACACGGGCGTCGAACCGACCGGTTCACCCGACTGCTCCAAGATCCAACCGATCGCTCAAGAACTCACCCGATCGGTTCATGAGGTCGGGTGAAAACTCGCTGTTTTCTGTGATTTATCTGTAACGGATCAACCGACCGGTTGACTTGTCAACCGATCGGTTGATGCGTAAGTCTATATATAGAGCCCCTAGGGTTCCAGAAACGGGAGTTGCTGTTTTTCTACTGTTTTATTTCCTTGTGACGGCTGTAATTGTTACTCTTTAGTAAGTTTTCAGATCTTTCTAAAATTTTAGTATTGTCTTTATTACTCTATTACTTCCGCATTCTAATTGTCCGATTATGATTTCAACGGTTAAATTTCATTTGGATTGCTTTTTCATGAATTTTTGTGAGTAGTTCCCAAATCTGGGATTTTGGTGGAAACCCCTTCGGGGGCTCTTCCCGATGCGTCCATAGGGTTAGGAAATCGATAGGGAGTAGGAATCTAAAGGTTACGCGGGGTGTTTCATTGTCATTGGCGGGAAAAAGACCGCCTTTGACCGTCGGGCCAAGGGGGAATAAACTTGGCGGTTGACTCCCTAGCCATAGCTCACGCCCTTAGCGTAGACGCCGAATCCTAGCACGCGGGAGCGGCAGGATGAGACGTTGGGAGATATCGTTGCTGGTTTAGTGCTCCTGGGATCGATCAGTGTTAATGGACACGGGAGTGCCCACTGATCGAACCCGGGAAGTCCGGTGTATCATCCTGGGCACCGACTGGAATATCGGGCCCATGGGACGCCGGTACCACTTTCAGAGGCAACGTCTCACCATTAGACCCTAATCCCGATCGCTATCCATACCCGAAGGCCGTATCACCGAGAGTCTCTCGTCGGGTTGGAAACCAAAGTCCCGGGTTTACTTTCTTTTCGTTCATACGCTTTTATTTTCTTTCGTTACAACCATCTACCGATTCGGGCTAGCTCGCCCCTCGGGGTGATTCAGGTCCTACCTGACCCAAGCACAACCTCGCCTCCCTGAGTTCGATATTCCCGCACCCTACACTAACCGTGACACTTGCGGTAAACGACACCGCGCCGCCGCGACGCAAGCGGGGCACCGGTCAAGTTTATGGCGCCGTTGCCGGGGAGGCAACGTGCTTGTTATTTTAGGATCTCATGAACCCTCGTGTCTAGCTCACATCCCTACCTTGCGATAATTTTCGCATTCTCTTTTTTCTTTTTATTTTTCTTATTTTTATTTCTTATTTTATCTGTCTCTTTCCCGCTTGTCGCTTCACGGGTGTTTGTTGTTTTTCATGCGCAGGAGTTCAAGGAGTCTTGACGACTTGATCCCCCTCGATCCAGAGATTAACGCCACCCTTAGGCGCTTGGCCGCCGAGAAGTGGAGAAGGGAAGATCCCGAATCCATGGAGGAGAACACCCCACCTCAGAAGTCTCTGCTGGAATACTCGATGCCATCTATCGAGTCCACTTCCGCCATCCGTCCTCCAGCTATCACGGCCCAAAGCTTTGAGCTAAAGCCGTCATTGGTGACGTGGATCCAGCAGGATCAGTTTGTGGGTGCACCCATTGAGAGCCCGATCGAGCATCTAGACTCGTTCTTGGAGAAGTGTGACACCTTCCGGATTAATGGTGTCACGACAGAGGCTATCCATCTGAAGTTCCCCTTCTCTTTGAGAGATAAAGCCAAGCAATGGCTAAGGGGGAAGGACCCCAACACTTTCAACACATGGGAGAAGCTCTCCAACGCTTTTCTAACAAAGTTCTTTCCTCCGGGGAAGACCATGAAGTTGAGGAGTGAAATCTCCTCCTTCTCCCAGGCCAGCCACGAGTCCTTGCATGAAGATTGGACGAGATATAAAGAGATGCAAAGAAGATGCCCTCACCATGAGCTTCCGAAGTGGCAGATTATTAATCTGTTCTACAATGGGTTGAGGGATGACCTGAAATCTTCTATGGACGTCGCGGCTGGGGGTTCCTTCATGTCTAGAAGTGAGGAGGATGCCGGGCATATTTTGGAAAATATGGCATCCAACAATGAGCGGTGGTGTGACGAGAGAGCCACACCAAGATCCGGGGGTATACACAGAGTCGAGGACGTCGACAAACTCTCAGGCAAGTTTGACTTGCTTTCGACCCAGATCTCCGCACTAATGGTAGGACCCGGTGGGGCCGGTAGACAGCAAATTTCTGCGGTAGAGTCCGAATTCTTTGGGGAATTCGACGGTGGTGACATCTCGCCACCGTTGGATCAGGCGAGCGCACTATTTTACAACCCTATGGGAAATGCGCCGTATCCGTCAAGGACAAATTCCAACCCGGCCTACTCTCCAAACAACCGGAACCACCCGAACTTCAGTTACCGGCCACCATTTCAGCCCTCACCGCCTCAGCATCTGCAGCAACAAACTTATCAGCCGGCTAGGCCACAGCAGCAACCATTTCAGCAACAATCTTACGCCCCCAGGAATCAGCAGCCGTTCTAGCAGCAGCAGTATGGCCAACAAAGGGCCGTCTCTCCGGTTGAGTCTCTCTTGACTCAATATATTACCAACCAGGAGAGGATCAACCAAAAGCTGGAAATGGGTCAGCGGACCCTCACGGACCAAGTAACCCAGCTGGGGTTACAAGTGGCGAACCTTGCAAGGTCACAAAACCAATTACCGCCGCAACCGGAGGTGAACCCGAGGGGAGCAACCCAAACACCGGCACTCGTGCACGAGCACGCCAATGTGTCCGCTATCGTTCTGAGAAGCGGGACACAAATTCCTACTAGAGTGCCCCCTAGCAACCCGGAAGCACCATTGGTCGTTGAGAAACTGATCGAAAAATCAAACGACACCGGTGCTTCGTCATCAAATCCTATGACTCCGGAGGGAGTCTCTGAAGAAGAGAAGGAGAAGAGGGGGGAAGAGAGCCCTAAAGTGTATAAACCCGTTGTGCCATTTCCACAACGGTTGGCTCAGGCAAAAATTGATGAGAAATATGGCAAGTTCTTCGCCATGGTCAAGGACCTGAGTTTGCAGATCCCCTTCCTAGAAGCAATCGAAACAATCCCCTCCTATGCAAAATTCTTGAAAGATTTGGTGACTAGAGGGTCTAGAAAAGAGAAAGTAGTGTTGACGGCGAAGTGTAGCGCTCTTATCCAGAGGGCAAATCCGCCGAAACTTAAAGACCCGGGGAGCTTCTCTATTCCTTGCACGATCGGGGCAGTGAAGATTCATCGCGCACTCGTCGATCTCGGAGCGAGTGTTAGTTTGATGCCCTTGTCAATGTACAGAAGGATAGGGATGGGCGATTTGGAGCCCACTGGTATGACCCTACAACTAGCTGACCGATCGGTCAAATATCCGGTGGGAGTTGTGGATGACCTTCCCGTGAATGTGAGAGGGGTGCATGTGCCTGTGGACTTTGTAGTCATGGACATGCCCGAAGACGCACACACCCCCATTATCCTGGGACGGCCTTTCATGGCCACTGCTGGCGTTCTAATAGATGTGAAGAACGGAAAACTCTCTTTGAACGTCAGCGGAGAGAAAGTTGAGTTCGACCTGGGATTATCCATGAAGCACCCCGATCCCCCTGATGACCCTGGATGCAATTTGCTTGAGATAGAAGAAGAAAAAGCTGTAGAGGAGAGCTCCTGGGAGATTCTCCTGAGAAACCCCCCCCCCCGATGACTTAGGGGATTTAGAAGATGAAGAAGGCCCCGAAGACAAAGAAGCTCCTGGAAAACCGAGTGCAGCGAGAACGACCCCTCCCGGGTTCCCTAAGGCTCCTCCTGTGAGGAGAACGGGGAAAGAGCCCATGGACCTCACTAAAGACGAGGTCCGGATCCTGAAGAAGATGGCGGGAAGCGCCAACACCAAGGAAAAGCCCCCGGATCCCAAGAACAAGGGGAGGGTAGTCGATCAAGTATTTTTCCAGCCGCTGACTACTCCAAGTTCCTTCAGCTCCAATGAAGAAGAGATGCCGAACTTTGGGCATCACCCGTACCAACCACCATGAGCATCTCTCGCGGGCGTCGAGCCAACGACGTTAAACAAGTGCGCTTCATGGGAGGCAACCCATGTTCTAAACTTTTTCTCCAATTTTTAGCGTTATTTTTTACTTTATTTTATCTATTTTTATAAATAAAATCAGCCGCGAGAACATCCGTTCGGGGACTTAAACAATTTTATTGGTTTTTGCAGGAAACAAGCCCCAACCGATCGGTTGATAACTCACCCGATCGGTTGGGATGTATCAGATACATGCCGAGATCGGTCCCCATATCACCCGATCGGTTGAGTAATGAAGAGACCGGGTGGCAGATCGGGTGAGCTGGGAAGAACTCTCGGGAAATTTTGGGGAATATCAACCGATCGGTTGAGTTCGAGCGCGATCGGTTGACGAGACCGGGTGAGCAGCCCTAAGCTCTCGGGAAAATGAGTGTAGCGGCCAACCGATCGGTTGACAAGTCAACCGATCGGTTCGCCTGTAGCATTTCTTCGGCAAGATTTTTGACCTAACCGTCAACCGATCGGGTGACAAGTCACCCGATCGGTTCGACTTAAAACCCTATATAAACCCCCCCGACACCCGCTCGTTTCCATCTCGCCCGATCGCAAAAACCCCCAAAATCCGCCGTCGTTTCGCCTTCCCCTCTTCGCCAACAACCGATCTTCACTCCCCCACACCCTCTACTCCTCCATTACTCCCACTCTCCACCTCCTTCATCAACCCCTCCATCATCTACACCCTCTCTCTCCTCTCATTCCGAGATTTTGACCTAATTTTCCCCCAAACCACCCCCATTTCGAAAATTATTGCCGAAGGAGTTCGCCGCGGCTCCATGCCACTCTCGTTGAACAGTGTGGGGCATCTACGAGCAAGCTCCGCCATTCTGTTTGGGTACACTCGTTCCGAAGCTCAAATTTATATATTTGCCCTATTAATTGTGCTTGCTCGTTTGCTTGTGTAGTGTGCATCCAATGTTTTTGCACTCATTCTTGCTCACACACTCACACATGGCTCGGGATACGGATAAGGGGAAGGGAATTATGAGGGAAGAGGAGCCGTCTTGAAAGAGACGAAAACAAACACGCCCCCCTTCCCGTACACGAGCACTTACACTTGGCCCTCCTCCACCTGTTATCCCCCCTGTGGACCCAATGTTGGGCCCACACGGGTATATTTTTCGGAACCAGGAGCACAAAGATTTCTACCGTAGGCTTGATGCTCGAGGGCATCTATCCACCAAGTTCCCGCACGCTCGTACACTTGTCGATCTCGGTGTCTTCACCGAGGTCGAATCTCTTTTCGCTAACTAAGGATGGTTAGCCTTTCTTAATGCACATGCCATATCCTACCCGACACTCACACTCGAATTTCTCTCAACACTTGTCTGGGAGTCCGGGTCGATCATTAGATTCAGGGTGCGTAACCGTAGTGTCACCACAAATCGGAACACGATTAATGATATATTTGGTTTCCCCAATCTCGGGGATGATGCCATCCGACACTACGGGTACACGCCCGAGTTTGATGTCGATCAATTCTGGTTCCGCCTCACGTTGGTTCGCGACTACCCCCGAGGAAGGGCCAAGGCCTCCTCCATCATTCATCCCGTGTTTCGATTGGTCCACAGAATCATTTCATCTGCATTCTTTCCTAGGGACGAGTCAGGCACTGTGACTATCCCTGACCTTTTTATCCTTTGGGCCATGACTTTTCCTTATGTCCAGGATGATGAGGGAGTTAGCTTCAGGGCCCCTACCGTCCCCATCCATGGCGGCGATTGGCTTGTTTACAAGCTACTCGAGATCAGCCGGGCCGGTAAGGGGAAGTTTTGTTGCGGGGAATCATCACGATCATCTGCTCTCACGCCCAATTCAATATTACCATCCCTGATAATCTTCCTGCTGCCGCAGGACCCTCACATCTTGATATTGATGTCCTGCGGCACATCCACATGATCAAACCCCGCTCGGATGGCCGCTTCATATTTCATTACAGCCACCCCCCAGCCCCTTACACCATTCTGCCCAACCCCGCTCGCATGACCCTTGCTCTCGTGGGAGATTGGACTTTCCCTCCTGATCCCGATTTCTTAGCGGGGTTGAATCTTCCTTTCCTTCCCGCAGGCGCCCGCAGATCACCGTCCCCTACCGCCCACTTAGGCGAGCAGGATATCCCTGCGTCTGGGGAAGATTTAGGGGCTGGCCCGAGTCGTCCCGTTTCTGCTCCGGGACCGATCACGTCTGAGCACCTCTTTGCGGCCATTTCTGGCCTTGTCTCCTGTGCTGGCATGACCACTGCCGCCGGCACCTCTTCGACCCTACCTGGCGGCACCACCTCTGCCTCGCGTCAGTCTACGTCTTTTGGTCGCCGTCAGGTATCTGCCCGTCTGGGGCTTGAGAGGGAGGTCGCTGCCCTTCGTGAGCTCGCCATGTCCTCTGCTTCCTCGGACCCATCGCCATCCTCCTTTCTTACTCACCCACGTTTCCTCGCACTTGAGAGGAACGTGGCCGCCATTCTCCGCCTTCTTACCCATATCCACGGACCACCTCCACCTTCACCACCCCCACCTTCACCACCCAGGCGATCTTCTCCTCCACCCACCCACACTTCTTCACATCCCATCCCAGCATCCACTTCACCCCTCCCGACCACTTCCACCGCACCCATGCTACCTCACTCCTCCTCCGTCACTCCATACATGCGCCGGAGGAAATTGCCGGTGCGCTCCAGATCCCGCCCACCACCCCCCACTACCGTCACCACCGCCTTGATCACCTTCCTACCACCACCACCCACCACCACCGACACTCCTCCCATTGTTCACACCACCACTGCCCCTACTCCTTCGTCTCTTTCCCCACTTCTCAGCACACCCCCAGCCTCCCCCGACCACCCATCCACACCCTCTTCCGAGGAGGACGAGGACTCAGCTCCTCTTGCTTTCTGACTTCACCACTCTTTATTTTTGACTCCCCCTTGCACATATCTGGATTTCATTGATCATATCATTTCGCTAGCACTTTCTGGTCTAGCTTGGGGGACGTCTATTTTGGTATGCTGTCGTGTTTTGTTTGTTTTTCTCATTTTGTGTGTGTGTGTGTGCTTGTTTTTCATTTTTTTTGAGTGTCGTGTCGTGTGCCTTTTATTTTTATTTTTATTTTTCGTTTTGTTTGATTTTGATTTTGATCTTTCTTTCTTTTTCAATTTTATCTATGTGTTTTCCTCGTTTTCATTTCTTTTTGTGTCCGTGCGTATTTCCCCCCCATTTTCATTGCCCTCCCGTCCTCATTCATATTGCATTGAGGGCAATGCAAACTTCAGCTTGGGGGAGTCGCACTGTGTGCGTCGTTTTAGTCCTTCTTTTTCTGTTTTTTGTGTCGTTTTCATCGTGTTTTTATTTTTTCTTCTTTTTTCTCTTTCTTTCTTTCTTTTAGCTCTTTCTCCTAGAGATGAATCCTATGATGAATCGCCACAAAGTCACACACACCTAGCTTTGCATCGATGATCACACTCACTAACCCTAGGATTTCGAGTCCTCTTGCATTTCACGCATCGTGGGTCCACTTAGCTTTTTGTGAGTCGTGTGTCGTGACTAGCATTTGGTGTGCTTCTGCCTTGTGATTTTACTTTATATGCCTGTCCAGGAATGACCCCTAGATTACCATGCTCCGATTTGAATATGCGGTATTTCTTTCCACTATATGCATGCTATATTTATATCGTATACTTCAATTCGCATGCGTCGGGATTCCACAACTAAGGACTAGGATAACCCATTTAGCCTACGCTCTATTTAGCGAGAATAGTTTCCTTTGCCCAAGTGTTTAGATTTTGACTTCTTTTTTGTTTTACTTGGTGCAAATCCCCTCGTCGTGTACCGTTCTCCCACTTGGGAGAGTACACATGTGTATAGCCAAAAACCCAAAAATCCAAAAAAAAAGAGAAAAGAAAAGAAAAACCCAAAAAGAAAAGAAAAGAAAAATTGTGTATAGCCCAAAAATTCAAAAAAAATACAAATGCCCAAAACCCAAAAAAATTTCCGTGTGAATATTTTTTTCATTCTTGCCAAGAATAAAGGGAAGGCGAGAATTTGCACCGAGTGTTCTTCTCCACATCATCTCAACCCCCGTCGTTATCGAAAACACTTGGCTTAGGAACTTTTTAGCTAGTATCTAGGCTGTAGTGGCGTGATTTCCTTAGCCCTAGTTGTGGAGTCCCCGATGCATGATACGCTTCTATTCCCACTCTTCTCATGCATGCTTGAACTTATATTCGCCGCTTAATTCAATTCGGGTCGATATTTTGGGTCATATCTTGGATTTGTGTATATCGAGCCTCATAACACATCGTAGAAAGCATCACCATTTGCTAGCACACGACGACGCTCACTCGCGCTTCACTGCGTGGACCCACGACACTTATTTCGACTCGCTTTCCTAGGTTTAGTGGTGTGATTTGGCGTTTGCTTACTTGGTGTGTCGTTTTCGATTTTGGTGGCTCTGATGGACGATCTAGGGTTTAGAGTTTTCTTTTTCTTTCTTCCTCTCTATTTTTTCCCTTCCGAGCTCCTACTCTCACTCGTCTTCCTCGAGGACGAGGAAGAGTTCAGCTTGGGGGATTTTGATGTGCGTTTATATTTCATATATTCACGCACGTTTTCTTTTGTGTTTCTCCGTGTTTTTCCGCCGTCTCTTATTCGTTTTCGTATATTTTCCCGTTTTCTTTCACTTTTCTTTGTTTGTCCATGATTGCAGGAGTTCGACCACGTAGGGGACGTTTAATGATGATATCCCAAGTCCCCGGAGCAACGGGAGAAGTCACGCGTGATCCAGGGGGTCAAACGTCGAAGAATTCATCTTTCAGCCCCTCACCCAGTCGGTAGGTCATCTTCAACCGATCGGGTGATGCACGCGTGCACCACCCGGTCTCTACCGCAGCTCACAAAGAAGTCACCCGACCGGTTCACAGACCGGTTCTGCGGGCGGCTGTTCTCTGTTTTTTTCGAGCGGAATTCCAACCGATCGGGTGACTATCACCCGATCGGTTCATCTGTAGCTGAGGAAAAAGAGCTGAAGACACGGGCGTCGAACCGACCGGTTCACCTAACTGCTCCAAGATCCAACCGATCGCTCAAGAACTCACCCGATCGGTTCATGAGGTCGGGTGAAAACTCGCTGTTTTCTGTGATTTATCTGTAACGGATCAACCGACCGGTTGACTTGTCAACCGATCGGTTGATGCGTAAGTCTATATATAGAGCCCCTAGGGTTCCAGAAACGGGAGTTGCTGTTTTTCTACTGTTTTATTTCCTTGTGACGGCTGTAATTGTTACTCTTTAGTAATTTTTCAGATCTTTCTAAAATTTTAGTATTGTCTTTATTACTCTATTACTTCCGCATTGCAATTGTCCGATTATGATTTCAACGGTTAAATTTCATTTGGATTGCTTTTTCATGAATTTTTGTGAGTAGTTCCCAAATCTGGGATTTTGGTGGAAACCCCTTCGGGGGCTCTTCTCGATGCGTCCATAGGGTTAGGAAATCGATAGGGAGTAGGAATCTAAAGGTTACGCGGGGTGTTTCATTGTCATTGGCGGGAAAAAGACCGCCTTTGACCGTCGGGCCAAGGGGGAATAAACTTGGCGGTTGACTCCCTAGCCATAGCTCACGCCCTTAGCGTAGACGCCGAATCCTAGCACGCGGGAGCGGCAGGATGAGACGTTGGGAGATATCGTTGCGGGTTTAGTGCTCCCGGGATCGATCAGTGTTAATGGACACGGGAGTGCCCACTGATCGAACCCGGGAAGTCCGGTGTATCATCCTGGGCACCGACTGGAATATCGGGCCCATGGGACGCCGGTACCACTTTCAGAGGCAACGTCTCACCATTAGACCCTAATCCCGATCGCTATCCATACCCGAAGGCCGTATCGGCGAGAGTCTCTCGTCGGGTTGGAAACCAAAGTCCCGGGTTTACTTTCTTTTCGTTCATACGCTTTTATTTTCTTTCGTGACAACCATCTACCGATTCGGGCTAGCTCACCCCTCGGGGTGATTCAGGTCCTACCTGACCCATGCACAACCTCGCCTCCCTGAGTTCGATATTCCCGCACCCTACACTAACCGTGAAACTTGCGGTAAACGACACCGCGCCGCCGCGCCGCAAGCGGGGCACCGGTCAAGTTTATGGCGCCGTTGCCGGGGAGGCAACGTGCTTGTCAAGTTTAGGATCTCATGATTCAGCAGGAACATGAAGTGGAGTCTGGGCACCGGAGGTCTGAACCACATAGGGTTTAGGCATGAAGCCAGGAGGAGGAGTAACACAACCAGGAGAAGTGTCCTCAGATGAAGCAAACAGAGCCTGAAGCTCGGTAGGAATGGGAAAGTCATGATGCTTAAAAGAGTTTGACTGAAGTTTAAGCAAAAGTGAGAGCTTCTCATCCAGAGATACGGAAAGAATTTCAAGAGCAGAGACTCCAGCATCCAGCTGACGAAGAAGAAACTACCCGTGGGATACGAAAAGAGGGGACCTAGGAGGATGCTTAGCTGACTGAGAATAAAAATAATAAGAACACTCACCCTAGGACCTATACTCTAATCACAAATACAACGTAAAAACAGTATAAAAATAATAACTCCATTGAAAAACAAATCACTACCATCAATATCAAAAACTCATGAAATCAATTAAATCACAATTGCCTTTCTTAACATATAAATATAATAAAGAACATGAAGACAGGCAACAAATTGATATGAGCTCAAAAAGAGTTATAACATGAAAGATTGAGCTTCTAGATTTCAGATTCACCCATAATTCCTAATTCTCCACGCAACCTCACAAATGAATCTTCTTTAAGAGGTTTAGTGAAGATATCAGCAATTTGTTTTTGGGTTTCAATGTACTCTAAGATGATGTCCTTCTTAGCTACATGATCATTGATAAAATGGTGTCTCACGTCTATGTGTTTGGTACGGGAGTGGTGTACCGGATTCTTGGAAAGACAAATAGCACTTTGATTATTAACTATGATAGGGCAAGTATCACAATTGACACCATAGTCACTAAGAGTGTGTCTCATCCAAAGAACTTGTTCACATGCAAGACCCGCGGGAATATATTCCGCTTCAGTCGTGGACAATGACACTGAATTCTGTTTCTTAGAAAACCAAGAAACTAAGGAATTTCCTAAGAAATGGCAAGTGCCACTAGTACTTTTCCTGTCGAACTTGCATCCGGCAAAGTCGGCATCACTATATGAGATTAACTCATATGTGCTAGACTTATGGTAAAGTAACCCAGAATCTAGAGATTGATTGAGATAACGAAATATTCGTTTAACCGCAATCAAGTGCGATTCCTTAGGTCTTGCTTGATATCTAGCACAAAGGCATACTGAAAACATTATATCGGGCCTACTAGCGGTTAAGTAAAGTAAGCTACCGATCATACCTCGATATAGACGAACGTCTACATCTTTTCCGCTTTCATCCTTGTGTAGATAAGTAGCAGTACTCATGGGAGTCCTTTTGCTCGAAGACGATTCCATCCCGAATCGCTTAATAAGCTCCCCTGTGTACTTTGTCTGATGTATGAATGTGTCATTCTCCATTTGTCGAATTTGCAATCCAAGGAAGTAGGTGAGCTCTCCCATGTGGCTCATCTCAAACTCATCCTTCATAGACTAGGAAAATTCTTGACAAAGATTAAATTAGTAGAACCGAAAATAATATCGTCTACATAAACTTGAATCAAAAGAATGTCATTTTCATAATCTTTAATGAAGAGTGTAGAATCTACTTCTCCCATTTTAAAATCTAAATTCAAAAGAAATGTCTTAAGTTGATCATACCAAGATCTAGGAGCTTGTCTCAACCCATACAACGTTTTCTTAAGTTTAAAAACAAGGTTTGGAAATTTTTCATGAATAAAACCGGGAGGTTGAGAAACATAAACTTCTTCATTAACAAACCCATTTAAAAATGCACTTTTAACATCCATTTGAAATAGTTTAAAATTCTTATGGGATGCAATAGATAAAAGCAACCTAATAGCTTCTAATCTAGCTACAGGGGCAAAAGATTCTTCGAAATCAATACCTTCCTCTTGCCGGTAACCTTGAGCTACTAACCTTGCTTTGTTCCGTGTGATTACCTCGTTTTTATCCGTCTTGTTCTTGAAGATCCATTTGGTCCCAATGACTTGGTGACCACTTGGAAGATGTACGAGTTCCCAAACTTCATTTCTCTCGAATTGCATTAGTTCTTCTTCCATTGCCACTATCCAAGAGCTATCCTCACAAGCTTCTTGGATGTTCTTTGGCTCAATGGTAGATACAAATGCGCAATGAGAGAATTCTTCAATTCTCGATCTCGTTCGAACACCCACACCAATATCTCCAATAATTTGGTTATGGGGATGGTTACAAACGGTCGGATAAGCTTTGGGTATACCTGTATCACTAGGAACAACTTCAACAACTTCATTAGAAGTGTTAGTCTCAACAATAGAATCATTAAGCTTAACATTAGTAAGAGAATCACAAAGAATATCTACATTATCATCATCAACATGGGGAAAATCAAAATCTTCATAAAAAGATACGTGAAGTGATTCCTCAATCGTTGAAGAAGTTTTGTTGTATATCACGTAGGGTTTGCTACATGTGGAATATCCAACAAAAATTCCTTCATCGGATCTTGGCTCAAACTTGTCTAAATTACCAAATGTGTTCTTTATAAAACATTTTGAACCAAAAACACGAAGATATTTTACTTGAGGCTTTTTATTATAAAACAACTCAAAACAAGTTTTGTTCGTTCGTGGTCTCACTAGAATCTTATTGAGCACATAACAAGTCGTGTGCACCGCTTCTGCCCAAAATTATAGTCCTAAATGACTATCATGGAGCATAGTGCAAGCACACTCAATAAGAGTCATATTCTTTCTTTCTACAACACCATTTTGTGGTGATACACGAGGAAAGGAAA
This sequence comes from Scilla litardierei, assembly GCA_030789695.1. Lineage (NCBI taxonomy): Eukaryota > Viridiplantae > Streptophyta > Magnoliopsida > Asparagales > Asparagaceae > Scilla > Scilla litardierei. The sequence goes on along the minus strand of CM061135.1, from coordinate 96,644,639 downwards.
AATTATGAGTTATCTCGGAGTCATCACAAAACTTAGTAAAAGACTCATTCTCAAATTCTCCTCCATGATCACTACGAATAGTGATAATGGTGGATCCTAAAAGATTCTGAATCTTCTTTGCAAATTTGGTAAACTCTTCATAAGCTTCATTCTTATTAGTTAAGAATGAAACCCAAGCAAATCTACAAAAGTCATCAACGACAACTAATCCATAATGAGCATTACCTAAAGAAGCGGTTCTAGTTGGCCCAAATAAATATAGATGAAGAATTTCTAGGGGCCACTTAGAAGTAATCCCTTCTTTAAGCTTAAATGAAGATTTACTTAGTTTACCTCTTTGACATGAATCACAAAAGTTTTTCTTATTAAAAGCAATCTTAGGAAAACCTTTGACTAGATCATGCTTAGCAAACTTATATAAGTGCTTGAAGTGAACATGACCAAAACGGCGATGCCATAATAGTTGTTCACATGTGTTAGCAACTAAGCAATGTTCTACGGTTTTAGGCAAGCTCAAATAATAAATATTTTTACACCTAATACCGGAAAATAAAACATTTGAATCACAATCAACAATAGTACACAATCCTTCTCCAAAGTTAACCTTGTAACCTTTGTCACAAAGTTGAATAATGGAAATGAGATTGTGACACAAACCACTAACTAGAAAGACATTATCAATTAAAGGTTTTGAAGGATTACCAACGATACCTACTCCAATGATGGTTCCCTTTTGATTACTTCCAAAAGTGACAGTTGCACCATCCTTGATGCTAATCACTTCGGAGAGCAACGAGTGATCTCCCGTCATGTGTTTGGAGCAACCGCTATCAAGAATCCATCCTTTTCCTTTAGAGCTAATTAGACATTTATTGCTATTCTTCTTTCTCTTGGGTACCTATATAATATACCATAAGCTTATGGTACCCAATGTTTGTTGGATCCAAGGGGATTAGCCCTTTGGAAGCCAAGTCCAAGTGGACTACCGCTTCCCAACATAATTACTATTTCTAATCACATCATGAAAATAGGACAACATAAACATTCCTATCATTAAGACTAGTGTTCTTAGGACCCCAAATAGTGTAAATCTAGGGAGTCCTCTTCCTAGTTGCATGCATATGTGTTGGATTTCTATGTGGTGCATGCTTCCTAGGAACATGATTTCTAGCATAGAGATGTGGTGGAGGATATGCATTGTACATTCTAGGATGATATGTATGCTTGGGAACATGCATATTATATGAAGCAGATGGATCATGCATGACATGTGGAGGATAAGCATACATGAAAGAATGATGCGTATGAGCATACATGTGTATAGGAGCACGTACATAAGTATTTCTCATGTGTGGTTGTGTACGTGTTTGTGGGTGCGGAGCATAGAATGTGTCATAATTATCCACTTGTGAAGTAGGATGTTTCCTACGTGGATGAGTGTTAGTGTACATATAAGCATGGCCTTGCTTTTGGTTTCCACCCTTAATGGGTTTCTTGCCAAAAGGAAGAGAAGGTGAAGTGGTGACATTCTTGGTAAGATTGTTACCTATAGTGTCTTTGACACCACTTATGGATGCACCGGAGGAATGCCTCACAAAATCTATAATGACACCACTATAAGAGGTGCGATCATTAGATGCATTCGCTTTCACAAACCCAAGACCAACACGATGTGTGGCCGGAAATTGGTTTGCAAGCAAATCATCCAATTGTCCTTTTGCCTTATTGAATCTCACAATACGGGAGGACATGAGCTCATATTTCTCCTTTAAAGAAGAAATGTTGGTATCCAAGGTGGACACCCGTGCTTTGAGCTCGTGCACTTGGGTTTTAAGAGAATCATTCTCTAAACCCAATTGTGTATGTCGTGTAACTAGATCACTATTATCCTTAGGATGTGTTTGATCTAGTTGAGATTTGATAGAATTTACCTCATCTCTCAATGTGACATTTTGACAAGCTAAGTTTGCTTTCTCAAGAGTTAAAGTATCAACAATGGTGTCATTGTTGATAATGCATGGAATGGATGACTTGCTAACATTTGATTTCTTTAAGCTAGTGTATTTAAGCATTAAAGATTGGTATTTAGCAAATAGTTCTCCATTAGCAATACGAAGTTCATCCATTGTTATCTTGGTGTCATCCGTGTCGGAATCACTCTCATCCGAGAGTGGGTCTTCTCGTGCCATGAAATACATGTGGGCGCTCTCACCCTTCTCATCATCGAAATCGCTTGATGAGTCATCACTTGAGTCGTCGAAGGTACCTACGAGTCCTTTCTTATTGTCTCTCTTGTTCTTATCGGACTTGTGGTACTTTGGTGCCTTCCACTTCTCTTCGTTCTTTAGCATTGGGCAATCCCTCTTGATGTGCCCTGGCTTATTACATTTATAGCAAAGAGAGGAAGTAGCATTAGTAGACTCAAAATGTTTGTTGGAGGGAAATTTACCATTGCGGAAGAAGCGTTGGAACTTCTTTGCCATTTGGGCCATTTCACCCAAATCCATCTCGTTCTCGGATTCATCACTTTCGGAGGATGATGAATTGGCATTGAATGCCAAATCTTTCTTCTTGGCCTCCGAAGGATTCATCATGGCTCGAATCTTCAATCGGTTGTCCCGTCTTACTTCGTAAGACCTAAGAGTCCCGATGAGATTCACCACGGTGTAGTTCTTCAAGTCATTGACCTCCTCAATGGCGATCGCTCTTCTTTCCCATTTGGAGGTCATTCCAATGATGATCTTCCTTACCTTATCCGGTTCAGAATATATTTGGCCAAGGGCTTTCAATTCATTGATGATGTCGATAAAACGTCCGTACATCGATGCAATGCTTTCATTGTGCTGCATATGAAAGAAATCGAAGTTTTACACGGCAACATATAACTTTGAAAGTTTTACCTTATTCGTTCCCTCGTGGGTAACGATGAGATGGTTCCAAATTTGATATTCACCCTTACATGTGCATATCTTATTGAACTCATTTGGGTCCAACACACAATGAAGAACGTTCATTTCCTTAGCGTTGTTGACCTCGGTGGTTTTCTCGGAAGACGTCCATTTGTCGAAATCTACTTCGGTGGGCTCGATGTATTCTTTGTGGAGGGTTCTCCAAAGCGAAGCACTCCTAAGGAACGTCTCCATCCTGCATTTCCAATAGCTAAAATTTGTACCATTGAAACGCGGAGGGCGCACCGTAAATGGATCTTCAAAAAGTGTGGACGCTCCATCACGATCATGATTGTTGTATGAAGGCGATGGTGGAACGTTGTTGTTGTTGGATGCCATAGATGTAACCTTGTGCTCTGATACCAATTGTAAGGACCCTGTCTATGGGGAAAACACTAGAAGGGGGGTTGAATAGTGTTTATGCAAATTTAAAAGGAATTTACGCCAAATAAAATGCAATCCAACAATTAATGCGGAAATAGAATTAAACCCAAATAAGAAACAATTACAAACATAATTATGTTTCTAGGGTTCGGATACCCAAGTCAACTCCCGACTTGTTCCCGGTAATCCTACGTCCCTTCCACCCAGAATCCTCCAGATACTCAAGTTAGAACCCTAACTTGAGGTTTCCTTAAAACCCACTTGTAGCAACCCTACAAGTGCAATCGAATACAATCGATGTCCTTGACTCTCACAACTTGGGAGCAAGCAAACCACTCTCACAACCGGGAGCAAATCTCAAATAACGAAACTTATGAAATAATGAGAACAACACTTACAAACACCTATGCCTTGAAGTAGAACTTGAAGGTGGAGTGTGATGTGTGTTGAAGAACTCTCTTGGCAGAGAGGAGAAGCCCTTTCTCTTGACTACACCAAATGCCTAAATGATCACTATTTGGTTCTAGGTTGGAGAGCAAGAGAACAAGATTTGGAAATACTTAGGGCTTTGGATTTGAGAGCTTTGATCTTTGGAAATGAAAGCTTGAGAGATTTTGCAATGAATGAGTAACCTTCCAATGGAACAGTAGAAGCTCTATTTATAGCTTTCTCAAATCCACAAAACAGTTTAGGCAAAAACCCAATTGGAATCCGTGAGAAAAATCTCAACGGATAGAATCTAAACTCGCGATAGTCGACTGTTGAACAATGCACAGTCGACTGTTGCACAGTCAGCAAGGGTAGGTGAGAATTCATAACGGTAACTTACCACGTGGACAGTCGACTGATGAAACAAAGACAGTCGACTGTTAAACCAACAGGCGACTGCAATTCCTTCTACAGGCGACTGGCCGAGAGATGGGTAAGTTTGAATAATACTGGAAGCCTCACAAGAAACAGGATAGACGACTGATGCAAGGAACACAGTCGACTGTTAATCAGAACAGGCAACTGTAGATCCATAAACAGCCGACTGTCAAAAGCCTGAGAAATTTCCAGAGAGCTGAGTCAAAGAAATGACTCACAGACAGGCGACCGTTGCAGCATAGACAGTCGACTGATCTAAGAGACAGTCGACTATATATACAATATTAGTCGACTGGCCGTAAAAGTCAGATCAAACATAGTTAGGGCAAAGGATATACAGGCAACTGATTTACAAAACACATTCGACTGTCACAAGGACATGCGCCTGTGTATCATTCACCAGTAGCCTGTGCGAGATAATCAGAGAAGGCCCAAAACTATATTGTAAAAGTATGTGCATAACAGGCGACTGTAGAACAAAACACAGTCGACTGTTTTTGAGACAGAGGATTGTAAAGTTTTAAGCAGTCGACTATTATAAACAATCCTTGCACAACCAATAGAGAAATGAATTGGAGTCAATGTACAATTATCTAATGGAGTCCTATGACCGAATGTAGATGTGTGTGAGTGCTCCATCAAAGCTCTACTTCTAAGCTACATACTAGAAGAGATAAAAGAAAAATTACATTTACAAATAATCTCTTCTTTCCATCGTATGAGCTTGAAGTCTTCACGGAGCTTCAATCATCATCTACGATCATCCAATCCATGTCATTTGCCTTCAATGACGTTTGTGAGTCATCCATTGCTAGTAGATCTTCATAATTAGCTTAGGCAATGGATTAACTGCAAAACAATTACACAGAGATAATTGCATACCAAACAGCTTACTGTTATTTCGAACAAGATGTTTGTACAATTACACAGAGATAATTGCCTCGAGGACATATTTATCTCACTACATCTCCCACTTGCACTTAGGCCCATTAATCCCGGTATCTCATTCCGTATTTTACACATAAGTCTTTCTTGACTTCATGTTGTAAAGCCTTCGTGAGTGGATCTGCTAAACCGTCTACTGTATAGGCTTAAGGGGTTTCTTTGTTCATATTAGACCAACCATTTGAATCTCATTCAAATAATTCCTTTGGTCCTTTGGAATCCATAATATTTAATTTTCCTGGATCTCATCCAGCTCATCGTACCTTACAACAATAATTTTAATAAGTTACTGGTCATTTTAGCTGGTTCATATTTAAAAGTGTCAAACTCTTTTGACCACTTTATCAAATATGTTCCATCCCCTTGATGCCTCGCATGTGTTTTATTCGCTCCCACTGACCTTGAAAACTCTCTGGTCAATTCATAAAAGTTTTTTTTTCTAAATCATATTTAGAAAATGAACTTTAAATGAATGCACTAGTTTTCATGGTTATCATGAGCATTTACATCGAGTTCGGTCCGAGTAGATCTGTACGCATCTGCTAGCGAGACAGTTTCATCATAATCCGTTTATAGGAGTTAGGATGAAAACCGTTCTCTACCAACATAATTGTACTTCACTATTTTCCTTCTGCACCAATCTTCTAAACTCGAAGATTCACTTGCAGTCAAAGAAACTCTTTCTTTGGGCACGTAAACTAAAGTCCATACTTTATACATGTGCACGGACCTATTGCATCAAGTTGTTAATCAAAGACTCTACTCTGAATTTCATCCTGGAAGTTATCTTAGACCATCATCGATTATGATGTCTAACTCGACTCTTCGTCACATGAGACTTGAGTAATCCTTTAACTGCCTAACGATTGATTTAATGAATATCTTACTGATAAGGTCCTCATGGAAACCTTATCAAAACCTTGACATTTCTATCTGGGACTTAACCCAGAGGGAGGATTGTAACTCAGTTACTTTTCCATGAGTCGCACTATGTCTAACAAAGTGCAATTTATGCTCTCCAACATAGCCAATATGTTAAGAGACTTGACCTGAGAGAAAATCACATTTTCTTTTAATTATGCAAGTTTTATACATCTAAGTATTCGCCTCTTTGATCCGATCAAATCAGTTCAAATGCTTCTGTCATTTTGTTTTCTATTTTATCAGACTTGTGTTTCATCAAGAACACGTGTCTTAATAAAATAAGAACAACTTATCCTGGCTAGCTTAGACTTAGGTCTGGGTACATCAGTATGTACGAGACTACGAGTTCAATAACTCTCTCTCCTATTGTCTTACAGAAATAGTTTCAGCCATCATACCTTTGAGAATAAGATTCACAAGTGTCCGTAGACTTCATAATACGAGAGGTCAGACCCCTCTTTATGTGACTAGTGAAGCTTTGTCTCTTTCATATGGCCTAGTCTATTTTGCCATATAAGTTTAGTACTATCTTGTGAATTCATATATTAACATTTAATATATTGTGTTATACATATTACTCATTGCTTCAGAAGGAATGTGACGACATTCGTCCAAATGTGTTTTCCTATTGTATAACAATTATTCTGAAATCGTGACATCAAATATGTCACATTTTCAGTTCCTCTTACTTACACCGTTACTAATGATAAATAAAACTATCTTTCTCAATTGACTTTCTTTAGTGCCTTCTTCCTTTTCTAAATCTCATTTAGATATTAAACGTCTCAGCAAAAATTTAAATAGCTATGCAATCATCTCATGTATCCAAACACCTGAGCTTTGCAACCTTGAGTGTCGCTCAACAAGTTGCTCATCTCAAAATCCGGTTGGGATACATAGTCTTGCACCGCTCATGCACTCACATTTGATTCCAACAGTTTGATCGAACTTTTCGAACCTTGCGGATCGAACCTGCTTTCCAAACAATCTTGATTGTCGCTCAACAAATTATATGGAGAAACATGCTTTTGAACATCAATATATTCCGGCTGCCTCATATAGAGGCGAGTGACATGTAGCGTGCATTTATTTTGTTGGACTCGGAACTTAATGAAATCATATTCCTTAAGTCTGTCCTCAAGAAGGTCATTTTAATGTCAACGAGAATATAATCTATTCTATTAATTAGAATTTAACTTGATATTCCACTAACCAACCTGTTTGACCATTTAACTTATTCTGTTAGAATATTATATTTTGATTCCATTGGTAAACTTAGAACTTACCCTAGTTTAGCATATGTTCAATATTAAATATTGATAGAATTGCTTTTTGACGTCCCCTAGTTTGTGCTATGTATAAAGTTTGATGGGGATACCAGGATTAAAAATTTGTACCCACAAGTGCACGGTGTTGTAGCGTGGCTTGGGGGTCGAACACGGGGAGGCGTGTGATGTGCTTGTTATCAAATAGGAACCGGATCACCCGGTGGGTGAGCTAGCCCTATCGCTTGGTGGTTGTCACGATATAAAACTACGGAAAGATGTAAGGTATAAAAAGTAACCTAGGACTTTGGTCCCTATCATGTGTTCTCTCTATTACGATCGACGGATAGGAATACGATCGGATTCTAGGGTTTAATGGTGAGACGTCACCTCTAAGACTGATACTTAGCATCCCAAGGGCCCGATATTCCGATCGATGGCCAGGATGATACGCTAGGTCTACCCGGGTTCGGACGGTGGGCATGCCCATGTCCTGCACCAACCGACTCTGGGAGTACTAAGCTCGCAACGATTGCTCCCGACACTTCATCCTGTCGTTCCCACATGCTTGGAATCAATGTCTATGATAGGGGTGTGAGTTGTGGCTAGAGGATCAAACGCCAGTTTTATTTCCCCTTGGCCCGACGGTCAAAGGCGGTCTTTATCCCGCCAATGACAATAAAACACCCCACGTAACCATCTAAATCCCTAAATCCTATCAAAACACTAATCCTATGGTCGTTCTAGGGAGAACCCACGATGGGGCTTCTTCCAATATCCCAGATTAGGAAACTACTCACTAATCATTGCAAGACATTCAATAACACAATTTTCAACCATTAAAATTATAATCAAGCAATAAAATAGAGAAGCAAACGATAGTATTAACGCAATATTAAAGTATCAAAGCGACCAAGAAACTTACAAATCAAGTTTAATTAACCGTAGCCAAAATCCCAAAAAAACTGTTAAAACTGGGGATTCTCGTTTTCTGGAAAATCTAAGGCTATATATACATTTAGCAAGATGCCATGGAATATTTCCAGAACAAAACAAAAAATAAGCATCCAACCGATCGATTGAAACATCAACCGTTCAGTTGAGGTAGCGGGGAAATCGGTCTTCAGCCTGTGATAATTCTTAACCGATCGCTGAACCGATCTGTTGAGGTCGTGATAATTCGCAACCGATCGCTGAACCGATCGGTTGAGGCCGTGGGGCTCTGGAGCTTGCAAAGAGATGCTACATGTGAACCGATCGGTTGACAAGTCAACCGATCGGTTAGAGTTCAGCTCCAAAAAAAGAGAACATTATCATGACCAACATATCTCTGAATCGATCGGTTGGGATTTGCTTCATTGCTGCTCCTCGTTGGGTCAGATACGTGTGCACGAACCGATCGGTTGGAACTGTCCACCCGATCGATTGAGGGTGGATTCATGATATAACTTGACGTTTGGCCCGTAGGATCTCGTGTGGCTCCTCCCGTTGCTCCGGGGACTCATGATATTTACTTTATATGTCCCATGTGATGGCAATCTCCTGCCAGTACACACAAACACAAAGAAAGTGAAAAGAAACTAAAAATCACAAAAGAATATATACGAAACAACAGAAAACAACGGGTTATCAGGGAGAAGACGTGCGTGAATATATAAAATATAAACGCACGTCAAAATCACCCAAGCTGAACCCTTCCTCGTCCTCGAGGAAGACGAGTGAGAGTAGGAGATTGGAGGGAAAAGTAGAAAGGAAGAAACAGAAAAAGAAAAGAAAATCCTAAATCACACGTCAGATCCAACGAAAACTAACTCACCATACTAAGCAAGCATGTGATAAACACATCACTAAACCCAGGAATATGAGTCCATACAAGTGTCGTGGGTGCACGCGGTGAAGCGCGAGTGAGTGAGGTCGTGAGCTAGCAGACGGTGTAACTATCGAAATTGTGCAATAAAGCTCGATGTACACATACCTAAGGAATGACCCAAATATTGATTCAATTCGAATTAGCGGTGAATAATAGCTCAAGCTTGCATGAGAATAGAATAGGAATAGAAAACATATCATATGTCGGGGACTCTACTGCTATAAACTAGGGAATCACCACACGATCGCCTAGATGATCGCTAGAAAATTCCTATGACAAGCATGTTCGAAATCGAAGGGGGTTGATTGGTGTGGAGGAGAGCACTAAGTGCAAATTCTCACCTTCCCTTTATTCACGATGGATATGAGTAATATTCAAAACGGAAATTTTTTTTTGGGTTTTGGGTATTTGTATAATTTTTTGATTTTTGGCTATACATATTTTTTTTCTTTTCTCCCTTGTTTTTTTTTCTTTTTGAATTTTTCCTCTCTTTTTTTTGAAAGTGGGGTAATGAAAAGTGTGCACTACCCCAAATGGGGGAACGATGCACGACGAGGGGATCTGCACCAAGTAAAACAAAAAAGAATTCGAATTCTAAACACTTGGCAAAAAAAAAAAATTTTGCAGATCAGATCATACACAAATGGGTTATCCTATTCCTATTGGTAGAGTCCCGACACAGGCGATATGAAGAGTAATATATATATATATATATATATATATATATATATATATATATATATATATATATATATATATATATATATATATATATATATACTAGTCATAACCCGTGCCCGCGGGCACGGTTCATTTAAGATTTCCCCCGTGAAATCTTTGTTCCCTGAAAAATTATTTCCACGGCCAAAATTTAACACAAAAATAAATTAGCGTAAAAATATTTAGCGGCACGGGCATATTAGGTGCGGAACAACAAATTCGGCGTCGAACAATAAACTTGGTGTCCGCGCCTTCGACGCGGAACAACAAATTAGCGTTAAAAAATTAGCGGACGCCTTCGGCGCGGGCCGCGCCGGAACAACAAAGCTTAGGGTATTTTTACGCTAATTTGTTATTCCGCTAAATTGTTTTACGCTAAATTTTTTATTTTGTTTAATTTAATGGATCATGCTTCTCCACAATGTTTTCCAAGGCACTTCTAATTTCAAAGGTTAGGTTCCCAAGGTGCTTTCTCCAAATTTAATGTCCACAATCTTTCCCAAGACACTTCTTATTTCAAAGTTTTGGTTCCCAAGACACTTTTCCCACCAAAATTTAAGTTTTCCCACTAAAATTTTCACAAAATCCAATCTCAACCATTGATTTACCAAGATCAAATCTCAGCCACTTTTTATCTTGTCCTAGTCAGCCCTAAAATTCAAAAAACCTTTGTCAAATGTATAATAGATATTTACCCTATGACATGATACTCATTATTCTCAAAAAATTTATAAGATTGTAAAACCCATCAGAAAGCACTTTTTAGCATTCACCCCCACGACAATTTAGTTACAAAAAATATAGGGCTATTAGATTATTGACAAAAATACAAAAAAAATCCCTCTTAAAACACACCTTAAAAATATGTTTATACTCTAAGTGACTACCCAATAAATCCTTAGAGCATTTCTGAAATATATAGGAAATTCCAACAATACTGATGGTTGCTTGGGTTTCGATCTGCGTCAACTCACAACCAACAGAGGGTAAGTCAAAAGGTTAACTGCTATCTGTTGCTATTCTTCCGAATTCCTTTGAAAGAACTCATCCACAAAGAAAAATTCCATTTCTATAATGACAGAATGAACATAAACTATCATTCCAAATGCTAGAACCTGACTCACTTCCAGAAAACCACCCATCCTCATTCGATGTTCATGGAGTAGTTTTTCAAGCTGCATACCAATTTAAACACATACACATGGAACAAATAGATATATAAACAACATAGCCACAAACAAATGTTCAGGTCACAAACAGTTCAACCAAAACAATCAAACCAACAGTTCAGCTCATGTTCGCAGAATCGCATGTAGCATGTTACAATACAACTGGCAAATATTTAGGAATACACACAGATCAAATATCCTTTAATACCCCCAAAATACAAAATTTTTGAATCCGGCACCTATCGCCTAGTGCAATTTCCTGATTGATGCCAGCATCATCTTCCAGACAAACCAAAGAATCAGCGACTGCAGAAACAGTAAAGGCAAAGGGTTAGGATCTCTGTTGTAAAGTAATAACATGAAAGCTATCATCAATACATGTAGGATCTCTGTAAGCTCACCATCATCAATCAGATTTCCTATTGGTTTCATGAAAAATAGCAAAATAAGTGCTAATACAAACAACTAAAATAGAAAATTGTTATTTGGTGTTCTTTTCAAAACTTACAAAGTCACTCAATTTTGAGAGTTAGTGTTTCTGCAGCTCCCATCGATGACAAAATGCATTGGCCTCGTATCTCTTAGATGAAACCCAAAAATATGAGCTGATAAAGAACTTACAGCGTGACTCAAAATAACTTGAGACGTGATGGATCTTGAGGTCTTCTAGCTTCTATTTTGAAGTAAGGGAATTGAGAAAACCCATGTGTTACTTTGAAAACAAATAGGAATCAGTGAAACCACCAAGAACTCATATCGATTTAGCCTTCACGTTATAACAGAACTGACATAATCACAAATTATAGCACCAAAAGAAGAACAAAATACTCACAAATTATAGCACTAAAAGCAAAAGCAAACTGACATAATCATCATACATGATTTTACATTTTAACAAAACCAACAATGATTATCTAAATCATCACAATAGTCATCAAGGCAAACACCAAACTAATCAAATGAAACACAGGAAAAAGTAGTAGTAATAGAAAAGAGGCCTTTTGTTTATATATACCAAAAGAAATAAGCTAAAGTTCAGATAATTCCCTTGCAAGCTGTTGATGTCCCATCTCTGAATTAATTCTATTCAAATATACTGGTTTCCTCCTCATCCAACACAGAATTCCCAATCCTTTGGCCTTACAACAATTTCCTTTTTCAATTCCCATTCAAAATCAATTAAAAACCACCAAATGCAGAATTTTTGCTTGCCTTCAAATCCAAAAGGTTGCAATTTTTTATATCCACTGTGTTTAGAATATGGATACAGATATGAACAAAGCTTAATTGTTCCACGTATCTGAATAGATATCCGAATATCTGATCATATACGCATGCATACAATTGTATACAAACATTAATTTAAAGTCCACTAAGGATTGCATAACGCAAGCCAAATTACTTTTACACTCAAATATACAGTACAATTGAAAATTGAATTCATTTTTGTTTCAACTATTCTGTCTGGTAACTAATACCCAATTAATGTCCGAATCTGATCTAATTCTACATCATGCATGGACATTAAGTTCAGTATCCAAACAACATAAGTTATGTATCCGTATCCAAACGATAAACAAATACAGATATTGTAATAGCAATATATGGCCGCTATCCTGCTATGTTTACATTCCTTGATATGGATACCTGGATTCATTTACTTTACATCAGGTCTGTCTGGAAAATTTACACGTTTATTTTGCTTGCATCATTATTTATGATTAACTGAAAACTGAAATGCATGGTTTATATTTGTTGTTTCATGTATGTCATGGGTTAGCATATGTGATAAGTTCTTTGTTCAATCATTTTATCTTTTGTTGCCTTTGCTTTATAAAGTTCCCAATATTTTAAGATCCATTAATTGAAACATCTTGCTATATGTTTGTTACAGGCTGAAACTACTGATACCTGGATGTAGACACCACCAGAGATTCCAATCATGCAATCAGCTCCATACTACAACTTGTAAAATTTCTACATATGAAGTGTTTATATAACCCTTTACATCAGGACCCATCAGGACCCATTAGATGACTCATTAGATGACCCATTGTATATGCCACATTATACAACCCTTCACATCAGGACCCATTAGCGTTTATATAACCCTTCACATCAGCTCCATACTACAACTTGTAAAATTTCTACATATGTAGATCCAAACTGCAAGGCAGCAAACTAATCATTCCATCTAGCAAAAATCAAATCGGCTCTCATTTCATAAGAATTAAAAAACACACCACTCAACTTATCATAGTAAAATCTTCACATTAATGCAATAATATTAATAGACTGCTCCCAATTCAGTGAATAGATTCCATACTTTTCAACCGAATTCAAAATTTTAAAAGGCATAATTATCCATTCATTTATACAAAATAAACAGAAACCAAATAACTAATTTCTACTACATCACTACTCAAATATAATTGAAAAGAGTCCCAAACTCGCAAGATTCAATAGACCGTAAGAACATCAAGTAACATTTAGCATCAGCTAAGAGGCGTTACAATGGAAGGGCAAATGTTTCTATTTCTACCTCTCATCAAAGTTGGTTGTGCCAGACACAAAATTCAAAATTTGCAGATCAAACCATACTCATAACAATGCACCAATCAAGTTGATTTGAGGGATAGAGAAGGGGGAACTGGGATGTTTTGGGTGTTGCTGCAATTAATATTAAAGAAATATAGGGGAGAAAAACATAGTTGATTCAAATTGTAATATGTGACCAACTAATAATATTTCACTTTATTTAAGCTGGTATTTTTTATCATGTATGATTATGCCACATAAAAATCTGAATAAGGTATAATGGTGTTCATATCTTTTTAGACCAATATACATATTAGGATATTAGCTTTTGACGAAGCTTCGACTATGTTATCCAGATGTTGTCAGATATCAGATGTTCTCTATCATGCAATCGTGGTGGAACACATGCAACTCAACCATTTTGTTCTCCGGATTGTTTCCAGTGCAAAGGAACATTGGATGTACTGTATACAGTTGTCAGACAGGTGCGAGTTTTATGTTTGATGATTCCTATTTTAAGGGTGAAAGAGTCCGTTAAGGGCATTTGTCACAGTTTGACACTATGCTATCAATTAGAAGCAAAGTATAGGAATCCATGAAAGCATATCCAAGTCAGTATCTCATTATGTCACAGTTTGCTTTTAGGACAAACAAATAAATGTATAAATACTACATGCAAATAAATGTCATAGTTTGTCACTGTGCTTTTGTCATTATTTGAGCATTAGCCAGGTGTGACAAATGCTTTGCTTTCAGGAACACAGTTTGCTTTTAGGAACACATTCAGAGAAACACAGTTTGGTTTAGAAGGGCTAAAGGAACACAGTTTGCTAAAGCAAAGAATTTTTGAGATCCATTCTCATTTCTTATGAGAAGGGCTACATGAGTCATATTTTGACATGCTACTTCATGTCTGTAACTGGACAATGTATTTCACAATGGTTTAGACGTCACAATTCACAATATTTCATTAACCGGCTACTAAATACCATGCAATATTTCTACATTAACACAAATGCTTAAATTTCATGAAAGACATGTATGTGCATGAATTGCAAATGAAGAACAAAAGTCCCATACTCCGACTGCTTTGAACACTGCCGAAGATTTCTTCTTGTCAATACAGTCATACATCGGTACCGAAGCCATATATAGATCTATGGAATTGCATTGGCGAACTCCTTGGCTTCATATTCTTTTGCGAGAGAATGGTTAGGAAGCTTAATACAAATCTAGGTCTCTACTGCAATAATAAAGTTATTGCAAATAATTTGATTCAGCATGCTAAAGCAAAGAATTTTTGAGATCCATTCTCATTTCATATGAGAAAGGCTAAAGGAGTCATATTTTGACATGCTACTTCATGTCAGTAACTGGACAATGTATTTCACAAAGTCGTTAGTGTGCCAAACTTTTATGTTTAGGACTGTGAAATTTATCATTGTAAAATTTCAAATGAAATTTCTCATTGTAATTCAAAACCCAAACATTTTTTTGTTTAGGAAGGTTTTTGAATTTTGAAACGAAACATATTTTGTCTAAGTATTAGATATTAAGTTCATCTCACATTATACACTGTTGACTCCTCTGTGATAGTCTAACGTGGCTAATAAACCTCATATAGCCAAATTCAAAACCCAACGGAGAAGTCTCTTGAACATGAATTATAGCTCCCAAAACTTTATTTGAGATACTTTCTAAATAAAGAAATTCAACAGATTTTTGCTAGGTCCTTCAAACTTCAACACTTGAACAACAAAAAATAAAGGCAACATCCAGATATCTTTTTAACGCTGCCATCCTCGATCTTAGTGTTGAGCCAAAAGCCATACTTGAATACAATATATATTTCAGAACATAAATATAGGCCGCCCTATAAAGAAACAATGCCCCAAAAGATTAATAAATAAACAACGTTAAAAAATTATAATAAATTCATTGTATAGATGAGGCGAGATCGTGCGATTTCTGGGAGAACCAACACTAATCAACCCAAGAACTAACCTTTAGACTGGGAGAACCAATCGAGGATAGATGAGGCGAGATCGTGCGATTTCTGGCGAGAGTCTGTGCCGCCCCGTTGATTCTCGATCTCCATCTGAAGATCTGTCCATCGCAAGAGAACGAAAGAGATCCACTTGCTGAAGATCTGATTCAAGAGACGTTACCATTATATCGTGCCCTCGGTTCTTCAACACCGCCTTGCCGGGGCGATACACTTGACGGTGGCCCAAGTGGTGGACGACTTGAACCCTGTCGTCAGACAGACCGATGGGGGACCTCATCTTTCCCTTCCCGTAAGCGGCCCAGTCCTGGCAGATGAATCAGCATCGAGATTGTGTTTGAGGGTTGTGTTAAGAAAAGAATGGGAGACTGTGTTTTTAGGGTAGAGAAATAGAGAGTTTGGTTCCCCCCATAAATTTTCGGCTGAGTTTTGAAATGGGCAGCGAAATTGAAAGTACAGGCTGAGTTTTGAAAGTGCAGGCGAAATTGAAATCGAATTGAATTCCCCCCCATTGGTTTCCGCCAACACAAAATTTAAAACCTCCCCCAAAATGCAGGCTGAGTTTTGAATAATAGATGTTTCTATTAAAAGTGCTATGAGAGACAATTGAAAGGCCAATTCCCAATAATTAATGCATGCTGAGGTTTGAAAGGCCAATTCCCAATTTCTCCTCTCATTTTCTCATATTCAAAATCTCTTATACAAAATCTATAAACAAATTCAAACAAAATTCCTCCCAAACATACACAAACTTGTTCTAGTCATCAATTTCTCTTATCCATATTCTCTTAACCAAATTCTCTTATCCAAAAACTCTTATCCAATAACCCATGATAACATCCCTGTTTTATAATATAGATATATATATATATATATTCATGCATAAAGAAGCAGACAGTGGAGGCGTATACCGCATAATCGAAATCGAAGCATGATAGTCTAGGGGTCACCAAGGATAGGCATATAAAAAAAATCACAACGTAGAAGCACACCAACTAGCTAGTCACAACACACAACTCACACGAAAGCAAAGTGAACCCACAGGTCATAAAATGCAGTAGGACACGGCTTCCTAGGGTTAGTGAAAGTGATTATCGTAGCTAAGCTAAGTGTGTGTGGGGTTCCGTGGCAGTTCATCATTTAGGGTCATCTCTAGGAGAGGGAGAATAAAAAGAAGGAAAGAAAAGGGAAAACACGATGAAAACGACTCAAAAATAACGGGAAAAAGGCAAGACT
This sequence comes from Scilla litardierei, assembly GCA_030789695.1. Classification (NCBI taxonomy): domain Eukaryota; kingdom Viridiplantae; phylum Streptophyta; class Magnoliopsida; order Asparagales; family Asparagaceae; genus Scilla; species Scilla litardierei. The sequence continues at coordinate 96,627,768 of CM061135.1, read as the reverse complement.
GATGCACAAAGTGCGACTCCCCTAAGCTGAACGTTGCATTGCCCTCAATGCAATAGAAGTAAAAGCGGGAGGGCAAGGATAAATGGGGGGAGTACGCACTGACAACAAAATGGGGAAAACATGAAAAACACACGAAAGGAAACATAGAGAAATAAAGAAAATAAACACTCAAACCAACTATATAAAACACATGCACACGAACACATACAAACAAGCACACAACAAACAAAACACACGACAACAATCACAGAAAATAGATTTCCCCCAAGTTGATCATGACAATGCTAGAAAAGAGATATGATCAGGTGATACAGAACAAATGGTTAGGGGGAAAATCAATCCGAGCTGCTATCAAAAGAATTGTAGGGAGATGGTGACGAAGGAGGTGAATAGTGGATGAAAGTTGACGGTGAGGACGATGGAGAAGGTGTGCCGACAGGAGAAGGATGGGCAACGGGCTGGATCACATGTTCATCAAAATTGATCGGTGGATCGTGGTGGATAAAGATGGCTCCTGGTGACCCGGCGTAAGGGTGCCAATCGGGAGGATCCAAGGGTGGAAAATGTACTAGTGTAGAATAGCAAGGATCCGGATAAAATTCCCATGGTAAATGAGAAGCGCGAATGGGGATTCGCTCAAGAGATGATGGTGGGGGGACGACAAAAGGAGTATTGTCAGGACCATAAAGGTAGATTGCACGTTCGCAACCAAAAGGAGTGATCATACCGATATCGATCAAGTAGTCGCGATCGATACGGGTTCATCCCGGTAAAATTTGGAGGTCAGACGGTAACCTTAGAACATGACTTCTAATTAGGGTTATCATCCCACCACAGCAAATTGGTCCGGAACTTGCACGGCTAACAGATAAAATCTCATGGATGATCCAATGTGCGGTGTTAATGGGCAATGGGTCATGCCCACGGATCCTGTCGTGAGACATGGCATAAAGAAAGAAAAGCTCGTCCCTAGACACCGTCGAAACATCCATGCGGGAAAATATGGTGTTGGCAAAGAGGCAGTGGGCGAAGCGGTAACATGGGTGTATGATGTTGGAGGCAAGTGCCTCCAATGGAAAAGCTGGATACCGGGTGAATCGTTGCCAAAAGCCATCATCCCGAAAGTATGAAAAGATATCAGACCGATCATGAGTTAAACATTCAACATAATGATCGGGGTGAGGGTAATTCAGCGAATTGTTAAGCTCGGCAAACGTCATAGTAAAATCGGAATTGAAAACGCGGAAAGTGAATCCCCAATCGTACACTTCGAGAGAAGAAAGGAACTCGAGTGTGATATTTTGATGTGTGTGGACATAAGCACGCAGAAGGAAATCGCACCCAATGCATTCGAAAATTTTGGCGACGCCCCTCAAAAGTCCGAGAGATTCGAGCGTGGGGCGATCAACAAAAAGGGTAGGTCGCATGGGGCAATGAAGAAGGGCGTGCAAACGTGCAGATTGTTCTTCAGATGAAGGGTTAATGCCAAGGAAAGAAGGGGGAAAAAGGGCTGTGCAGGTAGTGTCTGCATAATGATGATGCTGGCTCTTTTTCCTTCCTAGACATGATAGTGACGTAGGGAAAGGACAATAACTTGGGGGAGGGTGTCTACGAAGATGATATAACAAATGTAGTAGACAGACACAAAATCAATATATTTCACATAAGAAAAGAAACATAAAGCTTGGAAAGAGGTTACCAGCAATGACACGACTCCATTGTCATTTACTTCCAGATTTGGTCTCTCGTCGACCAATGGAGCTTCAAGTTCTTTCACAGCCTCCTGCGCCGGAATCTGTGTACCACTCCTCAAGACTAATGCCGAGACATTTGCTTGACCATGCGTCAAGGCTAGTGTTTGGTTGGGTCCCTTGGGTTCACCTCTGGCTATCTCGGCAGCTGCCCTTGTGCCTTCTGAAAGTTGGCCACTTGTAACCCCAGCTGGATTACTTGATCGGCCAAAGACTTTTTTCCAATCTGCAGCTGTATGTTGATCTTCTCCTGATTTGATATATATTGAGTAAGGAGGTTTTTGATAGGAGAGACCACCCGTTGGTTGTATTGTTGCTGCTGAGGCGGGGGCTACTGATTTCTAGAAGGGTACTGCTGATATATCTGCTGCTGAGGTGGAGGGGGCTGATATATCTGCTGCTGCTGCTGAGGTTGCTGATATGGTGCCCTGTAGCTGAAGTCGGTGTGGTTCTGGTTGTTAGGAGAATATGTGGGATTGGAACTTGTCCTCGGTGGATAGGGTGCATTACCCGTCGTATTGTAAATAGTGAACTAGCTTGGTCCACTTGTGTCGAGATATCTCCACCATCAAATTCTCCCAATGCTTCAGTTTCTACCACTACCACATGCTGAGTGTTGGCACCACCGACCCCTACCATGAATGCTGAGATCTGGGTGGAGAGCAAATCAAATTTGCTAGACAGTCTATCTACTTCTTCCACCGATGCATTCCTCCAGATTTTAGTGTGGCGCGCTCGTCGCTCCACCTTTCATTGTTTGATGCCATATTTGACAGAATATTACCGGCATCATCTTCATTCATCGACACGAAGGATCCTCCCGTCGCGACATCCATTGAGGACTTTTAGTCGCCCCTCAGCCCATTGGAAAACAAATTGATAATCTGCCAGCGGGGGAGCTCATGGTGAGGGCATTTCCTTTGCATTTCCTTAAACCTCATCCATGCTTCATGTAATGATTCATGGCTGGCCTGGGAGAAGGAGGAGATTTCGCTCCTCAGCTTCATTGTCTTCCCCGGAGGGAACAACTTTCTCAGGAAAGCATTTGAGAGCTTCTCCTGGGTTGTAAATGTATTGGGGTTGTCACGCCCCGCTTCCCATTATACTTGGGAGCGAGGACGCGAGCGGGCCCGCTTGGGCTGGAGCGGTGAAACTCCAACCCAATAAGCGTCTGTGGGTAAACCGTAAACAGGTTCTTGCATTCAAACTCGGAACAAAAAGGAAATTTCATTATCATTATATTGATGCCCAGATTTATAAGTACACAAATAAGGCCAACTTGGCCATTAGATACAGAAACGCAAACAGAATTACACTTGAATATAAATACAACAAATATTATTCTTAAGCAGCGTTGCGAAGGCACGTTGTTCTCCAGTGGCAGATCTCAGCGTCTGGGCACCCTGGTCAAGCTGCTCAGTCTCAAGCATTGCTCCTCTGCAAATCTGTCTAATACCTGACGTATATTTCACAAAACAAGAAATATACGTCAGCGAGGGTCGCTCGGCAAGATTTAAAACATTAGTGGGAAAAAGACCCTCGGCAAGGCTATAATATGATTTACAAAATAAGATGTCAACAAGTTAGTACATAGCAGCATATGGAAACACGTAAGCATAACGACTGTAGTGTCTAGAGCAACGAGCATTAGTGGTGTAGTGTGCAAGCAGTGAGCATGAGTAGTGTGGTGTGCACAACAATAAGTATAACGGGTGTAGTGCGTACAGCAATATGTATAGCAAGTGTGGTGTGCACAGCAATAGTCGTGACAGGTATAATGTGTACATCAATATGTATAGCAAGTGTGGTGTGCACAGCAATAAGTATAACGGATGTAGTGCGTACAGCAATATGTATAACAAGTGTGGTGTGCACAGCAATAGTCAATCGTGACAATAATCTTAGCAGTTTACTCCATGGCGTCAGCAGAGGTGAAGCGAGGGTGCATCAATCAATCAATCAATCAATCAATCTCCTATCTAGTGACAAGCCCAGTGTCTGAGGGGGAGGTGACCAGCATCACACCAAGTCAACGGGAGCTACCCGTGACTCTATACTCACCGACCCGGCCAGGTGTCAGTCAAGTTCACCAATAGAGTGTAATCCAGCTTTCCAGCCTCTACTACACTAGACTACCCCACCCAAAGTGTCCATAAGTCAATCCGTAGTTCAATGTTAGCCGTATGGCTAACATTCCGTAAATGCCCCGCGGGCCCATATCCGTATTGCCCGAAGGCCCATTAATCCGTAATTTGCCCAAAGGCCCAATAATCTGTAATTGCCCGAAGGGCCCAACATCACATCTCATCACTGGTGTACATTTAGCAGTTTAACAGGCATACAAATAATACGTGCGTTTCAAATACTTTATTTCAAAAGTGATGAAAGTAAAAAGTTACCAATCCATGTCACTAGATTCATTAAACCTGAGCAACACACTTAAAAGTTGTTATTTGTAATTGTTTGGTAATTTCGGTCACGAGACCGGAGCGATGTGGTCAAAAGCGGTTAGTAATAATTATTGAGCTTTTGAACTTGCGGAAAGTCAGTGTACTTAAAGAGGGTAAATACTTGCTCCTTTGAGGACCTGTAGAACAATACACTTGCGCCTTTGAAAATTAGTAGAAGATAAAATACTCGTAAGGGTTAGATACTTGCCTGTAGGGGCGAGTTGACAGTCCCGGCGGTCGTACCACGAGTAGTGGTTATCCGCGTTAACGGATTCGAATTAAAGAATTTAACTAATGAAATAATATTTACCATACGTGTATATGCATTGTGTAAACTGATGTACCCATATGAGTAATAGGTCTACCGTCCAAACCTACGTACTGCATGATTAACATCTCATTGTATATAACAAATTGGTACCAGCCATGAGTTATTAATATGAGATACAATCATGTCATAGCTAACAGTACCATTATAATTACATATCCTGACTAACTAAGCACTCACATGTATAACTTTTAAGGGGCTAAAGCAACTAGCCTATTAAAAGATGTCAATATAATCCTTATATAATGTATTATTAACAAGTGAATGTAACCAACTATTTCGCACTGTCACTTATTATAAAAATAGGTTGCCGCATACCTGCATGTCTTAGTGTTCACGCATAAAACATAACTTACAGCTATTTTTATATAAACATTAGACCAATCATCCGATGTCTTACCCATTATGGTCGCTTCCTTGCGTGGTGCAAACGGCGACGGGAAGTCGGAGCAAGTGGCTGAAGGTCGAGGAGGGCTTGGAGAAAGTTGGAGAGATGGTTGCTCGGAGAAGTCGACTTGAGGGCTTCGGGGGGCCGTGCGGCGGAAGGATGCCGTCAGTCTCTCTCGTAGGAGGAAGGGAGGGCTCATGAGTTGAAGGAGGTGCCGATGATGAAGGGAGACGCGGCGACAGGGCGGTGCACGTCGGGAGGCGAGGTGACGGGCGCGGTGCTGAGAGGGGGACGATCGGAGCTCGGCGGTGGCGTCTGTGCGGCTTCGGCGTCGTGCAGATGAGGAGGGCGGCGAGCGGAGGATGGTGCTCCGGGGTGTCGTGACGCCGGCGGCCTGGAGAGCTTGTCGGAGAGATCTGATGCGGGCTTTGAGGCGGGTGGCGTGGTCGCTCGCCGGAGGCGAGGGAGAGGCGGTTCAGGCGAGGCAGCAGGGTCACCGGGTGCTTTGGGTTGATGACGAAGCGCTGGGTGGTGCGGGTCCTCGGAGTTTGGAGGTAGGGTCTACGACGCAGTCGCTGGGCGAGGGTCGGTGGCCGCTGGAAGGCTTGGTCGAAGCCCAGATGGGAGAACTAGAGGTGGGCGAGATGATGGCGGGTGTTTGCGAGACTGGCTTACGCGTTGCGTGGAGGAAATGGGAAGAGAGAGTAGGGGGTGGCTGTGGTTGGGAGAAACAACCCTAGTTTCCTTATTTAATCAGCTATATGGTTAGTTTATATAAGAATGTGGTGTGGGTGAAAGGACAGCACGTGAAATGTGTAAGGCTTGGGTTCTTAGGCCTTAAAAGTTCAGTTTCTCTATTTTGATTCCTATATCTTTTTATGGTAATACTGTGTGCGGCTAGGCTCAATCAAGAAACTGCTAGAGTTATATAGGGAAGTGAATTATATTAGGAACTGTTTTGAAATTTTATTAATGGGAGTAATTTGAAATAGGATTTAAATGGATTGATAATCAATGGGTTTAATAGGAGAAATAAGTACTCATCATTCTTAGTTATTAGGCAGCAGAAAAGGAAGGGTTTGAAATAAAGAAATATTTATGAGGTAAAATTGATTAGGGGAAAAATTAATATTAAGGGTTCATTAAGAAAGTTTTTGAATTCAAATAAAAATTCGTATTTAATAGTAATTATTAGAGAGAATTAAAAGCAAGCTAAATAGTAAGGTTTTTAAATAAAAACAATTAGAGAGAAATAAAGGGGTTTGAATGAGTAAAATATTTCCTAAATAGTTATAATTTAATTAGGGTTTAAAGAGGAATGTTTTTTTTGAACAAATTTGAAATTTGATTCCTTTGAAAACATTCAAATTTTATAGCTTTTGGGTTTGAATTTGAATAACCATCGACATGAAATCAAATAATAACATTTTTACATATAAAAATAGCTACTTAATAAAATACGTATTAAGTATTTGAAGTTAATTAAAATACGTTCGAAATTTAAATGCGTACAAGATACGAAAAATCACGAAACCGAATATACGAATCAAAAATACGTACCATTAAATACCGGCCGTTACATCCTACCCACCTTAAGAAAATTCCGTCCTCGGAATTTCTTAAGCTAGATAAGGATCAAGGGAGCACCAGATGGATGAAGGATGGAAACAATATCACCGTATCGAGGAGGCAATAGACTTAGAGAGGAATTAAACTGCTGAGCTTACAAAGGGTCTAAGGTAGGAACGTTTGCAATCAAACGGCACTTAGGACAAGACAAAGTCAAGATAGGCACACTCATGATAGGAATCATCAAATGTGAAGATAGGGAAGGACTCAGATGTTACCGTTCGTCACCAGCTCGTCATCACTAACTTCCTCAATGACCAAAGAGAACTTCTGCTGGATCCATCTCCGTTTCGAGTGTGTGGTCTACCTGCCAAACTGTAAAAGAAACAATATAACATTTGCGTACAATGTCTATCTAGACAATCTGGCTAATAATGACATCCCTATTGTTCCGAGTAATTTGTAGAATGCACAACCTGCATGGGCCACCACTAAAACCTGTCACGCACCGCTTCCCATTATACTTGGGAGCGAGGACGCGAGCGGGCACGCTTGGGCTGGAGCGGTGAAACTCCAACCCAATAAGCATCTGTGGGTAAACCGTAAACAGGTTCTTGCATTCAAACTCGAAACAAAAAGGAAATTTCATTATCATTATATTGATGCCCAGATTTACAAGTACACAAATAAGGCCAACTTGGCCATTAGATACAGAAACGCAAACAGAATTACACTTGAATATAAATACAACAAATATTATTCTTAAGCAGCGTTGCGAAGGCACGTTGTTCTCCAGCGGCAGATCTCAGCGTCTGGGCACCCTGGTCAAGCTGCTCAGTCTCAAGCATTGCTCCTCTGCAAATCTGTCTAATACCTGACGTATATTTCACAAAACAAGAAATATACGTCAGCGAGGGTCGCTCGGCAAGATTTAAAACATTAGTGGGAAAAAGACCCTCGGCAAGGCTATAATATGATTTACAAAATAAGATGTCAATAAGTTAGTACATAGCAGCATATGGAAACACGTAAGCATAACGACTGTAGTGTCTAGAGCAACGAGCATGAGTGGTGTAGTGTGCAAGCAGTGAGCATGAGTAGTGTGGTGTGCACAACAATAAGTATAACGGGTGTAGTGCATACAGCAATATGTATAGCAAGTGTGGTGTGCACAGCAATAGTCGTGACAGGTATAATGTGTACATCAATATGTATAGCAAGTGTGGTATGCACAGCAATAAGTATAACGGATGTAGTGCGTACAACAATATGTATAGCAAGTGTGGTGTGCACAACAATAGTCAATCGTGACAATAATCTTAGCAGTTTACTCCATGGCGTCAGCAGAGGTGAAGCGAGGGTGCATCAATCAATCAATCAATCAATCAATATCCTATCTAGTGACAAGCCCAGTGTCTGAGGGGGAGGTGACCAGCATCACACCAAGTCAACGGGAGCTACCAGTGACTCTATACTCACCGACCCGGCCAGGTGTCGGTCAAGTTCACCAATAGAGTGTAATCCAGCTTTCCAGCCTCTACTACACTAGACTACCCCACCCAAAGTGTCCATAAGTCAATCCGTAGTTCAATGTTAGCCGTATGGCTAACATTCCGTAAATGCCCCGCGGGCCCATATCCGTATTGCCCGAAGGCCCATTAATCCGTAATTTGCCCAAAGGCCCAATAATCTGTAATTGCCCGAAGGGCCCAACATCACATCTCATCACTGGTGTACATTTAGCAGTTTAAAAGGCATACAAATAATACGTGCGTTTCAAATACTTTATTTCAAAAGTGATGAAAGTAAAAAGTTACCAATCCATGTCACTAGATTCATTAAAACTGAGCAACGCACTTAAAAGTTGTTATTTGTAATTGTTTGGTAATTTCGGTCACGAGACCGGAGCGATGTGGTCAAAAGCGGTTAGTAATAATTATTGAACTTTTGAACTTGCGGAAAGTCAGTGTACTTAAAGAGGGTAAATACTTGCTCCTTTGAGGACCTGTAGAACAATAAACTTGCGCCTTTGAAAATTAGTAGAAGATAAAATACTCGTAAGGGTTAGATACTTTCCTGTAGGGGCGAGTTGAAAGTCCCAGCGGTCGTACCACGAGTAGTGGTTATCTGCGTTAACGGATTCGAATTAAAGAATTTAACTAATGAAATAATATTTACCATATGTGTATATGCATTGTGTAAACTGATGTACCCATATGAGTAATAGGTCTACCGTCCAAACCTACGTACTGCATGATTAACATCTCATTGTATATAACAAATTGGTACCAGCCATGAGTTATTAATATGAGATACAATCATGTCATAGCTAACAGTACCATTATAATTACATATCCTGACTAACTAAGCACTCACATGTATAACTTTTAAGGGGCTAAAGCAACTAGCCCGTTAAAAGATGTCAATATAATCCTTATATAATGTATTATTAACAAGTGGATGTAACCAACTATTTCGCACTATCACTTATTATAAAAATAGGTTGCCGCATACCTGCATGTCTAGTGTTCACGCATAAAACATAACTTACAGCTATTTTTATATAAACATTAGACCAATCATCCGATGTCTTACCCATTATGGTCGCTTCCTTGCGTGGTGCAAACGGCGACGGGAAGTCGGAGCAAGTGGCTGAAGGTCGAGGAGGGCTCAGAGAAAGTTGGAGAGATGGTTGCTCGGAGAAGTCGACTTGAGGGCTTCAGGGGGCCGTGCGGTGGAAGGATGCCGTCAGTCTCTCTCGTAGGAGGAAGGGAGGGCTCACGAGTTGAAGGAGGTGCCGGTGATGAAGGGAGACGCGGCGACAGGGCGGTGCACGTCGGGAGGCGAGGTGACGGGCGCGGTGTTGAGAGGGGGACGATCGGAGCTCGGCGGTGGCGTCTGTGCGGCTTCGGCGTCGTGCAGATGAGGAGGGCGGCGAGCAGAGGATGGTGCTCCGGGGTGTCGTGACGCCGGCGGCCTGGAGAGCTTGTCGGAGAGATCTGATGCGGGCTTTGAGGCGGGTGGCGTGGTCGCTCGCCGGAGGCGAGGGAGAGGCGGTTCAGGCGAGGCAGCAGGGTCACCAGGTGCTTTGGGTTGACGATGAAGCGCTGGGTGGTGCGGGTCCTCGGAGTTTGGAGGTAGGGTCTACGGCGCAGTCGCTGGGCGAGGGTCGGTGGTCGCTGGAAGGCTTGGTCGAAGCCTAGATGGGAGAACTAGAGGTGGGCGAGATGATGGCGGGTGTTTGCGAGACTGGCTTACGCGTTGCGTGGAGGAAATGGGAAGAGAGAGTAGGGGGTGGCTGTGGTTGGGAGAAACAACCCTAGTTTCCTTATTTAATCAGCTATATGGTTAGTTTATATAAGAATGTGGTGTGGGTGAAATGACAGCACGTGAAATGTGTAAGGCTTGGGTTCTTAGGCCTTAAAAGTTAGTTTCTCTATTTTGATTCCTATATCTTTTTGTGGTAATGCTGTGTACGGCTAGGCTCAATCAAGAAACTGCTAGAGTTATATAGGGAAGTGAATTATATTAGGAACTGTTTTGAAATTTTATTAATGGGAGTAATTTGAAATAGGATTTAAATGGATTGATAATGATTGGGTTTAATAGGAGAAATAAGTACTCATCAATCTTAGTTATTAGGCAGCAGAAAAGGAAGGGTTTGAAATAAAGAAATATTTATGAGGTAAAATTGATTAGGGGAAAAATTAATATTAAGGGTTCATTAGGAAAGTTTTTGAATTCAAATAAAAATTCGTATTTAATAGTAATTATTAGAGAGAATTAAAAGCAAGCTAAATAGTAAGGTTTTTAAATAAAAACAATTAGAGGGAAATAAAGGGGTTTGAATGAGTAAAATATTTCCTAAATAGTTATAATTTAATTAGGGTTTAAAGAGGAATGTTTTTTTTGAACAAATTTGAAATTTGATTCCTTTGAAAACATTCAAATTTTATAGCTTTTGGGTTTGAATTTGAATAACCATCGACATGAAATCAAATAATAACATTTTTACATATAAATATAGCTACTTAATAAAATACGTATTAAGTATTTGAAGTTAATTAAAATACGTTCGAAATTCAAATGCGTACAAGATACGAAAAATCACGAAACCGAATATACGAATCAAAAATACGTACCATTAAATACCGGCCGTTACAGGGGTCCTTCCCCTTCAGCCATTGTTTTTCTTTGTCCCGCAGAGAGAATGGAAACAACCTCAACCGAATCGCCTCGGTTGACACGCCATTAATTCTAAAAGTCTCGCACTTCTCCAGAAATGAGTCCAGATGCTCAATCGGGTTCTCCATAGGAGCTCCTTAAAACTGGTCCTGCTGGATCCAAGCCACCAATGATGGCTTCAGCTCGAAATTTCCGGTCGTGATGGCCGGAGGTCGGATGCTGGACGTGGACCCAATGGACGGCATTGAGTACTCAAGTAAGGACTTCTGGGGAGTGATATTTTTTCCCATGGCAGCTATCTCTTCCCTTCTTCTTCTCTCGACGTTCAGACGCCTCACAATGGCGTTAATATCAGGAGCAAGATGGAGTAAGTTGTCAAGACTTCTACAGTTCCTTCGCATGAAAAATCAGATATACCTATAAAGCGCGTGTGGGATAATGACAAATAAAAATAGAAAATAAAGAATAAAGAATAAAAATAAAAATATACAATGTGAAAATTATCATGGCGTTAGGATATGAACTAGTCTCGAGGTTACTGGGTCCTAACTTAAACAAGCATGTTGCCTCCCCAGCAACGGCGCTATAAAGCCTGACGTCCCCTAGTTTGTGCTATATATAAAGTCAGATGGGGATACCAGGATTAAAAATTTGTAACCACAAGCACACGGTGTTGTAGTATAGCTTGGGGGTCGAAAATGGGGAGGCGTGTGATGTGCTTGTTATCAAACAGGAACTGGATCACCCGATGGGTGAGCTAGCCCTATCGCTTGGTAGTTGTCACGATATAAACCTACGGAAAGATGTAAGGTATAAAAAGTAACCTAGGACTTTGGTTTCCACCCTATCATGTGTTCTCTCTATTAAGATCAACGGATAGGAATACGATTGGATTCTAGGGTTTAGTGGTGAGATGTCGCCTCTAAGAGTGATACCTAGCGTCCCATGGGCCCGATATTCCGGTCGATGCCCAGGATGATACACTAGGTCTACCCGGGTTCGGACGGTGGGCATTCCCATGTCCTGCACCGACCGACTTCGGGAGAACTAAGCTCGCAACGATTGCTCCCGACACTTCATTCTGCCGTTCCCACGTACTAGGATTCAATGTCTATGCTAGGGGTGTGAGCTGTGGCTAGAGAATCAAACGCCAGTTTTATTTCCCATTGGCCCGATGGTCACAGGAGGTCTTTATCCCGCCAATGACAATAAAACACCCCACGTAACCATCTAAATTCCTAAATCCTATCGAAACCCTAATCCTATGGTCGTTCTAGGGAGAACCCACGAAGGGGCTTCCACCAATGTCCCAGATTAGGAAACTACTCACTAATCATTGCAAGAGATTCAATAATACAAATTTTAGCCATTAAAATTATAATCAAGCAATAGAGTAGAGAAACGAACGATAGTATTAACGCAATATTAAAGTATCAAAGCGATCAAGAAACTTACAAAGCAAGTTTAATTAACAGCAGCCAAAATCCCAAAAAAAACTGTTAAAAACTGGGGATTCTCGTTTTCTGGAAAACCTAGGGCTATATATACATTTGGCAAGATGCCAGGGAATACTCCCAGAAGAAGACAAAAAATAAGCGTCCAACCGATCGGTTGAAACATCAACCGATCGGTTGAGGCAGTGGGGAAATCGGTCTTCAGCTTTTGATAATTCTCAACCGATCGCTGAACCGATCGGTTGAGGTCGTGATAATTCGCAACCGATCGGTGAACCGATCGGTTGAGGCCATGGGGCTCTGGAGCTTGCGAAGAGATGCTACAGGTGAACCGATCGGTTGACAAGTCAACCGATCAGTTGGAGTTCGGCTCCAAAAAAAGAGAACATTGTCATGACCAACCGATCTCTGAACCGATCGGTTGGGATTTGCTTCATTACTGCTCCTTGTCAGGTCAGATACGCGTGCACGAACCGATCGGTTGAGGGTTGATTCATGAAATAAATTGACGTTTGGCCCTCAGGATCTCGTGTGGCTCCTCTCGTTGCTCCGGGGACTCATGATATTTGCTTTATATGTCCCATGTGCTGGCAATCTCCTGCAAGTACACACAAACACAAAGAAAGTGAAAAGAAACTAGTAATCATAAAAGAATAGATACGAAACAACGGAAAACAACGGGGAATCACGGAGAAGGCGTGCATGAATATATAAAATATAAACACACGTCACTTTTATCTAACTATATCCTCCCACTATTTTTACGATCATTTTAAGCCAATCAATGAACGATTTAATTAAAATTAAATTAATGGAAAAGAGATCCAACCACACTGAGTCTTACAACCTTGAGTGTATCTCAACAAATTGCTTGACTCTACGATCGGTAGATGGCTCTTCATCAATCTTATCATATGTGATTCTCTTATCGGTTTTTACCCCTAGCCATTTGTGATCATGAGTGTGCTCATCCAAATCACAATGACCAGTCTAGTCGGACCCTTATTTTCGTGTTTAGCCTAACTTACGCCGGCGCTTGGTGTATTCATGACACGACGGTTTGGGTCAAGTCTGGACTACATCATAAGATTAACGTACGTCGGTGTTCGGTGTATTAACGACACTACGGTTTGGGTCAAATCAATATTACATCATATGTATTTAAGAAGTTTGTTTCTATAAGGTTGCCATGTCACACCTTGAGTGTAGCTCAACAACTGGAACACGGGTCTTATAATTGCCAACCCCTAAAACAAGGAGGGCTACGGCTAATCTTAAAGAAGATTATTGACGTATTTGACATAGATATAGTCCAGGGTGTCATATAGTCATGATTCGCGTCATTGCGGTCCAACGGAACACGACCAGGGAATTGACTAAGCCAGGATCACTTTTTACTTAGACTAGCTAGGGTGATCTAACAAACTTAGCCAAGCACATTGACCTGATCATGGTCCATTGAATGAAGCTTGTCATTTTTATATGCGTGCCATAGTCTAAAAGGCTTTTATTAACAATTAATTAATCATATCAACTAGTTGAATCCTTAAAATTCAAAACTTTATGATTTATGAATAACTTTTAATAAGTCCTTATCAACTATAAGGTTCACGTGCTATCATAATCGATATTAGGATTTTAATAAATCATTTACAACACTCTAAAGTGTCGCCTTTAATGAGAATATTATAATAACGATTAAAATAATAATCGTCGTTAAAGGACTACCCTAATCAATAATTAGGTTTTAAAAGGTTGTAATGAATATTAAAATATAGCATGTCATTTAAAATTTATCTTATAAATTTCAAATAGGGTTTAATGGCTAGCCTAAAAGGTTTCAAAATTATCACATAATGAATCAAGGCCATTAAAACATAATCTAACTTTATCAACTATAAAATTTGCATGCAATTATTAACCTAAATATCGCATAAAAGGTTTATAACTGTTTAACAATCATCACATAATTATTAAACATGCATCAACACATTAAAAAATTTATCCTATAAATAATTAATGTGCAACTAAATTTAACACTTAAATTTAAAAGCATGATTTTAAAACTTAAAACAGTTTCATTAAAACTATCATATAATTTTCATTACATAAACTATGTTTTAAAATCACCATAAAATTTCCATGTTTTAAAAAATAATTTTACTGCATAAAAGAATTTAAAAAACATCTCAAATGAAAACGGTTTCATTTTTAACAATATCGCGTAAAGTTAAAATTTTTAGCATGCATTTAAAAGGCTTTCATTTTGAAAACGTCGCAGTCCTATATCATCATGCAGACTAAGCTCTGATACCAATGTTGGGTTTTGATGGACCCTCAGGGCACAAATCTCTATGCCCGTCCTAAAGTCGGATGAACAATATAGGCAAAAGAAAGCACATCGAAAGAAAATCGTTAAACTTTTTAACGAATCCCTAAGGAAAATCAAGACCCTTAGCCAGGATCTCTGCCAACTTGAGGTGGACCTAATCACCCCAAGAAGGATCTAAGCTACTGTGACATAATTAAAAGAAAGTTTATAAATTACATACCCGGAGCCTTGCCTTAGTACATCAAGGTGTACCGCACCGTCTTTCGAGCCGCTCCATGTCCCGTGCCGAACCAATCCTTGAACCACTCCGCATCCCGAGGCGATCAATCCCCTTGTTGCCGAGCCAACCACGCACCGAAGAAAGTTTCACATGAATGTGAACCTTCGCCAAGACTTTGGATCGGATCCGAACTTCTTCATGGCTTTGCTAGAGCCCTTCAAGAGCAAGACAGAAAATTAGGGAGAAGAGAATATTAATTATGCTTAGATCCGAGTGTGTTCCAACATTTTTGGGAGCTGCTCAGATCTAGAGCTTGGGACGAGTTTTAAGGAAGGGGGCAGGCCCCTATTTATATAAGTGGCTAACCCTACCCTTTTACTCCACTTCCGATGTAGGACTAAAATATTTGGAGTTAATAATTCAAGTTAGTTTGCCATTCATAAAGGCCAAACTTTCATGAATTTTAACTCTCTCACCGTTGAGCTTCACATTTGACACAAGCTATCAAATCAACAAGCGCTGAACGGTGAACGCGTAGGAAAAAACGGTGAGTCAATCCAAGTCCGTTTGACCCCTCAATTGATCGTCCAAAGATCAGCCCAAAGCTAGTTTTACCAAAAAACTCAGCCGTCAAAAAATATGCTATGGTTCCAAAAAACCCAGCTGGTGGGGCCCACCTGCACCAACATGGGTAGGACCCAGGCCAGGCTGGACGCCTGGCACAGGCTTGGGCGCACCCAGGCTGGGCACCTGGGCCCAGTCCTCGTCCAGGCACCAAGGGTGCCTGGGCGCAGGTGCCCAGGCGCCCTGCCTGGGTGCAGGTGCCCAGGCGCCCAGGGCGCCTGGGACTTTGCACAGGTGCCTGGGGGCCCGGGCATGCCTGGGCAAGCCTAGGCAACCCCTTTTTTGATGTTTTCTCTTTAAAAAAATCAGCTATACTCTTAAAGCTTCTTGGGCTTAATCCCCTTTTGTGCTGTCTGTTTGGGCCTTCAATTAAATTCTTTAAATAGACTTACATGGCTCATTTGGACTTCGTTTTTGACGCGGTTTGAACCTGTGTTTAGACAGGGACGATTCCGTCATCCAGGTAACCTTTTCAATGTGTTTATTATATTTAAATGTTGTCTTAAACAATTTAAGACATATTTTACACCTTTTGCATCACATGCAAAATAGTCTCCTATCTAATCTTAAAATATCATGTGCATCAAATACAAATGATCTGAGGGCATACATCCCCCAACACATTGATCACACGAAAGAGCATAACCAAAAACTCGTAATGTCCATAGCGTGTCCTGAAAGCCGCTTTGGGAACATTCGACTTCTACCCTTCACCTGATGGTACCCGCTCCGCAAATCCAGCTTCGAATATACTCGAGATCCACCAAGTTGGTAAAAGATATCATCAGTGTGAGGAAGATGATACTTGTTCTGCATTGTTACCTTATTCAACTCCATGTAGTAGATACACATCCTTCGCAACCCATCCTTCTTAATGACCAATAGTACTCGAGCTCATTATAGATACACACTGGAACATATTAGTCCTCTTTGCGAAAAATCCTTCAGTTGAGTGTGTACATCTGCCAACTTTGGCAGAGCCATATGATATGGGGCCTTGGCAATCAGCTGGGTGCCTGGTACCAAATTAATAGTGAATTCCAAGCATATGTCTGGGGAAAGTTCATTAGATATCATCTTGGAAGACCTCAGGAAAGTCTCAGTCAACCCTCGACAGATCTGGCTCAGCCTCTATCGCCATCACCACTACCTCTATCAGCTTGGCCCTGAACTTCACGGGTTCAATGTACTACTTACATTAATAAACTCGAACTCCAGATGGTCCAGGATCTGAAAGATTACCCTCCTATGCCTACAGTCAATCATGTCATAAAACATACCTAGCCAATTCATCCCGAACACAGCCTCCAAACTAGGCATCACTATAACCAAGAAATCAACATACAACGCAGGCCCACATATCTCCATAGAACAATGACGATAACCAATGGAACTATGAAGAAAGCCATTTTCTGTGTTGATATTTCAGCTGGTGGTGAGAGAAGTCACTAGAATCGAATGCTCAGTAACAAATATCTGGGACAAGAAGCAGTGGGATGCCCCAGAATCAAAAAGTGATAGTGCATGGAAAGAAGCAACCATAATAATGCCTAACTCAAACAAATCAAGCAAGAAAACAAAGAACAAATCTATGAGGGAAGCAAAAAATGGAAAAATATAAGATAAATAATAGAACATATGCGCATGTACATATAAAATATACACTACTCAAGGTAGGGTCAGAGATATACTAGTGACAACATGACCGGTGTCCTCTGCTTCTACCGTAGACATCGTGAACACCTGACGCCTCTGGGGAGTCGGACAGCCCTTTGAGTAGTACCCTGCTGACTAGATAAAGGATGTCCCTAGGGAGCTGGATGACTCGGTCCTGATGGCACTAGAAGTGGCAATCTCTGTGGAGCAGGTGGAAGAGTCTGTTGGATACAATGTGTGTTGAATACAATGATCGTTGACTTCATGTTTGATGATAATAAACGTGTGTGAACATTCTAAAGTGTGTGCTAAGTGTTTTTCAGGAGTGGCACGCTTGTAAATCTTCAAAGTGATGGCTAAGTCAATTGATGGAGGAATTGCTATTCACACAGCAAATTGGAAGATGGAGAAATTGCTATTCATATAGCAACTTGGACTTGGTCAAAGAGATGGTGACTATAGCTACAAGAATTGGACCAAGTCAAATTGGAGAGGATCTTATTCAAATCAATTTACGATTGATTCATATCCATATTGTCATTCCTAATCATATTCCAATATGGAGGGATATGAAGTATCTCTTTCAAATCTCCTTGTTGATTGATTCAAATCAATTAAAGATTCTATCCTAATCCTAATCCCATTAGCAATGCAATGAGATCAAATAGAATCCCTCCAAATCTCCCACTCCTATCTCCATTAGGATTTCTCCTAAGCCACAACTTCTACATCCCCTCTCCCATAAAAACCAAGCATAAAAGGGGCTAGAGGTGTGTGGCATACCAAAGAAAACTTGCGGCCAACACAAACAAAAACACAAAGAGATTACACCAAGAGGAAGGAGGAGATAGTTCGGCCAAAACCCTAACCTAGCATCCATTGCCTATCATCTTCTAGCAACATCATCCTTTGCCCTAAGCTTCAACATCCTAATCTCCATAGCCGCAATATCCAAGCACATAAAGCCAAAAGCAAATTCCAATACTCCTCAAGCTTTGTTGCCCTAGCCCTTCACCTTGCGCAAGACATCAAAGAGACTACATAGCCGCAAGTTGCTACCATGGCCGAATCATATTGCCATCATCTTCTTCCTCAAGCAAGCCGCAAGACTAGCAAAGCTATCATCTCCTTTTAGCCAAGAAAAGCCACACAAAGCTGTATTGCGCAACTCAACATCCAAGTAAAGGCCTCTTGCCGCAAGTTGAAGACCCAAGAGGAGATCTACGCGCGCATTGCTCCAGCACCCACACACCCTGCGTGCGCACTGCTACTGCACCAAAGTCTCCAGGCTGCGCGCTGCTCGAGCACCAAATTCTCCTGGCCGTGCACTGCTCAAGCACCCAAGTTCCTTAGTCGTGCACTGCTGCTCCCACAACAAAGCATCATCAAGCAAGTGCCATCAAGGGATCCTACAAGAGGTGCAAGTTGCCAAACCCAAGCCAAGTGTTGCAAGTAGTCATCATCAAAGGGGGTGCACAACATACAAGCCAAGGTTGCAACTTGAGTTGTTGAGGAGACGAGACAAGAGACGACTACATCTTGCCAAACGAGATCTGGCCCGTGCTGATTAACAGAGATGACGACAGCTACACAAAACTGAGCTTTCTAAACCCTTATTATTATTTTTGTGTAGTATTGTTTAATCTCCGTAGGGGAAACTTTATCCTTTACTTGTGATATTTTGGGGTCTTGTCTAGTGGTGGTCTAGATAAGAGGAACTTGACGGGTCTCGTCAAGTGAGAGCATATATTAGGATTAATAGTGTTGAACACGATGAGTGAGATACTGAGCCCGGTGAGTGTAGAGACGTTGGATCTCTAGCTATTAAGGTTGTGCATGTACACTATTAATATAATATTTGCTTTTGGGGGCTGGACGTAGGTCGTGGTGATCGACTGAACCAGTGTTAATCTGATGTGCATCTGTGATTGCTTTTTATTTACTTTGAATCTGCTATAACTGCGTGTGATTTCTCGTGGGTTGCACGAGTTTTCTTAATAGCCAATTCACCCCCAGGCTTAGATCCAGATCCAACAAGTGGTATTAGAGAAGCTTAGAGGATCTAGTCTAGTATTATCATGAAAACCACAAAGTTAGTCTTTGCACATGGCATGCCTATTGATCGTCCCCCTCTATTTAGTGGCCATGATTATATATATTGGAAGGCTAGGATGACAACTTATTCATTATCCGTTGATGTTGATACTTGGTATGCTATTGAAAAAAAATATTCTATGCCTGAAAGTAATTTAAATCTAAATGATAGAAATGTGTGTGCTATAGATGCTAGAGCAATGAATATTTTATTGTGTGGTTTGGATAGAAAAATATTTGATCATATCTAAGAAAAATATTTGATCATATCTCACATTGCTCCTCTGCGCATGATATATGGAGGACTTTGGAGACATCCTTTGGAAGCAAGCAATCCTCGTGCACTCACATCTCTAATGATGAAAAGAGAACACAAAAGGGAAGAAATACTCTCTTGAACAAAAATGATGCTTGCCCTTCTAAGATTACTAGTAAGAATGCTACTAAGAGTAGGTGTTGTTTTAAATGCAGGAAGAAAGGACCCATTATAAGGGACTGCCTACAAGGAGAGGATATCATCGCTTAAACAAAAGGAAAATCCAAAGTGCTAACGTGGGCCGACTATAGCGAAAATGAGATCGAGGAGACTGCTCACATCTCCCTTTGCTTAATGGCAAAACAAAATTAGGTAAAATCTGGTAGTATAGCCGAACTTCTAATTATTTGTAAAGCCATGCAAGATGAAATTGTAGAGCTAGAATCCACCCAAGAAGATTATAGAAATTCCAACGATGAAATGTAACAAGACACTTACAACATGATTTTAGAAATCAAAGAACTAAAAAGAAAAATTTTACAAGTGATTCTACAATTGCTTTGTTGGAAAAAGTGAATTCTAGGGTGCATGGAAAAGCTAAATGCCTTTCTTGTCCTTCTTTATTGAATGATATTAGCATGCTTAAGCTAGATTTAATTAAGCTTGAAACTAAAAAAGATTATGTGATTTGAGAGCTTAATGATAAATTGTGCATACTAAATAACGAGCTTAAAAGAAAAATGGTTGAATTATTGGAAGGGTGTGATAAGTCCCAAGCCATGTCCAAAAATGCTGCTCAGAATGCAATTATCGGTTCAGATGGAGATAGTCTTGGGCAGGATGTGGCAGGAAACACAGTCGAAGAAGGTACAATGCGGGTGCGGGGTTTTTCCAAGTTGAAAAGGCTGGTGAATTTGCTGAAGCTCCTACATATTCCAAAATCCACGAGTACCCTTCGTAACATAGTATCCGACATTTCGGAAACCATTGGAGTGGCTACTGGAATGGTTCCTGGAGTGGGTGCGGACACGCCTGAGGCTGGCAAGGTCTCAGATCCTGAACTAGCACTCGAGGAAGCATGATCCCATTAAATGCAAGTGTTTACAGGAGGTACAGACAACATCACCTCTCCCCCATTACAAACTTCTGGTAATGTTGAAAGCTTAATTGACATCCTACCAGAGGTCCCCCTGTATGACAATCCAGAGTGGGATGAGGAGCGATCTGAAATGCTGAATGATATTAAATCTTCAAAGCGGAAGAAGCAGGGAGTACCTTGTTCTGGTACTGCAACCCGTCGGAGCAACAGGCTGAAGTAGGGGGGCATACATTGATATCCATCATCAATCCTCCAATGACTATTTTGATTTGGAACACACGGTGACTTAACAATGTTGTGAGGCGTAGGGACCTCAGAGATATGATTAAGAAGATTAATCCCTCGGCTATTGTCCTACTGGAGACTAAATTAAAGGCTGCGTAAATTAGTACTAAATCTTGCATCCCGAAGAGTTGGAATACGATTGACAACTTCCATATTCAAGGAGGAGGGCGTATTCTAATGGCATTTGATCCGCTTGTGTGGCAAGCAAGTGTTTTTTTAACTTCAATGTAACACATTACTGTTCGTTGTGTTAATGTAGGGGGTTTTGAATTTGCATTATCTGAAGTTTATGGAAGCAATAGCATTTCAGAGAGGAAGGATTTATGGGAGCAGCTTAAGGGGGATGCGACAAAATTAAGTAATGAAGCTTGGCTGGTAGGAGGAGATTTTAATTGCATGTTGTACGCCAAGATAAGATTGGAGGCTGCAAGGTGGAGGCTAGCAAGCTATATGAATTTTAACAACTGTTTAACTGACTGTCGATTGCAGAATCTCAAAAGTACTGGAGCACGCCTGAGTTGGTGCAATAAACGTATGGGAACGGGCTGTATTGCTGCACAATTGGATCGGGTTCTTTGCAACGGTGAATGGATTGACAAGCTCCCAGACTCCTTTATTGATTATTTGGACCACAAAGCAGTGATCACTCCCCTATGATCGTCAATCTTCAACCCCAGGTAAATACTGACCCGAAACCATTCAAATTTTTCAATCACTGGATAAACATGTCAGGGTATAATGATATTATGGATTCAAACTGGAATCAAAACTCTGGAGGAACCCCCATGTACTGTCTGACTAGTAAATTGCGACGGGTTAAATCTGAGCTTAGAAGCTGGGCAAGAGAACACCATGCTAGAAATCCTATTCAAAACTGTCGAAACCAGCTTGGAGCCGTTAGAAACCAGATGGCACTTCACTTTGACCTTGAGCTTCAGGAGAGGGACATAAATTATCTAATGAGCTAGCTAATCTGCTTAAGATGGAAGAAGAGATGTACCGCCAGAAGAGTAAACAGGATTGGTTGGACCTGGGTGATAGAAATACAAGATTCTTCTACAATGCGACGAGAGCTAGACAATGTCACAATAACTTAAGGCACTTGGTGGATGTGAATGGTGTTCAGAGGCAAACTTAGGACAAAATAAAATCTGCGGCTGCAGATTTCTATGAGTGCTTATACAATCAAAACCATTATTGGAATGTCTTCCCAAAGCTTGTGCCCAAAAAGAAGATTAAACAGGAAACTGCTAGGTGGCTTGAAAGAAGAGTTACTGCAGAGGAAATTAAAGAGGCAGTCTTTCAGATTGGTCCATCCAAAGCCCCTGGACCGGATGGGTTTAATGGTTTTTTCTTCCAGTACAATTGGAATCAAATTGGTTCTGATGTAGTAGGTGCAGTCCAATCTTTTTTCAAATCGAGCTCCCTGCTTCGATAGGCTAATCGCACTTTCCTAACTTTGGTCCCCAAAAGTTCAAATGCTTCATCTCTAGGGGACTACAGGCCTATTGCATGTTGCAATGTTATTTATAAGATTATTAGCAAGATCATTTGCAACAGGCTAAAGAGAATTATCCATGATTTAGTATCCCCGAATCAATCAGCTTTCCTTCAGGGGATATTGCTATCTGACGGTACCTTGTTGGCTCATGAGCAGTTCAGAGATTTTAGCAATCCTATGGGGGCCAGAGCGTGCCTGAAACTTGATCTCAGAAAGGCATTCGACAGTGTGAACAGAGAGTTTGTGTATTTTATTTTTCATCAGATGGGGTTTGGTCATAAGTTCATCTGTTGGATCAAGGAATGCTTATCTACGGTCTCTTACTCCGTTATGGTCAATGGTTCTCCTGTGGGATACTTTGGAGGAAACATAGGGCTCAGGCAAGGTGATCCTATTTCCCCTATCTATTTGTCATTATCATGGAAACTTTCCCCCTCCTGCTTGCCAAGGCTCTTACAAAAGGAAGCATCCAACCTATGAGACGAGCTGGCTCTATATCACATCTATTATTTGTTGATGACTTGCTGGTTTTCTGCCGCATTAATCGAAAATCTCTAAGGGGCCTTAAAAATTTGCTGGAGGATTTCAGAAATTTCACTGGCCTAGAGATCAACTGGGATATGAGTATATCTATGTTTAGCAAAGGGGTTAAAAATCCTAGTGATCTAGCAGCTTATATGGGAGCTAAACATGAAAATACTATCACTACATACTTGGGGCTTCCCTTGTCATCCAAATATCCCAAAACTCATATGTATAGCCGGCTCATTGATAAGTGTAGGAAACGACTGAGTGGATGGGCTTCTTCCATGTTATTCATATCTGGACGTATTGAGCTGGTAATAACTGTTATTACGGCATGATAGTTTTTTAGGTGCAAGTATATAGAGTTCCTACCACTATTTTGCGAACTATAACATCCATGTGTAGAAATTTTATTTGGGGTACTACAAAAACATGGGCTTGGAGTGACTCTTGCAGGCCAAAGGAGGAAGGGGGTTTGGATTAAGATTACTTTTATATCTGAACCTCGCAGCGGGGATTAAGCTAACATGGAGATTCTTGAAGTCTAAAAGCCAATGGGCTAAGTATATGCGGGGCAAATATAAGGATGCGACAACATTCTATGAAACAAAAGTGAAGGCCACCCAATCTGGAACGTGGAAGTTCCTTCT
This sequence comes from Scilla litardierei, assembly GCA_030789695.1. Taxonomy (NCBI): domain Eukaryota; kingdom Viridiplantae; phylum Streptophyta; class Magnoliopsida; order Asparagales; family Asparagaceae; genus Scilla; species Scilla litardierei. Next base: position 96,604,401 of record CM061135.1, on the reverse strand, counting down.
TCACTACGGAAGCCTATCGCAGAGGATAATTATGAGGAAGGTGAGAGATGGGAAAGATACCCTCTTTTGGCATGATAATTGGCTCCCTTGTGGACCTCTCAAAATCCTATACGGAATTTCGGATGGTGCTAGTAGAAGGCGGGTTAGTGACTATTGGGAAGGATGGTCGTGGATTGATGATGCGGAAATTCATATTCTCAAACCATTGCTTCAACAATTTACATTGACTACCGGAGTTGATTACTGGGAATGGAAGCAGGGTTTGACATTTATGTTTAAAGATGCTTTGGACACTGTGCAAAACAAAGGTACCATATTTCCATTCTCCAAACTTATATGGTACAACAAGTACATCTCAAAAATGTCAATCACTCTCCTCCGAGCTATCAAAGACAGGCTCCTCACAAAGTCCGCATGGAAAAATGGTGCGCTTTCACCTCTAATAAGTGTGAGCTATGCATGGGTGGCAGTCCAGAGACCATTAACCACATTTTCTTTGACTGTTCCTTTTCTAATTACATCATGCGAAGGGCTCTTCTTAAGCTAGGTACGAGGGGCCCAGCTGAGCTTTCACTGCCTGTGCTTGGGAGCTTCTACCAGGCGAATTATGAGATGAAAGGGGTGCTAGGTTTGCTTGCAAAAACCGTTCTTGCTGCTGTATTAGGGCATTTGTGGCGAGAGCGCAACAGACGGGTGTTTGATAATATTAGGAAATCCAAGACTGTACTTTTTGAGAAGATCTCTACAGACGTCCGTATCGTTCTTTGTAATCTAGATGAGGTCGAAGATGAGGCTGCCACAACACTTGATGATTGGGATATTCGTAATAATGGATGACTTGGTCGGCTATTTTGCGCATCCTGGTTTCAGCCTGCTTTGTGATTGTATTTTTGTATTTTTGTAATGACTCGTGGTTCTGATCATGGATACTAGACTAAATGGTCTAGAGTGACGACGCCTGTGTCCTCTCCTCTAGTCATTGAGTCCGGTCTTCAATGGCCAACCACACTGTACCTTCTGTTCGTTGCTTAATACAGATACTAACTTACCCTGCAAAAAAATGGTTGAATTTGAAAAGAAGGAAGAGGAAAACAAGAAAGCTTATATAAGTAAATACACTTTGATTGTGAATGAAAATGCTTCATCGAAATCTAAAGTAACTAGTCTAGAATTGTCATTAATGAAATTTTCAATTGATAAACATTCGTTGGATACTATACTTGAAAATCAATTATGGCAATAATAGATGTGGACTTGGATTTAGTTTGAAAAATGTTGAAAAGACTAAATTTAAGAAAATTCACAATGTGCCTACAATTGTCAAAAATATGCATGCAAAGTGCTTTACTTGTGATAATATTGGTCATACTTCTTATTATTCTTAGTATAGGAACACGAAGATAAAGTTTAAACAAGTGTGTGTTCCTAAATCTTTGATGACTAACATGAGTGAAACTTATTGGATGCCAAGGTCACACATAGCATCTACCATGTGGTACGATGGAGATTTGGAGAGGAGTTTTGGATTGAACGTTTTCATTATATAGCTCCTTAGCCAAACGGCGACGCGAGGGTTTATCTTTTTCTTTGAAATTAATGCATACCTTCATAGATTTTGCATGCTTGAAATATTTTTTATTTGTGTGCTAGTTTGCTTGATTCTAGTTTGTTTGATTCATTATATATAAAAATAAAAAAATGAAAAAGACAAAAAGGAAAAAAAAATGGGTGCTTAACGAATAACTTTTCACTTTGTATCATTCAAGTAGTATTATTGAATATCATTCATATCCTTGTAGAAATCATTGTATTTTTGTTATAGCTACATGCGCATGTTAGAATTCCTAAGTAGCCATGACATGTTTAATGAATTGAATAACTTGTTTTCTACACCTACACCTTCACTTCCACTAGTATTGAATATTGTTACACAATTGGAGAATCTTTTATGAAATGTTGGAAAGTGAATGTAGGTTGAAAATAACTGATAAATCAAAAGGATATGATATGTATTTGCCATGGATAAAAATTGAGCACAAAAGAATTGAATATGAAACAAGAAAAATGAAAAAGAATGAATATTGCTCCGTACGAAAAATGGATACAATCCATGGCAAGTATACTACCCACGAGTATCCAACATATGCTTTATGGGTAATCTTTAGCGTTGGTGTTATACTCGCCAAGCAATACCACCCCCACATCTAAGAGTCCTTATAGGCTATGTTTTTGGGGTGTGGTATCTTAAACTCATTTTTAATGAGGTGGAAAAAATCAATCCTAGTGATATCATGTTTATTGGAAAATGTGGATTAGTTTTGGTTGATTGCTATGAGAGTTTCTCTCTTTGTGATTCAATTATTTAATCATCACACTTACACGGTGGTGTAGAAGTCTACGTTACTCTTTTCATTGAATTTGAAGTGATTATTCTAAGAAAAATGACATGCAAGTGCTAGTTGTAATTTATAGTACTTTATTTTTGCATGTGACATGAACTAGACTTCGTTTATATGCTTTTGATGATAACAAAAGAGGGAGAAAATAATGATGATTTGGTGCATTAATGCTTATATGTACATATCTGAATATTTGTTTAAGGGGGAGCAATAATGAAATATTGAATACGAGAATATGTGTTCAAGGGGCATCACGAAAAATGGGGGGAGCATGCCATGCTTATTTGTATCACATTATCATTGCATCATTGCATGCTTGTATGCTTGTACATCAAGTGTTATATTGTGGCATACATCCTCCCATTATCACACTTCACACACACACACACATGTTATGATGTATTATTTGGAACGTTAGTGCAAATCTTATAATAGTTTGTCATCATCAAAAGGGAGAGATTGTTGGATACAACATGTGTTGAATACAACGATCGTTGACTTCGTGTTTGATGTTAACAAACGTGTGTGAATGTTCTAATGTGTGTGCTAAGTGTTTTTAAGGAGTGGCACGCGTGTAAATCTTCAAAGTGATGACTAAGTCAATTGATGGAGGAATTGCTATTCACATAGCAAATTGGAAGATGGAGAACTTGCTATTCATATAGCAACTTGGACTTGGTCAAAGAGATGGTGACTATAGCTACAAGAATTGGACCAAGTCAAATTGGAGAGGATCGTATTCAAATCAATTTAAGATTGATTCATATCACTATTGACATTCTAATCCTATTCCAATATGCAGTGATATAGAGTATTGACGTCCCCTAGATTTAGCAATATATGCCGTGAGATCGGGGATACCAGATTTAAATATTTGTAACCGCACGCACACGGTGTTGTAGTGTTGCTTGGGGGTCGAACTCAGGGAGGCGTGTGTTATGCTTGTTGTCAAAAAGGAACCGGTTCACCCGATGGGTGAGCTCGCCTGATCAATCGGTAGGTTGTCACGAAATAGAAATACGATGGATGTAAGATATAAAAGGAAACCTAGGACTTTGATTTCCACCCTATCATGTGCCCTCTCTATTACGACCGACTGATAGGATTACGATTGGATTCTAGGGTTAAGTGGTGAGATGTTGCCTCCAAGAGTCATATCTAGCCTCCCATGGGCCCGATATTTCTGTCGATGCCCAGGATGATACGCTAGGTCTACCGGGTTTGGACGGTGGGCATTCCCATGTCCATTAACACCAACCGACTCCGGGAGCACTAAGCTCGCAACGATTACTCCCAACATTTCATCCTGTCGTTCCCATGTGCTAGGATTCAATGTCTACGCTAAGGGTGTGAGCTATGGCTAGGGGATCAAACGCCAGTTTTATTTCCCCTTGGCCTGACGGTCAATGGCGGTCTTTCTCCTGCAAGTGAAAATAAAATGCCCCGCGTAACCATCTAAATTCCTAAATCCTATCGAAACCCTAATCTGGTCGTTCTAGGGAGAATCCACGAAGGGGCTTCCACCAAAATCCCAAATTGGAAAACTACTCACAATTCATGGCGAAAATAGCATCATAACAAAATTCAACCATTGAAATCAAAATCAAGCAATAGAAAGTAGAAGCTAACAATAGTATTAATCCAATATTAAAGTTCCAGCACAATCAGAAAACTTACAAGACGGAATAAATTCCGAGCCGTCAAAAGCCCCAAAAAAAGACAGAAAAATAACTGGGTTCCGTCTGGGAAAACCTAGGTCAATATATATAGAAAATACGGCCACCCGATCAGTTGAAGCATCAACCGATCGGGTGAGCTGACAGTCGATATTGCCTTCGGTCTTCAGACACTTCACCCGGTACCCTACCGATCGGATGAGCTCATCGGGTCATGAGATGGGCAATCTTGGCTACAGATGAACCGATCGGGTGAGATGTCACCCGATCCGTTGGAATTCAGCTCCAAAAATAGAGAGCACTGACGGATTTACTCGATCGCTGAACCGATCAGGTGAGCTGCTCTTCACTTCTGCTCCTGTCCGGGTCGGATACGCGTGCACCAACCGATCGGTTGGCTCTGTCTAATCAATCGGTTGAAGGCTGATATATGGAATTCTTCGACGTTTGGCCCTCGGGATCGCGTGTGACACCTCCCATTGCTCCGGGGACTCAGGATATCTGCTTTAGATGTCCCAAACGCTGGCAATCTCTTGCATTGGCACAAAAACACAAAGAAGTGAAAGAAAACTAAAAATCACGAGAGAATGGATACGAAACACCGGAAAACAATAGAAAATCATGAAGAAGACGTGCGTGAATATATAAAATATAAACGTATGTCAAAATCCCCCAAGCTGAACCCTTCCTCGTCCTCGAGGAAGACGATTGAGAGTAGGAGCTCGGAGGGGGAGAGAGAGAGAGAGAGAGAGAGAGAGAGAGAGAGAGAGAGAGAGAGAGAGAGAAACAGAAAGAGAAAACAAAATCCTAGATCGCCCGTCAGAGCCAACAAAATCAAACGCACCACACCAAGAAAGCATGCGATAAAACACATCACCAAACCAAGGAATATGAATCCATACAAGTGTCGTGGGCCCACGTGGTGAAGCACGAGTGAGTGTGGTCGTGTGCTAGCAGACGGTGTCACTTTCTAAATTGTGCAATAAAGCTCCATATATACATACCCAAGGAATGACACAAATATCGATTCAATTCGAAATAGCGGAATAATAGCTCAAGCATGCATGAGAATAGAATAAGAATTGAAGCATATCATGTGTCGAGGACTCGACTGCTAGGAACTAGAAGATCACCGCACTATTGCTTAGATAATCGCTAGAAAGTTCCTATGCCAAGTGTGTTCAAAAACGAAGGAGGTTGAGCAGGTGTGGAGTAGAACACTCGGTGCAAATTCTCTCCTTCCCTTTATTCACGGTGGATAGGTAAAATATTCACAACGGGAATTTTTTTTTGGGTTTTGGGTATTTGTATTTTTTTGGGCTTTTGGCTATACATTTTGGAAATTTTATTGGGAATTTTTTTTGGGTTTTCGGTATTTGTATTTCTTTTTGGATTTTTCTTCTTTCCTCTTTTTTTTCTTTTTTGGGCTTTTGGATTTTTGGCTATATACTTGTGTACTCTCCCAAGTGGGAGAACGATACACAACGAGGGGATTTGCACCAAGTAAAACAAGAAAGAAATCGATTTCTAAAAGCTTGGGCAAAAGAAAATTTTTCTAGCGAATCAGAGCATAAGCTAAATGGGTTATCCTAGTCCTATTGGTAGAGTCCCGACACATGCGAATTGAAGCATACTATATATATATATATATATATATATATATATATTCCATGCATATAGAAGCAGATAGTAGAAGCAAAATACCGCATATTCAAAATCGAAGCATGATAGTCTAGGGGTCAACCAAGGACATGTATATAAATAAGAATCACAATGTAGAAGCACACCAAACAGTTAGTTACGACAAACAACTCACACAAAAGCAAAGTGAACCCACGAAGCATGAAATGCAATAGGACTCGGCTTCCTAGTGTTAGTGAAAGTGATTATCGTAGCTGAGCGAAGTGTGTGTGTGTAGATCCGTGGCAATTCATCATCTGGGGTCATCTCTAGGAGAGGGAGAATAAAAAGAAAGAAGGAAAAAAAACACAATGAAAATGGCTCAAAAACGATGAAAAAGACACAACTGACGCACAATGTGCGACTCCCCCAATCTGAAACTTGCATTGCCCTCAATGCAATAGTAGTAAATACGGGAGGGCAAAGAAAATGGGGGGAAGTACGCATCGACACAAAAAAAGAGGAAAAACATGAACAACACACAAAGCAAACAGAAAAATAAAGAAAAAACACACACAAATGAAAGATATAAAAAAACACATCAAAAGACCACATATAAACAAACACACAATAATGACATCAAACGACAGTATGCACAAAAATGGATTTCCCCCAAGCTGATCATGAAAATGCTAGCGAAATGATATGATCAATGTGATGCAGAAATAATAGGCTTGGGGAAAATCGGAAGGGGAAAAGAAAGAAATCAAAATGCAGGAGAGGTAGTGTCCTCGTCCTCCTCGGAAGAGGAAGGGGGTGTGTGGGCGGGAGAGGTGATGGGTGTGCGGAGAAGTGGAGAAAGGGGTGGAGATGGTGGATGGATGGGTGCAGTGGTGGTATGAACGATGGGTGGAGTGTCGGTGATAATGGTAAGTGGGAGGGATACGGTGGCCAATGAAATAGGTGAGGGAAGTGATCTCGAGCGCACTGGTAATTTCTTGCGGCGAGTGTATGCGGTGATGGAAGTGGAGGGTGGCGGAGGTGGTGGGTCAGAAATAGTGTGTGGACATGTAGTGGCGGGAATGGAAGCGGTGGTGGCGGGAGGTGATGATCGTCAAGGAGGCGAAGGAGGTGGTGATGGTGCGCGGGTAGGTGGAGGAGGACCGTAGACGTGTGTAAGGATGTGGAGGATGGTGGCCATGTTTCGCTCGAGTGCGAGAAAACGTGGGTGTGAAAAGAAAGAAGTGGATGGGTCCGAGGAGGTAGAGGTAGATGCTCCAGCGTGCAGAGAAGCTAACTCAGTCTTTAGAGCGAGACGAGAGGAGGTGGCCCGACGAACAGCAGAAGAGGTGTCGGCGGCAGTGGTCGTGCTGGCACCGGAGGCAAGGCCTAAGAGAGCTGTAGTGAGTGCCTCCGAAGAAACAGCGGCAGAAGCCGGGGTCATGACACTAGGGCCAGCCCCAGGATCTCCTCTAGACACAGGGATGTCCTGCTCGCCTAAGTGGGCGACAGGGGACGGTGGTCGTGGTGCGTCAGGGAGTGGGAACTGAAGATGTAACCCCCCTACAAACTCTGGGTCAGGAGGAAACGACCAATCTACCTCAAGATGAATAGTCATACGGCCGGGATTGGGCAGAATGGTATATGGGGCAAGGGGTGGCCATAGTAAAAGACATACTGACCCACGCCTCGAGGCTTGATCATGTGGGTATGCCGCATGACATCAAGATCTAGATATGTGAATCCTACAGCATGTGGCAAGTCACGGGGGATAACGATGCTGAACGGGGGGTGTAAGGCAATGAGGGTAATGAGGCCCCACAGCAATATTTTCCCTTACCGGCGTGGCTAATATCAAGTAGTTTTTGAATTAGCCATGCACCGCCAATAATAAATATGCATGGGACCTCAAAAGTGATCCCGTCAGCACCACGAATGAAATCAAAAGTTATAGCCCAAAGGATAAAAAGGTCAGGGATAGTCACGGTCCCGGACTCATCCCGGGGAATGAAAGTGCTAGATATGATGCGGTGGGCTAGACGAAAGGCAGGGTGAATGATGGAGGAGGCACTGTCCTTGCCTCAAGGATAACGATCATGAAGGGTGAGGCGACCCTAAAAATAATCGACATCGAAGTCGCGATGAAAATCATAGGGACGAATATCGGCACCGAGAATGGAGAAACCGAAAATGTTATTGATGGTGTTCACGTGGGTGCGGTAGTTTCGGTTTCGCAGGCAGCAATCTATGAGTGACCCACCCTCAGTTTTAAGAGTCGAGAGGAATTCGAGTGTGAGGGTAGGGTATGATGGTGCATGGGAATTTAAAAAGCTTAGCCATCCTAGGTTTGCAAATAGAGTCTCGACATCGGAGAAAACTTTGAGATCGATCAGGGTTTGAGCATGGGCAAACTTAGTGGATAAATGCGATCGTTGGTTGAGATGATGATAAAAATCTTTATGGGTAAGACTCATGAACCGGATTCCCTGTAGGCCCATCAGCGGGTCCGCAACGGGAATGATGGGTTAGGATGGAGGTCGTGTAGGAGGAGTAGGAGGAGCACGTCCACTCGGTGGATGTGTGGACTTGCGTCTCTTGCGAGACGGCCCCTCTTCCTGCAAGATCCCATTACCCTTGTCTTTGTCCATGATTGTGTGATGATGCAATATGAATGCAAGACTATATCAATGCACACAATCAAACGACAAATGGAGCAAAATTATAATACTAGGGCAATATAAAAATAGAGATCAGGGTGTACCCAGTAGCGAAGCGATTCCTTGTTCGCAAAGGACCCCACGCAGCATAATGGAGAGATTTGTGAAGCCGCAGCACTTCGATCCAACAAGAGTAGAAATTTTCGAAATGGGGGGAAGTAAGGTTAGGGTTAGGGCGAAATTTAGGGTTGAATGGGGTGGATGGGAGGGTTGATGAGGGGAGAGAGATATGGAGGAAGTGGGGAGTGAAGTTTGGGAGTTGAGTGAGTGAGGGAGAGAACCGTTTGAGGGAGGGGGGATACGAAACGATCGGAGGAAGAGAGATTTTGGGGGAAAGAAATGAATCGGGTAGGGTGGGGGGTTATTTATAGGGTTAGGCGAACCGATCAGGTGAGATCTCACCAGATCGGTTGGGTTATTTTTCGAAAATTCTTATTGAAAGGCAGCTACAGGCGAACCGATCGGGTGAGTTTTCACCCGATCGGTTCGCCGCTTCACAATTTCCCGAGAGCACTGTAATTCTCACCCGGTCTGCCACCCGATCACAGCTTCAGCTCAACCGATCGGTTGATTTAACTCCAAAATTTCCCGAGAGCTGTGCTGTTGTCACCCGATCTGCCACCCGGTCTCAGCTTGTTCCACCCGATCGGTTTGCTGATGTACTGATACATGGCCATCTTCAGATACGGCCCACCCGATCGGTTGATGCATGAACTGATCGGGTGGGGGTAATTTCCTGCACAAACACAAAAAATCATCTAAGTCTCCTAATGATTAACCCCATAGCAGTATTTATTCACCAAAAGTAAGAAAACTAATCTATAGATAACAACGAAAGTTTAGAACATGGGTTGCCTCCCATGAAGCGCTGTTGTTTAAAGTCGTTTGCTCGACTCCCGGTATATGATCTTCAGGTTGGTTGGTGCGGGTGATGCCCAATGATCGGCATCCCATCAGCTTTTGGAGCAGCAGCCCTTGTCGGTGATAGAGGGTAGATGTGCTTAACGATCCTCCCGCTGGTGGTGTCTGGGGGCTTCTCCCTCACGTTGGCGTCAACCGCCACTCTTCGCAGGATACGGACTTCATCAGTAGTGAGCCACATGGGCTCTTTTCCCTTGCTCCTTGTCGAAGCAACCTTCTTGATCCGGGAGGAGTCGTCCATGAGACACACACTTCTCTAGCTACTTCTTCTTCTTCCAACATGATGTGCTCCTCAAGGCCCCACAAGCTATCGAGGGGGGTTCCTCGAGAGAATTTCCCAAGATCCAGCCTTTACGACTCTTTCTTCTTCAGCTTCCAGCACATTGCAACTTTGCTCCTTCGGTGGATGCTTCATTGACAGTCCTAAATCAAACTCGACTTTCTGTTCCCCAGCATTTAGGGACAGCTTCCCCTTCTTCACATCAATGAGCACGCTAGCTGTTGACATGAAGGGCCTCACGAGGATAATCGGGGTATGGTTGTCCTCCGGCATGTCCATTACCACAAAATCCACGGGCACGTGTACGCCACTGACATTCACCGACAAGTCGTCCACAACCCCCATCAGGTATTTCACCGATCTGTCTGTAAGTTGCAGCGTCATTCCGGTGAGTTCAAGGTCGCCCATTCTTATCCTTTTGTATAATAATAGAGGCATCAGACTCACGCTCGCACCCAGATCGACGAGCACCCAATTGATTATCACCTCTCCTATCGAGCATGGGATTGAAAAGCTCCATGGGTCCTTGAGCTTCGACGGATTCGCTCGTTGAATCAGAGCACTGCACTCCGCTGTCAGGACGATTTTTTCCTTCCTTGTACCCTTCGTCACCAAATCCTTCAGAGATTTCACATAAGAAGGGATGGTCTCTATAGCCTCTAGGAAGGGGATCTGCAAACTCAAGTCTTTAACCATGTCGAAAAACTTCCCGTATTTCTCATCTATTTTTGCATTGGCAAGTCTTTGAGGGTATGGCACGACGAGCTTGAAGACTCTCGAGTTGCCCTCTACATTCTTCTTCTTTTCTTCCTCAGAAACTCCCTCCAGAGTTTTGGTGTTTCATGACAAAGATCCATCGTCATTAGCTTTTAGATTTGGTCTCACATCGACCACCGGAGCTTCAGGTTCTTTAGCGACTTCCCTAGTTGAAATCTGTGTGCCGCTTCTCAATACTATCGCAGACACATTAGCATGGTCATGCGTCAATGCCAATGTTTGATTTGGCCCCCTAGGATTTACCTCCAGCTGACCCGGTAATTGGCTCTATGCCCTCTGAAGATTTGCCACTTGCAACCCCAGCTGGGTTACTTGATCGGTCAAGGTCTTCTGTCCCATCTGCAGCTGCAGGTTAATCTTCTCCTGGTTCGTTATATATTGAATGAAGAGATTCTCGACCAGAGAGATTATCCGTTGTTGGTTATATGGTTGTTGTTGTGGCGGGGGCTGCTGAATTCTGGGGGGTACTGCTGGTACATCTGCTGGTACAACTGCTGCTGATGGTACAACTGCTGCTGCTGCCTAGGTGGCGGATACAATTGTCGCTGAGGTTGCTTGGGTTACTGGTATGGTGCCCTATGACGTGTGTTTATATTTCATATATTCACGCACGTCTTCTTTTGTGTTTTTCCGTTATTTTCCACCGTCTCGTATTCGTTTTCTCGTATCTTCTAGTTTTCTTTCACTTCTCCGTGTTTTTGCGTGTTTGCAGGAGTTTGCCAGCATAGGGGACACATAACGAAGATATCATAAGTCCCCGGAGCAACGGGAGGAGTCACGCGTGATCCAGGGGGTCAAACGACCAAGATTTCTATCTTTCAGCCCCCACCAGATCGGTTGGATACAGCCAACCAATCAGGTGATGCACACGTGCACGACCCGGACAGCAGCTGAAGCAACGTGAGCGTCAACCGACCGGTTCGACTACCGGTTCAGCCCAACTGTCTTCTCAGGAAATCGAAGCTGAACTCCAACCGATCAGGTGACCTTCACCCGATCGGTTCATCTGTAGCCGATTCCCCCAAGAGACGACCCGGAGATCTCACCCGACAGCCAGTTGACCGTGCCAAAATGTCGCAAGTCTCTGTCTTTTGGGTGACGTTTTCCAACCGATCGGATGATTTATCAACCGATCGGTTCACCCGGTGACCGCATGATCCAAACGACTAACCGCTTCCGCCAACCGATCGTGTAGCCTGACCGGGTGACGTTTCTGAAGAGCGCTGCCGAAGAACGAAGCAGGTCACCCGATCGGGTGACGTCGTTTTCTATATATATATGCCCTAGGTTTTCAGAAACGGGAGCTGATTATTTTTCTGTCTGTTTTCCTTGTTGTGACGGCTGGAATTTTTTGGTTATTTGTAAGTGTTCAGATCTTTGTCAAACTTTGATATTATCTTAATTGCATTACTACTACCGCATTTCAATTTCCTGATTATGTTTTTAACAGTCGATTTTCATTTAGATTGCTTTTTGGCTATAATGTGTGAGTAGTTCCCAAATCTGGGATTTTGGTGGAAACCACTTCGTGGGTTCTCCCTAATGCATCCATAGGACTAAGATATCGATAGGGAATAGGAATCTATTGGTAACGCAAGGTGTTTTATTGTCATCGGTGGGAAAAGGACCGCCTTTGACCGTTGGTCCAAGGGGGAATAAACTTGGCGGTTGACTCCCTAGCCATAGCTCACGCCCTTAGCGTAGACATCGAATCCTAGCGCGCGGGAGCGGCAGTATGAGATGTTGGGAGTTATCGTTGCGAGCTTAGTGCTCCCGAAGTCGATCAGTGTTAATGGACTGGGAATGCTCACTGACCGAACCCGGGTAGTCCGGCGTATCATCCTGGGCACCGACCAGAATATCGGGCCCATGGGACGCTGGTATCACTCTTAGAGGCAACATCTCACCACTAAACCCTAATTCCGATCGTTATCCTATCCGTCGGTCGTGATAGCGAGAACACATGATAGGGTGGAAACTGAAGTCCAAGGTTTCCCTTTATATTGTTTAACCCCGTATTTACATTCCGTGACAACCCATCCATCGATTCGGGCTAGCTTACCCTTAGGGTGAATTCGGTCCCTTCTGACACAAGCACAACCACGCCTCACTGTGTTCGACCCCCAAGCCACACTACAACACCATGCGCTTACGGATATAAATATTTTAAATCTCACGTCCCCCATCATATTGCACACTTTGCATCACATGCACCACAAAACTGGGGGGACGTCAAGCTTTATGGCGCTGTTGCCGGGGAGGCAACGTGCTTGTTATTTTTGGATCTTTTGAACCCTTGAGTCTAGCTCACATCTCTATCTCACGATAATTTTCACATTTTTATTTTTCATTTTTATTTTTCTTATTTTTATTTTTATTTTCTATTTTTATCTGTTTCTTTACCACTTTTGCTTCACAGGTGTTTGTTGTTTTTAATGCGCAGGAACACAAGGAGTCTTGACGAGTTGATTCATGTTGATCCTGAGATAAACGCCACCCTAAGGCGTCTGGCCACAGAGAAGAGAAGAAGAGAAGAGTCTGAAGCCATGGGGGAGAATACCCCACTGCATAAGTCCCTGCTGGAGTACTCGATGCCATCCATCGAATCTACCTCCGCCATCCGACCTCCTGCTATTACGGCACAGAGCTTCGAGCTTAAGCCGTCCTTAGTGACGTGGATCCAGCAGCAGGATCAATTCTCTGGGGCACCCATGGAAAGCCCTATTGAACATCTGGACTCCTTCCTAGAGAAGTGTGACACATTCCGGATAAATGGTGTCACAGCTGAAGCAATCCGTCTGAAGCTATTCCCATTCTCTCTGTGGGATAAGGCCAAGCAGTGGCTAAGGGGAAAGGACCCGAACACTTTCAACACTTGGGAGAAGCTTTCGAATGCGTTCTTGATGAAGTTATTTCCTCTGGGGAAGACTATGAAGTTGAGGAGTGAGATCTCCTCCTTCTCCCAGGCCAGCCACGAGTCCCTACATGAAGCTTGGACGAGGTAAAAAGAAATGCAGCGGAGATGCCCTCATCACGAACTTCCGAAGTGGCAGATAATTAATCTGTTCTATAACGGATTGAGGGACGACTTGAACTCTTCGATGGACGCGGCGGCAGGAGGGTCCTTTATGTCTAGGAGTGAAGAAGATGCCTGCCAAATTCTTGAAAACATGGCATCGAACAATGAGCGATGGTGTGACGAGAGAGCCACACCTAGATCTGGGGGTATCCACAGGGTCGAGGACGTCGACAAATTATCCAGCAAGTTTGACATGTTGTCGACCCAGATCTCAGCGCTGATGGTAGGAGCCGGTGGTGCCAGTACAAAACAAATTGCGGCGGTGGAAGCAGAAGTCATGGGGGACTTCGAGGGTGGTGACATCTCACCACCATTGGACCAGGCGAGCACACTATTCTACAATCCTATGGGAAATGTGCCGTATCCACCACGGACTAGCTCCAATCCGGCCTACTCTCCAAATAACCGAAACCACCCCAATCTTAGCTACCGAGCGCCTTATCAGCAACCGCAACCACAAGTATATCAACCGCCTAGGCAACAGCAGCAGCAGTTTCAGCAGCAGCAGCCCCCACAATCATACCCGCAGTATCCACCAAGGAACCAGCAGCCCATGCAGCAGCAGTAGCAGCCATACGGCCAACAGCGTGCTATCTCCCCGGTTGAGTCCCTCTTGACTCAGTACATCTCGAACCATGAGAAGATAAATTTGAAGCTGGAAATGGGGCAGAGGGCACTCACTGACCAGGTGACCCAGCTGGGGTTACAGGTGGCGAACCTTCAAAGGTCGCAAAATCTATTGCTGCCACAACCGAAAGTGAACCCAAGGGGGCAGAACCAGACTTTGGCACTCACGCACGAGCATGCAAATGTGTCTGCTATCATCTTGAGAAGCGGAACACAAATCCCCACAAGAGTGCCCGCCAAGGAACCGGAAGCACCGTTGGTCGTAGAGCGACCAATTGAAAAAGCCAATGACAATGGTGCTTCGTCGCCAAAGACTACGACTCCGGAGGGAGTCCTTGAAGAGGAAAAGAAGAAGGACGAGGAAGGTAGCCTCAAAGTATTCAAGCCCGTTGTGCCTTTTCCACAACGACTTGCCCAAGCAAAGATAGACGAAAAGTACGGCAAATTCTTTGCCATGGTCAAGGCTCTAAGCTTGCAAATCCCCTTCCTCGAAGCTATTGAGACAATTCCCTCCTACGCAAAATTTTTAAAGGATTTGGTGACGAGAGGGTCCAGGAAGGAAAAGGTCATTCTAACGGCGGAATGCAGCGCTCTCATTCAGAGAGCGAATCCGCCCAAGCTAAAAGATCCGGGAAGTTTCTCCATCACTTGTTCGATTGGGGAAGTGAAAATCCATAGGGCGCTCGTGGATTTAGGAGCGAGCGTCAGTTTAATGCCCCTATCGCTATACATGAGGATAGGGATGGGAGACTTGGAGCCCACGGGTATGACACTTCAATTAGCCGATAGATAGGTTAAATACCTGGTGGGAATAGTAGACGACCTACCTATTGATGTCAGTGGAGTGCAAGTGCCGGTGGACTTCGTCGTTATGGACATGCCTGAAGATACGCATACCGCCATCATCCTTGGACGGCCCTTCATGGCCACCGCCGATGTTTTAATAGATGTGAAGAAAGGGAAGTTATCCATTAATGTCGGTAACGAAAAGGTGGAGTTCGACTTATGGTTGTCCATGAAGCATCCTCCTGATGAGCAATGGTGAAATATGCTGGATATAGAGGAAGAGAGAGCAGCTGAAGCTGGGGCTTGGGAAATTCTTTCAAGGAATCCCCCCGATAGCTTGGGGGACCTTGGAGTGACAGACTGAAGAAGAAAGAAGTTGCTGAGAAAGCGGGTCCGTCACATACAATCCCTCCCGGATTCCAAAAGTCTCCTCCGACAAGGAGAGAAGGAAAGGAGCCCATATGGTTCACCGGAGACGAGATCCGGATCTTGAAAAGAGTGGCGGTAGATGCCAATATAAGGGAAAAGCCCCCGGATTCCATCAACGAAGGGAGGGTCGTCGAGCAAGTCTACTTGTCACCGACGACGACACCAAAGTCCACCAACTCTGAATCTGAAGCGATGCCAATCTTAGGGCATCACCCCCGTCCACCATGAAGATCATCTACGGGCATCGAGCAAACGACGTTAAACAAAAGCGCTTCATGGGAGGCAACCCATGCTCTAAACTTTTATCTTTGTTTTTGGGATTATTTTTTGCTTTATTTTTCTTATTTTGATAAATAAATCCAACCGTGGGAACTTCCATCGAGAGACTTAGGCCATTTGTGAATTTTTGCAGGAAACAAGCCCTCACCCGATCGGGTGACCATTCAACCGAACGGGTGAGACGTATCAGACAATGGCCGTATCTGTTCTCTAGTAAACCGATCGGGTGAAGCAAGCTGAGACCGGGTGGCTGACCGTGTGGGAACGGCAGAAGTCTCGGAAAATTTGGGATTTGATCAACCGATCGATTGATATGAAGCGTGGTCGGGTGACTGACCGGGTGAGCTGTACTGAATTCTCGGGAAAATGGAGAAGCGGCCAACCGATCGGTTCGCCTGTAGCCTCTTTTCAGCAATTTTTTCGACCTAATAGTCAACCGATCGCGTGAAAACTCACCGGATCGGTTCGACTTAAACCCTATAAATACCCCCCCACCCTCACCCGTTCATTTCGCTCACCCAATTTAGTTTTTCCCTCGCCGTTTCGACTTCCTCTTCCTCCAAACGGCCTCGTTCTTCCCTCAACCCACCACAAACCCCCCCAATCAATCTCTCCACTCCCCATCTCCTTTCCCCCATCGATCTACTTCTTTCCATTTTCGATTTTAACTGCATAAAAACCCTAGTTTTCGCCCACTTCCCCCCTTTCGAAATTTTGTTGAAAAGAAACGCCGCGGCTTCACACTCCATCCCATTGCACTGCGTTGGGTCATCTACGAGCAAGGATCTTCATCTCGACTGGGTAACTTCGCTCCTTAGCTCCATTTTAAATTTTTGCCCTAGTTTAGCTATTTTGCTCGATTGCCTATGTTCGTTTGCATTCATCGCATTTTGCATTCACTCACGCACACACACCCACATGGCCCGGGATCAAGATAAGGGTAAGGGTATCATGAGAAAGGAGGGGTCATCTCGCAAGAGACGCAAGACCACACGTCCACCACACTCATGCCCTCCTCATGCACAGCCTGCATAACCCCCAACCCCAACCCCAACATATCATCCCAGCTGAGGACCCATTGATGGGCCCGCGTGGCTACCGCTTTAGGAACCAAGAACAAAAATATTTTTATCATAGACTTGATGCACGGGGGCATCTCTCGACCAAATTTGCCCATACCCAAATGCTTATCGATCTCGGGGTGGAGACCCTTTTTGCCAATTTAGATTAGTTAGCTTTCCTAAACGCCACCGTTGTATCCTACCCCTCCCTCACACTTGAATTTCTATCCTCACTTGTTTGTGAGTCGGGGTCGATCGTCATTTTTCGCATCCGTAATAAAACCATTCGCATCCACCTCGAAACCATTAATAACATCTTTGGTTTCCCCATCCTTGGGGACGACGCTATTCGTCCATACGGGTATTCCCCCAAATTTGACGTCGATCAATTTTGGTTCCGCCTCACCCTACACGCTCGCTATCCCTGAGGTAAGGCCAAGGCCTCCTCCATCATTCACCCCAAATTTCGTCTGGCCCACCGAATCATATCCTCCACATTCTTCCCCAGGGATGAGTCAGGTACCGTGACCATCCCTGATCTTTTCATTTTGTGGGCCATGACCTTCCCTTTTGTTCGTGGCTCTGTTATTCCCATCCATGCCGGTGCTTGGCTTATTCATAAGCTACTTGAGATCAGTCGCGTCGGCAAGGGCAAGCTTTGTTGTGGGGGCCTTATCACTATCATTGCTTCATATTCTCAGTTTAATATTGCCATCCCCTGAGATTTACCTGCTACCGCAGGACCTTCACGTCTCGATCATTATGTCCTGTGGCATATACACATGATCAAGCCCCGCCCCGATGGCTGTTTCACTTTCCACTACGGACACCCCCTGCTCTATATACCATTCTGCCCAACCCCACTCGCATGACTATCCAGCTTGTGGCAGATTGGACATTCCCACCTGATCCTGACTTTCTGGGGGTTTACGTCTTCCATTTATCTCGGGCGCACCCAGACCACCTTCCCCTGCCACCCACTTAGGCGAGCAGGACATTCCTGCGTCCCGTGGAGACCCCGGGGCTGGGCCTAGTAGTGTCGTCCCGGCTTCTGTCCCCACCACCACTGTCACCACTTCTCTGGTCCGTACTACCACCACCTCCTCCTTTCATCGAGCCGCATCCGCTCGCCTCGCTCTTGAGGCTGAGCTGGCTTCACTACGTGCTGTCGTTTCGTCCTCCGCCCCCTCGGACCCATCCTCTTTGATCTTCTCTCACCCACGCTTCCTCGCACTTGAGAGGAATGTGGCCAACATCCTCTGCATTCTCACCCACATACACGGACCTCTTCCACCCACCCCACCCATCTCACCACCCCCCTCACCTCCGCCATCACATTCATCACCACACACATCACCCCCTCGGTGACAATCCCTTCCCCCCACCACTATTTCCATTCCTACCACCTCACCTCCACTCACGACCACCACTGTCGTCTCCACAGATCCACCACCCTCCACTTCCGTCACTCCATATGTGCGCCACAAGAAATTGCAGGTGTGATCGCGACCACTTCCCCCACCATGCTCTTCCATTGCCATTTCTACCCCATCTACCGCCGTTTCTACCCCATCTACCACCGCGTTGGTCGCCCTTTCATTCCAACTCACCATCACCACCACCACTCCACCCATCATTCACACCTCCACACCCACCGATCCATCACCTCGACAACTTCTCCACTTCTCCGCACACCAGTCACCTCTCCCGCCCACTCCCCCGCATCCCCCACATCTTCCACCGAGGAGGGCGAGGACGATTCCTCTCCTGTTTTTGATTCCATTTTGTTTTCTGACCTCCCCCTTGCATATCTTTGCATTTTCATGATCATATCATTTCACTAGCATTGTCACGTCTAGCTTGGGGGAAGTCAATTTTTCTGTGTGCTGTCGTGTGATGTTTTCTATGTGTGTTTGTTTATATATGTCGTGTGGTGTGATTTTCTATTCTTATTTTCTGTTTATATGTCGTGTTGTGTGATTTTCTTTATTTTCCTTTTTTCGTATGTGTTTTTTTATTGTTTTTCATTTCTTTTTGAGTCGGTGCGTATTTCCCCCCATTTTCATTGCCCTCCCGTATTCACTTTTATTGCATTGAGGGCAATGCAAGTTTCAGCTTGGGGGAGTCGCACTTCGTGCGTCATTTGCGTCTTTTTCTTCGTTTTTGAGTCGTTTTCATTGTGTTTTTATTTCTTATTTTCTTCTTTTTGTCTCTTTCTCCTAGAGACAACCCCGTATGATGAATTGCCACAAAATCACACACACACACACACACACCTAGCATGGCTTCGATAATCACATTCACTAACCCTAGGAAGCCGGGTCCTCTTGCATTTCACGCATCGTGGGTCCACTTAGCTTTTTGTGAGTCGTGCGTCGTGCCTAGCTGTTTGGTGTGCTTCTACTTTGTGATTTTGATTTATATACCTGTCCAGGAATGACCCTTAGATTATAATGCTTCGATTTGAATATGCGGTGTTTGCTTCTCCTGTCTGCTTCTGTATGCATGAGTATATATATATCGTATGCTTCAATTCGCATGTGTCGGGATTCCACAATTAGGACTAGGATAGCCCATTTAGCCTATGCTCTGACTAGCGAAAAATCTCCTTTGCCCAAGTGTTTAGAATCCGATTTCTTTTTTATTTTACTTGGTGCAAATCCCCTCATTGTGTACCATTCTCCCACTTGGGAGAGTACACATGTTTATATCCCAAAATCCAAAAATCCAAAAAAAAGAGAGAAAAGAAAAAACCTAAAAAAGAAAAAATTCATATGTATAGCCAAAAATCCAAAAAAAAAAATACATATATCCAAAACCCAAAAAAAATGTGTGTGTGAATATTTTCCTACCTACCGAGAATAAAGGGAAGGCGAGAATTTGCACCGAGTGTTCTACTCCACATCATCTCAACCCCCCATCGCTTTCGAAAACACTTGGAATAGAGAATTTCTAGCAGTTATCTAGGCGATAGTGTGGTGATGTCCAAGTCCCTAGCTGTGGAGTCCCTGACATATGATACGTTTCGATTCTCACTTTCCTCCCTTGTATGCTTGAGCTATATATTCACCGCTTATTTCAAATCGAATCGATATTTGGGTCTTTTCTTGGACTTGTGTTTATGGAGCTTGTAGCATAATGTAGATAGTTACACCGTCTGCTACCACACGACCACACTCACTTGCGCTTCATCGCGTGGGCCCACGACACTTGTCTGGACTCATTTCATTCGGTTTAGTGTTGTGATTTGGCGATTGCTTGCTTGGTATGGCATTTTCGATTTTGTTGGCCCCGATGGGCGATTTAGGATTTAGAGTTCTCTTTTTTCTCTTCCCCTCTATTTTCTCCCTCCGAGCTCCTACTCTCGCTCTTCTTCCTCAAGGACGAGGAAGGGTTCAGCTTGGGGGATTTTGACGTGTGTTTATATTTCATATATTCACGCACGTCTTCTTTTGTGTTTTTCCGTTATTTTCCGCCGTCTCGTATCCGTTTTCTCGTATTTTCTAGTTTTCTTTCACTTCTCCGTGTTTTTGCATGTTTGCAGGAGTTTTCCAGCATAGGGGACACATAACAAAGATATCATAAGTCCCCGAAGCAACGGGAGGAGTCACGCGTGATCCAGGGGGTCAAACGACCAAGATTTCTATCTTTCGGCCCCCACCCGATATGTTGGATACAGCCAACCAATCAGGTGATGCATGCGTGCACGACCCGGACAGCAGCTGAAGCAACGTGAGCGTCAACCGACCGGTTCGACGACCGGTTCAACCCAACTGTCTTCTCGAGAAATTGAAGCTGAACTCCAACCGATCGGGTGACCTTCACCCGATCGGTTCATCTGTAGCCGATTCCCCCAAGAGACGACCCGAAGAGCTCACCCGACAGCCAGCTGACCATGCCAAAATGTCGCAAGTCTCTGTCTTTTAGGTGATGTTTTCCAACCGATCGGTTGATGTATCAACCGATCGGTTCACCCGGTGACCGCATGATCCAAACGACTAACTGCTTCCGCCAACCGATCGTGTAGCCTGACCGGGTGAAGTTTCTGAAGAGCGCTACCGAAGAACGAAGCAGGTCACCTGATCGGTTGATACTTCAACCGATTGGGCGACGTCGTTTTCTATATATATAGGCCCTAGGTTTTCAGAAACGGGAGCATATTATTTTTCTGTCTTTTTTCCCTGTTGTGACGGCTGGAATTTTTTGGTTATTTGTAAGTGTTCAGATCTTTGTCAATCTTTGATATTATCTTAATTGCATTACTACTACTGCATTTCAATTGCCTGATTATGTTTTTAACGGTCGATTTTCATTCAGATTGCTTTTTGGCTATAATGTGTGAGTAGTACCCAAATCTGGGATTTTGGTGGAAACCCCTTCGTGGGCTCTCCCTAATGCTTCCATAGAACTAGGATATCGATAGGGAATAGGAATCTATTGGTTACACTAGGTGTTTTATTGTCATCGGCGGGAAAAAGACCGCCTTTGACCATTGGGCCAAGGGGGAATAAACTTGGCGGTTGACTCCCTAGCCATAGCTCACGCCCTTAGCGTAGACATCGAATCCTAGCACACGGGAGCGACAGGATGAGATGTTGGGAATTATCGTTGCGAGCTTAGTGCTTCCAGAGTCGGTCAGTGTTAATGGACATGGGAATGCCCACTGACCGAACCCGGGTAGTCCGGCGTATCATCCTGGGCACCGACTGGAATATCGGGCCCAAGGGACGCTAGTATCACTCTTAGAGGCAACGTCTAACCACTAAACCCTAATTCCGATCGTTATCCTATCTGCCAGTCGTGATAGCGAGAACACATGATAGGGTGGAAACCGAAGTCCAAGGTTTCCCTTTATATTGTTTAACCCCGTATTTACATTCCGTGACAGTCCATCCATCGATTCGGGCTAGCTCACCCATAGAGTGAATTTGGTCCCTTTTGACAAAGCACAACCACGCCTCCATGTGTTCGACCCCCAAGCCACACTACAACACCGTGCGCTTGCGGTTATAAATATTTTAAATCTCACGTCCCCCATCATATTGCACACTTTGCATCACATGCACCACAAAACTGGGGGGACGTCACTCTATAGCTCAGGTTCTGGTGGTTCTGGTTATTGGGAGAGTACGCCGGATTTGAGCTTGTCATCGGTGGATAGGGCGCATTACCCGTCGGGTTATAGAAAAGAGCGCTCGCCTAATCCACCAGTGGTGAGATATAACCACCATCAAAGTCTCCTAAGACTTCAGCTTCTACTGCTGCCACCTGCTGAGTGTTGGAACCTCCAGCTCCTACCATAAATGCCGAGATCTGGGTAAATAGCAAATCAAATTTTCTAGATAATTTGTCGACTTCTTCCACTCGGTGCATTCCACCAGATCTTGGCGTGGCGTGCTCATCGTACCACCTTTCATTATTAGATGCCATGTTCTCCAGAATGTTTCCGGCATCTTCCTCGTTTCTTAACATGAAGGACCCTCTAGCCGCCGCATCCATTGAAGATTTCAGATCATCCCTCTACCCATTGTAGAACAAATTAATGAACTGCCATTTGGGGAGCTCATGGTGAGGGCATCTCCGTTGCATCTCCTTATATCTCATCCATGCCTCATGCAAGGATTCGTGGCTGGCATGGGAGAATGAGGAGATCTCGCTTCTCAGTTTCATAGTCTTCCCCAGGGAAAGAACTTGTCCAGGAAAGCGTTGGACAACTTCTCCCAAGTTGTGAAAGTATTGGGGTCCTTCCCCTTCAGCCATTGTTTGGCCTTGTCCCATAGATAGAAAGGGAACAATCTAAGCCTGACACACCGTTAATTCTGAAGGTGTCGCACTTCTCCATAAACGAGTCCAAGTGCTCGAGTGGGCTCTCTATAGGAGCTCCTGAAAATTGGTCATGTTGGATCCACGTCACCAACGACGGCTTCAGCTCAAAGTTTCTGGCCGTAATGGCCGGTGGTGGGATGTTAGACGTGGACTCGATGGACTGCATCGAGTACTCAAGCAAGGATTTCAAGGGAGGTGTATTTTCTCCCATGGTGGCAGCCTCGTCCCTTCTTCTTCTCTCGGTGTTCAGACGCCTCACGGTGGTGTTAATCTCTGGATCTAGAGGAATCAAGTCGTCGAGACTTCTTGTATTCCTGCCTGCGCATGAAAAATCAAGAAACACCCGTAAAGCACGTATGGTATAACTTAAGATAATAAAAAAAGGAAAATAAAGAATAAAAATTAAAAATAAAAATGTAGAATGCGAAAATTACCGCGTGGTGAGGATGTGAACTAGTCTCTAGGTTTCACATGGTCCTAAGAGAAACAAGCACGTTGCCTCCCCGGCAACGACGCCATAAAGCTTGACGTCCCCTAGATTTAGCAATATATGCAGTGAGATCGGGGATACCAGATTTAAATATTTGTAACCGCAAGCGCACGGTGTTGTAGTGTGGCTTGGGGGTCGAACTCAGGGAGGCGTGTGTTGTGCTTGTTGTTAAGAAGGAACCGGTTCACCCGATGGGTGAGCTAGCCCGATCAATCAGTAGGTTGTCACAAAATAGAAATACGATCGATGTAACATATAAAAGGAAACCTAGGACTTTGATTTCCACCCTATCATATGCACTCTCTATTACGACCGACGGATAGGATTACAATTGGATTTTAGGGTTTAGTGGTGAGACGTTGCCTCTAAGAGTGATACCTAGCGTCCCGTGGGCCCGATATTCCGGTCGATGCCTATGATGATACGTTAGTTCTACCCAGGTTCGGACGGTGGGCATTCCCATGTCCATTAACACCGATCGATTCTGGGAGCACTAAGCTCGCAACGATTACTCCCAATATTTCATCATGTCGTTCCCACGCGCTAGGATTCAATGTCTACGCTAAGGGTGTGAGCTGTGGCTAGGGGATCAAACGCCAGTTTTATTTTACCTTGGCCCGACGGTCAAAGGCGGTCTTTCTCCCGATAGTGACAATAAAACGCCCCGTGTAACCATCTAAATTCCTAAATCCTATCGAAACCCTAATGCTATGGTCGTTCTAGGGAGAACCCATGAAGGGGCTTCCACCAAGATCCCAGATTGGGGAACTACTCACAATTCATGGCGAAAATAGCATCACAACAAAATTCAACCATTGAAATAAAAATCAAGCAATAGAAAGTAAAAGCTAACAATAGTATTAATGCAATATTAAAGTTCCAGCACAATTAAAAAACTTACAAGACGGAATAAATTCGGAGCCGTCAAAAGCCGCAATAAAAAGACAGAAAAATAACTGGGTTCCGTCTGGGAAAACCTAGGTCATTATATATAGAAAATGCGGCCACCTGATTGGTTGAAGCATCAACCGATCGGGTGAGCTGACAGTCGATATTGCCTTCGGTCTTCAGACACTTCACCCGGTAACCCAACCGATCGGATGAGCTCAGCAGGTCATGAGATGGGCAATCTTGGATACAGATGAACCGATCGGGTGAGATGTCACCCGATCGGTTGTAATTCAGCTCCAAAAAACAGAGAGCACTGACGGAATTACTTGATAGCTGAACCGATCGGGTGAGCTGCTCTTCACTTCTGCTCCTGTCTGGGTCGGATATGCATGCACCAACCGATCGGTTGGCTCTGTCCAATCGATCGGTTAAGGGCTGATATATGGAATTCTTCGACGTTTGGCCCTCGGGATCGTGCATGACACCTCATGTTGCTCCGGTAACTCATGATATCTGCTTTATATGTTCCCAACGCTGGCAATCATGTCACGACCCTCTTCCCATAAACGAAAGGCGAGGCATGAAAAATCCGCTCAGACTTGAAGCTGTGAGGCTACAGTCTGTAAAGCGTCTGGAATAACCAAGTATAGGTCCTTGCAATTACAAAACAGAACAAAAATAATAATAAAAGAAAGAGAGATATTAATATTATTTCAATCTCATAATGTCCACAAATAAAGTTCAACATCACAGAAAAGCCACCGGCTTAAAAGAGTCTAAAAAGGGCCCCAAGCATAGCCAACAGAAATAAACGAACTTACAGAAAAGAAAAGGCGCTACGCACCGACAACCTAACAAGGACTAAGCAGAAAGCAACACAGAAAGAAGTCTCCACAACTGATCGCCGGTGTCCTCGAATTCCACGTCAACAGTGGACCCAGGCTCAATGTCAACAAACACCTCATCCTGAGCAACGGGCTCTGGCTCAGCAACTAACATGCGACACCCAAAAGAGACGAGGGCGCATGTCAGCAAGTCTACAAGAGACTTGTGCAAGGAAACTAAAAGAAAGAGAAACAACCTAGCAGTTCTAAAATATGCGATGTCATGGCAGTTTAAGGTATGTATGCAACAAGTAAGAAAGTGCAACAAGTATGACAAGGCAAGGGTAGCAAAGCTACTAAAACATTCACATGGATTTACAAGTCAAGTAAACACATTGTGCACAGAGTTTACGCCTTTTGGCTAGAGTGGCTGTACGGGCCAACTCCTAAGCTCAAGTGATCTCTTAACCCTACCCCTCCACGTGTAATCGGGCATTGGCTTTTGACTAACACATATAGCACGCTTCTGGTTCACGAGCCAGGAAGTGTATTTGGCTTAGGGTTGTGCCTGCAACGCAGGTGCCTAGCCTCAACAAGGAAGTATAGTAGCGTGTGCTACGAATGCAACATTCAAGCATGGAATGACATGTTATGATGCATGGCATGGCAAGAGTACAATTTAAGTGCGTACAGATATGGAAATTTAAACGTGACAGGCATGACAGAGTACAAATAAAATGCATATAGATATGAGAATTTAAACGTGACAGGCAAAATGTATTAATAACATGGCAGTGTGTCAGATCTAGCTTCGTTGTCAAGCTAGATCTTAAAGTTGCGTCTAGGCGACTATCATTTCGTCGCCTAGTCTCTTTTACGCTAAAAACAAGGGATAGCCTAAAGCATGGCCTAAAACACAAGTTGGCAAGTTTCACTTGCCTGCAATCAGTCGTTCTGGAACACCGTCCAACCAGTCCAATCTACCTATGTGCTTGGATTCACCAACCTACAGTCCAAGATTAAATTATCTTCATTAGTGATTTACCAAGCAATTCAATTACCGATTTTAATCTTGATTAGCATGCACTGGTTGGGGGGTCCTAAGAGTTCAGAAAATACCCTTACACGCCGCGAGAGCTACACTGGCGTCGGGTAGCGACGCCAGGGGTTGGAATAAAGAAAGCGCTCCTAATCCAGATTCCAAATAAGATTCCACGATTGCCAATCCTAGAACAGCGACGAGATCAGTGAGGAGCGTCCAAATCAGCGAGCAAAGTGGATGGTTGACGTTCTACGGCTCACGGAAAGCCGTAACAATTATCGGGGACGATGGGGTCGACGAACCCGAAGACTACAACGTTGAGCATCGTAGGGGCTGATCGTGACATCGAGGGACACCTCTAGGTGATGTCGGGGCTGTCAGAAGAATCCAACAGCGAGAGTGGGCGACGAGGAGGCGAAACAACGCGTCGAGACGTCGTTAGAATCGCAAAACAGCAGGAAGTCGCTGTTTCGAAGCAACGACGGCCTGCGGGGGCTGCCACGGCCACGCAGAGATCGGAGGGGGATGAAGGCACGTCGGAGGGGGCGCGGGCGGCGGCGGCGGGCAGCGGCGGCGGCAGCGGTGGTGACAGCCACTGTTGTTGCTACGGGCTGCTGCTACGAACTGTAGCGGCTTGCTGCGGCTGCTGTCGATTCCTGATGGGCCAGGCGGAGCTAGGGGCGGAGAGACAACGGTCCATGATGGCTAGGGGCGAGGGCACGTCGGAGGAGGGGGTTGGGGCGTTTGTGTGCAGCGCCTGGGGCTCGTGTGGTTGCGTGCGAAAAAGTTTAGGGGGCGGCGGCTATTGCTGGTTGCGAAAAAAAATGAGAGCGGCTCGTTTTTGTTTTGATTGCTTGGAGAGAGTTAGCCCTAGGTTAATATTTAAATAGACAGAGAGGCTTGGGTCACGTGGGTAGAGGGGCTAGGGCTTAAAGGTAGAGTTGTTTATAGGTTAAAAACTTTTTATTATAATATTAAAAAGCCCAATACTCCACTCCCTCTCTCCAACCTGTTGTGTGTGCGGTTAAGAGGGAAAACATGGGCTTGGTCAACATTTAGGAGAATATTATTATTAATAAAAATTATTAGGGACAAAAACTATGTGAAACTTAGGGTTAAATATTTAAACTGGGGAAAAAGTGAAAGTGGGTCAAACGGGGCTCTAAAATTGTGAAATAATTACTGGGGCGACCGGGACGACGAGAGTAACAAAACCAAGAAGACAGATCACAAGTTTGACGACAAGAAACGAAACTAAAAATAAAAGGCCTCACGACAAAAGTGAAAATCGCGACGTCTCATCAAACAAAGTCAAATCGTGGGAGAACGACCCGTGAAATGACAATCCAAAATAATTTCACAATTAATACTCTTCGAGAGGGTCACAACGACATATAACACCAAAGGGTTTGGATACAAACAAAGTCTAAAATAAATACGTGCACGAACAAGACTACGTGCACGTAAAGCGTACGATCGAAAACAGACCGTGACATCCTACCCACCTTAGAATAAAGTCCGTCCTTAGACTTTATAACTATAAATATATCTAGTCACTCTAGTAGCTTCCCCAATCATATCACATTATAATTTAAACCCGATATAGTCACTACAAGTGCTTATATATGCACTAGGTAGTCAAGCAGTAACACTACCAATATGTATATATTTACGTCCGTTCTAAACTTACACCTATCATAGTCAGTCAAATTCATACACGTACTTCAATCATTCATATAATCACGTACATCCCTATATAACTATTAAATACTTATTACATACCATGGTGCACATACTCACAAACAATTAAATAGTTCACACCAACAAATACAATCGTAATACTATACGTTTAGATAACTACATATGAACAAAACAATAAGGATACACTACTCCCTATATCTCCTAGTGTACATCCAATGCCAACATATCAACACAAGTAACCACACCACTCAATATTAAATCATGTTATTATATCTAAGATACATTTACCACTACTATAATTTCACAATTATATAGTCATTCAAATGCATGCAAATATTTCACCATATATTCACATCACATACGGTCCTATAACTATAATCACGACACGCCACACATACAATAGTCACCAAGACCTATAACTAAGCACATACTTACCCGTGCATGGTGCATACCCACACACGCTAACATTTCATTCATATATACCTATCATACTACTATATACTCAGCACATCTACACACCTAGTTTAGCTAGCACACATACGTTCACACAGGCAAATCCTTAGTAAATAACTATACCACAAGACCAACACCTATAACTATATACTGGTATAGCGACCCACAATCATGTGCGTAACACAACCAGGCACAAACAATCCTATCACTATACATACATCATCCATCGCTATATTCATGGTACTGCACGCAAACCACAGACATATGTAACAATATACTTAGAATATACCCACTCAAGCTTGAGTGAGACTCAAAACACATATCAGAATACTCTATATACGTAACACGGTATCTAGACCTATACCAATACCATTCCAATGTATACACATCTACCAACATAACCATATACATACCATAATGTCAATCACACTTAATATTTAGTCAGGTAATGCCCATATAGCTCAATCACTTTATATACCATAATAATATTACAAATATCAGCACACGTATAATTATAATACACTCCCTAATACATGCATTCATCTTATAGTCACATACATGTAACATATATTCACACCGTAGCCATCTACCTATAATTAGTATGCCAACACATCTACTTATCCACACATAGTTAAGACACGCAATAATAGTGTATACCTCATGGTATACACACACACAACATCCCATAAAAGCAAGCAATACCAATCAAAATTATAATCCTACTACCATGCGTATATCACATATATACTCATGCAGCAAATACATAACTACTTACGTCTAAGCACAATACATATCTACGTACGAGCACACACTCACACATACTAACATATAGGTCATATAATAGGCCTACTCACTTAACTATAAGTACCCCTATTATCATTACACCTAACATTGACCTAACTTACTTATATATATATATATATATATATATATATATATATATATATATATATATATATATATATATATATATATAGGAAAATTTTCAAATGAGAACATTTCGCACCGTGCGAAAATGTTTTTATCTTTTTTTTGAATTTTTTTTTCAAAAATTCTTTTTTCCACCCTCATTATATGTTGTTATACCCCCCTAAAAACATAATGGTTGATAAATAATGTCATTTGGCCTTCGATCAAGCCATTTCATCAAATTCGCACGTTTTGATACCGTTGAATTTGTAACGGGTGGATGGGTGCTCTAATGCCCGACGGGTTCACCCATTATTTTCCCTGGGGTATATAATTGTATGGATTAAACATCAAAAAAAAAATTTTGAAAAAAAAATTTCAAAAAAATAAAAAAAAAAGTTTTCGCACGGCTTTCGCACGGGATTTTTCGCACCCGAAGATTGCCCTATATATATATATATATGGGTAAAATGCGCCTGAGCTCGTGCTCAGATGGGATTCCTGTGCTCGACCCCTCCTGACCGTCCGATCTGATCCCCGGCTGTTGTTAAAAGCGGAACATGAGGTACTTTTGGTGCAATTACCAACGCGCCCTTACGCGCCCGGAACTTTTGGGGCAATTACCTTCCCGCCCTTATAGCCCCTATGAAAGCAACTTTTTAGAACTATTGGTGCAATTACCATCCCGCCCTTTATATCCTTTTCAAAGAAATAGTTTAAACTATACGGCACCGTTGTGCGCGTCGACCCAGAACGGAGTATATTACTCCCCGAGCACAACGCGCTACAGCCTACGCGTCGTGCGCGGCGTGGGCTTAAAACGCACAAGTGTTGAGAAGTTACCACTTGTCTGTGCACACGACGGGCAAAATTACCCCCGTCGTGCGCGAGAGGGAAAACACAACGTGTAAAGAAATTTCCATCCGTTTGCACGACGGGCAAAATTAACCCCGTCGTCCGCGGGGGTTAAAACGCCTAGTGTGAAGAAATTCACATCCGCGTGCACGACGGGCAAAATTACCCCCGTCGTGCGCGTGGGTTAAAACGCCGAGTGTGCAGCAATTTCCATCCGCGCGCACGACGGGCAAAATTACCCCCGTCGTGCGCGTGGGTTAAAACGCCTACTGTGTGAAGCAATTCACATCCGCGTGCACGACGGGCAAAAATAATGTCGTCGTGCGTGTCGTCCGCGGGGCATAAAACGCACAAATGTCGAGCAATTTCCAGCCGCGCGCACGACGGGCAAAATTACCCCCGTCGTTCGCGAGGGTTAAAACGCCTAGTGTGAAGAAATTCACATCCGTTTGCACGACGGGCAAATTACCCCCGTCGTGCGCGTGGGTTAAAACGCCTACTGTGTGAAGCAATTCACATCCGCGTGCACGACGGGCAAAAATAACGTCATCGTGCGCGTCGTCCGCGGGGCATAAAACGCACAAATGTCGAGCAATTTCCATCCGAGCGCACGACGGACAAAATTAACCCCGTCGTCCGCGAGGGTTAAAACGAACAAGTGTGTAGCAATTTCCATCCGCGCGCACGACGGGCAAAAATAACCTCGTCGTGCGCGTCGTCCGCGGGGCATAAAACGCACAAGTGTCGAGCAATTTCCATCCGCACGCACGACGGGCAAAATTACCCCCGTCGTGCGCGGCGTGTGCGGGCAAACGAACAAGTGTTGTGAAATTTACAGTCGTGCACACGACGGGCCAAATTACCTCCGTCGTGCGCGAGGGGGAAAACGCAATGTGTAAAGAAATTTCCATCCATGCGCACGACGGGCAAACTTACCCCGTCGTGCCCGGGGCTTAAAACGGACAAGTGTGGAGCAATTTCCATCCGGTCGCACGACGGGCAAAATTAACCCTGTCGTCCGCGGGGGTTAAAACGTCTAGTGTGAAGCAATTTCCATCCGCGCGCACGACAGGCAAACTTACCCCGTCGTGCGCGGCGCTTAAAACGGACAAGTGTGGAGCAATTTCCATCCGGGCGCACGACGGGCAAAATTAACCCCGTCGTCCGCGGGGGTTAAAACGCCTAGTGTGAAGCAATTCACATCCGCGCGCACGACGGGCAAAAATAACCCCGTCGTGCGCGTCGTCCGCGGGGCTTAAAACGGACAAGTGTGGAGCAATTTCCATCCGGACGCACGACGGGCAAAATTACCCCCGTCGTGCGCGTTGTCTGCGGGGCTTAAAACGCACAAGTGTAGAGCATTTTCCAGCCGCGCGCACGACGGGAAAAAATACGCCCCGTCGTGCACGGGGGTTAAAACTCCTAGGGTGAAGCAATTTCCATCTGCGCGAACAACGGGCAAACTTACCCCGTCGTGCGCGTCGGTTAAAACACCTATTGTGCAGCAATTTCCATCCGAGTGCACGACGGGCAAAATTAACCCCGTCGTGCGCGGTGGTTAAAACGCCTAGTGTGAAGCAATTACCCCCGTCGTGGGCATCATGCGCGGGAAACGCACAAGTGTGGAGCATTTACCAACCGTGCGCACGACAGGCAAAAATTACCCCCGTCGTGCGCGGGGGGTAAAACGCAACGTGTATACCAATTTCCATCCGCGCGCACGACGGGCAAAATTCCCGCGTCGTGCGCGGGGCTTAAAACGGACAAGTGTGGAGCAATTTATATCCGGGCGCACGACGGGTGAAATTAACCCCGTCGTCCGCGGGGGTGTTATGACGCCTAGTGTGAAGCAATTCACATCCGCGCGCAAGACGGGCAAAAATAACCCCGTCGTGCGCGTCGTCCGCGGGGCTTAAAACGCACAAGTGTCGAGCAATTTCCATCCGCGTGCACGACGGGCAAAATTACCCCCATCGTGCGCGTGGGTTAAAACGCCTAGTGTGGAGCAATTTCCATCCGAGCGCACGACGGACAAAATTAACCCCGTCGTCCGTGGGGGTTAAAACGCACAAGTGTGCAGCAATTTCTCTCCGCACGCACGACGGGCAAAATTAACCCCGTCGTGCGCGTCGTGTGCGGGCAAACGCACAAGTGTGGAGTAATTTACAGCCATGCTCGCGACGGGCAAAATTACCCCGTAATGCGCGAGGGGGAAAACGCAATGTGTAAAGCAATTTCCATCCGCGGGCACGACGGGCAAACTTAACCCGTCGTGCGCGTGGGTTAAAATGCCTAGTGTGCAGCAATGTCCATCCGAGCGCACGACGGGCAAAAATTAACCCCGTCGTCCGTGGGGGTTAAAATGCACAAGTGTGAAACAATTTCCAGCCGCGCGCACGACGTGCAAAATTACCCCCATCGTGCGCGTGGGTTAAAACGCCTAGTGTGGAGCAATTTCCATCCGAGCGCACGACGGGTAAAATTAACCCCGTCGTCCGCGGGTGGTTAAAACACACAAGTGTGCATCAATTTCCTTCTGCGCACACGACGGGCAAAATTAACCCCGTCGTGCTCGTCGTGTGCGGATAAACGCACAAGTGTGGAGCTATTTACAGCCGTGCACACGACGAGCAAAATTACCCCCGTCGTGCGCGAGGGGGAAAACGCAATGTGTAAAGCAATTTCCATCCGAGCGCACGACTTACCCCGTCGTGCGCGTGGGATAAAACGCCTAGTGTGCAGCAATTTCCATCCGAGCGCACGACGGGCAAAATTTACCCCGTCGTGCGCGGGAGTTAAAACGCCTAGTCTGAAGCAATTAACCCCGTCGTGGGCGTCGTGCGCGGGAAACGCACAAGTGTGGAGCATTTACCAACCGTGCGCACGACAGGCAAAAATTACCGCCGTCGTGCGCGAGGGGTAAAACGCAACGTGTAAACCAATTTCCATCCGCCCGCACGACGGGCAAAATTCCCGCGTCGTGCGCGGGGCTTAAAACGGAAAAGTGTGGAGCAATTTCCATCCGGACCCACGACGGGCAAAATTAACCCCGTCGTCCGCGAGGGTGTTATGACGCCTAGTGTGAAGCAATTCACATCCGCGCGCACGACGGGCAAAAATAACCCCGTTGGGCGCGTCGTCCGCGGGGCTAAAAAGGCAAAAGTTTCTAGCAATTTCCATCCGCGCGCACGACGGGCAAAATTACCCCGTCGTGCGCGTGGTAAATAGCATGGCAGCTATTTACCAACAATGCGCACGACAGGCAAAAATTACCCTCATCGTGCGCGAGGGGTAAAATACAACGTGTTAAGCAATTTCCATCCGCGCGCACGACGTGCAAAATTACCCCCGTCGTGCGCGTGGGTTAAAACGCCTAGTGAGGAGCAATTTCCATCCGAGCGCACGACGGGCAAAATTAACCCCGTCGTCCGCGGGGGTTAAAACAACCAAGTGTGAAGCAATTTTCATCCGCGAGCACGACGGCAAAATTAACCCCGTCGTGCGCGTTGTCCGCGGGGCTTAAAACGCACAAGTGTAGAGCATTTTCTAGCCGCGCGCACGACGGGCAAAAATACGCCCCGTCGCACACTGGGGTTAAAACGCCTAGGGTGAAGCAATTTCTATCTGCGCGAACGACGGGCAAACTTACCCCGTCGTGCGCGTCGGTTAAAACGCCTATTGTGCAGCAATTTCCATCCGAGCACACGACGGGCAAAATTAACCCCGTCGTGCGTGGGGGTTAAAACGCCTAGTGTGAAGCAATTACCCCCGTCGTGGGCGTCGTGCGCGGGAAACGCACAAGTGTGGAACATTTACCAACCGTACGCACGACAGGCAAAAATTACCCCCGTCGTGCGCGCGGG
Organism: Scilla litardierei; assembly: GCA_030789695.1. Taxonomy (NCBI): domain Eukaryota; kingdom Viridiplantae; phylum Streptophyta; class Magnoliopsida; order Asparagales; family Asparagaceae; genus Scilla; species Scilla litardierei. The sequence goes on along the minus strand of CM061135.1, from coordinate 96,570,896 downwards.
GTAAAACGCAACGTGTATACCAATTTCCATCCGCACGCACGACGGGCAAAATTCCTGCGTCGTGCGCGGGGCTTAAAACGGACAAGTGTGGAGCAATTTATATCCCGGTGTACGACGGGCAAAATTAACCCCGTCGTCCGCGGGGGTGTTATAACGCCTAGTGTGAAGCAATTCACATCCGCGCGCAAGACGGGCAAAAATAACCCCGTCGTGCGCGTCGTCCGCGGGGCTTAAAACACACAAGTGTCGAGCAATTTCCATCCGCACGCACGACGGGCAAAATTACCCCCGTCGTGCACGTGGGTTAAAACGCCTAGTGTGGAGCAATTTCCATCCGAGCGCACGACGGACAAAATTAACCCCGTCGTCCGTGGGGGTTAAAACGCACAAGTGTGCAGCAATTTCCCTCCGCGCGCACGACGGGCAAAATTAACCCCGTCGTGCGCGTTGTGTGTGGGCAAACGCACAAGTGTGGAGTAATTTACAGCCGTGCGCGCGACGGGCAAAATTACCCCGTAGTGTGCGAGGGGGAAAACTCAATGTGTAAAGCAATTTCCATCCGCGGGCACGACAGGGAAACTTAACCCGTCGTGCGCGTGGGTTAAAACGCCTAGTGTGCAACAATGTCCATCCGAGCGCACGACGGGCAAAAATTAACCACGTCGTCCGAGGGGGTTAAAATGCACAAGTGTGAAACGATTTCCAGCCGCGCGCACGACGTCCAAAATTACCCCCGGCGTGCGTGTGGGTTAAAACGCCTAGTGTGGAGCAATTTCCATCCGAGCGCACGACGGGTAAAATTAACCCCGTCGTCCGCGGGTGGTTAAAACGCACACGTGTGCAGCAATTTCCTTCTGCGCACACGACGGGCAAAATTAACCCCGTCATGCGCGTCGTGTGCGGACAAACACACAAGTGTGGAGCTATTTACAGCCGTGCACACGACGGGCAAAATTACCCCCGTCGTGCGCGAGGGGGAAAACGTAATGTGTAAAGCAATTTCCATCCGCGCGCACGACTTACCCCGTCGTGCGCGTGGGATAAAACGCCTAGTGTGCATCAATTTCCATCCGAGTGCACGACGGGTAAAATTAACCCCGTCGTGCGCGGGAGTTAAAACGCCTAGTGTGAAGCAATTACCCCAGTCGTGGGCGTCGTGCGCGGGGAATGCACAAGTGTGGAGCATTTACCAACCGTGCGCACGACAGGCAAAAATTACCCTCGTCGTGCGCGAGGGGTAAAACGCAACGTGTAAACCAATTTCCATTCGTGCGCACGACGGACAAAATTCTCCCGTCGTGCGCGGGGCTTAAAACGGACAAGTGTGGAGCAATTTCCATCCGGGCCCACGACAGGCAAAATTAACCCCGTCGTCCGTGGGAGTGTTATGACGCCTAGTGTGAAGCAATTCACATCCGCGCGCACGACGGGCAAAAATAACCCCGTCGGACGCGTCGTCCGCTGGGCTAAAAAGGCAAAAGTGTCGAGCAATTTCCATCCACGCGCACGACGGGCAAAATTACCCCGTCGTGCGCGTGGTAAATAGCATGGCAGCTATTTACCAACAATGAGCACGACAGGCAAAAATTACCATCATCGTGCGTGAGGGGTAAAACGCAACGTGTTAAGCAATTTCCATCTGCGTGCACGACGGGCAAAATTACCCCCGTCGTGCGCGTGGGTTAAAACGCCTAGTGAGGAGCAATTTCCATCCGAGCGCACGACGGGCAAAATTAACCCCGTCGTCCGCGGGGGTTAAAACAGCCAAGTGTGAAACAATTTTCATCCGCGAGCACGACAGCAAAATTAACCCCGTCGTGCGAGTTGTCCGCGGGGCTTAAAACGCACAAGTGTAGAGCATTTTCCAGCCGCGCGCACGACGGGCAAAAATACGCCCCGTCATGCACGGGGGTTAAAATGCCTAGGGTGAAGCAATTTCCATCTGCGCGAACGACGGGTAAACTTACCCTGTCGTGCGCGTCGGTTAAAACGCCTATTGTGCAGCAGTTTCCATCCGAGCGCACGACGGGCAAAATTAACCCCGTCGTGCGCGGGGGTTAAAACGCCTAGTGTGAAGCAATTACCCCCATCATGGGCGTCGTGCGTGGGAAACGCACAAGTGTGGAGCATTTACCAACCGTGCGCACGACAGGCAAAAATTACCCCCGTCGTGCGCGAGGGGTAAAATGCAACATGTATACCAATTTCCATCCGCGCGCACGACGGGCAAAATTCCCGCGTCGTGCGCGGGGCTTAAAACGGACAAGTGTGGAGCAATTTATATCCGGGCGCATGACGGGCAAAATTAACCCCGTCGTCCGCGGGGGTGTTATAACGCCTAGTGTGAAGCAATTCACATCCGCGCGTAAGACGGGCAAAAATAACCCCGTCGTGCGCGTCGTCCGCGGGGATTAAAACGCACAAGTGTTTAGCAATTTCCATCCGCGCGCACGACGGGCAAAATTACCCACGTCGTGCGCGTGGGTTAAAATGCCTAGTGTGGAGCAATTTCCATCCGAGCGCACGACGGACAAAATTAACCCCGGCGTCCGTGGGGGTTAAAACGCACAAGTGTGCAGCAATTTCCCTCCACGCGCACGACGGGCAAAATTAACCCCGTCGTGCATGTCGTGTGCGGGCAAACGCACAAGTGTGGAGTAATTTACAGCCGTGCGCGCGACTGGCAAAATTACCCCGTAGTGCGCGAGGGGGAAAACGCAATGTGTGAAGCAATTTCCATCCGCGGGCACGACGGGCAAACTTAAACTGTCGTGCGCGTGGTTTAAAACGCCTAGTGTGCAGCAATGTCCATCCGATCGCACGACGGGCAAAAATTAACCCCGTCGTCTACGGGGGTTAAAATGCATAAGTGTGAAACAATTTCTAGCCGCGCGCACGACGTGCAAAATTACCCTCGTCGTGCGCGTGGGTTAAAACGCCTAGTGTGGAGCAATTTCCATCCGAGCGCACGACGGGTAAAATTAACCCCGTCGTCCGCGGGTGGTTAAAATGCACAAGTGTGCAGTAATTTCCTTCTGCGCACACGACGGGCAAAATTAACCCCGTCGTGCTCGTCGTGTGCGGACAAACGCACAAGTGTGGAGCTATTTTAAGCCGTGCACACGACGGGCAAAATTACACTCGTCGTGCGCGAGGGGAAAAACGCAATGTGTAAAGCAATTTCCATCCGCGCGCACGACTTACCCCGTCGTGCGCGTGGGATAAAACGCCTAGTGTGTAGCAATTTCCATCCGAGCGCACGACGGGCAAAATTAACCACGTCGTGCGCGGGAGTTAAAACGTCTAGTGTGACGCAATTACCCCCGTCGTGGGCGTCGTGCACGGGAAACGCACAAGTGTGGATCATTTACCAACCGTGCGCACAACAGGCAAAAATTACCCCCGTCGTGCGCGAGGGGTAAAACGCAACGTGTAAACCAATTTCCATCCGCGCGCACGACGGGCAAAATTCCCGCGTCGTGCGCGGGGCTTAAAACGGACAAGTGTGGAGAAATTTCCGTCCGGGCCCACGACGGGCAAAATTAACCCCGTCATCCGCGGGGGTGTTATGACGCCTAGTGTGAAGCAATTCACATCCGCGCGCACGACGGGCAAAAATAACCCCGTCGGGCGCGTCGTCCGCGGGGCTAAAAAGGCAAAAGTGTCGAGCAATTTCCATCCGCGCGCACGACGGGCAAAATTACCCCGTCGTGCGCGTGGTAAATAGCATGGCAGCTATTTACCAACAATGCGCACGACAGGCAAAAAATACCCTCATCGTGCGCGAGGGGTAAAACGCAACGTGTTAAGCAATTTCCATCCGCGCGCACGACGGGCAAAATTACCCCCGTCGTGCGCGTGGGTTAAAACGCCTAGTGAGGAGCAATTTCCATCCGAGCGCACGACGGGAAAAATTAACCCCTTCGTCCACGGGGGTTAAAACAACCAAGTGTGAAGCAATTTTCATCCGCGAGCACGACGGCAAAATTAACCCCGTCGTGCACGTTGTCCGCGGTGCTTAAAACGCACAAGTGTAGAGCATTTTTCAGCCGCGCGCACGACGGGCAAAAATACGCCCCGTCGTGCACGGGGGTTAAAACGCCTAGGGTGAAGCAATTTCCATCTGCGCGAACGACGTGCAAACTTACCCCGTCGTGCGCGTCGGTTAAAACGCCTATTGTGCAGCAATTTCCATCCGAGCGCACGACAGGAAAAATTAACCCCGTCGTGCGCGTGGGTTAAAACGCCTAGTGTAAAGCAATTACCCTCGTCGTGGGTGTCGTGCGCGGGAAACGCACAAGTGTGGAGCATTTACCAACCGTGCGGACGACAAGCAAAAATTAACCCCGTCGTGCGCGAGGAGTAAAACGGAACGTGTAAAGCAATTTCCATCCCCGTCGTGCGCGTGGGTTAAGACGCCTAGTGTGCAGCTATTTCCATCCGAGCGCACGACAGGCAAAATTAACCCCGTCGTGCGCGGGGGTTAACCGCGTCGTGCGCGCACGACGGGCAAAAATAACCGCGTCGTGCGCGTTGTCCACGGGGCTTAAAACGCACAAATGTCGAGCAATTTCCATCCGCGCGCACGACGGGAAAATTACCCCCGTCGTGCGTGGGGGTTAAAATGCCTAGTGTGAAGCAATTACCCCCGTCGTGGGTGTCGTGCGCGGGAAACGCACAAGTGTGGAGCATTTACCAACCATGCGCAGACAAGCAAAAATTACCCTCATCGTGCCCGAGGGGTAAAACGCAACGTGTTAAGCAATTTCCATCCGCGCGCACGACGGGCAAAATTACCCCCATCGTGCGAGTCGGCCGCGGGGCTTAAAACGCACAAGTGTCGAGCAATTTCCATCCGTGCGCACGACGGGCAAAATTACCCCCGTCGTGCGCGTGGGTTAAAACGCCTAGTGTGGAGCAATTTCCATCCGAGCGCACGACGGACAAAATTAACCCCATCGTCCGTGGGGTTTAAAACGCACAAGTGTGCAGCAATTTCCCTCCGCGCGCACGACGGGCAAAATTAACCCCGTCGTGCGTGTCGTGTGCTGGCAAACGCACAAGTGTGGATCAATTTACAGCCGTGCGCACGACAGGAAAAATTACCCCGTCGTGCGCGTGGGTTAAAACGCCTAGTGTGCAGCAATGTCCATCCGAGCGCACGACGGGCAAAGATTAACCCCGTCGTCCGCGGGGGTTAAAACGCACAAGTGTGAAGCAATTTCCATCCGCGCGCACGATGACAAAATTAAACAATTTCCATCCGCGCGCACGACGACAAAATTAAACCCGTCGTGCGTGTTGTCTGCGTGGCTTAAAACGCACAAGTGTAGAGCATTTTCCAGCCGCGCGCACGACGGGCAAAAATACGCCACGTCGTGCACGCGGGTTAACGCCTAGTGTGAAGCAATTTCCATCTGCGCGTACGACAGGCAAAATTTTCCCCAGTCGTGCGCGTCGTGCGCGGGGCTAAAACGTACAAGTGGGGAGCATGTTCCATTCGCGTGCACGACGGGCAAAATTACCCCCGTCGTGCGCGTCGTCCGCGGGGCTTAAAAAGCACAAGTGACAAGTGTGGTGAAATTTCCATACGAAGGTAGCAATATGGGTAAACATATCTTTTAATTTCTTACAACAAGTGATTATTTTGCACAAAACCTAACATCAATTTTATACCGAATTTTTTTCAATATCAACATTCTTGTTGTCCCTTTTTACTCGGTGACGTGCATTATAAATTGATTTGCATGGAAGGTTGGACTTTCAAAATCTCAGCTGGCCTCAGCGTGCTATTTGCCAAATCTCTCAATGATCCATCTCCATTCCCTGCTACTGCCCTTCATCGGAATGGCCCTCGACATAATTAGCAGCTTGATGGGTGTGCCTGCCCTCAACGACTGTTAACCTTCACTCCTCACCGCCAACGCCTACGCCCACCATTACCACGCAATGAGAACAGACATTGACACTTCTTGGTTTTAACTGGCCTGTCGGTCGTTTTTTCCTTTCCTTTCTCTGCAACTGCCCTTCATCGGAATGGCCCTCGACATAATTAGCAGCTTGATGGTTTGTGCCTGCCCTCAACGACTGTTAACCTTCACTCCTCACCGCCAACGCCGACGCCCACCATTACCACGCAATGAGAACAGGCATTGACACTTCTTGGTTTTAACTGGCCTGTCGGTCGTTTTTTCCTTTCGGTGTCACCTGTAAACCCCGCTTCTTTCACATGCAAAGTTGTTTACTTTGCATGTGTAAGAAGCGGGGTTTACAGGTGACACCGAAAGGAAAAAACGACCGACAGGCCAGTTAAAACCAAGAAGTTTCAATGCCTGTTCTCATTGCGTGGTAATGGTGGGCGTCGGCGTTGGCGGTGAGGAGTGAAGGTTAACAGTCGTTGAGGGCAGGCACAAACCATCAAGCTGCTAATTATGTCGAGGGCCATTCCGATGAAGGGCAGTTGCAATCCTATTGGAAGTTTTACATGCAAAGCGACAACATTCTTGTTGTCCATTTTTACACGGTGACGTGCATTATAAATTTATTTGCATGGAAGGTTGGATTTTCCTATAGGACTGTCAAAATTTCAGCCGGCCTGAGCGTGCTATTTGCCAAATCTCTCAATGATTCCATCTCCATTCCATGCAACTGCCCTTCATCGGAATGGCCCTCGACATAATTAGCAGCTTGATGGTTGTGCCTACCCAGCTGCCCTCAACGACTGTTAACCTCCACTGAACGCTGGATTTTTTTACGACATAAATAGTACCTTGGATTTTTGTACCTTCTCGAGCAATCTCAACCGTATCTGCATGCTTGTAAAATCACCAAATTTCTACATCATTTTCCACCCAATTGAATAAGAATTACACCTATAGTGTATTTAAAAGTATATACTTACCAAATGGAATACCTCGAAAATCCCTACTTTCACACCCAAGAAAGGAAGAAATTATCATGTATCCTAGAAGGTCCGCTGACCGCTGAGATCTTCTGCGAAGATTTGAAGGTGCATTTTGGTTGCAAACGCTACTGTATCCTAGAAGGTACGCTGACCGCTGAGATCTACTGGGAAGATTTGAAGGTGCATTTTGGTTGCGAAGTTAGACTGATTTCATTAGAGTCAACTTCTACCGCCATCCCATTCTCTTTACAGGCATCTACATCATGAAGGAAATGGTCCACATTGAAATAGCAGGAGTAACTTTCAATTTTATCTTCCATTTACCATGGTATATATCTACATCAAGCAGAACGAAGCAATGGTTAGAATTTGACGGTTAAACTGAGAAACAAATATATTGTAAGAAAAATACGTAGAATACTGTGGCTATACGAGGAAGATCCGAGAAGCAGAATACTTAGCAGATGTAATTGACACCGCTGTGGCGCGACCTCGGTGGTAATCGCTGTTGCCGGTTGCTCCCGAAGGTTAACACAGCAGCCCCTGGACGCGTCCACACTTGGCCAGAGACTTTGGATTTTGCACAGTATAGCTACCCAGGAGAACGGGATGAAGCAAAGAAGAATTTTTGGAGGAAGCAATTTTTCCGAGTATTTTCTTGAGGAAAGCAGTGGGATATAAATAGAGTTCAAAAAATAGCTGTTATGAATTCAAACGGTCAAATATTAAACGAGTATTAAAATAGGCTTTGAATGCTGCGTATTAAAGCGAGGCTTTAACTGCGTATTTATTGAGAGGTTTTGAATGCTGCAATCAAATTAGCAGTTACCAACATTTTAGAATGAGACGCCATTTAGTATAGACGATTTGGACTGCCCATGGATGAGGATGAGACTACAGTTGATTTACTGTGAGTCATGAAAAGAACCCGTGAGTCTACAGTTGTTGAGCTCGTGAATATACAGTCTATACAGATGTTGCGGTGTGAGTAATTTTTGAGGTTAATCTCAAACACAAAGCGAAATTTTTGAGGGCGTTCACAGTCCATTTATAGTGAAATTGACCATTCAAATTGATGAGTATACGTCCGTTATCCTACAGCGAGCCCTTCATTGCAAACATCTACGTAGACAATCATATGTATCAGTTTGTAAGAGCATAGGCTAATGAATTAGTTTGGGTCTGTATCAGTATGTACATCAATATAGTTGAATTCGATTGAATATGCCTTCAGCTTGAATAAGTTTGAGATTTAATTTTAAAGTTTGCATGTAGTTTCTGAGTCAGAGTGAATAAGTATCCGGTTTAATCTACAATGTTTCCAGATTGAACAAGTATAATAAGACTTAAATCTAAAAGCTTGCATGTAGGCTTGATTGGGATTCAGAATAAGTATGCTTAAATTTATTCCCGTTGTCGTGTTGAGAAAATTTTTCATCGATGAAACATCAGCTTAACGCGCACAACGAGTAAATTCTGCTGGTTATGCGCGTTAAACAATTGTTCATAAAATACCTTAGATGCTCAAAGCGAACAGCTGGCTCTGGCTGTGCTTGTTGTGCACTTTGCGCAATTAAAGTAACCATTATAAATATGATCAACGCGCACAACGGCCATAAATTAGTTGGTACTGGGCGTTGAGCAATTATGTAAGCGGCTATTAATTTTTCCAGCTCACGACCCACCGACCGGTCAAACATTCTTGAGAAATGCACATGTCTGGTATCAATCAGCTGTAGATTTACTAACAGTCTTTTGTATATTCACGAGAACCCCTCAGTTTGTAAGAGCATAGGCTAATGAATCAGTTTGGATCTGTATCAGTATGTATATCAATTGTAACGGCCGCTTTCCGACCGTGCGTATTTTAGCGCGTAGCTATGTTTTCGTGTGCGCTTTGTGTATTTGATTTTTATTACCGCCTTCCGTAGTTCAGACGCGTGACCGAACTCCGTATTCTCGACCCTCTCGGAGGCGCGATCACCCCGGTACCTTCTTTGTAATTTTAGGACGTCGAGGGACCAATCTGCAATAACACATTATTAATTTTTTTTTAAAAAAATAATAACTTTCTTTTAAATTTTTGAATTTCAAAAGTTGGTTCTGAACGTTTTTTTAGCAACTCATGATTGATTAATTATCTTAGCACCCTAAATTACCATTTATCTCATATCCTAATTTAATCCCTATTGTTAGATATCTAATACACTTAAGATTTTGGAAGTACAGATCTAATATGTGTAACAAAATCAAAACGATTTTTTTTTTAAAGCAACCGGTGCCCACGTGATCTACGGTTCAACCAACCCTACACTTATTTATTTAAACCCTGAGGCTTTCTTTTTCATCTAACCCTAGAGGACTCAATAGCTTGCAGCCGCCACCACCAACGAAAGAAAACCGAGCTCTCATCTCTCTCTCCCTCCCGTCCTTTCGACTCACGCCGACGACCTCACCCGACGCCCCTCCACCGAGGCCTGACCGCCGTTGACACCTGCACGCGGCCGCCTCACCGCACCTTCGGCCTGTAGCTCCACCCGGGGCCTCCCCGCACAGCCGCTTCCCTCGCACTAACGACAGTCGCCGCTGCCGTGCTTTCGCGGTCGCCGCTGTCCAGATTCCCGATCGCGCCGCCGCACTGGAGCCAAGCCCCGACCGCTGCCCCGACTGCGTCCTTCCCTGACTCCGGTGTCCCCTCTCGATGCCTCACACGTACAACCGCCTCCTCGCCGCGCTGCTCAACTCCCCGAAGCCATCGACCTACCTGAGGCATCTCCGGCCGTCACAGCCACAGGCGAGTTCTCTCCGGTGCTCTCTCTCTGCCGCGCCGTAGTCGCTCCTCCCGCTGCTAATACACAGTATCCTATACACGTGAGTTTTTTTAGCATGCATAATTCTCCATGTATCAGGTTAGTCTAGAAATGATGAGGTGCAATATAAGTTAGCTAACACCTACATGAATAGCATGAAAGGGTGACACGTCCTTGAGATCACAGTAGAATTTATACTCAAGTTGCAATATGTACTGAGGTTGCATTACATAGGTTTTACTATGTGTTATTTTATAAACAGTAGTCATAGTGATAAACAGATGGGAAAGGGGTTGTAACTGGGAGTTCCAATGCAATTGTGAGTTTAAAGGGTTGATTATATGTAATTGTGACTGCATTTAAATGAGTTAGTATAGGCTTATAAATTGAATAGGAGTTGGTTGTCTTTTGGCCTACCCATGTAAACAGCATATGATAGTTTATATTATAAGCAGTAATAAATATATAGCTTGTATATATATAATAGTGTATGTAAATAGGTATAATAGAAAAAAAAAACAAAGAATGGAAATGTGCAAGCAGTATGTCATATAAGGCTTTAATAAGATTTTGATGAATTCTAACCTTATATGAAATCCGTTGATACAGATATTCCGCCTCCCTCGTTACGAGTACCTGGACACCGAAACCGTCAAATCAGATAGTTATGTACGCCCCATTGCTACCGTCTGGATCCCGACGTTCCATTGCATGTTGCCACTCGCCGACGTCCCCTAGCTTGTTGCCGTAGCCGTTTCAGATCCGTCGCCGTTTAGACCCGATGTCAGTCTCGCTTGATCGTTGTTCCAGGTTAGACCCGAACTCGTAGCAAAAACCCACCCTGTAGCAAACTGAACCTTAACTAAAACTGGACCACAATAATTAAATTTACTTTTCCGCATCAGTAAAACGCTGCTCACTGTAGAAATCGACCATCGGACAAATTTTTCTGTGCACATAGGGTAGTGGTCGATCTAGGTTGATAAAACACCAAAATTGTGACTTTGACAATTAGGGTAGTCCCGACAACCTAGAAATGAACCTAAATAGGATTTACTGAAAACGCGACCTGACACCGTCGCCGTGACACTGTTTCAGACGGACTACCGCGGATGCGACGCCTGGACGAGACGCCCCGGACGGACGACACACTCGCCACCGCAGGCAAGTGTACCCACTTGCGTTTTTGACCGTGCTTTGGTCTTATATTGCTAGAACTGTTAGACTGTGAATGTGTAGAACCGGACGTGAAATGATAGCGTCCGGGACGCTCCTGACGGCTCAGACTTGACGACGAAGTCTGAGCCTGACAACAACTACTTTTTAATGCTGTAGGGCTATCATGTGTGTGCGTGTGTGTGGACACCCTAGAATAACAACTTCCTACACTTGTCATGTCCTGTCCTGTTACACAAAAAGCCTTCGGGCGTTTCGGATGCTTTCCTAGCGGAAGTGATCCCCGTGATACAAAAAGCCTGCGGGCGTTTCGGATGCTTTCCTAGCGGAAGTGATCCCCGTGATACAAAAAGCCTGCGGGCGTTTCGGATGCTTTCCTAGCGGAAGTGATCCCCGTGATACAAAAAAAAGCCTTCGGGCGTTTCGGATGCTTTCCTAGCGGAAGTGATCCCCGTGATACAAAAAGCCTGCGGGCGTTTCGGATGCTTTCCTAGCGGAAGTGATCCCCGTGATACAAAAAGCCTGCGGGCGTTTCGGATGCTTTCCTTGCGGAAGTGATCCCTGTACTTCTTGTCCTGAGTTCCTGGGGTTGGGGTAGGGTTGAGCGTGCGCACGGCAAGAGGGTCTGATCCCCCTCGAACCGTAAGGCGTGAACCCTTTCGTGTCTCACTTGTCATGTCTTGTCTTGTCTTGTCCCGTCACGTCCCGTCTTGTCATGACACCTGTAGATTAGTCCCGTAGTTGGTAGCACACGCTTCGACTACTATTTGTCCCGTTTTACTTTCCTGCTGCGTTACTTCCTGTCGTGTTACCCTGTTATAACCACAGCATGCTAATCAACCAGTAAACTGTTGTCAAAAAGAACCTCAGCATGTTAATCAACCAGTAAACCGTTGTTTAAAGTTCGGTGCACTTGCAGTAAAGTCTAACCCTTCTTGTAGACTTTACCTGACGTACAGTTCCTTTTTCTTGGGTGCTGTACGTCAGGTGTTCAGCCAGAGATCGTGGACGAAGCAGACTCGCTGGAGTACGAGGAGCCGAGGACGCTGATCCAGAGTCCGTGCCTGACGAGGACCAGACCTTGAGGTTTTTTAGTCGCCACTTCCCGAGGGTACTACTTTTCGGTTTGTCTTTAAACTAGTGTTGCCATGCTTAGGCTTCTTTTAGACTTTGTACCAGTTGGATATTATTTCTCCATGTAAATGAATGCAAATTTCCTTTCCGTACTTTTGTTGTTTCGAACTATAATAATGCAAGAACCTGGAAATCTTTAAAAATGGTACCTCTACAGACGCTTATTGGGTCCGAGCTTCTAAAGCTCTGGCCTAAGCGGGCCTCGTCACGTTTCGCTTCCGTCCATTTTGGGAAGCGGGGCGTGACAGGTTTTAGTGGTGGCCCATGCAGGTCTTGCAAAAGTTCGGAACAATAAAAGTACCGCATTCATTTAATATCCACGTACAAGTCTGAATTAGGTTCCCAGTCTTAGATGGTAGGAAGACTTAGATAGACATCTAGGTTGGATAGTTTGACGCCTTGGTTAAGATTTAGTCGCCCTCGTCCTAGAATACCTTAGTAGCCCACTTGACTCTGACCGTGTTGGATTTCTAGAGTCCTTTTAGTTTAGTCGCTCGCCCAGCTCCATCGACTTCGGGTCCGACAAAACGTGATCTTGTTCCTCTTGGGCCCTTCCCTGAGATTTCTCTATTACAGTCTAGTTCACTAGGAAGTCTTAGTGTTGAGCTTTCCCCTTATCTTTTGGCAGCCCGATAATTAGGAATCTTGGATTTCTAGCATCTTCCAATCGTTACACTCTTGTGATTATCAGCTGTAGAGTTCATCATAGCTTTCATAAATCTTATCTTAGGCGTATTCGTCATACGATCATGTTTCGATTCACGTGATCGTTTCATAACACTTGTCGATAATCCTTCGAATCCCTCTGTTGCAAACCCTGCTTCCTTTAAAAAGTATTTTTTGAAACTCATTACTAAATTCTTCGCTCGGTTTAACTCCTTTGAAAACCCTTTATTATTATATATATATATAAATTTCTTGCTTTTTGGTTGAAAGTTCCTTCTTGGATTTTAAAAATCTCCTTGGTCGTCAATTTTCAAGTTACTATCTGGTAATTATTTCCAAACGGTATCCCTCATATTTTCAGTTTTAAAACCTAGTTAACATTCTCATAATTCAATTTTTACTTTTTTCGGACTATAAGATATATTTCTAATCGCTTACCGTATATACTTTTTAAAATATTTTCTAGACTAGAGGGAACTCCAATTATTTTAGTATTATTATTATATCAGTTCTATGTTCTTCGTGAACACATTTCAAAACCTGTGTAAACTTATTTTCATTTGCAAAACAATCGTTTCCCACCCTACCTATCCTTCCTTCGTCTTACTTTTTCCAAAATTTTAATTTGCTACATCTGCTCACTTTTAAGTATGTAAACATATATATTTTTAAAAGGTATATGATACCATATTTTGCACACACACAAAAAAAAATCCTTCTTTCGTCGTTAAATCATTTTTAACAATATTTTTGTCCTGCCCATCCGACTATCTTCTTATCCTCGCCTTACCTGACTTCGTTCTTTCGATCTTGTTTCGTGTCGTTTTTGGTTTCGTCTCCCTCTTGTATGTAGACATCAGCGCCTGTAGTTGCCTATGTCATCCCTAGCTAGGAGTAGGCCCTTGGTAGATGATGTTGTCGTGATGCATGAGTATAGGTAGAGTGCGTAGACCTGTATGCGTGTGTGTTCGTTAGGATCCCGATGATTGCCTTTTTGTGTCTTGAATGTGTACTCAGTGTTAACCATGATATGCTTGAAGTTGTCTGAATGACGGTATTCATACGTATATGAATAGGGTCATAGCAGGCAATTTCCTTAGATGTAGTTTTTGCGATTATAGAATAGCCTATATTTGACCGCATGTGATTGTATCAAACCTTTGTTTTCTTTAAACCAAATCTTTAAGGTTTTCGAAATTAGCTCACAAGATCACAAATCACTTATCCTTCCTCATCCATTACCACAACCCCACACATTTTTCCAAATATTTTAAAATGTGTCTTTGGTCTTAAGTTTCCCTTTTTTCTTTTCTCTTCTTCTCCCTTAGGAATTTTGTGTTTATGATTGTTATATTATGGGGACTAGCTATTACCGTTATAGGATTTTGTTTGTGGGTAGGCTCAGGGTGAGATGATATTTATTATAGCAGTGATTAATTGATTTTGAAACACAAAAATATTAGATTAGATTTCTTTCGGACGAAAAGAATGAGCTGTCCAAGACTTATTTATAATACTGATGTGAGACAGACTCAATGGGAAATTCTGGTCGGATGAAATTATATGCGAGGAGATGGTAACTTATCAGACTTGAGGCTTAGACGAAGGGTAGATAGGAGTAGCTTCGGAGTATAGTTGAGTTAGGGTGATCATGAGGAGGAGTAGAGCATTGTAAACGTCAAGACTTGGTTGACGAGTTGACATGAGAAGGCTTTGTGAATGACACAACGTGTAGAGATAAATGGATGGTTAGATAGTCGGACTTGATATTGCTTGGGATTAGTTATAGTAGGTAGGTTGAGATGTGATCTTGATAGTCCCAATTTATTTGGCGGATAAATTTATGGGAAGATGTGACAGAGAACGTATCGAGGACACGGCGATTGTTGTTTTAGTGAAGGTGTTAAAGGATGGACAAAGTTTTTGTCTTGGATTGGTGGTTGACCAGAATCTCATCTTGGAGATTGATTAACATTGGGAAGAGACTGAGGAATTTAAAAGATGTTATTGAGCGATGATGTTTAGTGGGGTGGTATGGTATGAGGAGATGATTATTATTCTTTTATAAGGACTTGGTGTTGAAAATTTGAACAGCAGTGATGGACTTATGGTTAAGTTTTAGGATGTGAGATTAGTCGTGGCATTATCCAGTGAAAAGATGGATTATAATGGATTATTTGAGGAACGAAGTTGAAATTTTAGGGCTAGAGACCTTTGTGTGGAGGATGGAAGTTATAGGCTAAAGGGTATTTAGAAATCATTATGGTTAGTATGAGTGATTCCGAGGGCGGAATCATTTCTAAGGTGGGTAGAATGTAACGGCCGCTTTCCGACCGTGCGTATTTTAGCGCGTAGCTATGTTTTCGTGTGCGCTTTGTGTATTTGATTTTTATTACCGCCTTCCGTAGTTCAGACGCGTGACCGAACTCCGTATTCTCGACCCTCTCGGAGGCGCGATCACCCCGGTACCTTCTTTGTAATTTTAGGACGTCGAGAGACCAATCTGCAATAACACATTATTAATTTTTTTTTAAAAAAATAATAACTTTCTTTTAAATTTTTGAATTTCAAAAGTTGGTTCTGAACGTTTTTTTAGCAACTCATGATTGATTAATTATCTTAGCACCCTAAATTACCATTTATCTCATATCCTAATTTAATCCCTATTGTTAGATATCTAATACACTTAAGATTTTGGAAGTACAGATCTAATATGTGTAACAAAATCAAAACGATTTTTTTTTTAAAGCCAAATCTTTAATTAAAAAAAAAAATCCTAAACCCAGGCCTATAAACAGCAACCTAAAGCTATTTTTCTCACCCTCCTCAACTTGCATCAACCTGTGCCCACGTGATCTACGGTTCAACCAACCCTACACTTATTTATTTAAACCCTGAGGCTTTCTTTTTCATCTAACCCTAGAGGACTCAATAGCTTGCAGCCGCCACCACCAACGAAAGAAAACCGAGCTCTCATCTCTCTCTCCCTCCCGTCCTTTCGACTCACGCCGACGACCTCACCCGACGCCCCTCCACCGAGGCCTGACCGCCGTTGACACCTGCACGCGGCCGCCTCACCGCACCTTCGGCCTGTAGCTCCACCCGGGGCCTCCCCGCACAGCCGCTTCCCTCGCACTAACGACAGTCGCCGCTGCCGTGCTTTCGCGGTCGCCGCTGTCCAGATTCCCGATCGCGCCGCCGCACTGGAGCCAAGCCCCGACCGCTGCCCCGACTGCGTCCTTCCCTGACTCCGGTGTCCCCTCTCGATGCCTCACACGTACAACCGCCTCCTCGCCGCGCTGCTCAACTCCCCGAAGCCATCGACCCACCTGAGGCATCTCCGGCCGTCACAGCCACAGGCGAGTTCTCTCCGGTGCTCTCTCTCTGCCGCGCCGTAGTCGCTCCTCCCGCTGCTAATACACAGTATCCTATACACGTGAGTTTTTTTAGCATGCATAATTCTCCATGTATCAGGTTAGTCTAGAAATGATGAGGTGCAATATAAGTTAGCTAACACCTACATGAATAGCATGAAAGGGTGACACGTCCTTGAGATCACAGTAGAATTTATACTCAAGTTGCAATATGTACTGAGGTTGCATTACATAGGTTTTACTATGTGTTATTTTATAAACAGTAGTCATAGTGATAAACAGATGGGAAAGGGGTTGTAACTGGGAGTTCCAATGCAATTGTGAGTTTAAAGGGTTGATTATATGTAATTGTGACTGCATTTAAATGAGTTAGTATAGGCTTATAAATTGAATAGGAGTTGGTTGTCTTTTGGCCTACCCATGTAAACAGCATATGATAGTTTATATTATAAGCAGTAATAAATATATAGCTTGTATATATATAATAGTGTATGTAAATAGGTATAATAGAAAAAAAAACAAAGAATGGAAATGTGCAAGCAGTATGTCATATAAGGCTTTAATAAGATTTTGATGAATTCTAACCTTATATGAAATCCGTTGATACAGATATTCCGCCTCCCTCGTTACGAGTACCTGGACACCGAAACCGTCAAATCAGATAGTTATGTACGCCCCATTGCTACCGTCTGGATCCCGACGTTCCATTGCATGTTGCCACTCGCCGACGTCCCCTAGCTTGTTGCCGTAGCCGTTTCAGATCCGTCGCCGTTTAGACCCGATGTCAGTCTCGCTTGATCGTTGTTCCAGGTTAGACCCGAACTCGTAGCAAAAACCCACCCTGTAGCAAACTGAACCTTAACTAAAACTGGACCACAATAATTAAATTTACTTTTCCGCATCAGTAAAACGCTGCTCACTGTAGAAATCGACCATCGGACAAATTTTTCTGTGCACATAGGGTAGTGGTCGATCTAGGTTGATAAAACACCAAAATTGTGACTTTGACAATTAGGGTAGTCCCGACAACCTAGAAATGAACCTAAATAGGATTTACTGAAAACGCGACCTGACACCGTCGCCGTGACACTGTTTCAGACGGACTACCGCGGATGCGACGCCTGGACGAGACGCCCCGGACGGACGACACACTCGCCACCGCAGGCAAGTGTACCCACTTGCGTTTTTGACCGTGCTTTGGTCTTATATTGCTAGAACTGTTAGACTGTGAATGTGTAGAACCGGACGTGAAATGATAGCGTCCGGGACGCTCCTGACGGCTCAGACTTGACGACGAAGTCTGAGCCTGACAACAACTACTTTTTAATGCTGTAGGGCTATCATGTGTGTGCGTGTGTGTGGACACCCTAGAATAACAACTTCCTACACTTGTCATGTCCTGTCCTGTTACACAAAAAGCCTTCGGGCGTTTCGGATGCTTTCCTAGCGGAAGTGATCCCCGTGATACAAAAAGCCTGCGGGCGTTTCGGATGCTTTCCTAGCGGAAGTGATCCCCGTGATACAAAAAGCCTGCGGGCGTTTCGGATGCTTTCCTAGCGGAAGTGATCCCCGTGATACAAAAAAAAGCCTTCGGGCGTTTCGGATGCTTTCCTAGCGGAAGTGATCCCCGTGATACAAAAAGCCTGCGGGCGTTTCGGATGCTTTCCTAGCGGAAGTGATCCCCGTGATACAAAAAGCCTGCGGGCGTTTCGGATGCTTTCCTTGCGGAAGTGATCCCTGTACTTCTTGTCCTGAGTTCCTGGGGTTGGGGTAGGGTTGAGCGTGCGCACGGCAAGAGGGTCTGATCCCCCTCGAACCGTAAGGCGTGAACCCTTTCGTGTCTCACTTGTCATGTCTTGTCTTGTCTTGTCCCGTCACGTCCCGTCTTGTCATGACACCTGTAGATTAGTCCCGTAGTTGGTAGCACACGCTTCGACTACTATTTGTCCCGTTTTACTTTCCTGCTGCGTTACTTCCTGTCGTGTTACCCTGTTATAACCACAGCATGCTAATCAACCAGTAAACTGTTGTCAAAAAGAACCTCAGCATGTTAATCAACCAGTAAACCGTTGTTTAAAGTTCGGTGCACTTGCAGTAAAGTCTAACCCTTCTTGTAGACTTTACCTGACGTACAGTTCCTTTTTCTTGGGTGCTGTACGTCAGGTGTTCAGCCAGAGATCGTGGACGAAGCAGACTCGCTGGAGTACGAGGAGCCGAGGACGCTGATCCAGAGTCCGTGCCTGACGAGGACCAGACCTTGAGGTTTTTTAGTCGCCACTTCCCGAGGGTACTACTTTTCGGTTTGTCTTTAAACTAGTGTTGCCATGCTTAGGCTTCTTTTAGACTTTGTACCAGTTGGATATTATTTCTCCATGTAAATGAATGCAAATTTCCTTTCCGTACTTTTGTTGTTTCGAACTATAATAATGCAAGAACCTGGAAATCTTTAAAAATGGTACCTCTACAGACGCTTATTGGGTCCGAGCTTCTAAAGCTCTGGCCTAAGCGGGCCTCGTCACGTTTCGCTTCCGTCCATTTTGGGAAGCGGGGCGTGACATCAATATATTTGAATGGCTGGGTAATTTTTAAAATGTCATCAATTTGAATATGTATGAGATTTAATCTAAAATTTTGCAAGCAGTTTCTGAATTCGATTGAATATGCCTTCAGATTGAAAAGGTATCAGATTTATTTTTAAAGTTTGTATGTAGTTTCTGAGTCAGAGTGAATAAGTATCCGGTTTAATCTACAATGTTTTCAGATTGAACAAGTAAAATAAGACTTAAATCTAAAAGTTTGGATGTAGGCGTGGTTGGGATTCAGATTAAGTATGATGAAATTTGGAATTTGATTGATTCACTGCGGTGGCGCGCAGTGGGAGTAAACTTATAACATCTCACAAATATGCTCAAAGAGCATAACGGTCAAATTTATTCCCGTGGGGGCGTTGAGCAAATTTGTCATCGACGCAACTATAGAGCTTAACGCGCACAACGGGCATAATTCTTCATGTTGTGCGCTTTGCGCAATTATGTTAGCCATAACAAATTTGCTGAACGCGCACACCAGCTCAAAGTGAACACCTGGCGATACTTGTTGTGCGCTTTGAGCAATTTTTTAAACCATTAAAAATTTGCTCACAGCGCACAACAGGCATAATTTTGTATATTCACGAGCACCCCTCAGTAGCTTGACGGGGTCTTTGATGTAGCCCCACAATAAATATGGTACTGCAGCATCACATCCTCATTGACCTATCTGCGTTGCGCGCATTGAGCAATTCCCGGTTTCCATGCGTTTTGCGCGGTGATCAATTATAATAGTTTCTCTCTTCTGTATTATTTAGCCCGGGGTGCGTGTCGAATAAAATGTATTAAAAAATCTTAGTGGAGAGTAGTATTGTTGGGAGTAGGTTTCCTATTAGCATCAATGTTGATCAAGGCGAAAAATCGTTGAGTTTCATTGTTATGCGCGGAGAGTAATTAACCTATTTTGATCCAGATGCTAAAATAATTGGGATTACGCGATTTTCACGTTGGTATTCCGCGGTTTGCGCGTTGAGTAAATAATTGTTGATTCCCGAGATCCATTGCATTACTGTAGGATTAAGGAATTATTATACGCTTCATTTTGATTGCTCCAATTCCATATAGCAACTCCACCACAAATCTCTAAAAAACCCCCTTCAAAATGGAATATCTCTAAAAGATGTTATTTTTGTGGATGGGCAACTCCAACCCCCCATCTTCAAATCCTATTTTCTCTTTGTTTAAGCATTACTAATGAAAAATATTTATCATTATAATGGGTTAATCTAATACATTGTTTCTGCATGAAAGAAAACTATAAATAATATTATTCTTCAATGTTTATCTTTTTAATTTTTAAGTATTTAGTATTTCTTGTAATGTTGTAAATATTTTAAAATTTGCTCGAAACATATCCAATATTGGTCTCAGGTAGTAGGTATAATTGAGATATTTCCATCGGTACTAAACTTATTAAATTTGGTCATGTGATTTGTAAAATACATTTGTAATAAATAGCCGTTACCAAGCTATGACGGTAATAAACGCAACGAAGGGCTGATATCAATTATCCGTTGTGCGCGTCGTGCGCGGTGGTTAAAAGTCATAGTGTGAATCAATATCCATTCGCTGTACACACACGGTCTCACATCTGAGGACTCCACAATCCACATTACACACAAGGGCTTATAGTGGAACCAATTAACCCGCACGCACAACAGAAACAATTTGATTGTTTTTGTTGCGCTGGAAAATAAATAATTTTTCGAGTGTTTGACGGAGAGTAATTCAAGGCGCAAAACGGTTCGGTATCCTTGTCGTGTGGGGAGAGTAATTTGCCTCTTTTTCAGCTGAGCCTAAAATACTTAGGATTATGCATTTTTCTCGGTGGGATTACGCGTTGAGTAAATAAGATGTTCATTCCCGAGATCCTTAGCATTACTGTAGGATAACGGACTTAATACTCATCAATTTGATCGGTCGTTTTTCACTATAAATGGACCGTGAATGCCGTGAATGTCCTGGAGAAGCGTATGAAATCGGAGGACTACAGGCTGATACAGTCGCCTCCCTAATATGCTTCTCTCCCTGGTCTGCGAAGAGAAGAATGGCCCCCGGGCCTTTGCGCCCTGGTTGGCTGCTCTGTGTCAATTAGGTTGGCGGTGCATGGCTACCGTCTCTCTGAGGCACAAGCACTCCCTTCTGTTCTTTTCGATCTCTTGGCTCGCAGCCAAATTGGGCAAATCTGACTGTGTATGAAGCAGATCATAATTTTTCCTTTCGTCCTGGGGATTTCCAATTTTGGCTGCGAGACAAGAGATCGAAAAGAACAGGAGGGAGTGCTTGTGCCTCAGAGGGCCGGTAGCCATGCACCGCCAACTTATGTGACCCAGTGCAGACATCCAGGGCGCAAAGGCGAGGGGGGCCATTCATCTCTTCGCAGACCAGGGAGAGGAGCATATTCGGGAGGCGACAGCATCAGCTTGTAGTCCTCCGATTTCATACGCTTCTCCAGGGCATTCACGGTCCATTTAGTGTGAAATTGACCATTCAAATTGACGAGTATACTCCGTTATCCTACAGCGAGCCCTAATGCCTGACGCTTACGATAGAAATGGACGATGGAATTCAACCAGTTCTCTTTTCACGTAAAGCTAAATGGTTGATGTTGGAAACTTACGCAATGGTGTTAATAAACGCAACGAATGTCTATCGTCCATTTATAAACATGCATGCCCAATGAATGCCTTCCATATGTGAGCATTTCACCTTCCACTCCTCGACTATACACTCCATATCCATCTCCTCTTTATAAACTCCATCCAAACCATTAAATCCTTCATCATTTCACTATACCTCGTCTATGACACACAAACACTCCCTCCTGTCCTTTCCGATCGCGAAGATAAAAAGCTCATCCTATTTGTTATGCAACCATTTGGTGTTGTTCGACGCCTCATGTGAATCGGAGTTCCTCGGTGTCTTTGAAACGGCTACATACCCGACTGCAGGTTACACCGACGCATGCTATGTTTACACTCATATCCAGCCGATGATGGCAGAAAATCAGCAACGACGGTAATAAATGGAACGAAGATGGTCGCCCGATGAACTCACGGAAGTTGACGGGGAAGCACGCAGATCACACCGACAATCACATGTTTCAGTTTGTAAGAGCATAGGCTAATGAATCAGTTTGGATCTGTATCAGTATGTACATCAATATATTTGAATGGCTGGGTCATTTTCATAATAACATCAACTAGAATATGTATGAGACTTAATTTAAACTTTAGCTAAACGCGCACAACGGGCATAATTCTGCTGGTTGTGCGCGTTTAAGTATGATGAAATTTGGAATGTGATTGATTCACTGCGCTGGTGCGAGGTGGAATTAAAATTATAGCATCTCACAAATATGCTCAAAGCGCAAAACGGTCAAATTTATTCCGGTGGGGGCGTTGAGCAAATTTGTCGTGACTTTAGCTAAATGCGCACAACGGGCATAATTCTGCTGGTTGTGCGTGTTTAACAGTTTAAATATGATGAAATTTTGAATTTGATTGATTAACTGCGGTGGCGCGCAGTGGGAGTAAAATTATAGCATCTCACAAATATGCTCAAAGCGCAAAACGGGCAAATTTATTCCTGTGGGGGCGTTGAGCAAATTTGTCATCGACGCAACTTTTGCGTAACGCGCACAACCGGCATAATTCTGCATGTTGTGCGCTTTGCGCTATTATGTTAACCATTACAAATTTGCTGAACGCGCACACCGGCTCAAAATGAACACCTGTGACCTGTCGATACTTGTTGTGGGCTTTGAGCAATTTTTTAAACCATTAAAAATTTGCTCACCGCGCACAACGGCCATAAATTTATTGGTACTAAACGTTGAGCAATTATGTAACAGCTATAACTTTTCCATCTTACTTGCCACCGGTAATAAATTCTTGGGAAAATCATATGTCTGGTATCAATCAGCTGTAGATTCAGGAGCAGTAGTTTGTTATTCACGAGCACCCTTCTGTAGCTTGACGGGGTCTTCGATGTATCCACACAGTTAATATGGTACTGCAGCAGTCACATCCTCATTGACCTATCTGCGTTGCGCGCATTGAGCAATTCCCATTTTCCATGCGTTTTGCGCGGTGATCAATTATAATAGTTTCTCTCTTCTGTATTATTTAGCCCGGGGTGCGTGTCGAATAAAATGTATTAAAAAATCTTAGTGGAGAGTAGTATTGTTGGGAGTAAGTTTCCTATTAGCATCAATGTTGATCAAGGCGAAAAATCGTTGAGTTTCATTGTTATGCGCGGAGAGTAATTAACCTATTTTGATACAGATGCTAAAATAATTGGGATTACGCGATTTTCGCGTTGGTATTCCGCGGTTTGCGCGTTGAGTAAATAATTGTTGATTCCCGAGATCCATTGCATTACTGTAGCATCAAGGACTTATTATACGCTTCATTTTGATTGCTCCAATTCCCCTATAAAAATGGCGGACAAGGAGCACTCAACTTCTCACAACTTCATCTACTTTCTTCCATCATCTTCTTCTTTATTTGCCCCCACAACCTTCCTATTGAAACAGTAAGTCCTTCAGCTGTTCGTAAATGCTTGATATAGATATCAGATATGGACGATAGCATTCATTCAGTTGTTCGTCCATTTATAATCAGGCATTCCCGAAAAAGGGTTTCCATATGACCGTCCCCGACACTGGGCACCCAGGTCAGCCGCCCAAGAAGTACTGGTCAGGGGGGACATAACCAGCACATTGTGTCAAGTATGATACATACTTGACAGCCGGTTACAACGATGCGTGCAATGACGACACTCCTATCATGTTTCACTGTTGCCGACAGTCGGCAACGACGATAATAATCGTAACGACGATGGTCGACCGAGGTAACTAGATGGTTATAAATTGTTATGGACGCCTCCCCCAAGCTTTTAACTGATGACTAAATTTTTTCATCTCCCTTGCTTCGCCCAAATTCTGAACTAAACCCTAACCCTAGATCCATCTACATCTGTCCGATCGAGTTTGCTTGCACTTATGCAATCGATTGATCTGCGCGTCCTTCTTTTTTGTTGAAAGGTATCGATCACAGTTCATTTTTTTGCTTTTAGCGATCGAGGATCATCTCATCCTTCCTAAGATCATCGAACTTTGTCCGCTCCTTCGGAATACCCTTCAAGATTGAAGCACGAACAACGTCCTCGGGCCCAGGAAGTATCGAAATTACTGTAACCATTGATCCAGACGTTCTAGAATGCTTCGTTGGATGCGAGCCGTTGCGCCCGCCTATGTTCCAGGTTCAAAAATCCATGTTTTTTTAACTTATTGAAGTTTCAATAAGTTAAAAAAACATAGATTTTTGAACCTGGAACATAGGGGGCGCAAGGGCTCGCATCCAACGAAGCATTCTAGAACGTCTGGATCAATGGTTACTGTAATTTCACCATATTCCCACTCGATTGTTCTTCATTTTCTTATTCAATTTGGATGCGAACCAAGAGATCGAAAACAAAAGGAGTGAGTCTTGTTGCCTCAGAGGGACGGTAGCCATGCACCGCCAACCTATGTGACCAAGGGCCGCCATCCAGGCTTAATCATATGTATCAGTTTGTAAGAGCATAGGCTAATGAATCAGTTTGGATCTGTATCAGTCTGTATGTACATCAATATATTTGAATGACTGGGTAATTTTCAAAATGTCATCAATTTGAATATGTATGAGATTTAATCTAAAATTTTGCAAGCAGTTTCTGAATTCGATTGAATATGCCTTCAGATTGAAAAGGTATCAGATTTATTTTTAAAGTTTGTATGTAGTTTCTGAGTCAGAGTGAATATGTATCCAGTTTAATCTACAATGTTTTCAGATTGAACAAGTATAATAAGACTTAAATCTAAAAGTTTGGATGTAGCCTTGGTTGGAATTCAGACTAAGTATGATGAAATTTGGAATTTGATTGATTCACTGCGGTGGCGCACAGTGGGAGTAAAATTATAGCATCTCACAAATATGCTCAAAGAGCAAAACGGGCAAATTTATACCCGTGGGGGCGTTGAGCAAATTTGTCATCGACGTAACTTTTGCGTAACGCGCACAACCGGCATAATTCTGCATGTTGTGTGCTTTGCGCCATTATGTTAACCATTACAAATTTTGCTGAACGCGCACACCGGCTCAAAATGAACACCTGGCGTTACTTGTTGTGCGCTTTGAGCAATTTTTTTGGTACTGAATGTTGAGCACTTATGTAACGGCTATAAATTTTTCCACCTAACTTGCCACCGGTCATAAATTCTTGGGAAAATCATATGTGTGGTATCAATCAGCTGTAGATTCAGGAGCAGTATTTTCTTATTCACGAGCACCCTTCTGTAGCTTGACGGGGTCTTCGATGTAGCCACACAGTTAATATGGTACTGCAGCAGTCACATCCTCATTGACCTATCTGCGTTGTGCGCATTAAGCAATTCCCGTTTTCCATGCGTTTTGTGTGGTGATCAATTATAATAGTTTCTCTCTTCTGTATTATTTAGCCCGGGGTGCGTGTCGAATAAAATGTATTAAAAAATCTTAGTGGAGAATAGTATTGTTGGGAGTAAGTTTCCTATTAGCATCAATGTTGATCAAGGCGAAAAATCGTTGAGTTTCATTGTTATGCACGGAGAGTAATTAACCTATTTTGATACAGATGCTAAAATAATTGGGATTACGCGATTTTTGCGTTGGTATTCCGCGGTTTGCGCGTTGAGTAAATAATTGTTGATTCCCGAGATCCATTGCATTACTGTAGGATCAAGGACTTATTATACGCTTCATTTTGATTGCTCCAATTCCATATAGCAACTCCACCACAAATCTCTAAAAAACCCCCTTCAAAATGGAATATCTCTAATAGATGATATTTTTGTGGATGGGCAACTCCAACCCACCATTTTCAAATCCTATTTTCTCTTTGTTTAAGCTTTACTAATGAAAAATATTTATCATTAAAATGGGTTAATCTAATACATTATTTCTGCATGAAAGAAAACTATAAATAATATTATTCTTCAATGTTAATTTTTTTAATTTTTAAGTATTTAGTATTTCTTGTAATATTGTAAATATTTTAAATTTGCTCGAAAAATATCCAATATTGGTCTCATGTAGTCGGTATAATTGAGATATTTCCATCGGTACTAAAATTATTAAATTTGGTCACGTGATTTGTAAAATACATTTGTAATAAATAGCCGTTACCAAGCCATGACGTTAATAAACGCAACAAAGGGCTGATATCAATTAGCCGTCGTGCGCGTCGTGCGCGGTGGTTAAAAGTCATAGTGTTAATCAATATCCATCCGCTGTACATACACGGTCTCACATCTGAGGACTCCACATTACACACAAGGGCTTATAGTGGAACCAATTAACCCACACGCACAACAGAAACAATTTGATTGTTTTTGATGCGCTGGAAAATAAATAATTTTTCGAGGCTTTGACGGAGAGTAATTCAAGGCGCAAAACGGTTCAGTTTCCTTGTCGTGTGGGGAGAGTAAATTGCCTCTTTTTCAGCTGCACCTAAAATACTGAGGATTACTCGTTTTTCTCGGTGGGATTACGCGTTGAGTAAATAAGATGTTCATTCCTGAGATCCCTAGCATTACTGTAGGATAAATGGATTGTGAATGTCATGAATGCCCGGGAGAAACGTATGAAATCGGAGGACTACATGCTGATGCAGTCGCCTCCCTAATATGCTTCTCTCCCTGGTCTGCGAAGAGAAGAATGGCCCCCCGGGCCTTTGCGCCCTGGTTGGCTGCTCTGGGTCAATTAGGTTGGCCATGCATGGCTACCGTCTCTCTGAGGCACAAGCACTCCCTCCTTTCTTTTAGATCTCTTGGCTCGCAGGCAAATTGGCCAAATCTGACTGTGGATGAAGCAGATCATAATTGTCTCATAATGCAGAAGCTGGAAGCCTGGAACCTGTGCGGAAACACAAAAGGCATGGTTGTCTCAGATTTCTAGAAAATCAAATGATGTGAAGAGTCACACATCCATTTCCTCGTCCGAACAGATGATGTTGATGATGCTCAAGTAAAGCGACAGAAATTACAAAACGAGTAGGGAAGTGACTGTAATGACACGCCAATGACAGCATGTCGCGCCTTTGAACTATTTGAATTGGAAAATGTTTTGAACTATTTGAGTCTTTGGATAATTATCGGAGGAAGCCATCTTATGAACACTTTTCCTTGTGTATGCGTGTGCGGAGGCCTATGTCCAGTAGTGCACATATCATATTGGTCTCTTATATTGGTCTCTTACAGGCGGTGAAGATCTTCTCTGGATTAAGCTTTTACTTCACCGATCAGTTCGAGCCTCCTTAAAGGGGCTTCCTCAAAAAGGTGGATCTAGCTGCCAGTCGAACCGTCCGGAAGAATGTTGACCTGGTGATGGACGCATCAAATGCCAGTGTGTTCTCCGTAGGATCCGCCTTCATTGTCTACAACGAAGCTCCTCCACCTACGTGCGCCTTAGCAGATCTTGAGGAGGTTGTAACGAAGAGATGCGACGAGGTTGGGGCCGCATGAAGTGTTTAGTATTCTCTTACTGGAACACATCGCCGCATGCAGTTCTACATCTGAGCTTGTAAGTTGTTCAAAGACCAGCGGTGTTTAGTATTTTGATCTGTTGGTGTTGTTCGACGCCCATATGAATCGGAGTTTCTCTCGGTGTCTTTGAAACGGCTACATACATGACTGCAGGTTACACCGACGCATGCTATGACTACCCTCATATCCAGCCGATGATGGCAGAAAATCGGCATAGACGGTAATAAACGGAACGAAGATGGTCGCCCGATGAACTCGCGGAAGTTGACGGGGAAGCACGCAGATCACACCGACAATCACATGTTTCAGTTTGTAAGAGCATAGGCTAATGAATCAGTTTGGATCTGTATCAGTATGTACATCAATATATTTGAATGGCTGGGTCATTTTCAAAATAACATCAACTAGAATATGTATGAGATTTAATCTACACTATAGCTAAACGCGCACAACGGGCATAATTCTGCTGGTTGTGCGTGTTTAAGTATGATGAAATTTGGAATGTGATTGATTCAATGCGCTGGTGCACGGTGGAATTAAAATTATTGCAATTCACAAATATGCTCAAAGCGCAAAATGGTCAAATTTATTCCCGTGGGGGCGTTGAGCAAATTTGTCATCGACGCAACTATAGAGCTTAACGCGCACAACGGGCATAATTCTGCATGTTGTGCGCTTTGCGCAATTATGTTAGCCATAACAAATTTGCTGAACGCGCACACCGGGTCAAAGTGAACATCTGGCGATACTTGTTGTGTGCTTTGAGCAATTTTTTAAACCATTAAAAATTTGCTCACCGCGCACAACGGCCAAAATATAAATTTTGCCAGCTCACTTGCCACTGGTCATACATTCTTGGGAAAATCATATGTCTGGTATCAATCAGCTGTAGATTTAGGAGCAGTAGTTTGTTATTCACGAGCACCCTTCTGTAGCTTGACGGGGTCTTCGATGTAGCCACACAGTTAATATGGTACTGCAGCAGTCACATCCTCATTGACTCATCTGCGTTGTGCGCATTGAGCAATTCCCATTTTCCATGCGTTTTGCGCGAGGATCAATTATAATAGTTTCTCTATTCTGTATTATTTAGCCCGGGGTGCGTGTCGAATAAAATGTATTAAAAAATCTTAGTGGAGAGTAGTATTGTTGGGAGTAATTTTCCTATTAGCATCAATGTTGATCAAGGCGAAAAATCGATGAGTTTCCTTGTTATGCGCGGAGAGTAATTAACCTATTTTGATCCAGATGCTAAAATAATTGGGATTACGCGATTTTCGCGTTGGTTTTCTGCGGTTTGCGCGTTGAGTAAATAATTGTTGATTCCCGAGATCCATTGCATTACTGTAGCATCAATGACTTATTATACGCTTCATTTTGATTGCTCCAATTCCCCTATAAAAATGGCAGACAATGAGCACTCATCTTCTCACAACTTCATCTACTTTCTTCCATCATCTTCTTCTTTATTTGCCCCCACAACCTTCCTATTGAAACAGTAAGTCCTTCAGCTGTTCGTGGAAGGCGAAATCCTCACATCTGGAAACCCTTTTTCGGGCATGCCTGATTATAAATGGAAGAACAGCTGAATGAATGCTATCGTCCATATCAGATATCTATATCATGCCCTTTACTCTGTGGTGTCTCTTGCCGAAGATGAAAGAACTCACCCTCAGCTGGATACCCTGCACAACAACCACGTTTTCAATCCTGTCATGCTTGCTGAATAGCTGCCCGAACCTGGAGGATCTAGTCATTGGAGTAAGTACAAATTTTCTACTTATTTCCTCTGAATAATTCAAAACTACGTATGTATGTATGATGGCATTAAGCATTCTATTTTGTTACCAGGATGAAATGTTTGATTTTCCAGACCCGGAAGCTTTAGCTCTAGAATATTGGGATCAGCAGATGCCTTCGGATTGCATGAGAAATACGCTGAGCACGGTAACTGTAAACGTGGACGATGTACACCGCAAGGGCTCGCATCCAACGAAGCATTCTATGACCTCGGGATCAATGGTAACAGGAATTTCACCTTTTTCCGTATTCCGACGCGATTCTTCTTCATTTTCTTCTTCAATTTGGATGCGAGACAAGAGATCGAAACCAACAGGAAGGAGTGCTTGTGCCTCAGAGAGACAGTAGCCATGCACCGCCAACCTATGTGACCAAGGGCCGCCATCCAGGCTTAATCATATGTATCAGTTTGTAAGAGCATATGCTAATGAATCAGTTTGGATCTGTATCAGTCTGTACATCAATATATTTGAATTCTATTGAATATGTCTTCAGATTGGTTGTGCGCGTTAAACCATTGTCTATAAAATACCTTAGATGCTCAAAACGAACACATGTTAAAGCGCACAACGACTCAAAGCGTCTACACCTGTCGTTTCTTGTTGTTCGCTATGAGCAATTATTTAAACCATTAAAAATTTGCTCATCGCTCACAACGACCATAAATTTGTTTGTTCCTAGCTTTGTGCAATTATGTTAGTGGCTATTAATTTTTCCAGCTCACATCCCACCGGCATGTCAAACATTCTTGAGAACTGCACATGTCTGGTATGAATCAGCTGTAGATTGACGTGCAGTCTTTTGTATATTCACGAGAACCCCTCCTGTAGCATGACGGGGTCTTCGATGGAGCCACACATTAACTCTTCTTCGGTCGCATCCTCATAAACCAATACAATTCGCTGCCATGCGTTGTGCGTTGTGCGCCTTGAGCAATTCCAGTTTTCCATTCGTTTTGCGCGGTGAGCAATTCTGATTGTTAGTTTGTTACTCGCTCCTGTATTATTTAGCACGGTGTGCGCGTCGAATAAAATGTTTTAAAAAGGATTAGTGGAGATTAGTATTGTTTGGAGTAATTTTCCAATTGGCATCATTGTTGATCAAGGCGAAAAACCATTTAGTTTCATTTTGATTGGTCCAATTCCCCTATAAATTGGCGGACAAGGAGCCCTCATCTTCTCACAACTTCCTCTAATTTCTTATATCATCTTCTTCTTTTTGCCCACACAACCTCCATCTGGAAACAATAAGGTCTTCTTATGTTCGAGCATGATGCATGAGGTAGAAATGGACGAGATGGAGATGTATATGGGGTGTAAAGATGAGATGGTTTTCTACTGTTCGGGCCTGATGCTTGAGATAAAAATGGACGATAGAATTCAACCGGTACTTTTTTCACGCATTCACGTGGAACGGCCATCTCCTCTTTTACACTATCTTCTCCTCCATCCCCTTCATATTTGTACTATAGATCGTCTAAGACACACAAATACCTCCTCCTACTGTCCTTTCCGATCTCGAAAATGAAAATCTCATTCTATTTATAACGAACCATGTGTCGGTGTTCACCGCCTCATGGGAATCGGAGTTCTTTTCGGTGTCTTTGAACCGTCGTCATACTTGACAGCCGGGTACAACGACGCCTGCAATGACGACACTCCTATAAGGGCTACGGTGGCAGATAGTTGGCAAACACGTCCATAAACTCAACGAAGATGGTCGCTTCGTTGCGTTAGTTAACGTCGTTGCCGACTTTCGGTAACCGTAGGCAGGATAGGAGTGTCGTCATTGCAGGCGTCGTTGTAGGGTGAAGCACGCAGATCACGCCGACAATTTATCCGGTAAAAAGCCCCTTCATTGCAAACATCTTACGAAGAAAATCATATGTATCAGTTTGTAAAGAGCATGGGGTAATGAATATGTTTTGTTCTGTATCAGTATGTACATCCATATAGTTGAATGGCGGGGTCATTTTGAAAAAGTCATCAATTGGAATATGTATGAGATATAATCTAAAAATTTTCAATCAGTTTACGAAGTCGATTGAATATGTAGCCGATATAATCTAAAATGTCTTCAGATTGATTATGTATCAGAGATAATCTAAAAGTTTTGCATGTAAACAAGTTAATTTTATCATAGACGGAATTTAACAACTTGCTTGGAGGGACATTTTCGCGTTCTTTACAATACGTCGATAAAGACGCCAGTGGTTGAAGGCAGGCCGTTGGATGGCGGGCTGGGGGGCCGTTCCACTTTACTGTAAACTGCATCAGGATGTGCGACGGGAGGTCGAGGAGTGGAAGGCAGGCCTTTGGATGGCGGTCGGGGGTTTCGTTCCAATTTACTATAACCTGCACCAGGATGTGCGACGGGGCGTCAAGGAGTGGAAGGCAGGCCGTTGGATGGCGGGCTGGGGGGCCGTTCCACTTTACTGTAAACTGCATCAGGATGTGCGACGGGAGGTCGAGGAGTGGAAGGCAGGCCTTTGGATGGCGGTCGGGGGTTTCGTTCCAATTTACTATAACCTGCACCAGGATGTGCGACGTGGCGTCAAGGAGTGGAAGGCATGCCGTTGGATGGCGTGCTGGGGTTTCGTTCCACTTCAGGATGTGCGACGGGAGGTCGATGAGTGGAAGGCAGACCGTTGGATGGCGGAGGGACCCGTTGTCTGGGAACTGTGGTGCCCAGTGGGGTGATTGGCATGGCGATGCCTTCACCGGTGAGTTGGACCGACACCCCGCGTGCGGCAACGCCTCCACCGGAGGTGGAGGTAGTCACGGAGTAGGCGCTGGAGGGGAGGAGCGGTCCGCCCTAAGTCCCCTGGCGTTAGTTCTCCAAGTGAAGTCGGTGAGTGGAAGGATGGCCGCTCCATGTGTAAGACGAATAACTCGTCGACGATCCGCCTGATAAAGGAAGAATTCGTCGGGAAGGAGAGGTCCGGTATCAACGGAGGGCCTGTCCAACGATCGGGCCAACGGGAGGTTTCGGCGACGCCTCCCCCGGAGGTGGAGGTCGTCACGGAGTAGTCGTTGGAGGGGAGGAGCGGTCCGCCCTAAGTCCCCTGGTGTAAGTTCTACATGGGAAGTCGGGGAGTGGAAGGCGGGCCGCTCCATGTCTAAGAGTAATAACTCGTTGGCGATCCGCCTGTAAGAGGAAGAATTCGTCGGGAAGGAGAGGTCCGGTATCAAAGGAGGGCCTATCCAACGATCGGGCCAACGGGAGGTTTCTTTTGAGAGGGGAGGAGTGTCTAGAGGCAAATCGTCCCTAACACCCTGGGATTGTGAGGAGAGATCGAATACGGGGGCGTCTCGCCCCCTTTCAAACTTCATGGTAAGGCTTTTCTTTCTTTGCTTTGATCAATTATGTCTCAGCGTTGAGCAATTAAGTAAGCGGCTACAAAACCACTCATACCTCAGAATTACTCACCGCACACAACCACTCAAACTCAGAATAAGCTCACCGCACAAAACCCACTCAAAACTCAGAATTGCTCATCGCACAAATCCACTCAAAAATCAACATTGCTCATCGCACAGAACCACTCAAACTCAGAAGTGCTCACCGCACACAACCTCTCAAAAATCAGAATTGCTTAGCGCACAAAACCACTCAAACCTCAGAATTGCTCACCACACACAACCAAATTTGTCGCAGTGAGGGTGAACTGCCACAAAATTCTCCACTGGGTCACATTTGCTCTTGCTTTTGAGGACATTTGTGTCATTTTTCGGGTCAAAGGTCTCCGTGAGAGCTTTCAAATCACTCCAGCTACATCAATTCTCTCCCATCGCAATTAAAGTCTCTTCATATGTCTGAGAACAATCCGCTGTAGATGAGCAGTCTTTTGTATATTCACGAGAACCCCTCTGTAGCATGACGGGGTCTTCGATGTAGCCACACATTAACTCTACTTCTTCTCATCAATACAATTCACTGTCATGCGTTCTGCGTTTTGCGCATTGAGCAATTCTCGTTTTCTAAACGTTCTGTGCGGTGAGCAATTATGATAGTTACTCGCCTCTGTATTATTTAGCCCGGTGTGCGCGGCGAATATAATGTATTAAAAAATCTTAGTGGAGAGTAGTATTGTTGAGTGTAATTTTCCTATTATGTGATCAAGGTGAAAAACCCGTAGGGTTTCATGGTTTTGCGCAGAGAGTAATTAACCTATTTTTTTCCACATTCTAAAATAATTTAGGGAGCCCCTTTGGAGATGCTCTAAATGTTGATTCCCGAGATCCATTGCATTACTGTAGGATCACGGGCTTTTTATACGCTTCATTATGATTGGTCCAATTTCCCCTATAAATGGCGGACAACGAGCACTCATCTTCTCTAAACTTCGTCTACTTTCTTCTATCATCTTCTTTATTTGCCCATACAACCTCCGTATGGAAACAATAAGTCCTTCAGCTGTTCGTGCATGCTTGATATAGATATGGACGATAGCATTCATCCAGTACTCTTTTCACGTAAAGGTAAATGGTTCATGTTGGAAACTTATGCAACGAAGGGCTATCGTCCATTTATAATCAAGCATCCCCGACAATGCTGGGGGGTGTTGCAACTGCGTTGAGAAAATTTGTCCCAAACAACACTATGAAAAATGTGTACGATGATCATACCATATTCTTTTGGGTTGAATGATAGATTGTTATTCCCTCCTATTATGAATTGTGGCTATGTATTTGTTTTGCGTGTCTTACTATACACTCCATATTTATCTCCATCTCCTCTTTATACACTCCATCTCCTCCATCAAACCCTTCATCGTTTCACTATACATCATCTTTGACGCACAGACACTCCATCCTATCCTTTCCGATCTCTTACACTCCCAAACACAACTTCTTATGCAACCCTGTGTTGTTTTACATCGTCTCCGGTAACGGACTTCCAATCGGTGTCTTTTGTCCTGACTTCATGTTACAACGACGACAGCAATGACGGTAATAAGCGAAACGGTCTGCCGACTTTCCAATTCACGGCGTCTCCTACAAAGGACAAAGTTCCACGTCATTGCAAACATCTGGTATGACAATCATCTTGAGCAGATCAGGGCAGAAATTCGGCAACTGCAACGTAGATGTGGAGCGCATTGCCCGTGTCGTACATCGCCACAGGGGAATCGGGGTTCCAGGCGTTGTGTTTGACACGGCTACATACTTGACTGCAGGTTACAACGACACGACACTCATATCCAACTATCCAAGGACGTTAATAAACGCAACGAAGATGGGTGCCAGATGAACTCGCGGAAGTTGAAGGGGGAAACACGCAGATCACGCGCCACTTCATTGCAAACATCTGCGAAGACACTCAAATGTATCAGTTTGTAAGAGTAAAGGGATATGTATCTGTTTGGATCTGTATCTGTACGTACTTCAGTATGTTAGAATGGGTTGGCCATTTTGGAATGGTCACCGGTTGAATATGTATCAGCGTTAATCTAAAGGTTTGCATGCAGTTTCTGAATCAGATTGACTAGGTATCAGATTTTATATAAAATGTCTTCAGAATGAATAAGTATCGGTCTTAATCACAATTAGGTAAAGTTTCTAAGTGAAGTTTGACTGTTGGCATGTTGCGGAATCACAATTTTAGTATGATGAAAATAGGAGTGTGAATGATTGACCGTTGGAACAAAAAGTACAGCATCCAACAAATATGCTCAAAGCGCACAACTGGCAAAATTAGTCCGTGCGGGGCGCGTTGAGCAAATGCGCTATCGTCGCAACTTTGCTCAACGCGCACACCGGGCATAAGGCTACTAGGTGTGTGCGCGTTTAACAATTGTTGATAAACTACCTTTTATATGCTCAAAAAGCGAACCACCGGCTTTCCTTTTTGCCCGTTGTGCGCGTTGTTTTGCCCGTTGTGCGCGTAATTTTTGCCCGTTGTGCGCGTTGTTTTCCCGTTGTGCTCGTAATTTTGCCCGAGCCTGAGGGCATAATTTTGCCCGTTGTACGCGTTGGGCTACTTTTTTAGTGGCTACAGTTTATCCCAACGCGCAAAACTTAGGAAGGCATTAATCATTATAGAGCAGAACATCCGACTGGTAGCAATCCGCTGTATATTAACGATCCCTGCTCTGTATGTTCACCAACACTGCTCTGCAGACTCGAGGGGTCTCTTAGACTATTAGTAAGACCAAAGGTTCCAATATATCGCCTTTGTGCGCTGTGAGCATTTCTGTTAACCATTAAAAATTTGCACGGTGCGAGCAACAATAACTGTGGATATATCAGCAAATTTTATTGAGTGGACGAGTCAGAGTTTTTTTTTCGCACTAACAAAATTGCTCACCGCGCACAACCGGCCAAAATTATTTGTTCTGATCGTGGTGAATGGTGAGCAATTGTTGTAACCACTAACAAATTGGCTAATAAAGGCGCTCAACGGGCAAAACTTATCAATGGGAGTTTGTGGTAAGCAATTTTGTCAGACAATAACATATATGATACAATAACCCTACTCTCACTTGGAGTATTGGACACACTAACAATGACACATTCTCATCGCATAACAATTTGGAATGTTTTTGTTATTTTTTTTTTTGTGTTTTTTGTTTTTTTTTTTTGTTTGTTTTTGTTGGTTTTGTTTTTTTTTTTTTTTTGGTTTTGGTTTTTTTTGTTTTGATGTTTTTCAAAGGTTGATGTTATTAAAAATACCCAGAGCGCAAAACCGGCACTAATATTGCCAGTTCTGCACGTTGAGCAATTTGGTAGGTAAAGACATAATTACTCAAAGCGCAAAACGGGCAATATTACTGCAGTGTTGCGCTCGG
Source organism: Scilla litardierei (assembly GCA_030789695.1). NCBI lineage: Eukaryota > Viridiplantae > Streptophyta > Magnoliopsida > Asparagales > Asparagaceae > Scilla > Scilla litardierei. The sequence continues at coordinate 96,535,088 of CM061135.1, read as the reverse complement.
TGTAATTGGTATGATACACAACATCAATCCATACCGATGATGACATTTGCACATTTCGGAAGCCAGGATAAAATTTCATCCGCCAAAGTGGTCCATTTTTATACCAAAAAAAACTTATTACATTGATAAACGTTTTATCTTACAGATACTAAAAAGCATCAGCGGTAGCAATATTCGTACCTTTTACCCTATCAACGAATGACTGCATCCTCTGCTCGTAACCAGCCGGCCATCCATCCGCCACAGGGTCATGCGATCTTGTCCACACAACTGAAGTCGGATGGACGTCACCTGTTGGTTGAAGTTGAAGGATAAAAAAGTGATTTCTGTTCACATAACCCAACGTTATGTGGAGTCTGGAGGCTCGTTTTACTGGAGGACTTCTCAATGGAAAAAATGTCACACACATATCATCTGCAATCAAATGTACTACACAGTTGTAGCATGAGGCAATGACATGTCCCATGTCTGGCATCTGCATCCAATTTTCCTCTCCTGCACCTTTATCAATAATAAAATAGTTCACTGCCTTCAAATTATTATTATATGAATCCTCAGTCAGAACACGCCTGTACAAGTGATCGCTCTGGGACGTAACCCAAAAGAACGGTTGTAGTTTTACCGCAAGTGCACGGTGTAACAGCGAGCGGGTTATCGAACACAGGGAGGACGAATGACCGTGCTTGTTCCGATCAACCTGGCTATTTAAGAAGAGAGAAAATTGCCTTTGGCGATCCTGTCACAATCGTCAGACAAAGTACGGAAATATCAAATCAAATAAAGAACGTCTAGGGAATGGGGAATTCCCGCTACTCACCGTATTTCGTAAAAGTGGTTCATTGGTATCAAAGTTGCTAGAATAAGATTTTGGATGAACTAGTTGCAACTGACTGTAGAACCAAGCTCACGCTCTCGCGCTGTTGCCGGTCTATAGCTATCCTAGGCTCGGGTCCAATCTCTTGCAAACCCTAGCCTAGGGAAGCTAGCATTAGGATCAACATCATCGTTCAATCGCGCACCGAGCCCAATCTCTTGCAAACTCGGTCCACGACCTAGTTTGGGATAGTTCCTACCCGTCCAATCTCTTGCAAACGGGTATTGGCGCGGAATTGGAACCGGAAACCCTAGTATCGGTCCAATCTCTTGCAAACCGATACTACGGAAATTCGATTCCAACCCAATTCGGATTTCTAGGGTTTCCTATCGAATTGGGATCCAATCTCTTGCAAATCCCAATCGATGTGAATTCCTAGCCATCCGTAGTAAATTGATCCCAATCTAATCCCTAGTAGCAATTCTAACAAAATTCCTACCAATTCATCACAATTATGAAATAGGGCTTGTAGGGTTCATCCCCACGCCCAAAGACGTGGCGACTACTCACAATTCATAGCAAGATCACAAAAATAATCAATGAAATAAGCAATAGAATTCATCACAATATTGAGATATGCAATAAAAATAGAATTTTTAGAGAAGAGAAAGGCAAACCAATGGAGTTCTTCAATTAATCCAACAAAAATCCAATTTTGTCTCCTCTTCAATCACAAGAATAAAACTAAAAAGCTAATCTAAAAAAGCTGCAAAAAATCTAAGAGAGAGGCTCTCAAAACTAGGGTAAAAACAGGGGTTAAATAGCCCCCAAAATCGTCCAAAAACTGTGACCAAAATACCCCTGCGCAGCCTGTTTTCCGCAATTTTCGCTACAGGCAGCGCGTCGCACTCGGCCGAGTGACAAATGTCGCTCGGCCGAGTGAAAACCCTGTAATTTTCCAGTAAGTCTCGATCTTCAGGGGTCTTCACTTCGGGGGCGGCTCGGCCGAGTGAGTTGTCGTCACTCGGCCGATGGCTTCATGGTACTCGGGCGGACGGGATTATCCACTCGGCCGAGTGGGTCTTCTGAAGCTCAGGCAGCCGAAAAACAGTAACTTGGAGATTTTTGAAGGGCTTCGTCTGGGCGCCACTCGGGCGGACGGGGTCTCGTCACTCGGCCGATGTGGTATCCGTCGCTCGGCCGAGTGCACATATAAATCGTGTCTGCTCTGGTCGGCCGAGTGGTGTCTCGCTGGTCGGCCGAGTGACTCCTTCACTCGGCCGAGTGGGTCACAAAACATGCCCAAACTGCTTGTTTTGGCCTCCTCGTCGCTCCTGCGACGTCCGTTCTTCTTCCGCTCATCTCCAACAGCAAAATACCCCTCGGGGAGGTCGTCGGTGACCCTCCGGAGTAAGCGCATCTCAAGATCACTCCAAATCGCGCCAAATCACCTGAAATGCGACAAAAACAACAAATCGTGAAAAGCATCGCAATATCGTCGATATATCGTGAAAAACATGATTTGGGCGATCTAAATGACATGCAAACATGCGGGAAATAGGTGTAAAATAAGGAGTGATCAAAATCCCCCAAGCTTGCATCTTACTCGTCCTCGAGGAAGATAAGTAAAAGGCGAACCCGGTGGATTCGGAAAACGAAAACGGCGAAAAAAACGAAAAATGAAAAACGGAGAAGAATGAAAAACGAAATAAAAATAAAGAAGAAAGAAAGAAGCGATGAGGTAGGCTGCTAGATCATTTTCTCAGGACGTGGGTTCCGCTTACTCATATAGCATGCACTGAATGAAAAACACATGTCAAAGAATTTTATTTTGATATCATAGTATAATAGTGCAAATAGAAACAGAAAACCCACGAACAACAATATAATCATGAAAAACGGAATAATTTTATAAGTAACGTCGTCTGAATCATTAAAAGCGGTATACGAATCACAGATCACACACTTTTCAATTGAATGCTTTCTATCAGGAGTATAAGAGTATCACACTATAGAATAGGGAGAATAGAAAAGTATGGATTTCATGAAATGAACGCTAGGCTTAGATTTCTGGATTTCGTAAAGCTAGAAATAATCTCACCAAGTATAGAATATTACTTAGCCTAGGTTGTCGTGCAACGTCAAGTAGTCACTCTCTCACACATCAATGGACCCTCTCCCCCAAGCTTATCTATAAGCGTGGTGGCATAAAAAATATTTACATCCCCATTTCTATAAAGCTCCAAAAGCAATGAGAAGAGAAGAGAAAGAAAGAAAGTGAGATGGGATCTTTTATTGAGGATTTTTCCTCTTCTCTTTTGTTTTTTTTTTCCTTTTTTTTGATGCAATAGCATATATACACAATGATCCCAACTCAAAGAGAGATAATGATATACAAGAATATTTTCTCTTTTCTCTCTTTTTTTTGAATAAGAAATTTGGAGCTAGGAATTAATAGCGGGGGAAATGCCATATAATAGAATCGCTAAGGGGAGATTCACCAATGATTTTAAAAGTAGAGAAATGACGTTCAAGATTTGTGGAGAAAGAAATGAATATATCACTCGGTTCACTCTATAAGACATGCACGACAACTTCAGCAGGGTAATCTAATCTACTCAGTTTCGATCACAAAAAAGCTAACTAATCCAAATTCATCATAGCTAACATCATTCAATCATCCTGAAGTGAAATGTACAGTTCATGCATATAGAAGTGATATAGCAAAAGAAATCAGTACTCCAGATATAAGCATTCAATGCGTGAATCTTGGTGTGTTTTCTGTGATAGCATACATATGAATATTCAGACTCAGCTAATAATAAAATTTCATCCATTTTCATGTGGAAAAAGTGTGGGTTACTATCTCTAGATGCAAGGCAAGTCATAGCATATGATATCAGAAATAAAGTCTAAGACATGACAAATAAAGCATGCATATAGAATAAGCTAACTCCACGTCATCATCATCACAGAAAAGTCATCTCTAGCATGAGATGATAAAAAAGAAAGAATTAAAGATAAAGGGAAAATATGACTATTTACAATGCGGCACACAGAAAAAATAAGAAAAACATGATGCATGGCAAAATAAAAGAAAAATGATGAAAATAAGTGCAAAAGCGAAAAATGGCGTGAAAAAACTAGAAATAAAGGTGGCAAATCGAAAAAGATCGTGAGAACCCACTCCTCCAAGCTAAATGGCACAGTGTCCTCAATGTGCAAAGTGGGGCACACCGAGAGACAAGTAAAGTGAGGGGCAAGTGAGGATGCATGCATGATGAAAAAAAAATGAAAATGAAAAGAAAAATAAAGAAATGAAAAATATGATGCGGACATGATGCATGCAGGAATGGAGTGATACGGATATAAAGGTGGGGCACCAAAAACTCTCCCTCTCTCCCAAAAAAGATATAAGGATACGATATGAATGATAAACCCAAAATAAGTGAGGGGAGGGGGGTGGGACAAAAATGCCACAGGACCCAGCAGAAACGGGCAGCACAACGGCAGGAATAATCGATGGCATCAAGGGTGCCTAAGAAGGTGGTGCTGCGCCGTCTCCGTCCTGAGGCGGAAGTGGTGGTGGTGGTACGCGGGGGAGACACTCCAGGACCTGGGTAAGACAGTAGTGAATCTGGGGGATTAAGTCAAAGCGGCTAGCCATCGCAGAGACGGTGGAGGACAGAGTCCTAAGGTCGCCTCTGAGGCCACTCACCGCCCCGTCTAGAGCATGAATGCTCTGAAGTACAGTGTCGGGGGAGGTGGTACAGAGGGACGAACCGGTCGGGGCTGTGCAGGGCGGGGCTGGCGTACTCGGGTCGCGTATGTGACGGGCTCAGCGGGGAAGGGAACAAAAGGTGCTGCGCCCGCGAATGTAGGCCTGGCCTCAGTGTGAGGCCGGGGCACCGGCTGGTGAGAAGTGGAGGCAGTAGCAACGAAAGAAGAATATAAAAGAGGCAGCGAGGCGGCCGGAGAGGTCAGTGGCACAGAAGTGTGGACAGACGCCACGACACTCTCGGAAAATACAGCAGAGGTGGAGACAGAGGTGAATACTGCTGGGGTGGAAGTGTGTGGTCCAAAAGGCGCAACCCCAGCGGAGATCATGCTAGCCATAGTCTCCACGACCGCGGCAAACGAGGGCTCTCCACTCTCAACAAAGGTCGGTGGGCGCTCGGGGAGTGCGGAGGCTCGACGGACAGAGGGCCAGTGGTGGTAGTGGGAGTGGTGGTGACAGCCTCGGAAGCAGTGGTGGTGGGCTCAGCTAAGGTACTCCCGACACCGATAGAGGTGTCAGGAGCAGCGGAAATATCTGGGGTAGGCTGAGGGGCTACGGGGTCAACAGGGGCAGCAGGCTCGGCAGGTGCAACAGGGTCTGCGGGGGCAGCGTGGGCAGCGTGGGCCTGCTCGGCCTCCTCGGCCTCGAGCACGTAAGCAGCGGGGATGAGAACATCCATCGCAGGGAGCCAGTCAACGTGGGCTGGTGCAATCTGAGTCCGAGCTGGGCTCGGAAGAATCATGTAGTCGGCACCGTAAGGGCCGTGCAACCAGACCCAGTGACGCTCACCGTGCGGACGAAGCATCTTCATCCGGGCCATAACATCGATCGACAAAGAAGTGGGGCCCGGTACTCGTCGCAGGTCGTCGGGGAAGTCCTCGTCGGTCATAAGTGCAAGCAAGGTTATCAGGCCGCCGCAGCATATCGGTGAGCGAGCGCCCACCGATACAATGATGCGGTCCAAAAACCAAGCCGCAACGTCAATCACGACGGCGGGGACAAGCTCATCGCCATCCCTAGATAGAGCTCTGGGACGTGTCATCGCGTAGAGCATGTAGAGCTCTGGCGTAGACATCGTGCCCGGCTCATATCTGGCCAAAAAGGTCGTCGCCATAATACGCTGAGCAATACGGAGGCAGGGATGGACAATGGCCGAGGCCTTGGCCCTACTAGGGTCAAAGGCAGCGTGAAGACCTGTAATCCGGGTCCAGAAGGCACTGGCGTCGAAGGAAGGTGGGGGGATATAGGTGGGGCCGTAACCGCGATCGACTCCGGGGACAGCGGGCCAAGAGAAAAATGCTCTCATCATATCGAGTGTGACCTGGCACTCCCGATCCATGAACCGAAACGAGCATCCCTCGTCGGTCCAGGCGATCGAACTCAGTACCTCAAGTGTCAGACAGGTAAACGTGTCCGCCGACACCTGGAAGAAATCTCGCCAGCCCACGTTGTCGTACAACGTGAGCATCCCCTCTAGTACCCCCAGGCGTCCTAGGTCGGCAAGGTGTGCAAACCTGGAGGGTACGATCGAGCGCTGGGAGATACGCTCGAAGACGGCGCGGTGTGCGTCGTCTCGGAACGTAATCCCGAGCGGCCCGACCAGTGGAGCCGGAGGTGGTGGCTGTGGAGCGGCGGGGAGTGGCTGTGCGGGCTGTGTGGGCGCTGCAGGCTGTGCGGGGTGTGCGGGGCCTGCAGGCTGTGCTGGGTGGATGGGGTGTATGGGAGAAGGTGGAGGAGAGTCCTCCAACTCGCGGGAGGGGCCGGCATCATCCGACCACTTCCGCTTGGCGGAAGCTCTCTTCGACCGCGGCCGTGTCCGGGGCGGCATATCGGCCCCGAGCGCGCGCCGAAAAGTGTAAAAAGTGTGGCGTGTGCAAAAGAAAGGAAAGAGTGTACCCCGACATGCCGCGAGTGCTACGCAATGGAAGCGTGCGAAGTCAGCGCCTCCGTGAAGCCCGAATCAGTCCCTAGAAGCTCCCCGGGGCTCCCCTAAGCTCCCAAAAACAACCTGCGCATGAAATGGAGATATCAGCGGGTAATATTCAAAATGTATGGAGCATTAGGGGTATAATAGATAGATATAGAAATTGATTAGGGTTTGGGGTTCGTTTAATACATGGATCCTCGAAAAACACACAAAAAGAGGAGAAATCGGGTGAATCAGGCGATACCGGAGGTGGTCGGAGCGGCGGCCGCCGGCGGCGACTCGGACGAGGCGCGGCGATGCTCGACCGGCGGTGGCTGGCCGAGCGGTGGTGCGGTGGTGGTCGACCGGGCGAGTGAGGGTGCGAGCGAGCGAGGGTCGGGCGAGGGAGCTGAGGGGTCGGGCGAATTTGGGATTTTGCGTTTCGAAAAACGTGCCCCCCCTCGGCCCCTTATATAATGAAAGTTACGACTCGGCCGAGTGACTAGGTCACTCGGCCGAGTGAGATCAATGGTGATATCCTCCCCGCTTACGCTTCGGCCGAGTGGCTTTGCCAGCCTCGGCCGAGTGGAGTAAGTCCATTCGGCCGAGTGGCTCAAGCTACTCGGCAAGACTCGCCCTAGGAGCGTATCCGTTTTACTCGGCCGAGTGAAAATATATACTCGGCCGAGTAGCAGTTATACTGAAATCAAGGAAATAAACAGAGAGTTGGGTACAGCAGACTTCCCTCGTTCGTGAGCGACTCGGCCGGATGAACTTGTGTACTCGGCCGAGTGACTAGTATACTCGGCCGAGTGAGCCTTGTGTTCTGCTGTTTGTCTTCGTTTGGGCTCTAAACTCCGTCTTTCTTCCTCCAATCGATTTCATCTTACTCCTAAGCATCGAGCGTCTTCCTAGGGCGCTCCTCGTCGTCTCGTTCATCCTCCTCATGATGGATTTACCTATCTCCTCTCCTGTCAAGAAAAATAGGACCCGTTATCACAAAATTTTTGGGCGAACGACTCAAAACACTAAAAATTTCTAAAACAAAAATAAAGAAAAAGTAAAAATAAAGCAATAACCGTCGGGTTGCCTCCCGACAAGTGCTCGTTTAAGGTCGTGAGCTCGACCCCCTATAATTTTCAATCAATGCGGGATGTCTGGTGCGTATGAGATGCACCCATCAAACTTTCCGGGGAGAATGCTTGGATTCAGAAGTTGCGGTGGCGTGTTCTCCCGCGGTGGTCTCTCGTCTCGAATAGTGTTGGGGGGAGGCTCCCCCAAGCTAGCATTTGCTCCGGTCAACGGCTTTACCGGTGATGCCGATTTTCGTAGCGGCGGAGCTTTCTTCGGAGACTTTTGTTTCGAGAGCTTGCAGAGCTCTCGAATCCTTGCGACATCAGCGTCGCCTCCATCATTTTCAGCGGAGAGGTCGGGGGAATCATCTATCTTCTCATCTTGGCCTAAATCCGGGCCTTCATCAAAATCCTCATCGAAAAGAGCGCCAATCGAGTGGGGGATCGCCTCTTCTATCACCTCATCAAGGAGGTCCATGTAGTCAAGTTCCTCGTGGTAAGGCATGTGTTTCATAGCCTTAGGAATGTGAAGCTCCACCTCGATGTTGCCGACATTTAAAGTTAGGGTACCTTCGCGCACGTCGACAATGACTCCGGCGGTGGCGAGGAACGGGCGTCCAAGTATCAATGAAGTATCTCCCTCCTCCTTAACGCCCATGATCACGAATTCACTTGGCAAGCATATTCCCCCCGGGACTTGTAGCGGGATGTCTTCGGCGATCCCTACCGGCCTTGTTATTCGCCCATCGGCCAATTGTATCCGCATGTCGGTAGGTTTCAACTTCGTCCCGGTGTTTAGCCTTAAGAACATGGAGAGAGGCATGAGGCTCACACTAGCCCCTAGATCTACCAACGCCTTTTGAAGAGGGACGCCGCCCAAGGTGCAAGGAATCCGAAAACTCCCCGGGTCTTTAAATTTGGCCGGCTCCTTCTCTCTCTTGGTGAACCAAGAGCCCTCCTCGGCTAGCATAATCTTCTCCTTCCTTTTTCTCCCCGAAATCAAATCCTTTAAGAATTTAGCATATGTGGGGATTTCCACGATGGCGTCGAGGAAGGAAATGTTGAGGCTAACTCCTCTAAGATACTCGAGAAACTTTGCTAGCCTTTTCTCCATTTTCGCTCTAGCGAGCCTTTGGGGAAATGGGACCGGTGGCATGAAGCGCCTTTCCTCAATCAATTGATCCGCTCTAGATTTCTCCTTTTCTTGTGGCTCCTTCTCCTTATCATCTTCAACTACCGGCTCAATTGGCTCCAAGCTTTCCTCCACGGGCTCCTCGGTAGGAATCATAGCGGGGGAGGTATCCTTCCCGCCTCTAGTAGTAACGGCAACTACGGCATTGATGTGACCGGTGTTGCCCCGTGGGTTTTGCTCGGGTTGCACCGGCAATCGTTGAGTGTTCCGATTGAGCAACGCCAATTGCTCCGATATTTGAGCCACAACGGTATTAAGGGAGTCTTGCCCCGCCTTCAAGGTAGCATTGACCTTATTTTGCTCGACCATAAACGCCTCCACTCTAGCTTCGAAGTCGGATCGTTGTTGAGCTTGTGGAGGGTTTTGATTTTGATTCCTCCACCCTTGATTGTATCCGGGCGACCTATATGGTGGAACTTGTTTCTTCGGTTGGAAATTTTGTTGTGGAGGCCCCCTCGGCGGATAGTGTTGTAGTTGGGGTGGTGGTGGTTGAGCTTGTTGAGGTGGTTGTTGTGGCGGGTTCAAAGCTCCTTCATTGTTGGCGTAAGAGAATCCGGGATGATTTCTTGTGGCCGGATTGGCCCAATATCCTTGGTTCCCCGCGACATATTGTACTTGCTCCAAGGATCCTTCTCCTTGCTCTCCTCCCGCATACATGGCTTGAGATTGGTCTTGCCAATCACACATTTGGTTCGTTGGAGTGGAGGTGGAAGGGGTTCCTTGGGGCTCCGTGATAAACTTCTCCAGTCTCTCCACTACCTTGTGGAGAGAATCAAACTTGCTCGTAAGCTCCGCTACGGCCTTCGCCTCATATATACTAGTTGGCTTCAAGGTGGACGTGGAGTGTCCTCGCTCATCGCCCCACTGTTGGTTGTTTGAGGCCATCTCCTCAATTAGGGCCGTAGCTTCCTCGGGAGTCTTTGACAAGATAGCACCATTCGCCGTGGCATCAATAATTTGTTTGGTCCCCGGTTGGAGACCGTTGTAGAAGCTATGAACTAGCTCCCAATCTTCAATGCTATGATGCGGGCATTGATGCTGCAGATCCTTAAAACGCTCCCAAGCCTCATAGAGCGTCTCCTGGGGTCCTTGCTTGAAGGACATGAGAGCGCTCCGGATCTTCACCGTCTTGGATGGCGGATAGAACTTGTCAATGAATGCACTTGCCAACTCGTCCCAAGAGGTGAAGACTCCGTCAGCCTGCGTCCTCAACCAATAGAGTGCCTTGTCCTTTAGCGTGAAGGGGAAGAGACGCAGTCTGATGGCATCGATGGAGACCCCCGGCATCTGAAATGTGGCGCACTTCGACAAGAATAATTGGATGTGGTAGTGAGGATTTTCATGGGCATTCCCATGAAATGGATCCTGCTGCATCAGAACCACTAGTCCAGTCTTTAGCTCGAAGTTCTTGTCGGCCGCCAACTCTGGCACGGCAATGGATGAGATCGTAGAAGAGGTCTTAGGCCGAAGCCTATCTCGAATACAAATTATCCTCGCCATCCTTGCCGCTAATTGGTCCGCGGTTTCCGGGTTGGTCATAAACTGCCCTTCCGGATTTTGTCTCCTTTCCGCTCTAAGTCTCCGCGCGATACGTTCGATCTCGGGATCAAATAATATGGCTTCAGGGTCCGCCGTAGATCTCGTGTACATGCACAGGGAAACAAAGTTTCAAAGAAATGATTAGTACCGTGGAAGGGTTAGATAAAAATAAAGAAATGGAAATAATAATAATAAGGAAATAGCTAGGGTGGTAAGATCAAACGCAATCGCCTCCCCGGCAACGGCGCCAAAAACTTGATCGCTCCGGGACGTAACCCAAAAGAACTGTTGTAATTTTACCGCAAGTGCACGGTGTAGCAGCGAGCGGGTTATCGAACACAGGGAGGACGAATGACCGTGCTTGTTCCGATCAACCTGGCTATTTAAGAAGAGAGAAAATTGCCTTTGGCGATCCTGTCACAATCGTCAGACAAAGTACGGAAATATCAAATCAAATAAAGAACGTCTAGGGAATGGGGAATTCCCGCTACTCACCGTATTTCGTAAAAGTGGTTCATTGGTATCAAAGTTGCTAGAATAAGATTTTGGATGAACTAGTTGCAACTGAGTGTAGAACCAAGCTCACGCTCTCGCGCTGTTGCCGGTCTATAGCTATCCTAGGCTCAGGTCCAATCTCTTGCAAACCCTAGCCTAGGGAAGCTAGCATTAGGATCAACATCATCGTTCAATCGCGCACCGAGCCCAATCTCTTGCAAACTCGGTCCACGACCTAGTTTGGGATAGTTCATACCCGTCCAATCTCTTGCAAACGGGTATTGGCGCGGAATTGGAACCGGAAACCCTAGTATCGGTCCAATCTCTTGCAAACCGATACTACGGAAATTCGATTCCAACCCAATTCGGATTTCTAGGGTTTCCTATTGAATTGGGATCCAATCTCTTGCAAATCCCAATCGATGTGAATTCCTAGCCATCCGTAGTAAATTGATCCCAATCTAATCCCTAGTAGCAATTCTAACAAAATTCCTACCAATTCATCACAATTATGAAATAGGGCTTGTAGGGTTCATCCCCACGCCCAAAGACGTGGCGACTACTCACAATTCATAGCAAGATCACAAAAATAATCAATGAAATAAGCAATAGAATTCATCACAATATTGAGATATGCAATAAAAATAGAATTTTTAGAGAAGAGAAAGGCAAACCAATGGAGTTCTTCAATTAATCCAACAAAAATCCAATTTTGTCTCCTCTTCAATCACAAGAATAAAACTAAAAAGCTAATCTAAAAAAGCTGCAAAAAATCTAAGAGAGAGGCTCTCAAAACTAGGGTAAAAACATGGGTTAAATAGCCCCCAAAATCGTCCAAAAACTGTGACCAAAATATCCATGCGCAGCATGTTTTCCGCAATTTTCGCTACAGGCAGCGCGTCGCACTCGGCCGAGTGACAAATGTCGCTCGGCCGAGTGAAAACCCTGTAATTTTCTAGTAAGTCTCGATCTTCAGGGGTCTTCACTTCGGGGGCGGCTCGGCCGAGTGAGTTGTCGTCACTCGGCCGATGGCTTCATGGTACTCGGGCGGACGGGATTATCCACTCGGCTGAGTGGGTCTTCTGAAGCTCAGGCAGCCGAAAAACATTAACTTGGAGATTTTTGAAGGGCTTCGTCTGGGCGCCACTCGGGCGGACGGGGTCTCGTCACTCGACCGATGTGGTATCCGTCGCTCGGCCGAGTGCACATATAAATCGTGTCTGCTCTGGTCGGCCGAGCGGTGTCTCACTGGTCGGTCGAGTGACTCCTTCACTCGGCCGAGTGGGACACGAAACATGCCCAAACTGCTTGTTTTGGCCTCCTCGTCGCTCCTGCGACGTCCGTTCTTCTTCCGCTCCTCTCCAACAGCAAAATACCCCTCGGGGAGGTCGTCGGTGACCCTCCGGAGTAAGCGCATCTCGAGATCACTCCAAATCGCGCCAAATCACCTGAAATGCAACAAAAACAACAAATCGTGAAAAGCATCGCAATATCGTCGATATATCGTGAAAAACATGATTTGGGCGATCTAAATGACATGCAAACATGCAGGAAATAGGTGTAAAATAAGGAGTGATCAACAAGACGCTGTATGTTCGCATCTCACGGAGCAAATCAGCTCTGACAGTCCGCCAATCGGAATCTTTCAAGCCCAACTGAACTGCCACAGCCATGTACCCACAGTTGCCATCTGCATCCACGTCTTCGCCGCCCACCATGAGGTCACGTAGCTTGTGATGAAAATCCAAATAATATGGTATGAGGAAGTTGGCAGGCAAATCATCAACATAATCATCACGGGGAAACGAAGGTTTCGGCTTCTTTATTTGAAGTTTCAGACGCCTACTGCTTTCCTTCGAAGGCCGCCTCTTCCATTTAGGCTTCTCCTTCGTCGCCGCCGTATGCTCCGCAATTGAATGCAACCGTGGAGCCTTAACAGGCTTCCTCATAACTGTAGGCATCTCCGTCACATCCGAAAAATGATCAGAAATCTCATCAACCAGGGGAGAAAGTTGTTTAAGCATGCCATCCATCTCCTCGTGCTCATCAAAATACGAGGCCACAACCGTCTCCTCCTCCCTCCCAACAGTCTGAGCATCCACATTATGATCCCCCGTCTCCACCGTCGCCCCCAACTCCAACGTAAGCTCAGCTTGCATCAACCCAGCATCCTCTATCTTCTCATCCTCCATATCCTCCACATTCGCCTCATCCTCCTGCGGCTCCTCATTCTCCCCAGCTGCATTCTCCCCCTCGTCTATCTCAGCAGTCTGGTCAGCCACATTACGTTCCACCGTCCCCGCCGTATCCACCAACTTCCCAGTATGCTCCTCAGCAATCAAATCAGTAGCCACTTCCTTATCATCCTCCTCCTTGTTCGCCTTCTCCTCATACACCTTCGGCTCCACAGTCTCAGCCGCTGCATTATCCTCCACCAGTACCTCCTCAGCATTCTGTACCTCCACGTTAAGGGCAACCGTCTCCTCCGTCTCCACCATCTCCCCAATAACATAATCATCTACAGTCAACTCAGCAGCCACTGCATTCTCAGCCTCATCATCCCCATAAACATCAAGCACCCTCGGCTCCACATTCTCATCCGCTGCATTAACCTCATCCTCCTCCGCAGCATTCTGCTCCTGCCCACTAAGAGCCAACTTCTCAGCAGCCTGCTCCATCGCATTACGATCCACCACATCATCCTGCCAATAAGCAGCCAATGCAGTCGCCTCCTCAGCCTCATCCACCTTCTCCTCATCTCCCTTCTGCTCCTCCTCAACATTATCCACATGCACCACAAGCCCATCACCCACAATTCTACACGGTGATGCTAACTCCTTCAACTTGTTTACCATACCCACACTCTACCCCCTTAGTAATCGGGAACGTGCATTATAAATTGATTTGATTGGTGTTTCATTGAAGGATTTAGTTTCCTTCATGCCTTTCAAAATTACTGACGGCGACACCTTTCTATTTGCCAAGTCTCGCAATGCTTCCACCTCTTTTCCCTACAACATCCTGTCGTCGGAATGGCCAGCGACATAAATAGCAGCTTGATGGTTGTGCCTGCCATCAACGACTGTTAAACTCCACTCACCGCCATCGCCCACCTCATTACCACGCAATTTGAACGGGCATCCACACTTGTTGGTTCTAACTGGCCGGTTGCTCTTTCGTACTGGTCGGTGTCCCCTATAGTTCCCGCTTCTTGCACATACATAGTAGGCAGCGGGAGTCCTATTGGACGATTTACTCATACTCGACGCACTGGTAACAACCACATGCCGCTGTTGTCGTCCGACGCTCTTTATCCACTGAAAGAGCTCGTCTCTACTTTTAAAACGTTGAATCGTTGTAAATTCGGCTGTATAATCCATATACACCTGTATCAAACAATTCATACAACTAATTGGACCGGGAACCAAACATTAGTTACATTATTGACGTAAAGAAACATCAATATTACCTCGGAATTTTTTAGCATCTCCATCAATCTCAACTGTATCTGCAGGCAAGTAAAAACCAAAAATTTCTCCTCCTCTTTCTACACATTGTAATTATAATAAGAATATCAAATAAAATGTACTTAACATTGTATACTTACCAAATCGCGATTTCGACAAATTTAGGTTGAAAACCCCTAAATCGATTGCTATTGCTTCACCGATTTGTTTGAACGCAGCAGTTGCCACTGTAATGTAAATGTCGAGCCCAGTAATAAAAATCAAATCTTTGGAATTTCCGTCTGTGCGCCTTGAGCAATCTACGAAAAAATTGACGTTTGATATTCCGCCTTGAGCAATCTGTGGAAGGTTATGGCTGTGAGCGGTGAGCAGAATTTATCAAGGGATGAAAGAGGGTCCTAACGGGTCAAAACGGGTAAAAATTTTAACCCGTTGTGCGCTTCGAGTAAATTTGGTGGTTTAGTTGGCTTATTTTACTCAGCGCGCACAACGGTTATATTTTAACACGATTTGAACCGTTTTGCGCGATGATTAATCTTACATGGATTGTCAGGATTGACATTAGTAACGGTAATCGTTATTAATCGCGACGCTGAGAACGATTTTGACCGTGGTGCGCGCTGAGGAGTTCTAAATTTTGTTTTTAATATTTATTCAATTGGATTACTCATATTCTTATGCCGATGTTAACAACATTATTGATACATATAAAATAATATAATACCAACGTGATAACTATCATTAGTTGTATTAATTAACACCCTTAAGAAAATCTGGATAGATTGCGTGTGTTATTAAGCATTCAAAATCCAGTATATATCAGTTTGTACCCATTCACCAAAAAGTTAGTAAGAGGCAAACTTGATTAGTAGGTCTATCGTTGAGCATAACTTATAGATACGATACACCACAGCACGGCATACAGATGATAACATTTGCACATTTAGGCAGACATGATAAAATTTCATGCTACCAATCTGTCAATATGAAATAAACAATCCATAGTAAAATGATACAACGTTTTATCCTACAATATTTCAATAACGTCAACGGTTGCAATATCGTGACCAAATACTATTGACTGGAATTGATGCATCCTATCCTCATAAGCAGCCGGCCATCCGGCTGACACATCGGAACGGTATCTTAGCCACATACGTGAAGTCGGAGGGACAGGACCATATGGGGCAAGTTTAACAATAACGAAGTGATTATTGTTCACATGACCCAACGTTATGTGGCGTCTGGATGATAGGGGTACTGGAGGAGTTCTTAAAGGAAAATATGTCACACACTGATGAGGTGCAAGAATATGTACTACACAGTCGTAGCATGAGGCAATGACATGTGCCATTTCTGGCATCTGCATCCACCATTTAGCTTTTGGACGGTCTAACAAATGGCCCAGTGCCACTACATTCTTTTTAAATTCCACGGCACCCATAAGTTGCCGGTACAAGCCGTCGTGGTTCTGCATCTCTTCTCGCAAGTCATATTTCACCTGCCTCCATTCGTCCTCACCCAGTCCCACCTAAGCTGCCACAGCCCTATACCCACAGTTTCCGTCTTCTTTCACATCTACGACATGCACTATAAGGGGTCATAGACACTTAGGAAAAGTGTTCCAATATGGTATTATTATGTCGGCAGCCAAGTCCTCGTCACTATCATCATGTGAAATTGATTGTTTCGGCTTCTTTATTGTACGTTTCCACAACGGTCTACTTCTTCCCTTACCCGGCTTACACGTCAATGTAGACGTATCCGTTATCTCAGCATGCTGCTTAGCAATCTCCGCTACCAGGGTAGAAATTTGAAGATGTAGAACCTCATGCTCCTTCTCAAAGGCCTTAGCCACTGCATTCTCATCATCATCATCCTCCTCCTCAGCAGTCTGCTCCGCCTCATTACGATCCACCTTATCATCCTCCCCACCCATCTTCCCAGTATGATCCTCCTCCTGCAACTCAGCAGGCACTGCATTCTCCCAAAACTCCTCCCCCACCTTCTGATCCTCCCCCTCATTATTCACAGCCTTCACATTCTCAGCACCCACAATTTTATCAGCTGATGCTAACTCCTTCAACTGTTTTACAATACCAACCTTCTTCCCCCGTTGTAACCGGTTTCGTGCATTATAAATTGCTTTGATTGAGGTTGCACTGAAGTTTTTATTTGCCTTCAGTACTTTCAAAATTTCAGCTGGCCGAACCTTGCTATTTGCCAAGTCACGCACTATTTCCATCTCCATTCCCTGTAACGTCCCGTCATCGGAATGGCCATCGACATATTTAGCTGCTTCATGGTTGTGCCTGCCACAAACGACTGTTACCTTCCACTCCTCAACGCCCACGTCCACCATATAACCACACAATGAGAAAGGACATGAACACTTCTTGGTTTTAACAGGCTGATTGGTCTTTTTTAGCTTTCTGTGTCCCCGATACTCACCGCTTCTTTCACACGCAAAGTACACAGCATGATGCCCTTTGGCCGTTTTACTTAATCTCCCCGAACGTGTAACAATCACATGCACATGACTTAACCCGACGTTTTGTATCCACTGAAATAGCTCTTTTCTATCCTTGAACAGTTGATTGGTGGTAAAGTCGGTTGTAAAATCCATAGTATCATGTATCAAACAATTCATAACCTGGTCCTCAAAGATTTAATGCATTATTGCCGAGAAGATAAATCAATATTACCTTGGATTTTTGTACCGACTTCATCAACCTCAACCGTGGATGAATGCATGTAAAATCAAAATAAGAAAGGCAAATAAACTGTACTTAAAAGTATAGACGTACCAAAGAGTCGATGTTGATAAATTTAGGTCAAAACCCCTAAATCGATTTCTCTCGATTCAGCTCTTTGTTTGATCTCACCAGTTGACTAAGTGATGTATCCTTCGAGCAATTAAATAAAAATCAAAGCTTTTGGATTTCGGTCTGGGTGACTGGAGCGATCTTTGAAAATACTTGCCGTTTGAAATTCCGCCGTGAGCAATCTGTGTAATTGGCTGTCAATTCGCTGCGAGCAGAAGGTATCACAGGACAATTTCGGGTCCTACTGGGTCATATCGGGTCTACAATAATTTACCCATTGTGCTGGTTGAGTAAACAAGTCTAGTTTGAAATATTACTAGCAAATAACCCTTCCACATGTGCACGTGGACTTGACCAAAACGGTTGTGGGCGGTGAGCAATTATGGGTTTTGAGTGGTTGTGTGCGCTGAGCAATTCCGAGTTTTGCGTGGTTGTGTGCGCTGAGCAATTCCGTGTTTTGATTGGCTGTGAGCGGTGAGCAATTCCCAGTTTTGCGTGGTTGTGTGCGCTGAGCAATTCCGTGTTTTGCGCGGTTGTGTGCGGTGGGCATACTGCTAGATGGTTCACAGAGGAGATCTTTTACATTTTGCCCTCCCACTGTTCGCGATGAGTAATTTACACTATGAACCACTATTTCTACGCATCCGTATATACAAATGCATCATAACAGCTTCCATATGCGATCAGTTTTGTGACCTAAGGCGGGAAAAGCTAACGAGATAGGGTTTGATCAACAGAAATTATTCTAATTCGCTAATGTATATAGACTATAAGACTTCCTGCTTATATCAAACGAAGGTCCTTAAGGCAGAGCAAAAGATTTGTGTCATTGGGTTGGGGTGCCCTAAAATAGTCGACTGCGGACGCATTGCATCGTAAAGTTGGTAAGCCATTAATTGATGCTAATTAATTTGGTATTTTTTAATAATTTCAGAAATTGATTGCTGCAATGTACATTTGGAACATGATTACGTAGAAATTACGAAGCTTGAGATGGACTCGGTACACATTGAGGGGATCTGGGATGAAGCGGACAAAGAAGCAAAGGTTTGAAATTAATTTGCTTTGTTAACTGACTAATTTACTAGAAAATAAAGCTTAACATTTAGTGAATATATTGGTATCTGGTACTTAATTCAGCGTATTGTTGAAGGCTTAGAGGTTAATGAAGATTATACAAATCAGTTCACAACAAATAAAATTTTCCCCAGCATAGAAGAGATTGGTAAATGGGTAAAAGGGGTCGGTGTGAAAACCGGGAATTTGGTTGTTACAAAATCATCAAATATGAGTACAAAGGGCAATAGGGTCCCAACTTATTATTTTTGTTGTGAAAGAAATGGGACATATCGGCCACACAGGCCGGATATATCGGCCAAAAAATCAACTCGAAGCAAGAAGTGTTCATGTCCCTTCTACTTGAGGGCTAATGGTGTGGCAACAGATAAGTTGATTTTGACAGTTGTACGTGGCAATCACAACCATAAACCCGCAATGTACATCGAGCGACATCCAAATGAGAGGAGGTTCGGAGGTGGGGAGATGGCCACGGTGAGAGACTTGTCAAATAGATTGCTTAGGCCAAGGGAAATCTTGAAATACCTGAAGGAAAAGGATAATGCAACATCTACCACAATCAACAGTATTTATAAAGCCAGACAGAGGATGAAGGCAGGGGAAATGGCCTTGAGAGCAGAAATGCAGCTATTCCTTAATCTACTGACACAGCGTAATTACATTGTGTATCATGAAGTGGACGAAGTGACAACTACAGTGAGGACTATATTTTGGGCACATCTGCAGTCGGTTGAGTTATTACGAAAATTTCCAGAGATTCTAGTTATGGACTGCGCGTTGAAGACCAACCGTAACAGGCCACCATTGATGGAGATGTATGGGGTGACGTCCACAGATATTCAGTTCGCAGTGGCATTTTGTTACACGGAGGCCGTACGTGAGGAGAACTACTTGTGGGCCTTGGGGAAGTTGAGCTCTTTTCTGCATGGATACAGGAAGCCATGTGTAATTTTGTCAGCACTGGAGCCAGCACTTATGAATGCCATTGGCCATGAATTTCCCCTTACGGTGCACCAAATATGTAGAATGCACATATCCAAAAATATAGCCAAAAATTGCCAGCCCTCTTTTGAAGATCAAGAAAAATGGTTAGATTTCATCTCTAGCTGGAATTTATTGGTGGGGGCACGCAAGGAGGAGGAGTATGTTGCTAAACTGAAGGCATTGGAGACCGAGTACAAAGATTACACAAGGGTCGTGAGCTATGTGAAGACATCTTGGTTGGACAAGTACAAGGAGAAGTTTATTTATGTATGGACAGATGGCAATCTCCACTTTGGAAATGTCAGTACCAACAGAGCGCAGACCAAAAGAGCCCAGACTGAACATTCTAAGCTTAAAAAGGCATTGGGTACATCGGCCTTCAGTTTATCCGCTTCGTGGCCAACCATACATGAATCATTAGAGGGGCAGCATATCGAGATCAAGGCATCATTCGAGAAATCTAAGATCATGTTGCAACATAAGGTGCATGGGTTCTTGTTCAGGGAGCTGATAGGATTTACATCCGCTGCGGCGTTGAAGATAATGTCTGTGGAAGATGATAAATCTGACCCTATGGGAACGGACCAATGCACAGGTGATTTTCTAGCTAGAATGATTTATGGTGTACCATGTGCCAATGAGATTGGCGAATTCACAAGGGAAAATCGCCCCATTCCCTTAGATGCCGTAAATTCTCATTGGAAGCAGCTAGACATGGAGGCTAAGACAGAATTGATGTCTGAAGAAGATGGGCTTATACATGCTGAATTAGAGCGCATACACAAGCTCTATGCTCAACTTGATGGGCCGATGAAGCAGGAGTTGTTAATTAAGTTGAAGGAGCTAGCTACCCCGGTGACAAATCTGATTACAGCGCCGCAAGTTAATGTCGTGTTCAATGGAAGAAGAAAAAGGGATAATAATTTGACAAATGAAGATACAGCCACCCCCATTTATCCTGCTCATTTTGATCATGTCTTCGCCGATGCGGCTAGTTGCTCTGCTCAAATTCCACTTGAAGTCTCATCGAAACAAGAAAGTGTCGGCCGTGTCCAGCCGAGACGGTCCCAAAGGATCAAAAATACGTATGCCCCACCAATTCCTCCTCAACTTGCTAGAAAGAAACCAACTGTCAAAGCCGCGACATCTGGCAGTATGACTGGGGTTTCTGCTACAGCTTCATTTGCAGCAGCAAATTATGAAGCAAAGGACGCTAGAGCCGTTCAAGGAGGCATACCTTATCTTGATCAATTCCACACTGCAATCGCCAAATATATATCGAACGTCACAGATGTGAAGGCAGATGGGAACTGTGGTTACAGGGCTATATCTTCACATCTAGGGATGGGAGAGGACCAGTGAAAGTTGGTCAGAAGAGAGTTGCTTCAAGAGCTGTGTGACCACTATGATGTGTACTCAAAGGTGATGGGTGAGGAAAGTGCACAAGAACAGGTAGTGTCAATTAACTATATGGGTGACGACCCCCCGATGCAATATTGGATGACATTCCCTGAAGTTGGACATATAATCTCAAGTCGTTATAACTATGTAATACATCTGCTGTCAATGCAACAATGTCTTTCATTTTTTCAGTTAAGATCAGGACCACACCAAGGTACGAAACGTGGTCCCTTCACCATAGGTTTTGTAAATAATAATCACTTTGTAAAGATTCAACTTAAAGATAGAAGCCCGGTCCCACCGGTAATAAGGCATTAGAAGGCTAACTGCCTGCCTGCGGCCAAAGGATGGGTGGAAGGCCTTGAAGAGAGGATGCGACAATTCGAGACATTATTCTGTAAAGATGTAGGCAAATCTCCCACTGTAATTACCGTATCATCAGATCATTGAATTTATAATTTTGTGCAAATGTAGTGTCTGAGTTTATAATGAAAGAATATACTGAATTTTTTGGGATTTTTGTACAAAATTTATGGGATTTCTGCACAACGGGAACTCAACGCGCCATCATGTCTTTGCTTGTTGTGCGCTTTGAACATTTATGTTATGGGATACAGTAGCTAAATTCGCACGACTGGCATAATTTTGCCAGTTGTGAGATTTGAGCAATTTATGTTACATCATTAAAAATTTGCTCACCGCGCACAAAGGACATAAAGGAGAATGCTAAGAGTTGGACTCATAATTGTGTGCTTTGGTATGTTATTGATGTTGAAGACCGTATACTGCATTAAATGTGTTATTTATGTTGCATGAAGTGATTTCCACCTCTGCGTATTCTTGAATCTTTCTCTCCTTGACGATGGTCTACTTGAATTTATGGCATAAGTCCAATATCCCAAGTTCGTTTAAAGGAAAACTCTATACATAACAATCTCGATGCATGTAGAGGCTATGTGAATGCTGCATAAAATGACTCCAATGAAACACACTGACAAATCAGATTCATCGATACACATCGGGTAAAAGGTGGGACCGGTGTGAGCAATGAGAAAAAAATTGTATATCTGGCACACTGTGATGCTAAGCTCAATTCCAACGCAGTTCACGTGCACTAAGTATATTCCCGGGCAACTTCGATATTTCACACCATCCTTGTCCATTTCTGTGATGGATGTATGCTAATAGTTTTAATATCCATAAGAAATTAAGCAATCAGTGTACGAAGAGCGCTAATGGTTGGCAAACAGATATTTAAACTAACAAGCGGTAAAAGACTGCACCAGACGGTGTTCATTGCCAATTGAATGTTCGGGGTTCATTACTAACGCATAAACCATCACATGTTCATCTCTCAAAATATGAAAACCATTTGGTGTACTAAGATGGCCACGATTCACACAGACGCCTCGCTGGAGGGCGCGTTCGTAGCCAAACCGTCCTACGTTTGGGCCGATCCTCCACCGGACTCCCGACCAGATCGCTGACACTTCCTCGCCTCAGCCTCATGCCTCACGTCTGCAATCGAGTTTGGAGGAAGCGAGTTTCTCTCCAACTCGGCTATACGAGCCAGGAGACTGCTCTTCTCTACGTACCATCGCTCTTCGGAGCTCTTCCGAACCGCTGACATAGAGGCCACCTGATCTTTAGCTTTCGCAACCTCCCACTCCTCCTGAGATCTGCGGTCTCTCTCTTTCATCAGCTGCTCCTTCAAATCCTTAAGTTGAGATTCGAAGGAAACCGCCTTTTTCCGCTCGGCAATCAACAATTGCACCACTCGGCGACGCAGTTCCGCCCCGACCACTGATGTCTGCAGGGAATCATGGATAAGTAAGACTGTAAGAGTAAGGCAACAGCACAACGAGACGACATTAGTACTTAACCTGGTAACTGCCATAAACGACTGAGTTAGCGAGCCTTTCAATGTCAATTTGACCCAGGACACTTTGGTCAATGGGAAGGATGGAGTTCTCCACCAGTCGACTGGCCACCCCCCTATCCACCAATGCAGACTCGCCGTCCCAGACGGGGAAGAAGGGTCGGTGACGGTTCCCCCTAGTACCTTCCGATGGAACGTCAGTGGGCGGATTCAACAGCAATGCCCCCTTGTACGCCGGGGGGACATAGCCTGCCGGAACGAGACCTCCCCATGGCCACGTATCCCTTAGGGGAGTCTCAGGCAACTGCGGCCGCACATCCCCCCTGTCATGAAGGGAACGGTTATCATCTACGTCACCATTTCTTCCCTCTGAAGACTGGCCTTGCAAAGTTTCTTCGTCCCACTGACACGATTTCTCAGCCATATCTGCAGTGAAGGCACAAATCATGGCGAATGGTGATATATCCCCAAATTTGGCGGGATAAATATCCTCCACTTGACCGGACGCATGGCGGGGGTTTTTGGGGTCTTCGCGGGGTTTTTTTGCGGTCTGCTACATTAATACTCAGAGTTTGGCGGCAACTCAAATTTTTTGCCGGGTTCGGCATTATGGGTGGCCATCTTGATTCTTGACTCTCTCGCTCTTCCGTTTGTTATTACAAGTATAAATAAACGGCGGATTAATTACTGAGCGTGCAAAACGGAGCAAAATTTGAACCGTTGTGCGCGGTGAGCAAACATAATTTAGTCACGCGCAGTATATGCGTAAATGAGGGATGGTTGTGTGCGGTCGAATATTTGGATTTATTATATGAATTTCCTCATCGCGCACAAATGGCATTACTGTATACAGTTGTGTGAGGAGATATATTAAACGACTAAAATGTTTTACTTGTCAGAATGGATACAAATATTCGCTGATATGGCGCTTACGTGAAAAACTTTTCTCAAACAAAGTACCAGCAAATTCGGCAGATGGATGAGTAGATGACCGGTCGAATTCTTGTTTGTGGTCCCACCAACCTCTCACCTCATCCACCTCATCCATCTCTACGTACCATCGCTTTTCGTCTTATTAATAGTAACACATGAAAGTGGAGCCCACAGAGGGAAAAAGATAGAATTTTTCAACGCAGCATAGCGGAACGACGCGAAACCTACTGCAAATTGCCCAGTTAACAACATTCGAACGCGAATGTACACATATTGTTTAGCGGGCCCCACAATATATTCTCGAGTCTCGACACCCCACTATCCAACCCCATTGAATCTATTTGGTAGATGATGTGACATTTAATTAGGTATTTTTTCCCATATTTAGTTTACGTGAATTAAGCTATATTCGATGACTCCATACAAGTCTAAGCGAAAGTTGGCCGGTTATATCATCTCCAAGCCACACTGCAACAACATGCCAAATATGGCATTTTCCCTCCATCAACCGCCCTGCAAAACTGGAATCATTTTGCCGGTTTGCTACAGGGCCATCCAAATTTGGAGAGTCAATGTAGCAACCTCCGATGTATAAAAAAACAGTGTAGCAACCTACATCCAGTTTTTGTATGTCTGTTTATTAGACCATACCTAGAACATTCATTATGATTCTGTTTGTTTATTTCGATCCCCCTATGGCATTATCCAAAAGGCGGGAGTAAAATAACAACAATCGTGCCAAATAAGAGTCTAAATATATATAAAATCCAAAAAATCATAAAACCACATTATAAACATAGGTGATAAGAGGAACGCAAGTCCAATATCAACATTGAGATACACGAAGGAAACTTAACGTCTCAAATCACAACACATATAGAATATAGCATACATGGAGACTATATCACAAAATTCACACATATATGATATATGATCAACAAATATAGTGCGGAATTAAAATTAAACCCAAATAATAAACAAATGCAAATGCAATTATGTTTCAAGGGTTCGGATTACCCAAGTAACTTCCCGCCTTGTTCCCGGTTATCCTACGTCCCTTCCACCCGGATACCTCCGGATACTCAAGTTAGAACCCTAACTTGAGGTTGCCTTTAAACCCACTTGTAGCAACCCTACAAGTGAAATCGAATACAATCGATGTCCTTCACTCTCACAACTTGGGAGTAAGCAAACCGCTCTCGCAAACCTAGCACAAAAACAAAATAACGAAAGTTATGAAATTATGAAAGCAACACTTACAATCCCATATGCCTTGAAGTAGAACTTGAAGGAGAAGTGTGTTGTGTGTTGAAGACTCTCTTGGAAGAGAGGAGAAAGCCCTTTCTCTTGACTGCACCTATTACCTTGACGATCACTACCGTTTGAATACACATCGCTCCTGCCTTTGCACCGGCTCCATTATATCAGTTCCCGCCTGTTCCTCAAGAATCCCTGTCAATAGAGAGGACTACTTCCGTAAAGGTGGAGGCCGAGGTAATAGATCAGGTGCCAATCGGCGTCTCAAGGCTGGACCGATATACGTGCACCTCATGGGCATTTACATTCCGTTTGAATACACATCGCTCCTGCCTTTGCACCGGCTCCATTATATCAGTTCCTGCATGTTCCTCATGAATCCCTGTCAATAGAGAGGACTACTACCGTAAAGGTGGAGGCCGAGGTAATAGATCGGGTGCCAATCGGCGTCTCAAGGCTGGACTGATATACGTGCACCTCATGGGCATTTACATTCCGTTTGAATAAACATCGCTCCTGCCTTTGCACCGGCTCCATTATATCAGTTCCCGCATGTTCTTCATGAATCACTGTCAATAGAGAGGACTACTGCCGTAAAGGTGGAGGCCGAGGTAATAGATTGGGTGCCAATCGGCGTCTCAAGGCTGGACCGATATACGTGCACCTCATGGGCATTTACATTCCATTTGAATACACATCGCTCCTGCCTTTACACCGGCTCCATTATATCAGTTCCCGACTATTCCTCATGAATCCCTGTCAATAGAGAGGACTACTGCCGTAAAGGTGAATGCCGAGGTAATAGATCGGGTGCCAATCGGCGTCTCAAGGCTGGACCGATATACGTGCACCTCATGGGCATTTACATTCCGTTTGAATACACATCGCTCCTGCCTTTGCACCGGCTCCATTATATCAGTTCCCGCCTGTTCCTCATGAATCCCTGTCAATAGAGAGAACTACTGCCGTAAAGGTGGAGGCCGAGGTAATAGATCGGGTGCCAATCGGCGTCTCAAGGCTGGACCGATATACGTGCACCTCATGGGCATTTACATTCCGTTTGAATACACATCGCTCCTGCCTTTGCACCGGCTCCATTATATCAGTTCCCGCATGTTCTTCATGAATCACTATCAATAGAGAGGACTACTGCCGTAAAGGTGGAGGCCGAGGTAATAGATTGGGTGCCAATCGGCGTCTCAAGGCTGGACCGATATACGTGCACCTCATGGGCATTTACATTCCATTTGAATACACATCGCTCCTGCCTTTACACCGGCTCCATTATATCAGTTCCCGACTATTCCTCATGAATCCCTGTCAATAGAGAGGACTACTGCCGTAAAGGTGAATGCCGAGGTAATAGATCGGGTGCCAATCGGCGTCTCAAGGCTGGACCGATATACGTGCACCTCATGGGCATTTACATTCCGTTTGAATACACATCGCTCCTGCCTTTGCACCGGCTCCATTATATCAGTTCCCGCCTGTTCCTCATGAATCCCTGTCAATAGAGAGGACTACTGCCGTAAAGGTGGAGGCCGAGGTAATAGATCGGGTGCCAATCGGCGTCTCAAGGCTGGAACGATATACGTGCACCTCATGGGCATTTACATTCCGTTTGAATACACATAGCTCCTGCCTTTGCACCGGCTCCATTATATCAGTTCCCGCCTGTTGCTCATGATTCCCTGTCAATAGAGAGGACTACTACCGTAAAGGTGGAGGCCGAGGTAATAGATCGGGTGCCAATTGGCGTCTCAAGGCTGGACCGATATACGTGCACCTCATGGGCATTTACATTCCGTTTGAATACACATCGCTCCTGCCTTTGCACCGGCTCCATTATATCAGTTCCCGCCAGTTCCTCATGAATCTCTGTCAATAGAGAGGACTACTGCCGTAAAGGTGGAGGCCGAGGTAATAGATCGGGTGCCAATCGGCGTCTCAAGGCTGGACCGATATACGTGCACCTCATGGGCATTTACATTCCGTTTGAATACACATCGCTCCTGCCTTTGCATCGGCTCCATTATATCAGTTCCCGCCTGTTCCTCATGAATCCCAGTCAATAGAGAGGACTACTGCCGTAAAGGTGGAGGCCGAGGTAATAGATCGGGTGCCAATCAGCGTCTCAAGGCTGGACTGATATACGTGCACCTCATGGGCATTTACATTCCGTTTGAATACACATCGCTCCTGCCTTTGCACCGGCTCCATTATATCAGTTCCCGCCTGTTCCTCATGAATCTCTGTCAATAGAGAGGACTACTACCGTAAAGGTGGAGGCCGAGGTAATAGATCGGGTGCCAATCAGCGGCTCAAGGCTGGACCGATATACGTGCACCTCATGGGCATTTACATTCCGTTTGAATACACATCGCTCCTGCCTTTGCACCGGCTCCATTATATCAGTTCCCGCCTGTTCCTCATGAATCCCTGTCAATAGAGAGGACTACTGCCGTAAAGGTGGAGGCCGAGGTAATAGATCGGGTGCCAATCGGCGGCTCAAGGCTGGACCGATATATGTGCACATCATGGGCATTTACATTCCGTTTGAATACACATCGCTCCTGCCTTTGCACCGGCTCCATTATATCAGTTCCCGCCTGTTCCTCATGAATCCCTGTCAATAGAGAGAACTACTGCCGTAAAGGTGGAGGCCGAGGTAATAGATCGGGTGCCAATCGGCGTCTCAAGGCTGGACCGATATACGTGCACCTCATGGGCATTTACATTCCGTTTGAATACACATCGCTCATGCCTTTGCACCGGCTCCATTATATCAGTTCCCGCCTGTTCCTTATGAATCCCTGTCAATAGAGAGGACTACTGCCGTAAAGGTGGAGGCCGAGGTAATAGATCGGGTGCCAATCGGCGTCTCAAGGCTGGACCGATATACGTGCACCTCATGGGCATTTACATTCCGTTTGAATACACATCGCTCGTGGCTACTAAACAATAGATATTTATAGATCGGTTGCGAGACGCAATCGGTATGCCACGTAATGATGAAAGTACAACCGCCACATCGTACAATCTCATTTCGGAGGTACGTAATGATGACAGTAAATGATTCTGCTTTCTTCTCAACAATGTTCACGTGTGGTAACTGGAGAATGAGTCAAGTAGAACCTCGGTTTCTGTTTTAGCCCTTCATTACGATTTTTTTTTGCCCTTCCGAACGGATGCTTTACCCCAGCCGTCTGATGAGATCGTTTTAGTCAGTTCCACTTCCATATGTAATCCAGCGGCTGAGATTAAAATAACCAATCGTTATATATATATATGGAGTCAGTAGACCAGGGGTTTCGTGGAAAATTTCATTCCTCTTTCCTTTGGTCTGTCGTTCCGTTTTCTTCTTCATCTCAACACTCTCGCATTTCGTACTCGGGTTTCTTCATGCCGCCAAAACGATCTCGT
The DNA here is from genome assembly GCA_030789695.1 of Scilla litardierei. Taxonomy (NCBI): domain Eukaryota; kingdom Viridiplantae; phylum Streptophyta; class Magnoliopsida; order Asparagales; family Asparagaceae; genus Scilla; species Scilla litardierei. The sequence continues at coordinate 96,507,045 of CM061135.1, read as the reverse complement.
GAGTCGACTTCTTTTGACTCTTGGGGAGTTAGTGATGATGATTGACCGTCACCTGAACACGATGATCCCCTTCCCTCATCGTTCCCGGCCAATAGACCCATTCTGCGTGATTTGCTTTCGCTTGGTCCAACTCAAGGTGAACACAATGTGCTGTTGCCTCCTCCTGGGTTTCCTCCTTTACATGCAGGTTCATCAGTTCCATCTCCGTCTGAAAAAGCCCCACTCGAGGACAACAGTAACGGCCTCCTCTCTATGGTTGGGATGTCTCGCCGTCAGGACTCTGTTCTGCACAACCTCCGTAGAAAACTCGAGGAGCTTACTACGTCTGTCTCTGTACTTACAGATGAACAATGTCAGCTTAAGGATATACTCATAGGAAATGTAAGCCCCGCATCTACTGCTTCATCATCCTCCCATCAGCCGGTGAACTTTACTCGTAGATTAGGAGAAATTGAAACCCATCTCTCCAACACCAATCTGGCGATCTCACTTCTGCGTAGTGACTTCGACACTATGATGCTCATAATGTCGAACATACAAGAGAAGATGGAGACTCTGGTGCCCTCTCTTAGAGACATCCGTACTGTTGCCCCACCATCATCACCACCTCCTCCGCCTCCGCCTCCAGGTTTTTGAGGTGGCCGGGCCTTTGGCGTACAAGCCTCTCTTGTCTTATAATGTATTTTTGATCAACGACGGAGAAGAGTGTTTGTGGGTAGATATTCTTTGTTGTTTTATGTCATTATGTACGAAATGTAGTTTCAAATTTGTTGTGGTATGTACAGTATAACGTATAAATGTTGTAGTATGATAGAATTCAGACCTTAATACACTGTCATTTAATTTGATACAATTGCATGACATTACGAAATTGATATATGTGATATATACATCGATGCTTACTTGAATCAATATCCGAAATTGAAATTACCTATGTAAAAACTTTTTACCGGTATATGATTTACCCAGCGAGCACAACGGGCATAAATTGTGACCGTCATTATATACGTTGTGATAAAACATTTACGTTTGCACACAATTACTCAGCGCGCACAACGGTCACATAATGTGTTTGACCGATGTGCGGGCTGTGAGCATACCCGTATCTGATTATCCACAATTACTCAGTTCACACAACTGCACGTTATTGTGACCTTTTTGCGCGCGGAGCCAAACTATTCTATATTACAATTGAGGAAAGCTTTTGAATTTGTCCTCTGTGGCAGTGTCATGTCAAGTTTTGGGGGGAAATATCTTGGATTGAGAAAATATGTTGGGAATACACAAAAGCATTGTAGAGAAATTAGTTGGGAGAATACAAAAGCTTTTCTTTTTTGAAATTGGTAGCATTAGCACTTAAGTCTTAATATATCCACATTGAAGCAAATAGATGGGTGTAGATACATACTCCTTCCCCTTTTGTATTTAGGTCATGTCCTTTTGGCATCCGTATTTACAACACGCACACCCGACGCTGATGACACGCACACCCACACTTTCCTCTCCTTCCCAGTTTCGCGTGTTAACCGCTATCGTGTTCATGGGGAATTATTTTTGCTCCGTGCACAATTTGCTCGGGAAATTTCTAGTATACATATAAGTGAAAAGACAACACATATCATACTGTTTACAGAATAAGACACCATATATCTTTGCGAATGATACTCATCTGTCACGCTGTTGTATTTGATGGTGTCCCATTTTGTAACGTCCCATTTTGAGTAATATTGTACAAACATAAAAAATTTGCTCAACTTGCACAACAGCCATTATTTTTCCCGTTGTGCGCGTTGAGCAATTTTGTTATTGGCCATCAAGTTTGCTCAACGCGCACCGTAAAGGCCAAACCTTCTTGGGAACATCATCTGTCTGGTAACAATATGTTGTAGATTCACTCGTCTTTATGTCCAATACAATATCACGCACAGTGACTCTACTGTAGTCTATCGTCCTCATCAATGGGCCAGTCCAATTCGTCTATAAATAGCATCTCTTCCCACTAGACCTTGTCAACCACTGCACTTCTTAATGATAGTATTCTAACTGATTCTATCTGTTTCTACTTCATACACTATTTTTTCTTCACAATGCTAAATATTTCCCGTTGTTCATCACTACTTCGTCTTCAACACACAAAGATGAACAATATACTACCGGCAATTGACGTGTACTGGAAGATGTTATTTGCTCCTTCATATGTTCTACTACAGCAGCGGATTCTTCAGAGAAGAAGCAACCGTGATATATTTTTATATCAGTGCCTAAACGTAAAGTTGCGTGTCTTTATACCCTATTTTTTTTACTTAAATATGCTTTTTATCGTTCATAATTGATTCTTCTTCAACGCATACAGTGGCATGCGTTGAAGAATCCAGATCAGCCAACTTCGTTAAAGGAGTGGCTACTTATACCGTTATGGACGATCTGGATGCTAGTGATGATGGTGCGTGAGATTGGAGCTGATCATAAATGCCATCTTGCTTGAGCTGTTCAGCATGACTCTGTCACTGTGAACAGTTTTGCGTAGTGGGATTCAATGTACCATTAAGATATTCCCGTGATTGAATTTCATACCAGTTCCAAACTGTGAAATTGCAAAATGTTTAGCTGTAGTTACAACTTTGTTGTGTAATGTACAGAATAATGCATATATGTTGTAGTATTTTGGAATTCAGACCCTAATACAATGTCATTTTATTTGATACAATTGCAGGACAATACAAAAAGGATATATGTGATATATACGTCCGACACTGATATTACTGAGCAAAATTGTTTACCGAACTATAAATTACATTTATCCATTATGTACATTATAAAGCATAATGCTGTAGTTTGTTAGAATTCAGGCCTTAATACTATGTCATTTAATTTGATACAATTACAGGACAATACAAAATTGATATAAGGTGATATATACATTAATGCTTACTTGAATCAATGTTCGACATAGATATTACTGATCAAACACTGTTCACCGAACTATAAATTCCCCAGGGCGCACAACAGGCTCATGCTATATGTTGTGATAAACTATTTACGTGTGCACACAGTTACTAGCATGCACAACGTTCGTATCGATTTGTTTGACCGCTGTGCGCGATGAGCAAAACCGTATATTGTTATCAACAATTACTCAAATCACACAACTGGACGTAGATGTGACCCTTTTGCTCGCAGAGCCAAACTGTATGCAATTAAACACAATAGACCATCGCACACAACAGTCAGATGCCATGACCGTTGTGCATGCTGAGCAAAACTGTATTACATGCTCCATTACCCACAGTTAATCATCCTGTCATATGGGCAACATAGGTAAGGTTGCGAGCACTGATCAAATTACACCCACCTGGGCGCGTTGAGCAAAACGGTCGTAACAATAATTGCTCTGCGCGTAAAACGTTCAATAAAAAATCCCAAAATATAAAAGAAACACAAAATCGGGCGAGAATTAAATAATGTTCAGTCTGACATTATTTAAAAAATCAAAATTGACGCAAATTTGATGCGCAGCAGTTGATTGATGGGTGTAAAGACATTTAAGTGATAAGACAACACATATCCTACTGTTTACATAATAGGACATCAAAAATATCTACATTTCTTTGATTTGTTTTAAAAAATATACATTTTGGATATATAATACAGCGCGCACAACGGATGAAAATACACCTGCTGTGCGCGTTGAGCAAAGTGGACTTTACGAATAATTACTCTGCGCCCACAACGCTCAATACAAAATCCCCATAATTAATAACTTCAGCGCACACAACGTTCAATAAAAAATCCCACTAATAAAGAAGAAAACATAATTGGGGGAGAATTAATTAATTTTCAGACTGACAGGCCAGTTAAAAAAAATTACCATTGAAGCAAATCTAATGCGCAACAGTTGATTGAATGTGTAAAGACATTTAAGTGATAAGACAACACATATCAGACCGTTTACAGAATAAGACAGCAAAAATATCTACATTTCTTTGATTTGTTAAAATTTGATCCTTAGTGCGGGGTATATAAAAAGGTATATATTTATAAAATATAATACAGCGCGCACAACGGATCAAAATACACCCAGCTGTGAGCATTGAGCAAAACAATCGTAACGAATAATTCCTCTGTGCGCACAACGTTCAATAAAAAATTCCCATAATTTATTACATCAGCACGCACAACATTCAATACATTTAAGTGTTAAGACAACACATATCCGACTGTTTGCAGAATAAGACAGCAAAACGATATACATTTCTTTGATTTGTTTAAATTTGTCCCTTAGTGCGAGGTATATAAAAAGGTATACATTTAGAATATATAATACAGCGCGCACAACGGAACAAAATACACACAGCTGTCCGCGTTCAGCATAATGGTCGTAATGAATACTTACTCTGCACGCACAACATTCATTACAAAATCCCCATAATTAATAACTTTAGCACGCACAACGTTCAATAAAAAATCCCAATAATAAAGAAGAAACACAAAATTTTGGGAGATTAATTACTGTTCATACTGACATGCAAGAAAAAAAAATCAAAATTGATGCAAATATAATGGCAGCAGTTGATTGATGGGTATAAGGAAATTTAAGTGATATGACAACACATATCTGATAGTTTACAGAATATGACTGCAAAAATATTCACATTTCTTTGATTTGTTAAAATTTGAGTTTTAGTGCGCACCGTGCGGGGTTTTTAAATTGTATACATTTTGGATATATAATACAGCGCGCACAACGGATCAAAATACACACAGCTGTGCGCGTTGAGAAAAACGGTCGTAACGAAAAATTACCATGCGCGCACAACGTTCAATACTAAATTCCCATAATTAATATCTTCAGCGCGCACAACGTTGAATAAAAAATCCAAATAATAAAGAAAACACAAAATTGGGGGAGAATTAATTAATGTTCAGACTGACATGCCAGATAAAAAAATCAAAATTGATGCAAATATAATGCGGAGCAGTTGATTGATGGGTATATAGACATTTACGTGATAAGACAACACATATCCGACAGTTTACAGAATAAGATAGCAAAAATATTCACATTTCTTTGATTTGTTTAAATTTGAGTCTTAGTGCGGATTGTGCGGGGTATTTAAAAAGGTATACAGTTAGCATATATAATACAGCGCGCACATCGGATCAAAATACACCCAGCTGTGCGCATTGAGCAAAACAGTCGTAACGAATAATTACTCTGCGCGCACAACGTTCAATACAAAATTCCCATAATTAATCACCTCAGCGCACACAACGTTCAATAAAAAATCCCAATAATAAAGAAAACACAAAATTGGGGGAGAATTAAATAATATTCAGACTGATGGGTGTACAGACATTTAAGTGATAAGAAACACATATCTTACTGTTTACAGAATAAGATATAAATGGATGGGTGTACAGAATAAGGTGTACAGACATTTAAGTGTTGATACTCATGGGTCACGCTGTTTGATTTGAGGTGTTCACATCGCTATAAATGCATTTATGAGTAATATTGTATAAATATAAATAATTTGCTCAACTCGCACAACTGCCATATTTTTACCCGTTTTGCGCTTTGAGCAATTTTCTTAGAGGCAATCAATTTTGTTAGCGTCAATTTCTGTAGCCCACAGTAACCCAACTGTAGTCTCAACCTCATCCATGCGGACCATACCCAGTCCAATTCGTCTATATAAAGTGATTCACTTCCCTCTAGACATCGTCAACCACTACTCCTCTCGATGATAGTGTTCTATATGGTTATACCTATACAATATATTTTCTTTTACATGCTAAATTTTTGTTCTTACTAATGAATGCTTCGTCTACGACACACAAAGATGGCCAGCCAATAAACTTGCGGCAATTGCCGTGATGCTGAAATTGAATTCGTCACATTTATATGGGCATCAAAGATGGAGTCTGCTACTTCAGATATCCTCAACGATGGTGTTGGCTCCTTCAGAAGAAGCACACGATGTTTTCGAATGCTTCACATTGCCATCAGCCTGAAGGTGCCACCAAGGTATCGGCTCTCAAACTGCGCAATCTTCTCTGAAACTGTGCATCCTCATTTGTATCCATGCTCAGAAGAATTTCTTACGAGTGCCATTATTGCATTTCATACCAGTGCAAAAATGTGAAGAATCTCTATTGGAGCTGCTCATAACTGCAATATCCACATGAGACAAGGTCACGGCATGAGAACTTGTCGTATGAGCAAAACTGTATTCCATTGCTCAAAGTTAATCAGCCCGCCCTACGTGCAAAAGTAGTTGCCTTTGTGTCCACTAAGCAAAAATATTTACTATACTGTGATTTGTTACAGTTATTGTCTTCTAAGATGATGATGTATGTTTTTTTTGGAAAAACTTGGACAAGCACCGCAAGAGTATCGGTGTATTTAGATTTTGCACTTTCCTAATCGAAACCAGATGTTTTTTTGCCGTTGTGCGCGTTGAGTATAAAAAGGTATACCTTCAAGCAATTTTTCTCTTCGCGCACCACCACAGTCGGATACTATTTGGAACAACGTCTGGCTGGTATCCATCTGCCATATATTCACGAGCACGAACTGTTACTCTACGGTGTTTCCATCCTCGTACTTGGTCAGTCCAACTCGTCTGTATATGGTTTCCATACCCACCAGACCTTATCAACCACTACCCCAGGTGAATATAGTTCCTTTATCTGATTCTCTCTAATTCTTCTAATACAATGTTTTTTCTTCAAATTTGTAATTTTGTTGTTGTTCATGAGTGCGTCGTCTACAGCACACAAAGATGGCCAATATACTAGCGGCAAGTGCCCTGATGCAGAAATTGAATACATCACCTTTATATGGCGGCAAAGATATTCTTTTGCTCCTCTTGGCATGATCTGTTCATCTTCATTGCAAACCTCAAATGAAGGCAAAGATGTTCTTGCAAGCATTACAGCTTCATTCTCGTCCATGCCAACTTGCAAATATTCTTTGACCCTTCGTAAGTTCCGTTCAGATTCATTACGTACATAACTGCTTGATGATAACAACTGTTCTATCTTATATCTAGCTAAGTCTAATTATATTTACTTTTTTATACTGTCTTTTCCTAGGGGAGTTTGTACTTGCTGGTATCCCTCCTGCTCCCAAGGGTGTTCGAAGTGTCATTGTTTGCCTTGAAATAGATGCCGACGGTATCTTGAATGCCTCTGCAGAGGAAAGTATGTGTGCAGAAAAATAAGATCACTATCACTAACGATAAGTGCCACGTAGACCCAGGAGGAGATATATACATTGATGCTTGCTTAAATCAAATTCCAACAATGAAATTTAATGGGAAAAATTAGTGAAAGTAATATACTAAGATTTACACAGCGCGCACAACTGGCAAACGGCGTGAACGTTGTGCGCGTTTAGAAATTTTGATCGAGGCCAACGATTATGCTCACATATCTCAGCACGTCAGTGGATCTTTATTTGGGAACAACATCTGTGTAATACATACAATAAATAACAGATGTACAAGATTATTCTGTATATTCACGAGAAATCGTCTGTTGACTTCTATTTAGTAGAATGGCTACTTTTGTTTATACCAGCTTCCATTTACCCCTGGACACTAATTAATCATCCCACATAATTGCTCAGCGTGCACAACTTGCAACAGAAATGAAAGTTGTTCGCGCTAAGAAACGCTTTCTACAATTACCGAGTTTTGCTCGTCGCGCACAACGGTGTTATTTAACAATCCGTTGTGCGCTCGGAGCTAAACTGTATACAATTACACAATACACACAATTACTCATCGCGATCATATACGGAAGGTCATTCTCCCGCCAGTCTCGTCCTCGGTGACGGGGCCGTGTCGGCCGTCCAACAGGGTTCCCGGGTGTCGACCTGGAATCAGGGGGAGGAAGTAAACGCTCTCACTCGGCGTCTGTTGCAAAAATTCCCTTCATTAAATTCTGAAAAAATTACATATGACTCGCTCGCGAGCAGCAGTCTTACAAAAGTAACGATTCACAAAATTTAGGAAGACGACGCAACGTCGGCTGTAAAGAGGTCCTTTATCGCTCTCGCCACCCTTTCCATCTTGGCGGTGGCCCGAGATTTGAAAGCGTCGACCTCTTGCTCCTTCACGAGAAGCTTGGCCTGAAGGTCAGCAACCTCCTTCCTCGATGCCTCATGATCAGCTCGGAGTTGAGAACGCTCTCTACCCCACTGATCTTCCAACTGTTTCTTGGCGCTTGACAAGGCGGCGAGGCTGGATGTCGCCTCTGAGGCCGCCCAATCTGACTTGCCCTTGGCGGCCATTATCTTCCCCAAATCTTCCTCCAGCTTCTTCACCTGAGCTCTGAGCTCAAAAGCCTCGTTCTCGGCATCCGCCACCCGGCGCTGCCCCTCGATCAGTTCGCGGGCCCTGCGACGCAGACCTACCCCGAAAATGGTCACCTGCAGATGGCGACAATCAACAAAACCAGAAGGGGAAGCAAAATTCGGAATGCACATTGGCAACGAACCTGAAGGCCACTGAGAACGAAGCAGTTGGCCATCGTTTCAAGGTCGACCCCATTCAGGAAATCGACATCCCTTGGCAGAGTGATATTCTCCACCAGACGAGCCCCCGTCCCAAAGTCCAGGAGGGCCGACTCGGCCGTCCCCACGATGTACGGTGGCCGATAGGTCTCCCCGTGAATCTCCCCATGATGGCCAGACCCAATGCGGTTCGACTGCAGAAGGTGGCCGAACTCTGGAGGTATGGGGACGACGGAAGGGACCGGAGGATCAATGTCCTCGTATGGCCACCCGTCGTGTGGCGTGCTGGAGGACGATGCGCCCCCAACTCGAGGATCATAAGGAGCCGCCTTCAAAGACCGCGCAGCTTGACTTGAGGAGCATCCAACCTCCCCCAACTCCAGCATGAGGTTCCCCGATTCCTCCGATTCCTCCCATTCCTCCCATTCCTCCTCTTCCTCCGCTTCCCTCTTCCTCTTACGGCCTTCTTCATTGGCCCGCTCCATCGCTGAAGTAACCTCTCTGTATGCTCCTCCCGCCATTTTTGTTTCTGGAAGAAATAATAAGATGATGAGATTTCCTCGGAGCGCTAAAGCCATTGGCCTCACCTCCAATTTCTTTTATTACGCGAACGAATGGAAAAGATGATCGACACGTGTCAGAGTTTTGGCAAAAACAACGGTTGAGATAGGCGAAAGGTTTTGGCGGCCTTAATCCAAATTCGATGCTTCGAATGCCATGCCCTATTAAAGGAAATTACATATCAGTCGGCCTCGATCCGCGTTTATAATCGAGAACGAATCACGGGGGCCAATGTTGAACCCGTGTACGGCGCCGAAAAGGCATGGGGTTATTTCTCATCGCACAAAACGACTCAAACCATATAATTGCTATCCGCACATGCCCACTCAAAACTCACAATTGCACACATGACACAGCACAACTATTTTTTTTCCCATCCACGTTTACATGTGAAAGGGTAAATTTATTATTCGTATCACCGTTGCATAATTGTTAAGAAATTCCATGTCACAACTAGTCCTTACATAAAGTTTGGAAATGGTGCATGTCAGCAGGCAGAGTGTATGTCATGGCATATACATCTACTGTAGTAAAGGCAGTAACAACTGTACTTATGAACATGTGAAAGCGTACACGTGCAACAGGCAAGGTGTACAACAATGGATCGACACATGCAACAGGCAGAGTGTAATGCAAGACTGAGGTGCATTCAATCATTGAGATACAAAAACAATCAATTCAAAGTGTCAAATAATACATCTTGGCTATTGCTATAAACACCAAAAATTCGGTGTGAGGAGGTGATAACCTCCCAAAATTAGCAATAAACAATCAAATAAAAATCAAATCAAACCCTCTTTTACTCCTTTGCTTTCTCTTTTGGGGAAAATGTCACCTCCCTGCACCGAAGTCATCGGTGCAGGGAGTCGTTCTCTACATCTTATGCATGTAGTCCTCATCTAAGGGTGTTAGTGTTACGATTTGATGTATGATGAGAGACTTGTACTTTTGCCCTTCTTTTTTCGAGTGAGTTGTGAATTTGAAGATGTTGGTGTATGTATAAGATGTATCAATGTATCATTAAAATGGAATATTGTGTTATTTTCTCAGTCTTTTTATCTGTGATGGAGTTTTACTTGTACTTCCCTGCAAGTGCGAACTACCTGCAGTGTTCTTTCTGCTCTCTTCTTTTATTTCTTTCTACGTAAAAACACTCGTCTTTTCGGGAATACATGATAAGGGTTCGTACTTATCGGATATCCCGACGACTGGGTCGCATTGAATGAAGGCCAGTCGAACGAATTCTCCCGCCCATAGGGAGTGGTATTCGAAGTGCCGCCTCTGTGAGACTTTGACACGTGTCCCATACTGACGGCTTAGATTCGAAGGGACCTTCAGTATAAAGCCTTTCTCCTTTTAAATTCTGCTTTACCCATTGCTCGTTACCCTGATTTTCATCTTTTTTGCTCAGATGGTGGGTCGGGATTTCAGTGAAGATGTTCCTAACGTTCCTCACCATCCGCCCTTGGGCACGGTCGAACCTTCACCCTTCGTGGCGAATCAGATTGATTCGCCCTCCGGTCTCGACCTCGGAGAGGGGGACGTGGCGGCCGTCGAGCAGGGTTCCCGTGTGTTAACCGGGAATGAGGAGAAGAAGAGATGCTCTCACTCGTGGTCTGAAGGTCCCGAGAGGAAGAAGAAGAGGAGTGAGAGTAGTCCAGCTGTCCTTCCGAGTGACCGCTCCTTCAGGGAGAAACTGGCAGACTCTCTGGTATGGAATATCCAGCATGTCGGACCCTTTTTTCGTCAACGACTGTTTTGTTGATGGCGACATTCATCCCTGCGGTCTTGCAGGATTACCCGGTTGCTGTAGATGGTCTTGAGGCGGCCTTGGCGCAGGAGCGCCTGAGGGCTGAGGCGGCTGAGCAATCAGCCAAGGTGGCCCACCAGTTCAAACTGAGAGTTGCAGAGCTCACCTCTGAGGTGGGATGTTAGACGGAGGCTCTGGCTGTCGCCAAGAGTTCAGCCAAGTATGCTGAGGATGCACTGTCCCTCGCCTGGGAGGAGCATAGAAAGGCGAAAGGCGCTCTTTGGGCCGATATAGGCGACCTGTGGGAAGTGGCCCATGGTCGGATCGTAGCTGAGGTCCAGAGGGACTATGGGGATGTCCTGGCTCCGAAGATCGTGGAGTCTATCCGTGAGGGATTCCGGGCGTTCTCGGCTATTTTTGCTGCTCAGATCGAGAGGTCCTTCCGGGATGGTTTGGCAGCGTTCGAGGCGCGGGGCCGAAGAATGCTTCCCCGACCTCCGGTTGTCCCTGGTCACCCTACTGGTTCGGGAGAAGACGAATCGCCTGGGGACGCCTCTTCTCGAGCTCCTGCATCATAGGTGGATCGAACCCTTTTTTGTTTCTCCTTTTTGTTCGTTGTACTTGGAGTTATTTTTGATCAATGGAAACAATTTCTAGAATGATTTCTTGACAATTGGTGTGACCTGCTGTAACAGATAAATTATAAGATATGAGATCGACAGCAGCATATAGATTTCTCGAATGATAGGCATCATCCTCATACTCTCATAATTAAAACTTTGGGTATTAAGTTTTAGTTTGTACCCGCAGACCTAGGAATTCAAAGCCACACTAGCTGCATTTTGAACTAAAATACCAGATAAATCATTTTTCATAGATATAGCTTTCAAGAGATTCAGTTTGCAGCACATTTAATGATGGGCTTCATTACATAAATGCTTTTCATACCACTGCCACTTTTTCTTTGGTGATGAGCTTGATGACTGAGCCCACAGGCATGGCCAAAAGGCTGAAGAGGAAATTGAAAAAATCTTTGCCCGCTTCTGCGAACAACACTCTCTTCATCCCCTTGTCTATGAAAAGCTTCAACCTCGTTTGGGTGGCCATCTTCACTGCTGCAGCAAACCGGTGATGGTTTGTTTAAGCTATGGTCTCTGGTTGTTTGGGAAGGGTTTGCTTGATATGGTCAGAGTAATATTTGAGCAAGGTTACTTCTTTCTCATGCCTTTCACAGCACTCGAAGTGTTGTGGTTGAATATAATTTGTGGGTATGGAAGCCATTTATAGACGAATTGGACTGCCCTTGGATGAGGATGAGCCTACAGTCGAGTGTAGCATTACTCCTTCCTCATGACTGATTACCATCACTCGAAGTGTAGAGGTTGAAGAGGGCTTGTGCGTAGGAAAGCCATTTTATAGACGAATTAGACTGCCCTTGGATGAGGATGAGTCTACAGAAGAGACCCCGTTAGTCTACAAAGCAGTGATCGTGAATGTACATAAGATTTTATTCATCGTGCACATCTTCCAAAATTATTTGCTCTCCGCGCAAAACGGCCATATTCTTGCCGGTTGTGCGCGTTGAGCTATTTTGTTTGCTCAACGCGCACCACCACGGTCATACATTATTGGGAACAACACTGGCTGCTATCAATCTGCTGTAGATTCACGGGCATTCTTCTGTATAATCACAAGCAATTTGCTGTAGACTCACGGGGTCTCTTGTGTTGCCTCCCAGTAACTCTACTGTAATCTCATCCTCATCCAATGGCATCTAAAGTCGTCTATAAATGGCTTCCCTTCCCACAAGCCCTCGTCAACCACTACACTTCTTGATGATATTATTCTATCTTATTGTATCTTATTCTAGTTATATGATATTTTCTCTACGACATTCTATTTTTTCCTTCATCACTGCTGCGTCCTCAACACTCAAAGATGGACAATATACTAGCATCTAGTGACGTGATGCAGAAATTGAATACATCACATATATATTGATTCGAAGATGTTCTTTTCTCCTTCATATGTTCTGTTTGTCGTCATTGAAGCTATCACCTTCCATGCACACCCGTTTCTTCACTGCTTGTATATGCTCTTTGATACTTCGTTGCAGACATCACTGCTCGATGATAATAAATGTTCTATCTTATTCTAAGTCTACCCGTACAATATTTTTACTTAATTATGCTTTGTTATGTGTTCATCACTGATTCTTCTTCAACGCAGACAGGGGGACAGATGGCCAAGATACAAAGAAGCAAGTGACGCTGATGCAGCTGATGGAGCAGCTCATAAATGGTAACAAACTTTAAATTTTTTTCATGGTGATGGTGGAAATCCCTGTATCCCTAGTATAGTCTAGTGCTTTAATTGCTTAGTCGGGCAAAAACTGTGATGTTGCAAAATGTTTAGATGTAGTTTCTACTTTGTTGTGTTATGTACATTTGAATGCATAAATGTTGTAGCATGTTGGAATACAGATCTTAATACAATGTCATTAAATTTGGTGCAATTGCATCACATTACAAAATTGCGTGATGCTAACTTGAAGTACCCACAATTACTCAGCTCGCACCAACGGTAACAGCATTGAACGTTGTGCGAGCTGAGCACAACTGTCTACGATTACCAACATTTACTCAACGATCATAACCGTCAAAGTTATGAACCGTTGTACGCGTGGGGCTTAACTGTTTACAATTACCCATATTACTCAGCGCGCACATCCGTAACATTATTGAACGTTGTGTGCGCTTATTAGGAAGCCTGTGAAATTACCAAGTTTTGCTCAGCGCGCACAACTGGTAAAAGTTGTAAACGTTGTGCGCGCGGAGCTAAACTGTATACAATTACCCACCATTACTCATCACGGACAGCTACATGCCTCATTCTCTTGAATATTCATTCTCTTCAGCTCTTCTGCTTCTGCTTCTTACTCCTTAATCCCATTAATTTTCTTGACATTTGTCAGGTTCTGCAGCAACAGAGAAATTATAAGATATGAGATCCGCAGCATCAGATATAGGTCTCGAATGATAGGCATCATCCTCATAGGCTTATAACAAAGACTTAGTGTTTTAATGTTCAATTTGGACCCCCAGCCCTAGTAATTCAACTCCACGATGGCTGCATTTTGGACTAAAAATATAGGAGGCTGTCGTTTTCAGATGACCATTTTTAAAGAGAACCAGTTTACTTACAACCCATTTACACTGATATGTCCGTGACAGATGCATGTAGTATATTTCTTCCAAGCTGATACAAAATTGTTACCTTTAGGATATAAAAATGTCGGCCTTCATATCACAGCCTTGTTAAGTCATCGGGCGAAGATTTTTCCTACAGAGATTATGGAGCAATGATGTTACAATAATTTATACTAGTATATAAAATAGTAACCAGCTGTGCTCATATATACCTTATTTCTACCAGCTGTGCTCATACGACAAGTTCTCATGTCATGACCCTTTTCTGCACAAACACTGCATGTCCTTGTTCTTGTTTGACTTTGTTCTTGTGAGACTTGTATTCCAGACGGAATCCTTGACGCCACTCGTGGTCGGCCTTTAGTTCTAGCTTTTGCAGGATCATGCATAATGACATCATTTACTCCCACTTCTTGTTTGATAGGTGCACTGGACCCCACCTGTGATCTTGGATCTTCAGAAGTAGTTTGCGCTTTATTAGTCATATTATGCTGGTCCAAAAAACTGTTTGCCCACCCAAAGACGACATCAAACAGAAGGGGATCTCTTGTTACCGACTCCACGACTTTATCGAATGATGAACGAAGTCTCCAGGCTTGAAGTGGAGTAATTTGAGTTAGACGCACTCCGTGTACTGTGCTAGTCGACGAGGCCCCAAGACTCATGATGCTATGTCTTGCATTTAGAGTCCACCTGGGTAAAATATATCTCTCAGGGATGGCTTGCCTATCATACTTTTGCTTCATCATATATAAAATTTGTGTGCATAGCAAACCTTCAGTCACAGCCCTTGCACACGTACACCTGAACATTCCCTTAGATATATTGCATTGAACATTATGCACGTAGCTCTTTCCATCAATCCGCATAGTTACTCGATACGTGCTCGTATCCCCATCCGTGCTCACCCTTTCGTGCCGACAGTATAAATTATTTTTGAAACGATTTTGAAAAATGGAAAATATGTTTCTAGTATATACCTTTACGGCATGAACCTCTAACTCATGCATGCCGCTAAATTCTGGTTTGTTCCGCATACAAAAAGTATCTTCTCTCTCCTCTTTGTCTCGCTGAAATTTTACAGCTTTATCATATTGATCAATGAACTCGTATAATGGAGTCATACAGTTTACGTATCCATCAAAATACGCGTTCATGCTTTCACTCCTTTGGCTGGACGCCATGCCTACACACAAAACAAGAAATGAATACCATGTGCTGAGTTTATTTTGATCATATATTTTTACACCAATCTCTATCGTATTAACATTCATACCCGCAAAGAAAGTATCCAGTAGGTACGCCTTAATCCAATGTTGTGCTTTCTCATGCATCGTATGCAACCACTTCCAGGCTTTCATTTCATTTTTTTGTTTTTCTGTCAATGGCTCCTGAAATTCCGTTTGGTACTTCTCCATTAAGATGCACCAACAATTCTCAGCTTCTTCAACATTTTGACTGTTCTTACACCAGTTTGCATAGTTTTCTTCAAATTCAGGGTTATAAGAAGACCGCAATGAACGTAGATGCTCATCTTCGTGCAGACTGATATGCCATATGCAATACCTGTGTTTTGTATTTGGAAAAACTCTTTTGATTGCATTGCATATTGCCGGGTCTTGATCGGTGATGATAGCTCCTGGTGCTTTATCCCACATACATGTTAACCACTGTCCGAATAACCAAACAAAGGATTCTTCCTTCTCATCAGCAAGAAGAGCACATCCAAATAAAATAGACTGTTTATGATGATTAACACATGTAAAAGGTGCAAAAGGCAACATGAATCTATTTGTCTTATAAGTGACATCAAATACAACAACATCTCCAAACTGGCTGTATGATGTCCTCGCCCTTCCAACAGCCCAAAATATACTCCTGCATACATTCTCTTCATCATGCTCAATAGCATAATAGAACTGAGAGTCTGTAGCTTGCCTTTTAATAAATTGTTCTATTACTTTAATGCATTCCTTCCCAATGTTGTTCTTTCTTTCTACTCTCCCATGATCAATGCATTGTTGCGTAGTAATATTGACATTACTACTACTCGTGGCATTTAGAATCCTTGCAATCTTTGCAGGTCCTACTTCACAGCCACGCATCTGATCAACTAAATTCCTACATGTTCCATCCATCTGCGATCTTTTATGTGACCGTAGCATCTGGATCTTCGCTGGGCTTTTTATCAACTCATGATTATGATCATCATTAAAGGAGTTTATGCGCCATACTCCTCCGGTGATTTTATGAACTGTCATTCGAGCCATACAGCCTTCTCTCTCGTTTTTCCTTCGATTAACGTCCCTCCCTATCTCCCTCTTATCTTTTAAGCTTTTATACCCTTCTTTGTTGCACGTATACTTCCTCCTCGTGGTATTGCCATCTTTTCCCTTTCCCGTAGATCCCTTTCGGGTTGCAAAACCTTTCATTGCTGCATATGTATTATAAAATTGATACGCATCTTCTTCTGTTTGAAATGTCATTCCAATATGTGGGCTGCCTTTTTCACTATCACTCTGCCTATCCTCTTGATATACGCTGTTTGCACTGTCATTTTCAGCTTCAATCTCATTTGGCATCTCCTGATCATGCACATAAGGTTCACTCTCTTCGATTTTCATTTTCTACATTAGAAACAAGTAAAAATATCAGTAATATTGACGCAACATGACTGCTATACATGTCTATCCAAGTATCAGTAGATCATCATCAGCATGTTAGTTGAAACCACACTACTATTACTAATCATGTTAAAACCTTGCGTATTATATCTATTCTTTTTCAATATGATCTAATTGTTACCATCATATTTGATGACCGGATCAAATCCATCAAAAAATCAAACATATCAACCGTTTTGCGCGGTGGGAAATATTATGTACGCCATTCGCTCCATGTTGTTGTGCTATATGAGCTGCTTCGGCAAGTTTTGATGGACATCTCATATTGCTCAACGCGCACAACGGGTGCGATGTTTGAAGGGTTGTACGCGGAGAGTAATTTCCATCGCAACACTTCGCTAGTTTGGAAATTACTCACCGCGCAAAACGGTACAAAAATTTAGCCCGTTGTGTGCGGAGAGGAATTTCCAGAACTAATCGTCCAAAGGTTGGAAATTACTCCCCGCGCAAAACCCTTCAAAAATTTATCCCGTTGTGCGCATTGAGCAATATGAGATGTCCAACAAATTAGGGATGACGATCCTTACCTCGATGGAGGAGAGTAACAGTGGAATCAACGAGAGTGTGATGGCCTGGATTTGGGGGTGATCTTAGGCGTGGGCTGTTGAAATCGAAGACCGTGTGCAAAACTGGGGATCTACTCCAGCTTCTGCGTTTTACGCGGGAGTGAGCAAAAGAATTGGTGGCGATTGTATTTTAGTACAAAAGGGGTTAAAGGTAATTTAGTACAGAGGCGCATTGAAAAGAGCTTAAAGGGCGTTTTGGTAATTGCACCAAAAGGTCAGATATTACCATGATCGCTTATCGGATCGGACGGTCAGGAGGGCTCGAGCGCAGGAATCCCATCTGAGCACGAGCTCAGGCGCATTTTACCCTATATATATATATATATATATATATATATATATATATATATATATATATATATATATATATATATATATATATGGGTAAAGGGATCCTAAGGTGCCTCCTTAGATTCAATCTAAGGAGGCGCCCACATTTCCCCCCATCTCACACATTTTTTTTGAAATTTTTTTCATGGGTTTATTGTTCACCTTATGGATGATCAACATACCAAATTTCAAGGGATTCCAATACTTTTTGAGCCCCCATCCACCCCTTGCAACTTCGTGGGGTTTTCAGCACGTTTTTAGACCGTTGAAATTGTAAGGGGTAGATGGTGGCTCAAAAAGTATTGGAATCCCTTGAAATTTGGTATGTTGATCATCCATGATATGAACAACAACCCCATGAAAAAAAATTTCCAAAAAAATTGTAGGAGATGAGGGGAAATGGGGGCGCCTCCTTAGATTTTCATCTAAGGAGGCACCTTAGATCCCCTTTTTCCTATATATATATATATATATATATATATATATATATATATATACACACACACACACATATCAAGCATTCACAAGTATCTTCAAACTACATACACTACTAGTCTATACTCCAATACAATTTCCAATATATATACAGACATTCCTAAAGTGTTA
This sequence comes from Scilla litardierei, assembly GCA_030789695.1. Classification (NCBI taxonomy): domain Eukaryota; kingdom Viridiplantae; phylum Streptophyta; class Magnoliopsida; order Asparagales; family Asparagaceae; genus Scilla; species Scilla litardierei. The sequence goes on along the minus strand of CM061135.1, from coordinate 96,488,818 downwards.
TAGCTACACACACATATATAACTAATATCATCCATACAATTTCATATACATCATGAATAACACTGAGTATGTATATATCGCACAATAGGCTAACATTAATATACTACAGGGGAGTACACTCATACGTGAGTGATACGCCGAGGTTCACACACACGGGTCCACACACTCTACTTATACATGCACCTCAACGACATCGCAATAAAATCAACGGGCTCGCTACTATGCTAAGGTTGACACAGGCAACGACAAGCACTACAATAGAAAGGAAACCGAAACCAAAAGCGTAACGAACAAGATCGAAAATAGCAACTTCAGAATAAGGTGAGGATAAGGAGATAGCTTGGTGAGGTGAATCAGTGGTATAATTGTGAATGTTTAGGTGGGAAAAGAAAGATGTAATGATACTCTTATTGGATACAGGAAAATAGTGTGTAAAAGATATAAGTTATAATACGAAGAGTACAAAACTTGTCGTACCTCAAAAGTTGGAGTCCTCTTATGCATAGAAAAATATTGGTGGTCGATAAAATGAGTTGTTCGAAATAAGTTTGAGTCGTATATACATAATAAGAAAAATGGTTTATTAGCTTATTGAAAATCATTATAAGGAAGAATAAAACATTCACACGAACATTAAGGACGTAGGTTAAAATATATTATACTACAGTAATTTAATAAAATTTCGGTAAAAATTTCGAAACTCAAAGAATGAAATTAGATTAACTGAAATGTAGAAAATTTAAGCTCATGTTAAATGCTTTCAAAGTCTTTAAACTGGGGAGAAATTTAAAATAAATAATATTGAAACTACTTTTAGAGGAACCAGGATTTGCCAAAAAAAATGGTTTTATACAAAGATTTTAAAGTACGAGTACGACGTACCTAGAACTGATATAAAATAATAATTGAAGTTCTATTTAGCTTGGAAAAATATTTAAAGTATGTATGTTAAGCGGTTAAAATGAATCTCATAGTTTAGAAAAGATGGTATATCAAATTTTCAAAATAGTAATAAAGTTTTTTTTAAACCGAAATTCGAAAGTATACGTCAGAAAATAGTTACGAGATAGTAATTAAACTTACAACCAATAGACTTCAAAATCTACGAAGGAAGTTTTAGCTCAACCGAAAAGTAAGGAATTTAAATATATATGAAGGGGGTTTTAAATCAAAAATTAAACTGAGCAAACCTTTTAATCAATGGAAACCGAAAACAACTTTGAAAGAATCAAGCTTTGCAACGGAGGACATTCGAAAGATCAACGATTATCGTAATGTGGTGATCATGTGAATTGAGAGCAAAGAATGTGGTTGTATGATGAATGCGCCTAAATTACGATTAAAGAATACTACGATGGAATTCTACGGTCAGTAACACAGAAGTGTAGTGATCAGGAAACTGAATCGGGGGGTTCTAATTATCGGGTTGACTAAAGGTCAAGAGAAACTTAACACTAAGGCTTTCTAATGAGCTAGAATATATTAGAGACCTCATGAAAAGGTCCTAAGAGAATCAAGATCATGTTCTGTTGGGCCCGAAATCGATGAACCCAAGCGAACGACTAAAGAAATTCTAGAAGTCTATCATGGTCAGAGCTAGGCAGGAACCACTAAGGTAACTCCTAAGACGATTATATCAATTTCTAGCATGGAGTCTAGCTAACAATCAGGGACCTCTAGCTAACCAGCACAGACGTCTAATTAAGTCTTACTATAGTCCTGATCTAATGGATTTCCCTACTAAACTGTGACAGATGTTCGGGCAACACGTCAACCAGCCACCTAAGACATATGAAACGATAAAAATTAGACTCAATGCTTATGATTTGGATGTTTTAATTTATTTAATGGACATTCTACTTTTATTATCGTTGTTCCGATAATTCGCAGTTGCAAGAGGGACCTGCAAGGGCCACTAATAAAACCTGTCATGACCTGCTTCCCATAAACGGAAGGCGAGGCGTGAAAAGTCCGATCAGACTTGAAGCTGTGAGGCTACAGTCTATAAAGTGTCTGGAATAACCAAGTATATGTCCTTGCAATTACGAAACAGAAAAAAAATAATAATAAAAGAAAGTGAGATATTAATATTATTTCAATCTCAGAATGTCCACAAATAAAGTCAACATCACAGAAAAGCCACCAGGCTTAAAAGAGTCTAAAAAGGACCCCAAGCATGGACAACAGAAATACATGAACGTACAGAAAAGGAAAGGCGCTACGCACTGACAACCAAATAAGAACTAAACAAAAAGCAACACAGAAAGAAGTCTCTACGACTGTCACCGGTGTCCTCGAACTCCACATCAACAGTGGACACAGGCTCAACGTCAACAAACACCTCGTCTTGAGCAACTGTCTCTGGCTCAGCAACTAACATGCGACACCCAAAAGAGACGAGGGCGCATGTCAGCAAGTCTACAAGAGACTTGTGCAAGGAAACTAAAAGAAAGAGAAACAACCTAGCAGTTCTAAAATATGCGATGACATGGCAGTTTAAGGTATGGATGCAACAAGTAAGAAAGTGCAACTAGTATGAAAAAGAAAGGGTAGCAAAGCTACTAAAGCATTCACATGGATTTACAAGTCAAGTAAACACGTCATGCACAGAGTTTACGCCTTTTGGCTGGAGTGGCTGTACGGGCCAACTCCTAAGCTCAAGTGATCTCTTAACCCTACCCCTCCACGTGTAATCGGGCATTGGCTTTTGAACAACACATGTAGCACGCTTCTGGTTCATGAGCCAGGAAGTGTATTTGGCTTAGGGTTGTGCCTACAACGCAGGTGCCTAGCCTCAACAAGGAAGTATAGTAGCATGTGCTACGAATGCAACATTCAAGCATGGAATGACATGCTATGATGCATGGCATGGCAAGCGTACAATTTAAGTGCATACATATATGGAAATTTAAACGTGATAGGCATGACAGAGTACAAATAAAATGCATATACAGATATGAAAATTTAAACGTGACAGGCAAAATGTATGAATGACATGGCAGGGTGTCAGATCTAGATTCGTTGTCTAGCTAGATCTTAAAGTTGCGTCTAGGCGACTATCATTTCATCGCCTAGTCTCTTTTACGCTAAAAACAAGGGATAGCCTAAAGCATGGCCTAAAACACAAGTTGGCAAGTTTCACTTGCCTGCAATCAGTCGTTCTGGAACACCGTCCAACCAGTCCAATATACATATGTTCTCGGATTCACCAACCTACAGTCCAAGATTAAATTATCTTCATTAGTGATTTACCACGCAATTAAATTACCGACTTTAATATTGATTAGCATGCATTGGTTGGGGGTCCTAAGAGTTCAGAAAATACCCTTACACGTCACGAGAGCTACACTGGCGTCAGGTAGCGACGCCTGGGGTTGGAATAAAGAAAGCGCTCCTAATCCAGATTCCAAAATAAGATTCCACAATTGCCAATCCTAGAACAGCGATGATATCAGAAAGGAGCGTCCAAATCATCGAGCAAAGTGGACGTTTGACGTTCTACGGCTCACGGAAAGCCGTTACAATGAACGGGGACGACGGGGACGACGAACCCAAAGACTACGACGTTGAGAATCGTAGGGGCTGATTATGATGTCGAGGGACACCTCTAGGCGAGGTAGGGGGCTGTCGGAAGAATCCAACAGCGAGAGTGGGCGAAGAGGAGGCGAAACGACAAGTCGAGACGTCGTTAGAATCGCAAAACAGCGGGAAGTTGCTATTTCGAAGCAACGGCGGCCTGCGGGGGCTGCCACGGCCACGCAGAGGTCAGAGGGGGATGGAGGCATGTCGGAGGGGGTGCGGGCAGCGGCTGCGACGGTGACAGTGGCGGTGACAGCCGCTGCTGCTGCTGCGGGCTGCTGCTGCGAACTGCAGCGGCTTGCTGCGGCTGCTGCGGATTCCCGACGGGCCAGGCAGAGCTAAGGGCGGAGAGACGACCGTCCATGATGGCTAGGGGCGAGGGCACGTCGGAGGAGGGGGTTGGGGCGTTTGTGTGCGGTGCCTGGGGCTCTTGTAGTTGCGTGCGAAAAAGTTTAGGGGGCGGCGGCTGTTGCTCCTTGCGAAAAAATGAGAGCGGCTCGTTTTTGTTTTGATTGCTTGGAGAGAGTTAGCCCTAGGTTAATATTTAAATAGAGAGATAGGCTTGGGTCACGTGGGTAGAGGGGCTAAGGCTTAAAGGTAGAGTTGTTTATAGGTTAAAAACTTGTTATTATAATATTAAAAACCCCAATACCCCACTCCCTCTCTCCAACCTGTTATGTGTGCGGTTAAGAGGGAAAACGTGGGCTTGGTCAACATTTAGGATAATATTATTATTAATAAAAATTATTAGGGACAAAAACTATGTGAAACTTAGGGTTAAACAATATTTAAACTGGGGAAAAAGTGAAAGTGGGTCAAACGGGGCTCTAAAATTGTGAAATAAATACTGGGGCGACCGGGACGACGAGAGTAACAAAACCAAGAAGACAGATCACAAGTTCGACGACGAGAAACGAAACTAAAAATAAAAGGCCCCACGACAAAAGTGAAAATCACGACGTCTCATCAAACAAAGTCAAATCGTGGGAGAACAACCCGTGAAATGACGTTCTAAAATAATTTCAGAATTTAATACTCTTCGATAGGGTAACAACGGCATATAACACCAAAGGGTTCGGATACAAACAAAGTCTAAAATAAATACGTGCACGAACAAGACTACGTGCACGTAAAGCATACGATCGAAAACAGACCGTGACAAATCTCTTGCATTGGCACAAAAACACAAAGAAGTGAAAGAAAACTAAAAATCACGAGAGAATGGATACGAAACCCCCAGAAAACAATGGAAAATCACGAAGAAGATGTGCGTGAATATATAAAATATAAACGCACGTCAAGTATCTCTTTCAAATCTCCTTTTTGATTGATTCAAATCAATTAAAGATTCTATTCTAATCCTACTCCCATTAGCATTGTAATGAGATCAAATAGAATCCCTCCAAATCTCCTACTCCTATCTCCATTAGGATTTCTCCTTCCACAACTTCTCCATTCCCTCTCCTATAAAAACCAAGCATCAAAGGGGCTAGAGGGGTGCGGCATACCAAAGAAAACTTGCGGCCAACACAACAAAAACCCAAGGAGATATTGCAGCATACACCAAGAGGAAGGAGGAGATAGTTCGGCCAAAACCCTAACCTAGCATCCATTGCATATCATCTGCTAGCTACATCCTCCTTTGCCCTAAGCTTCAACATCCTAATCTCCATAGCCGCAAAATCCAAGCACATAAAGCCAAAAGAAAATTGCAATACTCCTCAAGCTTTGTTGCCCTAGCCCTTCACCTTGCACAAGACATCAAAGAGACTACATAGCCGGAAGTTGCTACCATGGCCGAATCATATTGCCATCTTCTTCTTCCTCAAGCAAGCCGCAAGACTAGCAAAGCTATCATCTCCTTTTATCTAAGAAAAGCCACACAAAGCTGTATTGCGCAACTCAACATCCAAGTAAAGGCCTCTTGCCACAAGTTGAAGACCCAAGAGGAGATCTGCATGCGCATTGCTCCAGCACCCACACACCCTGTGTGCGCACTGCTGCTGCACTAAAGTCTCTAGGCTGCACACTACTCGAGCACCAAAGTCTCCTGGCCGTGCATTGCTCAAGCACCCAAGTTCCTTGGCCATGCACTGCTGCTCCCACAACAAAGCATCATCAAGCAAGTGCCATCAAGGGATCCTACAAGAGCTGCAAGTTGCCAAACCCAAGTCAAGTGTCGCAAGTAGTCATCATCAAGGGGGTGCATAACATTCAAGCCAAGGCTACAACTTGAGTTGCTGATGAGACGAGACGAGAGACGACTACATCTTGCCAAAAGAGAGCTGGCCTGTGTAGATTAACAGAGATGACGACAGCTACAAAACTGAGCTTTATAAACCCTTATTATTATTTTTGTGTAGTATTGTTTGATCTCCGTAGGGGAAACTTTATCGTTTACTTGTGATATTTTGGGGTCTTGTCTAGTGGTGGTCTACACAATAGGAACTTGACGGGTGTAGTCAAGTGAGAGCATATATTAGGATTAATAGTGTTGAACACGATGAGTGGGGTACTGAGCCCGGTGAGTGTAGAGACATTGGATCTCTAGCTATTAAGGTTGTGCATGTACAATATTAATATAATATTTGCTTTTGGGGGCTGGACGTAGGTCATGGTGATCGACTGAACCAGTGTAAATCTGCTATGCATATGTGATTGCTTTTTATTTACTTTGAATCTGCTATAACTATGTGTGATTTTTTGTGCTATGTGTGATTTTTTAATAGTCTATTCACCCCCCCCCCCTCTAGGCTTAGATCCAGATCCAACAAGTGGTATTAGAGAAGCTTAGGAGATCTAGTCTAGTATTATCATGAAAACCCCAAAGTTAGTCTTTGCACATGGCATGCCTATTGATCATCTCCCTCTATTTAGTGGCTATGATTATATATACTGGAAGGCTAGGATGAAAACTTATTTACTATTCGTTGATGTTGATACTTGGTATGCTATTTAAAACGGATATTCTTTGCCTGAAAGTAATTTAAATCTAAATGTTAGAAATGTGTGTGCTATAAATGCTAGAGCAATGAATATTTTATTGTGTGGTTTGGATAGAAAAATATTTGATCATATCTCAGAAAAATATTTGATCATATCTCATATTGCTCCTCTGCGCAGGATATATGGAGGACTCTGGAGACATCCTATGGAAGCAAGCAATCCTCCTGCACTCACATCTCTAGTGATGAAAAAAGAACACAAAAGGGAAGAAATACTCTCTTGAATAAAAATGATGCTTGTCTTTCTAAGATTACTAGTAAGAATGCTACTAAGAGTAGGTGTTGTTTTAAATGCAGGAAGAATGAACACATTATAAGAGATTTCCCACATGGACAGGATATCATCGCTTAAACGAAAGGAAAAGCCAAAGTGCTAACATGGGACGACTATAGCGAAAATGAGATCGAGGAGACTGCTCACATCTCCCTATGCTTAATGGTAAAACAAAATGAGGTAAACTATGATAGTAAAGCTGAACTTCTAATTATTTGTAAAGACATGCAAAAGGAAATTATAGAGCTAGAATCCACCCTAGAAAATTAAAGAAATTCCAACGATGAAATACAACAAGACACTTACAACATGATTTTAGAAATCAAAGAACTAAAAAGAAAAATTGTTGCATGTGATTCTACCATTGCTTTGTTGGAAAAAGAGAATTCTAGGGTGCTTGAAAAAGCTAAGTGTCTTTCTTGTCCTTCTTTATTGAAGGATATTAGCATGCTTAAGCTAGATTTAATTAAGCATGAAACTAAAAAAGATTATGTGATTTGAGAGCTTAATGATAAATTGTGCATACTAAATAACGAGCTTAAAAGGAAAATGGTTGAATTTGAAAAGAAGGAATATGAAAACAACAAAGCTTATATAAGTAAATTCACTTTGATTGTGAATGAAAATGCTTCATCGAAATCTAAATTAACTAGTCTAGAATTGTCATTAAGGAAATTTTCAATTAATAAACATTCGTTGGATACTATACTTGAAAATCAATTATATGGCAATAATAGACGTGGAATTAGATTTGGTTTGAAAAATGTTAAAAAGACTAAATTTAAGAAAATTCACAATTTTCTTACAATTGTCAAAAATATGCATGTAAAGTGCTTTACTTGTGATAATATTGGTCATAATTCTTATTATTGTAAGTATAGGAACACGAAGATAAAGTTTAAACAAGTGTGGGTTCCTAAATCATTGATGACTAACATGAGTGGACCTTATTGGATTCCAAGGTCACAAATAGCATCTACCATGTGGTACGATGGAGATGGCAAGGAGTTTTGGATTGAACATTTTCATTATATAGCTCCTTAGCCCAACGGCGACGCGAAGGTTTATCTTTTTCTTTGAAATTAATGCATACCTTCATAGATTTTGCATGCTTGAAATATTTTTTATTTGTGTGCTAGTTTGCTTGATTCTAGTTTGCTTGATTCACTATATATAATAATAAAAAATTGAAAAAGACTAAAAGCAAAAAAATGGGTGCTTAATGAATAGCTTTTCACTTTGTATCATTCAAGTAGTATTATTGAATGTCATTCATATCCTAGTAGAAATCATTATATTTTTGTTATGGCTACATACGCATGTTAGAATTCCCAAGTAGCCATGACATGTTTAATAAATTAAATAACTTGTTTTCTACACCTACACCTTCACTTCCATTAGTATTGAATATTGTTGCACAATTGGAGAATCTTTTATGAAATGTTGGAAAGTGAATGTAGGTTGAAAATAACGGATAAATCAAAGGGATATGATGTGTATTTGCCATGGATAAAAATTGAGCACAAAAGAATTAAATATGAAACAAGAAAAATGAAAAAGAATGAATATTGCTCCGTATGAAAAATGGATACAATTCATGGCAAGTATACTACACACAAGTATCCAACATATGCTTTATGGGTAATCTTTAGTATTGGTGTTATACTTGCCAAGCAATGCCACCCCCACATCTAAGAATCCTTATAAGCTATGCTTTTGGGGTGTGGTATCTTAAACTCATTTTTAATGAGGTGAGGAAAAACAATCCTAGTTATATCTTGTTTATTGGAAAATGTGGATTGGTTTTGGTTGATTTCTATGAGAGTTTCTCCATTTGTGATTCAATTATTTAATCATCACACTTACACTGTGGTGTAGAAGTCTACGTTACTCTTTTCAATGAATTTGAAGTGATTATTCTAAGAAAAATGACATGCAAGTGCTAGTTGTAATTTATAATACTTTATTTTTGCATGTGACATGAACTAGACTTCGTTTATATGTTTTTGATGATAACAAAAGGGGGAGAAAATAATGAAGATTTGGTGCATTGATGCTTATATGTGCATATCTGAATATTTGTTTAAGGGGGAGCATTACTGAAATATTGAATATGTGAATATGTATTCAAGGGGCAGCATGAAAAATGGGGGAGCATGCCATGCTTATTTGTATCACATTACCATTGCATCATTGCATGCTTGTATGCTTGTACATCAAGTGTTATATTGTGGCATACATCCTCCCATTATCACACTTTACACACACACACACACATGTTACGATGTAATATTTGGAACGTTAGTGCAAATCTTATAATAGTTTGTCATCATCAAAAGAGGGAGATTGTTGGGTACAACATGTGTTGAATACAATGATTGGTGACTTCGTGTTTGAGGTTAACAAACGTGTGTGAATGTTCTAATGTGTGTGCTAAGTGTTTATCAGGAGTGGCACGCTTGTAAATCTTCAAAGTGATGACTAAGTCAATTGATGGAGGAATTGCTATTCACATAGCAAATTGGAAGATGGAGAAATTGATATTCATATAGCAACTTGGACTTGGTCAAAGAGATGGTGACTATAGCTACAAGAATTGGACCAAGTCAAATTGGTGAGGATCGTATTCAAATCAATTTAAGAATTATTCATATCATTATTGCCATTCTAATCCTATTCCAATATGGAGGGATATGGAGTATCTCTTTCAAATCTCCTTTTTGATTGATTCAAATCAATTAAATATTCTATTCTAATCCTACTCCCATTAGCATTGCAATGAGATCAAATAGAATCCCTCCAAATCTCCTACTCCTATCTCCATTAGGATTTCTCCTAAGCCACAACCTCTCCATCCCCTCTCCTATAAAAACCAAGCACCAAAGGGTCTAGAGGTGTGCGGCATACCAAAGAAAACTTGTTGCCAACACAAACAAAAACCCAAGGAGATATTGCAGCATACACCAAGAGGAAGGAGGAGATAGTTCGGCCAAAACCCTAACCTAGCATCCATTGCCAATCATCTTCTAGCAACATCCTCCTTTGCCTTAAGCTTCAACATCCTAATCTCCATAGCTGCAATATCCAAGCACACAAAGCCAAAATCAATTTGCAATACTCCTCAAGCTTTGTTGCCCTAGCCCTTCACCTTGCGCAAGACATTAAAGAACCTACATAGCTGCAAGTTGCTGCGAAGGCCTAATCCTATTGACATCTTCTTCTTCCTTAAGCAAGCTGCAAGCCTAGCAAAGCTATCATCTCCTTCTAGCCAAGCAAAGCCACACAAAGCTCTATTACGCAACTCAATATCCAAGTAAAGGCCTCTTGCCGTGAGTTGAAGACCCAAGAGGAGATCTGCGCGTGCACTACTCCAGCACCCACGCACCCTGCACGTGCACTGCTGCTGCACCAAAGTCTCCTGGCCGCGCACTGCTCGAGAACCTAAGTCTCCTGGTCGTGCACTGCTCTAGCACCCACGTTCCCTGGCCGTGCACTTTTGTTCCTACATCAAAGCAACATCAAGCAAGTGCCATCAAGGGATCCTACAAGAGTCGCAAGTTGCCAAACCCAAGCTAAATGTCGCAAGTAGTCATCATCAAGGGGGGTGTGCAACATACAAGCCAAGGCCGGAACTTTAGTTGCTGTAGAGACGAGACGAGAGACGACTACATCTTGCCAGATAAGAGCTGGCCCTTGCTGATTGACGGAGACGACGACGGCTACACAAAACTGAGCTTTTTAAACTCTTATTATTGTTTTTGTGTAGTATTGTTTGATCTTCGTAGGGGAAACTTTACTGTTTACTTGTGATATTTTGGGGGTCTTGTCTAGTAGTGGTCTAGGCAAGAGGAACTTGACGGGTGTCGTCAAGTGCCAGCATATATTAGGATTGATAGTGTTGAACACTGTGAGTGGGGTACTGAGCCCGGTGAGTGTAAAGACGTTGGATCTCTAGCTATTAAGGTTGTGCATGTACACTATTAATATAATATTTGCTTTCGGGGGCTGGATATAGGTCGTGGTGATCTATCGAACTAGGGTAAATCTGTTGTGCATCTGTGATTGCTTTTTATATACTATGAATCTGTTATAACTACGTGTGATTGCTCGTGGGTTGCACAAGCTTTTTTAATAGCCTATTCACCCCCCTCTAGGATTAGATCCAGATCCAACAATATCAACTATAGACATAGCTCCTTTGTACTCTGGATCTAGGCCCAAGCAGAAGCGACGAGTTCGAGTGGCATCAGATGTAACCAACTTGACGTCCCCCACGATGTGTGTGTGATCATGCAAGTGCAATATGAGATTGGGGCGCAAGATTTAAATATTTATAACCATAAGCGCACGGTGTTGTAGTGTGGCTTGGGGATCGAACACATGGAGGCGTGGTTGTGCTTGTGTCAGAATGGACCCGATTCACCCTATGGATGAGCTAGCCCGAATCGGCGGATGGTTTGTCACAAATTGTAGATACGAGATTAAACAATATAAAAGGAAACCCGGGACTTCGGTTTCCACCCTATCATGTGTTCTCGCAAATACGGCCGGCGGATAGGATAACGATCGGAATTAGGGTTTAATGGTGAGACGTAGTCTCTAAGAGTGATACCAGCATGTGCCCGATATTTCGGTCGGTGCCCATGATGATACGCCGGACTGCCCGGGTTCGGTCAATGGGCATTCCCATGTCCATTAACACTGACTGACTCCGGGAGCACTAAGCTTGCAACTATAACTCCCAACATCTCATCATGCCGCTTCTGCGCGCTAGGATTCGATGTCTATGCTAAGGGCGTGAGCTATGGTTAGGGAGTCAACCACCAAGTTTATTCCCCCTTGGCCCAACGGTCAAAGGCGGTCTTTTTCCCACCGATGACAATAAAAGACCCAGTGTAACCAATAGATTCCTAATCCCTATCGATTTCCTAGTCCTATGGACGCATTAGGGAGAACCCACGAAGGGATTTCCACTAAAATCCCTGATTAGGGAACTACTCACACATTTTATCTAAAAAGCAATCTAAATGAAAATCGGCCGTTAAAAACATAATCGGGCAATAGAAATGAAGTAGTAGCAATGCAATTAATAATATATCAAAGTTTCATAAAGATCTGAACACTTACAAATAAGTATAAAATTCCAGCCGTCGCAATAGAGAAAAGACAGAAAATAAAACACACCCCAAAAGCACAGCTTACGTTTCTGAAAACCTAGGGCTAATATATATAGAAAACGACATCACCCAATTGGTTGAAGAATCAACCAATCGGGTGACCTGCTTCATTCTTCGGTAGCGCTCTTCAGGATTTCACCCGATCACGCGACACGATCGGTTGGCGGAAGGTTCTGGTCGTTTGGATCTTGAGCACATCAGGTGAACCGATCAGTTGATAAATCAACCAATCGGTTGGAAACGTCGCCCAAGTAAACAGAAAGTTGCGACGGTTTGGCACGGTCAGCTGGCCGTCGGGTAGACTCTCCGGGTCGTGTCTTTGGGGAATCGGCTACAGATGAACCGATCGGGTGAAGGACACCCGATCGGTTGGAGTTCAGCTCCAAATTCCTGAGAAGACAGTTAGGATGAACCGATCGGTTGACCCGGTCGGTTGATGCTCTCTTGCTTCAGCGGCTGTCTGGGTCGTGCATGCGTGCATCACCCGATCGGTTGGCTGTATCCAACCAATCGGGTGGGGGGCTGAAAGATAGAAATCTTTGTCGTTTGACCCCCTGGATCACGCGTGACTCCTCCCGTTGCTCCGGGGACTTATGATATCATCGTTATGTGTCCCCTACGCTGGAAAACTCCTGCAAACACGTAAAAACATGGAGAATTGAAAGAAAACCAGAAAATACGAGAAAACGGATACGAGACGGCGGAAAATAATGGAAAAACACAAAAGAAGACGTGCATGAATATATGCAATATAAACGCACGTCAAAATCCCCTAAGCTGAACCCTTCCTCGTCCTCGAGGAAGACGAGTGAGAGTAGGAGCTCGGAGGGAGAAAATAGAGAGGAAGAGAGAAAAAGAGAACTCTAAATCCTAAATCGCCCGTCAGGGCCACAGGATCAAAAACAACACACCAAGCAAGCAAACGCCAAATCACAACACTAAACCAAAGGAAACGAGTCCAAATAAGTGTCGTGGGCCCACGCGGTGAAGCGCGTGTGAGTGTGGTCGTGTGCTAGCAGACGGTGTCACTATCTACCTTGCGCAATAAGCTCCATATACACAAATCCAAGAAAAGACCCAAATATCGATTCGATTTGAGATAAGCGGTGAATATATAGCTCAAGCATGCATGAGAAGAAAGTGAGAATCGAGAAGTATCATGTGTCAGGGACTCCACAGCTAGGGACTTGGACATCACCACACTATCGCCTAGATAATAGCTAGAAATTCCATATTCCAAGTGTTTTCGAAAGCGATGGGGGGTTGAGATGATGTGGAGTAGAACACTTAGTGCAAATTCTCGCCTTTCCTTTATTCTCGGTAGGTAGGGAAAATATTCACACACATTTTTTGGGTTTTGGATATATGTATTTTTTTGGGGCTTTTGACTATACATATGTATTTTTTTTCTTTTCTCTTTTCTCTTTTTTTGGGTTTTCTTTTCTCTTTTTTTTTGGATTTTTTTTGGACTTTTGGATATATACATGTGTGTACTCTCCCAAGTGGGAGAACGGTACACAACGAGGGGATTTGCACCAAGTAAAATAAAAAAGAAATCAGATTCTAGACACTTGGGCAAGGGAGATTTTCTTCGCTAATCAGAGAATAGGCTAAATGGGTTATCCTGGTCCTAATTATGGAATCCCGACACATGTGAAATGAAATATACGATATAAATATAGCATGCATGCAGAAGAAGATAAGAGAGGCAAATACCGCATATTCAAATCGAAGCATGATAATCTAGGGGTCATTCATGGACATGTATATAAAACAAAATCACAAAGTAGAAACACACCGGACAGCTAGTCACGACACGTGACTCACAAAAAAGCTAAGTGGACCCACGATGCGTGAAATGCAAGAGGACTCGGCTTTCTAGGGTTAATGGATGTGATTATCGAAGCCATGCTAGGTGTGTGTGTGATTTTTATAGCAATTCATCATGGGGTTCATCTCTAGGAGAAAGAGATAAAAATAAGAAAAGAAAATAAAAGATAAAAACACGATGAAAACGACGCAAATGACACACGAAGTGCGACTCCCCCAAGCTGAAACTTGCATTGCCTTCAATGCAATAAAAGTGAATACGGGAGGGCAAAGAATATGGGGGGAATATGCACCGACTCAAAAAGAAATGAAAAAAAAGAAAAACACACATACGAAACTGAAAAATAGAGAAAGAGGAAAAAGAAAATAGAAATAAAAATAGAAAATCACACCATACGACATATATAAACAAACACAACACACAGAAAGAACACGACAAAACACACACAAAAGTCGACTTCCCCCAAGCTGGACATGATAAAGCTAGCAATATGATATGCTCATGATGATGCAGAAATATGCTAGGGGAAGATCGAAGAAGAAAAGGAAATCAAAATGCAGGAGAGGTATTGTCCTCGTCCTCCTCGGCAGAAGATGGAGGGGTGTGGCATGGAGGCAAATATTATTCAAAGAAAAGCGATTAATCCTAATACGCTCCTCTCGCTGCCGAGAGGAGACGAGTTTATTCAAGTCTAGACTAGGGAGCGGTAAAATTTTTACACTATTGGATTTAGATACACCTAAGAAAACGGTGGATCTACGATCTGAAGCAGAGCAGGAAGCTTCTCTTCCTGTTCTTTCTGTGGCTCTGCCAATATTCTGGTGCCACAAACTCCAATGAACACCAGCAATGCTCCCACAAGCTTCTCCCGATGATGTCCACCTAAATCATTCGAAAGGAAAGTAGCATCAGTCCGTGATGAAAAATCCTTTCCCGCAATAAATGTATCCCAAAGAGTGTCGTCAAAGTGCAATGTAAAGCGTGGATAAAGTTGACGATGACTTCCTGAGAATGTGGTGCTATGCCCTGGCGGTGACGCGATGATCTCCTGTCTACGTTCAGCGACGAGCTCGTCAGGTGCAGACATTGTAACGGTCGCTTTCCGATCGTACCTTCTTCGTGCACGTGCTGTTGACCCTGCACGTATTTGTTTTAGACTTTGTTTGTTTTTGAACACTATGGTGTGATCTGTCGTTGTGATCGTCTCTGAGAGTATTAAATTGTGGCACTAACTTGGAACGACATTTCTCGGGTCGTTTTCCCACGATTTGACCTTATTCAAAGAGACGTCACGATTTTCACTTTTGTCGCGAGGCCTTTTTATTTTTAGTTTCGTTTCTCGTCATCGAAATTGTGATCCGTCTTCTTAGTTTTCTTTCTCTCATCGTCCCGGTCACCCCAATATTTATTTCACAATTTTTGGGCTTCGTTTGACCTACTTTCACTTTTTGCCCAACTTAAATATTGTTTAACCCTAAGTTCCTCCTGATTTTATCCCCTAAGATAACCCTATTTCCTATTATAACCTATTAATTAGAATCCTATTAATAAGAAATCAAATCCCCTTCCTAATTCAAACTTTAGTCATTTTCCCATAATGAGGCCGAATTATCACTCACGCACGATTAACACTTAGGAAAACAGACTACCCAAGCCCACTTGGTTGCAGGGGCCGAACCCATGAGTCTAACTTGCCCACGCATCAGACCCTTAAAGTTTCAAAAGAATAATAATAACCCTAGCAAACTGTTAATCTAGATTTTCCCACGTACAGCTAGTCCTCTCCTATTTAAATAGATACCCTAGGGTACCTCTTCCCCCACGTGATGCCCTACTCCCCTCACCTTTTTAAATAGCAACTAGGTTATTATTTCCCAGCAAACCCAAGGCATAGAATAGCCTTCCTCACGTGCCAACTCCACCATTTGTTTTATAAACTAACCTTAGCTGAACCGCAGCCCTAGGGTTACCTTCGTTCGTTGCGAGCAAGCCCCAGCGGCCTCCCAGAATCTTTCCCCGACCCCGAGCGGACCACGGCGACCCCCGCCGTTGAGCCCGATGGCAGCAGTGCCCAGGCGTTGTCCTCAGCGCCTGTCACATCGGCAGCGCCGCCCCGTCGTGCGGCAGTGCCACCAGGCACTGTCTCGCAGGCAGCGGCGCCGCCTTGGATGCCGACGGCAGCACCGTGCAGTGGCAGCGGCTTCCCTCGCATGGTAGCGACCCAGAGCAGCGGCCTCCCCTCGCGATATCCTCTCCGGCGTTACCCCCTCGCCTATCTCCGGCCGCCGTCCGGCCAAGCACCCAGAATCTGCCGGCCTGTGCGATCTCCAGGCAATGGCTGTTGCTCTTGTAGCAGGAGCAGCAATGGTCACTTCGCACAGCACGACACTACAAAGTCACCTCCGACCCCTCGTTCTGTATAGTCGCTGCAGCCTCCCCCTTGATCCGATGCCGACCCAGCCTCCGGCCAACCACCAACTCAGGCGATCCTCTCCTCCTCATTGTATGGATACCGTATTATGTATATAAAGCATTCTGATATGTGTTTTTGAGTCTCACTCAAGCTTGAGTGGGTATACTCTAAGCGTATTGTTACATATGCCTGTGGTTTGCGTGTAGTACCATGAATATAGCGATGTTTGATGTATGTATAGTGATAGGAGTGTTTGTGCCTGGTTGTGTTACGCATATGATTGTGGGTCACTATACCAGTATATAGTTATAGGTGTTGGTCTTGTGGTATAGTTAATTGCTAAGGACTTGCCTGTGTGAACGTATGTGTGCTAGCTAAGCTAAGTATGTATATGTGCTAAGTATATAGTGGTATGAAGGAATGCTATATTAGCGTGTGTGGGTGTGCACCATGCACGGGTAAGTATGTGCTTAGTTATAGGTATTGGTGACTATGGTATGGTGTCACGCCCCGCTTCCCATTCTACTGGGAGCGAGGACGCGAGCGGGTCCGTGATGTGCTTAAAACAAGGAGGAGTACTTTTTTTTCTTCTTTTTTTTCCTTTTCTTCCTCCTGGGCTTAAACACACTAAGCGTCTGTATAAAAATTGCAGATCCTTGCTTGCAAATTTAAGAAGCAGCTCAAACAACATTATTACATATCCAGTGTACATTAATTAAGATACAGCTTGGCCTAGTATGGCCAATACAAACAAAGTATACAAATTACATTATTCAAATATATATAAAAGTGCTGACGCGAAGTTAAAAGTCTAGTCTTCCGTGGGTAGATACTCCACGAAGTCTTCGAGCACTGGCTCGACTCCTGCAGTAGTGTCTTCAAAGAACTCACTATCGATACCTGACAGACATTTCGTAAAACAACAAAATGAAATGTCCGTCAGCGAGGTTTACTCGGCAAGATAATCTCAAAACCAAAATGTTGGACATTTTAAATTTAAACAATGATGAACTTTAAAGACAAGCAATAAGCTTAATTTACAAATAAGCAATAAAAGAGATAAAGCAGTTTAAAGTAGTTAAAACAGTTAAAGCAGTTAAACATTTGCAACCTGCAGCAATTAAATCATTGATAGCCATTTGCAACTTGTAGCAATTTCAATAACAATTTGCAATATTATCAGCAACCTGTGACAATTTAGCATTAAATAAACACACTGTAGCAACCTGCAGAAAAGATGTTAGAACAATAGTCAAAAACCAGTCTATCCTAGTGATAAGTCCATGTCCAAGAGAACTAGAAATAACCAACATGCAGCCTGCGACGGGAGCAACTCCGAGGCTTACCCACCGTTCCGATGCGGCAACGGTCAAGGATCTAACCCCCGTAATGTGTTGGAGGTAATTTAGTATGGCGCATCCAGTCATTCTGTAACACTTGTGATCATAGAATACCCCAATCCCAGGTCAAGTCATGTGGCGGTCAAAAGAATGTGTACTATCTGTCTATTATTGAAATTCCATCTTCCATTCTATATTATTAAAGTTCCATCTTCCATTCTATATTGTTGAAGTTCCATCTTCCATTCAATATTGTTGAAGTTCCATCTTCCATTCAGTCAATTCAATCTCGGTGTTCCAATAGTCTGTACAACAGTCTCGTGAAAGTTCACAACTTCACGACTTGATTAAATGAAAACATCAGGATCACTTAAATAAATAAAAGAACGAGTAAGATATGATTTTAACCAAGCAAAAGAGTTTAAATTAGCTTAAAATACTTTCTAAGACTAGTAGTTATTTCTCAAGATTTTTAAACAATTTTTAAACAATTTTAAATAGCCAAAAAGCAATTTTAAATCAAGAAATGATTTTTAAAACATATGTTCAAGGAGTTGTTTAGAGCAAAACGTACATCAGAATTCTTCAAACAAGGTGTCAAAATGATCGTATTCACTAGTACTACGACATATATTTTTATCGTACGTAAGTGCACGTAAAAATCACAGATTACGAATTTTAAAAGGGTTTTTAAAACAAGAATTTATCATTACAACATATCTTCAAAGATTTTTTTCGGGCAAACAGTACGTCGGAATTCTGTAAACAAGATGTCAAAACGATCGTATTTACAAGTACTGTAACATATATTTTTATCAGACGTACGTATACGTAAAAATTGCACTCTACGAATTTTAAAAGGATTTTAACCTATTCAAGTTTTCCCTTCAAAGATTCACTGTGAGAAATATACTTGCCTGATCACGACGAAACTAGCGCCAATGGATTCGTTTCGACGTTTTTGACTTTCTGAGACTAGTCTCGCAATTTTCTGGGCCCTATATTTTAAGTTATGGATTAAAACCCATAATACCCATTTAATAATTATTTAAAATACGAAAAATACGAAAATACGCGATATTTACAAGTTTGCCATTCGAAACTTACGCACGCCGTTCGTTGCATGCGGGGGCGTTGGGTGCTCTCCGGCGTTGACGAAGGGAACGACGGCGGCGGGATGAGGCGGAGGCGGCGGTCATTGCGACGGCGGCGACGGAGAGGCACGACGGCGACGGCGTTGGCGACCGTTGGCGGGCTTCATCGGGGCACGGCGTCGGGCACGAGGAGCTCTCGTCGAAGGCGGTGGAGGGGCGTGCTCGAGGAGGCAGCGACGGCGTCTGCAGCGGTTGCCGTGGGATCTCGTCGGAGCGGGGGCCTGGTGCAGCGGCGGGGCGAGGGTCGTGTCGGAGGGAGGGTGGCGGAGATGGAGGCGGGGTTTCATGGCGACGTCGACGTGAGTCACGGTGACGAACGGCGGGCGTAGGTTGCTCGGAGGACGGAGAGTGGCGGCGATGCAACGGCGGAGGCTCGGCGGGAGCTGCTCGAAGACGCCGACGACGTGATGGAGCTTTGGAGAGGCGGAGGAGCAGCGGCCTGGGCTCGTCGACGTGGCCGTGGGTCTGAGGCGATCGTAGAGGCGAGCAGCGGCCTCTTGCGGTGGTGGAGCAGACGGGGATGCTCCGGGAGTCGACGGCGAAGGCCTCGATGACAAGGAGAGCTCGGTGATGCTCCGGTGATGGCTCTCGGTGTCAGAGGAGGCCTTACGGTGAGGAGAGGGTCGGGGGCATGTGTTCGGGGCTCTCGAACGGAGGGAGAGAAAGGGAGAACGAGTTCTGCGTGGGTTTGAAGAGAGTGGATGAGGGTGAGAGCCTGGGGGAATGATTATATATATGGTTAACAAATAAAAGAGGTAGCTGGGGTAGTTCAGCTGAAGAGAGAGATAGATGGGGATCGGGGTTAGCTGAGGGAAATGAACCAGTTAGGGGGAAAACATGAGGGTTAGGTAGAATAATGGGGTTAGATGGTTAATTAGGTCATTAGCGATTGTAATTAGCAAAGCGGAGGAATACAAACTCGTTTTCGCAAAGGACTCCGAAAAATTACAAAAACGTACCCACGGGACTGTATCGTCACGAGGATGGCGAATACGAAGACCGTTCCAGGGTTTGAGCTACGGAAATACTAGATTTTGGCCAAAACGTTAAAAAAGCGGGTTTGCGGGTTCTCTATTGAAATGATATCAGAAAATTACGAAATTAATGTGGGAAGCCCTAAATGAACATATGATACTACTGCAGAAGTTTGAAAACGTTTTGAAGACGTTTGTATAGAAAATAAATTCATTGAGCCAAAACAGCAATATCAGAAAATGAATTTTTATCAGATCTTTTAGAGGTATTTGATGAAATCCGATCTTACTAAAATACTCCGTAACTAGTCTGGTACATCAAAATATTTTTATAAGAAATTTTTGAAATCAGTGAAACTCCTAACAAACCTTTATAAAATAGTTTTTAAAATGAAATTACGTTAACTACGGTATTGTAAAAATACAGGCCGTTACATATGGTGTGATTGCATGTGTTGAGGTGTTTGGTATCGGATGAATATTAGGGAGTAGTATACCCATGTTTGTTTTGTGCTAGCTATCTATACGTAGAGCAATGATTGTATTTGCGAGTGTGAGACTAATCTTATGTGGGTATCTGAACTATTGTTTGTGCTAGGTATGTAGTAGTTATATAAGGGATGTATGCATATATATATGATTGAAATATGTGCGTGAATATATACATGTTAGCAGAGTTATTGTTTGACTACCTAGTGCATGTATAAGCATTTGTAATGACTATACCTGGATGAATTATAGTGTGATGTGGTCGGGATAGCTACTAGTCTGGCTAGAGTTATATTTATAGTTAGAAAGTCCGAGGACGGACTTTATTCTAAGGTGGGGAGGATGTAACGGTCGCTTTCCGATCGTACCTTCTTCGTGCACGTGCTGTTGACCGTGCACGTATTTATTTTAGACTTTGTTTGTTTTTGAACACTATGGTGTGATATGTCGTTGTGATCATCTCTGAGAGTATTAAATTGTGGCACTAACTTGGAACGACATTTCTCGGGTCGTTTTCCCACGATTTGACCTTATTCAAATAGACGTCACGATTTTCACTTTTGTCGCGAGGCCTTTTTATTTTTAGTTTCGTTTCCCGTCATCGAAATTGTGATCCATCTTCTTAGTTTTCTTTCTTTCGTCGTCCCGGTCACTCAATATTTATTTCAAAATTTTTGGGCTTCGTTTGACCTACTTTCACTTTTTACCCAACTTAAATATTGTTTAACCCTAAGTTCCTCCTGATTTTATCCCCTAAGATAACCCTATTTCCTATTATAACCTATTAATTAAAATCCTATTAATAAGAAATCAAATCCCCTTCCTAATTCAAACTTTAGTCATTTCCCCACAATGAGGCCGAATTATCACTCACGCACGATTAACACATAGGAAAACAGACTACCCAAGCCCACTTGGTTGCAGGGGCCGAACCCATGAGTCTAACTTGCCCACGCATCAGACCCTTAAAGTTTCAAAAGAATAATAATACCCCTAGGAAACTGTTAACCTAGCCTTTCCCACGTACAGCTAGTCCTCTCCTATTTAAATAGATACCCTAGGGTACCTCTTCCCCCACGTGATGCCCTACTCCCCTCACCTTTTTAAATAGCAACTAGGTTATTATTTCCCAGCAAACCCAAGGCATAGAATAGCCTTCCTCATGTGCCAACTCTACCATTTGTTTTATAAACTAACCTTAGCTAAACCGCAGCCCTAGGGTTACCTTCGTTCGTTGCGAGCAAGCCCCAGCGGCCTCCCAGAATCTTTCCCCGACCCCGAGCGGACCACGGCGACCCCCGCCGTTGAGCCCGACGGCAGCAGTGCCCAGGCGTTGTCCTCAGCGCCTGTCACATCGGCAGCGCCGCCCCGTCATGCGGCAGCGCCACCAGGCACTGTCTCGCAGGCAGTGGCGCCGCCTTGGACACCGACGGCAGCACCGCGCAGTGGCAGCGGCTTCCCTCGTGTGGTAGCGACCCAGAGTAGCGGCCTCCCCTCGCGATCTCCTCTCTGGCGTTACCCCCTTGCCTATCTCCGGCCGCCATCCGGCCAAGCACCCAGAATCCGCCGGCCTGTGCGATCTCCAGGCGATGGCTGCTGCTCTTGCAGCAGCAGCAGCAACGGTCAATTCGCACAGCACGACGCTACAGAGTCGTCTCCGACCCCTCGTTCCGTATAGTCGCTGCCGCCTCCCCCTTGATCTGATGCCGACCCAGCCTCCGACCAACCACCAACTCAGGCAATCCTCTCCTCCTCATTGTATCCACGGTCGATCCCCACTCTTCAGCAGTCGACGCCGGCCGCCCGGAGATCGTCCTTGCACCTTTGTTCGAGCGGTCACCCAAAAGCTGTCGTCGGCTTCCAGCAGCACGCACGGCCCCTCCGAGTCGTTGCGACCTTTCCCCTAGCGTAGAGCAGGCCGCTAGCGATGCAGCAGCCCCAGATGCGTGGCAGTGATGCACGCATGATCTTTGGGCTGTTGATGACTTTCCCTCGCGCCGATACGAAGCCTCCCCTAGCCGCTGTCCGTACGTGTCGACGTTTCCCTAGCCATAGCCAACTCGCATCGAGCTCTCGATAGTTCATGGGATCCCTTCTTCTTCACGGTTAGTAAACATTCACTGCACACCCTAAGTTTGGTTGCCGATAATTTTGTGAACTATTAATAGGTCTTGATCTATTGGTAATCTTGTTATAACAATGTTAGTGATGATTATAGAGTTAATAACTCGTCTAGATGACTTATAGTTAACGTGATAGCCTAGATTGTTCTTACAATTGTTGATTAATTGTCGTACTAGCTATGCGACGTATATTATCATGTTAATAATATCTGTGATCATTAATACTGATGTGTCACACTTTGGAATAGAGAACCTAACTAAAAATTGATTTATTAGACGTCTCAGGTTGCCTAATACTTTCTTGTTCTGTCATAACGAACTCATTCGTGCTCGTGAATTTTATCACAGAGTATCAGTCTTCCTATACCGTACGCACTGCAGGAATCCAACCCCTGACGTCGCTACCCGACGCCAGTGTAGCTTTCGCGTCGTGTTGAGGTAATGTTTTGCACCCCTAGGACCCCCCCAACCACAGCCTGTTAATCAAGACTAAAGTTGATGTTTTAAAGTGTTTTAAATTCACTAATCAAGATTAATAATATGGGACTGTAGGCTAGTGGACTTGTGCACGTAGGTTGTTTGTGACTTTGGACTCTTTTGGATGGTGTTTTCAGACGTCAGACTTGCAAGCAAGTGAAACTTGCCAACTTTTGCTTAGGGACATGTTTTAGGCCACTTCCTTGTTTTTAGCGTAAAAGAGACTAGACATTGAAATGATAGCTGTCTAGGTGCAATTTTAAGATCTAACTTGACATCGAAGTTAGATCTGTCAACCTGCCATGTCATTCATGCATTGTTGCCTGCCATGTTTAAATTCCTTATCTGTACGCACTTAAACTGTTATTTGCCATGCATTGCATCTTACATGTCATCCAAGTTGAATGTTGCATCCGTAGCACACGCTACAATACGTGTACTTCCTTGTTCCGGCTAGGTGCACCCCTATGCCATATTGAAAAACACTTCCTGGATCGTGATCCAAAAGATGGGCACCAGTCCATATACACGTGGAGGGGTAGGGATAAGCGATCACTTGAGCTTAGGAGTTGGCCCGATCAGCCACTCTAGCCAAAAGGCGTAATCTCTGTGCACGACGTGCTTACTGGACTTGTCCTTGTCATGGTGATTGTTCTTGCAAACTTGATATCCATGTCATGATTTAAATGCCAGTTAACATGCCATGCTCGTACTTTACTTTACCTGTTGCACTCATACTTTAAACTGCCATGTCATTGTATCATGCTAGAACTGCTAGGTTGCTTTGCTTTACTTTCAGTTTCCTTTCACAAGTCTCTTGTAGACTTATTGACATGTGCCCCTTGCTCTTTTGGGTGTCACATGTTAGACCCTGAGCCAGAGACCGTTGCTAAGGACGTGGTATTTGCTGACACTGAGCCTGAGCCCATGTTTGTTAAGGAGGAGTTGTGGACATCGGTGACCATTCTTAGTTATCTTGCTGAGCTTTCTTTTTTTTTGTTTTAGGATTTCTGTTAGTTGTCGGTGCGTGACACCTTTACTTTGTACGTTGTACTTTTGTTGGCCATGTTTGGGCCTTAGACTCTATTTCTTTTCAGCCTTGTGGCTTTTTCTGCGATGTTGGAACTTATTTTATGGATATTCTGAGATTGCTTTTTGTCTCATTTCCTTTATTATTATCTTTTTTTCGTATCACATTTACAAGGACCTGCCATTTGAAGTTTATTGACGCTTATCAGACTTGCAGCCTCACAGCTCCAAGTCTGAGCGGACCTACTCACGCCTCGCCTCCATATTTTTGGGAAGCGGGGCGTGACAGACATGCCCTGACATATCTCCGTATAATGTAAGTCTGGATCCTTTGGAGGGTATGTCATGTCAGTAGCATTTGAATCTAAAAATGTGTGGAGTGTAATACGAGATTCAGAAATAGGGTCTAAAAAATCTCCCTGAGTAGGAGCAGTAAGCTCAAGTAGATGCCCACGATGTGTGTGATCATGCAAGTGCAATATGAGATTGGGGGCGCGAGATTTGAATATTTATAACCGCAAGCGCACGGTGTGGTAGTGTGGCTTGGGGGTCGAACACAGGGAGGCGTGGTTGTGCTTGTGTCAGAAGGGACCCGATTCACCCTATGGATGAGCTAGCCCGAATAGGCGGATGGTTTGTCACAAATTGTAGATACGTGATTAAACAATATAAAAGGAAACCCAGGACTTCGGTTTCCATCCTATCATGTGTTCTCGCTAATACGGCCGGTGGATAGGATAACGATCGGAATTAGGGTTTAATGGTGAGATGTTGCCTCTAAGAGTGATACCAGCGTCCCATGGGCCCGATATTCCGGTCAGTGACCAGGATGATATGCCGGACTGCCCAGGTTCGGTCAGTGGGCATTCCCATATCCATTATCACTGACCGACTCTGGGAGCACTAAGCTCGAAACGATAACTCCCAACATCTCATACTGCCACTCCCGCGCGCTAGGATTCGATGTCTACGCTAAGGGCATGAGCTATGGCTAGGGAGTCAACCGCCAAGTTTATTCCCCCTTGGCCCAACGGTCAAAGGCGGTCTTTTTCCCACCGATGACAATAAAACACCCCGCGTAACCAATAGATTCAAAATCCCTATCGATTTCCTAGTCATATGGACGCATTAGCGAGAACCCACGAAGGGGTTTCCACCAAAATCCCAGATTAGGGAACTACTCACACATTTTATATAAAAAGCAATCTAAATGAAAATCGACCGTTAAAAATATAATTGGGTGATAGAAATGAAGTAGTAGCAATGCAATTAACAATATATCAAAGTTTCATAAAGATCTGAACACTAACAAATAAGTATAATATTCAAGCCATCGCAATAGAGAAAAGACAAAAAATAAAACACACCCCAAAAGCACAGCTTACGTTTCTGAAAACCTAGGGCTAATATATATAGAAAACGACATCACCTTATCGGTTGAAGAATCAACCAATCGGGTGACCTGCTTCATTCTTCGGCAGCGTTCTTCAGGACTTCACCCAGTCACGCGACACGATCGGTTGGCGGAAGCTTCTGGTCGTTTGGATCTTGAGCTCATCAGGTGAACCGATCGGTTGATAAATCAACCGATCGGTTGGAAACGTCGCCCAAATAAACAGAAAGTTGCGACGCTTTGGCACGGTCAGCTGGTCGTCAGGTAGGCTCTCCGGGTCGTGTCTTTGGGGAATCGGCTACAGATGAACCGATCGGGTGAAGATCACCCGATCGGTTGGAGTTCAACTCCAAATTCCTGAGAAGACAATTGGGCTGAACCGGTCAGTTGACCCGGTCGGTTGATGCTCTCTTGCTTCAGCGGCTGTCGGGTCGTGCACGCGTGCATCACCCGATCGGTTGGCTGTATCCAACCGATCGGGTGGGGGGCTGAAAGATAGAAATCTTTTGTCGTTTGTCCCCCTGGATCATGCATGACTCCTCCCGTTGCTCCGGGGACTTATGATATCATCGTTATGTGTCACCTACGCTGGCAAACTCCTGCAAACATGTAAAAACACGGAGAAGTTAAAGAAAACCAGAAAATACGAGAAAACGGATACGAGACGGCGGAAAATAACGGAAAAACACAAAAGAAGACGTGCGTGAATATATGAAATAAAAAACGCATGTCACAACTTTGGAGCAAACTTGCTCAATAGAGAAAACTTAGCGTCATAAGCATCAATACTCTGGCGATCCTGGGTGAATTGCTTCAACCGATGTCCCATCTCATCCTTCACTGTCTCTAGAAGGAACTTGAACGAACCTATCCCATGAGATAGACTTGGTCAGATGTCACTCTTCTCCGTCCTACCAATCTTGAGCTTGATGGGTCAACTGTCTCCGTTCAGCGTCCACCCAACCGTCCTGTCGATACCCAACTACGAGCAGATAATCCTCGGTGTGCCTCCGCTACTCCTCAACCTCTAATGGACCTCATTGTATGAGAATAATCTCGGACGCATCTCCCCAAACTACATGAAGCTAGCAGTATTCTGAGCTTGAGCCTTAGCCAACATCTCTGTTTGCTAACTCAAACTCGGCTGAACTCCCAGTAAAATTATTCCAACAAGGAAGGCTCGGGGGTGAGCCACCTCGGAAGAAGATGTTCCGTTCGAATTACCCATTCTACGAAAGAGAACAGAACAACAGGGATCAGTACAAAAATAAAGGATTATAATGTCAGAGCATCATCTGTACTACTTGTACGCATATTGTAGTGTGAGCAGACCTGCATGGACCACCACAAAAACCATGTCACGCTCCATTCTTCCAAAAACATGTAAATAAGTACATCCCCGGTATGCATAGAGCAAGAAGTGCAACAAGGCCGCAATAGTATTCAGACCCACGGCTTTGACCCCTTGACTCCAAATACTACTAAGCATAAATCATGATTAATAAAAATTATTCTCACAGGCAATTGTGATACACTGCAATAGTACACATAAGAAAAACAGAAAATGTGCTCCAACACGGCATAATCCACAGACATAACACAGAGATCACAAAACATTCATATACATTTAGTTACAAATGTGCATATTTACAAACATCAGCAGTACGGATAAATTTTCCAAACTTGTAAAGTAACTGTGTCTACACACCGATACAACGCACTCCTTAAACTACCACTTGGAACCCAACTCCACAAGGTCATCCTCCGAGGGCTCCAATTATAGCTTGAAGCTTGGGGTAATCTTCTGGATAAGGTCCCGCTCTGCCATCTCTGTCTCTAGTCATGGGAAAAGGGGGAAGGGACACGTCAATGCGTGACCCATTAGGAATCTAACAACACTAGGTAGAGGGCCAATCTCAGAACTGTTCTACCTAACTATTGGTCTGGCAACTGATGATAATCATGGCATCAGATTAAATGCATAAAAGTAAAGCAGGAATATCACAAGCATGTACTAAGCATAAAGAAAAGTATTGCAAGAATAATATGCGTAAAGAAAAGCAGATAACAGTAATTCAACATCCACAAATGATAGTTAAAGGAAATTTATAGTGCGTTAATCTTCAGAGTTTTCAGTTATAATTAATATTTGGAAGCTTGGGTAAAACGTAGGACATAAGGAGATTGTCATGCCCCGCTTCCCATTATACTTGGGAGCGAGGACGCGAGCGGGTCTGCATGTGCTTAAAACAAGAAGGATATACTTTTTTTCCTTCCTCCTTGGTTTAAGCACATTACGCGTCTGTGATGATAACAACTTGCAGGTTCTTGCATGCAACTCAAACAACACAAGTAATTGTTTATTTACAATCTCAAATCTCAAGAGATAGTTTACAATAATGAATGAAATGAAAGAGGGCCATAAAGCCCATACAAAATTGGAAAGAGTAATAAGTACAATGATGCTACAAAGGTACGAAGCTTCTCAGTGGGGAACTCAACGGCAAGGCACTTCTGGTCAACCTGCTTAGTCTCTAAGAAAAATCCTCTGCAAACATGTCTAATACCTGACGTATATTTTGCAAAACAAGGAAATATACGTTAGCGAGGGTTACTCGGCAAGATTTAAAAAGATAAAAAAGGAACTTGACCATCGACAAGGTTTTTAAAAACATTTACATGACAATATGAGTAACAAAATAGAAGTCACATTAGTCAAAGCATGGCATCGTAAGAAACATGTGCGCACTGGCAAGTGTAGTGTGCAAAGCAGTGAGCAGGGAGGTGTAGTGCACAAAGTAACGAATACGACAAGGTGTAATGTGTATAGCAATAAGCATGGCAAGTGTTGTGTGTACAACAATAAGCATGGCAAGTGTGGTGTGTATAGCAGTAAGCATGATAAGTTTGTGTACAGCAATAACATGACAAGTGTGGTGTATACAGCAGTAAACATGGCAAGTGTGGTGTGTACGGCAGTAAGCATGGAAAGTGTAGTGTGTACGGCAATAAGCATAATATTAGTACACGAACAAGGTAGGAGTAACTGGCAGAATACGCAAGTAACAACATGAGTAAAAGAACATGACAATCAAGTGTGCCTAGTGACAAGCCCAATGTCTGAGGGGGAAGTGACAAGCATTACACCTAAGCCAACGGGAGCTACCCGTGGCTCTATACTCACCGAGGCCAGGTGTCGGTCAAGTTCACCAAGAAAGTGCAATCTAGCTCCAGCCTCTACTACATTGAACTACCCCACCCAAGTGTTCTACTGGAACACGAGCCAGCCTAATTCATATTAAAAGCACGAGCTTGTCAACTCACATGACATCACGATTTCACGATTTCGCCTCTTGGGCGCACGAATTCATAATTTCACGATTTCAAGTATTCCATTCCGTCAATATATTCCGTCAATACGCATTCAATCACTAATCATTCAATCAAGAGTGTACAAGCATGATGTACAACATGACTTAAGGAAAACCTAGCATTTCTTGATTTAGAATTTAAAAGCAACGATACTTAAAACATAAAATGTACACTTGCATGTTTTAGTCAATTTCGGGTATCCACGTGTTCACGATGAAAGCGTGCTTGTCTGCGTCATAAGTTATAGTGTCAAAATTAAAAGATTCTAACTAAAATTAAAACTAATACATATGTTCAATGTTTACCAGCTAACATCTGTATTATTCTAATTATACTAATAATTTAACTATAGCTTAAATAGGTATATATAACCAGCATCACTAACAACTTACATGCATTATTTATCATTGCTAACTAGTAAATAGAGTACTAGTAAAATGTTTAGCTAACTAGTACTAACTGGCATTTACTAATACGTATATTATACAAGTACTGCTATGTAGGGTACTGCCACCCTACACCCTAACCAATTAGTATATGTATATATCAAATCAGTTAACATTAACTTAAGAGGCAATATGGTACGCTACACTGATATACTACTAATTGCAATCTACACTAACCATATTATGTCAAGAATATTGGCCAATGCACGAAGGTGACTCACTGTTGCTGTTACGTTGGCTCGAGTAGCATGCGGGGGTGATCCTTGCGACGACAAGCGGCGACGGGGCATGGCGACTGCGGCGAACTAGGGCTGGCAGTAGGGAGCTCCGAGTGGCTGCATGGGGGTGCTGTGATTTCGTCGATGGTGGAGGAGTGTTGGCGGGTCGTCGGGGTGGCGCCTGAGGCTTGGGGAACTGTGGGGAGTCGATGGCCAGGTAGAGGGATAAGAAGGGGAGGTCGGACGGCGGAGGTGGTTGGCGACGCGGAGGAAAGATGGGGGTCTGCCCTGTCTTGAGACGGAAATAGAGGAGCGGTGCGGTGATGGGGTTTTGGAGTTGATGCCGCTGCGGGGGTTTGTGCGGCCTGAACGGGGATAGTAGTGGTGCTTTAGAGATCGGAAGAGGGGGTCGGAGGGTGGCTGGGTGTGCGAGCTCGGAGTCGCCGGAGAGAAACGAAATAGGGGAGAGGCAGGGGTGGTCGGGCTCTGTCGGATCGGTTTGTGGTCGGGGTCGGAAGCATCGAGGTGGCTGGAGGGTGTTCGTGGGCAGAAGGGTGCATGGGGTTACCGTGAGTCGTCGGCGAAGCTGGGGAGGGGTGCTGCTGGGCGTCAGGTTGGTGGCCGCCAGGAGAGAAGTGGCGAAAGGGAGGCGGAAAGAGGGGATGTACCAGGAGGCGGGGCCGGAGAGGGTAACGGCGAGCGGCGAATGGAGTTGGGGTCGGAGGAGAGAGGGGTTGCTGCCCTGAGGTTTTTAAGAAGAGAAGAAGGAGAAGAATTAGAATAGGACGGCTGTGCATGGCCTGGCTTGGGGTTGCGGGTGTTTTGGTGAAGCAGGGAATACGAAAGTTATATAGGAGATTTGCTACCTAGGTTGGTTGCAAGGAATAAAAATATGTGGGGAGCTGCACGTGAGTTGCGTGAAGATGTGGATAAGGTGGGCGAGATTGTGGTGTTCGTTTGTTACGAAAAGGGTGATGAACGTGGGTTGGTTGAGAGAGTTAGTTTGCATGGGTTGATAGAGGAAACGTTGGGATATACTGCATGAAATGAGGAATAAATGTTGGGGAAAATCTAGTTCAGGATTTAATTATCAATTAGTTAGGATATTTATGATCTGTTAATATAGGTTATTAAGTTGGGCTTTACGTATGATTAGTTAGGATGTAATAGTTAGCTAGGGTGAGTATTAGATGTAATATTACTTAGGAGAAGGATTTTAATTAAGGCTTGGGAAATTTGGTAAATGAAAAGATTTAATAGGGTTAAGAGGATATAAGGAATCTTTAGGATATGATAAGATTAGATTTCGGGGAGACAATTTAATTAGGATATTTAGAGTTACGATTTGGGTGATCTGTTAAGCTATTAGATTGGGGAAATCAATTTGATTAGTAATTGTCCGGATGATAATTTTGGTTGGGATAATGGTATTACTCAAGATTTAGCAGGATGCGACGTGATTAGGGGATTGATAATGACGAGCATAATTTAGGATTTGATTACGAAAAAGTGATTTGGTTGAGGTACTAGGTTTCAGATTGGATAATTTATTCAATTGAGGTGTTTTGGATTAGAAGATCGACTCGATTCGAATATTAAGATCTCATCCCTGCAATCAACATTAACCAAGAATTAAGGAAGGTATAAATGTGATTGCTAAGTTGCGCGCTCGAGCTATGAAATTAATAAAAATAATAAAAATAATAATAAATAAACTCATATATTAATTACTCTAATAATCACTATACTAATTAAATACGTACAAAGTACGCATACACAGAAACAAGTCGTTACAGAGATGGACTTCACCCCGGGTTGGTTAAAAGGTGATACCCTGCCAGCAAACACGAGCACTATGACAAACATGGCCTCTCGTAACTCCCCCTTCCGAGAGTGAGAATGGTGTGACATCAACTAACACATGGTGCATCACGAGTACACCATAGGCCTCTCCAACTCTGCCCAACTCCTTTCGGGAGTGCAAATGAGATACATATATCGTCCAGTCCTTAAGCCTACACTTTACACTTGTTTCCCACATACCCAAGTCTGGAATCCTCACCTACCTCAAGGTAGACCAGGGTTTCCAGGTTGTTATTACACTCAAATTCCTCACTCTCGATTATGGAACAATATTCATCATTTCATTCTTTTCCACGGTCTTATTACCACATTCATATCTTTTTATTTCTTTCATCATTTTCACCGATGTCGTGTTTTAACAACGAACATCGCATCAACATTGCATCAAAGGACTTATTCATCATTATTCAAAGTTGACTCAAGAAATATGCGAGCCCTACTCCCAAGTGTAGGAGATCGAACAAGGAATTATCCTAGTGAGTCAACGTATTATGTCCACGGGACAACTGACCGGCAAAACCCGAATTTTAGTTTATAAAGAGTATTAAAACTATACGAAACGACCACCTTTCAAAGATGAACTAATGACGTCTAGAGTTTAAAATACTAAAAAATCCTAAGATAATTACGGTGAATTCGATACTAGGGTACCAATATAGGGATATGTGTCAGTTGTGATTTTGTTAGGGTCTTTGCAATCAATGATTATTAGTATCTTTTCTATAACTCAACGTTCCATCCGGCTAAGGCATGAAAACGTTAGAAAGTATCGCGATAAAGCGCATAAAATAGTGCCAAAGAGTAATCATGTATATTATCGATTTCATGAACAAAATACGGAAATGTGCCCTCTCGGGTTACGATATGTCCGCTAGGATCTCAACACGAATAAGTCCTACTAAGATCATATTCGATTCAAGTATGCATACTTCTCCGAAGAACATACCCAAATAAAATATACGTAGAAATTAGCGAAATACATGATATTACCTGCAACATAAGGCAAAAAGACATTAAAATCAAAGATTACATCACCCTAACTACATCACAACCAACACATATGGAGATTAGCCATACATGGAGAGAAGAGAACTCATATTCATAAGCAAATACATGTTCAAAAGCTCAAAATATGTGTCAAATACGTTAAATACAAGAGAAAATATAGGAAAATATCACCAAATTCCTCCAACTGGACCTTAGATCTCCTTCAACAATAGCTCTCTGCCTCTGTCTCTAGGGCCTCCAAAAGTTACAACCAAATACGTGAAAAAAATCGTGAAAATGCGCAAAGAATCCCCCAAAACCCTAGCCAAATACGCCTATTTATACTCTTTTTTTGTTAATGGGGTTTCCAGGTTATTATGGGTCTGAATCCGCTTGAATCTATGCTCTGTAACCCGCTTTAATCCCCAGCCATTCATCATGGGCGGGATCTGTTGTAAGGTCTACACATGGCCTTAGCAGGTCCGCTTCTCGCTTGCATTCGAGTCCAAGTTAGGCTCATCCTCGGCCGTTGGATGTGGAATCATTCGGCCCTCATTATGCCACGCCAACCCCACAGATCCGCTCCGCTGCATCATCACTCAATCCGAATTCAATTCGAAGCGTCATCTGGGCCATTAAATATGATATCAATGGCCCAGGAAGTGCTGCGTCACCCTGCATCATGTGCTTCGGATGAAGCAGGAGTGCACCAGATTGCACCACATGACCCACTAGATTAGCAGGGCGGTACGTGCAGCATCGTATATTCGTCGAATTTCGACCGGGGAGGTACCTGCAGCGCCGTATATTCGTCGTATTTCGGCCGTATTTCATCGTTTAAATAATGTTCTGCATTCAAAAATTCATAGAAATTATCACAAATCTCAGAAAAATATGAATAAATAGCTGTTGGAATTGTAAAACTGAGATCTACACATAAAAAATATTAAAAATACAAAAATGCTCATTAGAATGATATTTTGTGCGTAGAATAAGATATTCTTCTAATAATCATAAATAATCTTAATTCGCTCGTATTAGAAGCCAAATACGAATCATCTATGCAAAAAATAACACTAAATAGGGGGGTTAAATATGCAATATTTACCCCAAATCACTCTCCCCAACTAGCGTTTTGCTGGTCCCTAGCAAAAAAAGCGATTAAATCGGATGATTAGTAAAAATATTAAATTCTATCGATCGTTTATGGCTTGGCTTAATAAGGCACTTTCCATCATGATTTTTACCATCAATATACACAATTTACGAAGAAGATCAATTACATGACATTTTCTCTAGTTTAATTTGAATAAATAATATGCGAGCCTCGTTTTGCATAAACTAAAGTATAACACGACGTCACGTCATAACTTTCTAATTTCCAAGGAGTTGGCATCACATAAAGATCGGGTGTTGAGTTGCTTTGTTTATTCACTATATCTTTCTCTTTTTAATGACTTAGAATGATCCATGTAACAAGCTTTAGGTTAATGACTCCTAAGCCAGACGACCTTCGGACATTAGGCTTAGAATAGCCCCTCGAACCTAATAACTTGAACCATCTAAGTTTTTATTGTATCTATTTTTCTAATGCACTCCCTATCGTTTATCTTTCGACATGAATCTCCAATTCTTCCTGAGGCATGCAAAACCCGGCTACTTAATAAAACTCAAGGGGACGGTGCATTTTATTCTTTTTCTCACTTTTTTATTGTTTTTTCAGTTTTATTTGTAAGCAACTTAACACACATAAACATGGGCATAAACTTTAGAATCAATGGCCAAATTCCTCTTCAACTCGAAAATCAATCCAATCAATCGAGTACACCTAACTTATGCATAACAACTACTTGCATGAAATAAATTCAAACTATTTCGAGATATTAATCATGGCAATTGAAATTTTTTCCCATAAAAGTTATATTAATGTTTAACTTCATGAGAGGAAAATAATTAATTCAAGCCATAAATAACTTAAAGAATTCGATCAATGCATAATCATCCGATAATGTGATGCTTGAAGGAGTATTAAATGATGAAAATTGGTGATTGATTCTTTTCTATCATTTTATTAAAAAACAAAAATCCTAAGATCTCATACTCCCCCCAACTAAAGACGGACATTTTCCTCAATGTCGAAAAGGATACGAGTGTATTCAAAAGCAAACATCCTAAAAAGCATATAAAAATCTACACTACTGGAAAGAACACACCATGGTCAAATTGTTGATCACAGATCTTTAATGGTGGGGGAAGTTGTTTTATCTACTCCTTGCACTCCTCGACGAATATTCTTCCTCCACTCGCCTCCTTATGGTCAAGCATTGACACAACCCCGCATATCTCCTCCAAGTCTGTAGATTTTTACTGCATGAGATACATTGTGTCAACAAGATATGTACAGATTTTATCATCCATAAAAGCTTGCCGTAATGAGTCGTCATAAACGATAAAAGAATTTAAAGCTAGTTGACGACCATCTGAATCTAAAAGATTTGGAATTAAAAATTGAGATTCAGAACAAGAGTTCATGGGTTCATGTGAACTTCCCTGAAAAGGATCACTATACTTGATTTGATACTCTGCCTCAGGAGTAGGTGGAAGTGGCTGCAGAAATGGGTCTGGAGGGAAAGACAACATCGGCTCAGTGTAGGTCATCTCGTAGTCACCTCCGTCCGCTTCACCCTCTCCATCAGAAATCATAGGTTCTGCGGGCCTCTCGGAACTATGTGGTTCTTCCTGAAATTCTTCATGGATGATGGTTTGGTTGACATCCTGAGGTGGATGAAATAGTGGCTGCTAAAACGAAGCTGTGGGGATGTATGGCTCGGGCTCCATCGTAGTTGTAAGCTCTCTCCCTTGCACATAACTTCCTCATTATAACAGTGATAACGTATAGCAGTCCATCCAATGTACTCGTACACCTCAGGTGGGGGAGATGAATGAT
Organism: Scilla litardierei; assembly: GCA_030789695.1. Lineage (NCBI taxonomy): Eukaryota > Viridiplantae > Streptophyta > Magnoliopsida > Asparagales > Asparagaceae > Scilla > Scilla litardierei. Next base: position 96,453,727 of record CM061135.1, on the reverse strand, counting down.
GTGTCCATGTTTTCTATACTTTTATCGTATCATTTCATATCATTTTGACCGACCGATACTCTTTTTTATCGATTTATCAATTGTTTATTGGATTATCTGATTTTCAGAGATTTTATTTCACTTTCAGGAGTTTCGAGGCGATTTTGAGTAAAATGGTGATATGTACACATCCGAGATAGCCGGAGCATAAATGGCATGGCTTGCTAAGTGTATAACATGGTGGAGAAGAAGATTCGAGGAGAAGAAGATGAGAGAATGAGAAGAGAAGCAATGAGATGGAGCTGCCCAATTAACTCCGCATTTCCAATCCACTCGGTCCGAGTGGACTTGCCTACTTGGTCCGAGTACGTGTAAACAAATAAAATGTTGAAGTGAAGACAAGGCAGCTGAAGAGCTAAAAAGGCACTCGGACCGAGTAGCTTTTCTACTCGGTCCGAGAAAAATTGAAGGCAGTATGACGTTTTCAAGCCATTTTCAAGCATCTGAACTCGGATAAGTGCCTAGGTGACTCGGTCCGAGAGACTATTTCTTCAGATCAAGAATGAAGTGACTGGATAGAGAATCAACGGAACCTTGGGGCTACTCGGACCGAGTAGGCTTGTCACTCGGTCTGAGTCGGCCGGGTCGCCAGCGTAGATTCACTTGGAAAATGGGTTTTCTTTGCCTCTGAATTCGGATCGAGTGCCTAGGTGACTCGGTCCGAGAGACTATTTCTTCAGATCGAGAACGAAGTGATTGGATAAAGAATCAATGGAACCTTGGGGCTACTCGGACCGAGTAGGCTTGTCACTCAGTCCGAGTCGGCCGGGTCGCCAGCGTAGATTCACTTGGAAAATGGGTTTTCTTTTGTTTCGTTGAGTTTAAACCCAGCTGTATATAAACAAAAACAGTACCATATGTTTAATATCAATCAAAGTTTAGTTTTATTTTTGTTTTTGAGCAGCCATTAATTCTCTACAGCTAAGAGTAGGGTTTTGAGAGGATTTTGAACTTGGAAACTTGGATTTTTGTTGCGTTATTAAAATTCTGAATAGATTTCTGAGTTCTCCTTGTTTATATTGAATCTCTCACTATTTCTATTGAATATCTATTGTTTTTTATATTAATTGCTATCATGATGTTGAGTCTTCTTATTATCATTGTTTTTCTTGTTTTTATTATGGTTAGTGAGTAGTTCTATAGGGCTAATGGATGAGCCCTAGGATTTTAGGGTTCAGATGCTAAAACCATAATTCTTGGGATTGATTAGTGATTAGGGCTATGATGTGATTGATCTACCCAAGTTTATAGGATTCTCATCTTGGGTCTGTGATCCACGATGGTGGCACTTGCCCTACAGATTGCCCTATAGGCTTGATTAGGGTCATTAGTGGTTTCACTTAGGGTTAGTGATCTACGATAGTGGCACTCACTCTACGGGTCTGTAGGGATTTTTGGCGGACCCTCAGAGCTCGGATATGTGTCTATCCTAAGTCGGACGGACCACAGAGGCATAAAGCACAGCGAAAAATTAAAACTATCTAGCTAAACAATTTAGCTAGGCCTTGAGGGAGCCATAACCTAGCCCAATCTATGCCAACTTGAGGTGGATCTAACCACCCCAAAGGGATCTATTCTACTACGACGAAATTAAACTACGCTAAAAATTACTTAGAGAACATACCCAAAATCTCGACCCTGGGGCGGGCAAGATGTACCGCACCGTCTTCTGACGATCCTCATAGCCAAACCACCTTCAAATTGAAGAGAAATTAACTAAGCTAATTTAGCTTAATTAAAGTTTCAGTAAGCCTTTCATAAAAGCCAACTTCAGCGAATTAATTCTCTTTATTCATTAAACTTCAGACACCAAACAAGCTATCAATTCGAAGGGCTTCGAATAGTGAACGCATAGGAACGAACGGAGATGAATTTCAACTTCGTTTGACCTCTCAAACAATTGCCCAAAGATGGGCAAAAAATCAATTTTCGTAGCCGTCAAAAGTGGTTTCAAAAAACCCTATTTTCACTTAAGTTGTGGGCGCGCCCGCTAGGCTTAGCAGGCACACCCGTCCAAGGCAAGGAGGACGGTCGGCTAGCCCGTTGGGAAGCGGGCGCGTGCCCATTGCTGTAGCAGGCCGCGCCCGCTACTGCAGCTGGTGCTGGCCCGCTGCAACCAGCGGGCTGCGCCCGCTGCTGTAGTGGGAGCGTGCCTGCTGCAACCAGCGGGCCGTGCCCACTCAGTAGAGGGCGGGCACCCGTTTACCCTTCACGAATGGGCCTATTAGCCCAGTGGGTTTAACCCACTTTTTCCTTTGACTGTTTTTGCGTTTTTGGGCTCGTTTGAGCTTCGATTTGGACGTAGTTTGAACCTGTGTTTAGACCAGGACGATCCCGTCAACCAAGTAACCCTTTCCAATGCATTTGTTCCTAAAAATATTGTCGTAACAATTTACGACACGTTAAATCTTTGTTTGCATCAAATGCAACAATGTCCCTATTGCATCTACGACTTAGTCTCACAACTGGCTAGTGAACATTTAACTATTCCTTTTCATCGAATGAATCTCTCTTATTAATTCACCTATTACTAAGACACGAACGCTACTCGGTGTGAGACCCTACAGCCTGACCTTACTACAGGTTGGGGCTCAAAACCCCTAGACGACGGTCACCACGAGCAGTAGTTGTCGTCCCTATTTTAGAATCATCATAACAAGATCGACCCATTGACAAAAGTATCGTTGGGTTTACTTTGGCTGTGTCAGTGATGAATACCGTTAGCTATAGTCCCTTCGTCAAGACTGTGTCCCTATTGGCCTAGGGTATGGTCTATAGTCATCCCTATTAGACAACATTGGTCAGTATACGACGGTCTTACGGTGTATACACGTTGTACACCTTAAAACGTACCCCGACTGAGGATTAACACAAAGACCGTACTGAGCCTGTGACACTAACTTCCCTTTAATGGAAGAGACGAATCCCATCTTAGTCATCTACTCACCTCGAGAGCTTCAGGTGTAACCCAACCTAAGATCTTTCAGCAGGCCTAGCCTCGAAGCTAGATCATAGGTCTAAGCGACACAGTTCACTCACAGGTTCGTACAAATGACTTCAGGGCTTAAGGTGATCACCCTAGATTTATTTTAGACAGTTTAGTTAAAGTTTAACCATATAATAACTCTATGTTGGTCGTTCAGTGAACTCATTCTCCAATGAGCACATGTGTCTCGTCTCCGACTTCACCAAGTCGAATGACTATGAGATCATCATTACCCTAAGGTAAGACAAAGACACAATGGTCTATCCGATGTGCCGATATCCAGTTCTCGACACATCTATAACCACGAACAGTTTAAGACTTAAGTTTCTATTCGGTCGCTTACTACTCATAATCGAGATCTTATCTGGATATGTAAGGACCTAACTATAAGCCTATGGACATTATTTAAGTATATTTATTCAAACGATTTCATACTTAGGATAATGGACACCATATATTATATTAACAAGACGTATACCTAGGATAAATTGCCTTATGGGCACATATCCTCCTACATCTCCCACTTGCACTTAGGCTATTTATCTCGGTATCTCATACCGTTATTGCATATCAGTCACATTGGACATATATATGACAAACCTAAGAGTGGATTTACTAACGAGTATCTATAATGCATTTTAATGGATTTATTATTTATACATCTCTTGATCACACAAGGTTGATCCTTGAAAAGTGATTTCGATCAATTTTCCTTTCTTTGTATAGCTAACAATTAGCTCATACAATCTAGATGTAGGGTCTAACATTTCTATAAGTCAGTCTCAGCTCATTCCAATTTTCTTGTGTCAATATGTCAAGTACATACATGACACCCTAAGTCTCTATATATTCGATTAAATCAAAACGATTTTGATTCAATGTTTTATATAGATGATTCAAATAAGTTGGAACCCTTTTTACTTAGTCCGAGAAATCGGAACTAAGTATACGAGCTAGCTCCCACTGACTTCAAGAATTATCTGGTTAAGTACTTCAATTATATACCTAAATCATATATAGATTATATATATGAAGAGCATAACCAGTTGATATGTGCTTAGATGGAACGTACTAGTGTCGGGTTGGGTTTGATGAATGAGTCAAATCAAGATCTGTTTAAGGAATCTTGACATTGACTTACTCAGTCAAACGTCCTTCACTGTACTTTTCCCTTAACTACATTTAATATTAACTCTTTAAGAATCAAATGTAGTTTATTAAGAATTAATCTTAATTATGCATATAATTGTGTTCACACACAATTTATACGCTCCTGAAACTTATACTTAACTATCGACTGACTTATAACATTAAGTCAGCTCCAAACAATCAAAATTTTCTGAAGCTCTGCATCATAGTTGTAATTTTATCCTCTATGGATCAATACACTAGGGTGAGTGAATAGTGTATATAATAAAAATGTTGCAAATAAAACGTTACTGATATTTGCAAAGATGGCACAGAATTAAAATGACAAGTATTGAAAATAAATCAATCGCAAACACAGAGATGTATCCTGGTTCGGATCCTCTTGATCCTAGTCCAGTCCTCTACTCCCAGTAGAGATTTTCAATCCACTATAATCACTTGCCCCTCAAGCACCAACTTTACAAAAATGGCAACACCTCAAGTGTTCCAAACTTTATACAATCTCTTCCCAAGAGATCCAAATAACTTTGTAATGAAATAAAAGAAAATAAACACCTTATAGCCTTGTAATGAATATGTAATATGAATTCAAAGAGACGCTGTTTAGAAGAGGAACTTCATGTTTCAAGATATATAATGGTGAAACACAATTGAAGTTCTTCCGTTCTTAAAGGAAGAGAGAAATCTAATGATTTCTTCTTACAAATAAGAAAAGAAAAACTTACCCAAAAAGTGCTGAAATCCAAGTTCTTCCGTTCTTAAACGAAGAGAGAAATCTAATGATTTCTTCTTACAAATAAGGAAAGAACAACTAATGGCCGAATGCTCAAGAAAATCAGAGGCTTGATTTCAACAAAAATAGAAGTAACGAAGAGGAAAGTGTGTGTCTTGAAAGAGAGAGTCTACCCCTCTATATATATTGTTTAGGGACGGTTGGAGAGTGTAAATGACGTTGGGAAACAGTCATAAACCGCTCCTGAAAATTTGGGCTTCAAACGGCTAGTTTTGAGATTGGTGGACCAATTCCAAAATTAGTCGACCAAAATTTAGAGAGGGAATTTTGACCATTGGAAGGTAGTTTCAGAATCTACATGGTTTAGGGAGTTTGCTCAAGAAATCCCATAGTCAAATTCGAAGGTTTAAAATTGGTCGACCAATTTGGCTGCCAATTTTCTGGGTAAGAATTTTCGAAATTGGGAAATGTAGAACTCTGAATAATGGAACCTAGGAGACTAAGATATAGTATCACAAGGCTTTGTAACTCTAATAAAGTAAATTTTACATTGATTACATAAAAGCTGTAGATAAGACTGCACTGCAACGAATCTGAGAAGCTTCTTTGCATGTGATCCTTATCAAGTGATTATATATCCAAGTCGTGGATGTAAGGTGCCTTTTGCCTTTCCAGCTTCATGAACTATGATATATCCGTTTGAATATGCATGAAGATATCTGAATGTGTGGAACTCAGCATGTATTTGTATCTGCATAGATAGAGTTAGTAGCACTGAATGTGTTTGTCATATTAAAACCATATGGGAATAGAAATATGGAATTATGAAATTCCAACATTCTCCCCCCTTTTGATGATGACAAACATGTAAATATATATCGTTAAATTTGAACATATATTATATACTCCCCCTGAATATATGGAACATGTGTTAAAACTCCCCCTGAGTAGATGAAATATTTTCTCCCCCTTTGGAATCAGCAAAACGAGGCAAATAATAGATTAGTTAATAAAAATAAGCGAGAAAATATTAGCTACCTGTTGAAATATAACAGGCGGTAGGCCGAAAAAAATGAAAAGAAATAAAAACAGTAATCATATAAGAGTATGGCAAAAAAATAAATTTGAAGGACGACATAATAGGCAGGTCCGGGGGTATGAGTACGAAATGCCCAGTGGATATAAGGTGAGGTATGTACCAACAAAATATTACCTGTATTATAAAAAATATGTGGACAATTGAGTATAACTAGTAGAGGAATAATGATATACATGGTAATGGATGTAATATCCTTTGGTAATGGGAACCAAAACTTCGAAGCTGCTGTTATGAAAATATCATGTGGGCATGGCGTGAAGCAAACAGGCATTATGTGAGCCTTAAATTTCTGTTGCAATGGCAGGATAGCATGACTTGTAAAAAAATTGGATATTTGAAGCTGTCCTGCATAACATGTAGGAAACAATGAAGACAGAGGCATTTGCAATTGTAATATCAAATAGGAAAATAGATTTGTAGTTATCATCTAACTAGGAAACTGAATCATATAGGAAAATATAGTACCAAAGGGAATACATACTAGATAACCAAAGAAATGACTACAGAGTAGTACACAAACAGAGAATGAATAGATAACAAAAGCCACTAAAAGTGAACAGTACATCACAAAACAATTTAGCCATTGACAACCAAGTTACATAGCCAAAGGAATACTACAAAACAATTTCAGAACAACCAAAACAACATCCAAGTACAACCAAAACATCACGTATAAACTAGCAACAAGCAATATTAAGCCAAGGGAATGTTTACAGAATAGTACCCAAACATCACCATATTAAACACAGGATAGATGAACCAAATACAACCCAAAGTGTTGACAGAACCGAATTTTACACCACAAAATAACAAAACATCATAAGCAAATTTCTGGAAATTATCACCAACAAAGGATCAATACCAAGCAACCATCAAAATGTTATCACCAGGCAACCATAAAACTAACAACTGAAGTGCCAAAAACAAGCCTAGACCAAAGGAACCAACGGCAAGGACAACTACGGCAGATTAGACGGGCCGGGCTGAGAAGATGTGTGACGAACATAGAACTGGAGAGACTCGAAATGAGTCAAAAGCTGAGCCATCGCAATCTAAAGTGCATCCATCATTCGATTATGCTCCTGTAGGGTAACATCTCTAGCACTAAGATGAGATTGAATGCCCTAAAAACCATCGTGCATTTCTTGGTGAATATCTGCGAAACCCAGAGTAACATAGTGCCTAAGAGCACGTATCTCACCAACTAAATCAATATCACCATGGGCTGAAGAAGGTGTAACATGAGTACTAGGGGAAGGACCTGAGCGAGCGTAATGCTTGCGGGTAGGGATGCGACCACGGGCACGAGATGAAGAACCAGGAGTACGAGTTCTGGGAGAGCAGGAAGTGGAGCCAGGAGTAGGGCGAGACGTGTGGGGAGAGGGTGCATGGGTGGAAGCATCATCATCATCATCATGAGCGGAAGTATCGGATAGGATAAATTGCATATGACTTAGGGTGTGGAATTGAAATTGATGGGATTGAAGACCTGAACCGAATCAGCAAAGGGGATTTGAAAAGCTTCTAAGATTCTAGTGATGATGGACGGCAGGAAAATGTGGGATCGTACCGGTTTGGCTAAGGACTCGAGAAGAACTGAGCCACAGTCGATAGGGAGTTCCCCCATCAGAGAATACAAACAGCGGGCAGTCTTAGTACTAACGTAATTTAAGGAGCCAGTCTTTGGGGCCAGATTAAATAAAATGATGTTGACCATCAAGCGAGCAGGTGGAGGGCGGAGGGGTTCGGCGATTTGTGGGGTTAGGACGGTGAGGCCGTCGATTTGGGGAGAAAGGAAGAGATGGCACTTCGGGGAATGGGATGAGTGGCCTTGGGAAATGAAGAGATGAGTTGCCTTAGGGATTAAAGGAACTAAATAAGAAAGAGAATAAATCAGTTATGGGAAGTTTTGGAAGTTTTGGGAACGGGAATATTTCCCATCAGTAGCAGTTTGGAAAACTGAAACAATATAAAATTAAAAACGAATTGATGGGTTCTGTTGGAAATAAAAACAACTGGAAGTAAATGTTAACTGAAATTAAGCGAGAAGACGAATCCGTTATCGGAAAATTGAAAATTAGTCAATTGGCAACCAATATTTGGGACTTGGTCGACCAATTTCAAAAAATAGCCAAAATTTTTTGAAAAAATTTGAGAAAAATTCTAAAAAATATTATAAGAATGTGTCATAAGTCGGATTCATTAATAATTCCCAAATTTCTTCGAAGCTTAATAAAAATATCTTCTTTCAAAGGTTTAGTTAAAATATCAGCAGTTTGATGTTCAGTAGATATAAATTAAGAGCAATATCTCCTTTCTGAACATGATTATCTAAAAAATGATGATGTACATCAATATGTTTTATACGTGAATGATGCACATGATTTTTAGAAAGATTAATAGCACTGGTATTATCACACATTATAGGGCAAGTAGAGCAATCAATACCATAGTCTGAAATAGTTTGTTTCATCCATAAAATTTGAGCACATGCTAAATCGGCGGCAATATATTCTGCCTCGGTTATAAATAATGAAACAGAGTTTTGATTTTTGCTAAACCAAGAAACTAAAGCATGTCCTAAAAAGTGGCATGTACCACTGGTACTTTTACAGTCTGATTTGCAACCAGCAAAGTCTGCATCACTATATGATAATAAATCAAATGTGCTTGACTTAGGGTAAAATAAACCAAAATCAGAAGTATTTTTAACATATCTAATAATCTTTTTTACGATAGTTAGATGTGAAACCTTAGGATCTCCCTGAAAATGTGCACATAAACATACTGAAAACATAATGTCTAGTCTACTAGCAGTTAGATAAAGTAGAGAGCCAATCATACCTCTGTAAAGCGTTGATCAACACTCTTACCATTTAAATCTTTGTCGAGAGAAGTAGATGTACTCATTGGAGTACGTTTTTCGCAGAACTTTCTAAACCAAAATGCTTGATGAGTTCTTTAGAATATTTTCTTTGGTGAATGAAGATTCCTTCCTTCATTTGTTTGATTTGAAGACCAAGGAAGTAGTTGAGTTCACCCATGTGACTCATCTCAAATTCTTTCTGCATAATCTTAGAAAAATCTTGACAAAGAGATTCATTAGTAGAACCAAAAATAATATCATTAACATATATTTGAATAATGATTTGGTCAGATTTTATGTTTTTAATAAATGAAGTTGAATCAATTTTACCTATTTTATAACCAGAATTTAAAAGATAGCTTTTAAGTTTTTCATACCAAGCACGAGGTGCTTATTTGAGACCATATAAAGCATTTTTCAATTTGAAAACATGATTTTCTAAATTTTCATGAATAAAACCAGGAGGTTGTTCTACATAAACTTCTTCTTTAAGAAAACCATTTAAAAAAGCACTTTCGACATCCATTTGAAATAACTTAAAATCTTTAAAACATGCAAATTATAATAGCATCCTAATAGATTCATGACGTGCAACTGGTGCATAGGTTTCATTATAATCAATACCTTCTTCTTGATTATAACCTTGTGCAACCAATCGTGCCTTATTTCGAATTACCTGACATGATTCATCCAATTTATTTTTGTATACCCACTTGGTATCAATAATTGAATGATCTGATGGTCTGGGAACTAATTCCCAAACATCATTCCATTGAAATTGATTGAGCTCTTCCTACATAGAAATAATCCATGAACTGTCTTCACATGCATCTTTGATGTTCTTTGGTTCAATGGTTGAAAGGAAAGCACAATGCGCCATTTGTTCTATGGACGAGTTCTCACTCCATCTGTAATATCTCCAATGATTAATTCTGATGGATGATTTGGAACTTGTGCAAATGCCTTAGGAAGATCTGCATTATCTGAAATAGACTCAACAGAGGGTTTAGTAGCATCAATTTCATCAAGGTTAATATTATCTAAAAAATTAGATAAAGGTAATATATTCTCGTCATCATCAATAATGAGAGAATTTGATGAGGGGTTCTAATCAAAGGTGTCATGTAGTGATTCTTCAATTGTTGAAGTTCTTTTGTTATATACTCTGTAGGCTTTGCTACATGTTGAGTATCCAACAAAAATACATTCATCAGATTTTGAATCAAATTTATCAAGTCCATCTTTAGTATTAAGAATGAAATATTTACATCCAAACACTTTAAAATATGATACACGACGAATGCGATTAAAGAATAATTCAAAACCAGTTTTATTAAGCAATGGCCTTATAAGAAATTTATTCATAATGTAGCAAGCAGTTGCGACAGCTTCTGCCCAAAAATATTTTGGTAATTTACTATCACAAAGCATTGTTCTTGCACATTCTTGTAAAGTTCTATTTTTCCTTTCTACTACTCCATTTTGAGGAGGAGCACGAGGAAAAGAAAAATTGTGAGTAATGCCATTTTCATTACAAAACTTGGTAAGGATTCATTTTCAAATTCTCCCCCATGATCACTACGAATAGTGACAATGTTAGAGGATTTGATCTTTTGTATCTTTTTACTAAATATTGAAAATTCTTCAAAAGCATCATTCTTATTTAGTAAGAATATAACCCAAGTGTATCTTGAATAATCATCAACAATGACAAATGCATATCTACTTCTATTCAAAGAGGCTACTCTTGAAGGACCAAACAAATCCAAGTGTAGGAGTTCTAACGGTCACTTTGTTGAGATAATGTCCTTTGGTTTAAAAGAAGATTTGTGCATTTTTCCTTGTTGACAAGCATCACAAAAATGTTTGTGTTTGAAAGAAATATTTGACATTCCATTAACTAACTTGTGTTTTGAAATATGTGCTAGGTTTTTGAAGTTAGTGTGCCATAAAAGTGTATCATCTGATGTAATCATTAAACAATGATTATGAGTGGTAACAGACATGCATAAGATATAAATGTTATTCTTACGCTTACCACGGAATAAAATAGATGACATATCAGAATCATAAATGATGCAATCATTTTGTTCAAATACTATTTTGTAATTTTTATCACATAATTGACTAATGGAAAGTAAATTGTGTTTCAAACCGTCAACCAGGAGAACATTATCAATGATAGGCTGATTTGTATTACCAACTGTTCCAGTGCCTATGATTTTGCCTTTGTTGTTGTCACCAAAGGTAACTGTGCCTCCATCTTTATATTTAACGGTTGAAAGCAAGTTGACATTTCCCGTCATATGTTTTGAACATCCACTATCCAAAATCCATCTTTCTTTTATAGGTACCTGAAAGATAAAACATTAAGCATTGGTACCCTTTGTTTGAGGGTCTTTGGGATTAGATTTTTGTAAACCAAACCCAAGTGGAATTTGGCTTTCTAATATAATCACTAGAATAACAATGAATGTATATAATGAGAGATATAATCATTTCTATCTTTTAAACATGAATCCTTAGGAGCACATATACTAATTGTAGTAGGTTTCCTAGGAGATGGTTTTGAAATGTTAATAACATTTCTTTGTGAAGAAGTAGGAATGTTTACTTTCTTCATGTAAATGAATGCGTGATTCTTCTTTTGTGGTTTAACAAAAATTGTTTTTCCACTAGATGAAGATGTGTTACAAGAGTTGGGTGCATTCTTATGAGAATATCCCAATCCTTGTCTATGATTTGTTGGATATTGAATTTTTAGCAAATCATCAAGATTTGTCTTTCCTTTGTTAAATTTATTAACATTGGATGACATCTCATTGTATTTCATCTTTAGTGATGAGATACGTTTATCCATTTCGGATATTTGTGTATGCAATTCTAAATTCTTAGTTTTGAGAAGATCATTCTCTTTACTAAGATCCAAATCTTGAGAAGATGTATTCTCAATATGTATAGAATTTGGTGTAGTTCTTTTAGAAGATAATTCTTGATATTTAAGAAGAAGATTATCATTATTCTGTTTCAAAGATTTATGTTGTCCATTTAATTTTTTGAAACGAGATTAGAGATCTTTTAATGCATCTAGTAATTCTTCGTTATTAAAAGAACTTACATCATCTTCATCATCTTGTGCCATACAGCACATGTTAGCACTTTCATTATGATCATCATCTTCATCATCTAAAGAATCATCCCATGTTGCTGCAAATGCTTTCTTCATTTTGTCAAACTTCTTTTCTCTTCTGGATTGATCATTGTTGTTGGATGTGTTAAACTTAGCCTTGAGAAGCAGACAATCTTTCTTCATATGTCCAGGCCTACTACAATTAAAGCAGAGAGAAGAATCAGTATTCTTAGATTTGAAATTATTAAACTTACCTTTTTGAAAGAATTTTCTGAAGTTCTTGGCAAAGAATGACATATCATCATCTGAGTCTTCATTTTCTGATGTAGTGTTAAAGACGCATACTTTCTTCTTTTGATCTGATTATTCTTTCTCATCTTGTAATGTAACTTCATGAGCCATTAGGTTACCAATAAGATCTTCCATGGTTAATGTGGAAAGATCATTAGCTTCCTCAATAGCAGTAATCTTTGGACGCCATTCTGGAGAAAGTACTTTAAGAATCTTGCGTACCTGATCAAGATTAGAATAAACTTTTCCAAGAGCATTAAGAGAATTAGTAATATTAGTGAACCTGGTGTTCATTTCTCCAATTGTCTCTTTGTCCTGCATCTTGAACAACTCATATTTATGAACCAAAGAGGAAATCTTAGTTTCCTTTACTTTATTGGTTCCTTCATGAGTTACCTCGAGTATGTGCCAAATTTCCTTTGCACTTTTGGTCTGTGATACCCGATTAAACTCATGTTTATCCATGGCACAGAATAAAGCATTCATGGCCTTTGAGTTGTTGGTCTTTGCAGATTTGTCGTTAGCGGTCGAATCAGCAATAGGAGTTGTTGGCTTTGTGTATCCTGTCTCTACGATGTCCCATACCTCATAATGCATACTTTGGAGATGAATCTACATTCGTATTTTCCAATATGAGTAGTTAGAACCATCAAATAAAGGAGGATGAACTGGAGAGTGCCCTTCAGGATGTTGATTTGTGTTGTAGTTGTGTGTAACAGCGTTCATGTTTTCTTCTGCCATCTTAGCCTTGCTCTGATACCAAATGTAATTTTAGACTGTATGGATCAATACACTAGAGGGGGGTGAATAGTTTCTATAATAAAAACTGTTGCAAATAAAACGTTACTGATATTTGCAAAGATGGCACAGAATTAAAATGACAAGTATTGAAAATAAATAAATTGCAAACACAGAGATGTATCCTGGTTCGGATCCTCTTGATCCTAGTCCAGTCCTCTACTCCCAGTAGAGATTTTCAATCCACTATAATCACTTGCCCCGCAAGCACCAACTTTACAAAAATGGCAACACCTCAAGTGTTCCAAACTTTATACAATCTCTTCCCAAGAGATCCAAATAACTTTGTAATGAAATAAAAGAAAATAAACACCTTATAGCCTTGTAATGAATATGTAATATGAATTCAAAGAGACGCTGTTTAGAAGAGGAACTTCATGTTTCAAGATATATAATGGTGAAACACAATTGAAGTTCTTCCGTTCTTAAAGGAAGAGAGAAATCTAATGATTTCTTCTTACAAATAAGAAAAGAAAAACTTTCCCAAAAAGTGTTGAAATCCAAGTTCTTCCGTTCTTAAACGAAGAGAGAAATCTAATGATTTCTTCTTACAAATAAGGAAAGAACAACTAATGGCCGAATGCTCAAGAAAATCAGAGGCTTGATTTCAACAAAAATAGAAGTAACGAAGAGGAAAGTGTGTGTCTTGAAAGAGAGGGTCTACCCCTCTATATATAGTGTTTAGGGACGGTTGGAGAGTGTAAATGACGTTGGGAAACAGTCATAAACCGCTCCTGAAAATTTGGGCTTCAAACGGCTAGTTTTGAGATTGGTCGACCAATTCCAAAATTGGTCGACCAAAATTTAGAGATGGAATTTTGACCATTGGAAGGTAGTTTTAGAATCTACATGGTTAAGGGAGTTTGCTCAAGAAATCCCATAGTCAAATTCGAAGGTTTATAATTGGTCGACCAATTTGGCTGCCAATTTTCTGGGTAATAATTTTCGAAATTAAGAAATGTAGAATTCTGAATAATGGAACCTAGGAGACTAAGATATAGTATCACAAGGCTTTGTAACTCTAATAAAGTAAATTTTACATTGATTACATAAAAGCCGTAGATAAGACTGCATCTGCAACTGAATCTGAGAAGCTTCTTTGCAGGGGATCCTTATCAAGTGATTATGTATCCAAGTCGTGGATGTAAGGTTCCTTTTGCCTTTCCAGTTTCATGAACTATGATATATCCGTTTGAATATGCATGAAGATATCTGAATTTTTGGAACTCAGCATGTATTTGTATCTGCATAGATAGAGTTAGTAGCAATAAATGCGTTTGTCATATCAAAACCATATGGGAATAGAAATATGGAATTATGAAATTCCAACAATAGTTCGAGAATTCATGCAACCAACTTAGATAGCCACATAAACAAAAATTTAAGCCATTCTCAATCAAATCACAATTTCAACATAAAGCACATTTGCCGAGACATTTATTCAATACAACGGATTCATATAATGAAATTGAAATAAACCTTGAGTGTTAATCACTCAATCATTGTTTTCACTTTGAGGAATGATACATTTTATTCATCTAAGGAAATAAGTATCAGCTCCCTCTTCTTCATGTCTCTCGAAGTCTTTGCACGGCCCCAGCAGCAACGATTGCTCAGATGCCGACCATCCTCGGAACTTCTTCCAACCTCTGCTTCATATCAGCCACCTGTATACATTACACAGATGTCTTAGTATCTCATACTATGTGATTTAAGCATTTATGGAAATAATTATGCTTTATTGAATTTAATTTGTTGTACCTGAGATAGAGGCATCAGTGTGCCCCTTCTTCTTTTCTGCAAGGTAAACCTTGCAGTTCCTCTTCCAATGGCCCATCTTATGGTAGTGGAAGCACTCAGATTATTATGGGGCCTCTTTCGTCTTTTTCTTCCCCTTCTTTGACTTGGCAGGTTGTGGGACCTGCCTCTTCTTACCCTTGCCTTTCGGCTGGTCTTAAGAAGCAGAGCCAATAACCAATGCAGTCGGTTTCTTCTCAATTTCCTCAAATTGCCTAAGCATGTTGAGGAGACCAGGAAGATCCATTTCAATACTGTTCATTATGAAACCAGTAATGAAAGGCTTGAAGGCCGGGGTTAAAGACTTAAGGATAATGTCCACAAACATCTCATTGTCCAGGACAAAACCCAACTGGGCGGCGTCTTCCACGTACCCGATCATCTTAATGACATGATCTTGTACAGACCATGTCTCCATCTTTGTGCTCTAGAGATTGCTCGTGGCTTCAAACTTGGCAGCTCTAGACCGCTTGCCGTAGAACTCTTGTGCATTCAGAAGCATACTTTGAACATCCAAATGTTCATGTTTCATCTGCAGTTCGTTATTCATCGAAGCCAGAGTAAGGCACTTGGCCTTCTCTGCATCCCTCTGGTATAGCTTATAGGCTTCCTTTTCCTCGTAGGTCGCATCGTCGTCAGGCTTCTCCGGAGCGTCCTCGAACAGCACGTATCCAATCCCGGCTAGAGAAAGGACTAACTTAATGTTCCTAAGCCAATCCTTATAATTCATTCCATCGAGCATGTTCTTCTCTACCAAATACTTAAAACCTGAATCCATTCTGCAATTTAGTAGATACTTTAGTCAGTATATGTTCGTTGTATAGTTTCAATGGTTTTTAATAAAACTATATTCTCCCACTAAATTTATTATAGCCATAATAATAAACGGTGTATTATATAATAACATTTGTGATAGAGGGATCCGACTACCTTGAGTCTGATAACCTTGAGTGTGTCTCAACAAGTTGTCTGACTCTGCAGTAGGTAGACGAACTCATTGTCAATCATATTAAATATGATTTCCTATCGATTTTTACCCCTAGTAATTTGTGATCATAAGTGTGCTCATCCAAATCACACTAGCTAGCCTAGTCAGACCCTTGTTTTCATGTCTAGCCTGACTTGCTCTGGTGCTCGGTGTATGCACGAGACGATGGTTTGGGTCAGGTCTTAGACTACATCTTTGTTTAGACTTACGCCGGTGCTCGGTGTATGCACGAGACGACTGTTTGGGTCAAGTCAAGACGTTATCAAGAAATCGATTTCTATAAGATTGTCATGCCACAGCTTGAGTGTAGCTCAACAACCGTAACACGGGTCTTACAGTTGCCATCTCCTAAAACAAGGAGGGCTACGATTTATCTTGAACAAGATTATTATCGTATTTGACTTAGGTATAGTTGATGGACTTACATAGTCATGATTCGACTCCTTGCGGTCCAGCGGACGCGGCCAGGGAATTGACTAAGCCAGGACCGCTCGTCCCCTAGACTAGCTAGGGTGGTCCAACAAACTTAGCCAATCACATTGACCGACATCATGATCCATTGAAGGAGGTTCATCAATTCTATGTTCATCCTTCAACTAAATGGCTTTTAATTAATATTAGTTAATCCTTATCAACTAGTGGATCCTAAAATTCGAAATTTTTATGGATTTGTTGAACAACTTTTATTAGATCCTTATCAACTATAAGGTTCATATGTTCATCATGCTATCCCAATCTAAATAGGATTTTAATAAGACAATAACAACATTTTTCAAAATAGTCTTTTTTATGATAATCATCATTTAAACGATTTATTATAATGATTGTCAATCAAAAGGGACTACCCTAATCTGGTATTAGGTTTCGATGTTGTTTTTGTTTATTTGAAACGTAGCATGTCAATAGTTATTAAAATTTTATCTTATAAAGTTTTAATCAGTTAATGGCTAACCTAAAGGGTTCATGAATAATTTATTCATCATGTCCATTAAAACATAAACCAACTTATTTAATAGGATAAATTAAAGGTTCAATCAGTGACATACAATGATAACATGCAAGTTAAAATTATCTACATAATTAAATAACTTGCAAATCTAAAATTTAACAATTAAATTAAAAGAACTAAAATTTTAAAGCTTGAAGCATTTTTATCACATAAAACTAGGTTTCATAAAATTATCAAATAATTTTAAGTTCAAACCTAAGCTTTTAAAAATTTTAACGATACATTTCTAAGATTAAAATATCGCATAAAATAATATTGAAACCTATATGTAATTAAAAGAAATAAATTTATAATTCCATCTCATGGGAATAAAATTTTCTTTATGTTACATATACATAAAAACAATTTTAAAACCCTTTTAAAATCGTTCGAAATTAATTTTAAAACTTTCAGATAAAGTTTAAAACTATTAATCTTTATGCAACTAAAAGAAATTTAAATATTATCTCCTGAAACCAAAAATTTCATTAATGTTACATAAACTTAAAAAAAAATTAAATCCTTACTAAAATTATTTTATCTCATAAAATAAAAATTTAAAAGGCATTTAAACAAAGTAGACCTATTTAAAATTTATCTCATAAAATTTAAATCGTCCCAAAAAATGTTCTATGTTACAAAACAATTTTAAAACACAAAAAATATTAAACTAATTTAAACATGAAGTTAAAATGTCTGTATGCTCAAAACAAGCAATTTAAAGAATTTAAAATCGTCGCTAAAATAGATCCAAATGCTTAACCTGGCTTTGATACTACTGTAGGGGTTTTTGGCGGACCCTCAAAGCTCGGATCTGTGTCCGTCCTAAGTTGGACGGACCATAGAGGGATAAAGTGCAGCGGAAAAGTAAAGACTATCTAGCTAAACAATTTAGCTAGGCCCTGAGGGAGCCATAACCTAGCCCGATATATGCCAACTTGAGGTGGATCTAACCACCCCAAGAGGGATCTATTCTACTGCGACGAAATTAAACTACACTAAAATTACTTAGAGAACATACCCGGAATCTCGACCCTGGGGCGGGCAAGATGTACTGCACCGTCTTCTGACGCTCCTTGTAGCCGAACCGCCTTCGAACCGATCTGCCCGAGCCGACTTCCGCCTCCAAGCCGATCACACAAGGTAGAAGGTTTCACTTGAGTAGACCTGCGTCTTAGACGTCTGGATCCAAATCTAAAACCCCCTTCGTAGTCTTGCTAGGACTAGTCGGGAGAATATGAAGAAGAGAGAGAAAGAATAGTTTAATCGTAGATCGAGCTTGCTCAAAAATCCGGAGCTACTCGATCGAGGACTTGGTGCAATTTTCAACGAGCTTGCTCAAAAAACCCCTATTTTCACTTAAGTTGCAGGCGCGCCCGCTAGGCTTAGCGGCGCGCTCGCCCAAGGAAAGAAGGGCGGGCAGCCAGCCCTCTGGGCAGCGGGCGTGTTCCCGCTGCAACCAGCGGGCCGCGCCTGCTGTCGCAGCGGGCTGTGCCAGCTCAGTAGGGGGCGGGCGCCCGTTTACCCTTCACAGATGGGCCTGTTAGCCCAGTGGGTCTAACCCACTTTTGCCTTTGACTGTTTTTGCGTTTCTGGGGCTCATTTGACCTCCGATTTGGACGCGGTTTGAACCTGTGTTTAGACCGGGACGATCCAGTCAACCAGGTAACCCTTTCCAATGCCTTTGTTCCTACAAATATTGTCATAACAATTTACGACATGTTTAATCTTTGTTTGCATCAAATGCAACAATTTCCCTATTGCATCTACGACTTAGTCTCACAACTGGCTTGTGAACATTTAACTATTCCTATTCATCAAATGAATCTCTCTTATTAATCCTCCTATTACTAAGACACGAACGCTACTCGATGTGAGACCCTACAGCCTGACCTTACTACAGGTTGGGGCTCGAAACCACTAGACGACGGTCACCACGAGCAGTAGTTGTCGTCCCTGTTTCAGAATCATCATAACGTGATCGACCCTTTGACAAAAGTATCGTTGGGTTTACTTTGGATGTGTCAGTGATGAATACCGTTAGCTATAGTCCCTTCGTCAAGATTGTGTCCCTGTTGGCCTAGGATATGGTCTGCTGTCGTCCCTATTAGACAACATTGGTCAGTATACGGCGGTCTTAGTGTGTATACACGTTGTCCACCTTAAAACATACCCCGACCGAGGATTAACACAAAGACCGTACTGAGCCTGTGACACTAGCTTCCCTTTAACAGAAGAGACGAATCCCATCTTAGTCATCTACTCGCCTCGAGAGCTTCGGGTGTAACCCAACCCAAGATCTTTCAGCAGGCCTAGCCTCGAAGCTAGATCATAGGTCTAAGCGACACCGTTCACTCACAGGTTCGTACAAATGACTTCAGGTCTTAAGGACTAGCTTACCTATCATCACCCTAGAGTTATTATAGACAGTTTAGTTAAAGTTTAACCATATAATAACTCTATGTTGGTCGTTCAGTGAACTCATTCTCCAATGAGCACATGTGTCTCGTCTCCGACTTCACCAAGTCGAATGACTATGAGATCATCATTACCCTAAGGTAAGACAAAGACACAGTGTTCTATCCGATGTGTCGATATCCAGTTCTCAACACATCTATGACCAGAACCGTTTAAGACTTAAGTTTCTATTCGATCGCTTACTACTCATAATCGAGATCTTATCTGGATACGTAAGGACCTAACTATAAGTCTATGGACATTATCTAAGTATATTTATTCAAACGATTTCATACTTAGGATAATGGACACCATATATTATATTAACAAGACGTATACCTAGGATAAATTGCCTTATGGGTATATATCCTCCTACAAGGTCTCTACCAATGCCTTATATCCCTAATTGATGACCTCCGATAGTAGTATCAATAAGAGCCATCACATTACAGCTCAAATCTCTAACTCATGATAGTGACATGAGCAGAGGTTGGGAATTATTTGTCGATCGTAATGCACGTATCATGTGCAAGGCTATCCACGCTAGTGGGGCTAAGCACGAGACACGTTAGATGAGTAGTTAAACGATAGTTGGCTACGATTTCACATTCAAGATGTGACAATCTCGCCCTAAGAACCAAATCCAGCATAAGGATTAAGACTTAGCATTGACACCCAACCAAATCCATCACTTGTCTCGACCCCATCATCATCATCAAAATGGAAATGCATCGTCTCATTTTCCACACGTACCCCATCACCCATCTCCTCATGCTCATCTAAATGTCCTCGCTCAAACTCCTCTAATTGGTTCTGATGCTCCCTCTCACATGATTCATCTTGGTACCCCATAGGGTCGCATCTCTAATAACTCTAAGGTAACTCCTCATCTGTCAATGGACCGGCTGAAATATGTCCTTGAAGGAATGCTCTGGCCATCTTCTTTATCTCTAAGTGATTGATCTCCAGATGGCGCAGTCTGCTCATGCACTACAAGGTCTTATAAGTACCACCATGCATCCTCGATCTTATATGCAAAGAATTCTCTATTGCAGCACATATGCACGAAATCCCGCATAAGAGTAGTAATCATGTATAGAAGATTTGTAGGAGATGATCATCGTGTAAGCTATGGTGTGGGCATGCAAGCATTAAATCATTGAACCTCTTCAAAGGCTAATGGTAGGCCTCACTATCGGCTTGGATAAAGTTGAGTACATGTTGCTTCATATCTTGTTACCGCTGTGCCTGCCTCAAGAAAGAAAGTAGGAATCTCATAAGGAAGTCAGCCTGAAATGATAACTAACTAAATAATGAGTCATGAGGCAAAGAATTAAACCAAGATATAGCATTATCTCGTAGAGAGTACGCGAAATATTTAAGACAAAATCTTTCAATGCGCTCGTTTCCAGGAAACAAATAGTAGCATAGATTTTCAAACTCTTCCAAGTGTTAATATGTCTTGCAAGTATAAATATGGATTTTCATCGTTTGTACCATGGAACACTGGTAGAATTCGGATCAAATCAATAAATATTCTCTAAAAAGTACACATTACCATCAATATATATAAATATTAAAAAGGAAACAAAATTAGAAAAGTAAACAGTCTTAAACAATAAGGTGGAAGGATCTCACCGAATATTGCTCTATACAAACTGAAATTATGGATCACAAATACAGATGTCCCCGGCAACGACACCAAAACTTGACTCGTCTCGAAATATGTGAGCGCTACTCCTAAGTGTTGGTGATCGGTCAAGTAATAATCTTGGTGAGTCCGGGTATTGTATCCACGAAACAACTAACCTGTAAAACCACAAATTTCAGTTTATAAAGAGTACTAAAACAATAAGAAACGACCACCATTCGAAGTTAACTAATGGTGTCGAGAAGTTAACTAATGGTGTCGAGAGTTTAAAATACTAAAACAAAATCCTAAGATAATTACGGTGAATTCGATGCTAGGATACCAATATGGAGATATGTGTCGGTTGTGATTTCGTTAGGGTGTTTGCAATCTATGATTATTAATATCTTTTCTATAACTCAATGTTTCATCTGGTTAGGGCATGAGAACATAGGAAAGTATGTCGATAGAGCGAATAAAATAGTGCCAAAGAGTAATCATGTATATTATTGATTTCATGAAGAAAATACGCAAAAGTGCACTCTCGGATCAAGATACGCCTTCTAACATCACATCACGAATATGTCTTACTCAGATCATATTCGATTCAAGTATGCATTCGTCTCCAAAGAACATACAAAAATAAAATATACGTAGAAATCAACCAAATACATGATATTACATGAAATATAGGGTGAAAAGACATTAAAATCAAAGATTACATAGCCCTAACTACGACAAAACCAACACATATGGAGATTAACCATGCATGGAGAGAAGAGAACTCATATTCATAAGCAAATACATGTTCAAAAGCTCAAAATACGTGTCAAATACGTAAAATACTCCTGAAAATTATACTTTATAACTAGTCATGAGAGCAATCCATCTATGATATAAGAGTATATGAGTGTATGCAAATAATAACTAATTTATTCAACGGAAATAGCACCATACATAGTTATGAAAGAAATGGCTCTCAAATGACAATGTTTATTTAACTAAGATACAACTTTTTAATCGAACAAGTCATCATTCTTGAAATCTGCAGTAGTAAACTACGCTGGACCTTGGGAGTAGGCGGCACCAGATTTGACTCGGCTTTTTTCTTCAAGCTCTCTTGGTACAAATCGTGTAGGTTCCATGGAGTTCTGCACACTCTTGACCATTGTCATGTCATGTCACAACAATGGCACTAATAAGTAATGACCTGCTCTCGGGGGCCCGTTATTTGATTTTCTCGCAGTTCTGCAGATCGCCAGTGAAAACTAAATAGCCCCGATCCATATTTGAACAAAAATACTCAAACCAGCGTACACTATTACAGTCCAAATTTAAGATACAACACCAACATCACTCTCTCACCAAATACATGAAGGTAAAGTACAGAAGGAAATACATAGAAAGTACATCACACATACACTCCAAATCTAAAAGTCGGTGGTCTCAGGATCGAGCTACGGCTCTGCGAACTCGGCAGTGTCTATGTCAACCTGTACGTCGTCTGCGGTGCCACGAAGATGGAACTGTAGGTAAGTCAATTCCAGCAAAAGAAATAGAGTAGTGCAAAAATATGGAACAGACTATAGTAAACAAAAGATCGTCATGCTGGTGCAAAAAGTGAAGTAAGAGCAGACATGCATGTAAGAGCGATAAGTAAAGTACTAGTGGCTGCTCAGGTGTGGTAGGTAAAGTGTATGTAATGCATGAAGTAAAGGTGACGATGCAAGTGCAAAAGTAATGTACAAGTGCAACAACTGTGGCATGGCATATGGTAGCAACAATATTTTAACCAGCAAGAAATGTGATGACAATAGTAGGACAACTAGGCAGATGTAGTAACAATAAAAAGTACAAGTAGGCAATAGTAAAGAAAGAAATTACGTGACTTATATAGGAAAGTACAGTGTGCAAGCCCATCTCCTGCCACGGGGGCGCTCACCCGGGTGGACTCAAATCACTTTAGGTGGTACATTTCATTTTAGACGGTCGGTACGATATGGTGCAATGTGTAGATGGCTCGCAGTCGCTCCCACACTTTCTCTAATATAAGTTACCCCAAACCCCCAGTTCAGTGCCAACTACTTTCAAGCATTCAATTTCGATAGGATGTTCCAGCGGTATGATGTCAACACTGTATACTCTTTATGTTTCAATACGACATGTCAATCTGTTGTTCCAAAGGTAAAGATGCTAATGACGGTTGTAATAGATCGACTTACATACCAATAGAATTATGCACAATGGTCTCACTCCAGAGATGTTCAAAGGCATTAACAACACTCCAAAGAGATTCATTTGTTGAAAAGTCAAGGCAGAAGCCTCAACAGAGAATGCCAGTCTTGAGCAATGTTTTGAAGTCCAACAACTATGATACCTGTCTATGCTTCGAGCATGCGGTATTTCCATAAAGTAAACTATCTAAATTTCTAAAGTTAGAATTCATTGTGACTTACACTATCGAGATCGTCGTAATAAGATGAGGTTGGAGCTAGAGCGTCCAAGAATGCTGGTGCACTAGTGTAGGATCCTGTCAAAAGGACGATGTAGGATCGAATGAGAGGAGAGACTTACGTTAGCGTACGATGCGCTGTAGTCTCTGAACTTTGCCCTCGGATTCACCACAACGGTCGGTACTTCGTCACAGAGGATCGAAGCAGCGTTTTCACCGTCTAAATCTCACTTTAGGAGAAGAACTTGATAGAAGGGAGAAGAGGAAAAAGATTGCCTTATGCAAACTTATGGCATGAATCATTAGCCTAAAATGCCTTACCCTTGGGTCCTATTTATAGGATTTAGGGGTAGTTATTGTAGGAAATAACTACATATAAGCTTATTAGCTTATATTAACACCCTTTCTTATCCTCTTCTTCATGCACTTATCAAGTGCCTTTATGCACTTATAATGTGACTTTTTCCACTTATCAAGTGGTCCTTTTCACACATGAAAAGGTTCCCTTCGCACATGCTTTCATGCACGCGACATCTGAGGTCCGTAGACCCTCATACATCCCCTCATGGGTGTATACATGTCGTACATATCCAACATCTCCCACTCACACTTGAGGGGATTGTAAGGAAATAGTTCTTCTGTTTATCATACTGAGAAATAGACCGTGTGACCGCCATGCACATAGAGTCTGATGTTGTGCACCTGTTAGAGATACACAACACTCCTTGAGGTGAAAAGTTGAGTAGATCAACGCATGCTTTACCCTAGATTATTTCCTCACATTTCTTATACTTTATATTCAACAATTGAATCCCATCTGGATTACAATTGGCTGGCCAGCTTTGAATCTCTAAAGTCCAAATGTGAATATGAAATTAATCTTCCTCTTCTTGCGATCCTTTCGATCTTGACTTGACTCGCTTTTCTAACATGCCCCGTCGGACCGAATTGATCATAGTCTATAAGCAACATGCTAAGACAACGATCACCCAGTCAAATCTAAAGAAACCAATTAGAGTCCATAAGGGTAAGAAGTTGAAGACCCATGTGGTCTTTGGGTCTCACATAATAGTAAACACAATTACTATTCTAACCCAATGGTCAAATGCATACGTAGTATGAATACGTATTACAACATCACTCCTTTCCTAGGGAGCGTATGTCATAATGATGTTGTAAGGATGATGATCAGACAACACAATGTCTGATTTTGAGTCCCTTTTACTACTCAGTAATTTCCTGGACCCACATCTCGCATAAGACAGATAAGATTTTAAAAAATATTCTTAGATCTTTTGTAAGCATCCATATGATGCAGATCTTTCATACGACCATTTTGTTTAAGTCATAACTCTAAATCATCCGTCTGACGATTTTCACTTTAAACAGGTCTCATCTTTATCTTATCCGTCTGATAGAATAAAGGCGGTTGCTCATGTGAGAGAGCCAACCTCAATCTGTCTGACATACTAGAAAAACATAGCTGAGATTAATAGAAATGTACACAAACATTTTCAAGAAACTCATATGCAATGTTAAAAAAGAACTTATTCTTTTATTAAATTTGATCTTTCATAGACATGGGAATTTACATTGGTACAACTCAGCTCTTACGCAATCCTTGATATGATAAGTGTTTGTAAAACACATCTCTGGGGATCGCCTTCGTAAGCGGATCCGCTATCATCTCATGCGTAGATATGTATCTAATGTCTACCTTCTTGTTCTTATCATAGTCTTTTGCAAATTTGTAGCGGATATCAATATGTTTGGTCTTACAATGGAATTTTGGATCTTTGACATAGGCTATAGATGCTTGACTGTCACTGTATATTGGTACAGCACCTGAGTCACTTGCATCAATTAGCTTGTCTAAGAACTTCCTAAGCCAAACAGCTTCTTGGACCGCCATGCTAAATGCTACAAATTCGGCTTCCATAGTTGAAAGTGCGATGCAGGATTGCTTTTTGCTACTCCAGGATATTGCACCAGATCCGAGTAGAAAAACATGTCCTGAGGTCGATCGTCGCTCATCGAGATCACCCGCCCAATCAGCATCAGTGTAGCCTTCGAGCCTCAAGGTATTTCCTTGATAGCATAAAGCATAGTCCGCAGTCCCTTTAAGATACTGCATTATTCTCTTAACCGCTTTCCAGTGCCCTGGATTGGATTGGTAACGACTTACCATTTCAACGGCAAAACAGATGTCCGGTCTTATACACATCATCGCGTACATAAGACTACCAACTGCACTGGAATATGGAACTTTTTCCATAATTTCCTTTTCCTTTTGGTTCTTTGGACACATTTTCAGACATAAATTATCGCATTTGCTTATAGGAGTATCAATGGACTTACAGTCCTGCATATTAAAACGTTCTAGAACCTTCTTTATATAAGTCTCTTGTGAAAGAGAAAGAAGTTTCTTCGAACGATTCCTTGAAATCTTAACTCGAAGGATATATGCGGCTTCTTCCATGTATTTCATCTCAAATACTGATGAAAGCCAAGCCTTGATATCCGTCACAAAGTCATTGTCATTTCCGGATATTAAAATGTCATCTACATATAGAGACATAATAATATACTTGCTTTTGAACCTCTTGATATATACACAGTTATCTTCATCAAGCATGGTAAAACCATTTAATAAGACAACATCTTGAAATCTTATATACAATTGCCTCAAGGATTGTTTAAGACCATATATGGACTTACGAAGTTTACAAACCTTATGTTCGTTTCCTTCTTTTATAAACCCTGTTGGTTGTTCCATATAGATCTCCTCGTCCAATTCTCCATTGAGAAAGGCAGTCTTTACATCCATTTGATGTAATTCGAGGTCTAAGCAAGCTACCAAAGCCAGAATCAAGCGAATCGAGGTAAAACGAACAACAGGTGAGAAGGTCTCTTCGTAGTCTATCCCTTCCTGTTGCATAAAACCTTTCGCGACAAGGCGAGCTTTATATCTGTCTATAGAGCCATCAGCCTTATGCTTGATCTTGAGAACCCATTTGTTTCCAATAGCTCTACGTCCTCTGGGTAAGTTAACCAAGTCCCAGACTCGGTTAATTTTCATGGATTCTAATTCCTCCTTCATCGCTTCCATCCATTTGTCTTTTGCAGGGCATGATACGGCCTGTTTGAAAGTAGCAGGCTCGTCATCTTCTTGTAGTAAAGTCATAAAGGTTTGTGGGAATTCATCCTCAAATCTTAGAGGAGTTAACCTTGTATGACTACTACGTCGTATTTGAGATTCTTCAAGTCCTTGTTGACTCGAATTTGGATCAATTCTAATATCACTCCCTCTTGGAATGTGGTTAGAATTGCTCCCACTTGGATCATTATTCCCATATGGAATAGGATTCGCATCATTCGTATCATCCATTGGTGAAGGTAGAAATGTATTTTCGTCTTCACCAAGAATTCTCCCACTCGAATGAGGTAATCTTTCTTGATCATAAATCTCAAATAGAGATAAGTCCTGACTTATCTCGCCCTGTCTTGGAAACTCATTTTCCAAGAAAGTAACATCCCTCAACTCAAATTCAATCAGTCCTCCTTTGTCTTCCTGACCAATGAAAACATAACCTTTGGAGTTTTCTGCGTATCTTATAAAGATACATTTCCTCCCCCTTGGCCCAGGTTTGCTATACTTATGGGAGGAAATATGTACGTAGGATGCACACTCCCAAGGTTTTAAAATGCTTAAGTCAGGAGACCTTTGGTTCCACAACTCATAAGGAGTGGAGCTAACTGATTTCGAGGGTACGCGGTTCAAGATGAAAGCAGCCGTCAATAGTGCATCACCCCAAAAGGTGATTGGCAAGTTAGCTTGCGTCATCATTGAACGGACCATTTCCATTAAAGTCCTATTTCTCCTTTCAGCAACACCATTTTGTTGTGGAGTATAAGGCATAGTTATTTGATGAACTATGCCCTTTTCATCACAAAGTTCCTTAAAACTTGATGATTGATATTCACCGCCTCTATCGGTTTGCAAGACCTTAATCTTGCGATCTAATTGATTTTCCACTAAACTCATATAGTTTTTAAAGCAGGGTAATGCTTCATGTTTGTGGGATATCAAATAGATATGTCCGAATCGGGTGAAGTCATCAATAAAAGTGATGAAGTAGGACTTTTCGCGTCTTGTCTTGACATTCATCGGACCACATATGTCCGAATGGATGAGCTGTAATGGAACTTCGGCTCTTGTGTCGGTTCCAAACGGCTTGCGACAAGATTTCCTTACAAGGCAATGTTCGCAAGTTGACATTTTGACCTTTGAAACATTGGATAGAAGGCCACGTTTGGCAAGTCTATCCATACATGTTGGTCCAATGTGACCAAGCCTTGCGTGCCAACAAATTACATCAGATTCACAAACCGAGGAATTTGTAACAAGGAAATTTTCATTAAAATTAGAGGAATCGTACATAGTATTTAATACAATGAATCCCTTAAAAACATACCCAGAACCAATTAAAGAATTATTACAAGATAGGTCCACATTACAATTATGAAAGAACCAACTATAACCAAGACCCATTAATACAACCATAGATATAATATTCCTTCGAATATCTGGAGCGAAGAGGACATCATGAAGTAAGATAGTGCGGCTGTTGTCCAAGACGAGCTTGCACGTCCCAACGCCTTTCACTTCAACACGTGTGTTGTTTCCTACGTATATCCACTTCGTTCCTTGGGGTATCCGGTGATACTCCACGAAGAACCGTCTGTCCCTTGCTATGTGGTCGGTGTCACCTGAATCAATTATCCAAAATGGATTAGATTCTGCAAGAAATATTGAACTAGAAACACATATGTAACTAGTATTATTACAAGTTACCTTGTCACCTCCATCCGTACAAGAACGGGCAAAGTGACCTAACTTGTTGCACTTGAAGCACTTGATCTTCTTTAAGTCCTTCTTCTTGTGCCATTTCTTGTTCCCACCCTTATGTTTGGGTTTCTTGGTAGACGATGGTTGCCTTTTATGTTCATGATCATACTTCGAGCGATTCTTACGTTTCTTTACCCCGTGTGAGGAACTAGCAACCATGTGCACTTCTGCACTTGGCTTGGCGGCCGCAAGCCGCTCTTCCTCTAACTCGAGGTGCTTAGAAACATCGCTGAAATTCTTGATGCTCTCATTATGAGTGAGATGCATCTTCATTTGTTCCCATTCGATTGGTAGGGAACGTATGACCGCTTGGATTTGTTGCTCATTAATGAGCACATGACCTGCATCCTTTAACTCTGAAATAAGATTCGCCATGTGTCGCAGATGCATTCACATGGAATGATTTAGACGTTTTTTGTACGAATCGAATTTTATAGTTAAAGAGCGAAGTTTGGTCACCGAGGTGCCACCAAACTTCTCCTCCAGCTTGGACCATATGTCCATAGCTAGGTCATGATCTCGGAAGATTCGCATTATGTCGTCGGCAATACTTGATAACAATGTAATGCGAGCAATTTTGTTCTTCCGAGACCAAGCATCAAAGGCTTCCTTGTCTCTTCTGTGTTGGGCCGTAGTGCCTAACTCAGGTTCGATCATTATGTTCGTTAGAGTTTCGAGCACTTCTTGCTGCTCTAGAACATATTGTATTTTTATGGACCATAGTTTGTAATTATCGCCGTTGAGTTTTTCACCTTTGTTCAACTCAGCGACGATGTTCTTAGTAGCGGAAGACATTTTAGCTTTAAAATGCTGCAAAAGACATAGAAAAAGAGTTCGATCAAAAAACATTGCAAAAAATTTTCATTTGATAAGTTACTTTCGAAAAATATTGAAGGTGTTGCTCTAGAATCGGAAAGATCATTATGATTCCAATCACCATCTAGACCAACTTTCAATATTTCTCCATCACTTATCAAACAATAGTACTCTTATAGTACTTACAGCGGAAAAGCGATTTTGAAAACGTATTTTGCAAACGTATTTGAAAAATGTATTTTGCAATCGGGAGGTAGTGGCCTGCCCCGGCCATTGCCGGGGTCGAACCGTGGCCGTGCCAAGGCCGGATTCCCCCTTCCGTAGGGATCCCGTGGCCGGCCATGCAAGCCCCCTTTGGGGTCATGGCCGAGGCCAAGGTGCCTCTGCCCTGGCCGGCCCGGCCGGCCCGGCCGGCCTCTGCCCCGGGCCAAGGCCCTGGCCGGCCAGTGCGCCTCTGCCCTGGCCGGCCGGCCTTGGCCCTGGTAGAGGCCAAGGCCGGCCTCTGGCCCCCTTGGCCGAGGCCCTGGCCTGGCAGGGAGCCTCTGCCCTGGCCGGCCGGCCTGGCCCTGGCCTCGGCCAGGGCACCTCTGCCCTGGCCCGGCCAGGGCCGGCCTTGGCCCTGGAAGAGGCGGCCCTGGCCTCTGCCCTGGCCCGGCCAGGGCCGGCCTTGGCCCTGGAAGAGGCGGCCCTGGCCTCTGCCAGGGTTGGCCAGGGCCGGCCACGGCCCTGGTAGAGAGGCCAGGGCGGCCTCTGGCCCTGTCCGAGGCCAAGGCGGTCTCTGCCCTGGCCGAGGCCAGGGCCGGCCAGGCCTGGCCCTGGCCGAAGCCAGGGCCGGTCAGGCCATGGCCAGCCTCCCTCCTTGGAGGCCAGCCACACACCCCCACCCCCCGGAAGAGGGGGCTGGTCTTGGTGGTTATTGGCCGAAGCCAACCCCCTTCCCAATGGGAGGGGGGTGCATAGCCATGCACCAAAAAAGATATGCAATTGCCATACTACCATGGCAATCTTCTTCTCCGATGAGAAGGTTTGCAACTCATATCTTCTCCGATGAGACACCCATTCATCGAGAAAGTGGTTGAGTTTTAATGGCCGTGTGCCAAAAACACACTTTCGCGGTCGTAAACTTCACGCTCCACATGAAGAGAGTTCACATTCCCTATTGAATGGAGACTCAGCATCCATGAAGAGTGCGAGTTTGGCGAGATGAACGGTCAGTTCTTCCCGTCACGGAGAGTTCCTGCCATATCCGTAATGGCAAAAGACCCTAACGTGAAAGGAACAACTTTTAATGTTCTCTCCGTCACGATGCGCTCTTACCATATCCATAATGGAAGGAAACTCATTCGTGAAAGAGACAACATGTCATTCATCGGTGAGACCAGGGCGAACCCGTGTGGCTCTGATACTAATGTAGGATCCTGTCAAAAGGACGATGTAGGATCGAATGAGAGGAGAGACTTACGTTAGCGTACGCTGCGCTGTAGTCTCTGAAATTTGCCCTCGGATTTGCCACAACGGTCGGTACTTCGTCACAGAGGATCGAAGCAGAGTTTTCACCGTCTAAATCTCACTTTAGGAGAAGAACTTGATGGAAGGGAGAAGAGGAAAAAGATTGCCTTATGCAAACTTATGGCATGAATCATTAGCCTAAAATGCCTTACCCTTGGGTCCTATTTATAGGCTTTAGGGGTAGTTATTATAGGAAATAACCACATATAAGCTTATTAGCTTATATTAACACCCTTGCTTATCCTCTTCTTCATGCACTTATCAAGTGCCTTTATGCACTTATAATGTGACTTTTTCCACTTATCGAGTGGTCCTTTTCACACATGAAAATGTTCCCTTCGCACATGCTTTCATGCACGCGACATCTGAGGTCCGTAGACCCTCATACATCCCCTCATGGGTGTATACATGTCGTCCATATCCAACAACTAAAATCAACACCTGCAAACACAAGAAATCATTAGTAAAAGGCTACACTATTTTCTATCTATTTAACTTGATCGTTTTGATTTCTAAATGGATTGAAACGTTGTCAAAAAGTGTTCTAAATTTTTATATAGGCTAGATATGATGAAAATAATTTTACTGAAAAAGCATATATTTTTCTGAAGCTTATACGAATTTTTATAATTTTAAAAAACTCAAAATCAATTTAAAAACTAATTTTTATTAGTTATCGTATTTATTCCATAATTTCTTCTTGTTGCAATCTGCGTCAGAAAGTTTCAAGTGCTATCAAAACGACCGTCTCGAAGAGTACTACAACATATATTTTTCTCACGTATCAGTTTACGTGAAAATAACAAGTTATGGATTTTTAAGTAAAAACGACGTATTTAAGTTTTAGGCTTAAAAATTTATTCTGGAAAAACTACTCGTCTGATTGAGATGAAACTAGCACCATTGGGTCCAGAACGTCATTTCTGATTTTTTGGGCCTAGTCTTGTAATTTTCTGATCTGTATATAATTTACTATGAATTTTACGCCAATAAAATACATATTATATAATTATTAATATGTGTGAAATACGGTTATATATGTATTTGTTTATAACAAAAATACGTTTAATATAAACACTTACCCTTCGTTCGTCGATACGTGCATGCGAGGGGGAGGCGTTCAACGTCGGAGGTAGATGCGGGCGGGGGACGTCGACGGTGGCGGCGACGTCAAAGGGAGAGCTGGCGGCGGTTGCGGCTGTCGACAGCAAGTCAGGGACAGGCGGTGGCGGGTGCAGCTGGGGTTCAGTCCGGGAGGGAATCGGAGGGTGGAGAGCGGGGTGCTTCCCGGCGAGGGCGGCGGCTAGTCTGGTGGCGGGGAGAGAGGCTTGGACAGGGCGGCACACTGGGTTGAGGGGCTTGAAGAGCGGGCGCTTAGGAGGGGTGCTCGGCCTCGCTGACGACATATGGCGGTGGTCTGACGACGAAGCGACAGTGGTCGTCTTGGTCGGAGCTCCGAAAGCTGGGGGCTGTGGTCGAGGGGGGAAGGCTGAAGGGAGGTAGGGTGCCGGGCGTCGCCTTCGGTGGATGGGACAGCGGTGCTCGTCGTCATATGTGAGCCTGGGTTGGGTTGACGGTGGGGATGGTTGGGCCAGGGTTAAGGCGATGGTGCGAGCCTTGGGTGAGTCGGAGTGCGGGAGAGAATTGAGGGAGCTGAGACGGGGAGATTGGGATTGTGCGTGCTTGGGGATAATTCGAACGAGAGAAAGCAGGTTGAGTACAGGGAAGATGGGTTTGTGATGGGTTGAGTTCAGCCTGGGTTTCTAGGTTGGGTTGTAAGAGAGAAGAGCTTTGGGCGGTGTGAGTTTGCCTTGGGGAGAAGAAAGGAGATGGGCTAGTTTGGGTTTGGTGTGATTTGAGGGAGAAGAGAGACTGGGTTGTGACCTTGGGTTATTTTTGAGAGAGGAGGGGGTTTTAAATATGATTAAAAAGATAATATAATGACATTATATATTAAAAACACGTTTAAGTGAGGTAATTAAGGAAGTTGGGGAGAGTTTTGAGTAAGTGAGATACATGCATCACATGTATCTCCTGGGTTGTGGTTGGTGAGTTAGGTGAAGGTAATTAGTCGGCTGATTAGTTTAGGGTAATTAAGTAAAAGTAGCCTGTAAAAACGTAAATAGTACAAATAATTAACAATACAAAATTACGATTTTGCCCCTGGTATTAAACGTGTCCGTAAAATTACAAAAACATAGCCACGGGTCCGTATCGTTGCGAAGATCGCGAATATGAGATCCATTTCTGGGTTTGAGCTACGAAGATACGAGTTTTGTGCCAAAACATTTAGGAAGCGGGTTTGCGGGTTCTAGGTCGATTTGATTTCAGAAAATTACGAAATTAATATGGAGAGCCCTACATGATCATAGAGTAATACTGTAGAAGTTTGAAAACGTTTGGATGATGTTTGTATAGAAAATTAATTAATTCAGCTAAAACAGTGACAATTAAAAAATTAATTATTATAAAATTGTTTAGAGGCATTTGATGAAACCCAAACTTACTGAAATACACTATAACTAGTGTAATGCTTCAATATATTTTTATAAGAATTTTTTTGGAAATCATTTTGATATAAAACTGACGTGCGTTTATATTTCATATATTTGCGCACATTTTCTTCCGTGTTTTTCCGTATTTTACCGATGTCTTATATTCGTTTTCTCGTGTTTTCTTGTTTTCTTTCACTTTTCCGTGTTTTTCGTATTTTG
This sequence comes from Scilla litardierei, assembly GCA_030789695.1. Lineage (NCBI taxonomy): Eukaryota > Viridiplantae > Streptophyta > Magnoliopsida > Asparagales > Asparagaceae > Scilla > Scilla litardierei. Next base: position 96,420,376 of record CM061135.1, on the reverse strand, counting down.
CAGGAGTTTACTGTCATAGGGGACATAAAACGACGATATCATGAGTCCCTGGAGCGACGGGAGGAGTCACGCGTGATCCGGGGGGTCAAACGACGAAGATCGCATCTTTCAGCCCCTCACCCGACCGGTTGGTCACTTCCAACCGATCGGGTGATGCACGCGTGCACCACCCGGACACAAGTTGGAGCGGCCAAGAAGTCACCCGGTCGGTTCAGTGACCGGTTCAAACGCCCCAACTCTCTGGAATTCTGACGCTGAATGCCAACCGATCGGGTGTTTTTTCACCCGATCGGTTCATCTGTAGCCGATTCTCCGAGGCCACGACACGGAGAGATCAACCGACCGGTTCACCCGACGGCACGAAGATCCAACCGATCAACTTCAACCTTCAACCGACCGTGCCGTGGTGACCGGGTGGAATCCTATTCTGCGCTGCTGAAGAAACGAAGCAGGTCACCCGATCGGGTGATTTCGTATTCTATATATATGACCCCTAGGTTTTCCAGAAACGGGAGTTGTTATTTTTTGCTGTTTTTTTTCTCTTTCTTGACTGCTGTAATTTTTCAGATATTTGTAAGTTTTCCTATCTTTGTCAAACTTTAATAAAGTGTTATTAGCATTGCTCTTACTGCTTTTCAATCGCCCGATCATGTTTCTAACGGTCTATTTCTATTTAGATTGCTTTTTACTAAATATGTGTGAGTAGTTCCCAGATCTGGGATTTTGGTGGAAACCCCTTCGCGGGCTCTTCCTGATGCGTCCATAGGACTAGGAAATCGATAGGGATTAGGAATCTAACGGTTACGCGGGGTGTTTTATTGTCATCGGCGGGAAAAAGACCGCCTTTGACCGTTGGGCCAAGGGGGAATAAACTTGGCGGTTGACTCCCTAGCCATTGCTCGCGCCCTTAGCGTAGACGTCGAATCCTAGCGCGCGGGAGCGGCAGGATGAGACGTTGGGAGTTATCCTTGCGAACTTAGTACTCCTGGAGTCGGTCAGTGTTAATGGACACGGGAGTGCCCACTGACCGAACCCGGGAAGTCCGGCGTATCATCCTAGACACCGACCGGAATATCGGGCCCATGGGACGCTGGTACCACTCTTAGAGGCAACATCTCACCATTAGACCCTAAATCCGATCGTTATCGTACCCGTAGGCCGTATCGGCGAGAATCACTCGATAGGGTGGAAACCAAAGTCCCGGGTTTTTCCTTTATATTGTTTATCCCTTGCATTCCATTTACTGTGACAACCCATCATCCGATTCGGGCTAGCTCGCCCACGGGATGAATTTGATCCTCCTTGACACAAGCACATCCACGCCTCCCTGAGTTCGACCCCCAAGCCACACTACAACACCGTGCGCTTGCGGTTACAAATATTTAAATCTCACGCCCCCAATCATATTACTGCACACATCAAACACGCACAAAGCGGGGGACGTCAAAAACTCTTGACTAACCATTATAAAGAAATTTTAAAATGTGAAAATATGTTAAATACTTACATAGTTGTGTTGATGAAAACGGGTTGTTACAGCCTACCCGCCTTTAAATAATTCCGTCCTCGGAATTTCTCGAACTTCCTGAAACAAATAATTGATGTTATGAAGAAGCTCAAGAAAATAAATGATAGAAAAGATAATAATCTAGTAAATCAGGTTGTAAATAACATGAAATATAATGTGATATCATAGCATCAAGAAAACAAGAGATGTTGTTCAAGAATACATACAATTGACAACACTATTGTCTCTGTAGCTAGTCGCAAGACTAGTATTATCATATTAGCTACGATGATATACTGGTATGGGGCACTGATTGCAAATGAACGAGTATAATATTAAAAGTGATGATTCATACCTCCAATCTCCGGGTTGATGGCTTCGGCGTCTTCCGCGATCATTATGGAGGCTTGCCGTTACGAAGGTGGTGGTGGTCGATGAGAAGCGTCTCCAGCTGTGGCAGTGGTAGTAACTCGTGCTCTTGTATTTGGGCAATCCCTAACAAGATGATCCTTCGACCCATAAATCAGGCAGAGATTCAGGTACCATCAGCACTCTGATTTCATATGTCCAGGCTTACCACAATGGTGACACATTGGACGTTGTGGTGGTGCCTGTCTTTTGAATTAGGTCTGCTGGATTGGGCGATGCATCTGGTTGGATGATGGCTGACGGTTGGATCCAACAGTTGTTGGAGGTGGTGACCTTCGAGGAGTGGTAGCTATCTCTCGCCTTTCTTCTCTTTCGATGAATTCGTGCTTACGAGCTGCAGCTAGAACCTCGGTATGTGTGCAGAGTTGGCGTCGGACCAAGTTCCATCGGATCTCTATGTTTAGCCCTTGCTTGAAGCGTTGAGCTTGGGTCAGTGGGGTGGCAAGCATCCCAGGAGCAAAATGGCTAAGCATAGTAAATTGGGCATCATACTGTTCCACTGTCATGGAACCTTGCTTCAACCCGACGAACTGAGCTTGCAGTTCCATCTGAGCTTCGGATGAGAAGTACTGGGTGTTGAAGTGGTCGGTGAATGTCGTCCAGTCAATTGGTCGTTGCAGACGATGTTCAGCTGAGTTCCACCAGATCATAGCTCTGTCAGTCAGTTGGGATTTGGCAGTGTCCACTTATGCATATTCTACGATCTGAGCTGCTCAAAAGTCGCCTTTGATGCCTCGCAGCCATTCTTCGGCCTTCAGAGGACCATCCACGCCATTCCAGGTCTTTGGGTTAAGTGACCGAAATTGTTGTATACCTCCTTCGTGCTTGTGCTCTCCTCGTATAGCTTGAACCAGCTCTTGAAATGCGATATCAAAAATTTGATGCACAGTGGGAGGTGGTCCGTTGTTGGTTTGGTTGATAGCTCCAAACAGATCAGCTCTGTTGGGACTCTCAGAAGTGTTTTCGTCCATTGTTTGAATGTCACACCTGCATACATTGAAAAATAGTCAGCTTCGTTGAGTATTATATACAGTACACCCTGATCATGATATACTATTCACGAGGTAGTTAGCACGGACCTGTGTGGGCCACCAAACTTGTAACGACCCGCTCTCGGGGGCCCGTTACTTATTTGATTTTCTCGCAGGTCTCAGATCACCAGTGAAAACAAAATAGCCCCGATCCAGAGATGTACAAAAATACTCAAACCAGCGTACATTATTATAGTCCAAATTTAAGATACAACACCAATAGCACTCTCTCACCAAATACATGAAGCTAAAGTACAGAAAGGAAATACATAGAAAGTACATCACACATACACTCCAAATCTAAAAGACAGCAGTCTCAGGATCGAGCTACGGCTCTACGAACTCGACAATGTCTATGTCAACTTGTACGGCGTCTGCGGTGCCATGAAGATGGAAGCATAGTTAAGTCAAAACAATTCTAGCAATAGAAATAGAGTAGTGCAAAAATATGGAACATACTATAGTAAACAAAAGATGGTCAAGCATGTGCAAAAAGTAAAGTAAGAGCAGGCATGCATGTAAGAGCAAAAAGTAAAGTATTGGTGGCTGCTCAGGTGTGGTAGGTAAAGTGTATGTAATGCATGAAGTAAAGGTGACTGTATAAGTGCAAAAGTAACGTACAAGTGCAACAACTGTGGCATGGCATATGGTAGCAACAATATGTTAACCAGCAGGCAATGTGATGACAATAGTAAGACAACCAGACAGATGTTGTAACAGTAAAAAGTACAAGTAGGCAATAGTAAAGCTAGAAACTTTGTGACTTATATAGGAAAGTACAGTGTGCAACTATTGAGCTCATCTTCTGCCATAGGGGCGCTCACCCAGGCAGATCTCAACTCACTTTAGGCGGTACATTTCTTTTTAGACGGTCGGTACGGTACGGTGCAATGTGTAGATGGCTTGCGGTGGCTCCCACACTTTCTCTAATATAAGTTATCCAAAACCCAGTGCAGTGCCCACTACTTTCAAGCATTCAATTTCGATAGGATGTTCCAGTGGTATGATGTCAACACGATATACTCTTTATGTTTCAATACGGTATGTCAATCCGTTGTTCCAAAGGTAAAGATGATAATGACAGTTGTGATAGATCAACTTACATACCAATTGAGTTATGCATAATGGTCTCACTCCAGAGATGTTTAAAGGCATTAACAACACTCCAAAGAGCTTCGTTTATTGAAAAGTCAAGGCAAAAGCCTCAAAAGAGGATGTCAGTCCTGAGCAATGTTTTGAAGTCCAACAACTATGATACCGGTTCATGCTTCGAGCATGCGGTATTTCCATAAAGTACACTATCTAAATTTCTAAAGTTAGAATTCATTGTGACTTACACTATCAAGATCTTCGTAGTAAGACGAGGTTGGAGCTAGAGCGTCCAAGGATGCTGGTGCACTAGAATCGACACCTGCAAACACAAGAAATCATTAGTAAAAGGCTACACTATTTTCTATCTATTTAACTTGATCTTTTTCATTTCTAAATGGATTGAAACATTGTCGAAAAGTGTTCTAAATTTTTATATAGGCTAGATATGATGAAAATAATTTTACTGAAGAAGGAAATATTTTTCTGATGCTTATAGTAATTTTTTATAATTTTTAAAAACTCAAAATCAATTTAAAACCTAATTTTTATTAATTATCGTATTTATTCCATAATTTCTTCTTGTTGCAATCTGCGTCAGAAAGTTTCAAGTGACCTGTCAAAACGACCGTCTCGAAGAGTACTGCAACATATATTTTTATCACGTATCAGTTTACGTGAAAATAACAAGTTATGGATTTTTAAGTGAAAACGACGTATTTATGTTTTTGGCTTAAAAATTTATTATGGAAAAACTACTCGTCTGATTGAGATAAAACTAGCACCATTGGGTTCAGAACATCATTTCTGATTTTCTGGGCCTAGTCTTATAATTTTCTGATCTGTATATAATTTACTATGAATTTTAAACCAATAAAATCCATATTATATAATTACTAATACGTGTGAAATACGGTTATATACGTATTCATATATAACAAAAATACATTTAATATAAACACTTACCCTTCGTTCGTCGATACATGCATACGAGGGGGAGGCATTCAACGTCGGAGGCAGATGCGGGCGGGGGACGTCGGCGGTGGCGGCGACATCGAAGGGAGCGCTGGCGGAGGTTGCGGCGGTCGACGGTGAGGCGGGGACAGGCAGTGGCAGGTGTAGCTGGGGTTCAGTCGGGGAGGGAATCGGAGGGCGGATAGCGGGGTACTTCACGGCGAGGGCGGCTGCGAGTCTGGTGGCAGGGAGAGAGGCTTTGACAGGGCGGTGCACAGGGTTGAGGGGCTTCGAAGAGCGAGCGCTCGGGAGGGGTGCTCGGCCTTACTGACGATGTACGGCGGCGGTAGGATGATGAAGTGACGACGATCGTCGCAGTCGGAGCTCCGAGAGCTGGGGGCTGTGGTCGAGGGGGAAGGCTGAAAGGAGGTAGGGTGTCGGGCGTCGCCTGCAGTGGCTGGGATGGTGGCGCTCATCGTCGTAGGTGAGCCTGGGTTAAGTTGACGATGGGGATGGTCGGGCTAGGGGTTGAGGCGACGGTGCGAGCCTTGGGTGAGTCGGAGTGAGGGAGAGAATTGAGAGAGATGAGAAGGGGAGATTGGGGTTGTGCGGGCTTGGGGATAATTTGAACGAGAGAAAGCGGGTTGAGTACATGGAAGATGGGTTTGTGATGGGTTAAGTTCAGCCTGGGTTTCTAGGTTGGGTTGTGAGAGAGAAGAGCTTTGGGGGGTGTGACTTTGCCTTGGGGAGAAGAAATGAGATGGGTTAGTTTGGGTTTGGTGCGAGCTGAGGGAGAAGAGAGACTGGGTGGTGACCTTGGGTTATTTTTGAGAGAGGAGGGGGTTTTAAATATGATTAATAAAATAAAATAATAACATTATATATTAAAAACACGTTTAAGTGAGGTAATTAAGGAAGTGGGGGAGAGTTTTGAGTAAGTGAGATACATGCATCACATGTATCTCTTGGGTTGTGGTTGGTGAGTTAGGTGAAGGTAATTAGTTGGGTGATTAGTTTATGGTAATTAAGTAAAAGTAGTCTGTAAAAATGTAATTAGTAAAAATTACGAAATTAGTAAAAATAATTAACAATACGAAATTACGATTTTGCCCCTGGTATTCAACGTGTCCGTAAAATTACGAGAACATAGCCACGGGTCCGTATCGTCACGAGGATCGCGAACACTGGATCCATTTCTGGGTTTGAGCTATGGCGATACGAGTTTTGGGCCAAAACGTTTAGGATGCGGGTTTGCCGGTTCTAGGTCGATTTGATTTCAGAAAATTACGAAATTAATATGGGGAGCCCTACATGATCATAGAATGATACTGTAGAATTTTGAAAACATTTGGATGATGTTTGTATAGAAAATTATCATATTAGCTACGATGATATACTGGTATGGAGCACTGATTGCAAATGAACGGGTATAATATTAAAAGTGATGATTAATACCTCCAATCTCCTGGTTGATGGCTTTGACGTCTTCTGCGATCATTGTGTAGGCTTGTCGTTGCAGAGGTGGTGGTGGTCGATGAGAAGCGTCTCCAGCTGTGGCTGTGGCAGTAACTCGTGCTCTTGTATCTGGGCAATGCCTAACAAGATGATCCATCAACCCACAAATCAGGCAGAGATTTAGGTAGCATCGGCACTCTGATTTCATATGTCCAGGCGTACCACAATAGTGACACACTGGACGTTGTGGTAGTGCCTATCTTTTGAATTAGGTCTGCTGGATTGGGCGATGCATATGGTTGGATGATGGCTGACGGCTGGATCCAGCAGTTGTTGGATGTGGCGACCTTCGAGGAGTGGTAGCTATCTCTCGCCTTTCTTCTCTTTAGATGAATTCGTGCTCACGAGCTGCAGCTAGAACCTCGGTATGTGTGCAGAGTTGGCGTCCGACCAAGTTACGTCCAATCTCTATGTTTAGCCCTTGCTTGAAGCGTTGATCTCGGGACAGCGGGTAGCAACCATCCCAGGAGCAAAACAGCTAAGCATAGTAAATTGGGCATCATACTGTTCCACTGACATGGAACCTTCCTTCAACCCGATGAACTGAGCTTGCAGTTCCATCTGAGCTTCGGGTGAGAAGTACTGGATGTTGAAGTGGTCAGTGAACGTCGCCTAGTCGATTGGTCGTTGCAGACAATGTACAGCTGAGTTCCACCAAATCATAGCTCCATCAGTCAGTTAAGATTTGGCAGTGTCTAGCTATGCATATTCTGTGATCTGAGCTGCTCTAAAGTCATCTTCGGTGCTTTGCAGCCATTCTTCGGCCTTCAGAGGACCATCCACGACATTCCATGTCTTTGAACGAAGTGACCGGAATTGTTGTATGCCTCCTTCGTGCTTGTGCTTTCCTCATATAGCTTGAACCAGCTCTCGAAATGCGATATCAGAAATTTGATGCACAGTGGGAGGTGGTCCATTGTTGGTTTGGTTGCTAGAGCCGGACTGATCAGCTCTTTTGGTACTCTCAGAAGTGTTTCCGTATATCGTTTGAATGTCACACTTACATACATAGAAAAAATTGTCAGCTTCATTGAGTATTATATACAGTACATCATGATCTTGTTATACTGTTCACGAGGTAGTTAGCGCAGACCTGCATGGGCCACCAAACTTGTAACGACCCGCTCTCGGGGGCCAGTTACTTATTTGATCTTCTCGCAGGTCTGCAGATCACCAGTGAAAACAAAATAGCCACGATGTAAAGATGTACAAAAATACTCAAACTGGCGTACATTATTACAGTCCAAAGTTAAGATACAACACCAACAACACTCTCTCACCAAATACATGAAGGTAAAGTACTGAAAGGAAATACATAGAAAGTACATCACACATACACTCCAAATCTAAAAGTCGGTAGTCTCAGGTGTAATGCCCTACCAGCTACTGCACAAGTACTAGAGGGGGGGTGAATAGTACTTTAAAATAATAAGAAGTATAATTCCAAATTAAATTGCAAACAACTACCAAATCAATTTGCGGAAGCTTAAATTGAATGACAACGCAAAATTAACAAAGCTAACAAACGATGTTAATGGGTTCGGATCCACCCAAGTCTCCCCGACTTGTTCCCGGTGATCCTACGTCCCAACCACCCGGATCCCCTCCGGATACTTGAGTTAGAAACCCTAACTCAAGATTTCCACTATGAATATCTTGTGAAAAACTTTCACAAGATCAAATCATACATGCAATGGCAAAGTGAATCCCACAACCCGGGATCACAGTCTTCTCTCACAACCGAGAGAACCAATTAGCAATATTAAAGAGTTTAAATGAAATAAACAATCTTACCACAAAATCCTATACCTTGAGTTTTTCTTACCCAAATGGTGAAATGAAGGATTTGAGGAAGATGAAGTCACCAAGACCTAGCACCAAGGAAATGACCAGCAATCGGTGCCTAGGAATGAGTTGGAGACTTGGATCAAGCAATAGCTTGAAGAGCTCACCAAGAACAAGCTTCTCTCTAGATCTAGAAATGAGAGAGAATGGGTTTCTTGTGAGGAAGAGAGCTTTAGATTAGAGTGAGAATGGCTATCTCTTTAGAACTCAATGAATCTCTTAATGGCAGCTCTTCCCTAGATAGAAATGACCTAGGTTCGTATTTATAGGGTCCCATAAAAACAAGTTAGGTCATTCACCAACGGATAGAAATCTGTGAGAATTAGTCGGTCAAAGAACAATCACTGACCGACTAGTTCATCAACTAGTCGGTCAGTCAAACAACGTGGACCGACTAAGAGTAGATCTGAGAAGAGATAGAAGTTCAGACCTAGAAATCTAGTCGGTCCAAGAAGACTGTCTGACCGACTAGTTTCACAACTAGTCGGTCAGCCAATGAACGTAGACCGACTAAGAGGCAAAATGACTTAGTCTGAATGCAAAGTGACTTAGTCGGTCCAAGAACAAAAGTTGACCGACTAAATTGTCAACTAGTCGGTCACCAAACGTTCTTAGACCGACTAACGATAAACAGTAGCTTAGGAGAATTTTAGCATGAACAGTAAGTCACAACTAGTCGGTCAAAGAAGCATCACAGACCGACTAGTTCACAAACTAGTCGGTCGGTGAGTCAACGTAGACCGACTAACTGTAAACAGTAAAGTCCAAGAAATTAAGGAATCAAACTAGTCGGTCCAAGAACAGTTGCCGACCGACTAGATCACCATCTAGTCGGTCAGTACTTGTTCTTGTACCAACTAACATGCACAAACAAGTCCGAATCGAAGCGCGACGCTTCGAGGAAGTTAGAATGAACTTGTGCAAGGATCCTAGAGTTACGAAATGAGCGTAATGAAGATAGAAACGTAAGATATACTCAAGGCTTAACATTCTATATATCGAAGCTAAAAGACTATAAATAAAACCTTAATAAACGGTCTTCGAGAGCTTCGATTGAATCTTCATAACTTCCAAAATGGCGCAAGAGCTTCAACGAAGCTTTAGGCATGAATACGAGCTTTGGGAAGTGTTGAGATGTCGCTTTGAATGTTCTCGTGAGATTGGCGACGATCTCCAATACTGCGCTCACAAATTGTTAGTTCATGGATTATTTATGTTTGCTCATCATCAAAACCAAATCCGGGGAGTCCAATATTCAACATTCTCCCCCTTTTTGGTGATGACAAACCAACATAAATAATAATCAAAAATAATAATTCAAATGTAAAATACTTACTCCCCCTGCATTGATGACACGTTAATTCCAAAATGAATATATATGAATTGCATCAATCAGACGAGTAAGATATATAATGAGAATCGATTTTTGAAATATCGGATTTTGAAAATCCTTATATGTATCTTAACTCCCCCTGAATCTAACATATCAAACTAGATTCTTGGAAATTGAGTTAAATTTTCATTTGCGCTATTTATTATCATTATCTCTCCCCCTTTGGTATTATCCCAAAAATGGGGGGCATACAACGATAACAATTAGGAAATGTAAAATCCAACATCGGGAGTCGTAGACAAAGACAATGGACCAACTTGACACCAAGGGAAAAGTGTGGAAATCAAAACAAGGTGTGCCAAATTTTCCATTATCAATAAAAATCATAGATAATCTAAATCATCAAAAATATCAAATGTTTATTCATTTCTTGAATAAAGAAACATACTCTCCAATATTCAATATTCTTGGTTAATTTTGTGCATGGAAAACAATTCTATACAATTATAGAATTTAAATCTATTTAACCAAGTTTTCATGCGTCGAGCGACGAGTTCACATTTCAAATGTATTCAACGAATATGAAAACAAAAAAACAAAAAAATGCACGACGAATGAAAGACAAAGTGAATGACGATGAGCATATATATATATATAGAGACATCATGAGTATATCAAAAAGGTATCACATCGAATACATGTGGTACATCATATGAAGCGAGACACATCTTCTATATAAACATCAAAAAAATACATCATCATCATCAACATCATCAAAGTGTATCAAAATACATCAAAACAACATCATATCATAATATCCAACTCCGACATCCAGAAATCGCAAAAAAATACATCAAAACATCTCTCAAACCCCATCCTAACCCAAAATACTCTCACTAAGATATATCATCCAAAGCGTAGTGGAGAGTCCTCGATACAAGCGATCACGAGGAGGTGGCAGGATCTGCAGTCTCCGTGGGTCCAGTCGACGGAGTGGACTCAGGCTCTGCAGGGAGTAGAGGTGTCTCAACAGATGGAATCGTCGGGGCAGGAGTGGAGATCTCGGCAACAGGCTCAACAACGGGAATCTCAACAGCAGCATGGGTCTCGACAGAAGCAGCAGCAGCAGTGTCAACAGCAGCAGGAGATACATGAGCATGCTCGGAAGTCTGAAGTGCTGAAGCAGATGGCTCTGGAACACCGGAAGTGGTGCCAACTCCAGGAGCAGAAGTGGAAGTACCAGCAGCAGCAGTAGTGGCCTCATCGCCACGGGCAAAAGAAGTGACAAGCTCGTCAAGCTCCTCATCGTCCATCTCCTCGGCCTCAGACACTGAAGGAGGAAGATCAATCCCCATCATACGAGCCATACGGCAGACTACCTCCTCAGTACGAGCCAAACGGGAGTCGTGCTGATGAAGTAGGCGTACGACATCGTCCAAAGTAGCAGGGGAAGAGGGGGCTGCAGCAACTGACGGAGTAGACTGGGAAGCAGATGCGGTAGACCTCTGCACGTGACGAAGTGCCGCTAGAGATTTCTTCACGGCCGTCGCGTTCAGAGGCGTACCCAAAGGACGCTCATCGTCAGGAGGGAGAGGGACTCGGAAATGACGGAATACAAGAGTCAACAGGCAAGGGTATGGAATGTGCGCAGACTTATTGGTCTTGCGTATACACTCGAAAGAATCCATCTTATCGAGTATCACGCGAGCCCAATTAATATCGCACCCCAAGAAAAGAGCGTAGATCAATTTCAAGAACGGCTGGGATGGGAGAGAAGAGGATCCATACTTAGGGAGGAGACATGACTTCAAGATCAGGTTAAGGACCCACGCATTCGGCTTGAAAGATTTCGATGGAACACCAATGAATACGGAGGGGATAACCTGGAAGATCTCAGAAAGAATAGACTGATCCAAGGAAGAAATATCGTCTACGGAAATGTCCGAAGGGAGGAGACCACACGACGAACAACCAAGAATCTCCCCCAAGATTTCTGCCGTGAGAACTATAGGAGTTCCCAAGACAGTCGTCTCAATGGAGTGGCTGGCGTCGTACTGGCCTCGAACACGATTGGCATAGAACAATTTCACGAGGCGAGGATACGGTTTGGGATTGGCCTTGGGGTCGTATCGGAGATAATCTAGAAGACCACTATAGGACAGAAGATCAGCAAGGCCGATAAAATCAGAAAACTGAACGTAATGCTCTAACAACAGTGGACAATGCTCTATACGGTTGTACGCTGCGAGACACTGAGGGTCATCGCGGCACAACGATATGTCTACACCGCCGACTGGCATAGGAGATTTACCCTTAGCCTTACGGGTCTTCGGAGGTGGAGTGGGTTCCCTAGTGATAGGCTCATCCTCAGGCACAAAATCAGTGTCGGAATCGGGAGGAGAAGCCGGAGTGTGAAGTATGGGCTTTTTGGTCTTGGATTTGCGGGGCTTGACGGTCGCAGTCCTAGGCTTCTTAGGAGGAGGCGAAGATGGAGAGGCTTGGGTTGACTTGGCACGACGCTTAGGCTTCGGGGGATTCCTAGGGTCGGAAGGTTGTTCTACGGTCATAGGAGAAGCCCCGGAAGAGGCGATAGGAATTCTCGTCTTTGCCATGGTCGAGGCACGACGAGAACAAGCAAGTAATCACGGAGGATCAACAACCCTAAGCACACAACCCTAACTCACAAGCCCTAAGATGAAAAAATTCGAAAATAAGCCCTAGAATACCTAAAAGCTGAAATCCAAACCCTAGAATAGGAAATGAGTCCTAGGAGAGGGAGGGAGATACCTAGGAGGTGGAGTCGACGGCGGCGGACGGCGGGGATCGCCGGAGATCAGGCCGGAGTCGACGGGAATTTGAAAGGGCTCGAGAGGGGTTGGGGGGTTTTCGAGTTTGAGCTGAGAGGAGACCGACTAAAAATGAATATAGTCGAATGAAATAAGAGTATAAGTCGGTCGGGAAACGAAAAGACTCAACTGCCCTAACACACTTAGTCGGTCACAGTTCAAGCACTGACCGACTAGATTACGATCTAGTCGGTCGGTCAATGAGCTTGAACCGATTAAGTCGAAACAGAGGCACAGATGAATTTCTAGGGCAAGAATTAGTCGGTCGCAGTATGTTCACTGACCGACTAGTTTTCAATCTAGTCGGTCGGTAAGTGTACTGTGACTGACTAACGAAAGAAAATGATAGGAGATAGATATAGGCTTGATCTAGTCGGTCTGAGTTCATTTGCTGACCGACTAGATGAGCATCTAGTCGGTTGACAAGTGAACTTAGACCGACTAGAGGAGTCCAAAAATTGATAATTGATTTCTCTTCACAAACCACTTGGATGAAACATCATAACTCACTCATTAGTCATCTAAATTACCCCATAAAACGTCGAAATCTTAAATACGACTTTCAAATACGAATTCGATCATAAATTCAAATATATCACATAAAATTCCCAAAAATTCAATAAATCTAGCATGAATGAAATATCGCGAAATATAATAGCATGCAAGATAATTGAATGAAATATGAATCCTATATCTCGGATTCACCCATAATCCCCAATTCTCGACGCAACCGCACAAAGGAGTCCTCCTTTAGGGGTTTCGTGAAAATATCGGTGATTTGCTTTTGGGTTTCAACGTACACTAATATGATGTCCTTTTTAGCAACATGATCATCTAAGAAATGGTGTCGGACATCTATGTGTTTTGATCGGGAATGGTGCACCGGATTCTTTGAAAGACAGATAGCACTTTGGTTATCCACCATGATAGGGCTAGTATCACAGTGAATACCAAAATCCTTCAAAGTGTGTCTCATCCAAAGAACCTGGGCACAAGCGGCACCGGCGGCAATGTATTCCGCCTCGGTGGTTGAAAGTGATACCGAATTTTGCTTCTTGGAAAACCAAGAGACAAGAGAATTTCCTAGAAAATGGCAAGTGCCACTAGTACTTTTCCTGTCGGATTTGCATCCCGCATAATCAGCGTCACTATATGAGACTAACTCATATGTGCTAGATTTCGGATAAAGTAATCCAAAATCTAAAGTGTAACTTAGATAGCGAAAAATACGTTTAACCGCTACTAAGTGAGAATCCTTAGGTTGAGACTGATAACGAGCACATATGCATACGGAAAACATAATATCGGGCCTACTTGCGGTAAGATAAAGTAAACTACCTATCATACCTCGATATAGACGAATGTCTACATCTTTTCCGCCCGTATCTTTATCAAGATGCGTTGTAGTGCTCATAGGAGTATTTTTCCCGGAGGCATTCTCCATTCCAAATCGCTTCAGCAACTCCACCGTGTACTTTGTTTGGTGGATGAAGATTGCATCGTTCAATTGGCGAATTTGGAGACCTAAGAAATATTTGAGTTCGCCCATGTGGCTCATCTCAAATTGTTCCTTCATAACATTAGAAAACTCTTCGCAAAGAGCAAAGTTAGTAGCACCGAAAATGATATCATCAACATAAATTTGAACTAATAATATATCATTATTCGCATGCTTAATAAAAAGTGTTGAATCGGCTTCACCCATTTTAAAATTCAAATCCAAAAGAAAATTCTTTAGGCGATCATACCAAGCTCGAGGAGCTTGTCTCAACCCATAAAGAGCTTTCTTTAGTTTAAAAACATGATTTGGAAATTTTTCATTTATGAAGCCCGGAGGTTGAGAAACGTAAACTTCCTCAACGACATCTCCGTTTAAAAATGCACTTTTAACATCCATTTGAAATAATTTAAAATTCTTATGGCATGCAAAAGACAATAATAATCTAATTGATTCTAATCTAGCTACCGGAGCGAAAGATTCTTCGAAATCAATACCTTCCTCTTGTCGATAGCCTTGAGCAACTAACCGAGCTTTGTTCCGGACGACGACTTGATTTTCGTCGGTTTTGTTCTTGAAGATCCACTTTGTCCCTATGATGGTGTGGTTCTTCGATGGCAATGGAACAAGCTCCCATACCTCATTCCTCTCGAATTGAATGAGCTCCTCCTCCATGGCTAAGATCCAAGCGCTATCTTCGCATGCTTCATTAATATTCTTTGGCTCTATCGATAAGGCAAAGGCACAATTTGCGAAGTGGTGAACTTGCGATCTCGTCTTGACACTATCTTGTATATTGCCAATGACTTGCTCATGGGGATGGTCACGAACCGAATGAAGCCGTTTGAGAATACCTTGATCACTAGGAACATTCTCAACAACTTCATTAGTTGGGTTAGTCTCAATAGAATCAATAGAATCATTAGACTTAGAATTATCAAACGAATCACATAAAACATCCATAGAATCATTATCATTTGAAATTCTAGTTGGAACAAATCCTTCATTAAATGATACATGAAGCGACTCCTCGATCGTTGAGGTTCGTTTGTTGAATATCCGGTAGGCTTTGCTACGCGAAGAATATCCAACAAAAATCCCTTCATCGGATCTTGGATCGAATTTGTCCAAACTACCATATGTGTTCTTAATAAAACATTTCGAACCAAAAACACGAAAATGTTTAACTTGAGGCAACCTACCAAACAACAATTCATAACAAGTTTGTTTAGTGCCGGGCCTCAAAAGTATTCTATTAAACACATAGCAAGCGGTGTGTACCGCTTCCGCCCAAAAATGATGGCCAAGTTGGCTATCATCAAGCATAGTGCGAGCACACTCCACTAGCGTCATATTCTTTCTCTCAACTACACCATTTTGAGGAGGTGCACGAGGGAAAGAGATGGTGTGAGTAATACCAACTTCATCACAAAATGTCTCAAAAGACTCATTCTCAAATTCACCTCCATGATCACTACGAATAGTGACAATGGTGGTTCCTAAGAGATTTTGTACTTTCTTAACAAAAATTGTGAAGTTTTCAAAAGCTTCATTTTTATTACACAATGAAAATACCCAAGTAAATCTTGAATAGTCATCTACGATGATAAGTCCATACCTTGCATTTCCTAAGGAAGCTACTCTAGTTGGCCCAAATAAGTCTAGATGTAATAGCTCTAGTGGCCGTTTAGTAGAGATGCTTTTCTTAGGTTTAAATGAAGATTTAGGAAGCTTGCCACGTTGACAACAATCACAAAAACTTTTCTTTTCAAAAACAAGCTTCGGAAAACCTTTAATAGAATTTAATTTCGAAAGCTTATAAAGTGTTCCAAAGTTCACATGTCCAAAGCGTCGATGCCATAAGTGTTGTTCACTTGTGTTGGCAACGAGACATTGTTCATATGACTTAGGAAGATCCAAAATATAAATGTCTTTATGACGAGTTCCGGAAAATAATAATTTATCATTATCTTTTCTTAAAATATGACACAATCCTTTCGCAAAACTAACTTTGTAGCCTTTGTCACAAAGTTGGCTTATTGAAATAAGATTATGATTTAAACCACTAACAAGATAAACATCACTAATTAAGGGTTTAGAGGGGTTACCGACTTTACCAACACCTATGATGGTTCCGCTCTCGTTGCCTCCAAATACGACGCGGTTTCCATTCGCAATGGGAACCACTCCGGAGAGCAATCGAGCGTCACCCGTCATGTGTTTTGAACACCCGCTATCGAGTATCCAATTCCCTTTGGAGCTAAATTTAAATTTGTTGCTCCTTTTCTTTTTCTTTTCCTTGAGTACCTAAAGATAGAAACTTTCATATCATGGTACCCAAGGTCATTG
Organism: Scilla litardierei; assembly: GCA_030789695.1. Lineage (NCBI taxonomy): Eukaryota > Viridiplantae > Streptophyta > Magnoliopsida > Asparagales > Asparagaceae > Scilla > Scilla litardierei. The sequence goes on along the minus strand of CM061135.1, from coordinate 96,403,980 downwards.
GGTCCAAGGGATTAGACCTTTGGAAGCCAAGTCCAATTGGACTTAGACTTTCCCACATAATTCTTACTATGCACAACATCCGAAAAATAAGCATTCATATACTCTTGTTTTTCATCCATGCTTGTGTCCTTTGGGCTCCAAATAGTGAAAATTTTAGGAGCCATCATCCTATTGGGTGCATGCATGCGACGTTGATTTCTACGTGATGCATGTTGTGGATAGGCATACGGGACATGATGGAATGGTGCACGACGAGAATTATTCATATGATGAGGTGGGTGTACATATGCATGTGTGGGAACACATGCGTGAGGGTGTCTCACATGGTGTGCACGTGCCCGTGAACGTGTAGCATAGAAATCATCATATGTGTGAGATGGTGGAGTAGGACGTGTGTTCCTACGTGGCATAGTATTTGTGTACATATAAGCATGCCCCTTCTTTGGAGGTCCACCCAAAGTGGGTTTCTTTCCAAAAGAGTGTGTGGACGAGGTGGAAGCACCATTGGTAGATGAACTACCAATAGAGTGTTTGCTCCCACTCGTTGAGGCTTCGGAAGTTGGCCTAACAAAAGTAGTGACCGACTTGGATGAATTTCCTATCATATACCCCAAGCCAATGTGGTGTTTGGCCGGAAGTAAATCTTTTAGGATATTATCCAAATGGCCCTTACCCTTGTTGAATTTGTTGATTCGGCCCAATGTGTCCTCATATTTCTCTTTGAGAGAACGCAAAGAAGTATCCAAAGTGGATATTTGCGATGTGAGCACATAAACACGAGATTTAAGATTCTCGTTCTCAATACTCAAAGTCGAGTTTTGAGAAGTTAAATCCGCTATCTCGTGTTCTTCCGCATCCTCAATGCTAACATGTTCAAGTTTAGATTTGAGATTCACAATCTCATTTCTTAACTCTTCAACAACGGTGTCGTTGTTGGTGATGATATTCTTAGGCAATGTTTGAATGCTAGCTATGTCATATTTTACCTTAGTATATCTATTTACTAACTTAGTGTATTTTGACCAAAGTTGAGAGTTAGCATTTCTAAGATCATCCATCGTTACCTCATCGCTTTCGTCATTACTATCATCGGAAGAGGAGGATCCTTGATCTTGCTCCTCTCTTGCCATGAAACACATGTGCGCTTGCTCCACGTGCTCATCGTCCGACTCACCGCTTGAAGAATCATCGGAATCGGTGAAGGTAGCTCCGACAAGTCCCTTCTTGTACCCCTTTTTGTACTTCTTGGACTTATCGAATTTTGGCGCCTTCCACTTCTCCTTTTGTTTGTTGAGAGGACACTCCGCTTTCATGTGTCCTGGCTTATTGCACTTGAAACACAAAGGAGAGGAAGAGGCGTTAGAAGAACCAAATTTACCTTTGGTCTTGAAGTTACCTTTTCGGAAGAAACGGTTGAACTTCTTGGCCATGAGTGCCATGGACTCCAAGTCCAACTCGTTTTCCGAGTCTTCATCATCGGTTGATGTGGATGTGGATGGAGCGGCTTTGAAGGCAATAGCCTTTTTCTTTGGCTCGTCTTGCTTTAGATAAGACTTCATCTTTTCTTGAAATTTGAGCTTGCTATCCTTGCGTACCTCGTACGACATTAAAGTACCCATTAGTTGAACTACGGTGTACTTATTCATGTCATTACCTTCCTCGATGGCGAAGGTGCGTTTCTCCCAAGAAGAAGGAAGTCCTTCGATAAGCTTTGAGCACTTCTCCTTTTGAGTGTAGGACTTTCCGAGGGCCTCTAACTCGTTTATTATGTCAACGAAGCGAGCGTAATATTCTTTCATCTTCTCGCCCTGTTGCATATGAAACATTTTGTAATCTTTGTTTAGGACTACGAGTTTAGAGTCTCTTACCCGACTCGTCCCTTCATGTAGTATGAGGAGGGAGTTCCAAATTTGATATGCACTCTTACATGTGCATATCTTATTGAAGTCCTCGGGCTCCAATGCGCATTGCAAGGCGTTCATTGCCTTGGCATTGCTTACCTCCGCGGCGACCTCCGCGGTTGTCCATTTCTCAAAGTCTTCTTCTTCGGGCTCGATGTACTCCTTCATTGTAGTCCTCCATAAAGATGCACTTCGGATGAAGGTTTCCATCCGACATTTCCAGTACCCGTAGTTGGTACCGTTGAAGAATGGGGGCCTCGTAGAGGAATGTCCTTCCATCACCGAAGATGCTCCTTCACGGTTCCTGAAGGTGTCATAGTTGGAAGGTGGACGCACGGTCTTGTTGTCGTTGGCAGACATAGCTGAGTATCTGGCTCTGATACCAAATGTAATGCCCTACCAGCTACTGCACAAGTACTAGAGGGGGGGTAAATAGTACTTTAAAATAATAAGAAGTATAATTCCAAATTAAATTGCAAACAACTACCAAATCAATTTGCGGAAGCTTAAATTGAATGACAACGCAAAATTAACAAAGCTAACAAACGATGTTAATGGGTTCGGATCCACCCAAGTCTCCCCGACTTGTTCCCGGTGATCCTACGTCCCAACCACCCGGATCCCCTCCGGATACTTGAGTTAGAAACCCTAACTCAAGATTTCCACTATGAATATCTTGTGAAAAACTTTCACAAGATCAAATCATACATGCAATGGCAAAGTGAATCCCACAACCCGGGATCACAGTCTTCTCTCACAACCGAGAGAACCAATTAGCAATATTAAAGAGTTTAAATGAAATAAACAATCTTACCACAAAATCCTATACCTTGAGTTTTTCTTACCCAAATGGTGAAATGAAGGATTTGAGGAAGATGAAGTCACCAAGACCTAGCACCAAGGAAATGACCAGCAATCGGTGCCTAGGAATGAGTTGGAGACTTGGATCAAGCAATAGCTTGAAGAGCTCACCAAGAACAAGCTTCTCTCTAGATCTAGAAATGAGAGAGAATGGGTTTCTTGTGAGGAAGAGAGCTTTAGATTAGAGTGAGAATGGCTATCTCTTTAGAACTCAATGAATCTCTTAATGGCAGCTCTTCCCTAGATAGAAATGACCTAGGTTCGTATTTATAGGGTCCCATAAAAACAAGTTAGGTCATTCACCAACGGATAGAAATCTGTGAGAATTAGTCGGTCAAAGAACAATCACTGACCGACTAGTTCATCAACTAGTCGGTCAGTCAAACAACGTGGACCGACTAAGAGTAGATCTGAGAAGAGATAGAAGTTCAGACCTAGAAATCTAGTCGGTCCAAGAAGACTGTCTGACCGACTAGTTTCACAACTAGTCGGTCAGCCAATGAACGTAGACCGACTAAGAGGCAAAATGACTTAGTCTGAATGCAAAGTGACTTAGTCGGTCCAAGAACAAAAGTTGATCGACTAAATTGTCAACTAGTCGGTCACCAAACGTTCTTAGACCGACTAACGATAAACAGTAGCTTAGGAGAATTTTAGCATGAACAGTAAGTCACAACTAGTCGGTCAAAGAAGCATCACAGACCGACTAGTTCACAAACTAGTCGGTCGGTGAGTCAACGTAGACCGACTAACTGTAAACAGTAAAGTCCAAGAAATTAAGGAATCAAACTAGTCGGTCCAAGAACAGTTGCCGACCGACTAGATCACCATCTAGTCGGTCAGTACTTGTTCTTGTACCAACTAACATGCACAAACAAGTCCGAATCGAAGCGTGACGCTTCGAGGAAGTTAGAATGAACTTGTGCAAGGATCCTAGAGCTACGAAATGAGCGTAATGAAGATAGAAACGTAAGATATACTCAAGGCTTAACATTCTATATATCGAAGCTAAAAGACTATAAATAAAACCTTAATAAACGGTCTTCGAGAGCTTCGATTGAATCTTCATAACTTCCAAAATGGCGCAAGAGCTTCAACGAAGCTTTAGGCATGAATACGAGCTTTGGGAAGTGTTGAGATGTCGCTTTGAATGTTCTCGTGAGATTGGCGACGATCTCCAATATTGCGCTCACAAATTGTTAGTTCATGGATTATTTATGTTTGCTCATCATCAAAACCAAATCCGGGGAGTCCAATATTCAACATTAGGATCTAGCTACGGCTCTACGAACTCGACCGAGTCTATGTCAACCTGTACGGCGTCTACGGTGCCACGAACATGAAACCGTAGGTATGTCACAACAATTCTAGCAATAGAAATAGAGTAGTGCAAAAATATGGAACAGACAACAGTAAACAAAAGATGGTCATGCAGGTGCAAAAAGTAAAGTAAGAGTAGACATGCATGTAAGAGCGATAAGTAAAGTGTTGGTGTCACGTCCCGCTTCCCAAAACTACGGAGGCGAAGCGTGACTAAGGCCCGCTTAGGCCGGAGCTGTGAAGCCCGGACCCAATAGCATCTGTATGGGTCCCATTTTAAAATTTTCAGGTTCTTGCATTTATAAAGTTCGAAACAACAGAAAGTACAGAAACAAATTTGCATTCATTAATATAAAGAGCTAATATCCAGCGAGTACAAAAGTCTAAAAAGAGGGAAGCCTAAGCATGGCAACAACTACGGAAAGAGAGAAGATAAAAGTAGTAACCTCTGAAAGGCGGCGACTGAAAAGTCCTCAAGGTCTGTTCCTCATCAAGCACGTACTCTGGGTCGACGTCTTCGGGCTCCACGTTCTCCGGGAAGTCTCCCTCGTCCACGAACTCCGGCTCGTCACCTGACGTACAGCACCCAAGAGAAAAGGAATTATACGTCAGGTAAAGTCTACACAGAAATGTTAGACTCTACTGCAAGTGTATTTTAATTTAAAACAACGATTTACTGGTTGATTAACATACTGGGGTTAAAACATGGCATTTAAAGAAAGTAACGTAGCAGGGAAAGTAAACACGACACGCTGTAGCCATAGCGTGTGCTACCGACTACGGAACTAACTTAAAATGGTCAAGACAAGACGTGACAAGACATGACAAGACAAGACACGGCAAGACACGTGTGACTCGAAGGGTTCACGCCTTATGGTTCGAGGGGGATCAGACCCTCTCCCCGTGCGCACGCTCAACCCTACCCCAACCCAAGTGCACAAGACAAGTCCGTACAAGGGATCACTCACTCTAGCTTGGTGAGTGCCCTATTGCCCGCAGGTTGTGCAAAACAAGACGCGACATGACAAGACATGGATGGTTCTTGCAGGGGGTCCACACGCACGCACACACAAGATAACCCTAAGGTGTCCAAAGTTGTTGTTGTTGTGCTTAGACTTCGTCGTCAAGTCTAAGCTGTCAAGGGCTGTCCCGGACGCTATCATTTCACGTCCGGTTCTCTTTGTTTACATTTTAACAGTTCTAAAATTCTAAGGCCTAAACACGGCCGAAGGTACAAGTGAGTACACTTGCCTGTGGTGGCGAGTGCGGCGTCTGTCCGGAGCGTCCCGTTGAAACGTCGCGTTGTCAATGGTCCGTCCGAAACAAGATCACGGCGATGTCAGATCGTGCTTTTTGGTCAAACCTATTACGGTTTGTTTCTAAATTGGCGGGACTACCCTAACAGTCAAAAAGCCACGTTTTTGATGTTTTTCTCAGCCTAGATCGAGTATACCCTATGTGCACAGAAAATTTGTCCGTTCGTCGATCTTTCCTATGGTGGGAAACGTTTTACAAATGCTGAAAATAAATTTAGTTCAAGTTGATCAATTTTAGATTAGGGTTTGATGAGTTACAGTGTGGGTTTTACTACTCGTTAGGGAAACCAACCTCGTGACGTCGTCCAACAAGCGGAAGTCGGGTCTGAACGGTGAAACATCGGCGTCGTCTGGAACTCCTCGACCATGGGTAGCGCAGCGAGGTACCTCTGGACAGTGGGGTGTTGACACGAAATCAGCGAGCTAACAGCGATCATCCTCCCGTTGCGAGTAGCACAACAGATCTTCACGATAACGGCGACGTCGGCCAAAAGTACGTGCGTGCGGCAACGCACGTGAACTCCGAGAGTCCAGGGGAAGATGCTAGGCCCGATGGGTGGCCGACGGCGTGAGCGCACGACGGTGGGTGGCCGTGAGAAGCCGGAGAGGACAGATTTGGGCAACGTCCGTTGTCGCGCGTCTCAGCGAAATTTCAGCGGTGAATAGCAAAAACGGGAAGTTGCAGAAGGTAAAGGACTTCGAGACGAAGCCAACGGCAGTGGAGTTGTTGTCAGGGGTGGTCGGAGGTGGGCGTGAGCTGGCGTGGAAGTTCAGCTTCCAGATCTGTGAAAAACAGCCGATACGGCGTGTTCCGACGAGGATTCCGGGATCTACAGGTGGGCTATGAGCGTGAGGGAAGTTGCAGAGCGGAGAGGTGTCAAAGGGAAACAAAGTGGCAGTGGTGGTCACCGGCGGCGGCAACGGTCGGTGGCTGGCCGTGAACAGTAACTCCGATGGCCAGATCTGTCAAAAACAGTGACTGGGCTTGGTTTCGACGGATTTTCTAGGAGCTATAGGTGGGATATGAGTGTGAGGGAAATTACAGTTGGTAGAGGGGTTCGATAGGAGTCCAACGGCGGTAGGATGGTCATCGTAGGTGGCCGGATGGCCGGTGGCCGTGAGTTTTCCCGGCGGTGGCGCAGATCAGTAAAACTGTCGTTTGGGTTGTGTTTGAAAACGTTTTGAGGGAGATAGAGACAGTAAAGTGGGAAGGGGAGTTGTATATGATCGGGGGGTCAAAGAGGAGTTGAGTGGGGGTGGAGATCGCCAGAGTGGGTGGTCGGAGCGGCGGCGGCGGCCGTGTTTTCCGGCGACGGTGTTGCTGTCAAAAACTGAGTTTCTTGATGGGTTTTCAATGGGTTTTGAGGGAGAAAGAGTATAAGGAAGGGGGAGGAGGTTGTCGAGGGATGAGAGGATGACAAGGGGAGGCCATAGCTCGCCGACGGTCGCCGGAGGGAGGGTGGCCGGTGGCCAAAAATCTGGGGAGCGGCTGTTTTGATTTTTTCGGCCATGGGGAGGGTTTTGTGGAGATTTCAATGGAGAAGGAGAAGAGAGGAGGGAGAGGAGAGAGAGAAGAGAGGAGGGTGGTGGCCGGAGGCCTCGCCGGCGGCGAGGGGAGGAAGAAGACGTAGGTTTGGGAGACTGGGAGGCTGGCTATCGTGAAGCCCTAAGGGTTTTGGGAGATGTTGTTTAATATATGATCATTTGCTAAATAGGGATAAGAAGGGGGTAGGTTTAAGCTAAAAGAGAGAGATAGTGTGAGAGGGGAAGAGTGTATTTAAGGGTAATCTAAGGTGAGGGTAGCCCAGTGAATCATATGGGATACGTAAGAATCCAAGAGAGATTTGATTAATTTGAATTTCAAATTGATTAGAGGCTAATCAACGGTTGAAAATTTATTAGGGGATAACTTCCACTACGGGCATCGGAAAAATAATCCGAAAATACCGGGATGATCATGGAGACGAGAAGTATGGGGCTAAGAGGTCTGATCGCGTGCTACACCTACCAAAAATTATCGTAAAATCGGGAACCGCGTATTGGTGCCAAAAGACCAAAACGCCCTTCCATTCAAAGCTGTTTTGCGAGAAAACGATCCGTGAAATGACGTTCCCAAAAATTATTATAAAATTCTACACTTTCATACGGTCACAACGGTATATCACAGCTATATATCAAAATCAAGAAAGAGTCAAATAAAATACGTGCACGTAGAAACTACGAACTGTCGGAAAGCGGCCGTTACATTCTACCCTCCTTAGAAATGATTCCGTCCTCAGAATCACTTATAATAATAATATCTAAAAACACTTAAGCCTATAACTCCCATCTTCCACAAAATGATCTCTAATCCTATAACTTCAACATCGTTCCTCAAATAATCCATCATAACCCGTCTTTTAACTGGATAATGCCACGACTAAACTCACATCCTAACACTTAACTATAGACCCATCACTGCTGTTCAAATTTCCAACCCCAAGTTCTCATAAAAGAATAATAACCATCTTCTCATACCATACCACTCCACTAAACATCATCGCTCAATAACATCTTTAAATTTCTCAATCTCTTCCCAATATTAATCAATCGCTAAAAAGATGTTCAAGTCAATCACCAATCCAAGACAAAAACTTTGTCTATCTTATAACACCTTTCACAAATCAATAATCGCCGTGTCCTCAATACATTCCTTGTCATATCTTCCCATAAATTTATCCGCCAAATAATTGAACTATCAAAATCACATCTTATCCTACTCACTATAACTAATCTCAACCAATATTAAGTCCAACTACCTAACCATCCATTTATCTCAACACGTCGTGTTATCACCAATGCCTTCCTACGCCAACCTATAATCAAATCTTGTTGCTTTAAGTGTTCTACTCATTCTCATGATCACCCTAACTCATACCATGCTGTCCCAGCTACTCCTATCTACCACTCGTCGAAGTTTCAGATCTGATAAGTTCTCATCCCCCTGTATATAATTTCGTCCAACCAGAATTCCTCATTGGGTCCTTCGCACATCGGTATTATAAATAAGTCTTGGACACCTTATTCTTTTCATCCAAGGAAATCTAATCTCATATCCTTGTGTCCCAAAATCAATTAATCATCGCTATTACATATCTCATCACACACTATACCTACACGCACACAAGATCCTATAACAATAATAGTTAGTCCCAATAATATAACAACAATAAACATAACAATTCTTAGGGAGAAAGAAGAGAAGAGAAAGTAAAACTTATGGCCACTGACATATTTTTAAATCATTTGGAAAAAAAACGTGTGGAGTTGTGGTAATGGAAGAGGGAGGATAAATGATTTGTGATCTTGTGAGCTAGTTTCAAAAACTTTAAAGATTTGGTCTAAAAGGAAACAAAGGTTTTAATACAATCACATGTAGCCAAGATAAGCTATTCAATAGTACGAAAGACTAAGTCTAAGGAATTGCCTGCTATGACGCTATTCACACCTACATGAATACTATCATTCAGACAACTCATACCTATATCACGGATAACACTGAGTATGCCACATGACACAAGGGACATACATTAAGATCCTAAAGGTAACACACTCATACAAGTCCACACACTCTACCTATATATATACACCACGACGACATCACAAACCAATGGGCCCACTACTAACTAGAGATGACATAGGCAACTACATGCACTGATGTCTACATAAAAGAAAGGAAACCGAAACCAAAAGCGAAACGAAACAAGATCGAAAAGAACGAGGTCAGATAAGGCGAGGATGAGAAGATAGCCGGTTGGATGGGACAAAAATATTGCTCAAAATATTGAAATAGATGAAAGAAAAATTATGTGTAAAGTATGGTATCATATACTTTTATACTTATAAAAATATGTAGAAAAAGTGAGCAGACGGTAAAATTTTAAAATACGGAAAAGTGTTAGACTAAGAAAATAATGAGTGGGGTGAGGTAGTGATTGCTTTACATATGTAAATAGATTGATAGCAGATTTTTGAAATACGGATATGATGATTAGAAAACAGATATACTAAAAATTGAAGTCACCCTTTTTTATAGCTCCAAAAATATCCTAAAAGTATTGTACGATAAGTGGTTAAAATAAATTTAATAGTATAGAAAGAAAGGGATAATATATTAAATTATCAAAATGGAAATAAAGTTTTATATATTTATATATATATGTATATATAAGCTGAAATTCGAAAGATATAGGTTAGAAACATTATAAGATGGTAATTAAAGATTTTTGATGAGAAATTTCGAAATTCAAAGAATGCATTCAAGTTAACCGAAAGGTAGGAAATCTAAGTTCATGCTTTTTTTTAAAGAATTGAAACTGGGGGAGGAATTCGAAAAAATATAATATTGAAAATTCTTTATAAGGATAGGGAGGCTGAATGGAAAAGATTCAACGATTGGCGACTAACGACGAACGGATCACGTGATTCAAGGGCAAGGAAAAGAATCGAATGATCCAAACATAAATATGACTAGGAGATGAACCATGAAAAGCCACAGTGAAATCCTACGGTCAATGGCACAGAAGGGTAATGATCAAAAAGATGCTAGAAGTCAGGGATTCTAATTATCGGGCCGTCTAAAGATCAGGAGAACTCGGAACTAAGACTTCCTAATGAGCTAGACTGTAATCAGGATCTAAGGGGAAGGTTCCTAAGAGAATCAAGGTTACGTTCTACTGGGCCCGAAGTCGATGGACCCGAGCGAACGACTAAAAGAAGGGCTCTATAAATCTAACACGGTCAGAGTCAAGTGGGGGCTACTAAGGTATCCTAGGACGAGGATGACTAAATCTTAACCAAGGCGTCACACTGTCAAACCTGGATGTATATCTAAGTCTTCCTACCATCTAAGACTGGAAAAACCTAATTTAGACTTGTACATGGATATTAAATGAATGTGGTACTCTTATTGTTCCGAACTTTTGCATGACCTGCATGGGCCACCACTAAAACCTGTCACGCCCCGCTTCCCAAAAATACGGAGGCGAAGCGTGACTAAGGCCCGCTTAGGCCGGAGCTGTGAAGCCCGGACCCAATAAGCGTCTGTAGGGGTCCCATTTTAAAATTTTCAGGTTCTTGCATTTATAAAGTTCGAAACAACAGAAAGTACAGAAAGAAAGTTGCATTCATTAATTTAAAGAGTTAATATCCAGCGAGTACAAAAGTCTAAAAAGAGGGAAGCCTAAGCATGGTAACAACTATCGAAAGAGAGAAGCTAAAAGTAGTAACCTCTGAAAGGCGGCGACTGAAAAGTCCTCATGGTCTGCTCCTCGTCAAGCACGTACTCTGGGTCGACGTCTTCGGGCTCCACGTTCTCCGGTAAGTCTGTCTCGTCCAGGAACTCCGGCTCGTCACCTGACGTACAGCACCCAAGAGAAAAGGAACTGTACGTCAGGTAAAGTCTACACAGAAATGGTAGACTCTACTGTAAGTGTATTTTAATTTAAAACAACGATTTACTGGTTGATTAACATGCTGGGGTTATAACATGGCATTTAAAGAAAGTAACAGAGCAGGGAAAGTAAACATGACACGCTGTAGCCGTAGCGTGTGCTACCGACTACGGGACTAACCTAAAAGGTCAAGACAAGATGTGACAAGACGTGACAAGACAAGATAAGACACGACACGACAAGACACGTGTGACTCGAAGGGTTCACTCCTTACGGTTCGAGGGGGATCAGACCCTCTCCCCGTGCACATGCTCAACCCAACCCCAACCCAAGTGCACAAGACAAGTCCGTACAAGGGATCACTCACTCTAGCTTGGTGAGTGCCCTATTGCCCACAGGCTGTGCAAAACAAGACGCGACATGACAAGACATGGATGGTTCTTCTAGGGGGTCCACACGCACGCACACACAAGATAACCCTAAGGTGTCCAAAGTTGTTGTTGTTGTGCTTAGACTTCGTCGTCAAGTCTAAGCTGTCAAGGGGTGTCCCGGACGCTATCATTTCACGTCCGGTTCTCTTTGTTTACATTTTAACAGTTCTAAAAGTCTAAGGCCTAAACACGGCCGAAGGTACAAGTGAGTACACTTGCCTGTGGTGGCGAGTGCGTCGTCTGTCCGGAGCGTCCCGTCGAAACGTCGCGCCGTCGATGGTCCGTCTGAAACAGGATCACGACGATGTCAGATCATGCTTTTTGGTCAAACCTATTACAGTTTGTTTCTAAATTGGCGGGACTACCCTAACAGTCAAAAAGTCACGTTTTTGATGTTTTGCTCAGTCAAGATCGACGTATACCCTATGTGCACAGAAAATTTGTCCGTTCGTCGATCTTTCCTACGGTGGGCAACGTTTTACAGATGCTGAAAATAAATTTAGTTCAAGTTGATCAATTTTAGATTAGGGTTTGATGAGTTACAGTGTGGGTTTTACTACTCGTTAGGGAAACCAACCTCGTGACTTCGTCCAACAAGCGGAAGTCGGGTCTGAACGGCGAAACATCGGCGTCGTCTGGAACTCCTCGGCCGCGGGTAGCACAGCGAGGTACCTCTAAACAGCGGGGTGGTTGCATGAAATCAGCGAGCTAATAGCGATCCTCCTCCCGTTGCGAGTAGCGCAACGGATCTTCACGATAACGGCGACGTCGGCCAAAAGTACGTGCGTGCGGCAACGCACGTGAACTCCGAGAGTCCAAAGGGGCTGTCGGTAGATGAAGTAGGACCAGAGGAAGATGCTCGGCCCGATGGGTGGCCGTGAGAAGCCGGAGAGGACAGATTCGCGTAACATCCGTTGTCGCGCGTCTTAGCAAAATTTCAGCAGCAAACAACAAAAACGGGAAGTTGCACAAGGTAAAGGACTTCGATACGAAGCCAACGGCAGTGGAGTTGTTGCCGGGGGTGGTCGGAGGTGGGCGTGAGCCGGCGTGGAAGTTCAGCTTCCAGATCTGTGAAAAACAGCCGATACGGTGTGTTCCGACGAGGATTCCGGGAGCTACAGGTGGGCTATGAGCGTGAGGGAAGTTGCAGAGTGGAGAGGGGTCAAAGGGAACCAAGTGACAGTAGTGGTTGCCGGCGGAGGCGGCGGCGGTCGATGGCTGGCCGTGAACAGTAACTCCGGTGGCCAGATCTGTTAAAAACAGCGACTGGGCTTGGTTTCGACGGATTTTCCAGGAGCTACATGTGGGATATGAGTGTGAGAGAAATTTCAGTTGGTAGAGGGGTTCGATAGGAGTCCAACGGGTGTAGGATGGTCATCGTAGATGGTTGGATGGCCGGTGGGCAAGAGTTTTCCCGGCGGTGGCGCAGATCTGTAAAAATGTCGTTTGGGTTGTGTTTGAAAACGTTTTGAGGGAGATAGAGACGAGGGAAGAGGGTAAGGGGAGTTGGATATGATCGGGAGGTCAAAGGGGAGTTGAGTGGGGGTGGAGATCGCTGGAGCAGGTGGCCGGAGTGGCGGTGGTGACCGTGTTTTCCGGCGACGGTGTTGCTGTCAAAACTGAGTTTCTTAATGGGTTTTCAATGGGTTTTGAGGGAGAAAGAGTATAAGGAAGGGGGAGGAGGTTGTCGAGGGATGAGAGGATACCAAGGGGAGGCCATGGCTCGCTGGCGGTCGCCGGAGGGAGGGTGGCCGTCGGCCAAAAAGCTGGGGAGCGGCTGTTTTGATTTTTCCGGCCATGGGGAGGTTTTTGTGGAGATTTCAATGGAGAAGGAGAAGAGAGGAGGGAGAGGAGAGAGAAAAGAGGGGAGGGTGGTAGCCGGAGGCCTCGCCGGCGGCGATGGGAGGAAGAAGACACAGATTTGGGAGACGGGGCGGCTGGCTATCATGAAGCACTAAGAGTTTTGAGAGATGTTGTTTAATATGTGATCATTTGCTAAATAGGGATAAGAAGGGGGTAGGTTTAAGCTAAAAGAGAGAGATAGTGTGAGAGGGGAAGAGTGTATTTAAGGGTAATCTAAGGTGAGGGTAGCCTAATGAATCATATGGGATACGTATAATTCTAGCCTGTAAGGATCAATACACTAGAGGGGGGGGTGAATAGTGTATATAATAAAAAATGTTGCAAATAAGATGTTAGTAATATTTGCAAAGATGGCAATGAAAATAAAATGACAAGTACGGAAAATTAAATCAATCGCAAACACAGAGATTTATCCTGGTTTGGATCCTTATGATCCTACTCTAGTCCTCTACCCCGTAGAGATTTTCAATCCACTATAACCACTTGCCCCGCAAGCACCAACTTACAAAAATGGCGACACTCCATGTGTCCTAAACTTTGTACAATCTCCAAAGACATTCAAACCTGTTAAATAAGAAATAGAAAAACACCTATAGCCTTGTTATGAATTTAGAATGAAATTCAAGGATGGTGTTTTAAAAAGAGACTTCAAGATAAAAAAGATATGAAATGAAGAACAATACTTGAAGTTCTCTGGTTCATAAAAGAAGAGAGAGATCAATCGATTTCTTCTTACAATTATGAACACAAACAACTTTCTAAAATGATGTTGAAAAAAGATCAAAATTGCTTCAAGGAAGAAAAACTTCAATTTCCAAAAGATCTATGATTAAGAATCTTGAAGTTCTTCAGTTCTCATAAGAAGGGAGAAATCTATGGATTTCTTCTTACAAATGAGAAAAGAGCAACTAAGGCAAGATTGCTTAGAATCAACAATTCTAGGAAGAAAGAGAGAAGAAAGTTGTGTGAAGAAAAGAGAGGGTATGCCCACTTATTTATAGTATTTTTGGGCAGTTATTTTGAGGGAAAATGGGGGGAAAAGGAGTTTCCTACCGTTCAGAAATGGTCTGGAAAGTTTCAGAAAAAACGGACACAAAAACTTCATTAGTCGACTAAAGAAGGCTTAGTCGACTAAAAGTCAAACTTTGGAATTTTTGACTGAAATTTTAACGGTAACTTTCTGATGTTGACTAAAGACTACTCAGAAATTTTCAGGTCAAAATTCGAAGAAAAAGTTTTTAGTCGACTAATGGTTGCCTTTGTCGACTAAGATAGAAAAACGTGAATTTTGACTTATCTGAAAAAGGTTGGTAGGATATGTTATTAGGAACTTAGGACTTAGATGGATTTCATATTCAAGGCTCTGAAATCTATAAATATTAAAAATACATCAGTCCGTAGATTTCCGTAGATATGTATGTTGAGCTTCATGTGAGTATTTGAGATGCCTTTGTGCAGGGATTCCTTATCAAGTGATTATTGTCCAAGCGTGGATATATTAGGAATTTGCATATCTGCATAGATAGAGTGAGTAGCAATAATAATAGTTGTTACATCAAAATCTTATGGAATAGAATAGGAAAGTGAACATGGGATTATGAAATCCCAACATTCTCCCCCTTTTGATGATGACAATTATTTATAAAAAGTGAAGTGTCATATTCAGGTATATGCAGATATCATATCATATGGCATAAAAAGTGAAGTGTCATACTTAGTTTATGAACTTAGTTTATGATGAAAAATATGTATGCTCCCCCTTAAAATTTGCCTAAATATTCTCCCCCTTTGTCATTGACAAAAAGATGGGGAAAAATAAATTTTAGTCGATTAGAGAACTTGTTAGTCGACTAAGAAAAAATAGCATAGAAATAGCATAGAACAGAACATATAACGGAACAAAGTTTGCACAAAACAGAACCAAACAGAGTTTACTAAACAAAACGAGATAGTAATCATACAAAGTTACGAGCAAGCATATTGTCCCACATATCTAGTACTAAGGCCCTACGGCCTAGAACAACTATGACTGAGAACCATAAAACAGATTGTTGCCAATGCCTATCACCAAAAGCCCGAAGGCCTACAACCCAAAAAAACAAAATACTACAGCAGTCATGAAACAGCAAACACAGACGACATGCGACAGTAACTAGGATAACGATGACAACGAACGGCAAGGTCTAACGTCCGGAAGGAGAACCATAGTCCTGAGAATTGCGACGCGATCTACGACCGGGTGTTTCCTCTGGAGCAACTACATTCAGAGCCTCAAGTGCAGAAACAAGCTTGCTCTGATTGAGTTGAACTTGGTCGAGCACATGAGCCTGTTCAGTTAAGGCTGACCGAAAGTCCCTAAACCCGGTAGTGACCGTATCGCGAAGAGAGCGAACATCCTCGCGAAGACCGTGAAGTGTAGTCTGGGTAGTTTGGCGAGGAGTAGAGGAAGTCCGTGGGGTCTTTAGGGGACAGGACCGAGGATTGGTTCGACACTCAGGAAAACATTTGTGGACGCATTGTTTCTTAACAAACCGACGGAAACCACGGGAAGAACCCGGAGTAGAGGAAGAGGGGCCGAACGTGGTTTGGGTCGGAGTATAGTCGGGGTCGGCTGAAGTAGGGTCTTCTACTGGGTCTTCTTCAGGATCTTCGTCGGCATCATCATCATCACTATTGGCTGCATCAGATTCCTCAGGGTCCGGAAGATCCAAATGCATATTGTGCAAAGTGATGATGTTGATATTATAAGGATTGGAGACGGCAATTTCTCCGTCGAGAGGGACACAAAACATCTTTAGGAGCAAGGTTATAAAGGAAGGATGATAGATATGAGATTGAACCGGCAGAAGAAGAGATTGCAAAATCACGAAACCCCAGTTAATAGGTAAACCGCCCATCACCGCATAAAGGCAATGCTCCAATTCGTTGGAAAGATAGTTAAAGGAGCCGCCTTTCGGCATAAGATTGGAAACTATAACCTTTAGGATGATGCGTGCAGGTGGGTGGAAATGAACAGCAGAAAGTTTATGGACCCAAGGGGTTGCGATTTTTGCTAGGATACGGGGATCGGTCATTGTAAAATTGAGAGAACCTGAAAAATGGGGAGGAAGATCAAGCAACTCACAGATCCGACGAAGAGTGAGACAAATTGGGAGGTTCTTGACACGGGAGAGAATGTGAGTATCACGACCAATGACGCATGGCTCGAGATTGGCGTAGAATTCGCGGACGAGAAGGGGGTAGTATGGTTCCTTGTTGCCGAGTGCCCAAATCTTTTCGAGGCCCGCTGCGGAAAGGATGGAGAGGATATTGAAGGAGGAAAGAGCAGTATAATCAATGAAGCGCTCGAGATGGAAATTTGCATTTGCGGAGGCGTTGAAGCGATTTTCGGCTGCGGCATCACGAAATTGAGGGAGAGCCATCGGAGAAGAAGATGAGGATGAAGAGAGGGTTCGGTTGGGGATAAAAGAAATGGAGAGTTATTTCCGAAAATAAATAGGCAATAGTGGAAGTAGTTATCCAAGTGAATGGGTGCCATGATCAGTTCGAGAGCAGTTTGAGAAACTGAATGGGTGAGATAGAACTGAAAAAGTTTTCAAAAATATGTGAAGAGGCGGGAGGAAGAAGAAACGAAAACGTGAAAAGACGGAAGTTAGATCGGAAATGGTTTAAAAACAGAGTTAGTCGGCTAAAAGATGGTTAGTCGACTAAGGTAACCGAAAAAAAATCTAATTCGCAACCGTTCGGATTTTTTAAAAATAAAAAATAACAATAAAAAAAATTTGAAAAAATTAATAAAAAGAGGTGAAAGGACGGTAGTGGGTAGGCTAAATTAAAAAACTTGTAAGAGAGGTCGGTCAAAGCATTGAATGGAGTTGTTGAAAGACACTTTCCAAGAAGAAAAACAATTAAAAAAAATGCAAACTCCAAGATGGAATAAATGTGGGTTCCCATTCCAAGGGGAGAGGAATTTCGGATCTCTAGGCAAGGAAGTGGCCGAATGAGAACATGACACGTGGCCTAGAGTGCTTTGGAAAAGGAAATTGTAAAAAGCCTCTTTCAAGGAGATATAATGAAGTGTAGTTGGGATCTCAAAGGCAAGATATGCGACCGTCATTAAAAGCCAAAAATTGCCCTTTGGCAGGTAAGAATTTAAGATATTTAAATGTAGTAAAAAAATTGTGATTAAACTAAATTCACAGAAGAAAGGACAATGTCCGAAGATAGGGTATATTGAACATTCCTAATAGATACGAACAGTAAAAAACAGGTAAAAGAAATCTGGATATATTAGTCGATTAAACAATCATTAGTCGACTAAAAAAATTTTATTAAAAAAATTATCAGAAAATTTCAGAAATTCACAAAAAATTGAAAATATCATATGACAAATTCAGATTCACTGATAATGCCCAAATCTCTTCTAAGTTTAATGAAAGATTCCTCTTTCAAAGGCTTAGTTAAGATATCGGCAATCTGATGTTCAGTGGAAATGAACTTCAAAACAATATCTCCTTTTTGTACGTGATCATCTAAAAAGTGATGACGGACATCTATATGCTTAGTGCGTGAATGATGAACTGGATTTTTAGAAAAATTAATAGCACTAGTATTATCACACATTATAGGACATGTGGAACACTGAATGCCATAATCTGAGATAGTTTGTTTCATCCATAAAATTTGTGCACAAGCTAACCCAGCGGCAATATATTCTGTCTCTGTGGTAGATAATGAAACAAAATTTTGCTTTTTGCTAAACCATGAGACCAAAGCATGTCCAAGAAAATGACATGTACCACTGGTACTTTTTCGATCTGATTTGCAACCAGCAAAATCTGCGTCACTATAAGATAATAAATCAAATGTGCTTGATTTAGGATAAAATAAACCATAATCAGACGTGTGTTTAACATATCTAATAATTCGTTTTACGGCAGTAAGATGTGACATCTTAGGATCTGCCTGAAAACGTGCACACAAGCATACTGAAAACATAATATCTGGTCTACTAGCAGTTAGATAAAGTAAAGAGCCAATCATACCTCTGTAAAGACGTTGATCAACACTCTTACCATTTAAATCTTTGTCTAGTGATGTAGATGTACTCATTGGAGTATGTTTATCAGCAGAAGTCTCTAAACCAAAACGCTTGATGAGTTCTTTGGCGTACTTTGATTGATGAATGAAGATACCTTCCTTCATTTGTTTGATTTGAAGTCCAAGGAAGTAGTTGAGTTCGCCCATATGACTCATTTCAAATTCCTTCTGCATAATCTTAGAAAAATCTAAACAAAGAGTTTCATTAGTAGAACCAAATATAATATCGTCAACATATATTTGAATAATAATGATGTCAGATTTTATATTTTTAATAAACAGAGTTGAGTCAATTTTACCAATTTTATAACCAGAATTTAAAAGATAACTTTTCAATCGATCATACCAAGCACGAGGTGCTTGTTTAAGACCATATAAAGCTTTCTTTAGTTTGAAAACATGATTTTCTAAATTCTCATGAGTAAAACCAGGAGGTTGTTCAACATAAACTTCCTCCTTAAGAAAACCATTTAAAAAAGCACTTTTAACATCCATTTGAAATAATTTAAAATCTTTAAAACATGCAAATGATAAAAGCATTCTAATAGATTCAAGACGAGCAACTGGTGCATAGGTTTCTTCATAATCAATTCCTTCTTCTTGATTATAACCTTGTGCAACCAATCTTGCCTTGTTTCTAATTACCTGACCAGATTCATCCAATTTATTTTTGAATACCCACTTGGTACCAATAATTGAATGATCTGTTGGTCTGGGAACTAATTCCCAAACATCATTTCTCTGAAATTGTTTGAGTTCTTCCTGCATAGCAATGATCCAAGAACTGTCTTTGCATGCTTCATTGATGTTCTTTGGTTCAATGGTTGAGAGGAAAGCACAATGCGCCATTTGTTCTATTTGACGACGAGTTCTTACTCCATCTATGATATCTCCAATGATTAATTCTGATGGATGGTTTGGAACTTGTGCAAATGCCTTAGGAAGATCTGCATTATCTGAAACAGACTCAACAGAAGGTTTAGTAGCATTAATTTCATCAAGATTAATATTATCTAAAGAATTAGATAAAGGTAATATATTCTCTTCATCATCAATGATAATGGGAGAATTAGATGAAGGATTTTCATCAAATGTGACATGTAAAGATTCTTCAACTGTTGAAGTTCTTTTGTTAAATACTCTGTAGGCTTTGCTACGTGTTGAGTATCCAACAAAAATACCTTGATCAGATTTAGAATCAAATTTATCTAATGCATCTTTAGTATTGAGAATGAAACATTTACAACCAAACACTTTAAAATATGATACACGGGGAATGCGATTAAAGAATAATTCAAAACAAGTTTTATTAAGCAATGGCCTTATAAGAACTTTATTCATAATGTAGCAGGCAGTTGCAACAGCTTCTGCCCAAAAATATTTTGGTAGATTACTATCACAAAGCATTGTTCTAGCACATTCTTGTAAAGTTCTATTTTTCCTTTCAACTACTCCATTTTGTTGAGGGGGACGAGGAAAAGAAAAATTGTGTGTAATGCCATTTTCATTACAAAACTTGGTAAAAGAATCATTTTCAAATTCTCCCCCATGATCACTACGAATAGTGACAATGTTAGAGGATTTGATTTTTTGTATCTTTTTACAAAATATTGAAAATTCTTCAAAAGCATCATTCTTATTTTGTAAGAATATAACCCTCGTATATCTAGAATAATCATCAACAATGACAAATGCATATCTACTTCTATTCAAGGAGGCTACTCTTGAAGGACCAAACAAATCTAAGTGTAGAAGTTCTAATGGTCTCTTTGTTGAGATAATACCCTTTGATTTAAAAGAAGATTTATGCATTTTTCCTTGTTGACAAGCATCACAAAAATATTTGTGTTTGAAAGAAATATTTGGTATTCCATTTACTAATTTGTGTTTTGAAATATGTGCAAGATTTTTGAAATTTGTGTGTCCAAAATGTTTATGCCATAAAAGTGTGTCATCTAATGTAATCATTAAACAATGATTATTAGTGGTAATAGACATGCATAAGATATAAATGTTATTCATACGCTTACCACGAAATAAAATGGATAACATATCAGAATCATAAATAATGCAATCATTTTGTTCAAAAAATATTTTGTAATTTTTATCGCATAACTGACCAATGGAAAGTAAGTTGTGTTTCAAACCGTCAACCAGGTGAACATTCTCAATGGTAGGCTGATTTGCATTACCAACTGTTCCAGTGCCTATGATTTTTCCCTTTTTGTTGTCACCAAAGGTAAGGTGCCTCCATCTTTATATATAATGTTAGAAAGCAAGTTGATATTTCCCGTCATATGTTTTGAACATCCACTGTCCAAAATCCATCTTTCCTTTTTAGGTACCTGAAAGATAAAACATTAAGCATTGGTACCCCTTTTTGAGGGTCCTTGGGATTAGATTTTTGGAAGCCAAACCCAAGTGGAATTTGGCTTTCTAATATAATCATTAGAATAAACAATAGAGTGCATATAAGTAGAAATATAATTATTTCTATCTTTTAAACAAGAAACCTTAGGAACCCATATACTAATTGTAGTAGGTTTCCTAGGAGATGTTTTTGAAATGTTAGTAACATTTCTTTGTGAGGAAGAAGTAGAAGTGTTTACTTTCTTCGTATAAATGAATGCGTGATTCTTCTTTTGTGGTTTAACAAAAGTTGTTTTTCCACAGAAGGAAGAAGTGTTATAAGTCTTGGGTGTATCTTTATTAGAATATCCCAATCCTTGTCTATGATTTGCTGGATATTGAATTCTAAGAAAATCATCGAGATTAGTCTTTCCTTTGTTAAATTTATTAACATTGTAAGACATCTCGTCGTATTTCATCTTTAGTGATGAAATACTTTTATCCATTTTGGATATTTGTGTATGAAGTTCTAGATTCTTAGTTTTGAGAATATCATTCTCTTTACTAAGATCCAAATTTTGAGAAGATGTATTCTCAATATGTATGGAATTTGGTGTAGTGTTTTAGAAGAAGATAATTCATTATATTTAATAAGAAGATCGTCATTATTCTGTTTCAACGATTTATGTTGACCATTCAACTTTTTGAAACCAGAATAGAGATCTTTTAATGCTTCTAAAAGTTCTTCATTATTAAAGGAACTTACCTCTTCTTCATTATCTTGTGCCATAAAGCACATATTAGCACTTTCATCATTGTCATCTTCTTCATCTGAAGATTCATCCCAAGTTGCTGCAAATGCTTTCTTCATCTTGTCAAACTTCCTTTCTCTTCTGGATTGATCGTTGTTGTTGGAAGTTTTGAACTTTGCTTTGAGAAGTGGACAATCTTTCTTCATATGTCCTGGTTTATTACAATTGAAACAAAGAGATGAATCAGTATTTTTAGATTTATTATTATACTTACCTTTTTGAAAGAACTTTCTGAAGTTCTTGGCAAAGAATGCCATATCATCATCTGAATCTTCATTATCTGATGTTACGTTGAAGGCAAGTACTTTCTTCTTTAGATCTGATTCTTCCTTTGCATCTTGCAGTGTAACTTCATGTGCCATTAAGTTACCAATAAGATCTTCCACTGTTAATGTGGAAAGATCATTGGCTTCCTCAATAGCAGTGATCTTTGGACGCCATTCTGGAGAGAGTACCTTAAGAATCTTGCGTACCTGATCAAGAGAAGAGTAAACTTTTCCAAGAGAAGTAAGAGAATTAATAATGTTAGTGAACCTGGTGTTCATTTCTCCAATCGTCTCTTTGTCTTGCATCTTGAACAACTCATACTTATGAACCAAAGAGGCAATCTTGGTTTCCTTCACTTTATTGGTTCCTTCATGAGTTACCTCGAGTATATGCCAAATCTCTTTAGCACTTTTGGCCTGAGATACTCGATTAAACTCATGTTTATCCATAGCACAGAATAAAGCATTCATGGCCTTTGAGTTGTTGGTCTTTGCAGTTTTGTCGTTGGTGGTCCAATCAGCAACAGGTGTTTCTGGCTTTGTGTATCCTGTCTCTACGATGTCCCAAATCTCATAATGCATACTTTGGAGATGAATCTCCATTCGTATTTTTCAATATGAGTAATTTGAACCATCAAATAGAGGAGGACGAGTTTGAGAGTGCCCTTCAGGATGCTGATTGTAGTTGTGTGGAACGGCGTTCATGTTTGATGTTAAGGAACTTGCTGCCATCTTAGCCTTGCTCTGATACCAAATGTAATTCTAGCCTGTAAGGATCAATACACTAGGGGGGTGAATAGTGTATATAATAAAAAATGTTGCAAATAAGATGTTAGTAATATTTGCAAAGATGGCAATGAAAATAAAATGACAAGTACGGAAAATTAAATCAATCGCAAACACAGAGATTTATCCTAGTTCGGATCCTTGTGATCCTACTCCAGTCCTCTACCCCGTAGAGATTTTCAATCCACTATAACCACTTGCCCCGCAAGCACCAACTTACAAAAATGGCGACACTCCCCGTGTCCCAAACTTTGTACAATCTCAAAAGAGATTCAAACCTGTTAAATAAGAAATAGAAAAACACATATAGCCTTGTTATGAATTTAGAATGAAATTCAAGGATGGTGTTTTAAAAAGAGACTTCAAGATAAAAAAGATATGAAATGAAGAACAATACTTGAAGTTCTCTGGTTCATAAAAGAAGAGAGAGATCAATCGATTTCTTCTTACAATTATGAACACAAACAACTTTCTAAAATGATGTTGAAAAAAGATCAAAATTGCTTCAAGGAAGAAAAACTTCAATTTCCAAAAGATCTATGATTAAGAATCTTGAAGTTCTTCCGTTCTCATAAGAAGCGAGAAATCTATGGATTTCTTCTTACAAATGAGAAAAGAGCAACTAAGGCAAGATTGCTTAGAATCAACAATTCTAGGAAGAAAGAGAGAAGAAAGTTGTGTGAAGAAAAGAGAGGGTATGCCCACTTATTTATAGTATTTGAGGGGCAGTTATTTTGAGGGAAAATGGGGGGAAAAGGAGTTTCCTACCGTTCAGAAATGGTCTGGAAAGTTTCAGAAAAAACGGACACAAAAACTTCATTAGTCGACTAAAGAAGGCTTAGTCGACTAAAAGTCAAACTTCGGAATTTTTGACTGAAATTTTAAAGGTAACTTTCTAATGTTGACTAAAGACTACTCAGAAATTTTCAGGTCAAAATTCGAAGACTAAGTTTTTAGTCGACTAATGGTTGCCTTAGTCGACTAAGATAGAAAAACATGAATTTTGACTTATCTGAAAAAGGTTGGTAGGATATGTTATTAGGAACCTAGGACTTAGATGGATTTCATATTCAAGGCTCTGAAATCTATAAATATTAAAAATACATCAGTCCGTAGATTTCCGTAGATATGTATGTTGAGCTTCATGTGAGTATTTGAGATGCCTTTGTGCAGGGATTCCTTATCAAGTGATTATTGTCCAAGCGTGGATATATTAGGAAGCTGCATATCTGCATAGATAGAGTGAGTAGCAATAATAATAGTTGTCACATCAAAATCTTATGGAATAGAATAGGAAAGTTAACATGGGATTATGAAATCCCAACAATACGTAAGAATCCAAGAGAGATTTGATTAATTTGAATTTCAAATTGATTAGAGGCTAATCAACGGTTGAAAATTGATTAGGGGATAACTTCCACTACGGGCATCGGAAAAATAATCCGAAAATACCGGGACGATCGTGGAGACGAGGAGTATGGGGCTACGGGGTCTGATCGCGAGCTATACCTACCAAAAATTATCGTAAAATCGGGAACCGCGTATTGGTGCCAAAAGACCAAAACTCTCTTCCATTCAAAGCTGTTTTGCGAGAAAACGATCCGTGAAATGACGTTCCCAAAAATTACTATAAAATTCTACACTTCCATACGGTCACAACGGTATATCACAGCTATATATCAAAACCAAGAAAGTGTCAAATAAAATACGTGCACGAAAAGTACGTGCATGTAGAAAATACGAACCGTAGGAAAGCGACCGTTACAGTTGGTGGCTGCTCAGGTGTGGTAGGTAAAGTGTATGCAATGCATGAAGTAAAGGTGACTATGCAAGTGTAAAAGTAACGTACAAGTGCAACAACTGTGGCATGGCATATGGTAGCAATAATATTTTAACCAGCATGCAATGTGATGAAAATAATTGGACAACCAGGCAGATGTAGTAACAATAAAAAGTATAAGTAGGCAATAGTAAAGCTAGAAACTACGTGACTTATATAGGAAAGTGCAGTGTGCAACAATTGAGCTCATCTCCTGCCACAGGGGCACTCACCCGGGCGGATCTCAAATCAATTTAGGCAGTACATTTCATTTTAGACGGTCGGTACGGTACGGTGCAATGTGTAGATGGCTCGCGGTCGCTCCCAAACTTTCTCTAATATAAGTTACCCCAAACCCCAGTGTAGTGTCAACTACTTTCATGCATTCAATTTCGATAGAATGTTCCAGCGGTATGATGTCAACACGGTATACTCTTTATGTTTCAATACGGTATGTCAATCAGTTGTTCCAAAGGTAAAGATGATAATGACGGTTATGATTGATCGACTTACATACCAATAGAGTTATGCACAATGGTCTCACTCCAGAGATGTTCAAAGGTATTAACAACACTCCAAAGAGCTTAGTTTGTTGAAAAGTTAAGGCAGAAGCCTCAACAGAGAATGTCAGTCCTGAGAAATATTTTGAAGTCCAACAATTATGATACCGGTCCATGCTTCGAGCATGCAGTATTTCCATAAAGTACACTATCTAAATTTCTAAAATTAGAATTCATTGGGACTTACACTATCGAGATCGTCGTAGTAAGACGATGTTGGAGCTAGAACATCCAAGGATGCTGGTGCACTAGAATCGACACCTACAAACACAAGAAATCATTAGTAAAAGGCTACACTATTTTCTATCTATTTAACTTGATCGTTTTGATTTCTAAATGGATTGAAACATTGTCGAAAGTGTTCTAAATTTTTATATAGGCTAGATATGATGAAAATAATTTTATTGAAGAAGGAATTATTTTTCTGAAGCTTATAGTAATTTTTATAATTTTTAAAAGCTCAAAATCAATTTAAAAACTTATTTTTATTCGTTATCATATTTATTCCATAATTTTCTTCCTGTTGCAATCTGCATCATAAAGTTTCAAGTGAGCTGTCAAAACGACCGTCTCGAAGAGTACTACAACATATATTTTTCGCACCTATCAGTTTACGTGAAAATAACAAGTTATGGATTTTTAAGTGAAATCGACGTATTTAATTTTTAGGCTTAAAAATTTATTCTGGAAAAACTACTAGTCTGATTGAGATGAAACTAGCACCATTGGGACCAGAACGTCATTTCTGATTTTCTGGGCCTAGTCTTGTAATTTTCTGATCTGTATATAGTTTACTATGAATTTTAAACCAATAAAATCCACATTATACAATTATTAATACGTGTGAAATACGGTTATATATGTATTCGTATATAATAAAAATACGTTTAATATAAACACTTACCATTCGTTCGTCGATACATGCATGCGAGGGGGAGGCGTTCTATGTCGGATGTAGATGCAGGCAGGGACGACGGCGGGGGACGTCGGCGGTGGCAGCGGCGTCGAAGGGAGCACTGGCGACAGTTGCGGCGGTCGACGGTGAGGCAGGGACAGGCAGTGGCAGGTGTAGCTGGGGTTCAGTCGGGGAAGGAATCGGAGGGCGGAGAGCGGCGTGCTTCACGACGAGGGCGGCGGCGAGTCTGGTGGCGGGGAGAGAGGCTTGGATAGGGCGACGCACTGGGTTGAGGGGCTTCGAAGAGCGGGCGCTCGGGAGGGGTGCTTGGCCTCGCTGCCGGTGTACGACGGCGGTCGGATGACGAAGCGACGGCAGTCGTCGCGGTCGGAGCTCCGAGAGCTGGGGGGCTGTGGTCGAGGGGAAGGCTGAAGGGAGGTGGGGTGCTGGGCGTCGCTTGCGGTGGCTGGGACGGCTGCGCTCGTAGTCTTAGGTGAGCCTAGGTTGGGTTGACGATGGGGATGGTCGGGCTAGGGGTTGAGGCGATGGTGCGGGCCTTGGGTGAGTCGGAGTGAGGGGAGAAATGAGAGAGCTGAGAGGGGCAGATTGGTTTTATGCGGGCCTGGGGATAATACAAACGAGAGAAAGCGGGTTGAGTACATGGAAGATGGGTTTGTGATGGGTTGAGTTCAGCTTGGTTTTCTGGGTTGGGTTGTGAGAGAGAAGAGCTTTGGGGTGTGTGAGTTTGCCTTGGGGAGAAGAAAGGAGATGGGTTAGTTTGGGTTTGGTGTGAGCTGAGGGAGAAGAGAGACTAGGTTGTGACTTTGGGTTATTTTTGAGAGAGGAGGGGTTTAAATATGATTAATAAGATAATATAATAACATTATATATTAAAAACACGTTTAAGTGAGGTAATTAAAGAAGTGGGGGAGAGTTTTGACTAAGTGAGATACATGCATCACATGTATCTCATGGGTTGTGGTTGGTGAGTTAGGTGAAGGTAATTAGTCGGGTGATTAGTTTAGGGTAATTAAGTTAAAGTAGTCAGTAAAAACATAATTAGTAAAAAATAATTAACAATACGAAATTACGATTTTGCCCCTGGTATTAAACGTGTCCGAAAAATTACGAAAACATAGCCACAGGTCCGTATCGTTGCGAGGATCGCGAATACGAGATCCATTTCAAGGTTTGAGCTACGGAGATACGAGTTTTGGGTCAAAACGTTTAGAATGCGGGTTTGCGGGTTCTAGGTCGATTTGATTTCAGAAAATTACGAAATTAATATGGGGAGCCCTACATGATCATAGAATGATACTGTAGAAGTATGAAAACGTTTGGATGATGTTTGTATAGAAAATTAATTCATTCAGCTAAAACTGTGACAATTGAAAAATGAATTATTATAAAATTGTTTAGAGGCATTTGATAACCCAAACTTACTGAAATACACTATAACTAGATTAATGCTTCAAAATATTTTTATATGAATTTTTTTTGAAATAATTTTGATATACAACTCTTGACTAACCATTATAAAGAAATTTTAAAATGTGAAAAATATATTAAATATGTAAATAAATGTGTTGATGAAAATGAGCTGTTACATAATCTTTCCAATCCTTATTTTGTGGGGTTGCTTCATTATTATTATTATTTTCATTTTCCCACCATGTAAACTTCCTCTTCACTGTATTTTTGTTGTTCTTGTGGCTTTGTCCACTAGCACGCTTTTTATTTGCTCCCCTTCTGAAATTTTCCTTTTCTTTTCTTCTGTTTGGAAGATATATTGTGAGCTTCTGGGCGAGGGGCCGTGCCAGGAGGGCGCATGTTATGAGTATCAAGGAGAAGCTCTATATTCTGTTCATCCATTAGTAAGCATGCCAGCAGCTCAGAATACTTAGTGAACTTTCGTTCACGGTATTGCTGCATTAATATTGCATCTTTTCATGAAAATACGTGTAAGTATTTTCTTGCATCTAGTCTTTTGAGACTTTTCACCACACAACTTCAGGCATAAGGTAATGCTAAACAGAGTTGAGTTGTATTCAGATATGGACTTTACGTCATGTAGTCTCAGGTTCTACCACTCATAATGGGCCATTGGGAGTATAACATCTTTTTTTATATTTATACCTATCCTCAAGAGCAGTCCACAACTCAAATGGATCTTCGATCGTAAGGTATTCAGCCATTAAGGTCTTGTCTACGTGGCGACGAATTTAAATTATAGCTTTTGCTTTTTCTATATTTGTCACAGAGATATCTTTTGTAATAGTGTCACTTATGGACTGTGCTCACAGATGAAGTTTGACATCCAACTGCCAATTGAAGTAGTTCCTTATAGATTCAAGAATTTCAAAATTAACACTTGCGATTGTTTCCACTTATCCAAAAAAGCACAATTTTGCATGAATTAATAATACTGAAGATTTTTTCATGTAGAGGTAATTTAAAATGAATAAGCTAATTGAGTGGATCGAACAGTCACCACAAAAGAATAATTTCCAAAGTCCACTTATATAGTCCATTTTACATAAATGAAAAAGAAAATACAACTTTGGAAACCACATGGGTCCCATAAAACCTCTTCTTCATCACTGGTGGCCTCTGCCTCAATGGAAATGGCCATTGGTCTTGGGCATTACATAATATTCCTTACTATAATTTCTCTCAA
Organism: Scilla litardierei; assembly: GCA_030789695.1. NCBI lineage: Eukaryota > Viridiplantae > Streptophyta > Magnoliopsida > Asparagales > Asparagaceae > Scilla > Scilla litardierei. The sequence continues at coordinate 96,375,592 of CM061135.1, read as the reverse complement.
AAAAGTGCGGGAAAAATAAATGTGGGACTTAAAAAGGCCGATCCAAAAACACAATATAGACATTCATGCAAATTTGTGCTAAGAAACATTTTTCATCACTGTTTCAGAGTGTTTTCTCACTACAAAAGCGTTGACCGCGGATAACCCGGTCAACGTGGTCAAGGGGCCCACGGGGGTCCCTCAGGTGTGTCGAGTCGGTGCAGACGAGGCGTGAGTCGGAGTTGCAGCCGAAGTGGAGCGCGTCAGCTGGGCCGAATCGGGGTCCTCGGTTGCAAGGAGGGCGAGGGGAAGCCTCGAGCCGATCAGAGACGCTCGGCCTCGGATGGTCGGACGACGAGGGGTAGCCTCGATCGTCCCGCTGGTTACGTGGCCGGTCGCGGGGCGGGGGGGGGGGGGAAGCCTCGGCCCGGTGTGAAACGCTCGGCCTCGGACGGTCGTGCTCGGCCTCGGTCGGGCGGGTGACGAGGGGTAGCCTCGGACGTCTCGCTTGACGCGTGGCCGGCGAGGGGCGGAGGGGAAGCCTCGGCCCGTGGATCTGATGTCCTCCTGCGTAGACGAGACCACTCGTCAGGGGGGCCGGACCTAGGTTCCGGCCAAATCCCCTCCGATGCCTAAGTCAGATAGTGATCTGAAATGGGAGGCCCGGCGGAGACGGTTCGACTCGAGAGGAGATCTGAACGGTGTCTCACGGCACGAGCAGGGGAGGAAGGAGATGAAATGGGGGAACTAGGTCGTTGATGGAGTACCTTAGGTTTTAGATACCTGAGATGCGGTCCTCTGTCCAGTCGTCCTTCTAACCCTTTTATAGACCTCCCGCCGTGATTGCCCCCGACCCACGTCGCTCGTCTGCCCTCGATCGTGCCCCCTCAATCCGCCCCCCCGTCGCCGCTCCCTGCGCCATGCCAGCACCTCCCCATAATAGCCATTAAGTGGTAACGGGATCGGGGGAACGGTTTTCGCTGGAGTGGGTGAGTGACTCGTGCATTATCGGGGCCGGGTCGGATCGATATTTGGGGTCCCTCTATGGGGCTTTGCCGGGCGGGCCTGATCGCGCAGATGTGCCTCCGATCGGCGGTGGGGCATCCAGGCTCGTATCTTTCGGACTTCGTTCGGTGGGCTGTGCTTTTGGGCCTATGTTGTTGGGCCTTCGCAAAATAGACGTATCAATCACATTTCATAATCACATCACAAATATCACATATTCATGGGATATGATTTAAATATTTTATGATTAATAATTAGTTGGACCACGGGGTAATATCATACACCATTAGAGTAGGTAACTAACGGCAGAGCGGTCGCAATATCCTCAAAATTATTAAGCTAATGATTGCAAAAATAAGCATAAAAATATCCTAGGCAACTGTCATTTAATGTGTAATATGAAATATATTTAAATAATCCTAAAGCAGTCATCATAGATGAATAATATGATGAAATATGAATATAGATGCTGGGATAGTCCAGAAAAATGTTTTAAAAAAACTGAGCCATGCCAATTTATTATTTATTTGCATGAAAAAAAATATTTTCTTGTTTCCCTCCCTTATTTTCCTTTTATTTTTCCCTTTTATTCCCCTTTACACCCTCTTTTTTCATTTAATTTTCCCTTTAAAATATTTTTGTTGATTTTCGGTGATGCGGGATGAAGCCCACATCATAGATACAGACTTCAGCCCGCAGCCCCCATCTTTTCCGCTCTCTTTTTTTTTGAATTTAAAGCTAGCGGGCCGAAGCTCGCGGCCTGGTGCTGCATGCTTCGGCTCGCAAGAATTTTTTTATTTTTCATAGATACAGACTTCGCTCTCTTTTTTTTCGAGATGTTCCGCCTGGGTCTTCGTTTCCCGCTCAATCCCTTCCTCATCCAGGTCATGGAGTATCTCATGGTGCCCCTTTGCCAGTTCACCCCCTGTTCGATTGCGGTACTGACGGGCTTCGTGATGCTCTGCCGTACCCGTGGTCTGGAGCCGTCTCTCCCCCTTCTCTTTTACTTTTATCGGATCCAAACGGTCGGCCCCGGGTCATGGTTCCAACTCCGAGCCCGCTCGAGGAGGGAATGCCTGATCGGGCTACCCTGCTAGTCAGGGGATTGGAGTTCGGATTATGTCTTCGTGGTCTTCCTGGAGGGTGCCCAAATTCTGACAGGCTGGGGCGGGTCGGTCCGGCCCGACTCAATGCTAGCCCTCTCTGAGGCGGAGCTGGCGGCCGTCGCGCTGCTGTCGACCCTCCCCTTGGAGGCGAAATCCATCTGGTCTTTGTTGGACGACCTACTCTTAAAGGCCGTCTTGTGGTCTCCGGTTAGGTCACTTTTTCAGTCCTGGGTTGCCCTGTAGCTTACCCTGATTTCGGTTTCCCTTGCAGGAATGGCTGGTCACGAGTTCACCCGTGATGTTGATGAGTTGATCCGTCGCGGAGCCGCTCGGAGCCGGGGTAGTACCTCTGGAAGGGCGCCTCGGCGGACCGTTGAGGAGGAGGTGTGCCGAGCCGAGCCTTCTGTGGGTAAGGTGGTGGCCGTGCCTCCCGCCTCTTCTTCTGGTGATCTCCTCTCCAGGGGGGTCGCAAGGGCCGGATCCGCCCCGCCAGCCCAAGAGGCGGGGGGTAACGACGGGTCCGGTGCAGTCCCTCCTGCCCTTGGCGTGCCCCCTCTTGTTCCCGAGGGTGGGGACGGTGCGAGGCGGAAGCGCTCCCCTTCGGCGCCTGCGGAGACTCACGGAGGGAAGAAGAGGAAGGAGGATGTGGTCCCTCCAGTCCAGCGTGTTCCGTGCTTCCTGCGACGACCACCGGAGATCTTCCGATGGCCCTGACAATCCACCCCTGTCGCAACGTCACCGCCTCCGCTGCCGGGAATCGGAACCCTGTTGGCGGGCAGCTCGGCTTCCCTCGAGGTCACCCCTGGGGACTCGGTGTTTGTCGACCGAGCCCTAGCCCAGCGGATGGCCGAGGACTCCGTCCTCCCCCCGGGACCGCAGTCTCCTCGAGAGGATTCCCGCCGACAAGATGTTGGACTCCTTGGTCTGGATCCTTCAACAGGTTCGGCTATCTTGCTGTCCTTTACTTCCCTTCACTCTCTTCTTAGCCCCTGTCTCGTCTTCCAGGGTTCAACGCTTGCCGTGGAGTTGCAGTGCCGAGCCGTCCGCTTGAGGGAGCTGGAGGAGTCCTCCGTGAGGGCCCACGAGCGGGCCGGGGCGGCGGAGGTAGCTATGACGGAGGCCCAGATGGAGTCTCGGCATCTCAAGCTCCGTGTGGCCGAGCTGGAGGGACGAGTGGGTGACCTCCAGGGAAAGTTGGAGGACGCTCGGCAGTCGGCTGAGGAAGCGACGGAGTCGTTCCGCCTGGAGAGGGAGGAGCTTCAGAGGGAACTGTCGGATCGGCGTCAGGTGGCGCGGCTTGCGGAGGAGGTGGAGAGGGGTGTCGTCGGGACCCTGGGGGAGAAGATCTTCGAGGTTCTTAGGGAGGCCTTCGGTACGTATGAAGACCTCATCGCCCCTCGGATCGTCGAAGTCGTCCAGTCTTCCTTCCGAGATTGTGCGGAGCGCGTTTGGCAAGCCGCTCCTCCGGTCGCTCCCTCTCGCTCCGAGCAGGGGGAGGTGCCAGGGGACGCGGCCTCCCGATCTCGGGCTCCTTAAGTCCTCCTTTCCCGGCCTGCCACCCTCGTTTTTATCCTCAAATTTTTTAGCATTCGCTTCGCTTTGGGCCAGTCTACTTGAAATGGATCCCTGCCCCTGCTATCTCCTTCGGCTTCGCTACCGGCTCCCTGCTTCAGAGCCAATAATTGCTGGTTGCATGGATGTTCGCTTGGGCCGGCAACTTTGGGTCCTTATCAAACAAGTTTCGCTCTGTCGGGGTCGCCCTAGTTTCTGTAGGTGACGAACTTTGTTGTCCGTCGAGAGTGGATTATTTGTAGAGAGGTTTCTTCGCTTCGATTCCCTGTAAATAAGACACACTTTTGTACCTTGGTTAACTGTTTATAAACGAAATTGACTTACTCGGACTTCTCTCGTATTTTGTTTTGCTGCCTCGTCCTCGGCCTAGGACTGGTTGACGCCCGAGCTGGCTGGGCGGATTGCCTCCAGATTCACGAGCGATGGAGTCGGTCGGCGAGGGTGAAGCTCCTCGGCTTAGGACTGGTCGGCGTCCGCGCTGGCTGGGGGAATTGCCCCCAGACTTATGAGCGCAGGAGTCGGTCGGCGAGGGCAAAGCTCCTCGGCTTAGGACCGGTCGGCGTCCGCGCCGGCTGGGGGAATTGCCCCCAGACTTATGAGCACAGGAGTCGGTCGGCGAGGGCAAAGCTCCTCGTCTTAGGACCGGTCGGCGTCCGCGCTGGCTGGGGGAATTGCCCCCAGACTTATGAGCGCATGAGTCGGTCGGCGAAGGCAAAGCTCCTCGGCTTGGGACCGGTCGGCGTCCGCGCTGGCTGGGGGAATTGCCTCCAGGCTTATGAGCGCAGGAGTCGGTCGGCGAGGGCGAAGCTCCTCGGCTTAGGACCAGTCGGTGTCCGCGCTGGCTGGGGGAATTGCCCCCCAGACCTATGAGCGCAGGAGTTGGTCGGCGATGGCGAAGCTCCTCGGCTTAGGACCGGTCGGCGTCCGCGCTGGCTGGGGGAATTTCCTCCAGACTTATGCGCGCAGGAGTTGGTCGGCGAGGACGAAGCTCCCCCTCCCCCTCCAGGGAGGTGGCGGTCTTTATTCTTTTGCACCCTTAGCGAAATGTTGATTCCGTCGAAGATTAAGAAAAGACAAACGGGAGTGCAATTGTACTCTTAAGGGTCCTGTCGGACTAGTACATTTGGAGGAAAGGAAAAGGAAATAAAGCTAGACAGAGGGATGTTAACCTAGATAATCCCCTCGGACTAGGCTACGACTGGGGGGAGGGACCTCGTCCGCTCACTCTATGATGCGTAGGGGTCCTTGGACGGTGTTGATCTTCTTCCCCTTGTCCGGCTGCATGGAGGTCCCTTCTCCGTGGGCCGGCTCATCGGCTAAACTCCTGGCGTGCCCCCGGCTCATCAGCTTCTCAATGTCCTTCTTTAAGTGCCAGCAGTCTTCAGTGTCGTGGCCATTGTCCTTGTGGTACTTGCAGTACTTCTCCCCATTCTTCCCACCTCTTTTTGCCTTCGGTGGGGGGCGATCGGCGCGCTCTTCCTTCTGTACTTGAGCGAGGACGGCGTCTGGGGTGGCGTCCCTCGTACCCTCTCCCCGCTGCCTGTTTCTCGGCCTCTTCTCGGTCCGGTACCCTTCGGGGCTGCCTCGTCCGCTGTCGCCGCGCTTGGTCCCTCGTGTGGCCTTTCCTGCCTCAATGGCCAAGGTCTCCTCGGTCAACATGAAGTGCTCGGCCCTCGTCATGATCCCTGGGAGGTCCTTCGGGGGATCGTTGTGCAGAGATTTCTTAAGGCCTCTATGGCGCAGCCCTTTCTTAAGGGCCGTTTGGACAACAAGGTTGGGAGGGCTGTTCACGTTCAGCCTTTCCGCGTTGAAGCGGCGCATGAACTGTCGGAGCGGCTCGGCTGGGCCCTGCACTATGTTAAACAGATGTTCAGCATCAGGCTTTACCTGTCTCCATGCCATGAACTGTTTGCAGAACAGCTGGGTGAGTTCCTCGAATCTGTCGATGGAGCGGCTGGGTAGGCTAAGGTACCAGGTCCTTGCCGCTCCCCTGAGAGTTGAATAGAAGCCCCGGCAGAGCAGGTCATCGTCGGCTCCTTGGAAGGACATGTCCCCCTCGTAGTCCATCACGTGGTTTTCCGGGTCTCCTATCCCGTCATACTTCCCCAGCGCCGGGATCATGAATCGAGAGGGGACCCGCGCGTCGGTTATTCTCCGTGATAGGGGGCACCGGTCTCCGTGGATGCCCCCGGGGGTTCGACACCCGCCCGCCTCTGGTTCGTTCGGTGGTGGAGGGGGCACAGGCGCCGGCGGGGCTGGCTCCACGGCCCTCACCACACTGAGGGTCGGGCTGGCCCGGTGTTCCCGGCTCCTCCGGCGGGAGCTCCCGCTCCGCCGCGATCGGTCTCTCGAGTGGTGTCGATTGCTTCTCCTGCAGTGGGGCGATCGTGGTCGACGAGACGACGCGGTCACCGATTCGTCCCCCGTGCCTTCAGTTTCTCTTCGGCTCCCTTCACGACGAGGGGATGAGGCGCGCGATCTCGCCTGATGGGAGCCGGACAACGTGAACCGACGCTCCGTGTTCGGTCTTTGGTTCCCGTGGTCATCTACCACAGCGGATCGTAAGAGCGAGGGACCCCCGCCCAACGATGGTCGTCGCCCAACGCGCCTCCGTTAGCTGGCGCAGTGCCGACGAGCTGTTGTACTGCCACGACCAACGTCTGGATGTTCGCGTTGGTCTCCTGGGCCAGGGCACGGAGTTGTCCCTGTGTGGCCAGTTTCGACCCGCCAATCTCTTCGGTTGAGGGGGCGGGGTGATTGCTGACGGGCGTGTCTTCAAGGTTGCCGTTGGATGCGCCATTCCCCTCCTCCGGGATGGGGGGCATGCGTCTCTTTCCGTTGCTGGCTCGTGCCATTGCAGGTGCGGTTTGTTTCTTCGTGGGACAGTTCGGTTCCCACAGACGGCGCCCGATGTTTCAGAGTGTTTTCTCACTACAAAAGCGTTGACTGCGGATAACCCGGTCAACGTGGTCAAGGGGCCCACGGGGGTCCCACGGGTGTGTCGAGTCGGTGCAGACGAGGCACGAGTCGGAGTTGCAGATGACGTGGAGCGTGTCAGCTGGGCCGAATCGGGGTCCTCGGTCGCAAGGAGGGCGAGGGGAAGCCTCGACCCGATCAGAGACGCTCGGCCTCGGATGGTCGGACGACAAGGGGTAGCCTCGATCGTCCCGCTGGTTACGTGGCCGGTCGCGGGGCGGAGGGGAAGCCTTGGCCCGGTGTGAAACGCTCGGCCTCGGACGGTTGTGCTCGGCCTCGGTCGGGTGGGTGACGAGGGGTAGCCTCGGACGTCTCACTTGACGCATGGCCGGCGAGGGGCCGAGGGGAAGCCTCGGCTCGTGGATCTGATGTCCTCCTGCGTAGACGAGACCACTCGTCAGGGGGGCCGGACCTAGGTTCCGGCCAAATCCCCTCCGATGCCTAAGTCAGATAGTGATCTGAAAGGGGAGGCCCGGCGGAGACGGTTCAACTCGAGAGGAGATCTGAACGGCGTCTCACGGCGCGAACGGGGGAGGAAGGAGATGAAATGGGGGAACTAGGTCGTTGATGGAGTACCTTAGGTTTTAGATACCTGAGATGCGGTCCTCTGTCCAGTCGTCCTTCTAACCCTTTTATAGACCTCCCGCCGTGATTGCCCCCGACCCACGTCGCTCGTCTGCCCTCGATCGTGCCCCCTCAATCTGCCCCCCCGTCGCCGCTCCCTGCGCCATGCCAGCACCTCCCCATAACAGCCATTAAGTGGTAACGGGATCGGGGGAACGGTTATCGCTGGAGTGGGTGAGTGACTCGTGCGTTATCGGGGCCGGGTCGGATCGATATTTGGGGGCCCTCTATGGGGCTTTGCCGGGCGGGCCTGATCGCGCAGATGGGCATCCGATCGGCGGTCGGGCATCCAGGCTCGTATCTTTCGGGCTTCGTTCGGTGGGCTGTGCTTTTGGGCCTATGTTGTTGGGCCTTCGCAAAATAGACGTATCAATCACATTTCATAATCACATCACAAATATCACATATTCATGGGATATGATTTAAATATTTTATGATTAATAATTAGTTGGACCACGGGGTAATATCATACACCATTAGAGTAGGTAACTAACGGCAGAGCGGTCGCAATATCCTCAAAATTATTAAGCTAATGATTGCAAAAATAAGCATAAAAATATCCTAGGCAACTGTCATTTAATGTGTAATATGAAATATATTTAAATAATCCTAAGCAGTCATCATAGATGAATAATATGCTGAAATATGAATATAGGTACTGGGATAGTCCAGAAAAATGTTTTAAAAAAACTGAGCCATGCCAATTTATTATTTATTTGCATGAAAAAAAATATTTTCTTGTTTCCCTCCCTTATTTTCCTTTTATTTTTCCCTTTTATTCCCCTTTACACCCTCTTTTTTCATTTAATTTTCCCCTTAAAATATTTTTGTTGATTTTCGGTGATGCGGGATGAAGCCCACATCATAGATACAGACTTCAGCCCTCAGCCCCCATCTTTTTCGCTCTCTTTTTTTTTGAATTTAAAGCTAGCGGGCCGAAGCTCGCGGCCTGGTGCTGCATGCTTCGGCTCGCAAGAATTTTTCATTTTTTTATTTTAGACAAGCCCGCAGGTCAAAGCCCGCGAGTTATCGTTGTGGGCTTCAAGCCAACCGGTAGAAAAATATCTTTTTTGTTAATGTTTATGTGGGCCGAGGCCCGCAGCAAATACTATGGGCTTCGGCCCGCTAGGCCTGCACCTGCTAAGGGTTTTTGCACGGGACGCTGCTGCTGGAGGCTCTGTTGTACCGCTGCTAAGGTCAGCGGGGGTAGGGTTGGGGGGGTTTATACTCGCCGCCGCTGCAGGCGGCAACGAGAGGTGGCTTGGGGCCGCCGATGTTAATACAATTTTTGTTGTGGAAAACCTAGTTAGGGTTTGCAGCCGCCGGTGGCAGCGGAGTGCCGACACTGCAGGGGCGGTCACGAGGGAAAGGTAAGCGGGTGGCGGGCGGTTAGGGGGTGTGGGTGGCGTGGGTGCCACTGGCCAGCCGTGTACTAAATTGTTTTTGTGTTAATTGATTCGGTCGAGGGGATCAGTGGCTGATTTGCCTCCGCCCGAGGGGACGACAACTAGAAGCTGTCGCCCGCTCTCCATGGGGATGGGGCTGGCGGCCGGTGACCGCCGCCTAAGGGTCGGCGGCGAGAGGCCGCCGCCATTCCAAAAAAAAACTATATGTTTTTATTGTGTTTGTTTGTTTGTTCTGATCTTGTTCGATCTAGGGGTCATAATTTGACAGATATCATGATCATGATAAATAAATTTTTGGGGTTTTAGGTATACCTTAAAATCAAATAAAACAGACGTGTTGCTTGATTTCTCGTCCACGCGCGGGCAATCCTCTCTCGTTCTTCAAAGCTTTCGCAATATCAGGGCGTTCTCGCTTAGGAAGTGCGTGCTGATAACGTGTTGGAAGTAACTCCTGGAGAAGACCACATGCCTTTATTTATATGGGATAGAAAGAGTTTATACAATGGTAGGATACAATGCTTGATTAGGATACAAACTCCTAATCATACAAGATAATGTATTCATAACATAACTTCATTATTTCCTTTGCTTTAAATAAGTCGCGGCATTTACGTTTCGTCTTCCCGGTATTTTGGTAAGCGGGCATGACACCCGGAATTCGAAAATTAGGAACCATGACCTCGTGACTAAATGATGATGAAAGCATTCGCATCGTGAAATAGCAAGCTGCTTAGGTTCTAAATTGTAAATAACAAAACCTGCAATTACATCGACACGATTGCAGTAACATTCCTTGTCCGTAACAATGTTTCCATAACGGTCCTAAAATAGCAAAATTCATTATCTTATAAGTTCATGTGACTGCAATAACAAAACATGCAACTGCATCCACAAGGCAACAAGTGTTAGAATAGATGCCTCTTCTCTCGGTTAGTAGTAGCTGCAGCCCCATGTCCCTGCCACTCAAAAAGAAGCTAGAAATTTCAGATCCAAGTGGAGTTTGGACCCCTACTTGCCCACAAATCTTGATCATCAAATCCGCAATGAATGGGACCTGAAACTTTGTGATTAGCAGGCCCCTGTGGTATTCCCACTAGGAGCTTACTGGTCCAATCTCTCAAGAATCCCTACTTTGCATGTGATGATGATGCATGCCAAGCCTCCACCTGGTGTTTTTTAAATCTTAAAGCCAACTAGCTTTAAGCATGTGCAAGGGAGGCTCCCCCAACACTAGCTAAGGCAGTAGTTTTCGAAATTTTTGGACCCCATCTTTCTTTTCGTTTCGTCTTGAAAGAGAGGAGTCAGTGTTGCACGCACAGGTAATGTAACAGAAGAGATGATAACCAAACCAATAAACAAAACATGACAGTATCCACTTCATTTATGTCCTCTCCAACTCTCTTTATGCAACTGTCCTTATGAAATGAAAGCCTCGCATTGAGCAAGAGGTTTGGAGTGCATATTCCCTTTGTCCACTAAAGAAACAACTCCCTATTTCTCAGTAAAGAAATTTGACTCAAATTATTTTCCAATAAGGAAAAAAACGCTAATAAATTCCGCTAACACCTCATTAATATTGCAGGTATGTCAATGAACACCTACAAACTACAGATTAGAAGAGACATCCCCAAAGTGAAAAATATTGTAGACCGGTAAATCTTAAATTTCTTTTCCTTTTTGCCCATTATTGCTTGTTCTTCCTTCCTTTTGTCCTCTCTCAAACTTATTGGGCCTCTCAAACTAGCAGAAGAGGAGAGAAAAAGATGAGAGGAAAGGTGAGGAGAGAGTGTACTGGTGGCAAAAGGGAAGAATAATAAACAAGAAGGGATAAAAGGGGGGAGCTTTTAAGACTAAACTGTCTTTAACATTTTTTGCTAGCTCACTAGGTCTCTGCTAATTTCGTAAGTTGGATGTTTTTAATAACAAACATGCAATAATACAGGAGGTGTTAGCAGAAATTATCCAAAAAAACAATCTATACACATACAATCTACATGATCTTCTACACAAAAATGATATATGGAATCCCTCGGACATGCTACTTGCTTATTGGGATAGTGAACGGCAACATGAGATGGCAACATGAGATGTGAAAGAAAAGATAATTAGTATCAAGTTGATAAATTCCAAGATTGCTTATTCTGGCAAGATTTTAGGCGCGTGCAAATACACATGACGTCTTAAACAGTGTGAATAAAACATTTAGGCGGTTTATCAGTACTTTGAACTATTATATATTTTTTAATTGTTGATTCGGGAGTCCTCAACTCGTGATCTTCTATCTTTACATGTAGAAAATATAAACATGAATCTCATTAGTTATTTTTTTCATGTCTCGTACGTACTTTGTATCTTATTCTTGAGACACAAAAATTATTGGTTTCAAGGAGCTTGTTGTGCGCGATCAAACGGACTAAGAATTGTCGGATGATCGGTGATGATAAACGAGCAACAAGCACAGTAGAGCGCAATGGAGATTGTAATTTAGGCCGTCGACCGGCCAAGGGAACACTCAATAGCTTTATTACGAAAGGGCCGGGAGAATGAAATACAAATCTTCAACTTCACAACGAAGAAGAAGCACTCAAGATCTCCTTATAAGCTCTCTATACGATCTCTCAAAGTTGACTCTTAACTGCTCAAAGCTCTATCTCTCTTGGACTCTCTCAAACACTTTCCCAAGCGTCCCTTTTATAGCCCCTATTGCATGGATGCAAATCGAACTCATATGTGAGAGGAACACTAATTCAAAAGATTTCTAGCAATTCATATTCACTTAGAATTCTACTTGAAGAGAAACTTAAATTCGAATAGGATTCTGCATACTATGGTTGGTATTTCAGTGATGTCGTGCTCTCTGAAGCTCGAGCTGTTAAGGTATCGAGCTACCGTATCGTCGTGCTTCCGAGCTATCGAAAGCCGAGTTATAGATCTACTGAGCTTATACGCTGCCAATCCATAGGTCAACGAGAGTTAGCTCAGCCCTGCGTCCCAGTAGTTGGCAATGCAGAGTCAGATTGTTGGAACCTAAGGCACACATGAGCTAGCCCTACATGACTACTCGCTTGAACATCTCCAACACCCTTTGTTCCTCAAATCGATCCAACCTTCACAAATCTCCACCTTGGCGAGATTTGGGCATATGTCACACAACCAGTCCTCTTTGCTTCACCTTGGCGAGAATCAACTTGTGTTCCATTCACCTTTCTCCAAAAAGCTCAACTATCTGGCTCATCCGAGCCTCGATGCCCCACTGGGGCCTACATAGACATCACCTCAGAGCTACATTGAGCAAGTCTAATCAGTGCTTAAACTTAGCTCCAGATACAACCTTAGTCAACATGTCCGCATGGTTGTCTTTCTTTCGATCTTCAGCAAATTGATGTCATCGTCTTCTTCTCCCACATAGTCTCGGACAAAGTTACCTCACATCGATATGCTTGATGCGTGCATGGAAAACCTGATTCTTTGCTAAGTGCATCACACTTTGACTGTTACAATTAAGATCATACCTATCTTGATATTGTTGGATCATGTGGATGGCAAACAATACTAGAAGGGGGGTTGAATAGTGTTGTATAAAACAAACTTTTTCGTTCTTAATAGATTAACAAAATTCAAAGCCTTCTAATGTGGCCTAAGAAACCAAGTAGAGTGATCTACGCTTGGTTCTTAATCAGCTTAATCAATCTTCAAAAACAAGTCAGAGATAGATATCTTCTGGTAGTCGACTCCCTATGAACAGGAGTCGACTCCCAGAGGGAAATTAAGCATAGCTGAGTAAATGAAATACTTAATGAAGATATATAAAATTTGCACAGAAGTATAAGAGAAAAGCAAAAACAAAAATTGAACTTTGCAATATATTATAAATGAGTTACAAGAATAATATTCAACAAACAAATAAACAATCACAGAGAGTGCAAACGCAAACACAAAGATTTTTATCCTGGTTCCCCACAATCTTGGGTATGTCCAGTCCCCGACCAATCCGATACGAGATTTCCACTATCTGCCTTGGTAAATACAAGCACCTAAATTCACTTGTTAGGATTTCCAACAACCTAGTCTTGACCAGGATTTCCAACCGTAACACCTAGACTTGTCTAGGACTTTCACCAACACCCTTACAACAAAGGGCAAACAAAGAGAAAAACGATATCCAACTCACCACAATTGTTTGGTGGAGATTGGATTTACACCCAAATTCTATAGCCAATATTAATAGACAACTATGTGTGTTAGTGGCTTGATATATTATGATTTTAGATCACACAAAGATACAAAGTGAAGTCTTTGTGATCTAAATCAAATGTTTTTCAAAATCCTTTTAAATAAAATCAGAGAATAAATAATATGGATTTTGAAAACAAATAGCCAAATAAAAAATAGATCTTCAGAAAATAATATTTCAAAGAAATACAAGATCAAGAATGTAAAGACAGATTTGGCTAAGAGAAAATGAGAGCTGAGAATTTGAGAACTTTTAGAACTTTTGCGCAAGAGAATTTTGATTTCAAGTATATGTGTTTTCTCTCAAAGAAATAGTCCTCTATTTATAGGTGAAAATGAAGAATTCAAAATTCAAATTCATTTGACTTTTGTCCCGAAAATCATGGGAACAATAAATGAGAAATATGTCAAAAGTTAGGTCAAACGTCGAATTTCAACAGCTGGTAGTCGACTCCCTAGGATTGGTAGTACATGCCCAGAGTGTTTCAGGAGAAAATAATTCTCAGCTGGTAGTCGACTCCCACTCCTTGGTAGTCGACTCCCAGAGGAGTTTCTTCTGAGACACAGCGAGTAAGTCATGTAGTTAGCTCCAGGTGTAATGGAGTTTCACTACGAAAATGCAAAGCGACTAGCAAAAGCTCTTTATAACTTTGAAAATGTTTTTAAAAGTATTTAAAATGTTTAACTTCGAAATCTTTTGTGTGTGTGCGTTGTCTATACGTTTGGCTTTAACATAACCCTAAGAAGGACACAATTCATACACTGTAGACTAGGACACGTCTTCGGGAGCTTGATCGGATGATGATGTAGATGTGAGCTTGTCTTGAGCTTCTGTTCCATTTGAGCTTGAGCTTCATCATCGAGCTAGCAACGTTCGTCCATGTCTTTGCTAAGTGAGTGTATATTGCGCTTCTTTGGAGTATGTATCAGGCTGCGTAATCTGCACACTTAGTTGTAGTGTAGTTAGTACACTAATCTTCATTTGGTGTGCTCATCATCAAAATCACTTGGGGTGGAATTCAATTTCCATCACTCTCCCCCTTTTTGAAGATGACACCCAAATGAAAAAAATTAAAGTAAGTTGACATACTAATATGACATGAAAAATAAACTTACTCCCCTTGCTTTGATGCGGTTTTCCCCCTGCATCGAAGCCGTTAGCAAAACAATACATTCATTTTTGCAATTATATACTTTCTCCCCTTGTCATCAACAAAAAAAATTAATGACATATCATTTGAACACATGATCATCCAAGTTGTAACAAGAATTTTCTCAGAAAGGAATTCAATTACCTGTCCTGCAAAAATATGTTAGCATATGATCAACCAATATTAAGCAGAATATATCAGATAAGTTCGTCCATAAGCATATTAATATAAGAGTAGCAAGCATCACACATAGTATAGTTATTACAGACCAGAAGTTTTGAAATCATTGTTTTAAAACCATTGTTTATAAAATCAAGGATGACCGCTGTTCAGTACCCCACACATAGTGTTTTCTCCCACTATCAATCCTAGTAACGCTTTCTACCAGCTAGTCCCAAACTAATTGGGTCCCACTTGTCTAGTCCCAACTAGACAAGTCCCAAAATAGTTACACAAAAATGGTAAAGTTTCACTTACAAAGAACGTTACACTAAGACACAAATAAAAGAGTTTAAGGGTTTAGAAATGCTCAGTTTGTATCCGTGTAGGCGTCTCTGTCAATCAGTACGTCGTCAGCTCCAATCTGACGCAAACGGTGTCTCAATCCGACTCCTAGATTGCAAATAGCACTCTGGTCTGTGTGCAAAGAAATTGCAGTTCAAATCTTAATAAGTCCCGGTCTGTGAGCTCAGCAAGTCTTTTTGAATCTCCGGTCGGTGTGCAGAGCAGAACAGTTCAAATCCAATTAATAAGCCGTCTGTGCGCAGAGCAACTCCCTTATAAAATCGCAAAGCCACGTCAGTGGGCTTTTGATTTACTACGTTTTCGCACGAAGGGTAGCACACGTCAGCACGTCACGGGTTTGCTTCGTTTCGAACTCGGGCGGTAGCGGAGCTTTTCACGTCAGCGGCAGCAACTTCATGCGACGGTAGAAAAACTCCGACAGCTCATCTGTGACGATGACAACGGCATCTTCTTCGATGCGTGGGCTTCGTGCCGCGCCGCTCCTTCGTTGTCGACTTCTTCGCGTTTAGGGCATGCAGGCGGTATCAATGGCGGTGAGAACTCGATTTGTGGCGACAACGAAGGCGAGGGCTTCAGCTTCTCTGACGATTTGTCTTCTCCGATGACGAGCTCGGGGATGATGACAACCTGATACGTCGACATCGACGACTTCGTTCTCTCCTCAGCGACTTCGTGCAAGCGGCGCTCGGTCTTCGTACGGCGGTTTCTGCTCCGTTCGTGTAGCGGGACCTCGGTGCCTTCGACTACAAGTTTCTCTCCGACGTGCTCTTACTGCAGCGATGGAACACCGACAGCGGCGAGCTCTTCTGTGACGTGCGGTGATCTCTGCAGATCCGACGAAGATCTCTCGAACTCGACGGCGGCGAGAGCACAGCACTTCAACGTTGAAACCTTCGGCAAAATCCTGAGGACAGTGACTTCTCCGACTTGCAGCGAGCTTGCAGCAGCGACGGTGATGCCTCTCTGATGAGCGGTGGCTTCGGTAACTGCTGCAACGAAGGCGAGCAGTGCTTTGAGATGATCGACGCAGCGAGTTATTTGTGAGGCGATGAGTACGACAGCGTCGACCCACATGCAGCAGCGGTGGCTCGTCACGACGACTCAGAGCAACGGCGACTTCTCCGGGCTTGGTTGCGTGACGGCGATGATGGTCAGAGTGTGATCTTTGACGGCGAGTTGCGTTGATGTAGATGTCAACTTCTTCACGTTGGCAACAAGCCTCGTCGACGTTCTCCTCTTCTTCCTTCGGCGATGGTGTTGAGGGTTAGAAGCTTTTGGCTGGAAGGAGGATTGGCAATGGAGAGGCTTTTGGAGTATTTGATGGGCTTGGAGAATTACGGAAAATAAAATTGAAGATAGGTTTTTATTTTTGTTGTATTTTCCGTAAAGGAGATTGCTTATTAATGAGTGTTGCTTATTATGGAAAAATCTTTTCAAATCTTTCTAATATATTTTGCCACATCTCTCATCCATTGACCAAGTCCAACTTTGTCCTACATTGACCAAGTCCAACTTCTTTGTGCACACACACTCCCTCTCTCCCAATATGCTATACGAATAGCAATTCCACCAAATAGTGCAAATATATTGTTACGTCAATCCTGAAACACACTAAGCACACACGTCAGATATAACTACACGTTTGTCATCATCAAACCAAGATCCTAGATCGTTGCTCCCAACAATCTCCTCCTTTTGGTGATGACAAACCCATAAAAAATTTGAGCAATAAGTATGGGTGTGTGAAGTGTGTTGAAGGGTGTAATGCAATATGAATCGTGGAATGAGATAATGATATTCAAGTATTACAACAAAGCATGCACAACATTATTGCTCCCCCTTCTCTCAAGCTCCCCCTTAAACAAATATTCTCTCAAGCTCCCCCTTCAACAAATTATACCTACAACACACCTACAACACACAAATCTTTCTTTCTCTTTCTCCCCCTTTATAATCACCAAAAGTGGATTAATGAAGTCACAAAAACATTCCATGCAAAAATAAACCATTATTAAATGTAGCGTGCAATTTGCTTGAGTTTTCCAAAAAATAGACAATTCAAGCTCATAGAGTTTCATAACACGACTTCCCACCTTTGTGTAAGTGTAGTAATATAGACAAAAAAGTAACAAGGGAGATTCAATTTTAGAAAATCAACCAAATCAATCCACATTTTCCAATTTTCATGAATATCGCTAGGATTGAATTTTCCCACCTCATCAAAGATGAGTTCAAGTTTCCGAACCCCAAAGAATGGCCTAAAAGGACCTTTAAATGTGGGGTGGCATTGCTTGACGAGTTATATACACCAACGCTAATGATTACCCATGTAGCATAAGTTGGATACTCGTGGGTTGTGTATTAGCCATGAAGTGTATCCATTTTTCAGACGGAGCAAATATAGTTTTTTTTTCAATTCTTTTGTGCTCAATTTTAATTCATGGCTAAACACTTCATATCCCTTAGAAAATTCAGAAATTAATCATTCCTACATACACTTTCCATTATTCTTCAAAAGAATATCCAAAAGCACTAAAAAGTCAAATATCGTGAAAGTGCAAATGTAGGTGTAGAAGTCCAGTTTAAAACTTATGAGACATGTCATGGCTATTAAAAGGATAACAACATGTTCATGTAGCTACAAAAAATAATGAGTTTACTTCTACAAGGGATAGATTTGATCATTCATACAATACCACTTAAGATAAATCATAAAGGGTATTTTTTTAAGCACATTTTTTTAATTTTTTTTTGTTTTCAATTTTTTTTTGTTTTTTTCAGAAATAAAAACATTAAAAATCATGCATGCAAGCACACAAAAAAAACAAGCACACAAAACAATCTATGAAGGTATGCAATGAAATGCAAAGAGGGATAAAAATTATACCTTCTCGTCGCTATTTGGCTAAGGAGCTAGAACTAGTATGAGACTTTAAAAATTTTCTCCTCGCCAAGCCTCCATCACACCTACATGAAAGGTGTTAAGTGTGACATTGGATTCCAACAAGGTCCACGAGTGTTAGCCATTAAAGATTTAGGAATCCATACTTGTTTAAACTTGATATTTGTGTTCCTAAACATACAATAATATGATGTGTGGCCTACACTATCACAAGTAAAGTACTTTACATGTAAGTTCTTTGCGATAGAGGGTACATTGTGGAATTACTTGAATTTTTGCTTTTCAACGTTTTCAGACCAAAACCACGTCCTCTTCTATTATTGACATATAATTGATTCTCTAGAATAGTGTCCAACGATTGTTTTCCCATAGAGAATTTCTTAATGGCCACTTCAAGATGAGAGACTTTGGTTTTTAATTTTTTGTTTTCTTCCACAAGCATCGTGCATTTACTAATAAAAGCTCTCTTGTTTTCCTCTTCCTTCTTTTCAAATTCAGTCATTTTTCTTTTAAAATCATTATCCAACATGCAGAATTTATCATTAAACTCTCTAATCACATAGTCTTTTTCAGTTTCGAGCTTAATCAATCAAGTTTAAGCATGCTATTTTGGTTTAATAAAAAGGAACAAGAAATACAAGGAGCAGTTTCATCAAAGCTAGCTTTTTCCTTCTTCATGATTTCAATAGTAGACTTACATGCATTGAGTTCAATTTTAAGTTTTTCATTCTCTTTAAACACCTTATCATCTCTAACTTGCATGTCATAGTTCTGATTTTGGAGACATTCAATAGTGAATTCATGATCTACTATTTGATTTTGCATTTCTTCACAAATTTTAAGAAGTTCAGCTTTGCTACCTGACGGTGTCTCATCTTGGATCCCCATCAAAGCCATGCAAGAAGGGGCTTCATTTTCCTCCTCGCTTTCATCTTCGCTATCCATATCCCATGTTAATACCTTCATTTTTCCTTTTCCTTTAGCGAGCTGAGCAATTTCATTTGGGCAATCCTTCATCAGATGTCCTCTTCCCTTGCATTTAAAACATTGCATTCTATCAGTAAATTTCTGATCATTAAATTGCTTGGAAGAATTATTAAAGTTAGAACGATTAAACCTGGGTGCCATTTCATTTCTCCCATGCTTGGTCTTGATGAACTTTCTGACGTTTCTCACCATTAGCGCTATGTCGTCGTCATCTTCTTCATCTTCGCTAGCTTGCAAAGCAAGGGGCTTTATGGCTTTCTCTTTCTCCTCAGGTTTCTCTCTTGCTTCAACATTTTGCAGTTCCAACTCATGGGACATCAAATTACCAATAAGGTCTTCTACATTCAATTGTGACAATACCTTTGCTTCCTGGATGGCGGTGACCTTTGGTCTGAAAGAGCTTGGCAATGCTCTTAGGATCTTTCTCACTTGATCGAGACTATCATATGGCTTTCCAAGCGAGCTAGACTTGTAGACTATGTCGGTGAACCTCTCATACATCTCTGATATGCTCTCTGATGGTAGCATGCAAAATCCCTCGAACTCTGCACTCAAAAGAGACAGTCTAGACTCCTTTACCTGTGACGTTCCCTCGTGCGTCACCTCCAAAGTATGCCATATTTCCTGTGCAGTTAAACAATGTGAGATTCTATTATATTCAGATTTATCTAGTGCACAAATGAGAGCATTCATAGCATTAGCATTTAAAGAATAAGATTTCCAATCATTATCATCCCATTTGTCATTTGGTTTTTCAATCTCAACATTTTCTACTTTAATAACAGGCAGTTTATATCCTTTTTCAATTATTTGCCAAGCTTTATAATCAACAGATATAAGGTAGATTTTCATTCGATTTTTCCAATAAGCATAATCACCTCCATTAAATCTAGGGGGACGAGAAACAGACTGACCCTCAGCAAAAGCACTATCCATATGGTTATTCATGGTCAATCCTAGGCTAGATCCTAAAACCTGCTCTGATACCACTTGTTGGATCTGGATCCTAGCCTAGAGGGGGGGTGAATAGGCTAATAAAAATAATTCGTGCAAACCATGAATTAGCACACGCAGTTATAGCAGCAACAGGGTAAATAAAAAGCAGACAGAGAGTACACAGCAGATTTACCCTGGTTCGGTCGTCCCAACGACCTACTCCAGCCCCCAAAGAAGATACTAGTATTGAATAGTGCAATATGTACAAAACCACAAGTTAGAGCACGCTCAGAGCACCCTCTACGTCTCTACACTTGCCAGGCTCTCAGTACCCCCCACACAGTGTTTTCTCTCACTATCAATCCTAGTAACGCTTTCTACTAGCTAGTCTCAAACTAGCTGGGTCCCACTTGTCTAGTCCCAATTAGACAAGTCCCAAAATAGTTACACAAAAAATGGTAAAGTTTTCCCTACAGAGAACGTTACACTAAGACACAAATAAAAGAGTTTAAGGGTTTAGAAATGCTCAGTTTGAGTTCGTGTAGGCGTCTCTGTCAATCAGTACGTCGTCAGCTCCAATCTGACGCAAACGGTGTCTCAATCCGACTCCTGGATTGCAAATAGCACTTTGGTCTGTGTGCAAAGAAATTGCAGTTCAAAGCTTAATAAGTCCCGGTCTGTGAGCTCAGCAAGTCTCTTTGAATCTGCGGTCGGTGTGCAGAGCAGAACAGTTCAAATCCAATTAATAAGCCGTCTGTGCGCAGAGCAACTCCCTTATAAAATCGCAAAGCCACGTCAGCGGGCTTTTGATTTACGCCGTTTTCGCACGAAGGGCAGCACACGTCAGCACATCGCGGGCTTGCTTCGTTTCGAACTCATGCGGCAATGGAGCTTTTCACGGCGGCGGCGGCGACTTCATGCGGCGGTAGAAAAACTCCGACAGCTCATCTGTGACGATGGCAACGGCGTCTTCTTCGATGCGTGGGCTTCGTACAGCGCCGCTCCTTCGTCGTCGACTTCTTTCCGTTTAGGGCATGCAGGCGATATCAATGGCGACGAGAACTCGATTTGTGGCGACGACGAAGGCGAGGGCTTCAGCTTCTCCGGCGATCTGTCTTCTCCGATGACGAGCTCGGGGGACGATGACAACCTGATACGTCGACAGTGACGACTTTGTTCTCTCCTCGACAAATTCATGCAAGCGGCGCTCGGTCTTCGTACGGCGGTTTCTGCTCCGTTTGTGCAGCGGGACCTCGGTGCCTTCAACTGCACGTTTCTCTCCGACGTGCTCCGACTGCAGCGATGGAACCCCGACAGCGGCGAGCTCTTCTGCGACGTGCGGTGATCTCTGCAGATCTGATGAAGATCTCTTGAACTCGACGGTGGTGAGAGAACAGCACTTCAACGTTGAAACCTTCGGCGAACTCCCGAGGACAGCGACTTCTCCGACTTGCAGCGAGCTTGTAGTAGCGACGATGATGCCTCTCCGATGAGCGGTGGCTTCGGTAACTGCTGCAACGAAGGTGAGCAGCGCTTTGAGATGATCGACGCAGCGAGTTATTTGTGAGGCGATGAGTACGACGGCGGCGGCCCACGTGCAGCAGCGGTGGCTTCGTCACGGCGACTCGGAGCAACGGTGACTTCTCCGGGCTTGGTAGCGTGACGGCGATGATGGTCGGAGCGTGATCTTCGACGGCGAGTTGCATTGATGCAGATGTCAGCTTCTTCACGTTGGCAACAAGCCTCGTCGACGTTCACCTCTTCTTCCTTCGTCGATGGTGTTGAGGGTTAGAAGCTTTTGGCTGGAAGGAGGATTGGCAATGGAGAGGCTTTTAGAGTATTTGATGGGCTTGGAGATTTACGGCAAATAAAATTGAAGATAGGTTTTTACTTTTGTTGTATTTTTCGTAAAGGAGATTGCTTGTTAATGAGAGCTGCGGTAATAGGGATTTGAAACTAGGGTTTGTGCTTTTTGGCCGCATGCCACTAAGGGTTCTCTGAATGGGGTATATATATGGATGGATGGAGATCTTTTTGGTCCAAAAGAAATCCCTAGGATTTAGGAATTGATGCAATCTCTAATTTGAATTTGAATTTGAATATGATAAAGATTACCGTGGGATTTGTTTTGCAATTCAAATTGGATATGGAAAAATCTTTTCAAATCTTTCTAATATATTTGGCCACATCTCTCCTCCATTGACCAAGTCCAACTTTGTCCTCCATTGACCAAGTCCAACTTCTTTGTGCACACACACTCCCTCTCTCCCAATATGCTTTACGAATAGCAATTCCGCCAAATAGTGCAAATATATTGTTTCGTCATTCCTGAAACACACTAAGCACACACGTCAGATATAACAACACGTTTGTCATCATCAAACCAAGATCCTAGATTGTTGCTCCCAACAGTTATTACAGACCAGAAGTTTTGAAATCATTATTTTAAATCCATTGTATATAAAATCAAGGATGATCGCTGTTATTCCTTAATTCCTTGATCTCACCAAGGATCATGCCAAGCGTCTCTTCCATCATTTTGTTGTTCGTCACCACGAATTCCTTAAGATCGTCCACTTTCTTGTTGAGGTCTTCAAATCCTCTTTCTTGGGATATCTTCAGCTTCCCAATTTTCTTCAAAAGAATATCTTAAAGTTCAATGATGTAGGCCGGTGTCTCCTCGTCTTCTCATTCTTCTTCGCTTTCTTTTTCTTCTTCTTCTTCTTCTCCTTCCTCTTCTTCATCAGGGTCTGAAATAATGACTTTCTTACTCTCCTGGAGGATGACGATCCTTCTTCTGCAGCAAGCTTCTCTTCAGGGATGTTCTAATCCAGGTCTTTATGAAGGTTCATTCTCCCGAGAGCATGAACATCAAATATGCGTGTCGGATCCCAAATTGTGGTTTCATTATACAAAGACACATTATAACTAATAAACAGGATGGTGAGATAATTTCCATGTGCTAGAGTGTATGAGGGTCTGTCTGATGAAGCTGAAGCAAGGATGGAGTCCATAATGACTCTAGACCAATTGACACGAATATTCCATAGCATTGCATAGATGCACTTGGCTTATTTTTTAGATAGTACAGAGTGACTACCAAACTTTTGAGTTATATTGTAAGACAATATATTTGCAAGGATTCTTCCCGAATAGCGAAGATCGCTAACAAGGGAGTTTAGTTTGGAAATACTTTCCGGGCAAATACATTCTCTCCAAAATACTTTCATCAGTCATCTCTATATTATCTAGTAACACGCCAGTGTACGGTATTCCTAAGGCTCCGCCTAGAGATTTTACGGTTATGGCAAGTTTAGTGTCAAGTACTTTGGTGACAAATCTACTCTTGTCAAGATCATAGTCCATATTGGCATAAAAAAGGTGCACAAGTCTGTGATAGCATAGATAAATGTTTTCAGCATAAAATAGGTTTGCCAGGTTTTGAGATTCTAGAATGCTGTCAATGCCATAGTTTTCTACATGATCAAGTTTCACAAATCTTTCATGGAGATAGGTTTCTTGGAAACTTTAACAAATTGTTCATAGGTAGCGCTTCTAAATAGATAGGGCAAGATGGTTTCTTTCTCAGCGATGGATTCAGTTGTAATCTTCCTTTTCTTAGAAACCATTCTATTGATAGAAATCTAGATAGAGTAAAAATTGTTTACAAAACTCGATATGCAAGAAACATCAAAAAGAATGAAATAGAGGTTGATGGGAAGAGATTTTACCTTGGGTAAACTTGAGAGAATGTTTGAAACCAAGTGATGGTAGAAGTTGAATGACCAAGAGATCACCAAGTGCCAAAAGAAATTTTTCAAGAGGAAGAGAGAATGGGGTAGTCGGCTCCCCTAGGGTTTTACCATGGGGTGTTTTTAATCAAGAGGTGAAAGGAGATGAATGATAGGGGCCATTGGATCAAAAGATGGGTGGTTGAGATCAATTTTGGCTTATTGGTTTTAAGTTGCCTTTGGATGAAAACCCAATAACTCAATGGAACCCAATAGGAGTTAGAAAAAAAGGCAAACCCAGAAATCCGCACAACCGCTGGTAGTCGACTCCCTCATGTAGGTAGTCGACTCCCTACTTGCTGAGTCGTTTTATCATCCTGAGGGGTTCTTGTCCAAGACTGAGTGCGTTTCTGAACAAGAAGTGTTTTATAAATATAACACAAAATTTATAATCATGTATAAAGAGATTAAAAAAATTTATTTAATCATTTAAACATGTTAAGCATATATTTTTGCAGAGAAAGAGTGAAAAAAAACTTTTGATGCTGATACAGTTTATCAAGCTTTGGATCTTGTTTCTCCTCTTCGTTTCCTTAGAGTAGCTGAAAGATAGACGTTTTTGGTACTCTTTACTTTTGAGTCTAAAGTGTAAGTCTTCAGGAAACCAAACCAAGTTTGGTTTAGTTTCTTCATGAAAACTATATTTGTAATTTTTGCTTAAATGAACTTGCTGAATAAAGTTTGTAGGGTACCTTTTCTCTCTTTGATCGGACACGTTCTTTGGTACCCAGATTCTCAGAAAATTATTGTTAGAATGCTGCTTCCTAGTATGCTTAACCCGTTTCTTGGTATGATTTGAATCATATCCGAGTCCGGTTTTACTAGATGAGGCTTTTTGATTATCTATTAAACTACCTAGCTTCCCTTTTCCTTTGTTGAAATTTTCAATAATTTTCATAGTAGCGTCATATTTATCTTTGACAAATACGAGAAGATTATTCAAATTTTCAACTTTTTCATTTACAGAAAGAATGTCTTTTTGCAGAGAAGTATTCTTTTCTTTAAGAAGGCTATTTTCCTTAATAATTTCTTCTTTTTCTTTAGCATCCTTTTTTAATATTCCTAAGTATTCTTCTACGTTCTTTTATGAGCTTTTCATGCATTTTGCATAGCTCCTTATATGCTCCCCTATAATCCATGTCTTCATCATCGCTTGATGACGAATCATTATCACTAGATGAATCATGATGCGAACTTACCTTAGAAGATGTGGAAGCTATGAAGCACATGTGTGATGTTTCTCTTCTTTCAACGTTGTCTTCTGCTGAGGATTCATTAAACGTGGAATCATCGCTCTGGTCGAAAGCTGCGTAAGTTTCTTTCTTTGGTCGTCGAAATTTGTTTCTTCCATTGTTTCTCTTTTCATTGCTATCTCGGTTCTTCCCACGATCTCTGGAATCACGGTTGTTTCGTTCTAACGGACAGTCTCTTTTGACGTGCCCTGATTTATTGCAACTAAAACAAATAATACTGTTAGTAGGTCTTAAAGAGTGTTTACCATACTTATTTGTGATGAACTCTTTAAAGTTCTTTGAAATGAAAGCGATATGGTCTTCTTTGTCTGTGTAGTCGGAGTCTTCTTCTTGAGCTCTAAAAGCGAGATTCTTCTTCTTTGGTTTTTCTTCGATCTTCTTATCTTCTTCAAGTTCAATCTCATACGCCATGAGATTTCCCATTAGTTCTTCGATGGTAAGATCCTTTACGTTATGAGCTTCTTGAATGGCCCTTGTCTTTCCCTTCCATTCGGGTCAGAGAGATCTCAGTATTTTCATCACCTGCTCTTATTCGAATAGTTTCTTTCCTAATCCTTCGAACTCATTTGTAATGTTAGTAAAACGAGTATTCACATCGGTGATACTCTCTCCTTCTTCCATTTTAAAGGATTCGAATTTAGAATGTAAAACATTTATGCGGAATTTCTTTACCTTTTTAGTTTCCTCGTAACTTACCTGAAGAGTGTGCCATATTTGATGTGCTGTCTCGTATTAGGAGACTCGATTGAACTCATTTCCTGTCACATCGCAAAATAGTTCATTCATTGCCTTTGCATTAAGATTTGCTCTCTTCTTCTCGTCAGCTGACCACTTCCCAAATTCAACTTTTGTGGGTGCGATGTACGGAATTTTAGTGACGGTCCATGCTTCGATTTCCAATGATTCCAGGTGAGCCTTCATTCGGATCTTCCAGCTAG
This sequence comes from Scilla litardierei, assembly GCA_030789695.1. Taxonomy (NCBI): domain Eukaryota; kingdom Viridiplantae; phylum Streptophyta; class Magnoliopsida; order Asparagales; family Asparagaceae; genus Scilla; species Scilla litardierei. The sequence goes on along the minus strand of CM061135.1, from coordinate 96,350,208 downwards.
CATAGTTCGTTTCGTTGAACAGTGGTGGTCGCATGGTATTAAGTCCTTCAGAATGGAAAGATGTTGACGACATCACCTTTAAAGCCTTGCTCTGATACCAAGTGTTGGATCCTGTGGATTGCAAACAACACTAGAAGGGGGTTGAATAGTGTTGTATAATATAAACTTTTTCGTTCTTAATATATTAACAAAATTCAAAGCCTTCTAATGTTGCCTAAGAAACCAAGTAGAGTGATCCACGCTTGGTTCGTAATCAACTTAATAAATCTTCAAAAACAAGTCAGAGATAGACATATTCTGGTAGTCGACTACCTATGAACAGTAGTCGACTCCCAGAGGGAAAATAAGCACATCTGAGTAAATGAAATACTTAATGAAGATATATAAAATTTGCACAAAAGTATAAGGGAAAAGCAGATACAGAAATTGATCTTTACAATATATTATAAATGAGTTACAAGAATAATATTCAACAAATAAATAAACAATCACAGAGAGTGCAAATGCAAGCACAAAGATTTTTATCCTGGTTCCCCATAATCTTGGGAACGTCCAATCCCCGACCAATCCGGTATGATATTTCTACTATCTGCCTTGGCAAATACAAGTACCTAACTTCACTTGTTAGAATTTCCAACAACCTAGTTCTGACCAGGATTTCCAACCGCAACACCTAGACTTGTCTAGGACTTTCACCAACACCCTTACAACAAAGGGCAAACACAAAGAGAAAAACGATATCCAACTCACCACAATTGTTTGGTGGAGATTGGATTTACACCCAAATTCTATAGCCAATAGTAATAGACAACTATGTGTATTAGTGGGTTGATAGAATAAGATTTTAGATCACACAAAGATACGAAGCGAAGTCTTTGTGATCTAAATCAAATGTTTTTCAAAATCCTTTTAAATAAAATCAGAGAATAAATAATATGGATTTTGAAAACAAATAGCGAAATAAAAAATTGATCTTCAGAAAATAATATCTCAAAGAAATACAAGATCAAGAATGTAAAGACAGATTTGGTTAAGAGAAAATGAGAGCTGAGAATTGGAGAACTTTTAGAACTTTTGCGCAATAGAATTTTGATTTCAAGTATATGTGTTTTCTCTCAAAGAAACAGTCCTCCATTTATAGGTCAAAATGAAGAATTCAAAATTCAAATTCATTTGACTTTTGCCCCGAAAATCATGGGAACAATAAATGAGAAATATGTCAAAAGTCAGGTCAAACGTCGAATTTCGACAGCTGGTAGTCGACTCCCTAGGATTGGTAGTCGACTCGCAGAGGGTTTCAGGAAAAAATAATTCTCAGCTGGTAGTCGACTCTCACTCCTTGGTAGTCGACTCCCAGAGGAGTTTCTTCTGAGACACAGCTAGTAAGTCATGTAGTTAACTCCAGGGTGTAATGGAGTTTCACTACGAAAATGCAAAGCGACTATCCAAAGCTCTCAATAACTTTGAAAATGTTTTTAAAAGTATATAAAATGTTTAACTTCGAAATCATTTGTGTGCGCACGTTGTCTATACGTTTGGCTTTATTAACATAACCCTAAGAAGGACACAACTCACACACTGTAGACTATGACACGTCTTCGGGAGCTTGATCGGATGATGATGTAGATGTGAGCTTGTCTTGAGCTTCTGTTCCATTTGAGCTTGAGCTTCATCATCGAGCTAGCAACGTTCGTCCTTGTCTTTGCTATGTGAGTGTACATTGCGCCTCTTTGGAGCATGTATCAGGCTGCATAATCTGCACACTTAGTTGTAGTGTAGTTAGTACACTAAGCTTCATTTGGTGTGCTCATCATCAAAATCACTTTGGGTGGAATTCAATTTCCCTCACTCTCCCCATTTTTGATGATGACACCCAAATGAAAAAAATGAAGTTGACATACTAATATGACATGAAAAATAAACTTACCCCCTGCTTTGATGTGGTTCTCCCCCTGTATCGAAGCCGTTAGGAAAACAATACATTCAATTTTGCATTTATATACTTTCTCCCCTTGTCATCAACAAAAAAATTTAATGGCATATTATTTCAATATATGAATCATCCAAGTTGTAACAAGAATTTTCTCAGAAAGGAATTCAAGTGACAGTCTTGCAAAAAATATGTTAGCATATGATCAACCAATGTTAAGCAGAATATATCAGATAAGTTCATCCATAAGCATAGTAATATAAAAGTAGCAAGCATCACACCATAGTATAGTTATTACAGACCAGAAGTTTTGAAATCATTGTTTTAAAACCATTGTTTATAAAATCAAGGATGACCGATGTTCTTCCTTAATTCCTTGATCTCACCAAGGATCATGCCAAGAGTCTCTTCCGTCATTTTATTGCTCATCACCACGAATTCCTTGAGATCGTCCACTTTCTTGTTGTGGTCTTCAAAACCTCTTTCTTGGGATATCTTCAGCTTCCCAAGTTTCTTCAAGAGCATATCTTGAAGTTCAATGATGTATGCTGGTGTTTCCTCGTCTTCTCCATCTTCTCCACTTCCTTTTTCTTTTTCTTCTTCTCCTTCTTCTTCTTCATCAGAATCTGAAATAATGACTTTCTTACCTCTACTGGAGGATGACGATCCTCCTTTTGCAGCAAGCTTCTCTTCAGGGACGTTCTGATCAAGGTCTTTATGAAGGTTCATTCTCCCGAGAGCATGAACATCAAATATACTTGTCGGATCCAGAATTATGGTTTCATTATCCAACGACACATTATAACTAATAAACATGATGGTGAGATAATGTCCATGTGCTAGAGTGGATGAGAGTCTGTCTGAAGAAGCTGAAGCGAGGATGGAGTCCATAATGACTCTAGCCTAATTGACACGAATATTCCCTAGCATTGCATAGATGCACTTGATTTGTTTTTCAGATAGTACAGAGTGACTACCAGACTTTTGAGTTATATTGTAAGACAATATATTTGCAAGGATTCTTCTCGGATAGCGAAGATCGCTACAAGGGAGTTTAGTTTGGAAATACTTTCCTGGTGAATACATTCTCTCCAAAATACTTTCATCAGTCATCTCTATATTATCTAGTAATACGCCAATGTACAGGATTCCTAAGGCTTCTCCTAGAGATTTTACCGTTATGGCAAGTTTAGTGTCAAGTACTTTGGTGACAAATCTACTCTTGGCAAGATCATAGTCCATATTGGCATAAAAAAGGTGCACAAGTCTGGGATAGCATAGATATTTTCAGCAGAAAATAGGTTTGCCAAGTTTGAGATTCTAGAATACTGTCAATGCCATAGTTTTCTACATGATCAAGTTTCACAAATCTTTCATGGAGAATAGGTTTCTTGGAAACTTTAACAAAGTGTTCATAGGTAGTGCTTCTAAATAGATTGGGCAAGATGGTTTCTTTCTCAGCGATGGATTCAGTTGTGATCTTCCTTTTCTTAGAAACCATTCTCTTGATAGGCATCTAGATAGAGTAAAAATTATTTACAAAACTAGATATGCAAGAAACATCAAAAACAATGAAATATAGGTTGATGAGAAGAGATTTTACCTTGGGTAAACTTGAGAGAATGTTGAAACCAAGTGATGGTAGAAGTTGAATGACCAAGAGATCACCAAGTGCCAAAGAAACTTTTCAAAAGGAAGAGAGAATGGGGTAGTCGGCTCCCCTAGGGTTTTACCATAAGGTGTTTTTAATCAAGTTGTTAAAGGAGATGAATGATAAGGGCCATTGGATCAAAAGATGGGTGGTTGAGATCAATTTTGGCTTATTGGTTTTAAGTTGCCTTTGGGTGCCAATAACTCAATGGAACCCAATAGGAGTTAGAAAAAAAAAAGCAAACCCAGAAATCTGCACAGCCGCTGATAGTCGACTCTGTAACGCCCCGCTTCCCAAAAGACACCGGAAGCGAGAGCGTTACGCGGTCCGCTTAAACTGGAGCGGTGAAGCTCGAGTAAAAAGAGGTTAGTCTGAAAAATAGTGAGCATCGTTTACGTATCAGAACATATAAAGTTCGTACACACAAAGCAAGAACAACGTGGAGGAGGCTCTGCGTCGTCGCGTATGGATCCTTCAAAATCTGATATACACAAGATATACAACTAATACAGTTATATAGAGACGCAAGCAACCATAACATGGTTGCAAGTTTTTTGTCAGTTTACATATAATCTACAATAAGCAATAGTGACAGGGTGAAGACGGTTCAATGCAGGCGGTTGTCGATGTTATTGGAAGCAATGGAGCCGCAACAATCGCGCGCGTGGGAGGGGAAGAGAACCCTTGGGCTGTCTCTTGCGTGGCCGCTCGACAGCGAGCTGAGCCGTCGCGCGTGAAGAGGGGCTCGCTGTTTGCAGCGCGACAGCATTCTCAGCGTGATGGCAGGCCTTGTGCACCATGCGTGGATACCGATCTCTGGGGGTGCTGCAGGAGGTAGCAGAGAGAACACTAGCGTGTGCGGCATGCAGGAAGGAGCTGGGCATGCTGGTCGTCGGCATGAGCTGGGCGGCGCAGCGCTTGGAGAGGAGCGTCAGGTCGCTGCCGGCGTCGCGACGTGGGGTTGTCGGAGCAGCTCTTTCGCATTAGGTGAGCAGCTTAGCGAAGGGGTTTGTGTATAACCACGTGAGAAAAGTATATTATACTATTATAATCTTTAGGGTTTTATAGTGTTTTATTTCCCTATGTTATGTGTGTGGTGAGTCGCGTGTGTAGTGAGTGCAGGTTGGGTAGAAAACGCTAGGTTTAAATTAGGCAGGTTTAAAAATGGGTCCTTTTTAAGAAGAGGTACGAGTACGGGGAAAACACACGGGAGAATACGGATTCGTGAAAACTGGTCAGACAGACTCCCTCATGTAGGTAGTCGACTCCCTACTGGGCTGAGTCGTTTTCTCATCCCTAGGGGTTCTGGTCCAAGACTGGGTGCGTTTCTGAACAAGAAGTGTTTTATAAATATAACACAAACATTTATAATCATGTATAAAGAGATTAAAAATTTATTTAATCATTTAAACATGTTAAGCATATATTTTTGCAGAGAAAGAGTGAAAAAAAACTTTTGATGATGATCCAGTTTATCAAGCTTTGGATCGTGTTTCTCCTCTTCGTTTCCTTAGAGTACCTGAAATATAGACGTTTTTGGTACTCTTTACTTTTGAGTCCAGAGGGTTAGTCTTTAGGAAACCAAACCCAGTATGGTTTAGTTCCGTCATGAAAACTATATTTTTAATTTTTGCTTAAATGAACTTACTGAATAAAATTTGTATTATACATTTTCTTACTTTGATCGGACACGTTCTTTGGTACCCAGATTCTCAGAAAATTATTGTTAGAATGATGCATCCTAGTATGCTTAACCCGTTTCTTGGTATGATTTGAATCATATCCGAGTCCGGTTTTGCTAGATGAGGCTTTTTGATTATCTATTAAACTGTCAAGCTTCCCTTTCCCTTTGTTGAAATTTTCAATAATTTTCATCATAACTTCATATTTATCTTTGACAGATACGAGAAGATTATTCAAATTTTCAATTTTTTCATTTACAGAAAGAATGTCTTTTTACAGAGAATTATTCTTTTCTTTAAGAAGGCGATTTTCCTTGATAATTTATTCTTTTTCTTTAGCATCCTTTTTAATATTCCTAAGTGTTCTTCTATGTTCTTTTATGAGCTTTTCATGCATTTTGCATAGCTCCTTATATGCTCCCCTATAATCCATGTCTTCATCATAACTTGATGACGAATCATTATCACTAGTTGAATCATGATGCGAACTTACCTTAGAAGATGTGGAAGCTATGAAGCACATGTGTGATGTTTCTCTTCTTTCATCTTGTCGTCTGCTGAGGATTCATCAGACGAGGAATCGTCGCTCTGGTCGAAAGCTGCGTAAGTTTCCTTCTTTGGTCGTCAGAATTTGTTTCTTCCATTGTTTCTCTTTTCATTGCTATCTCGGTTCTTCCCACGATCTCTGGAATCACGATTGTTTCTTTCTAACGAACAGTCTCTTTTGACGTGCCCTGGTTTATTGCAACAAAAACAAATAATACCGTTAGTAGGTCTGAAAGAGCGTTTACCATACTTACTTGTGATGAACTCTTTAAAGTTCTTTGAAATGAAAGCGATATGGTCTTCTTTGTCTGTGTAGTCGGAGTCTTCTTATTGAGCTCTAAAAGCGAGATTCTTCTTCATTGGTTTTTCTTCGATCTTCTTATCTCTTCAAGTTCAATCTCATACGCCATGAGATTTCCCATTAGTTCTTCGATGGTAAAATCCTTTACGTTATGAGCTTCTCGAATGGCCGTTGTCTTTCCCTTCCATTCGGGTCGGAGAGATCTCATTATTTTCATCACCTGCTCATATTCGAAAAGTTTCTTTCCTAATCCTTCGAACTCATTTGTAATGTTAGTAAAACGAGTATTCACATCGGTGATACTCTCTCCTTCTTCCATTTTAAAAGATTCGAATTTAGAATGTAAACCATTTATGCGGGATTCCTTTACCTTTTCAGTTCCCTCGTAACTTACCTAAAGAGTGTGCCATATTTGATGTGCTGTCTTGCATTGGGAGACTCGATTGAACTCATTTCCTGTTACAGCGCAAAATAGTGCATTCATTGCCTTTGCATTATGATTTGCTCTCTTCTTCTCGTCAGCTGACCACTTCCCAAATTCAACTTCGGTGGGTGCGATGTACGTCATTTTAGTGACGGTCCATGCTTCGATGTCCAATGACTCCAGGTGAGTCTTCATTCGGATCTTCCAGCTAGCATAGTTCGTTCCGTTGAACAGTGGTGGTCGCATGGTTTTAAGTCCTTCAGAATGGAGAAATGTTGACGCCATCACCTTTAAAGCCTTGCTCTGAAACCAAGTGTTGGATCCTGTGGATGGCAAACAACATTAGAAGGGGGTTGAATAGTGTTGTATAAAATAAACTTTTTCGTTCTTAATAGATTAACAAAATTCAAAGCCGTCTAATGTGGCCTAAGAAACCAAGTAGAGTGATCTACGCTTGGTCCTTAAACCAAGTAGAGTGATCTACGCTTGGTTCATAATCAACTTAATCAATCTTCAAAAACAAGTCAGAGATAGATATCTTCTGGTAGTCGACTCCCTATGAACAGGAGTCGACTCCCAGAGGGAAATTAAGCATAGCTGAGTAAATGAAATACTTAATAAAGATATATAAAATTTGCACAGAAGTATAAGAGAAAAGCAGAAACAAAAATTGATCTTTGCAATATATTATAAATGTGTTACAAGAATAATATTCAACAAACAAATAAACAATCACAGAGAGTGCAAACGCAAACACAAAGATTTTTATCATGGTTCCCACAATCTTGGGTATGTCCAGTCCCCGACCAATCCGGTACGAGATTTCCACTATCTGCCTTGGCAAATACAAGCACCTAACTTCCCTTGTTAGGATTTCCAACAACTTAGTCTTGGCCAGGATTTCCAACCGTAACACCTAGACTTGTCTAGGACTTCCACCAACACCCTTACAACAAAAGGAAAACACAAAGAGAAAAACGATATCCAACTCACCACAATTGTTTGGTGGAGATTGGATTTACACCCAAATTCTATAGCCAATAGTAATAGACAACTATGTGTATTAGTGGCTTGATAGAATATGATTTTAGATCACACAGAGATACAAAGTGAAGTCTTTGTGATCTAAATCAAATGTTAATCAAAATCCTTTTACATAAAAGCAGAGAATAAATAATATGGATTTCGAAAAAAATAGCCAAATAAAAAATCGATCTTCAGAAAATAATATCTCAAAGAAATACAAGATCAAGAATGTAAAGACCGATTTGGCTAAGAGAAAATGAGAGCTGAGAATTTGAGAACTTTTAGAAATTTTGCGCAAGAGAATTTTGATTTCAAGTATATGTGTTTTCTCTCAAAATATAGGTGAAAATGAAGAATTCAAAATTCAAATTCATTTGACTTTTGCCCCGAAAATCATGGGTATAATAAATGAGAAATATGTCAAAAGTCAGGTCAAACGTCGAATTTCGACAGATGGTAGTCGACTCCCTAGGATTTGTAGTCGACTCGTAGAGTGTTTCAGGAGAAAATAATTATCAGCTGGTTGTCGACTCCCACTCCTTGGTAGTCGACTCCCAGAGGAGTTTCTTCTGAGACACAGCTAGTAAGTCATGTAGTTAGCTCCAGGGTGTAATGGAGTTTCATTACGAAAATGCAAAGCGACTAGCAAAAGCTCTCAATAACTTTGAAATTTTTTTAAAAGTATGTAAAATGTTTAACTTCGAATTCATTTGTGTGTGTGCGTTGTCTATACTTTTGGCTTTAACATAACCCTAAGAAGGACACAACTCACACACTGTAGACTAGGACACGTCTTCGAGAGCTTGACCGGATGATGATGTAGATGTGAGCTTGTCTTGAGCTTCTGTTCCATTTGAGCTTGAGCTTCATCATCGAGCTAGCAGCGTTCATCTTTGCCTTTGCTAAGTGAGTGTATATTTCGCTTCTTTGGAGTATGTATCAGGCTGCGTAATCTGCACACTTAGTTGTAGTGTAGTTAGTACACTAAGCTTAATTTGGTGTGCTCATCATCAAAATTACTTGGGGTGGAATTCAATTTCCATCAGATATATCCATAGGTTGTCCATCATGCCCATAAGCCATATCGTCTCCTTCACTACTTCAGTCAATGCCATATATTATGCCTCTGTAGATAATGCCACTATAGACTGAAGTATATTCTGCCAACAGATCAAAGCTCTTGACAATATGAAGACGTAGCCTATCATAGATCTACTTAAATCTAGGTCGCCTGTAAAGTTAGAATCAACATAGCCCATAACCAGCAGACCATCATCAGCTCGTCTATATGTCAATCCGACTTCAATGGTACCCGTCTATATGTCAATCCGATGTCAATGGTACCGTTGATGTATCTAAGTATCCATTAAACAGCTCGTTAGTGAACTTTTCTCGGATTTTACATGTATTGACTTACCATGCTAACTGCATATGATAGGTCAGGTCGGGTACATAACATAGCATACATTAAGGCTCCTACCGCATTGGCATTCGGTATGCTTTCCATGAGCTTCTTCTCATTGTCATTCTTTGGGCAATGCTCAGCACAGAGCTTGAAGTAAGGTACAAGCGGAGTAGCTACAGACTTCAAACTTTCACAATCAAATCTCTATACAACAGTCTTCAAATATCGACTTTGTGAAAGATGAACTATACCTCCACTTCGATCATGGTAGATCTCCATCCCAAGCATCATTCGTGCTTTGCCTAAATCCTTCATCTTAAGTGCACAACTCAGCTCTAACTTCAGTCTATACTTTATTTGATGAAGCGATAAGTATATCATCAACATAAAGCAAGAGATAGGTGAACGACCCATCCTCCAGCCTATGAAAGAACATGCAATGATCATAGAGGCAACAAACATATCCTTGATCATTCGTTATAAAGTGCTCCAAATGCTTATACCACAGTCTAAGTGACTGCTTCAGCCCATAAAGCGACTTCTTCAGCCTACTTGCAAGCTCATCTTCGCTCTCATAGCCATCAGACTGAGCCATATAAATCTTATCCTCAAGCTCTCCATGCAAGAATGTCATCTTAACATCTAGTGGCACCAGCTCAAAGTCAAGCTGTGCAACTAATACCAATAGAATCCGACTCGAGCAATGCATTTCGACCGGAGAGAAGACCTTATTGTAGTCGATGCCTTCTCTCTGTGCGTAGCCCTTTGCCACAAGACGAGCTTTGTAGCGAACTTCTCCAATTTTGACTTTGTCCTTCTTGGTGTAGACCCACTTACACCCTATCGTCTTCTAGCTCTTAGGAAGATCCACTGGATCCCATGTTTCATTTTTCATCAATGATTCCATCTCCTCGTCTACCGCTTTCCTCTACCAGTTTGGGTCTTCAAAATGCTCTACATCTCTGAAGGAAGTGGGTATGTCAATACTTACAGTGGGAAAAGCAAATGAGATCATCTCAATGTATTGTGTAGGTCTTCGTATCTCATGCCTCGTCTCATATCTGCAATGGAATACATCCGCGGTGTGATCTGTGGAGACGAGTTATCAATACTATCCGAGCTTGAACGACCAACAACACCAGCATCTGTTTAGAGTACATTATCTACAGTCTCTGGTGAAGATCAGCTAAAATCAGTAGCCGAGCTGTCTGGAACCTTAGATACCTCCATATAGACCTTCTTCATCTGTGTCTCTTTAGACTCAACAATCGGTCTATGATCATTCAACAGTGTTGACTCATTAAAAGTTACGTCTCTGCTCACAATCACTTTCCTTTTTCTCGAACACCACAGCTTGTATTCTTTAACACCATCGTTACAGCCCAAGAAGGTGGCTTTCTTAGCTTTAGCATCGAGCTTATCTTTCTTCACAGTGTAGTTGCTCAAACAGTCACATATATGCAAAGACTCATAGTCAAAAACTGGCTTTTCTGATTAGACCTCCGAAGGAGGTCATTCATCCAATGCAGCAGAAGGTAACTAATTGACCAAATAGGCCACATACGCCCGAGTCTTTGCACGAAACTCCTTCGATAAGTCGGCATAGATAGCATATATTAGACTTTCTCCAACAAAGATCGATTCATCCTGTCAGCTACTCCATTCTGTTGTGGCATACCACTAATGGTTAAGTGTCTCTGAATCCCTTCCTTTCTGCAGTACTCTTGGAAGGGGTCCAACCTATACTCGCCACCGTTGTCACCTCGTAGTTACCTGACTTTTCGACCTGTAAGAGTATCAACCAACTTCTTCCATTCTATGAACTTACTCAGAACTTGGTATTTAGACTTAAGAGGAAACACCCAAACCATACATGAGAAATCATCAATGAAACATATGAAGTAGTGTTTGCCTCCCAATGTGGCTGATGAGTGAATATGCTATATGTTTTTGTGGAGTTTATCCATGCATTATATCCTATGAACCCCCACTCTATATGTCACTTCATCCCATTTTCGTTCACTTTCAATCCTTGGGTGTTTATATGCATTTTAGGGCGAAATCCAGCTGAAAGGAGCTAAATAGGAGTCAATAATTGAAAATAAGAAGCAAGGCAAAGAATTGATAGCAAAACAATGAGGAATGAAGAAGAATCAACCCCACGCGACCGCGTGGGGTGACACAAATGGTCACGTGCCAAGAATCAAACCCCAAAATAACATGGATATGAATATCCACGTGGTCACGTGGCCTATCCCATGCAACCACATAGGATAGCTTAATCCAAGCCAATGAAAAGAGGAGCCACACTGTCGCATGTTACATTCCACGCGACCGCGTGGAGAAGATGCCATAGGAAACGCACAATCTTGTAAATGACTGATGATCTGCTGATGACTCTATGGTTATCTTTCATTCCTTTTATTTTTCCATCAAAGAGCATCTCGTTACGATTCCAACGCATATTTATTTATATTTTTCGAAGTTCGGAGTGATTTTATTCATTTTCTGGAACACGGTGTTGCAGTGCAAAATTGGCGACGTGACCACGCGGAAATCAATGTGACCGCATCTGATAGGGGTTGAAACACACAAAAACCTGTGTAACGGTCGCTTTCCGATCGTATCTTCTTCGTGCACGTGCTGTTGACCGTGCACGTATTTGTTTTAGACTTTGTTTGTTTGTGAACACTTTGGTGTGATATGTCGTTGTGATCGTCTCTGAGAGTATTAAATCGTGCAACTAATTTGGAACGACATTTCACGGGTCGTTCTCTCACGATTTGATCTTATTCGAAGAGACGTTGTGATTTTCACTTTTGACGTGAGACGTTTCTATTTTTAGTTTCGTCGCTCGACGTTGAAATTGAGATCCGTCTTCTTAGTTACCTTTCTCTCGTCACCCCGATCACCCCAATATTTATTTTACAATTTTTGGAGTTTATTTGACCTATTTTACATTTTAAACAAAACTTGTAATATCTTTAATGACTAAGTTTTTAAAGTATTTTCAGCCAAATAAAATTTTATTAAGATTATAATACTTCAAACTATTTTTGAGCCAAATCCTAGCCCATCTTGGCCGCACCCTAGCCATGCTTGGGTTAGAGAGTGTAACGACGGGTTTTCATGTATCTGGATTTATTATAATATAATATATGTCTTGGTGGATTTTCTCCTCATATGTGGTTTTCGTCTCCGTAACTTTCATTTTCGATCGTTTCGTCGTGTTTGTTGGATATTGGACCCCCGGATTTGGTTTTGGATGATGAACAAACATAAATATAATATGAACTAACACTTTGTGAGCGCAGTTATGGAGATCGTCGCCAAATTCACATGAATATCTATAACGACGTCTCAAGACTTCTCAAAGCACGTGATCGTATGCCTAAAGCTTCGTTGAAGCTTATGGACCTATTTAGAAGTCATGAAGATTCGATTGAAGCTATTGAAGACGGTATCGTCAAGTTTAATTTACAGTCTTTAAGCTTCTTTCGTAGAATGTTAAGCCTTGAGTAGGTCTTACGTTTTAATTCTTCATAACGCTCATATCTTAGCTCTAGGATCTTTGTAGAAGTCCATACAATTCTTCCCGAAGCTTCGCGCTTCGATTCGGGACTTCTTGTGCATGTTAGTTGGTTCAAGAAGAAGAACTGACCGACTAGATGGTGATCTAGTCGGTCAGCCAAGCTTCTTGGACCGACTAGTTTCTGTCAGTTAATTCTTAGCTCTTTACTGTTTACAGTTAGTCGGTCTAAGTTGACTCACCGACCGACTAGTTTGTGAACTAGTCGGTCAGTGATGCTTCTGTGACCGACTAGTTGAGCTTTCCCTGAACATGCACATTTGAGCTTGAGCTACTGTTTATCTTTAGTCGGTCTGTGCTCATTGATCGACCGACTAGTTGATGAACTAGTCGGTCAACTTTCCTTCTTGGACCGACTAGTTTAGTTTACTGTACATGCCAAATTTTTCACCATACTTACTGTTTATTGTTAGTCGGTCTATGTTCATTTGGTGACCGACTAGTTGGTGAATTAGTCGGTCAACATTTGTTCTTGGACCGACTAAGTCTAATTCTTCTCAGACTTCAGTTTTATCTGTTAGTCGGTCCACGTTGAGTAACCGACCGACTAGTTATGAAACTAGTCGGTCAGCTACTCTTCTTAGACCGACTAGTTCCTTAGTCTGTACTTTGATCTTTTCTCAGTTTACTCATTAGTCGGTTTACGTTAATTGACCGACCGACTAGTTGATGAACTAGTCGGTCGGTGGTTATTCTTTGACCGACTAGTTGGGTTCAGAAAAGAGCCGTTGGAGCTTTAATTGAAACGTTTCTCTCTCTCTCTCTCCTCTATCCTATATATACTTGTTGGGCTGCATTCATTGCTGCCAAGGCTGATATTAATGCAAGTTTAGAGATCAAGAGAAATCAATCCAAGCTCATTCAAAGCTCATTCCCTCCATTCAATAATCTCTCCTAACTCTTACTTCCAAAGAGAGATTCATTGAGTGTGAAGCCTTCCAAGCCAAGTGCTTGATTCTAGGTCACCAACATCCCCAAAGCTCTCCATCGCTGATCTACATCTTGGAGCTAGGGTTTGGTGCCACTTCTTCCCCAAAATCATCCTTGCCCTAATTCGTAAGCAATACTCAAGGCATAGGTATTTTGTTCGGTAAGAAGTTTTTCTTATTTCATTTCATATTTGATTTGTAAGTTTCACTCTCGGTTGTGAGAGTGTGGTTGTGATCCCGGGTTGTGGGAGTCACAAATTACATTTTGTATGATTTGACTTGTGGAGGTTTTTCAAAAGTATTTCATAGTGGAAATCTTGAGTTAGGGTTGCTAACTCAAGTATCCGGAGGGGATCCGGGTGGTTGGGACGTAGGATCACCGGGAACAAGTCGGGGAGACTTGGGTGGATCCGAACCCAGTAACATCTCTTGTTTGCGTTGTTAATTTTGTGTTGTCATTCAATTTAAGCTTCCGCAAATTGATTTGGTAGTTGTTTGCATTTTAATTTGGAATTATACTCCTTATTATTTTAAAGTACTATTCAACCCCCCCCCCCTCTAGTACTTGTGCAGTAGCTTGTAGGGCATTACATTTGGTATCAGAGCCAGATACTAAGCTATGTCTGCCAACGACAACAAGACAGTGCGTCCACCTTCCAACTATGACACCTTCAGAAACCGTGAAGGAGCATCTTCGGTGATGGAAGGACATTCCTCTACGAGGCCTCCATTCTTCAACGGTACCAACTACGGGTACTGGAAATGCCGGATGGAAACCTTCCTCCGGAGTGCATCCTTATGGAGGACCACAATGAAGGAATACATCGAGCCCGAAGAAGAAGATTTTGAGAAATGGACTACCGCGGAGGTCGCCGCGGAGGTAAGCAATGCCAAGGCAATGAACGCCTTGCAATGCGCATTGGAGCCCGAGGACTTCAATAAGATATGCACATGTAAGAGTGCATATCAAATTTGGAACTCCCTCCTCATTCTTCATGAAGGGACGAGTCGGGTAAGAGACTCTAAACTCGTAGTTGTAAACAAAGATTACGAAATGTTTCATATGCAACAGGGCGAGAAGATGAAGGAGTATTACGCTCGCTTCGTCGACATCATAAACGAGTTAGAGGCTCTTGGCAAATCCTACACCCAAAAGGAGAAGTGTTCGAAGCTTATCGAAGGACTTCCTTCTTCTTGGGAAAGCGCACCTTCGCCATCGAGGAAGGTAATGACATGAACAAGTACACCATAGTTCAACTAATGGGTACTTTAATGTCATACGAGGTACGCAAGGATAGCAAGCTCAAATTGCAGGAAAAGATGAAGTCCTACCTAAAGCAAGACGAGCCAAAGAAGAAGGCCATTGCTTTCAAGGCCGCTCCATCCACATCCACATCAACCGATGATGAAGACTCGGAAAACGAGTTGGACTTGGAGTCCATGGCACTCATGGCCAAGAAGTTCAACTGTTTCTTCCGAAAAGGTAACTTCAAGAACAAAGCTAAATTTGGTTCTTCTAACGCTTCTTCCTCTCCTTTGTGTTTCAAGTGCAATAAGCCAGGACACATGAAAGCAGAGTGTCCTCTCAACAAACAAAAGGAGAAGTGGAAGGCGCCAAAATTCGATAAGTCCAAGAAGTACAAAAAGTGGTACAATAAGGGACTTGTCGGAGCAACGTTTACCGACTCCGAGGATTCCTCAAGCGGAGAGTCGGACGATGAGCAAGTGGAGCAAGCGCACATGTGCTTCATGGCAAGAGAGGAGCATGATCAAGGATCCTCCTCTTCCGATGATAGTGATGACGAAGGCAACGATGAGGTAACTATGGATGACCTTAGGAATGCTAACTCTCAATTATGGTCAAAATACACTAAATTAGTAAATAGATATACTAAGGTAAAAGATGACCTAGCTAGCATTCAAACCTCGCCTAAGACTATCATCACCAACAACGACACCGTTGTTGAAGAGTTAAGAAATGAGATTGTTAATCTCAAATCTAAACTTGAACATGTTAGCATTGAGGATGCGGAAGAACATAAGATAGCGGATTTAACTTCTCAAAACTCGACTTTGAGTATTGAGAACGAGAATCTTAAATCTCGTGTTTATGTGCTCACATCGCAAATATCCACTTTGGATATTTCTTTGCGTTCTCTCAAAGAGAAATATGAGGACACATTGGATCGAATCAACAAATTCAACAAGGGTAAGGGCCACTTGGATAATATCCTAAAAGACTTACTTCCGGCCAAACACCACATTGGCTTGGGGTATATGATGGGAAATTCATCCAAGTCGGTCACTACTTTTGTAAGGCCAACTTCCGAAGCCTCAACGAGTGGGAGCAAACACTCTATTAGTAGTTCATCTACCAATGGTGCTTCCACCTCGTCCACACCCATTTTTGGAAAGAAACCCACTTTGGGTGGACCTCCAAAGAAGGGGCATGCCTACATGTACACTCATACCATGCCACGTAGGAACACACGTCCTACTCCACCGGCTCACTCATATGATGATTTTTATGCGACACATTCACGGGCACGTGCACACCATGTGAGACACCCTCACGCACGTGTTCCCACACAAGCATATGTACACCCACAACATCATATGAATAATTCTCATCGTGCACCATTCCATCATGTCCCGTATGCCTATCCACAACATGCATCACGTAGAAATCAACGTCGAATGCATGCACCCAATAGGATGAGGGCTCCCAAGATTTTCACAATTTGGAGCCCAAAGGACACAAGCATGGACGAAAAACAAATGTATATGAATGCTTATTTTTCGGATGTTGTGCATAGTAGAAATTATGTGGGGAAGTCTAAGTCCAATTGGACTTGGCTTCCAAAGGTCTAATCTTTTGGACCCAATGACCTTGGGTACCATGATATGAAATTCTCTATCTTTAGGTACTCAAGGAAAAGAAAAAGAAAAGGAGCAACAAATTTAAATTTAGCTCCAAGGGAAATTGGATACTCGATAGCGGGTGTTCAAAACACATGACGGGTGACGCTAGTTTGCTCTCTGGAGTGGTTCCCATAGCAAATGGAAACCGCGTCGTATTTGGAGGCAACGAGAGCGGAACCATCATAGGTGTTGGTAAAGTGGGTAACCCTTCTAAACCCCTAATTAGTGATGTTTATCTTGTTAGTGGTTTAAATCATAATCTTATTTCAATAAGCCAACTTTGTGACAAAGGTTACAAAGTTAGCTTTGCGAAAGGATTGTGTCATATTTTAAGAAAAGATAATGATAAATTATTGTTTTCCGGAACTCGTCATAAAGATATTTATATTTTGGATCTTCCTAAGTCATATGAACAATGTCTCATTGCCAACACAAGTGAACAACACTTATGGCATCGACGCTTTGGACATGTGAACTTTGGAACACTATATAAGCTTTCAAAATTAAATTCCATTAAAGGTTTTCCGAAGCTTGTTTTTGAAAAGAAAAGTTTTTGTGATTGTTGTCAACGTGGCAAGCTTCCTAAATCTTCATTTAAACCTAAGAAAAGCATTTCTTCTAAACGGCCACTAGAGCTATTACATCTAGACTTATTTGGGCCAACTAGAGTTGCTTCCTTAGGAAATGCAAGATATGGACTTGTCATCGTAGATGACTATTCAAGATTTACATGGGTATTTTCATTGTGTAATAAAAATGAAGCTTTTGAAAACTTCACAATTTTTGTCAAGAAAGTACAAAATCTCTTAGGAACCACCATTGTCACTATTCGTAGTGATCATGGAGGTGAATTTGAGAATGCGTCTTTTGAGACATTTTGTGATGAAGTTGGTATTACTCACACCTTCTCTTTCCCTCATGCACCTCCTCAAAATGGTGTAGTTGAGAGAAAGAATAGGACGCTAGTGGAGTGTGCTCGCACTATGCTTGATGATAGCCAACTTGGCCATCAATTTTGGGCGGAAGCGGTACACACCGCTTGCTATGTGTTTAATAGAATACTTTTGAGGCCCGAAACTAAACAAACTTGTTATGAATTGTTGTTTGGTAGGTTGCCTCAAGTTAAACATTTTCGTGTTTTTGGTTCGAAATGTTTTATTAAGAACACGTATGGTAGTTTGGACAAATTCGATCCAAGATCCGATGAGGGGATTTTTGTTGGATATTCTTCGCGTAGCAAAGCCTACCGGATATTCAACAAACGAACCTCAACGATCGAGGAGTCGCTTCATGTCTCTTTTAATGAAGGATTTGTTCCAACTAGAATTTCAAATGATAATGATTCTATGGATGTTTTATGTGATTCATTTGATAATTCTAAGTCTAATGATTCTATTGATTCTATTGAGACTAACCCAACTAACGAAGTTGTTGAGAATGTTCCTAGTGATCAAGGTATTCCCAAACGGCTTCATACCGTTCGTGACCATCCTCATGAGCAAGTCATTGGCAATATCTATGATAGTGTCAAGACGAGATCGCAAGTGAACTACTTCGCTCATTGTGCCTTTGCCTCCTCGATAGAGCCAAAGAATATTAATGAAGCATGCGAAGATAGCGCTTGGATCTTAGCCATGGAGGAGGAGCTCATTCAATTCGAGAGAAATGAAGTTTGGGAGCTTGTTCCATTGCCATCGAAGAACCACACCGTCATAGGGACAAAGTGGATCTTCAAGAACAAAACCGACGAAAACCAAGTCGTCGTCCGGAACAAAGCTCAGTTAGTTGCTCAAGGCAATCGACAAGAGGAAGGTATTGATTTCGAAGAATCCTTCGCTCCGGTAGCTAGATTAGAATCAATTAGATTATTATTGTCTTTTGCATGCCATAAGGATTTTAAATTATTTCAAATGGATGTTAAAAGTGCATTTTTAAACGGAGATGTTGTTGAGGAAGTTTACGTTTCTCAACCTCCGGGCTTCATAAATGAAAAATTTCCAAATCATGTTTTTAAACTAAAGAAAGCGCTTTACGGCTTAAGACAAGCTCCTCGAGCTTGGTATGATCGCCTAAAGAATTTTCTTTTGGATTTGAATTTTAAAATGGGAGAAGCCGATTCTACACTTTTTGTTAAGCATGCGAATAATGATATAATTTTAGTTCAAATATATGTTGATGATATCATTTTCGGTGCTACTAACTTTGCTCTTTGCGAAGAGTTCTCTAATGTTATGAATGAATAATTTGAGATGAGCCACATGGGTGAGCTCAAGTATTTCTTAGGTCTCCAAATTCTCCAAATGGACGATGCA
This sequence comes from Scilla litardierei, assembly GCA_030789695.1. Lineage (NCBI taxonomy): Eukaryota > Viridiplantae > Streptophyta > Magnoliopsida > Asparagales > Asparagaceae > Scilla > Scilla litardierei. The sequence continues at coordinate 96,331,491 of CM061135.1, read as the reverse complement.
ATCTTCATCCACCAAACGAAGTATACGGTGGAGTTGCTAAAGCGATTTGGAATGGAGAGTGCTTCCGGGAAAAAGACTCCAATGAGCACGACTACGCATCTTGACAAGGATACGGGCGGTAAGGATGTAGACATTTGTCTATATCGAGGTATGATAGGTAGTTTGCTTTATCTTACCGCAAGTAGGCCCGATATTATGTTCGCCGTATGCGTATGTGCTCGTTATCAATCTCAACCTAAGGAATCTCACTTAGTAGCGGTAAAGCGTATTTTTCGCTATCTAAGTTACACTTTAGATTTTGGATTACTTTATCCGAAATCTAGCACATATGAGTTAATCTCATATAGTGATGCCGATTATGCGGGATGCAAATCCGACAGGAAAAGTACTAGTGGCACTTGCCATTTTATAGGAAATTCTCTTGTCTCTTGGTTTTCCAAGAAGCAAAATTCCGTATCACTTTCAACCACCGAGGCGGAATATATTGCCGCCGGTGCCGAGTGTGCTCAAGTTCTTTGGATGAGACACACACTTAAAGACTTTGGTATAAATTGTGATACTTGCCCTATCATGGTTGACAACCAAAGTGCAATATGTCTTTCCAAGAACCCGGTACACCATTCCCGTTCGAAACACATAGATGTCCGACACCACTTTTTAGATGATCATGTTGCTAAAAAGGACATCATTTTAGTGTACGTTGAAACCCAAAAGCAAATCGCCGATATTTTCACGAAACCCCTAAAGGAGGACTCCTTTGTGCGGTTACGTCGAGAATTGGGGATTATGGGTGAATCCGAGATATAGGATTCATGTTTCATTCAATAATTTTGCATGCTATTATATTTGGCAATATCTCTTTCATGCTAGAATTATTGGATTTTTCGGGAATTTATGTGATATTTTGATTTTTCGTTTGATTTGTGCGTAATCGTCAAATTTTGAGTTTTCGATGTTTAATGGGGTAGTTTAGATGATTATTGAGAGTTTTGAGATATATCGTCCAAGCGTATTGTGGAGAGAAATTGATTTTCAAATTTTTAACTCTTTAGTCGGTTCATGTTCAGTGACCGACCGACTAGATTGAGAACTAGTCGGTCAGTAAATGAACGCAGACCGACTAAATCTTGTCAGTATATCTTGGATTCAGCCACTGTTTACAACTAGTCGGTTCAAGCTCATTGACCGACCGACTAGATCGTGATCTAGTCGGTCAGTGCTTGAACTGTGACCGACTAGTTGTGCCAGGGACTGTTTGGTCTTTTGCGATTTCAACCGACTTAAACTCGATCTAAACCGATTAATTCTCACTTTAGTCAGTTGATTTTCTTTTCCTCCAGCTCGAAACCCCGTCCTCCCTCAAAACCCCTCGTCTTCCGATCGATCTCCGGCCATTTTCCGGCCGTCTCCGTCGATCTCTACCGTCGGCCCCTCCTTCTAGGTGATCTCTTCTCCTTCTAGGGTTAGATTTCCTTTCCTAGAGCTAGGGCTTGCTCAGTTTTTAGGGTTCTTAGGGTTTATCTATTTTTTTTTCGGCTAGGGCTTCTGCGTTTGATCTCCTTGTCCCATGTCTTGCTTCGAATATGGCAAGAACACGTATTCCGATCACTCCGTCTAGCCCCTCTCCGATGACCGTTGATCCAAACCCTTCGGATCCCGAACATCCAACTCCTCCGAAACGTCGAGCCAAGACCACCCAACCTTCGTCGTCTTCGCCTCCTCTCAAGAAGAAGAGGACGACGACCGCCAAACCTAGAGGTCAACCGAAACCCAAACCCAAGTCAAAGGCCAAAATTCTTGCCTCTGCTTCTTCGTTCCATACTCCTACCAATTCCGATACGGAGTATAACCCCGAGACCGAGACTCATAGGGAACCCACTCCTCCTATCCATCCCGAGTCTAGCACCCACCCTCGTACGTCTACCCGAAAGCCTAAGGGAAAGGGTCCGATGCCTGTGGGCGGTGTCGATATTTCGTTATGTCGCGATGACCCTTTGTGTCTCGTGGCGTATAACCGTATCGAACATTGCCCTCTGCTTCTGGAGCATTTCGTCCAGTTTAGCGACTTTATAGGGTTAGCTGATCTTCTCTCGTCGTCGGGTCTCCTCGATTACCTTCGATTTGACCCGAAGGAGAATCCTCACCCCTACCCTAGATTAGTGAATCTTTTCTATGCGAATAGGATCCGGGGTCAGTACGATCAGACCCACTCTGTTGAGACGACCGTTTTGGGGACTCCTATAGTCCTCACTACGGAAATCTTAGGAGAGATTTTGGGTATCTCTTCGTCTGGCCTTCTTCCCTCTGATATCTCGGTTGACGATATTTCCTCTCTTGATCAGACCATCCTTTCAGAGATTTTCCATCAGATCCCTCCTGCCATGATTGGCGTGCCATCTAAATCATTCAAGCCTAATGCGTGGGTCCTAAATCTGATTCTGAAGTCGTGCTTGCTTCCCAAGTACGGCTCCTCATCTTTACCATCCCAGTCATTTTTGAAGCTTATCTATGCGATCTTCATGGGGAGCTCGATTAATTGGGCTCGAATTATACTCGATAAGATTGACTCTTTCGAGTGTATTCGAAAGTCCAATAAATCGGCTCATATCCCATTTCCTTGCATGTTGACCCTCGTATTTCGTCATTTTCGTGTCACGTTGCCTCGTGACGATGAGCGTCCCCTTGGTCCTCCCCTGAATGCGATGGCCGTCAAGAAATCTCTTGCGGCGCTTCGTCACGTTCAGAGGACGACACCTTCAGCGTCTGTCCCTGCCTCTGCCAGTGCCTCTGCTGCTCCCTCTGCCACCCTGGATGAAGTCCTACGGATACTTCGTCGTCACGAGTCCCGCTTGGCTCGTACCGAGGAGGTAGTCTGCCGTATGGCTCGTCAGATGGGTGTTGAGCTTCCTCCTTCCGTGTCTGAGGATGAGGAGTTTGATGAGATGGCTGAGGAGGACATTGAGGAGCTTTGTCGTGCTTCGACTCGTGCCCCCGAGGGCACTTCTGCTGCTGCTGGTGATACCTCTTCCGGTGCTGCTGTTGCTGCTACGTCTGCTGGTGCCCCCGAGAGCACACCTGTTGCCACCACTCCTGTGGTGGATACTCCGACTGGTGCTCCCAAGGCCACTACGGTTGCTGCTTCAGAGTTTGCCACTTCAGTCGTCTCTCCTGCTGATCCTTCGGACGTTCTTGCTGATCCAGTCACCTCCTCTGCTCCTGCTGAGCCTGCAGTTGCTTTTGATCGTCCCGGTGCCTCTTGAGTTTCTTCGAGGCCTCTCCTGATACTCTTTGGATGATATATCTAGTTGTGAGAGATGTTGGGTAGGATAGTGTGGGTGGCTATGTATTTTGGATCATTTTGATGTTTTGTTTTGATATCTGTGCTGATGTATTTTGCATTCCGAGATGATGTATTTCTTTTTATGATGATGTATGATGTATTTTTGTGCCCCGATCTGTCGATCGTCGGTGTGTATATCGGTGATGTACTCTGCTTCATGCATTATATATATATATATATCTCAGTTGACATTTCATTATTTTGTGCAATGTATAATTTTTATGTCTCTTTGGTGCAATGTTTGATTTCGTCGCTCGACGATATTCACTTGGTTTAATAGAAATTTCTTCTATGAAAACATAGAATTGTTTTCCATGCACTAAATTAACCAAGAAATGTTGATATTGGATAGTATATTCCATAACTCAATCCATTAAATTGATTTGAGTTTTGATGATTTCGTTTTACGATTTTTTTTCGACTTTGGTATCTTTGACACGCCTTGATTCTATTCGTATTTTTCTCTTTGGTGTCACTTGAACCTTCGTCGTATTCTACGACTCCCGTGCTTTTTAATTTGAGGCCATTGTTGTTGTCGTTGTTATCCTCCCGCTCTTTCTGCTTATGCCAAAGGGGGAGAGATATAATAATAACGATGTGCCAAATGAAAATTTAAAGCATTTCTCCAAGAATCTAACTTGATGTGTTAGATTCAGGGGGAGTTAAGATATATAAATGGATTTTCAAATCCGATATTTCAATAACCTTCATTTGGTATTTCAATAATTCAACAACCGATTCTCATTTAATATACTTCACTCGTCTGCTTGATGCGTATCATTTTTGTTTAAAATTGGAATTAACGTGTCATCAATGCAGGGGGAGTAAGTAAATTTCATTTGAATTATTATTTTTGATTATTATTTATGTTAGTTTGTCATCACCAAAAAGGGGGAGAATGTTGGATATTGGACTCCCCGGATTTGGTTTTGGATGATGAACAAACATAAATATAATATGAACTAACACTTTGTGAGCGCAGTTATGGAGATCGTCGCCAAATTCACATGAATATCTATAACGACGTCTCAAGACTTCTCAAAGCACGTGATCGTATGCCTAAAGCTTCGTTGAAGCTTATGGACCTATTTAGAAGTCATGAAGATTCGATTGAAGCTATTGAAGACGGTATCGTCAAGTTTAATTTATAGTCTTTAAGCTTCTTTCGTAGAATGTTAAGCCTTGAGTAGGTCTTACGTTTTAATTCTTCATAACGCTCATATCTTAGCTCTAGGATCTTTGTAGAAGTCCATACAATTCTTCCCGAAGCTTCGCGCTTCGATTCGGGACTTCTTGTGCATGTTAGTTGGTTCAAGAAGAAGAACTGACCGACTAGATGGTGATCTAGTCGGTCAGCCAAGCTTCTTGGACCGACTAGTTTCTGTCAGTTAATTCTTAGCTCTTTACTGTTTACAGTTAGTCGGTCTAAGTTGACTCACCGACCGACTAGTTTGTGAACTAGTCGGTCAGTGATGCTTCTGTGACCGACTAGTTGAGCTTTCCCTGAACATGCACATTTGAGCTTGAGCTACTGTTTATCTTTAGTCGGTCTGTGCTCATTGATCGACCGACTAGTTGATGAACTAGTCGGTCAACTTTCCTTCTTGGACCGACTAGTTTAGTTTACTGTACATGCCAAATTTTTCACCATACTTACTGTTTATTGTTAGTCGGTCTATGTTCATTTGGTGACCGACTAGTTGGTGAATTAGTCGGTCAACATTTGTTCTTGGACCGACTAAGTCTAATTCTTCTCAGACTTCAGTTTTATCTGTTAGTCGGTCCACGTTGAGTAACCGACCGACTAGTTGTGAAACTAGTCGGTCAGCTACTCTTCTTAGACCGACTAGTTCCTTAGTCTGTATTTTGATCTTTTCTCAGTTTACTCATTAGTCGGTTTACGTTAATTGACCGACCGACTAGTTGATGAACTAGTCGGTCGGTGGTTGTTCTTTGACCGACTAGTTGGGTTCAGAAAAGAGCCGTTGGAGCTTTAATTGAAACATTTTTCTCTCTCTCTCTCTCTCTCCTCTATCCTATATATACTTGTTGGGCTGCATTCATTGCTGCCAAGGCTGATATTAATGCAAGTTTAGAGATCAAGAGAAATCAATCCAAGCTCATTCAAAGCTCATTCCCTCCATTCAATAATCTCTCCTAACTCTTACTTCCAAAGAGAGATTCATTGAGTGTGAAGCCTTCCAAGCCAAGTGCTTGATTCTAGGTCACCAACATCCCCAAAGCTCTCCATCGCTGATCTACATCTTGGAGCTAGGGTTTGGTGCCAATTCTTCCCCAAAATCATCCTTGCCCTAATTCGTAAGCAATACTCAAGGCATATGTATTTTGTTCGGTAAGAAGTTTTTCTTATTTCATTTCATATTTGATTTGTAAGTTTCACTCTCGGTTGTGAGAGTGTGGTTGTGATCCCGGGTTGTGGGAGTCACAAATTACATTTTGTATGATTTGACTTGTGGAGGTTTTTCACAAGTATTTCATAGTGGAAATCTTGAGTTAGGGTTTCTAACTCAAGTATCCGGAGGGGATCCGGGTGGTTGGGACGTAGGATCACCGGGAACAAGTCGGGGAGACTTGGGTGGATCCGAACCCAGTAACATCTCTTGTTTGCGTTGTTAATTTTGTGTTGTCATTCAATTTAAGCTTCCGCAAATTGATTTGGTAGTTGTTTGCATTTTAATTTGGAATTATACTCCTTATTATTTTAAAGTACTATTCACCCCCCCTCTAGTACTTGTGCAGTAGCTTGTAGGGCATTACAGTGTTTTCTCGTTTCTTCTTTAGGATCGTCGATTTCGGAGCAAGTCATTCGTGACGGGCTTCATAACGGTCGTATCTTACTATTAGATCAAGCCTATGAGTCTTAGGAATCGATCCCGGAGCTCCGCGCTCCGTATCGGAACTTTTGGTGCTTATTAGCAGGTGTAAGAAGGGTCACCGACCGACTAGATGACGATCCAGTCGGTCGGCAATCCTTCTTGGACCGACTAGTTAGCTTTCTAAATTTCTCAGAAGTTACTGTTTATCGTTAGTCGGTCTAAGAATGTTGGTTGACCGACTAGGTTGCAAACTAGTCGGTTGGCAATGCTTCTTTAACCGACTAACACATCATCTAAATTTTAGTATCAATACTGTTCACTCTTAGTCGGTCTAAGTTCATCTCTCGACCGACTAGTTGTTAAACTAGTCGGTCAGTATTTGTTCATCGACCGACTAAATCCAAATCCTATTTTCGTTCAGAAGTTACTGTTTACACTTAGTCGGTCTGCGTTGGTCGACCGACCGACTAGTTGCTAAACTAGTCGGTCAGTGGTTGCTCTTTGACCGACTAATCTGTGTTAAAACCCTAATTTCTGGGCAGCCGCCAGCCCATCTATTTAAACCCCTCCCAAACGTTTTCTTCTTCCTCCACTCGACCCAAAACCCTAGTTTCTCCCCCATTGAGCCCCCATCTTCCTCAAACCCTTATTCCTTCATTCCAAGCCCTAAATCCATCATCTAAACCCTCCATCAACTCATTCTACCTCTCATCTTCCCCAAAATCTCATCAAATCCCCAAAATCCCCCCAAAACCCTAATTTCCCCAAACTTCTCCATTGGTTTCCAGATCTGGTTCCTAGGTTCTCCGGAGTGTTTCTTCCGCCTCCTCACGGTAAGAAATCGATCTCTTGATGTTTTCATAACCTATTGGTATTTTTATGAAACCCTAAAGAATGGATATTGTTTTGATGATTGTTTCCCCATAACAACAACTCCCCCGTAGATTAGCATCCGCGAGACGAACCTTCGTGATCGTCATCCCCGGTGCTAGGCAAGTGAAACTTGCCACTTAGGGTTTAGGCCATGTTTTAGGCCATTTTGCTTGTTGTAGGCGTAAAAGAGGCTAGGCGACGAAATGATACTCGCCTAGGCGCAATTGGGGAACTAGCTTGACAACGAAGCTAGTTCCGACATATATCATGTTGCACAATTACCATGTCATGTTTAAATTACATTAACGGTACGCAAATTAATTGTCATGTCATTGCATTCCTTGAGTGATCCCGTGATTGCGTAGCATCGCTACAATACTTGTGTTTCCTGGCTCGTGACCAGAAGCGAGCATAATGAGTTGCTAACCCCAACGCTCGATATTGAGGCTAGGTGCACCCCTATGCCAAATGCTTATGAATCGTGAATTAGGATGCGAGCTCCCGTGCGGGGCAACCCTGGCTCATTTACTGAGCTCGTGTGCGGGGACCCTGGCTCGTCATCATGTGGGTATTGGGGGTAAGAGTTAAGCGGCCATTCATCTGGGAGTCTGCCCGATCAGCAACTGCAGTGGTAAGGCGTAAACTCTGGGTTTTGGGGTAGTGTTAAGCGGCCAATCAGCATGAATGTTATACCATTCAGCTGTAAGGCATAAACATCTACAAACAACAGTGAAACGTGAATAGTGAATTGATTGAGATTGTTAGTAGCTTGGCTACTCTTGTCTTGTCCCGTTAATTGTTCTTTTGTACTTATTGTTCACCATGTCTTGCTTGTGCACTCATGTTATAACTGTCATGTCATGCATACTAAAACTGCTAGGTTGCTAGTTGCCTTACTTTCAGTTTCCTTGCCCAAGTCTTTTAGACTTGCTGACATGTGCCCCTTTACTCTTTTGGGTGACACATGTTAGATCCTGAGCCTGAGTACCTTATTGAGGACGAGGTGTTTGCTGACGCCGAGCCCGAGCTTGTGTTTGACGGGGAGTACGTGGACACTGGGGACCAGTCCTAGTGTCTTCGTTGTGTTTTCCTTTGTTTAGACTGCTATTTTGTCGTCGGTGCGTAGCACTTAATACTTGTTGCAGTGTTGTTTTGTTGGCCTTGTTCTGGGCCTTTAGACTCTTTCTTTTAGCCTGGTGGCTTTTCTGGATGTTGAACTTATTTTCACGTTGGACAATTTATGAGATATGAGAATTTTATTTCTGTCTCCCCTTTTATTATTATTGTTGCTCCGTTTGTGGTTACAGGGACCTGCTTATGTTTTATTGACGCTTATCGGGTTTGGGGCTTCACAGCTCCACTCTCGTGCGGACCTTTTCACGTCTCGCCTCCATTTTAGGGAAGCGGGTCGTGACAGGTTTTGTTGGTGGCCCATGCAGGTCCTTCTGTAACTGCGATTTTTGGAATGACGATAATAATATTAGAATGTCCAATAAACTAAGTTCGATGTCCGAGTCATAAGCTATGAGTCTAATCTGATTCGTTTTCTGTGTCATTAGATGGTAGGAAGACGATTCACCCGTGGTGGGGGTAGTGGTGCGCTCCCTCATGATGAGGAGCCTGAGCGGGAACCCACCAATGGTGAGATGATGTGGATGATGCTCCAGATGATGCAAGTGCAGCAGGGCGTGCTCCTGCAAGTCCAGAATGCTCCACTAGCTCGAGCTGCCCGGGCTCTTCCAGATGCCCCTCGCTCTGAGCCGGGAGAGAAGCAATTTCGGGAGCTGGGTCCCACATATTTTGATGGGTCTGAGGGTCCTCTGGCTGCCGATGAGTGGATTCGGAACATCGAGGATAATCTGAAGATGGCCAAGATCACCCCGGCTGGATGGGTTGATTTGGCAAAGAGGCAACTCAAGGATAATGCTCGGAACTGGTGGGATGCGGAAGAGAAGATGTTGGTGGAGCCGATAGCTTGGGCTACCTTTAAGTCCAGGTTTGATGAGGAATTCTTTCCGAAGGCTGCCAAGAAGGAGATGCTGCAGCGCTTCATTGATATGAAGCAAGGGAGCTTGACGGTGGACCTGTACCACCAAGAGTTCACTAGGCTGAGTCGGTTCGCGCCAAAGATGGTGCAGGATGCTGATGAGAGGGCTCAGAGGTTCCTGCAGGGACTTGCTTTGGAGCTCCAGAGTTTTGTGTCTTCCTCCGATCTGGACTCTTATCAGAAGGTTTTGGTCGCTGCCAGGAGGCAGGAGCTGAACCTGAGTCAGAGGAGGGGGTCTATTGTTGGTGCTGGGAAGAGGCCTATGGAGCAGGCCAGAGCGGTGGTTAGGCCTGGTTTCAAGCCTAATCAGCCAGCTCAGTTTAAGAGGCCAGGAGGGCCTATTCTGAAGACTTGCCATTTCTGCGGCAAGCCTGGCCACATCAAGGATCAGTGTCGGAAGTTTTTGGGCCAGTGTCTGGTTTGTGGTGATGCTTCCCATGCCGTGAAGGATTGTCGGCATGCGAACCAGCTGCGGAGGGCACCTGTTGCAGCACAGCCGTTGCAGCAGTGAGCGTCTGTTCCTGCTGGACGTGGATCAGCTCTTGTTCCGCAGAGGCAGGCTTTTCAGCAGGCTGTTCCGCCGAGGAGGCAGGCTTTTCTGATGACCGCTGTGGAGAGCGAGGCTGTGGATGAGGTTATCGCAGGTAATCCTCAATCTAGTTATTACTTTTCTAGTTGGTTTTGAATGATAGATTGTGTTGTTTGCTTGAACATGGTTGTTTGCTAGACTAGGGTTTGATTGTTAATTGCTTGTTAGGTGTGGTTTTGGTGTGCACATTTCCTGCACGAGTCCTCTTTGACTCTGGTGCATCGATGTGCATTATTTCTCGGAGCTTCGTGGAGAGGCATTCCTTGTCGACGTCCCCTCTTCCCAAGAGTTAGAATATCGTTACAGGGACTGGCGTGGTCTCGGTGCATCGTGGTTGCAATTCTTGCCCGTTGGTGGTCTGTGGACATGAGCTTTTCGCTGATTTCATTGTCCACGACATCATCAACTATGATGCAGTTCTTGGGATGGACTGGCTTGCGAGCTTCTATGCTACGATCGACTGTCGAAGGAAGAATGTGGTGTTCGAGATTCCCGGACATCCGGTATTTGAGTTCAGTCGTGGTAGCAGTTCGCTTGGTCCTGTCAGGTTTCAGGCCAGGCCAGTGGAGGTTGTGGCTATGCGGATGGAGTTGGAGTGGCCAGCTGTGGTGCGTAATTTTGGCGACGTCTTCCCCGAGGAGATGTCTGGTTTGCCACCTGATCGAGCTCTAGAATTTTCTATCGATCTTATTCCAGGTGTGCAGTCGATTTCGAAGGCGCCGTATCGTATGTCACCTGCAGAATTGGAAGAGTTGCGGAAGCAGTTGGATGAGCTCATGCAGAAGGGTTATATCAATCCCAGTGTGTCCCCGTGGGGAGCACCGGTGTTGCTGGTGAAGAAGAAGGATGGTTCGCGTCGCATGTGCGTGGACTATCGGGAGTTGAATGCGGTGACCATTAAGAATAAATACCCGTTGCCTCGCATCGATGATATTTTTGATCAGCTTGGAGGTTCGAGGGTGTTTTCTAAATTGGATTTGAGGAGTGGTTACCATCAGTTGAAGGTGAAGAAGGGAGATGTTCCGAAGACAGCGTTCAGGACGAAGTATGGACACTATGAGTTTGTGGTTATGCCTTTCGGCGTAACTAACGCGCCCGTAGTTTTCATGAATCTGATGAACCTGATTTTCTACGACTTTTTGGATAAGTTTGTTGTTATCTTTATTGACGACATTCTGATCGATTCGAAGTCGGAGGAAGAGCATGCCTCGCACTTGAGGACGGTATTGGAGATTTTGAGGAAGCATCGGTTGTATGCTAAGTTTTCGAAGTGCGAGTTTTGGCTGGATAGAGTTGCTTTTCTCGGGCATGTGGTGACTGGAGATGGTATTTCAGTGGATCATGAGAAGATTAGGGCCATCAGGGAGTGGCCTGTTCCGTCGTCTGCGTCTGAGATTCGGAGTTTCCTTGGATTTGCTGGTTACTATCGGTGATTCATTAAGGACTTTTCCCGTATTGCTGAGCCGATGACCGGGTTGACGCGGAAGGATGTACCTTTTGTTTGGTTGGGTGATTGTGAGAATGCTTTTGGTATTCTGAAGGAGAGGTTGACGACTGCCCCTATTCTTGTTGTGCCTGATCGCAGCGGTGGATTTGAGATCTTTTGCGATGCTTCTGGCAAGGGTCTCGGTTGTGTGTTGCATCAGCACGAACATGTTGTGGCGTATGCGTCTCGTCAGCTTAAGGTTCATGAGAAGAATTACCTGACACATGACTTGGAGTTGGCTGCCGTTGTGTTCGCTCTTAAGATCTGGAGGCACTTCCTGCTGAGTGAGAAAGTGAAGATTTTCACCGATCACAAAAGCTTGAAGTATATTTTCACTCAGAAGGAGCTTAACATGCGACAGCATCGATGGTTGGAGCTTATGGAGGATTATGATATTGATTTGCAGTTTCACCCTGGCAAGGTGAATGTGGTCCCTGATGCGCTGAGTAGGCTTCCAGCGGTGATGATTTTGACCTCGCAGTGGAGATTGCAGCAGGATTTCTGCGAGTCTGGTGTTGAGATTGTTCTTCCTGGGGAGGCTTCTTCGTTGATGTACATGCAGGTACAGTCGACGATCGTGGATCGGATTAAGACTGGCCAGGCTGAGGATCCGAAGCTGGTAAAGATTCGGGAGCAGGTGGAAGCCGGTCTGCGGACTGACTTTTTGATTCATGAGGATGGCTCGCTGAGGTTTGGAGCCAGGTTATGTGTGCCGGCTGGGGATATTATAGAGGAATTGATGGTGGAGGCACACAGTTCGCCGTATTCTGTGCATCCTGGTGGCACCAAGATGTACCAGGATCTTCGTCTGAATTATTGGTGGCATGGTATGAAGAGGAGTGTGGCTCGGAGTGTAGCCAAGTGCTTGGTTTGCCAGCAAGTGAAGGCGGAGCTTCAGCGTACGGCCGGGTTGCTACAACCGCTTCCGATTCCGGAGTGGAAGTGGCAACACATCACTATGGATTTCGTGACTGGACTACCTCGGAGTCCGAAGCAGAATGACGCGATTTGGGTGATCGTAGATCGATTGACCAAATCTGCGCACTTTATTCCATTCCGGGTGGGACAGTCCACTGAGGCGCTAGCAAGGAGATATATGGAGGTAAAGTTCTTTTACTCTCCGCTTTTATTTCCTTTTCCTAGTTTGGATAGTGATGTGATGTGAATCGTGCAGGAGGTTGTGCGACTTCACGGAGTCCCCGTGAGTATCGTGTCGGACAGAGACACGAGGTTCACATCTCAGTTCTGGCAGAGTTTGCAGAAGAGTTTAGGTACACGTCTGAGTTTCAGCACGGCGTACCATCCGCAGACGGATGGTCAGTCCGAGAGGACGATTCAGATCTTGGAGGACATGCTGATGGCGTGCATGTTGGATTTCAAGGGTTCGTGGGAAGACCATCTACATCTGGTAGAGTTTTCTTACAACAACTCTACATCTACAGCGAGTATTGGCATGGCACCTTTCACCGCTCTTTATGGGAGGAAATGTCGATCGCCATTGAGTTGGGATGACGTTGGTAATCGGGAGTTGTTGGGACCTAAGATGATTGTGGAGGCTGTGGAGGTCGTCAGGAATATTCGGGAGAGGTTGAGGATTGCTCAGGACCGTTTTAAGCATTGGGCGGATGCTAAACGTCGTCCTTTGGAGTTTCAGCCGGGCGACCATGTGTTCTTGAAGATTTCCCCGAATCGTGGTGTGATTCGTTTTGGGAAGCGAGGGAAGTTGAGCCCGCGATACATTGGACCGTTTGACATTTTGGAGAGGGTTGGCGAGGTAGCTTATCGCTTAGCCTTGCCGCCATCTTTGGAAGGAGTTCACAATGTTTTCCATGTGTCGCAGCTTCGTCGATACATTAGCGATCCATCTCATGCTGTGGATTTTTCGGAGATTACCGTTCGCCCCGATATGACGTATGACCAGCATCCAGTGCAGATTCTGGACAGGCGTCAGAAATCGATTCGGAACAAGATTGTCAATCTTGTGAGAGTGATGTGGCGACACGGCTCACCTGGAGAGTCTACTTGGGAGAATGAGGATGAGATGCGAGAGCGTTTCCCACTTTTGTTTCCGGACGCGTGAGTGTTTGGAAATTCCGAGGACAGAATTTTTCTTAAGTTGGGGAGGATGTAACGACTAGTTTTCATGTATCTGGATTTATTATAATATAATATATGTCTTGGTGGATTTTCTCCTCATATGTGGTTTTCGTCTCCGTAACTTTCATTTTCGATCGTTTCGTCATGTTTTCTCGTTTCTTCTTTAGGATCGTCGATTTCGGAGCAAGTCATTCGTGAAAGGCTTCATAACGGTCGTATCTTACTATTAGATCAAGCCTAGGAGTCTTAGGAATCGATCCCAGAGCTCCGCGCTCCGTATCGGAACTTTTGGTGCTTATTAGCCGGTGTAAGAAGGGGCACCGACCGACTAGATGACGATCCAGTCGGTCGGCAATCCTTCTTGGACCGACTAGTTAGCTTTCTAAATTTCTCAGAAGTTATTGTTTATCGTTAGTCGGTCTAAGAACGTTGTTTGACCGACTAGGTTGTAAACTAGTCGGTCGGCAATGCTTCTTTAACCGACTAACACATCATCTAAATTTTAGTATCAATACTGTTCACTCTTAGTCGGTCTAAGTTCATCTCTCGACCGACTAGTTGTTAAACTAGTCGGTCAGTATTTGTTCATCGACCGACTAAATCCAAATTCTATTTTCGTTCAGAAGTTACTGTTTACACTTAGTCGGTCTGCGTTGGTCGACCGACCGACTAGTTGCTAAACTAGTCGGTCAGTGGTTGCTCTTTGACTGACTAATCTGTGTTAAAACCCTAATTTCTGGGTAGCCGCCAGCCCATCCTATTTAAACCCCTCCCAAACGTTTTCTTCTTCCTCCACTCGACCCAAAACCCTAGTTTCTCCCCCATTGAGCCCCCATCTTCCTCAAACCCTTATTCCTTCATTCCAAGCCCTAAATCCATCATCTAAACCCTCCATCAACTCATTCTACCTCTCATCTTCCCCAAAATCTCATCAAATCCCCAAAATCCCCCCAAAACCCAAGTTTCCCCAAACTTCTCCATTGGTTTCCAGATCTGGTTCCTAGGTTCTCCGGAGTGTTTCTTCCGCCTCCTCACGGTAAGAAATCGATCTCTTGATGTTTTCATAACCTATTGGTATTTTTATGAAACCCTAAAGAATGGATATTGTTTTGATGATTGTTTCCCCATAACAGCGACTCCCCGTAGATTAGCATCCGCGAGACGAACCTTCGTGATCGTCATCCCCGGTGCTAGGCAAGTGAAACTTGCCACTTAGGGTTTAGGCCATGTTTTAGGGCATTTTGCTTGTTGTAGGCGTAAAAGAGGCTAGGCGACGAAATGATACTTGCCTAGGCGCAATTGGGGACCTAGCTTAACAACGAAGCTAGTTCCGACATATATCATGTTGCACAATTACCATGTCATGTTTAAATTACATTAACGGTACGCAAATTAATTGTCATGTCATTGCATTCCTTGAGTGATCCCGTGATTGCGTAGCATCGCTACAATACTTGTGTTTCCTGGCTCGTGACCAGAAGCGAGCATAATGAGTTGCTAACCCCAACGCTCGATATTGAGGCTAGGTGCACCCCTATGCCAAATGCTTATGAATCGTGAATTAGGATGCGAGCTCCCGTGCGGGGCAACCCTGGCTCATTTACTGAGCTCGTGTGCGGGGACCCTGGCTCGTCATCATGTGGGTATTGGGGGTAAGAGTTAAGCGGCCATTCAACTGGGAGTCTGCCCAATCAGCAACTGCAGTGGTAAGGCGTAAACTCTGGGTTTTGGGGTAGTGTTAAGCGGCCAATCAGCGTGAATGTTATACCATTCAGCTGTAAGGCGTAAACATCTACAAAAAACAGTGAAACGTGAATAGTGAATTGATTGAGATTGTTAGTAGCTTGGCTACTCTTGTCTTGTCCCGTTAATTGTTCTTTTGTACTTATTGTTCACCATGTCTTGCTTGTGCACTCATGTTATAACTGTCATGTCATGCATACTAAAACTGCTAGGTTGCTAGTTGCCTTACTTTCAGTTTCCTTGCCCAAGTCTTTTAGACTTGCTGACATGTGCCCCTTTACTCTTTTGGGTGACACATGTTAGATCCTGAGCCTGAGTACCTTATTGAGGACGAGGTGTTTGCTGACGCCGAGCCCGAGCTTGTGTTTGACGGGGAGTACGTGGACACTGGGGACCAGTCCTAGCGTCTTCGTTGTGTTTTCCTTTGTTTAGACTGCTATTTTGTCGTCGGTGCGTAGCACTTAATACTTGTTGCGGTGTTGTTTTGTTGGCCTTGTTCTGGGCCTTTAGACTCTTTCTTTTAGCCTGGTGGCTTTTCTGGATGTTGAACTTATTTTCACGTTGGACAATTTATGAGATATGAAAATTTTATTTCTGTCTCCCCTTTTATTATTATTGTTGCTCCGTTTGTGGTTACATGGACCTGCTTATGTTTTATTGACGCTTATCGGGTTTGGGGCTTCACAGCTCCACTCTCGTGCGGACCTTTTCACGTCTCGCCTCCATTTTAGGGAAGCGGGTCGTGACAGAGAGAGAGGGTTTTGAATTTTAAATCATTTTAAAATCCTAATCCTATTAGATTTAGCCCTAGACCAAGTCAACCCCTCTATACTATATAAACAACCCCTAGGAAGACCTATTTTCGCAAGCAAACAACCCTAGCCGTCACAAAAACCCAAAATCTTGCTTGCGACGTTCGTCGCAACATTGCAGCACAGCCGCCCCGCACCGACCGAGGATTTCGCCCACGTTCTCTCGGTATGACCGAGAGCCCCGCCCGCACCAAGGCCCGCTCCGCTCCGCACAACAGTCGCCCGCATCGCCCGTGTCCGATCGAGAGGATCCATCGGTCTGACTGAGGATTTCGCCCGCACCGACCCCCGCTCCGCACCCCGCTCCGCATCCCCGCTACGACCGACGCTCCCGCCCGCACCGACCGAGAGATCCCCCACTTCGCCCGCACCGTTGCAACGTTGCAACGTTGCAAGCCTCGCCCAAGCGCCCGACCGACCCGCCTCAAGTGTCCGACCGAAGGCCTCCCCCACACCGACCAAGAGCCCCGACCCCGCATCTCCGCAAGTGCTGCACAGCCCCGTCCGCGGTGTCTAGCGGAGAGAATTCTCCGCACCGACCGTGTCTGACCGAGCGACGTTCGTCGCAACGTCGTAACTTCCGCACCGCTTGCCACCGTGGGCCCCCCAAGTTCTCCAGAGGTATTATGGGTCCCCCATTGGTCCCTAGAACTACTTTGGGCCCCACCTAGGTGCTTTCTCTTCGAGGATTCACCGTTTACGACGTAGCGATACGTCGTAGCCCGTCGTCGCACGTTCTAGCTTTGGAATCTTGGTCCGTTGATCTAGTTACTGTCCAGAACTTGGCGAGTGAGGAATCTATTTTGGAATCTGGACTAGGAGCGCGTTCTTTTATTCCAACCCCTGGCGTCGCTACCCGATGCCAGTGTAGCTTTCACGTCGTGTTGAGCTAATGCTTTGCACCCCTAAGACCCCCAACCCATTGCCTGTTAATCAAGACTAAAATTGATGTTTTAAATTGTTCTAAATTCACTAATCAAAGATTAATAAAATGGGACTGTAGGCCGGTGGACTTGTGCACGTAGGATAATTGTGACTTTGGACACGTTGGACGGTGTTTTTCAGACGTTATACTTGCAGGCAAGTGAAACTTGCCAACTTTTGCTTAGGGCCATGTTTTTATGCCACTTCCTTACTTTTAGCGTAAAAGAGACTAGACAGTGAAATGATAGCTGTCTAGACGCAACTTTAAGATCTAGCTTGACACCGAAGCTAGATCTGTCACCTTGCCATGTCATTCATGCATCGTTATCTGCCATGTTTAAATTTCTTATTTGTACGCACTTAAACTATTATTTGTCATGCATTGCATCTTACATGTCATCCAAGTTCTTTGTTGCATTCGTAGCACACGCTACAAAATACTTGTACTTCCTTGTTCCGGCTAGGTGCACCCATATGCCATAATGAAAAACACTTCCTGGCTCGTGATCCAGAAGCGAGCCTCATGTGTTGCTCTAAATCCAATGCCCGATACACGTGGAGGGGTAGGGATAAGCAATCACTTGAGCTTAGGAGTTGGCCCGCGCAGCCACTCTAGCCAAAAGGCGTAATCTCTGTGCACGACGTGCTTACTAGACTTGTACTTATAACTGCGAATTATCGGAACAACGATAATAACTATGGAATGTCCAGTAAATAAATTGCAACATCCGAGTCATAAGCCTTGAGCCTAGTCTAGTCGTTTTCCTATGTCACTAAGTGGTAATAAGACTTAGTTAGACGTCTGTGCTTGCTAGTTAGAGGCCCCTGATTGTTAGTTAGACTCCCTGCTAGGAATTGATCTAATCGTCGTAGGAGTAACCTTAGTGGTTCTTGCCCAAACCCTGACCATATTAGACTTCTAGAATTTCTTAGTCGTTCGCTTGGGTTCATCGATTTCGGACCAAGCTGAACGCATTTCATTACCGTCTAGCTCCTTAGAAAGTCTTAGCGCTTAGTTTCTTAATCTTTAATTGGTCGACTGAAGGAGTTTCCCCGTAGATTTTCCTGGTTCATACCCTAGGCGTATGTATGATCATCCGATCATTTTCCTTGCCTCGATTCACGAGATCGCCTCATGACGATCGTCGTCAATTTTCGAATCTCTCCATTATAAATCTTGAATCTTCCGAAAGTATTTTTCGATTTTCTTCTCCCTAAGTTTAAATTTGTTCAAAAAGTTTTTTTAATATATATTGCTTAGACTTCATACTCTTACATTGACTTAAATCTTTTTAAAACTTTTGTTGAGACTTTTGAATACTATCTTATGATATTTTCCAGCCTATACTTTTCGTACCTATGCAAATACCTTGTCCCTTCATATATTCATTTCATTCTGAACCGTACCTTTATTTTGTCTAATTCGATTTATAATTTTCTTTTCTTATTTATGCCATTCGAATGACACATCGCGCATACTTTTAAATATACTTTTCAAATCACATGGGACTTCAGCTTCCAGCAAGTCGAAGTTATGCTCATCGTTTTCCCCATTTCAGATTTTTGTAAAATTACTATTCCTGATCTGGACCCTCCACAATTTGGTTTTAAAGCTTTATTACCAATTTTGATAATTCTACTACTAAGTTATTATTATCTTTCCGTTCACCATACATACTTTTAGAATAATTTGTAAACTAAATAGAATTTCAATTATTTTTATATATCCGTACCAGGCTCATTGTGCTCGTATGTTAAGAACTTTGTGTAAATCAGTTTCATTTTGGCAAATCCTGGTTCCTTTAAAAGTAGTTTCAATATTGATTATTTTAAATTTTTCCTTAGCTTAAAGACTTTGAAAGCATTTAACATGAGTTTAAATCCTTCAGTTAATTTAATTTCATTCTTTGAATTTCAAAATTTTTGCCAACATTATATTAAATTACTACCGTATAATATTTTCTAAACTACGTCCTTAATGTTCGTGTGAATGATTTACTTCCTTTTTATAATAATTTTCGATAAGCCAATAAACCATTTCCTCCTATTATGTATATTCGACTCAAACTTATTTCGAACAACTTGTTTTATCGATCTCCAAATATTTTTATACAGACGAGGACTCCAACTTTTGAAGTACAAGCAGTTTTCAAATTTCACGTATTTTAGCTTATGTTTTTACACTATTTTCTTTCTGTATCCTATAAGAGTATCACTACATCTCCTTTTCCTCTACCTAAACATTCACAAGTGAGTCGCTGTTTCACCTAACCAAGCTGTCTCCTTGTATTCGTCTTATCTGAACTCGTGCTTATCGATCCTTCCCTCGTCACGCTTTCGACCTCGATCTCCCTCTATTGCTTAGGCTTTAGTGCTCGACAATAACTGTGTCAACTCTAATTTGTTAGTAGGCCCTTGGACCTTTGTGATGTTGTCGTGGTGCATGTACCTAGGATGAGTATGTGGGCTTGAATGAGTGTACTTCCCTATAGTATATTAATGGTTGCCTATTGTGTGATATATACATACTCAGAGTTATTCGTGATGTTATGAAGTTGTTTGTGTGTTAGTATTTATAGATATGTGTGAGGATAGCTATACCACTCTAGGGGCGTCTGTGTATATAAGAATCAGTGTTGGAATATCTAATGGGGTGTATGTAGTTGGAGATACTTATAATGTTTGAAATAATATGTTGGTAAAGTTATGTGTATGTTAGGTGTGATAATAATATGTGTACGTATAGTTAAGTGAGTAGGCCTATTATATGACCTATGTGTTAGTACGTGTGAGTATGTGCTCATACGGTGATACGTATTGTGCTTAGACGTAAGTAGTCATGTATTTGCTGCATGAGTATATAGGTGTTATACATATGGTAGTATGATTATAATTTTGATTGGTATTGCTTGTTTTTACGGGATGTTGTATGCGTGTATACCGTTAGGAAGACACGACTATTGCACATCTTAACTATGTATGTGTAGATGTGTTGGTATACTAATTATAGGTATTAGGTTATGGTGTGAACATATGTTCTACGTGTGTGTGACTATACGGTGAATGCATGTATTAGGGAAGGTATTATAATTATACGTGTGCTGGTATTGGTGATATTGTTATGGTATGTAAAGTGATTGAACTATGTGAGTGTTACCTGACTAAATATTTAGGGTGATTGACTATTGGTATGCATATGGTTATATTGGTAGATGTGTGTACATTGGAGTGGTATTGGTATAGGTATAAATACCGTGTTACGTATATAGAGTATTCTGAATGTGTTCGAGTCTCACTCAAGCTTGAGTGAGTATACTCTAAGTATATTGTCATGTATGTCTGTAGTTGCATATAGCGATGTTTGATGTATGGATAGTGATAGGAGTGTTTGTGCCTGGTTGTGTTACGCACATGATTGTGGGTCGCTATACCAGTATATAGTTATATGTGTTGGTCTTGTGGTATAGTTATTTACTAAGGACTTGCCTGTGTGAACGTATGTGTGCTAGCTAAACTAGGTGTGTAGATGTGCGGAATATATAGTGGTATGGTTGGTATACATGAATAAAATGTTAGCGTGTGTGGGTGTGCACCATGCACGGGTAAGTATGTGCCTAGATATAAGTACTGGTGACTATGGTATATGTGGCGTGTCGTAAATCCAGTTATAGGACAGTATGTGATGTGAATATATGGTGAAATATTTGCATGCATTTGAATGACTATGTAATGTGAAATTATAGTAGTGGTGAATGCATATTAGATATAGTGAAACTTGATTTAATAATGGTATGGTGTGACTACATGAGTTGATGTGTTTGGTATTGGATGTATACTAGGAAATATTAGGGAGTAGTATACCCATGTTTGTGTCGTGCATAGGTAGCTATCTATACGTAGAGCAATGATTGTATTTTCTAGTGTGAGACTAATCTTATGTGAGTATCTGAACAATTGTTTGTGCTAGGTTAGTAGTAGTTATATAAGGAATATATGCATATATATATGATTGAAATATGTGCATGAATGAATATATATACATGTTAGCAGAGTTATTGGTTGACTACCTAGTGTATTTATAAGCATTGGTAATGACTATACCTGGTTGAATTATAATGTGATGTGGTCAGGATAGCTACTAGTCTAGCTAGAGTCATATTTATAGTTAGAAAGTCCGAGGACGGACTTTATTCTAAGGTGGGGAGGATGTAACGGTCGCTTTCCGATCGTATCTTCTTCGTGCACGTGTTGTTGACCGTGCACGTATTTGTTTTAGACTTTGTTTATTTGTGAACACTTTGGTGTGATATGTCGTTGTGATCGTCTCTGAGAGTATTAAATCGTGGCACTAATTTGGAACAACATTTCACGGGTCGTTCTCTCACGATTTGATCTTATAAGAAGAGACGTTGTGATTTTCACTTTTGACGTGAGACGTTTCTATTTTTAGTTTTGTCGCTCGACGTCGAAATTGAGATCCGTCTTCTTAGTTACCTTTCTCTCGTCGCCCCGATCACCCCAATATTTATTTTACAATTTTTGGAGTTTATTTGACCTATTTTACATTTTTAACAAAACTTGTAATATCTTTAATGACTAAGTTTTCAAAGTATTTTCAGTCAAATAAAATTTTATTAAGATTATAATACTTCAAACTGATTTTGAGCCACATCCTAGCCCATCTTGGCCGCACCCTAGCCATGCTTGGGTTAGAGAGAGAGGGTTTTGAATTTTAAATCATTTTAAAATCCTAATCATATTAGATTTAGCCCTAGACCAAGTCAACCCCTCTATACTATATAAACAACACTTAGGCAGACCTATTTTCGCAAGCAAACAACCCTAGCCTTCACAAAAACCCAAAATCTCGCTTGCGACGTTCGTCGCAACGTTGCAGCACAGCCGCCCCGCACCGACCGAGGATTTCGCCCCCGTTCTCTCGGTATGACCGAGAGCCCCGCCCGCACCAAGGCCCGCTCCGCTCCGCACAGCGGCCGCCCACATCGCCTGTGTCCGACCGAGAGGATCCCTCGGTCTGACCGAGGATTTCACCCGCACCGACCCCCGCTCCGCACCCCGCTCCGCATCCCCGCTACGACCGACGCTCCCGCCCGCACCGACCGAGAGATCCCCCACTTCGCCCGCACCGTTGCAACGTTGCAACGTTGCAAGCCTCGCCCAAGCGCCCGATCGACCCGCCTCACGTGTCCTACCGAAGGCCTCCCTGCACCGACCAAGAGCCCCGACCCCGCATCTCTGCAAGCGCTGCACAGACCCGTCCGCAGTGTCTGGCCGAGAGAATTCTCCGCACCGACCGTGTCTGACTGAGCGACATTCGTCGCAACGTCGCAACTTCCGCACCGCTTGCCACCGTGGGCCCCCAAGTTCTCCAGAGGTATTGTGGGTCCCCCATTGGTCCCTAGAACTACTGTGGGCCCCACCTAGGTGCTTTCTCTTCGAGGATTCGCCATTTACGACGTAGCGATACGTCGTAGCCCGTCGTCGCACGTTCAAGCTTTGGAATCTTGGTCTGTTGATCTAGTTGCTGTCCAGAACTTGGCGAGCGAGGAATCTATTTTGGAATGTGGACTAGGAGCGGGTTCTTTTATTCCAACCCCTGGCATCGTTACCCGACGCCAGTGTAGCTTTCACGTCGTGTTGAGGTAACACTTTGCACCCCTAGGACCCCCAACCCATTGCCTGTTAATCAAGACTAAAATTGATGTTTTAAATTGTTCTAAATTCACTAATCAAAGATTAATAAAATGGGACTGTAGGCCGGTGGACTTGTGCACGTAGGATAATTGTGACTTTGGACTCGTTGGACGGTGTTTTTCAGACGTTATACTTGCAGGCAAGTGAAACTTACCAACTTTTGCTTAGGGCCATGTTTTTAGGCCACTTCCTTGCTTTTAGCGTAAAAGAGACTAGAAAGTGAAATGATAGCTGTCTAGACGCAACTTTTAGATCTAGCTTGACAACGAAGCTAGATCTGTCACCTTGCCATGTCATTCATGCATCGTTATCTGCCATGTTTAAATTCCTTATCTGTACGCACTTAAACTGTTATCTGTCATGCATTGCATCTTACATGTCATCCAAGTTGTTTGTTGCATTCATAGCACACGCTACAAAATACTTGTACTTCCTTGTTCCGGCTAGGTGCACCCCTATGCCATCATGAAAAACACTTCCTGGCTCGTGATCCAGAAGCGGGACTCATGTGTTGGTCTGAAGCCAATGCCCGATACACGTGGAGGGGTAGGGATAAGCGATCACTTGAGCTTAGGAGTTGGCCCGCGCAGCCACTCTAGCCAAAAGGCGTAATCTCTGTGCACGACGTGCTTACTAGACTTGTTCTTGTACTTGTGAATGTTTCTTGCAAAACTTGACATCCATGCCATGATTTAAATGCCATGCTCGTACCTTACTTTACTTGTTGCACTCATGCTATATCTGCCATGTCATTGCATCATGCTAGAACTGCTAGGTTGCTACTTTCAGTTTCAGTTTCCTTGCACAAGTCTCTTGTAGACTTGCTGACATGTGCCCCTTGCTCTTTTGGGTGTCACATGGTAGACCCTGAGCCAGAGACCGTAGCTGAGGACGAGGTGTTTGCTGACGCTGAGCCGGAGGACGAGGAGTTGGTGGACACCGGTGACCAGTCTTAGAGACTGATTTTAGTTGCTTTTGCTTTAGGTTGCTGTTTAGTTGTCGGTGCGTCGCAACATTACTTTTTTTTTGTACTTTGTAATTTTGTTGGCCATGCTGAGGCCTCTTTTTAGACTCTTTTCTTTTAGCCTGGTGGCTTTTCTGCGATGTTGGAATTTATTATTATGGATATTCTGAGATTTCTCTTTTGTCTCATTTCCTTATTATTATCTTTGTTTCGTTTCGCGTTGCAAGGACCTGCTATTTCAAGTTGATTGACGCTTATCGGACTTGCAGCTTTGTAGCTTCAAGTTTGAGCGGACCTTTTCACGCTTCGCCTCCATATTTTTGGGAAGCGGGGCGTGACAACCTATTTTGGGGCATCGTAATGATGTGTCCATGTGGGAAACGATGCAGTCGCGTAATTCTAGACTTTCTGAAGGGGGTTTGAGCTGTTTTTATGGGCAGAATCGACTCGACCGCGTCGATTTTCGACGCAGTCGTTTTGGGTCGGGTTTACCCGACCCACTAAGGTTTCCTATGGGTTCTATATATAGTATGAATTCCGTTTTTATGAAGGGACGTGATTTTCACCAGTTGTTTCTCACATTTCTTCCATTGCAACTAGTTTTAGGAGTAGGAGTAGGTTAGATTAGGTTTTAAGCATTCTCCCCCACTGATGAAAGCTTGTATTGAAGATTTCTGTATTGCAAACAATTGGAGCTAAGTATTTCATATTTGTTTTATATTTTCTATGTGTTCTATGTTTTCCTATTGATTCTCTCTGATTATCCATGTGTTTCCTTAATGTTTAGGGAGTAGATTTTCATCTAGGGCATGGTTGATCTCTTTTGTGAAATGAATCTGGAGTGAATCAATTATTTGGCTATTGAACCATCAACTTTGTGTTATGCTTAGGAAGATTACCATCACTTAGATTAGTTTTCCGAAGTTAGTCGCTAACGAAAGTTAGGGCTAATCTAGGACATCCAACCCCTATGTTGATTCATACTAATTATGTCGCCAACGAGAGTTTAGGCGTAATTTAGAGCCCTCTTAGCATTGACCAGAGTTTTGATCATGAAAGTGGCATGAACGATGGTTGGGGAATATCGTTGAGCATCATGCATATGTCATGTGTGGATGACCGACGGACGTTGGCTTCGCCATACAAGAGATAGTCCTTTCATAGCATCACAAAAGTAGTGGCAGATGATAACACGAGGGTCAAACCTATCATAGCATCACGGAAGTGTGGGGGGTAAGAGACATTCTTAGGTTAGACAATCTCACCCTAGGATGATTCGATAGTCATGCAACGAGTTCATTCCCTTGTTCAACCCACGCTAGAGTGGTACCTAGCCCTAGATCACATTCCTCTATTTTAACCTCCCTATTCCATATATTTCTCTTGTAGCTAACTTTAGCCTAGGATTAACTAGTACTCAGTCACACAACCTCTCTATAGACGACCCGTTAAGTGCTATGACGACATCTGCGCTTGCAATTATAAATATTAAAGCTCTAACAAGTTTTTGGTAACGTTGCCAGGAAGGTTGCCTTGATTGATACTAGTTTTGTCTTAGGTTCATTAGTCAATGTGCATATAAAAAATAAAAATAATAAAGAAAATTCTTTCCCCACCACCCCATTTATATTTTCAATTCTCTTTTTATCTTACGGACGATCCTCTCTTTGTTCTTTCTTATCTTTTTGTGACCAGGTGTGCATGAAGTACAAAATGATGATGCCCGAAGGTGATGCTCTCACACTCTATGCTAGCCGGATAGACATGTTGGAATGGCAGATCAATGGGTTGGTGAGTGAGGCGTGCACCCCTGCCCCTCAACTTGTAGTTCCACAACCTTAGAAATCCAGATTAGAGATCTTGATGGAGCAATACATTGAAGCTCAAGTGCGGATGACCGATAGCTTCCAGAACCCTCTCCAACAACTAACTGACAGCACCAAATTGATCGGAAGCCAGCATGCACAGTTCACTTAACAGATTAGCCAGATGTGCCATGAATTGAGCCTGATTGATGCATCTCGATGCCATTCACAAACGTAGTCATAGCATGGCTTTAAGGCTCTGATCATGGAGGATGAACCACTATGTGAAGGATAGTTGGAGGAGTCCACAACCTTGCCTGCAGAGGGTAATCAATCATAACCGAATATTTTTATTTTATTATGAATTGTTTCTCACATGCAGGTGCCGCCAATGACAATGTGTATGCTAGCTGGGATGGAGACACTCCATGCTTACATTTTGATAACAATGAGGACAAGCTATGCGAGGGTGAGGATGAGATTGCCGATATTGCAGAACAGAAGTCTTGCTCCCCTCGAGAGTCATCACTCTAGGCATAAGCATACCAGGACGATGAGTTGACTGCAAGGCTTAAGCCAATCTTTGAAGAATGTTGGATCTCCTGGCACACCAAATACACTAGAGGGGGATGAATAGTATATATCACGACGAAATAACAAATTTGAAAGTTACTAAAAAATTGCAATTAAAATGCGGAAGTAAATAACACAATCCAGAGAATAACAAACACAAACACAAAGATTTATCCTGCTTCAAATCCTTGTGATCCTACGTCTAGTCCTCTACACCGTAGAGGTTTGAATCCACTAAAACACTTGCTTCCCACAAGTAATCAACATACAAAGATTCCAACACTCCCCGCGTTGCAAACTTGTACAATCTGTTCAATAAGAGATTCACCAAATAAAGTAAAGAAAGAGTTTGAAACAATATCACCTAGTGCCTAGATAATGTTGGAATTATTGCACAAGGTTGGTGATGGAATCCCCAAGGTTCAAGATATGAATTGTGGTAGGATCACTCTTGGAAATTGGACTTCTTAAAGGTGAAAATTTTCTGCAGAGGTTCCCCTATGGAAATTTGAAAATCACACACTTTCTAGAGAGAGAAAGAAAACTTAAGAAAAGAGAGTGTGAGTGAATTTTCGTGTTCTTTAGGCCGGGTTCTGGGGTCTATTTATAGCCCAAAAGGTTAGTTTTTGAACGTTGGACATCTGCCTAAAATTTCAAAAAATTCTGAGCCATTTTTCTAAAAATTAGTCTACTAGGTAAAAGTAACATCAACTAATATTGTTGTTAGACTAGAAAATGACTGTTGAATCGTCATTTGATAGGTGATAGTTAATAAATGGCTAGAAATTGTCATAAACGGCTAGAAACTGTCCAAATCTATCCGTTGATAAGTAGTTATAACTTCTTTTAATTAATTAATAATTAATTAATAGAAATCGGTTAAAATAACTGCTGATATAACTATTTGAAAAACTGTCTGGTAGACTAGGAAAACTTATTAATTGACTAGGAACAAAAATTTGAGAAATTTTCAGAAACTGATCCTTGTGATTGAAAATATATTTTGACCAAAATATATTTTTATTTTTCTTAATAAAATAAGAAAAACTGTATTAGTCGACTTGAGGAAAGTGCTGGTCTGCTAATTCAACAACTAAAAACCAAAACAAACGCCAAACAACACATCAGAAATAACAATCGGTCATAACTAAGTGTTAGTCGACTAACTGGTAGCCCTAGTCGACTAATGACCGAACTTTGCTTGAAATCTCTCAATACGGTGGAAGAGGGTGATGCAAAGTGGAAGGGGAATTTGGGGACCAGCGTTCAAGGATACTTAGGACCTGGGCATGACTGCTTTGGGAAGTCTGGAAGCCCTTGTTCATGGTGGAGGTGATGTTCTCTAGACGTGTTTCGAAACCGCTCAAATGTTCCTGCACTCCCGTAAATCCTTTGTTAACATCCTCGCGCAAGTTATCAATCTACATTTCTAGAGAGGCGTGATGTGGAGAATGAGGAGGAAGATTAGGATTTTTGGGATTAACACTAAAATGGTGACAACGTAGAGGAGGTTCAATAGGGCGATCTTCTTCTTCATTTCTGGGAGGAGAAGGCGGTAGGGTCATGCGATTAAGGACGGAACGATTAAAGTTAATGGTAGGAAACACAGAACTCCACCAACAAGAGGGATATTAAAGTGGTGATGGTGCATGGTAGGTAGATATGTGTCGAAACGGGCTTTGTAAGCACCATCATGATAGTATAAGCCCAGTTTACCTTTAAACCACCTATAATGGCGTAAAGGCAAAGAGCAAGATGATTGCTAACATAATTTAATGATCCAGATTTGGGAAGGAGGTTGTAAATCAGGATTTTGAAGATGAGTCGCAGAGTGGGTAGAAAATCAATCGCACTCATGCCAACATGGAAAGTAAGACTTAGGCAAGCAAGAACGGAGGTGATATACATGGGAAGCCAAGACCAGAGACATTGGAGCGAGGAATACCTAAGCATTCAGCTAGGGTAGGTAAGATGAATCTCGCATCCTTTGACAATGAATTCGAAGTATACATTGCCATCATCATAAGTGACTTCTATATTAGCATAGAATTCCTGAACAAGGCTATGATAGTAAGGAACGACCTCAACGTAACTCCAAAGATGAAGGAGGGAGACATCATGAAGAAGGTTGAAAACATCATAGTTGATGATTCGGAATCATTGAAGTCAATGAATCTTTCTGGGTAAAATGGAGTATTGGCCATGGAATCAAACTTCTCGCAGGCTTCGGCGGAGTCGAACACCAATGGCCGATGGTCAGAGGGATTTGGTCGATGGGAGGAGGAGGATGATATCCTAGATCGGTATCTAAAGAGGGATCAATGTTTGGACCAAGTAGAAAGGGGTTTTCGCATGGTAGAAATGAAAGAGAACCCATTGATTTAAATAGAGAGAAAGAAGAGGGAGTTTCGAAATTTGAATCAATAAGAATTGATTTGGAACCAATTGTAACTTCCCTTAACTTCTCTAGACGTTGAAGAACAAATTGATGCAGAAAATTGTGGAAGAAAACGGTCGAAATCGCAGTTTTTCGGAAAACTGAAATTTTCTGTTCGACTAGTCGAATCTCCTAGTCGGCTAATCGAGACCCAGAACATATCTGTATGGGGAAGATGCGAAAAATGAAGATATTTTATTAAGAAACCCGGTCAACATGAAGGACACAAGTACTTGTTCTATAACTGGTGCCTAAGGAGTATGTGAACTTGGATTAGACTAGTCCATGCCCCTTTCCAATGAGCTTTGTACTTTGGTCCTATTTGGAGGGGAAAACAAAAGGTTTGAACTTTTTGTTTCTAGTGAATTCAAAAAGATGTTGACCAATCAGATCAGAGAATTTTAATATAATAAAAAAATTAAAAAATATATATCTTTTATACATTGGACAACTGTTTTTGAATCCTAGGGCTGACTAGGACAAGCTGACTAGGACAAAGGGGTTGATAGAAAGACGGCCATGATTAATTCTTATGGAATGAACGGTTGGGACTAAACTTTTAGATTGCTTGGAAAACAGCCCCCCACATATTAACTCAGCCGTTTGATTTTTTGTGTCCCAATTGATTGTGCTGCAACTCATTGCGTGACATGCCTTTAATTCTTTTTTTTGGATACATCGGAAAGGGCCTTTAATTCTTTTGAGTTTGCTTTCTTTTGAATTATTATGCATGTGGGTCCCATTCTTTTGAAGTCCTATTTGAGGTTGCTTGGAAAACAGCCCACCCCCCAATAGACATTTTCCACATTAGCAAAAATTGTAAGTTTTGTGCCCTCGCATTTTCCTCATTTTTTGGCTATGAAAAACCTTAAATAACACATGCCCTCAAAAATCATCTGCTTGGAGTTGGAAAAATTAAATTATTTTGGCTGTGGAAATGCGTAGTAACAAAAAGGTCGCATAATTTTTTGTTGTGGAAATCATCTGCTTGCCTCCATGGGCTTTCAACAAAAGTTGTAAGTTCTCTTTTTCTTTGAATATTTAATAAAATCTGGAAGCTAGAAGGTTCCCAAAAATTTTGGTCGTTGCATCTGGAAATTGTGCCTTGGAAACAGCCGCGGCTCTTGCTCTTGCCCAAAATATGAAGAGAGCAGCGGGGTAGCATTGAATATGAAGAGAGTAGCAAGATCATTTCAACCAAAGGATTTCGCAAAGGATTTCGCCAAAACTCTTCCCCAAAAGATTTCGCACGGCTATAGCAGCAAGATCATTTCAACCGCATCCCCTTGGCCTTGCTTTTCGCCACCGCCTTCTTCCTCGCTGAGGTAACTATTTCTGGATTCTTATTGATTTGATCTGAGCTCTTACTAATCTGAGCTCTTACATGAAGATCCTGAGCAAAAGGAACTAAAAAAGGAGTGAAGGTGCGGATTTCTGAGCCTTGCCGAAGATCAAGGTGCTTGCCGAAGATCAAGGTGCGGATTTCTGTGTATTTCTGAGCCTTGCATGTTTCAAGGGAGAGAAAGCAACAAGCAGTAAGAAGTTGACGCTCGAAGACTACATCAATTTCGTAGGCCGAAGACCAAGGTGCTTGGCGAAGATCAAGCTGACGCCCAAATAAACGATACTTCACGAATTTTGCACGGATTCTGCAAGATGAAGACCGAGGTAGCTCAAAAAAATCCATCAAATCCTCTGATTTCTCATAAAAATCTGTTCTTTATCATTTAATTTTATTATTAGAGGCCGAAATGTTTGTTTACAGGTTGCAAGGAGTATAAACTTCTTCTATCAAATACATGTATATGAATAGAAGATAGTCTCAACGTGGACAACTTTGAATAGTGTATTATAGTAAGGTGTGTAAACTTCTCTTTTCACATTCTCCTTATAGTCTTTTGTTTTTGCTTCCACATGGATGTGTAGAAAACTGATCACATTTCTATCTTAATTGTAGGTAACAATGTTTTATTGTCGATTAACTAAGCTATATTATCCACCTTTCTGATGCTGCCGAAGTGTGCAGGAGCTTAGGGGCTTTTATGTTCTATGCAATAAAAATGTTATGCACTTTCGTTCCAGTTTACATATTCGATAGAGGTGGAAAATTCAAGCTTCATTCAATTCCTTTTAGTGATTCTGATGTATATTATTCTGATGTGTCTTTCTCCCATGTATCTTCAATGAAATATATGATTTGGCCCTCACTCTGTCAACATTCTTCAACCCATGTATGGTGCCTGGCTTATATTATGCTAACCATCATAAAATTTGGGCATGTGTTTGATGGGAAGAGCCATAAAAGTATGGCTAAAATTCATCTTGGCTTATAAATGGTTTGCTTCATGGAAAGAAATGGTAGATTTGAGGTGATTGAGGTCTTAGAAGATAATGAAATTAAGACGAACACAATTATCTCTTTGTAGAACACTAAGTGAGATAATTGCAAAATACCATAGCTTTTCCATAGCTTTTCTATCTGATGTATACATCATTTATCTCATGTAGATTGATCTAGGACATCATCTCCGTTTATTGTGTTGGCAATCTTGGTTCTAATCTTTGCTAAAATGTCACTTTACAAATTAAAAGAAAAAAAATTTCACTTCCACATTTTAAAAAAATTTCCGAAGGTACCCGCACCGAAGGTGCCCGCACCGAAGGTGCCTTGCTAAGTTTTTGTTCATTTAAATTGTAAAGTGGAATATTATGTCCTAAAATTTTGTAGTGTGAAATATGTTTTGGGGAAACAAAGATTAAATGAACCGTGCCCTTAGGCACGGTTTATGACTTGTGTGTGTGTGTGTGTGTGTGTGTGTGTGTGTGTGTGTGTGTGTGTGTGTGTGTAACTGAGATATAATAATATCTAGCGGCCTAGTCGACCAGAGCTATCAGCTAGTCGACTAATAATAATATAAAATAATTCTTAAAATTCTTAAAAAAATTCTATAATGATAATAACATAATATGTTACTTTAATCTATAGTGAAAATTTTGATTCACTAACTATACCAAGTTATCTTCTAATTTTTAGAAAAGTCTCTTCTTTAAGAGGCTTAATCAGGATATCGACAATTTAATTCTTAGTATCTATATACTTAAAAATAATATCACCTTTTTGGACATAATCATCCAAGAAATGGTGACGTATATATATGTGTTTAGTGCGTGCATGATGTACATGCTTTTTGGATAAATTTATAGCACTAGTGTTATCACACATGATTGGACATGTGGTACATTTAATGCCATAATCTAGTATCGTTTGTTTCATCCATAAAATCTATGCACATGCTAAACCGGTGAAAATATATTTCGCTTCAGTGGAATATAAATAAACAGAGTTTTTTCTTACTAAACATGATACTAATGCATAAACCTAAAAAGTGACAAGTTCCACTTATACTTCTACGATCAGATTTGCAACCAGCAAAATCTGCGTCACTATATGAAACTAAATCAAATGAATTTTGTCACGCCCCGCTTCCCATTATACTTGGGAGCGAGGACGCGAGCGGGCCCGCTTGGGCTGGAGCGGTGAAACTCCAACCCAATAAGCGTCTGTGGGTAAACCGTAAACATGTTCTTGCATTTCAAACTCAGAACAAAAGGAAATTTCATTATTATTACATTGATGTCCAGATTTACAAGTACACAAATAAGGCCAACTAGGCCATTAAAAACAGAACTACAACCAAAAATACACCTGGATAAGATTACAATGAATATTAAATTTCAACGACGTTGCGAAGGCTCATTGTTCTCCAGCAGCGGATCTCAGCGTCTGGGCACCCCGGTCAAGCTGCTCAGTCTCTAGGATTGCTCCTCTTCAAATCTGTCTAATACATGACGTATATTTCACAAGACAAGAAATATACGTCAGCGAGGGTCGCTCGGCAAGATTTAAAACATTAGTGGGAAAAAGACCCTCGGCAAGGTTTTCAAAATCATTCATGTGGCAAAAGAAGTGACATAATAAGATTACAAATAAGTAAAGCGTGCCCGCATAGGAATCATATGGCATGGCAGATGTGATGTACAGAATGACAAGTATAGCAATTGTAGTGTGCAAGGTAATAAACATGGCAGTGTGGTGTGTACAGCAATAAGCATGGATATGTGGTGTGTGCAGCATTAAGCATGGAAATGTGGTGTGTACAGCAATAAGCATAACAGGTGTAGTACGTACAACAATGAGTATGACAAATGTAGTGCATAAAGTAACAGGTGACGTACATGGCTTTTGTAATGCACAAAGTAAAGGTACGACCTTAGCGATGTACAAAGTAAAACATGACATAAACTTAATCGATAGTTCACAATAGTAGCTAAAGTAAAACAAGAGTGCCAACCTGTACTTAATCTAGTGACAAGCCCAGTGTCTGAGGGGGAGGTGACCAGCATCACACCCAAGTCGACGGGAGCTACCCGTGACTCTATACTCACCGACCCGGCCAGGTGTCGGTCAAGTTCACCACTAGAGTGTAATCCAGCTTTCCAGCCTCTACTACACTAGACTACCCCACCCAAGTTTGTCAACTCACATATTACAAGCACCCCCGAGTTTGTCAACTCGCATGGCATCACGATTTCACGATTTCGCCTCTTGGGCGCACGATTCATAATTTCACGATTTCTCAAGTTATGTCATTCCGTCATTATATTCCATCAACACATTCCATTAAGGTGCACGAGCATAGAAAGTTATCAGCAGGCATTATAGTAGAACACATTAATAGCAAGTCTTGGTTTAACAAACAATGTAACAGCACTTTAAAACACATGGGAAGATTGCACACTTGAATGTCAGAATGTCTCAGATCAAAGCGACTAAGCAAGACATGTAAAAAGTACACTTGCATATCGGGATATCTCAATTTAAGGCAATCGGAGAAAAGCACCGGTAAGAATGTACACTTGCCTGATTTGACGATTTCGAGCATCCATGATGAACGACGTAAAATAACTGTGTCAAAAGATAGCTATATTAAACTACAAACTCAAACTTAATAAATTATCAAGGCTAAACTACATACCTATTGTTATTAACAAAACCGATCTATATCGACTAACCCTAAACCAATCAGATTGTTACAACACCTTGTTCATCTAATATTGTTCACTGTAGGTATAACCAAACTTCATCCATACTCACTGTTTATCTAAGTGATATTAAAATTTGTTAGGATAAAAGAATATTGTAAGGGGGATAGCCACTATACACAAATGTAATGCCATAATGGGATATTGGTAATGACGTCCTACATAGGGAACTGCTCATACTAACACTCTCCTAGTACAATTTATATCATATAAAAACGATGCACCTACTCTAGTTACTGGACACTTGCAAACATTAAAAGAAATCATAGTCACTTACCCATCTCGTTTTGTTCTTCACTCCTATTCTCGCAGGTGGTGACGCGGTGAAGAGCGCCAGGGGTGGCGAGGAGATGATCGGGTAGCGCATCGGGGAGAGGAGGCGGAGATCCGGGGGCATGGCGAGAGGCCGTGCGGCCCAGAGCGAAGGGAACCGTTCGGGGCGGTGGCGAGGACCTGGAATGAAGGTGGACCGGCGGATCCTCTAAGACGGTGCGGCGGATCTGGGGCGGCGGCTTCGATCGGCAACGCTGGGCAGCGGCGCAGCTTCCAGGCGACGTTTTTGGCAGCGATTATGGCGGGGCGGAAGAGAAGAGGTAGAGGGCTAGGGGAGGTCACCGTGGTGAGCTGGGCGAGGTCGGAGCCGGGGCGATCTGCGGTGAGGCAGAGGGCGGAGTCGCCGGCGAGGTGTGGGCGGGGAGTGGCTGATGGATTTGGTCGGCGGTGGCTCACGGTGTTGCCCATCGGCGAGACGAAGAGGGGGGTTGGGTTGAGTCGCCAGGGACTTAAGGAAGACATGGGGAGGTGATCGGAGTCGAGACAAGAACGAGGATGGCCGGGAGGGGTTCGGCGTCGGTGTGGGCGATCGGAGCGAAGTGGAGGGCTGTTTGGGTGTCCGGAGGTAACCGAAGTCGAAGGGAAATGAAGGTGGCGAAAAAGCGAGGCGGGGAGGGCAGTAGTCTGAGGAGAAAACAGGGGCTGTGCGCGGGTTGGTGATCGGGGCTGCGGAATGGAGAAGGATGCCTGGGGAGTGCGGTAGGTGTTTGGGCATCGAAGGCGTCGGCGTGGGTTGCGTTGATGGCAGGAGGAGGACGAGGCGGAGGCGAGAGGGGCTGGCGGCAGCTGGAGTTCGAGAGATGGCGAGGTTGTGGCTTTGGGGCGTGGCTACAGATGCATGGAGAGGAGAAAGGAGGAAGGGGGAGGAAGCTCAGCCTGGCTGCGGATGCGTAGAGGCTAGGTGAAGTAGATGTCGGCGGCTGCTAGGAGGAAGTCTGTGGGCTGTGGGGTGATGTGGCATGGAGGGAAGGAGAAAAGGAGCAGGCCTGAGGGGGTTTGCCGTGAGTTTGAAGATGGAGAAGCCGAGGGGAGCTCGCCCTGGAGATGGTTTCTTGCGTGGGTTTGGTTGCAGTGGGATGAGGTGTTGCGTGAAGAAGAATGGGTTTTGGGGGGGTCGAAGCTGCCGGTGGTGGTCGTCAGTCGGAGGGGATCGATGGCTGAGGTCAGAGCGTTTGTAGGTGGTGATCACGGCGAAGTCGGAGGGATTTTGGGGAAGGCTTGGTGTTGTTTTTGAAGAGATGGAGAAGAAGAGCCGTTGGTTTGAGGGAACCTTTGTAGAGGAAGAAAGGGGGAATGGGCAATGGCTGCTGTGCGTGGCCTAGGGGTTTAGAATATAGAGGAGAAGCATGGGGTGGTTGTGCGTGTGTCTCATTGGTTTAGGATTAGAGAAAAGTTTACGAAACGAATTTACTAGGAAAGAAAAAGGAAATGAGTTAAGAAGGAAAGTGTTTTTAAAATTTGCATAATTTGTTTTAAATTATAATTATTAGGCAAAAGTCAAAAAGAGAAATTGTTTTTAAATTTTGTTTTAAATACAATTCATTAGGGAAAATAAATTAGTAAGAGATAATAGGAAGGTTTGAATAGCCATTATATTTAGGGAAAATTAAAGACAATGTATTTTAGGAAAGCTTGAAAGATAGTAATAATTAGAGGAATAATGGGTTTGAATGAGTACATTACTTCCAAAATAGTTATTATTTAATTAGGACTATAAAAGAAAGTGTTTAAATAAATTCGAATTTAAATTTCAAAAACATTTTAACTTTTAAAACATTTAAATTTTAAATCTCAAATCATTAATAACATTATTAATAACTTAACTAACAAGTATATTAATAGTACCCATACATCAAAGTATATTAATTAAAGACTTAAATTAATGGGTTTTAAAAATTAGGAAGGTTTAGAAAATTAAAATTAAAAGAGAGGGTTTAATGGGAGAATACTTGTAAATTATCTACGATTTAATAAGGAGTCAAAAGGAGGAACCATTTGAATTCGGATTTGAGAATATTTGAACTTCTTAAAACATTTGGATTTGAATTTTGAATAACTATTTCTATGAAATCAAATAATAACATTTTTACATATAAATATAGCTACTTAAAATAAAATATGTATTAAGTATTTGAAGTTAATTAAAATACGTTCGAAATTCAAATACGTACAAGATATGAAAAATCACGAAACAGAATATACGAATCAAAAATATGT
Source organism: Scilla litardierei (assembly GCA_030789695.1). Taxonomy (NCBI): domain Eukaryota; kingdom Viridiplantae; phylum Streptophyta; class Magnoliopsida; order Asparagales; family Asparagaceae; genus Scilla; species Scilla litardierei. The sequence continues at coordinate 96,295,596 of CM061135.1, read as the reverse complement.
ACCATTAAATACCGGCCGTTACATCCTACCCACCTTAAGAAAATTCCGTCCTCGGAATTTCTTAAGCTAGATAAGGATCAAGGGAGCACCAGATGGATGAAGGATGGAAACAATATCACCGTATCGAGGAGGCAATAGACTTAGAGAGGAATGAAACTGCTGAGCTTACAAAGGGTCTAAGGTAGGAACGTTTGCAATCAAACAGCACTTAGGACAAGACAATGTCAAGATAGGCACACTCATGATAGGAATCATCAAATGTGAAGATAGGGAAGGACTCAGATGTTATCGTTCGTCACCAGCTCGTCATCTCTAACTTCCTCGACGACCATAGAGAACTTCCATTGGCTCCATCTCCATCTCGGGTGTGTGGTCTACCTGCCATGCTGCAAAGAAACAAGATAAACATTTGTGTACAAGGTCTATCTAGACAATCTGGCTAATAATGATATCCCTATTGTTCCGAGTAATTTGTAGAATGCACGACCTGCATGGGCCACCACTAAAACCTGTCACGCCCCGCTTCCCATTATACTTGGGAGCGAGGACGCGAGCGGGCCCGCTTGGGCTGGAGCGGTGAAACTCCAACCCAATAAGCGTCTGTGGGTAAACCGTAAACATGTTCTTGCATTTCAAACTCAGAACAAAAGGAAATTTCATTATTATTACATTGATGTCCAGATTTACAAGTGCACAAATAAGGCCAACTAGGCCATTAAAAATAGAACTACAACCAAAAATACACCTGGATAAGATTACAATGATTATTAAATTTCAACGACGTTGCGAAGGCTCATTGTTCTCCAGCAGCGGATCTCAGCGTCTGGGCACCCTGGTCAAGCTGCTCAGTCTCTAGGATTGCTCCTCTGCAAATCTGTCTAATACCTGACGTATATTTCACAAGACAAGAAATATACGTCAGCGAGGGTCGCTCGGCAAGATTTAAAACATTAGTGGGAAAAAGACCCTCGGCAAGGTTTTCAAAATCATTCATGTGGCAAAAGGAGTGACATAATAAGATTACAAATAAGTAAAGCGTGCCCGCATAGGAATCATATGGCATGGCAGATGTGATGTACAGAATGACAAGTATAGCAATTGTAGTGTGCAAGGTAATAAACATGGCAGTGTGGTGTGTACAGCAATAAGCATGGATATGTGGTGTGTACAACATTAAGCATGGAAATGTGGTGTGTACAGCAATAAGCGTAACGGGTGTAGTACGTACAGCAATGAGTATGACAAATGTAGTGCATAAAGTAATAGGTGACGTACATGGCTTTTGTAATGCACAAAGTAAAGGTACGACCTTAGCGATGTACAAAGTAAAACATGACATAAACTTAATCGATAGTTCACAATAGTAGCTGAAGGAAAACAAGAGTGCCAACCTGTACTTAATCTAGTGACAAGCCCAGTGTCTGAGGGGGAGGTGACCAGCATCACACCCAAGTCGACGGGAGCTACCCGTGACTCTATACTCACCGACTCGGCCAGGTGTCGGTCAAGTTCACCACTAGAGTGTAATCCAGCTTTCCAGCCTCTACTACACTAGACTACCCCACCCAAGTGTTCTGCTGGAACACGAGCCAGCCTAATCCATATTACAAGCACGCCCGAGTTTGTCAACTCGCATGACATCACGATTTCACGATTTCGCCTCTTGGGCGCACGATTCATAATTTCACGATTTCTCAAGTTATGTCATTCCGTCATTATATTCCATCAACACATTCCATTAGGGTGCACGAGCCTAGAAAGTTATCAGCAGGCATTATAGTAGAACACATTAATAGCGAATCTTGGTTTAACAAACAATGTAACAGCACTTTAAAACACCTGGGAAGATTGCACACTTGAATGTCAGAATGTCTCAGATCAAAGCAACTAAGCAAGACATGTAAAAAGTACACTTGCATATCGGGATATCTCAATTTAAGGCAATCGGAGAAAAGCAGCGGTAAGAATGTACACTTGCCTGATTTGACGATTTCGAGCATCCATGATGAACGACGTAAAATAACTGCGTCAAAAGATAGCTATATTAAATTACAAACTCAAACTTAATAAATTATCAAGGCTAAACTACATACCTATTGTTATTAACAAAACCGATCTATATCGACTAACCCTAAACCAATCAGATTGTTACAACACCTTGTTCATCTAATATTGTTCACTGTAGGTATAACCAAACTTCATCCATACTCACTGTTTATCTAAGTGATATTAAAATTTGTTAGGATAAAAGAATATTGTAGGGGGGATAGCCACTATACACAAATGTAATGCCATAATGGGATATTGGTAATGACGTCCTACATAGGGAACTGCTCATACTAACACTCTCCTAGTACAATTTATATCATATAAAAACGATGCACCTACTCTAGTTACTGGCCACTTGCAAACATTAAAAGAAATCATAGTCACTTACCCATCTCGTTTTGTTCTTCACTCCTATTCTCGCAGGTGGTGACGCGGTGAAGAGCGCCAGGGGTGGCGAGGAGATGATCGGGGAGCGCATCGGGGATAGGAGGCGGAGATCCGGGGGCATGGCGAGAGGCCGTGCGGCCTAGAGCGAAGGGAACCGTTCGGGGCGGTGGCGAGGACCTGGAATGAAGGTGGGCCGGCAGATCCTCTAAGACGGTGCGGCGGATCTGAGGCGGCGGCTTCGATCTGCAACGCTGGGCAGCGGCGCGGCTTCCAGGAAACGTTTTTGGCAGCGACTAAGGAGGGGTGGAAGAGAAGAGGTGGAGGGCTAGGGGAGGTCGCCGTGGTGAGCTGGGCGAGGTCAGAGCCGGGGCGATCTGCTGTGAGGCAGAGGGCGGAGTCGCCGACGAGGTGTGGGTGGGGAGTGGCTGATGGATTTGGTCGGCGGTGGCTCACGGTGTTGCCCAGCGGCGATTCGAAGAGGGGGGTTGGGTTGAGTCGCCCGGGGTGTGCTGGGTGATGGCTTCGTTTGCTGGAGATTTCGGGAGTGGGGAGGTACTGGGTCGTGTTCTCAGCTAGGGGAGGCCGTAGGGGAGGAGATCTCGTGGGGGAGGAAGGGAGGCTTGCTAAATGGCGGGGTCGAAGACAGCGAGCGGGCGGAGGAGAGCTGGGTGCCTGGGGTCGGAGGGGGTATGGGTTGAGTCACCAGGGACTTAGGGAAGACATGGGGAGGTGATCGGAGTCGAGACAAGAACGAGGATGGCCGGGAGGGGTTCGGCGTCGGTGTGGGCGATCGGAGCGAAGTGGAGGGCTGTTTGGGTGTCCGGAGGTAACCGAAGACGAAGGGAAATGAAGGTGGCAGAAAAGCGAGGCGGGGAGGGCGGTAGTCTGAGGAGAAAACAGGGGCTGTGCGCGGGTTGGTGATCGGGGCTGTGGAATGGAGAAGGATGCATGGGGAGTGGGGTAGGTGTTTGGGCATCGAAGGCATCGGCGTGGGTTGCGTTGATGGCATGAGGAAGACGAGGCGGAGGGGAGAGGGGCTGGCGGCGGCTGGAGTTCGAGAGATGGCGAGGTTGTGGCTTTGGGGCGTGGCTGCGGATGCATGGAGAGGAGAAAGGAGGAAGGGGGAGGAAGCTCGGCCTGGCTGCGGATGCGTAGAGGCTAGGTGAAGTAGATGTCGGCGGCTGCTAGGAGGAAGTCTGTGGGCTGTGGGGTGATGTGGCATGGAGGGAAGGAGAAAAGGAGCAGGCCTGAGGGGGTTTGCCGTGAGTTTGAAGATGGAGAAGCCGAGGGGAGCTCGCCCTGGAGATGGTTTCTTGCGTGGGTTTGGTTGCAGTGGGATGAGGTGTTGCGTGAAGAAGAATGGGTTTTGGGGGGGTCGAAGCTGCCGGTGATGGTCGTCAGTCGGAGGGGCTCGATGGCTGAGGTCAGAGCGTTTGGAGGTGGTGATCACGTCGAAGTCGGAGGGATTTTGGGGAAGGCTTGGTGTTGTTTTTGAAGAGATGGAGAAGAAGAGCCGTTGGTTTGAGGGAACCTTTTGTAGAGGAAGAAAGGGGGAATGGGCAATGGCTGTTGTGCGTGGCCTAGGGGTTTAGAAATATAGAGGAGAAGCATGGGGTGGTTGTGCGTGTGTCTCATTGGTTTAGGATTAGAGAAAAGTTTACGAAACGAATTTACTAGGAAAGAAAAAAGGAAATGAGTTAAGAAGGAAAGTGTTTTTAAAATTTGCATAATTTGTTTTAAATTATAATTATTAGGCAAAAGTCAAAAAGAGAAATTGTTTTTAAATTTTGTTTTAAATACAATTCATTAGGGAAAATAAATTAGTAAGAGATAATAGGAAGGTTTGAATAGCCATTATATTTAGGGAAAATTAAAGACAATGTATTTTAGGAAAGCTTGAAAGATAGTAATAATTAGAGGAATAATGGGTTTGAATGAGTACATTACTTCCAAAATAGTTATTATTTAATTAGGACTATAAAAGAAAGTTTTTAAATAAATTCGAATTTAAATTTCAAAAACATTTTAACTTTTAAAACATTTAAATTTTAAATCTCAAATCATTAATAACATTATTAATAACTTAACTAACAAGTTTATTAATAGTACCCATACATCAAAGTATATTAATGAAAGACTTAAATTAATGGGTTTTAAAAATTAGGAAGGTTTAGAAAATTAAAACTAAAAGAGAGGGTTTAATGGGAGAATACTTGTAAATTATCTACGATTTAATAAGGAGTCAAAAGGAGGAACCATTTGAATTCGGATTTGAGAATATTTGAACTTCTTAAAACATTTGGATTTGAATTTTGAATAACTATTTCTATGAAATCAAATAATAAAATTTTTACATATAATTATAGCTACTTAAAATAAAATATGTATTAAGTATTTGAAGTTAATTAAAATACGTTAGAAATTCAAATACGTACAAGATATGAAAAATCACGAAACAGAATATACGAATCAAAAATATGTACCATTAAATACAGGCCGTTACAAATTTGATTTTGGATTATATAAACTAAAATCAGATGTGTGTTTGATATGCCTAATTATCCATTTGACAGCAGTCAAATGTGATAACTTAGGATCAGACTGATACCTAGGACATATGCATACAAAAAACATAATATCGGGTCTACTAGCGGTAAGATAAAGTAATGATCCAATCATACCTCGATATAATGTTTGATCAACACTCTTACCAATTGGATCTTTGTCAAGATTTGATGAAGTACCCATGGGAGTATGTTTTTCTGCAGAATTCTCTAATCCAAACCTTTTGATGAGTTCCTTTGTTTATTTACTTTGGTGTATAAATATACCTTCCTTCATTTGATTGATTTGAATTCCAAGGAAGTAGGTTAATTCACCCATGTGACTCATCTCACATTTTTTCTGCATTTCCTTAGAAAATTCTTGACAAAGAGTATCATTAGTAGAACCAAAAATTATGTCATCAACATATATTTGTATAATGATAACATCAAAATCTATATGTTTGGTAAATAAAGTAGAATCTATATTTCCAATAGATTTTAAAAGAAAGTTCTTTAACCTTTCATACCAAGCACGAGGTGCTTGTTTTAATCCATATAATGCTTTCTTTAACTTAAAAACTTGATTATCCAAACTTTCATGTTGAAATCCAAGTGGTTGTTCTACATAGACTTCTTCCTTTATAATACCATTTAGAAATGCGCTTTTAACATCCATTTGATATAACTTAAAATCTTTGTAACATGCAAAGGCTAAAAGCATTCTAATAGATTCTAATATTTTTACAGGTGCATAGGTTTCATTATAATCTATGCCTTCTTCCTGATTATAACCTTGTGCATCTAATCTAGCATAATTTCTAACTACTTGTCCATATTCATCCAAATTATTCTTAAATACCCACTTAGTTCCAATAATAGGACGATCTGAAGGTCTAGGTACTAATTCCCATACATTATTCCTTTTGAATTGATTAAGTTATTCCTGTATTTCTATAATCCATGAACTATCTTTACAAGCTTCAACAACATTCCTTGGTTCGATGGATGATATAAATGCACAATTAGTCATTTGTTCCATTGAGATCTAGTTCTTGCTCTATAAGAAATATCTCCAATAACTAGATCATGTGGATGATTAGGAATTTCAACAAATGCTTTAGGAAAACTATTAGGAATTTCAACAAATGCTTTAGGAAGACTTGTATTTTCAGGGATAATCTCAGGATGAAATTAGTAGAATCATCGTCACTTAACTTAGTGTTTTCTAATGTACTAGTGATATGTATAGAATCTTATTCATCTAAATGTGTGATATGTGTAAAATTCTCATCGAAATTTACATGAAGAGATTCTTCAATGCATAAGGCTCTTCTATTATAAATCTTATATTCTCTACTACATGTAGAATATCCTACAATAATACATTTGTCTGATTTAGAATCAAACTTATCTAGTGAATCCTTAGTGGTAAGAATAAAACATTACAACCAAAAACTTTAAAATAAGATACACGTGGTACGCGATCATAAAACAATTCAAAACAAGTTTTATTGAGTTGTGGTCTTACCAAAATTCTATTCAAGACATAACATGCAGTAGCAATGGCTTCTGCCTAAAAATATTTTGGTAAAAAACTATCACATAACATGGTTCTAGCACATTCTTGTAACGTTCTATTTTTCCTTTCAACTACACCATTTTGTGGTGCGGCTCAAGGAAAAGAGAAGTTATGTATTATACCATGTTTATTACAAGATTTTGTAAATAATTCATTTTCAAACTCTCCTCCATGATCAGTACGAATAGTAATCATGGATGAAGACTTTAAATTTTGAACTCTTTTACAAAATATTGTAAAATTTTCAAATGCATCATTTTTATGCTTTAAAAATAATACCCAAGTATATCTTGAATAATCATCAACAATCACGAATGCATATTTATTACCATTTAAAGAAGCTATTCTAGAAGGACCAAACAAATCTAAATGTAAAAGTTCAAGAGGTCTTTTAGTAGAAATATCATCTTTCAATTTAAAAGAAGATTTATGCCTCTTACCTTGGTGACATGCATCACAAAAGTGTGTATGAGTAAAAGATATTTTAGGCATTCCAGAAACTAAGTTTTGTTTTGAAATACGTGCTAAATGCTTAAAGTTAGTATGTCCAAAACGTTTATGCCATAATAATGTGTTATCTGTGGATGCTAGTAAGCAATGATCATGTGAAGATATTTTCATGCATTATATATATATATATATATATATATATATATATATATATATATATATATATATATATATATATATATATATATAATTCTTACGACTACCTTGAAATGAAACATTAGTCATATTAAGATCATATATAATGCATGCATTATTTTCGAAAACAAGTATAAAATCTTTATCGCATACTTAAGAAATGGATAAGAGATTGTGTTTCAAACCGTCAACGAGGAGCACGTTTTCGATGATTGTCTCTTATGTTTCAAACCGTCAACAAGGAGCACGTTTTCGATGATTGGCTTAGTTGGATCACCAACTGTTCCAATGCCAATTACTTTACCTTTGTTGTTATCACCAAAAGTAATAGTGCCACCATCTTTGAATTGTACGGTTGATAGAAGTTGGATGCTTCCATCATGTGTTTGGAACATCCACTATCTAGTATCCATCTTTCTTTTATGGGTACTTGAAAGATAAACAATAAATATTGGTACCCTTTTTATTTGGGTCCTTATGATCAGTCCTTAGAAAACCAAACCCAAGTAGAATTTGGTTTCTTTAAATAATTAGAAAAAAGAATAACATTTTGCATAAAGTTAAAAACATATAAATCCTTATCATATAAGCAAACATCATTAGGAACCCAAATAGCTTGCATAATGGATTTCTTAGAAGATGTAACAAAATTGGTCTTCTTTGAAATATGGATAGTATCCTTTTTCAAACTAATTGAAGAGTCAATTTTCTTTGCTTTAATAAAAACATGTTGTTTCTTTTTCAAAGTATTATCAAAATCATTGGATTTAGAAATATGCTTATAACCCAAACCTTGTCGGTGATTAGCAGGATGTTGTATTCTAAGTAAATCATCGAGATTATTCTTTCCTTTATTAAACTTATTAATGTTAGAAGACATAACATCTTATTTCAATTTTAAAGAAGAAATATCTTTATCCAAAATAGAGATACGAGATATCATATTATGATTCTCAGATGTGAGAATCTCATTTTCATGAAGCAACTTATCATTTTAAGAAGATAATGATTCCTTCTCAATTTTAAGATTATCTAAAGAAGATGAAGGTGAAGAAACTAAGTCTTGATTAGAAATTATTAGAGCCTTGTGTTGTGCATTAAGCTTTTTAAGTCTAATGAATAATTCATTAAAGTCTTCTAATAATTCTTCATTATCTAATTTACTTTCCTCATCTTCATTTTGTGCCATGAAGCACATATGTGCATTTTCTTCATTAGAGTCTTCGTTGGTTTCTTCTTCTTCATCAGAAGATGAAGAATCCCATGTTGCTGCAAGTGGTTTCTTTCGTTTTTCGAACTTCTTATCCTTTCTGAAATTGTTGGATGTTCTCTCTTTTGGCTTTATTAGTGGATAATCCTTTTTCATATGTCCTTGCCTGTTAATCAGTAGGTTTATGTTTGAAACTTTTAAACTTACCTCTTCTTAGAAACTTCTTGAAGTCTCTAGTTATTAGTGCCATGTCGTCATCGTCCATGTCTGAATCATCGATTTCTGAAGATGCGTTAAAGGCAAGAGTTTTCTTCTTTGAATCTGCTTTGTTCTTTACGATCTTGGATTTGTACTTCGTATGCCATCAAGTTACCAACCAAGCTTTCAATAGTGAGAGTTGACAAGTCATCGGCTTCTTCTATGGCTGTGGTCTTCTTCTCACATTCTCATGTTAAGGCATGAAGAATCTTCCTTACTTCTTTTGTTTGAGTATAGGTTTTGTCGAGAGCAATTAGAGAGTTGACAATGTCTGTGAATCGAGTGATCATCTCTCCAATTGGTTCATTCTCCTTCATTCTAAATAACTCAAACCTGTGACTAATAACAGAGATTATAGTTTCCTTAAATTTACTAGTTCCTTCGTGTGTTACCTGGAGTGTATGCCAGACGTCATATGCTAATTTAGCCTGGGAGACACGATTAAACTCATTCTTGCCCATGGTGCAGAATAGTGCATTCATCGCTTTTGAGTTGTGAGTTGCAACAGATTTGTCAATAGCGGTCCATTGGGCATAAGGAGTTGTAGGCTTCTCGTATCGAGTTTCCAACATGTTCCAGAGTTCGTAGTCGATGCTTTGAAGATAGATCGTCATCCTTGTCTTCCAGTAAGAGTAGTTGGAACCATTGAATAGTGGAGGCCTTGTAGTAGAGTTTCCTTCTGGAAATTGTAATGAACACGTTGAATTTTTCGTCGGATAGGTGTAGGCCATCTTAACCATGAGGCCCTGAAACCAAATGTTGGATCTCCTGGCCCACCAAATACACTAGGGGATGAATAGTGTATATCACGATGAAATTGTAAATTTAAAAGTAACTAAAATTTGCAAATAAAATGCAGAAGTAAATAACACAATCCAGAGACTAACAAACGCAAACACAAAGATTTATCTTGGTTCGGATCCTTGTGATCATACGTCCAGTCCTCTACCCCGTAGAGATTTGAATCCACTAAAACACTTGCTCCCCGTAAGTAATCAACATATAAAGATGCCAATGCTCCCCGTGTTACAAACTTGTACAATCTTTTCAACAAGAGATTCACCAAATAAAGTAAAAGAAAAAGTATGAAACAATATCACCTATAGCCTTGATAATGGTGGAATTATAGCGCAAGGTTGGTGATGGAATCTCCAAGGTTCAAGATATGAATTTTTTGGTTAGAACAATCTTAGAAATTGGAATTCCTAAAGGGGCAAAATTTCTACAGAGGTTCCCCTATGGAAATCTGAAAATCACACACTTTCTAAAGAGAAAGAAAACTTAAGAAAATAGAGAGAGTGAATTTTCGTGTTCTTTAAGCAAGAGTCTGGGGGTCTATTTATAGCCCTAGAAGTTATTTATTGAATGTTGGACAACTGCCTAAATTGTCAAAAAATTCTGAGCCGTTTTTCCAAAAATTAGCCGACAAGGTAAAAGTGTTAGTCGACTAATAGTGCTGTCAGACTAGAAAATGACTGCAGGAGATAGTTAATAAACAGCTAGAAACTCTCACAAACAGCTAGAAACTATCCAAATCTATCCATTAACATGTAGTTATAACTCCATTAATTAATTAAAAATTAATTAGTAGAAATGAGTTAAAATAAATGCTGATATAACTATTTGAAAAACTGTCTGGTAGACCAGTAAAACCTATTAGTCGACTAGGAACAAAAATTTGAAAATTTTTCAGAAACCGATCCTTATGATTGAAAATATATTTTTATTGAAAATTATTTTATTTTTCTTAATAAAATAAGAAAAACTGTGTTAGTCGACTAGAGGAAAGTGCTTGTCTGCTAATTTTTTGGGACTTGGATCTTGAGTTTGAATCCTAAAGAACTAAGATAGAGTATTATCAAGGCTTTAACAATCTAAAGTTATGCAAGAATAAAAAGGAAAATTACATCAACTTTCTCAAGATATAAGAATTCATCGCTTGAGCTTCGTCTTGTGTTTTGATGCTTTATCTTGCAAAGTAACTTGATGATTGTCATATGTGAAGAAGTTGAGCTTGATAATCTGCTTCCAAAGAGTTAGTATACACACACATATATAAAAATGGTTATATCATCAAAAACTTCATGAGAAGAAAATTTTATGTTTCCAACAAAGAGGATGTGCAGGCAAATATACACATGACGATCGATTCCAGAGAGCCACATATATGTCCACCTCCATGTTTGATACTGCAGCCACTATCCATCACTTCTGAGGCAGAGTTTCTAGCTGAGCTTACGTGCATCATAAGGGGAGACTATCTAAAACTCCAAAACTCCCGTTTCAAATCATAAATTTTATTTTTAAATCATATAGATCCATGTACTATTGACATAACATACTTCCCACGGGACATAGATATGAATTCCACGGAGGTATGATGGGTTGTATCGCCACCTGTAGAGCTGATTAAAGAAAGGAACATGGAGTCAGTCGCATCCTCTTCAGGTGGTAGCGAAAAATTCTCAGGGAGTATTCAACACCCTCTTTCAGTTTTTCCATTTTCTTTCGATGACTACCTTTGGGATATCTTTATTTTTGGAAAGCATTTTTCACATCGAGTTGATATTCCTCGTTTCTCGCAGGCTATAGGTAGATATCCTCGAGAAATACTTGGAGGAGTATTGATGGAGCCCGATGGAGTTCATGGCGTGAAGCTGTTAGCTGAGCCCCAAAAGGAGCAGATAGAGCCGCTACCTGCTCCACTTCAGATTCTCGATCCACCTTTTGACCAGGTGAATCCGAATCCAATAGTGTAGATATTTTATATATGCTTTCTAGGATAGTAGATTGAATAAACTTGCCTCCTCTCGATAGCGAGGGGATCATATTATGATCACTTATTTTTCTTTATAGATTTTATAATTTTAAATAAGTCTTACCCTCCACGCGGCACACACACATATCATCATGTCCCCAAAACCTATGATTTGCTTTAACACCCATTCTTTGCCATAGCTTCGCATTTATATGGCTCCAACACCCGAAGACCTCCTCCCCCACATACACCATATCTTTCATTCTATTTTTCATATTCAGATATGCTTTTGTGATAGCTTGGGGGAGGATTCCATGCATGCATCATTTACACTCCCCCCATTTTCCACTCTTTAGCATTGAGGACAATACTTGATTCTAGCCTGGGGTAGGTGCACTTCGTGCACCATTCGTGCACCATTCATGCATTTATCGGATTAAGAATCCCACCACGCCAAGTTTTTATATGCATGGATATTTTATTGAAACAATTTTTAGATTTATACCTCTTTTTGTTCGACCTCTCATCATTTATCGTGAAATATGCTTAGGTGATGTCTTTAGTGTTTAATCTCATTACAATATGCTTATTATGCTTGTGCTTATAATCCATAGAATAGAAGTACTCGAAACATGCCCAGGTTATATATATGATTGGGAACCCGTCTTATGCATGCATCTTGGTGGTTCTAGTTGAGTATAGTGGTTAGCAATCTGATATGATTTGGATAACTACATGCCTATCTATTACTGAGAAGTGATGTTGCCTAGCTTGTTCAAGTTTTTTAAAAAAAGAAAAAGAGTAGAAAAAGAAAAAAAAGAAGAAGAAAATAAAAAAAAATAAGAAGAATAAGAATAAATATGCACCGTTCTTCGAGCTAGATCGAGTAGCCAGGTCCTCGTGCCTAAGAAAGCATTTGGGGATTCGTACCAAAAGGTTTAGCTTAGGGGAGTGCATATGAATAAATGTTTTTAGTTGGTTTGAGCTAGTAGGTCTGAGGGGGTCCTTCTTGGCCCAATGCCCTAAGGTCGTCTGATCTAGGAGTCATTGACCCAATGCTCTTTACACAACCCAATTAAGAATCCAAAAAATGATGAAAATAACAACATGAATGAAGCTAACAACCCCACGAGTCAATGAACAATAGCGTGTCATGAGTGCCACCTCCTTGATGGATTCACAACCCATTATACGATACTAACTCTTTCTTGATTCATCGCTTAATTTCGATTCTCATTCTAATAGCCTATATGGGATAAAGAAAATATTTTAGGATTTGAGTACACCCATGGAAATGTATATTGCATGTTCATTTATATCAGACATAATACTATAGGCTATGTCTTGATAGATCGATAGGGATTGACGAGCTTATTAATTCCATAATTTGAAAATTTTCACTTTACATGTATGTATGCTTGTCATTATGAGTTTCTTAGTATCATTCATCACATGCATGCATACCCCTACTATCTAATCTTTCTTTGTCTTCCTTGAGAACAAGGAAGAGTTTAGCTTAGGTGATTTTGATGAGTGAATATTCTATATGTTTTTGGTGGAGTTTATCCACGAATTATATCTTATGAAGCCCCACTTTATATGCCACTTCATCCCATTTTCGTTGACTTTCAATCCTTGGGTGTTTATGTGCATTTCATGTTGAAATCCAGCTGAAAGGAGCTAAATAGGAGTTAAGAAGTGAAATGAAGAAGCGAGGCAAAGAAACGAGATCAAAACAATGAGGAATGAAGAAGAATCAGCCCCACGCGACCGCATGGGGTGACACAAACGGTCACGTACCGAGAATAAAAACTCAAAAGAAGCATAGATATAAAGATCCACAGGATCACATGGCCTATCCCACATGACCGTGTGGGACAGCTTGGTCCAAGCCAAAGAGAAGAGGACCCATTCGGTCAAATGTGACATTCCACGCGATCGCGTGGAGAAGATGCCATAGGAAATGCACAACCATGCAAAATACTGAAGATCTGCTCATGACTCCCTGATTATATTCACTTCATTTTATTTTTCCATCGAAGAGTGTCTCGTTACGATTCCAACGCATATTTATTTGAATTTTTTAGAGATCAGAGTGATTTTATACATTTTCTGGAAGACGATGTTGCAATACGTAATTGGCGACGCAACCGCATGGAAATCAATGCGACCACATCTGACAGGGACTAAAAACACACAGAAAGCTATTTTGGGGCATTGTAGTGACGCGATCACATTAGAAGCGATCATTCGCGGAATTCTGGACTTTCTGAAGGGGGTTTGAGATGTTTTTATGGGTAGAATCGGCGCGAACCCGTCGATTCTCGACGCGGTCGTTTTCGGTCAGGTTTTGCCCGACATATTAGGATTTTCTATTGGTTTATATATAGTTGGAACACCATTTTAAGGGAGGGATGCGATTTCGCTAGTTTTTTCTCCCCTTTCTTCCCTTGTAATTAGTTTTAGGAGTAGGAATAGGTTAGATTAGATTTTTATACGTTCTCCCCCATTGATGCAAGATTGTATTGAAGATGTCTGTATTGCAAACAATTGGAGCTAAGTATTTCGTCTTTGTTTTATATTTCATATTTGTTCTACATTTTCCTATTGATTCTTTGTGATTATCTTTGTGTATCCTTAATGTTTAGTGAGTAGAATTTCATCTAGGGCATGACTGATCTATTTTGTGGAATGAATCCGGGGTGAATCAATTGTTTGGTTATTGAACCATCAAATTAGGGTTATGCTTAGGAAGATTATCATCAACTTGATTGGTTTTTCGAAGTTAGTCGCTAATGGATGTTAGGGTTAATCGAGGGCTTCCAACACCTATATTGATTCATACTAATTATGTCACCAGTGGGAGTTTGGGCCTAATTTAGAGCCCTCCTAACATTGACCGGAGTTCTGACCCTGGAAGTGGCATGAACGATGGTTGCGGAATATTGTCGAGCATCATACATCCATCATGTGGGAATGGCCAACAGAAGTTTGCTTTGCCACACAAGGGGTAGTCCTGTCATAGCATCACGGAAGTGGGGGCAGTTGATAACACTACTGTTAATCCTATCATAGCAGCACGGAAGTGGAGGATAGGTGACATCCTCAGGTTAGACAACCTCACCCTAGGATGATTCGATAGCCATGTAAGGCGTTCATTTCCGTGTTCAACCCACGCTAGAGTTATACCTAGCCATAGAACCCTTTCCTCTATTTTATCCTCCCTATTCAATTTATTTCCTTCGTAGCTAACCATAGCCTAGGATTAACTAGTACTCAGTTACACAATCTCTCTATGGACAAACCGTTAAGTACTATGACAACGCCATGTGCTTGCGATTATAAATATTAAAGCTCTAAAAGAGGACAACTAGTACGTCAGTGTGAACATCGTCAAGAGCTCCCTTCGTATTATAGAAGGCCGTCCCAAAATAAGCTCATGTCTGTTTTTCAAAGACACAATGCTTGCAAAACTCTATCTTCCCTGTCTTGGCTCCTCTTACATGATCTGTTTCGATAAGCTTTTGCAGAGCTTTCTCCCCCAACATGCCCTAGATGCATGTGCCAAAGTAACGAGTCGTCTCTGGTGGCCTCACGGGTCAGTACTGTTGTACCAGCCACGGCCAAGCCATCCAAGTAGTAGAGATTACCTCTACGTTTTTTCTTTATCACGATCATAGCTCCTTGGGTCACCCTCAGAGCTCTGTTCTCCATCGTCACTCAGTAACCCTTGGCTTCGAGTGACCCTAGCAATATGAGTTTACACTTTCGGTCGGAAACATAGCGTACCTTGTCGATGTCTTGTGTAACACCATCACCTATCTTCATCCGAACTGTCTCAATGCATGTCACGTTTCAAGCTTAGTCATTGCCCAATAGGACTGTATCTTACCACCTTCATGGAAGGTATTAAAGTACTCTCTGTGTAGCGTCATATGAAAGGAGCATCCCGAATCGAGCACCTAAATATTTGACGTCATACCCTCCGAAGAACCAACTAATACCCACTCTTTAACCTCAATGCCTTTAACAACATTTTTGGTCGATTCATGCTTCTTCTTTGCCTTTGGAAAGTCTCTAACCCAATGCCCTTTCTCCCAACAAAAGGCACATTGATCCTTCACTATGTTCTTGCAAGGAGGGCATCTTCTCTTATCCATGTACTTAGATTAGAAATATCCCTTCTAAGCTCCACCTCTTTCATTGCTACGACCTCTTACCACAGTAAGATCATCGTTAGCTCAGCTTCTCGTGTCTTCGTCGTTCTTCCTGAACTCATTACTCATAAGAGCATTGGACACATCTTCAAACGTGATCGAGTTCTTATCGTATGTAAGAACTGACACCAAGTGCTCGAACTCATTGGGTAGAGAATTGAGGAGGATCATTTCTGTATCTTCATCGTCGACCTTGATATTGACATTCCTTAGGTCGGATAGAATATTTTTGTAATAGTCGATATGTTCTTCAATAGAAACACCTTCTTTAAGATTTAAACCGAATAGCTTCTTCTTCAAATGCCGTCAGTTTTGGATGTTCTTCTACATATATTTCTTATCGAGGTCTTCCCAAAACATCTTTATATTTATCTCCTCCATAAACTGGTATTTATTCTCTTTCATTACGTGCAATCGGATTGTACAATGCGCATTTCAGATCAAGATTCTCCACTCTGAATCTGACATGGTCATCGACTTGTCGTCCAATGATATGTATGAACCACGCTGGTTCAAGACATCCAAGACCTCACATCTCCACATCTCGTAGTTTCACTTTCCATCAAACTTCGTGTTCAACACGATCGTCTGTGCTACTAGAGGCTGTTCCATGGAGGCATCCTCGAAGAGCTGTCATCGCCACAGTTGCTCATCTTCATCACATACGTAGATATCTAATCCATAAGCTTTGATACCAATTTGTTGTGTGCGATCAAGTAACACTAAGGATTGTCAGATGATCAGTGATGATAAATAAGAAAAAACATAGTAGATCACAATGAAGATTGTAATTTAAGCCGTCGACCGGCCAAGGGAACACCCAATAGCTTTATTACGAAAGGAAGAATGAAATACAAATCTAGAACTTCACAATGAAGAAGAAGCATCAAGATCTCCCCATAAGCTCTTAATACAATCTCTTAAAGTTGGCTCTTAACAATGAAGGCTCAAAGCTCTCTCTCTCTTGTACTCTCTCAAACCCTTTCCCAAACGCCCCTTTATAACCCCTAGGGCATGGGTGCAAATCAAACTCTTATGGGAGAGGAACTTAATTCAAATAGAATAGAACTCTAGCAATCTATATTCACCTAAAATTCTACTTGATTAGCAACTCTAAATCGAATAGGATTTCGCATCATATAGTCGGTATCTCTGTGTTGTCAAGCTCTCTAAAGCCAGATCTGTCAAGGTACTGAGCTACCTTATCGCCATGCTTCCGAGCTATCAAAGCCGAGCTATAGAGCTGCTGAGCTGTTAAGCTACCAAGCCTTAGGTCTGCAGGAGTTAGCTCGGCTGTAATGGATGGTATTTTTCTTGGCGTGTTAATTATTATGTGCACGTACTTGTTTTGATCGTCCGGATGATTTCGTGCGCGAGTCCTATTTCTACGCGTCGACGCGAGCGCGTCTCTGAATTTTTAATTTTTACCATGGCGCGATTAATTAATTTTAACACTAATTAAATTACCCTAATAATTCCCCTAACTAATTGTTAATTAACCTAACCTATCAGATTGAATCTCACCGAAATGCAGGTGAGATCCAACCACCATCTTCATTCCTCTCCCCCACTTCCAACTCCCTTTCTTCAAGCTATCCCCTTCACTGTTGTATTTCAACAGCAGGAGCAACGTCTTCTCCTGCAAGAAAAATCCTCCAGCAAAAAATTTCCCCAAACTCCATCAAACAAATCTTCCCAACACAAACCTGAAACAATTCACAAAAATCTGTTCATCATCACCAAATTAGTTTCCCAAACCATTTCCCAAATACAAATCGAGTCTGTAACCATCATCCTCCCAAATCAAATTTCCAAAACCAATTTCATCAAAACTCAAATTCGAAATCAGCCCATCAAACAAATACAAACCCCAAACTGATTTTGAAATCAGAAATCAAGGAGAGGAAAATAGAACTCAGATCTGAAACAAGATTTTAGATTAAATCTAATCCTTCTCTCCTCCTAGCCATACCAACAAGCAACCCCTTCCTCCTCCCGAGCTCCTTCCTGCGAGAGGACAACCTCCCCTCTCCTTCCCCATCCACGCAAGTCGCAGACCCGCACTTGCTTGCAGCTGGTACCATCGCGCGCCTCCAGGAGCGCCCAGCCACCCTGTGCTGTCTGCAACCGCCGCACAGGCCGTCGTCAGACCTCTCTTAGATGCCTGCAACCGCCGAGTGCCACCTGTCGTCGGTGCCCTCCTCCCCATCGCGTGCGTAAGCCCCTCTGTCCCCCTTGCTGCATGAACTTCCCTTGTTGTGTGGCTTCCACCTGCAGATGCAAACAAAAAAACAAAGAAAGAAAAAATAAAGAATGAAGAGAGAAGACAGTAAGAGATTAGAGATAAAGAGAGAGTTAAAGAGAGAGAGAGAGAGTAAAGGGATAAGGTTATTATATGTTAGAGGGATAGGTGTTATTAATTTGTGTAGGTAGGTAGTACTATTAAATATATTATTAACCATATGTTAACCTTGTAATTAGCTTAGTAAAGTTAGTTAGTAAGTTGTTAGTATTAGATTTGATATTAGCTTGTTAGTGTTAATTTCAGCATGTTAATGATTAATGTTAGGAAAATAATATTAAATAAAATAAGGCGTATCATGTTAGTATAATACAATATAAACATCACCAAAGACAGAGAACCCAATAAAATCAGACGAACCCAATTTAGGGATTATCTTGATATTGTGCTTATCTCGCAACAAATCTAATTTAGTGATACGTTTAACCAAAACAGAGAACCAAACGTACCATTATGTAGTACCCGTCAAGACAAACCCAACGACACCAAAATCGTTGAAATCAGGCAAGTGTACAATTTATAGTGAATTTTGAAGTTAGATGTTCTTTTAGTCTTTTGTACGTAAAGTTGTATAACTCAAAATCTACACGTGAAATGACGCATGAAATTACTACCAAGACATTCTTGACTAAAAATGTGATCCAATGACATATAACTTGATATACCTTATGTCACGCCCCGCTTCCCAAAAACGTGGAGGCGAAGCGTGAGAAGGTCAGCTCAGACTTGAAGCTACAAAGCTACAAGTCCGATAAGCGTCAATCACTTTTAAACTGCAGGTCCTTGCAACGCGAAACGAAACAAAGATAATAATAAGGGAAATGAGATAAAGAATAAATCTCAGAATATCCATAATAATAAATTTCAACATCGTAGAAAAGCCACCAGGCTAAAATAAAAGAGTCTAACAGAGGCCCAGCATGGCCAACAAAAGTACAAAGTACGAAAACAAAGCAATGGTGCAAGCACCGACAACTAACAGCAACCTAAAGCAAAAGCAAGTAAAATCAGTCTCTAAGACTGGTCTCCGGTGTCCTCGAACTCCTCGACGAACGTAGGCTCAGGCTCAGCGTCAGCAAACACCTCGTCCTCAGCAACTGTCTCTGGCTCAGGGTCTAACATGTGACACCCAAAAGAGCAAGGGGCACATGTCAGCAAGTCTGGAAGACTTGTGCAAGGAAACTGAAAGTAGGTACAAGTAAAGCAACCTAGCAGTTCTAGCATGATGCGATGGCATGGCAGTTAAAGTAATGAGTGCAACATGTAAAGTAAAGTAAAGTACGAGCATGATATGGCATGAATCATTCATAAGACAAGTACAAGACAAGTAAAGTAAGCACCTCGTGCACAGAGATTCCGTCTTTTGGCTAGAGTGGCTGCGCGGGCCAACTCCTAAGCTCAATTGACCGTTTATCCCTACCCCTCCACGTGTATCGGGCATTGGTTTTCAGCCAACACATGAGGCCCGCTTCTGGACCACGAGCCAGGAAGTGTTTTAAACAAGTATGGCGTAGGGGTGCACCTAGCCGGACAAGGAAGTACAAGTAGTGTAGCGTGTGCTACGAATGCGACATTCAATGCATGGATGACATGACATGGCAAGTAGTAAAGCGTACAGGTAAGGAAAGTAAACGTGACAGTTTAGTATGCATGAATGACAAGTTTAAAGGGTTAGATCTAGCTTCGTTGTCAAGCTAGATCAATTTAGGTGACAGATCTAGTTTCGTTGTCAAACTAGATCAAGTAGGCGTCTAGCCAGCTATCATTTCACTGACTAGTCTCGTTTACACTAAAAACAAGGAAGTGGCCTAAAAACATGGCCCTATGCAAGATTTGGCAAGTTTCACTTGCCTGCAACTATCACGTCAAGGAAACACCGTCCAACGAGTCCAAAGTCACAATTCCTACGTGCACAAGTCCACCAGCCTACATCCGTTTTATTAATCTTGATTAGTGAATGCTAAAACATTTAAAATACTTTAAAAATACTGATTTTAGTCTTGATTAGCATGCAATTGGGTTGGGGGTCCTAGGGGTGCAAAGCGTTACCTCAACACGACGCGAAAGCTACACCGGCATCGGGTAGCGACGCCGGGGGTTGGAATAATAATATCGCGCTCCAAGTCCAGATTCCAATTAGATTCCTCGCTGGAAATTTCAGAGCAATCAACCGGGGCGACGATTCCAGATTCCAAAGCTAGCACGTGCGACGATGGGCTACGACGTGTCGCAACGTCGTACGCGGCAAGTCATCGAAGAGAACGCACCTACGTGGGGCCCACAGTAGTCCTAGGGACCTTTGGGGGACCCACAATACCTCTGGAGAACTTGGGGGGCCCACGGAGGCAAGTGGTGCGACGGATGCGGGGTTGCGATGAGTGGCTCTCGGTCGGAGCGGGAGATCGGGTCGGTCGGGCGCTTGGAGCGGGTCGTTGCAACGTTGCAATGTTGCAACGGAGCCGGCTTCGGCGATGCAGGCGGGCGCTTCGGTCAGGCGCGGGGCGATGCTGGCGACAGCTGCGGGCGACGGTGCGAGGTCGATGCGGAGCGGGGATGCGGGCCAAGCCCTCGGTCAGACCGAGGGCTTCTCTCGGTCAAAGCGGGGAACGGAGCGGGGCGGCTGTGCTGTGATGTGAGCGGGCTTGGGTGCGGAGTGGCTAGCGGTCGGAGCGGGAGATTTGGCTAGGTTTTCTCGGTCGGTGCGGCAGCTGTTCGTCGCAACGTTGCGACGAATCGTCGCAACGTCAAATTTGAGTTTTGGAAGAGGCTAGGGTTAATTTCTTGCGAAAATAGGTCTTCCTAGGGGTTGTTTATATAGTGTAGATGGGTTGACTTGGTCTAGGGCTAAATCTAATAGGATTAGAAGTTTAAAATAATTTAAAATTTGAAATTCAACTTCTCCAACTCACCCAAGGATTTGACTTGGTCCAAATGAGATGGAAATTGGCTCAAAAATTCTTTAATACGTTTAAAACTCAAATAAATTTTATTTGGCCGAAAATAATTTAAAATTAATTATTAAAAATATTTTAAAACTTGTTAAAAATATAAAAGTGGTCAAATGAACTCTAAAAATTATAAAATAAATATCGGGGTGATCGTGATGACGAAAGTGAGCTAACTAAGAAGACGGATCTCAATTTCGACGTCGGACGACGAAACTAAAAATAGAAACGTCTCCCGTCAAAAGTGAAAATCGTCACGTCTCATCGAGTAAGTTTAAATTGTGGAAAAACGACTCGAGGAGTGTCGTTCCAAGATAGTGCCACTATTTAATACTCTCAGAGATGTTCACAACATCATATCACACAAAAGTGTTCACAATCAAGTAGAGTCTAAAATAAACACGTGCACGGCCAAAAGCACGTGCACGGACAAAGTACAACGAAAACGTACCGTTACATCCTCCCCCACCTTAGAAATGATTCCGTCCTCGAAATCAACATCAAGCACTGCTCGGGAAAAGGTGCGGGAAGCGCTCTCTCATCTCATCTTCACGCTCCCAAGTGGACTCACCGGGGGAACCGTGACGCCACTGCACTCGAACCAAGTCGACGGTCTTATTCCTCAGCTGCTTCTGTCGACGATCCAGAACCTCAACTGGCTGCTGATCATAAGACAGATTCGGACGAACCGTAATCTCCAAGAAATCCACAGCGTGGGATGGATCACTAACGTATCGACGTAACTGAGATACGTGAAATACGTCGTGAACTCCCACAAGCGACGGTGGCAACACCAAGCGATAAGCCACAGCTCCAACTCTTTCCAGAACATCGAACAGTCCAATGAACCTCGGACTCAGCTTGCCTCTCTTTCCGAATCGAATAACTCCGTGGTTCAGAGAAATCTTTAGAAAGACATGATCTCCAGGCTGAAACTCCAAAGGCCTCCGTTTAGCATCAGCCCAATGCTTGAAACGGTCCTGCGCAATCCTCAGCTTTTCTCGAATATTCCTCACAACATCCACGGCCTCCACGATCATCTCCGGTCCTAACAGCTCCTGATCTCCGACGTCATCCCAGCTCAGTGGCGATCGACATTTCTTTCCATATAGCGCGGCGAAAGGCGCCATTCCAATACTCGCCTGGTAGCTGTTATTGTAGGCAAACTCAACGTGATGGAGATGATCCTCCCAAGATCCCTTAAAGTCCAGCATGCAAGCTCGCAACATATCCTCCAAAATCTGAATCGTCCTCTCGGACTGGCCATCCGTCTGCGGGTGGTACGCCGTGCTGAAACTCAGACTCGTACCCAAGCTCTTCTGCAGACTCTGCCAAAACTGAGATGTGAACCTCGTGTATCTGTCCGACACGATACTCACAGGGACTCCGTGAAGCCGTACGATCTCCTGCACGATTCACGTTACATCACTATCTAAACTAGGAAAAGGAAATAGAAACGGAGAGTAAACGTATTTACCTCCATGTATCTCCTCGCTAGCGTCTCAGTAGACTGTCCCACTCGGAAGGGAATAAAGTGCGCGGATTTGGTCAATCGGTCTACGATCACCTAAATCGCGTCGTTCTGCTTCGGACTCCGAGGTAGTCCAGTCACGAAATCCATAGTGATGTGCTGCCACTTCCACTCCGGAATCGGAAGCGGTTGCAGCAACCCTGCCGTATGCTGATGCTCCGCCTTTACTTGTTGGCAAACCAAACACTTGGCTACACTCCGAGCCACGCTCCTCTTCATACCATGCCACCAAAAGTTCAGACGAAGATCCTTGTACATCTTGGTCCCACCAGGATGTACAGAATACGACGAACTGTGTGCCTCCACCAATAATTCCTCTCTGATATCTCCAGCTGGCACACACAACCTGGCTCCAAATCTCAACGAACCATCCTCGTGAATCAAGAAGTCAGTCCGCAGACCGGCTTCCACCTGCTCCTGAATCTTCACAAGCTTAACATCTCCAGCCTGTCCAGCCTTGATCCTATCCACGATCGTCGATTGTATCTGCATGCTCATCATCGAAGAAGTCTCTCCAGGAAGAATAATCTCGATACCAGTCTCGCAAAAATCCTGCTGCAACCTCCACTGCGAGGTCAACATCATCACCGCTGGAAGTCTGCTCAGCGCATCCGGAACTACATTCACCTTGCCAGGGTGATACTGCAAGTCGATCTCATAGTCTGCCATGAGCTCCAACCATCGACGCTGTCGCATATTGAGCTCCTTCTGTGTAAAGATATACTTCAAGCTTTTGTGATCAGTGAAGATCTTCACCTTCTCACTCAGCAGGAAGTGCCTCCAAATCTTCAGCGCAAACACGACGGCAGCCAACTCCAAATCATGTGTCGGGTAATTCTTCTCATGAGCCTTAAGCTGACGAGAAGCATACGCAACCACATGCCCATGCTGATGCAACACACATCCAAGAACCTTGCCAGAAGCATCACAAAAGATCTCGAATCCTCCACTCCGATCAGGCACAGCAAGTACAGGGGCAGTCGTCAACCTCTCCTTCAGAATACCAAAAGCCTTCTCGCAATCATCAGACCAAACATAAGGTACATCCTTCCGCGTAAGTCTGGTCATCGGCTCAGCAATCCGAGAAAAGTCCTTAATGAAACGTCGGTAATAGCCTGCAAGCCCAAGGAAGCTCCGGATCTCAGACGCCGACTACGGAACCGTCCACTCTCTGATAGCCACAATCTTCTCGGGATCCACAGAAATTCCATCACCAAACACCACATGCCCGAGAAAGGCAACTCTATCCAGCCAGAACTCGCACTTGGAATACTTAGCATACAAACGATGCTTCCTCAAAATCTCCAACACTGTCCTCAAGTGCGATGCATGCTCTTCCTCCGACTTTGAATAGATCAGGATGTCGTCAATAAAGATAACGACAAACTTGTCTAGAAAGTCATAGAAGACCAGATTCATCAGGTTCATAAAGACTGCGGGCGCATTGGTTACACCAAATGGCATAACCATGAACTCGTAGTGACCATACTTCGCCCTGAACGCTGTCTTCGGGATGTCGTCCTTCTTCACCTTAAGCTGATGGTAACCACTCCTCAAATCCAACTTAGAGAACACCCTCGACCCTCCGAGCTGATAAAAGATGTCATCTATCCGAGGCAAGGGATATTTATTCTTGATAGTCACAGCATTCAGCTCTCGGTAATCCACACACATGCGACGCGAACCATCCTTCTTCTTTACCAGCAACACCGGTGCTCCCCACGGAGACATGCTAAGATTGATGTATCCTTTCTGCAAAAGCTCATCCAGCTGCCTACGCAACTCCTCCAACTCTGCTGGAGCCATCTGATACGGTGCCTTTGAAATAGGCTGCGCTCCCGGCATAAGATCGATCGAAAACTCAAGAGCTCGATCGGGCGGCAGCCCAGACATCTCCTCAGGGAAGACGTCGTCGAATTCACGTACCACATCTGGTCTATCCTGCTCCATCTGCATAGCAACAAGCTCCACCGGTCTGGCCCGAAACCTGACAGGGCCAAGCGAACTGCTACCTCGACATAACTCAAACACCGGATGTCTGGGGATCTCGAACACCACCTTCTTCCTCCGACAATCGATCGTAGCATAGAAGCTCGCAAGCCAATCCATCCCGAGCACGGCATCGTAGTTGATGATGTCGTGGACAATAAAGTCAGCGTAAAGCTCATGTCCACAGACCACCAAAGGGCAAGAAGTGCACCCACAATGCACCGAGATCACGCCATTTCCCGTAACGATGTTCCAACTCTTGGGAAGAGGGGAAGTCGTCAAGGAATGCTTCTCCACGAAGCTCCGAGAAATAATGCACATCGATAAACCGGAGTCAAAGAGGACTTGTGCAGGAAATGTGCAAACCAAAATCACACCTAACAACAATCTAACAATCAAACCCTATTCTAACAAACAAACATATGCAAGCATCAAACATAAGCTAAGAATCAAACTATCTAAGGAAGGAAACAACTAGTTTGAGAGTTACATGCGATAACTTCATCCACAGCCTCGCTCTCCACTGCCGTCATCAGGTAAGCCTGCCTCCTCGGCTGCATGGCCTGCTGAAAAGCCTTCCTCTGAGGAGCGAGAGGTGCTCCACGGCCTGCAGGTACAGGTGCTCTCTGCTGCAACGGCTGTGCAGCAACGGGATCCTTCCAAGGTAGCTTAGACTTCGGGCACTCCTTCATAGCATGAGTAGGGTCTCCACAAATCAGGCACTGTCCCAACATCTTCCTACACTGATCTTTGACATGCCCGGTCTTGCCACAGAAATAGCAAGTCTTCTCAGGAGGCACACCTGGCTTCTTGAACTGCACCGTCTGATTAGGCCTAGTCCCAGGCCTAACCACTCATCTGACCTACTCCATAGGCCTCTTCCTAGCTCCAGAAATCAGTCCTCTCTTCTGCTTCGCAATCCTCTCCTGTCTCTGAGCAGCTACCAGCAACTTCTGATATGTCTCCATGTCCGTCGAAGACACCAGACTCTGCAAGTCTAGAGAAAGACCCTGCAAAAACCTCTGGGCCTTCTCCTCAGCATACTCTACCATCTTCGGCGCGAAGCGACTCAACCTAGTAAACTCCTGGTGGTACTGGTCCACCGTCAGACTCCCCTGCTTCAGCTCAATGAAGCGCTGCAACATCTCCCTCCTGGCAGCCTTCGGAAAGTACTCCTCATCGAATCTAGACTTGAAAGTAGCCCAAGGTATAGGGCTCACCAACAACTCCTCCTCTGCATCCCACCAGTTTTGGGCATTATCCTTAAGCTGCTTCTTTACCAGATCAACCCATCCAGCCGGGTTGACCTTCGACATCTTCAGATTGTCCTCGTTGTTTCTGATCCACTCCTCTGCAGCCAACGGTCCTTCAGATCCATCAAAGTAAGTCAGGCCCAGCTCCCGAAACTGCTTCTCTCCTGGCTCGAAGCGAGGAGCACTCTGGGTGTTCTGGAGCATGCCCTGCTACACCTGCATCATCTGATGCATCATCCTCATGATCTCAGCATTGGTGGGCTCTCTATCCGGCTCCTCAGCACGATTGGGCCCACTGCCAGATCGGGTCTGTCGTCGTCCAGCCATCTAAGGACATAGAAAACGAGCAAACAAATTAGACTCAAAGCTTAATGACTTGGATGTTTCCATTTATTTAATGGACATTCCGTTTATTATCGTTGTTCCGTTAGTTCGCAATCGCAAGATAGGAGGACCTGCATGGGCCACCAACAAAACCTGTCACGCCCCGCTTCCCAAAAACGTGGAGGCGAAGCGTGAGAAGGTCCGCTCAGACTTGAAGCTACAAAGCTACAAGTCCGATAAGCGTCAATCACTTTTAAACTGCAGGTCCTTGCAACGCGAAACGAAACAAAGATAATAATAAGGGAAATGAGATAAAGAATAAATCTCAGAATATCCATAATAATAAATTTCAACATCACAGAAAAGCCACCAGGCTAAAATAAAAGAGTCTAACAGAGGCCCAGCATGGCCAACAAAAGTACAAAGTACGAAAACAAAGCAATGGTGCAAGCACCGACAACTAACAGCAACCTAAAGCAAAAGCAAGTAAAATCAGTCTCTAAGACTGGTCTCCGGTGTCCTCGAACTCCTCGACGAACGTAGGCTCAGGCTCAGCGTCAGCAAACACCTCGTCCTCAGCAACTGTCTCTGGCTCAGGGTCTAACATGTGACACCCAAAAGAGCAAGGGGCACATGTCAGCAAGTCTGGAAGACTTGTGCAAGGAAATTGAAAGTAGGTACAAGTAAAGTAACCTAGCAGTTCTAGCATGATGTGATGGCATGGCAGTTAAAGTAATGAGTGCAACAGGTAAAGTAAAGTAAAGTACGAGCATGACATGGCATGAATCATTCACAAGACAAGTACAAGACAAGTAAAGTAAGCACCTCGTGCACAGAGATTCCGTCTTTTGGCTAGAGTGGCTGCGCGGGCCAACTCCTAAGCTCAAGTGACCGTTTATCCCTATCCCTCCATGTGTATCAGGCATTGGTTTTCAGCCAACACATGAGGCCCGCTTCTGGACCACGAGCCAGGAAGTGTTTTAAACAAGTATGGCGTAGGGGTGCACCTAGCCAGACAAGGAAGTACAAGTAGTGTAGCGTGTGCTACGAATGCGACATTCAATGCATGGATGACATGACATGGCAAGTAGTAAAGCGTACAGGTAAGGAAAGTAAACGTGACAGTTTAGTATGCATGAATGACAAGTTTAAAGGGTTGGATCTAGCTTCGTTGTCAAGCTAGATCAATTTAGGTGACGGATCTAGTTTCGTTGTCAAACTAGATCAAGTAGGCGTCTAGCCAGCTATCATTTCACTGACTAGTCTCTTTTACGCTAAAAACAAGGAAGTGGCCTAAAAACATGGCCCTAAGCAAGATTTGGCAAGTTTCACTTGCCTGCAACTATCACGTCAAGAAAACACCGTCCAACGAGTCCAAAGTCACAATTCCTACGTGCACAAGTCCACCGGCCTACATCCGTTTTATTAATCTTGATTAGTGAATGCTAAAACATTTAAAATACTTTAAAAATACTGATTTTAGTCTTGATTAGCATGCAATTGGGTTGGGGGTCCTAGGGGTGCAAAGCGTTACCCAACACGACGCGAAAGCTACACCGGCGTCGGGTAGCGACGCCGGGGGTTGGAATAATAATATCGCGCTCCAAGTCCAGATTCCAATTAGATTCCTCGCTGGAAATTTCAGAGCAATCAACCGGGGCGACGATTCCAGATTCCAAAGCTAGCACGTGCGACGACGGGCTACGACGTGTCGCAACATCGTACGCGGCAAGTCGTCGAAGAGAACGCACCTAGGTGGGGCCTACAGTAGTCCTAGGGACTTTTGGGGGACCCACAATACCTCTAGAGAACTTGGGGGGCCCACGGAGGCAAGTGGTGCGACGGATGCGGGGTTGCGACGAGTGGCTCTCGGTCGGAGCGGGAGATCGGGTCGGTTGGGCGCTTGGAGCGGGTCGTTGCAACGTTGCAACGTTGCAACGGAGCGGGCTTCGGTGATGCGGG
This sequence comes from Scilla litardierei, assembly GCA_030789695.1. Lineage (NCBI taxonomy): Eukaryota > Viridiplantae > Streptophyta > Magnoliopsida > Asparagales > Asparagaceae > Scilla > Scilla litardierei. Next base: position 96,267,641 of record CM061135.1, on the reverse strand, counting down.
CGGGCGCTTCGGTCAGGCGCGGGGCGATGCGGGCGACAGCTGCGGGCGACGGTGCGGGGTCGATGCGGAGCGGGGATGCGGGCCAAGCCCTCGGTCAGACCGAGGGCTTCTCTCGGTCGAAGCGGGGAACGGAGCGGGGCGGCTGTGCTGCGATGCGAGCGGGCTTGGGTGCGGAGCGGCTAGCGGTCGGAGCGGGAGATTTGGCTAGGTTTTCTCGGTCGGTGCGGCAGCTGTTCGTCGCAACGTTGCGACGAATCGTCGCAACGTCAAATTTGAGTTTTGGAAGAGGCTAGGGTTAATTTCTTGCGAAAATAGGTCTTCCTAGGGGTTGTTTATATAGTGTAGATGGGTTGACTTGGTCTAGGGCTAAATCTAATAGGATTAGAAGTTTAAAATAATTTAAAATTTGAAATTCAACTTCTCCAACTCACCCAAGGATTTGACTTGGTCCAAATGAGCTGGAAATTGGCTCAAAAATTCTTTAATACGTTTAAAACTCAAATAAATTTTATTTGGCCGAAAATAATTTAAAATTAATTATTAAAAATATTTTAAAATGTGTTAAAAATATAAAAGTGGTCAAATGAACTCCAAAAATTATAAAATAAATATCGGGGTGATCGTGATGACGAAAGTGAGCTAACTAAGAAGAAGGATCTCAATTTTGACGTCGGACGACGAAACTAAAAATAGAAACGTCTCCCGTCAAAAGTGAAAATCGTCACGTCTCATCGAGTAAGTTTAAATTGTGGAAAAATGACTCGAGGAGTGTCGTTCCAAGATAGTGCCACTATTTAATACTCTCAGAGACGTTCACAACGGCATATCACACAAAAGTGTTCACAATCAAGTAGAGTCTAAAATAAACACGTGCACGGCCAAAAGCACGTGCACAGACAAAGTACAACGAAAACGTACCGTTACACCTTAGTTTAGAACAATAGCAAAGAAAATTATTTTCCGTGACATGTTGGTTAAATACTCATGTTCAAAAAATTTGTTAAATTATTATAAATGTTGTTCGACACTCTCATAATCATTGAAAATGTTGCATAAAAATAAATGATGATATTATTAAATTGCTTAATGGGTTTTGGATTCATATGGGTTTAATTTGGGTAGTGTGTTTACTTGGTTAAGTTGAAAGTTATTAAGTTTTAAAAGTCATTAAAATTATATTAAGTTTAAGTTATTAGAGTTATTTTATATATTAATTTCTAAGTCATTAAGTTTCACAAGAAAGTTTTATTAACTAGTTTAAGTTTATATTATTGCTTAATAATATACACGATTAATAAGTTAGTGATATTAAAATGTTCTGTTAATAGATTAATTAGCATTCGTATTAGTTTATAATAATTCTGTTAGCGTTAAACGATTAGTCTGATATCACAAATATTTATGACACAGATAAATCGTGCCTTACGTTTCAATCACTTGGATACCTAACGCCCGCATCCTCTTCAGATCTACGCATCCTATAGTAGGTTCCCCACATCTTCTCATCTAAATAAATTAATATGTATTAATGCAAGTGTACATTTTTACATGTTTTATAAACGTTGCATTTAATTGTGTAAACTGAGATATTCTAAGATGCAAGCGTACATTTTCCTACTTATTGTTAAATGTTAACTTATTTAAACTGCTTATTACCATACTGCAAATTAACTGTTAGAAATGCATGCTAGATACATGAATGAACATGATAATCATAGAATGATACATGCCGTTGGCTACCAGTTGTTACATGTCGTTGGCTACCAGTTATTACCTGCAGTTGGCTCATAGTTGGCTATCCTCGTCGGTCATATGTGACTAGTCTGGCTCGTGTTCCAGTAGGGTCACATCTGACTAGTCTGGCTCGTGTTCCAGTATATGAAGGTTTAGCATCCTGGCTCGTGGTCCAGGAAGTACACGTGGGTGGGGTTGGGTTCGCGGGCACTAGTCTAAAGTAAACAGGTTACCTTCAGGGGCACTTGAAGGTAGATTCACTTGCTTACCGCCTAACGACGTGAACCTTAGACACGCACTTAAACACACCGTTGAATAGATACCGAGCATGTCAACTTATAGAACTGCTGTTGTTTCTTTTAAATAGCCTGCCATGTTTCATCTGTTAAATAATTTATCATGTTTTCACTTTTACTAGAACTGCCATGTTCATAACTGTACTGCTGATTGCTGTCATAAATTGTGTAATTTGCTAGCCTCTCTCTTACCATGCTTATGTATAATTGCCATGCTCACCGTGCTTTACTTGTGCACTACATTCTACTATGCTCACATGTTTTTATTCTATTAGTAAACAATGCCATTGCCTGCTATATTCTTGTAATTGTTTAAATGAGACTTATACTTGGGAACCTACATGAGAATCCCTCACTGACGGGCATTGTATTTGTGTTTTAATGCAATGTCCGTCAGGTTTTGAGGACATTTTTGCAGATCCTAGTTCCAGCTAGTGTGATCCACTAGTTGCAGGAGCTTTACAGGAAGATGCTATTAGGTGCTTTTGCTTGTAGATCCATTGTATCAGCTTTAAATATCCTGTGTTGTAAGAGCCATAAGGCCTCTTTTCCTTTTCTTATTATTGTATTTCATTTCTGCGACGATTGAGATTGTAATAATAATAATTATCCACGTTGTGTTTGGGTATGCATGCAAGAACCTGTAATATTTCACACATACGCTTATTGTGTTAAGTCAAAGAGGCAAGAATAGAAAAGGTACCACCTCCTTGCTTGTACATGCGGATCCAATTGCGTCCTTGCTTCCAAGCATAATGGGAAGCGGAGTGTGACAGGTTTTAGTGGTGGCCCATGCAGGTCTTGCTCGTGCAAAATATTCTAAAACAACACGGGTAAAATTACAATCTTGATCATCTAGAACACCCTTTTTGATTCTCTATCACATCCTCGTTCATTAGGGAATACTTGCCTTAGAGTTTCTGATCCTTAGTCGACCCAATAATCATATCCTTGATTTTTATAACTTCCTTAACATACATTCATAAGTCGATGACCACAGAAATCCATCGTAGCAGATTCACAAGTTATTTCCTAGTCGTATTTACATTTGATCATCATATTCCATTCCTTGCTCTCGATTCAAGTGATCCTCTCATGACAGCCATCATTATTCTTTTGAATCCTCCCCATTACATATTCTGATACTTATTTGATTCATGCTAGTCGTGCTTGAACAAAATGCTTTAAAAACGACAATGATGACATTAAAATCCTGATTATCTAAAAAGTACTTTCGATATTCCTTTCATTGAATTCCTCGCCCAGTTTTATTCCGTTTAAATCTTTAGTATATACCTAGATCTCATACTCTTCAGCTGACTTAAATTCATTCTTTGATTTTGAAACTTTCTTTGCCGTAATCTTTAGTTACTATCTCACCACGATTTTCTAACCTATAACATCCATACTCGTATATTTACCATACTTTCTTCATATAATAAGCTTCATTTTTAAAATATTACTTCTTTTTTGCTAATTCAAGTATATAAATTTCTTTTCTTACAATGCTACTAACATATTTCAAAACAACCTATCATACATGTTTTTAAATACTTTCTATGCAAATAGAACTCCTACTTTTTGAGTGTGTCGGTTGTGTATTCATCGTATTTGTACATCCAATTTTTGTATAAATCTATCTCCATTTGCATTCACAAAACAATCGCTACTTCACTATACTACTTTGTATGTTACTCTTTTCATTCATTACTTAACTAATCACATTTCATGTTTTAACTTATACCATTTACTCATTTCATTATTTTTCACATATCCTTCATTCTTCTTAATTACTTAACATTCATGACTATTTTATGCTACCTAACCAACCTGACTCCATATCCATGCCTCATCTGAAACCATTCATCACCATCTTGATTCGTTACATCATTCAACTCTAAATCATACACTATGCTTAGTTATCTTTAGTGCTCGTCATTACCTATTTCAACCTTAGCAAGATTCGTTTTAAAATTACGTAATAGCCCTTTAAATATTTCCCGTCTATTTCATTCCATCATCAGCGTTGTTAATTTATGTTAATCGTCATATTGCTAGAGCATTACATATGATTACTATTGATACATGATTATGTTTACAGCTAGGCGTAGTGTGAGATAATATGAGGTGTACTTGTGATTAGTGATTATGAACATAAAGAATTTGGATTATTTCAATAGTATAGGGTGATAAACAAATGATGTGTTCAAGATTTACATTTTATATTTTGATAATACACATGCCTAACGGATGCAATATAGTTTCTTTTATGAGTAATACAAAAAAGACGAGTACATTACATGTTTTAAATTCAGATGAGTAACAGGTAAGAGTAGCTATGAAGGTACACCATGATTTATGGTAACAATAATAATGTGTAGAGTATTTCAAGTAACAAGACTTAATTATACAGGTATGATGATGAAGATATTAGAAATGATACGTTATGTTGATGAGAATGGATAGTTATGTGGATTGATTGAAATTGTTTAGAACAAGATACAATGGAAAATGGCAAGATGTGATTTAGTAGTTTGTTAATCATGTTGAATAAATTTATGAGTTGTCACGAGGAAGAATGTGTTGGAAGCAGGACAATTATTGATTGTAAATGTTGATGTATACTAGGCGTATTTGTAATTGACGTCATACATTAGTAATTGGTATATCATCATGATATTGATTGCTTGATATAAAGATAAGATCGGTGTTGGTAGATGTCACAATTGTAGTGTTACAAGTTAAGTTATGCAATGGACAATGTGATGATATATAATGGATTAGACCACTTATGAGAATAAATAATTTTGGAGAATTTGGCTACAGAGTAACTATACATTAGAGATTTCACAGGAAATGTTACTGCTTTAATGTCAATGATAAATGAAGGGTGAAGAAATTTGCAAGGGTATTGATTGAGGATATTTAGTGTTTTCCATCAAAGATCAATTTTTTCGAGTACTAATTATTTTAAAGCAAGAACTATGAGTTAGAATTCGAACGGTAATGTTGGACCTATAGTTAAGTGTTAGGATATGATTATAGTCGTAGCATTTTTCAGTGGTGAGGCGAGTAGTGATGATTTATTTTAGGAACACTTGATTGAGGTTATACGTTGTTAGAATTGCAGTTATAAACATATAATTCTTTCCATCTCTTTTTCACTCACTTTTGTCCTTGATATCTTTTGTGCAAATTCGTGGGTAGTCGTCTATAGCCATGTTTACTTGTCCACTAATGGTTAAGGCCATCGATGGTGCATAACAATCTGAAACCCTTTTTAACATTAAGTCTTAACCTCGTTACTTGTATCACTTCCTAACTAGTTTCATTTCTTCATCTTGAAGTATTTTCAGATCATAGTTTACCTCATAAATACGATGAGATGCATACGTATTATCGGCATCTCTTAATGAACTTAATTCCTGAGGAATTCCGAGAGCGGAATTGTTCTTAAGGTGGGAAGAATGTAACGGCCGGTATTTTTGTAGGCGTGTTAATTATTGTGTGCACGTACTTGTTTTGATCGTCCGGATGTTTTCGTGTGTGTGTCCTATTTCTACGCGTCGACGCGAGCACATCTCTGACTTTTTAATTTTACCATGGCGCGATTAATCAATTTTAACTACTTAAATTACACTAATTAATTCCCCTAACTAATTGTTAATTAACCTAACCTATTGATCGCTCCAAAATGCAACCCAAGAGCACGACCAAAAACTTGGTCGGCCCCGGATACACACCCGGAGAACGATTGTAGTTTTACCGCAAGCGCACGGTGTAGCGGCGAGCGGGTATCGAACACAGGGAGGACGTATGACAGTGCCTTCTCTGAACAACCTGGCTATAGGAACAGAAAAGAGGGAATTTGCCTTTCGGCGATCCTGTCACAATCGTCAGACAAAGTATGGAGATATAAAATCAAATAAAGACGCCTAGGGAATAGGGAATCCCCGCTACTCACCGAATCTCGTCAATGTGATTCATTGGTATCACAATTGCTAGGGTAGAATTTCGGATGAACTAGTTGCAACTGAATGTAAAACCTAGCTCACGCTCTCGCGTTGTTGCCGGTCTATAGCTAACCTAGGTTTGGGTCCAATCTCTTGCAAACCCTAGCCTAGGCAAGCTAGCATTAGGATCAACATCATCGTTCAATCGCATCCCGAGCCCACTCTCGTGCAAACTCGGTCCACGACCTAGGTTGGGATAGTTCCTACCCGTCCAATCTCTTGCAAACGGGTATCTGTATGTAATTGCAACCGAGAACCCTAGTATCGGTCCAATCTCTTGCAAACTGATACTACGGAAACTCAATTTCAACCCAATTCGGATTTCTAGGGTTTCCTATCGAATTGGGATCCAATCTCTTGCAAATCCCAATCGATATGAACACCTAACTATCCGTAGTATATCGATCCCAAACTAACCCTAATAGCAATTCTAGCAATATTTCTACCAAATCATCACAATTCGGAAATTGGGCTCGTAGGGTTCATCCCCACGCCCTAAGACGTTACGACTACTCACAAATCATATCACAAATGCAAAAATAATCAATTGAAATAGCAATAGAATTCATGGCAATATTCAAATAAGCAATAAAAATGAGATTTTTAATGAAGAGGGAGACAAACCAATAGAGTTCTCCAAGAATCCAACAAAAATAAACTTTTCTCTCCTCTCCAATCACAAGAATCAAAAGCTAAAAAGTTTAATCTAAAAAGCTGCTAAAAAGTCAGGAAAAGCTCTCTAACCTAGGTTAAAAAACTGGGGTTAAATACCCCCCAAAATCGCCCAAAAAACTGTGACAAAATTGCCCCTGCGCAGCCTGAAAATCGCAATTTACGCTACAGGCAGCGCGGCTCACTCGGCCGAGTGACAAAAGTCGCTCGGCCGAGTGAGAGACCCTGAGAATTTCCAGTAAGTCTGGGGTCTTGGGGATCTTCACTTCGGGGGTCGCTCGGCCGAGTGAGTTGTCGTCACTCGGCCGATGGGCTTCTCTTCACTCAGGCGGTCGGCAATTGCCACTCGGCCGAGTGGGTCTTCTGATGCTCAGACTGACGAAAAACAGTAAGTTGGGAGTTTTTGATTGGCGTCGTCTGAGTGCCACTCGGGCGGACGGGGTTCGTCACTTGGACAATGTGGCTTCCGATGCTCGGCCGAGTGCACACTTGGTGCGTGTCCGATCTGGCCGGCCGAGCGGGGTCTTCTGGTCGGCCGAGTGACTCCTTCACTCGGCCGAGTGAGACACTAGAAATGCCCATTCTGAGTGTTTTTGCCTCCTCGTCGCTCCTACGACGTTCTTTCTTCTTCCGCTCCTCTCCAATCTGAAAATACCCCTCAGGGAAGTCTTCGGTGACACTCCGGAGTAGGTGTATCTCGGAATCACTCCAAATCACTCCAAATCTCCTGAAATACGACAAAAACAACAAATCGTGAAAAGTATTGCAATATTTTCGATAAATCGTGAAAAACGTGATTTGAGCGATCTAAATGGCATGCAATCATGCGGAAAAAAGGTGTAAAATATGGAGTGATCAAAATCCCCCAAGCTTACCTCTTACTCGTCCTCGAGAAAGATAAGTAAAAGGCGAACCCGGTGGATTCAGAAAACGAAAGCGACGAAAAACGAAAAACGAAGAAGAAAGAAGAAAGCGAAGAGGGAAGCTGCTAGATCATTTTTCTCAGGACGTGGGTTTTGCTTACTCATATAGCATGCACCGAATGTAAAACACATGTCAAAGACTTTTATTTCGATATCATAGTATAATGGTGCAAATAGAAATAGAAAACCCAAGAATATTGATATAGCATGAAAAACGGAATAATTCTAAAATTAACATCGTCTGAATCATTTAAAGCGGTATACAATATCGCAGATCACACACTTTTCAATTGAATGCTTTCAATGAGGAGTATAAGAATATCACGCAATAGAATAGAAAGAATAGAAAAGCGTGGATTTCATGAAATGAGTGCTAGGCATAGATTTCTGGATTTCGTGAAGCTAAAACAATCTCACCGAGTATAGAATATTACTTAGCCTAGGTTGTCATGCACCGTCAAGTAGTCACTCTCTCACACATCATTGGATTCCCTCCCCCAAGCTTATCTATAAGCGTGGTGGCATAAAAAACAATATTTACATCCCCATTTTTATGAAGCTCCAAAAGTAATAAAAATAAAAACAGAAAGAGGGAAGAAAGAGAGAACATGAGATGGGATCGTTTATTGAGATTCTTTTCTCTTTTTCTTTTCTTTTTCTTTTCTTTTTCTCTTTTTTTCTTTTTTTTATAGCATATATACACAATGATCCCAAATCAAAGAGAAATAAGGATATACAAGATTTTTTTCTTTTTCTTTCTTTGGTTTTGGGAAATTTGGAGCTAGGATTTTAATAACGGGGGAAATGCCAAATACTAGAATCGCTAAGGGGAGATTCACCAATGATTTTAAAATAGAGAATTGATGTTCAAGATATGTGGAGAAAGAAGTAAATATGTCTCTCAGTTCACTCTATAAGACGTGCACGACAACTTCAGCAGGGTAATCTAATCTACTTGGTTTCAATCACAAAAAAGCTAACTAATCCAGATTTATCATAGCTAACATCATTCAATCATCCTGAAGTGAAATGTACAAATCATGCAAATAGAAGTGATATAGGAAAAGAAAACGGTACTCCAGATATAAGCATTCAATGCGTGAATCTTGGTGCGTTTTCTGCGATAGCATACATATGAATATTCAGACTCAGCTAATAATAAAATTTCATCCATTTTCATGCTGAAAAAGTGTGGGTTACTATCTCTAAATGCAAGGCAAATCAAAGCATATGATATCAGAAATAAAATCTAAGACATGACAAATATAGCATGCATATAGGGAAAGCTAACTCCACGTCATCATCATCACAAAAAAGTCATCTCTAGCATGAGATGAAAAAGAAATAAAGATAAAGAGGGAAAATAAAGCTATTTACAATGCAGCACACGAAGAAAATGAGAAAAAAAACGTGATGCATGGTAAAAAAAAGAAAAAGTGATGAAAGTGAGTGCAAATGCGGAAAATGTCGTGAAAAAACTAAAAATACAGGTGGTAAATCGAAAAGAATGTGAGAACTCACTCCCTCAAGCTAAAGTGCACAGTGTCCTCAATGTGCGAAGTGTGGCACACCGAGAGACGTGTAATGTGAGGGGAAGGTGAGGATGCATGCATGATGAAAAAGAAAATAAAAATAACGAAATGAAAAATATGATGCGGACATGATGCATGCAGATATATGAGTGAATCAGATATAAAAGTGTGACACCAAAAATCTCTCCCTCTCTCCCAAAAATGAAATAGAAATATGTGAACAAAATGTGGACCCAAAAACAGTGAGGGGAGGTGGGGTGGGCAAAAATCATCAGGACCCAGCAGAGACGGGCAGCATGACGTCAAAAAAGATCAATGGCATCAAGGGTGCCTAAGAGGGTAGGGCTGCACCGTCTCCGTCCTGAGGCGGAGGTGGTGGTGGTGGTGGGTGGGGAACAGTCTGCTGGGTGGGTGTGGGTGTGGGGGTGGAAGCAGGCTGGGGGTGTGTAGGAGTGGGGGTGGGTACCTGCTGGGTGGGTGCGGTCGGTACGCGAGGAAGCCGCTCGAAAATCTGAGTGAGGCAATAGTGAATGCCTGGAAGTAGGTCGAAGCGGCTGGCCATAGCGGTGACGGTGGCGGACATGGTCCTGAGGTCACCTCTGAGGGCACTCACCGCTCCCTCGAGAGCACGAATGCTCTGAAGTACAGTGTCGGGGGGAGGTGGTGCAGAGGGACGCACCTGTCTGTGCTGTGCAGGACGGGGCTGGCGGACTCGGGTGGTGTAGTGGATGGGCTCAGCAGGCATGTGGAGGAAAGGTGTTGTGCTCACAAGTGTGGGCCTAGCCTCAGTGCGAGGCTTGGGCGTAGACTGGTATGAGGTGGAAGCAGCAGCAGCGGAAGTGGAGTAAAAAAGCGGCGACGAGGCGGCCAGAGAGGTCAGTGACACAGACGTGGGAACAGACGTCACGACACTCTCGGAGAAAACGGCTGCGGTGGAGACAGAGGTGACAACCACGGTCTCCACGACGGCAGTAAAAGAGGGCTCTCCGCTCTCAACTATAGTCGGTGGGCGCTCGGGTAGCGCGGAGCAAAGGGGCTCAACGGACAGAGGGCCAGCTGTGGTGGGAGTGGTGGTGGGCGTGGTGGAGGTAGTGGTGGTGGTCTCAGCGAGTGTACTCCCGACACCGGCAGAAGTGTGGACAGAGGTGTCAGGAGCAGCAGAAATATCAGGCTGCTGAGGGGCCACGGGGTCAGCGGGAGTAGCGGGGTCAGCGGGTGCAGCGTGTGTAGTGTGGGCCTGCTCAGCCTGCTCGGCCTCCTCAGCCTCAAGCACGTAGGCGGCGGGGATCAGGAGATCCATCGTCGGAAGCCAGTCCACCTGTGCTGGTGCTATCTGTGTCCGAGCTGGGCTCGGAAGGATCATGTAATCTGCACTGTAGGGACCGTGCAACCAAACCCAGTGCCGCTGACCGTGCGGACGTAGCATCTTCATCCCGGCCATGACGTCTATGGACAGTGAAGTGGGGCCCGGGGCTCATCGCAGGTCAGCAGGAAGGTCCTCGCCGGTCATCAGGGCAAGCAGGGTGATCAGACCGCCGTAACATATCGGTGAGCGAGCGCTCACCGATACGATGATGCGGTCCAAAAACCAGCTCGCGAATCAATCACGACGGCGGGGACCAACTCGTCACTATCCCTAACTAGAGCTCTGGGGCGCGTCATCACATAGAGCATATAAAGCTCCGGCGTGGACATCGTCCCAGGCTCATACCTCGCCAAAAAGGTAGTCGCCATAAGGCGCTGAGCTATGCGGAGGCAGGGGTGGACGATGGCCGAGGCCTTGGCCCTACTAGGGTCAAAGGCAGCAGGTAAACCCGTGATCCGGGCCCAGAAAGCGCCGGAATCGAAGGAAGGTGGGGGAATGTGAGTGGGGGCGTAACCACGGTCGGCCCCGGGGACATCGAGCCACGAAAAGAATGCTCTCATCATACCGAGAGTGACCTGGCACTCTCGGTCCATGAACCTAAACGAGCATCCCTCGTCGGTCCGGGCGATAGAACTAAGCACCTCAAGTGTCGGACGGACGAAGGTGTCCGCCGACACTTGGAAGAAATCTCGCCAACCCACGTTGTCATACAACTGAGCATCCCCTCAAGTACCCCTAGGCGTCCTAGGTCTGCAAGGTGTGCGAACCTGGAGGGTACAATCAAGCGCTGGGAAATGCGCTCGAAGACGACGCGGTGAGCATCGTCTCGGAACGTAATCCCCAGCGGCCCGACAAGTGGAGCCGGTGGCGGTGGTGGTGGCTGTGGGATGGCAGGGAGTGGCTGTGCGGGGTGAACGGGCTCTGCAGGCTGTGCAGGGTATGATGGGTCTGCAGGCTGTGCAGGGTGAACGGGGTGTGGTGGTGTAGGCGGAGGAGAGTCCTCCACCTCGTGGGAGGGGCCGGCCTCATCCGGCCGCTTCCGCTTGGCGGAAGCTATCCTCGACCGTGGCCGTGTCCGGGGCGGCATGTGAGCCCCGGGTGCTCACCAAAAATGTAAAAAATGCGGCGTGCGCAAATGAGTGGAACGAGTATACCGTAACACGCCGCGAGAGCAATATAGTGGACGCGTGCGAAGACGCCGCCTCCACGAAGCCAAAAACGCTCCCCGAAAGCTCCCCTGGGCTCCCCTAAGCTCCCCAATATATCCTGCACATCAAACGAAGATATCAGCGAGTAATATTCAAAACGTATGGGGGGTTAGGGGTATAATAGATAGTAATCGAATTTAATTTGGTTTAGGGGCTCGTTAAACACATGGATCGTCGAAAAATACGCAAAAGAGGAGGAAATGGGCAAAAAATAGGGTACCGGAGCTCGGCCAGTGAGGTGGTCGCCGACGGCGACTCGGGCGGAGGCGCGACAGGCTCGGCCGGCGGTGGGTGGCTGAGCGCCGGCAGCGGGCGAGTGGGGTCGGGCGAGTGAGGGGGGATCGGGGCGCTGGGGAGTTCATGGCTCAGGCTCGGGTGCTGGAGAGAAAACGACGCTTCGTATTTCGCGCCCGAGCCCGCCATGCTTAAGTAGGGAAAATTACGATTCGGCCGAGTGACAATGTCACTCGGCCGAGTGACAATGTCACTCGGCCGAGTGACGTAACGGAAATATTTTTTTTGAAAATCCCTCCCCGCTTACGATTCGGCCGAGTGGCCTTGCCACCCTCGGCCGAGTGGAAAAAGTCCATTCGGCCGAGTTGCTCAAGCTACTCGGCACTACTCGCCCTAGGAGCGTATCAGTTTTACTCGGCCGAGTGAATATGTATACTCGGCCGAGTGGCAATTATACTGAAATCAAGAAAAGAAACAGAGAGTTGGGTACAGCAGGCTTCCCTCGTTCGTGAGCCTATGTGCTCGGCCGAGTGACTAGTATACTCGGCTGAGTGAACCCTGTTTTCTGCTGTTTGGCTTCGTTTGGGCTCTAAACTCTGTTTTTCTTCCTCCAGTCGATTTCATCTTCCTCCTAAGCATCGAGAGCATTCCTGGAGCGCTCCTCGTCGCCTTGTTCATCCTCCCAATGATAGATATCCCTTTCTCCTCTCCTGTCAAAGTAAAATAGGACCCGTTATCACGAAATTTTTAGGCAAACGACTCGAAACACTAATAATTTCTAAAACAAAAATAAAGGAAAAGTAAAAATAAAGCGATAACCGTCGGGTTGCCTCCTGACAAGTGCTCGTTTAAGGTCTTGAGCTCGACCCCCTTTGATTTTCAATTCAATGCGGGATATTGGGTGCATATGAGATGCACCCGTCAAATTTATTGGGAAGAACGCTTAAATTTGGATGTTGTGGCGGTGTGTTCTTCCTCGGTTCTCCTTTGCCTCGGGTAGTGTTGGGGGGTGACTCCCCCAAGCTAGTGCTTGCTCCGGGCCTCGGCTTCACCGGTGACACCGATTTTCGTATCGGTGGGGCTTTCCTTGGAGACTTCAATTTTGAGAGCTTGCAGAGCTCTCGAATCCTTGCGACATCAACGTCGCCTTCATCAACTTCGGTGGAGAGATCGGGGGAATGCTCCATCTTTTCTTCTTGGCCTAAGTCCGGCCCTTCCTCAAAATCTTCTTTGAATAGAGCGCCGATGGAATGGGGGGATCGCCTCCTCAATAACCTCGTCAAGGATGTCCATATAGTCCAGCTCCTCATGATAAGGCATGTGTTTCATTGCCTTGGGAATATGAAGCTCCACCTCGATGTTGCCGACATTCAATGTTAGAGTCCCTTCACGTACGTCGACAATGACACCAGCGGTGGCGAGGAACGGGCGTCCAAGTATTAGCGACGTGTCTCCCTCCTCCTTGACATCCATGATCACGAAGTCACATGGCAAACATATGCCCCCCGGGACTTGTAACGGGATATCCTCTGCGATCCCTACTGGCCTTGTGATCCGACCATCTGCTAGTTGTATCCGCATGTCGGTAGGTTTCAATTTTGTGCCGGTGTTTAGTCTTAGGAACATAGAGAGAGGCATGAGGCTAACACTAGCCCCTAAGTCCACTAATGCCTTTTGTAGAGGGACGCCGCCTAAGGTGCAAGGAATTCGGAAACTCCCCGGGTCTTTGAATTTGGCGGGCTCCTTCTCTCTCTTGGTGAACCAAGAGCCCTCCTCAGCGAGCATGATTTTCTCCTTCCTCTTTCTTCCCGTAATCAAATCTTTTGGGAACTTGGCGTATGTCGGGATTTCCACGATAGCGTCGAGGAAGGGGATATTGAGGCTTACCCCTCTCAAATACTCGAGAAACTTGGCTAGTCGCTTCTCCATCTTTGCTCTAGCAAGCCTCTGAGGGAATGTGATCGGTGGCATAAAACGCCTCTCTTCAATCAATTGCTCCGCTCTGGACCTTGCTTCTCTTTGTGGATCTTTCTCTCCCTCAACTTCAATGATAGGTTCACTTGGCTCTATTCTCTCCGCCACGGGTTTATCGGTAGGAATCATGACGGGGGTGGTATCCTTCCCGCCTCTCGTAGTAACTGCAACAACGGCGTTGATGTGGCCGGTGTTGCCCCGTGGATTTTGCTAGGGTTGAGCTGGCAACTGTTGACTATTTCGATTTAGCAACGCAAGTTGCTCCGCAATTTGTCCAACGACAGTTGTAAGAGAGTCTTGGCCCGCCTTCAAGGAAGCATTGATCTTCTTCTGCTCGACCATAAACTCCTCCACCTTTGCTTCAAATTCAGATCGTTGTTGAGCTTGTGGAGGGTTTGGATTTCTCCACCCTTGATTGTATCCGGGCGGCCTATAGGGTCCAACTTGTTGCTTTGGTGGGAAATTTTGTTGCGGAGGCCCCCTCGGTGGATAATGTTGTTGTTGTTGTTGTGGTGGCCGAGTTTGTTGAGGTAGTTGTTGCGGCGGGTTCAATGCTCCATCATTGTTTGCATAGGAGAAACCGGGATGGTTTCTAGTGGCCGGATTGGCCCAATATCCTTGGTTCCCCGCGACGTATTGAACTTGCTCCAAAGATCCCTCTCCTTGTTCTCCTCCCAAATACATAGCTTGGGATTGGTCTTGCCAATCACACATTTGATTTGTTGGTGCGGATGTGGAAGGGGTTCCTTGGGGCTCCGTAATATACTTCTTCAGTCTCTCCACCACCTTGTGGAGAGAATCGAACTTGTTGGTCAGCTCCGCTATGGCCTTTGCCTCATAGATGCTAGATGGCTTCAAGGAGGACGAAGAGTGTCCTCGCTCGTCGCCCCATTGTTGATTGTTTGAGGCCATCTCCTCAATTAGGGCCGTAGCTTCGTCGGGAGTCTTCGATAGGATGGCCCCATTTGCCGCGGCATCAATAATCTGCTTGGTCCCCGGTTGGAGACCATTGTAGAAGCTATGGACTAGCTCCCAATCTTCAATGCTATGGTGGGGGCACTGATGCTGCAGGTCTTTGAAGCGCTCCCAAGCCTCATAGAGTGTCTCTTGAGGTCCTTGCTTGAAGGACATGAGAGCACTCCTAATCTTTACCGTCTTGGAAGGCGGATAGAACTTGTCGATGAACGCGCTTGCCAACTCATCCCATGTGGTAAAGACTCCCTCAGCTTGCGTCCTCAACCAATATAGAGCTTTATCCTTTAATGTGAAGGGGAAGAGGCGCAGTCTGATGGCATCTAGGGTAACGCCCGGCATCTGGAAGGTGGCGCACTTTGATAGGAAGAGCTGGATGTGGTAGTGGGGATTTTTATGGGGGTTCCCATGAAATGGATCCTGTTGCATCAGAACCACAAGCCCGGTCTTCAACTCAAAATTCTTGTCGGCCGCCAACTCCGACATGGCTATGGATGAGGTCGTGGAGGAAGTCTTAGGCCGGAGCCTATCTCGAATGGAAATAATCCTCGCCATTCTTGCCGCTAACTCTTCAGGCGTCTCCCGGACGTTCATAAACCTCCCTTCCGTATCGGGTCTCCTCTCCGCTCTGATTCTCCGCAATGTACGCTCGATCTCAGGATCAAACAATATATCAATGAGGTCCGCAGTGGATCTCGTGTACATGCACGAGAAAACAAAGTTTCAAAGAAGTGATTAGCACAATGGAAGGGTTCGATAAAAATAAAGAAATAAAACAAAAAGAAAGAAATAGCTAGGGTGGTAGGATCAAACACAATCGCCTCCCCGGCAACGGTGCCAAAAACTTGATCGCTCCAAAATGCAACCCAAGAGCACGACCAAAAACTTGGTCGGCCCCGGATACACACCCGGAGAACGATTGTAGTTTTACCGCAAGCGCACGGTGTAGCGGCGAGCGGGTATCGAACACAGGGAGGACGTATGACAGTGCCTTCTCCGAACAACCTGGCTATAGGAACAGAAAAGAGGGAATTTGCCTTTCGGCGATCCTGTCACAATCGTCAGACAAAGTATGGAGATATAAAATCAAATAAAGACGCCTAGGGAATAGGGAATCCCCGCTACTCACCGCATCTCGTCAATGTGATTCATTGGTATCACAATTGCTAGGGTAGAATTTCGGATGAACTAGTTGCAACTGAATGTAAAACCTAGCTCACGCTCTCGCGCTGTTGCCGGTCTATAGCTAACCTAGGTTTGGGTCCAATCTCTTGCAAACCCTAGCCTAGGTAAGCTAGCATTAGGATCAACATCATCGTTCAATTGCATCCCGAGCCCACTCTCGTGCAAACTCGGGCCACGACCTAGGTTGGGATAGTTCCTACCCGTCCAATCTCTTGCAAACAGGTATCGGTATGGAATTGCAACCGAGAACCCTAGTATCGGTCTAATCTGTTGCAAACTGATACTACGGAAACTCAATTTCAACCCAATTCGGATTTCTAGGGTTTCCTATCGAATTGGGATCCAATCTCTTGTAAATCCCAATCGATATGAACACCTAACTATCCGTAGTATATCGATCCCAAACTAACATTAATAGCAATTCTAGCAATATTTCTACCAAATCATCACAATTCGGAAATTGGGCTCGTAGGGTTCATCCCCACGCCCTAAGACGTTACGACTACTCACAAATCATATCACAAATGCAAAAATAATCAATTGAAATAGCAATAGAATTCATGGCAATATTCAAATAAGCAATAAAAATGAGATTTTTAATGAAGAGGGAGACAAACCAATAGAGTTCTCCAAGAATCCAACAAAAATAAACTTTTCTCTCCTCTCCAATCACATGAATCAAAAGCTAAAAAGTTTAATCTAAAAAGCTGCTAAAAAGTCAGGAAAAGCTCTCTAACCTAGGTTAAAAAACTGGGGTTAAATACCCCCCAAAATCGCCCAAAAAACTGTAACAAAATTGCCCCTGCGCAGCCTGAAAATCGCAATTTACGCTACAGGCAGCGCGGCTCACTCGGCCGAGTGACAAAAGTCGCTCGGCCGAGTGAGAGACCCTGAGAATTTCCAGTAAGTCTGGGGTCTTGGGGATCTTCACTTCGGGGGTCGCTCGGCCGAGTGAGTTGTCGTCACTCGGCCGATGGGCTTCTCTTCACTCGGGCGGTCGGCAATTGCCACTCGGCCGAGTGGGTCTTCTGATGCTCAGACTGACGAAAAACAGTAAGTTGGGAGTTTTTGATTGGCGTCGTCTGAGTGCCACTCGGGCGGACGGGGTTCGTCACTCGGCCGATGTGGCTTCCGATGCTCGGCCGAGTGCACACTTGGTGCGTGTCCGATCTGGCCGGCCGAGTGGGGTCTTCTGGTCGGCCGAGTGACTCCTTCACTCGGCTGAGTGAGACACTAGAAATGCCCATTCTGAGTGTTTTTGCCTCCTCGTCGCTCCTACGACGTTCTTTCTTCTTCCGCTCCTCTCCAATCTGAAAATACCCCTCAGGGAAGTCTTCGGTGACACTCCGGAGTAGGTGTACCTTGGAATCACTACAAATCGCTCCAAATCTCCTGAAATACGACAAAAACAACAAATCGTGAAAAGTATCGCAATATTGTCGATAAATCGTGAAAAACGTGATTTGAGCGATCTAAATGGCATGCAATCATGCGGAAAAAAGGTGTAAAATATGGAGTGATCACCTATCAGATTGAATCCCGCCGAAATGCAGGTGAGGTCCAACCACCATCTTCATTCCTCTCCCCTACTTCCAACTCCCTTCCTTCAAGCTGTCCCCTTCACTGTTGTATTTCAACGACAGGAGCAACTTCTTCTCCTGCAAGAAAAATCCTCCAGCAAACAATTTCCCCAAACTCCATCGAACAAATCTTCCCAACACAAACCAGAAACAAATTCCCCAAAAATCTGTTCATCATCACCAAATCAGTTTCCCAAACCATTTACCAAATCCAAATCGAGTTTGTAACCATCATCCTCCCAAATCAAATTTCCAAAACCAATTTCTTCAAAACTCAAATTCGAAATCAGACCCTCAAACAAATACAAACCCCAAACTGATTTTGAAATTAGAAATTGAGGAGAGGAAAATATAACTCAGATCTAAAACAAGATTTCAGATTCAATCTAATCCTTCTCTCCTCCTAGCCCTACAAGCAAGCAACGCCTTCCTCCTCCCGAGCTCCTCCATGTGAGAGGACAGCCTCCTCTCTCCTCCCACATCCACGCAAGGAGCAGACCCACGCGTGCCTCTAGCTGCTGCCACCGTGCGCCTCCAGTACCGCCCAGCCACCCTGTGCCGCCGGCAACCACCGCACAGGCCGCCGCCGGACTCCCTTAGTCACCTGCAACCGCCGAGCGCCGCCTGTCACCGGCGCCCTCCTCCCCATCGGGTGCATTAGCCCCTCAGTCCCCCTTGCTTCATGAACTTCCCTTGTTGCGTGGCCTCCACCTGCTGTAGCAAACAAAAAAACAAAGAAAGAAAAAATAAAGAATGAAGAGAGAAGACAGTAAGAGATAAGAGATAAAGAGAGAGTTACAGAGAGAGAGAGAGAGAGAGAGAGAGAGAGAGAGAGAGAGTAAAGGGATAGGGTTATTATATGTTAGATGGATAGGTGTTAATAATTTGTGTAGGTAGGTAGTACTATTAAATATATTATTAACCTTATGTTAACCTTGTAATTAGCGTAGTAAAGTTAGTTAGTAAGTTGTTAGTATTAGATTTGATATTAGCTTGTTAGTTTTAATTTCAGCAAGTTAATGATTAATGTTAAGATAATAATATTAAATTAAATAAGGCGTATCATGTTAGTATAATACAATATAAACATCACCCTAGACAGAGAACCCAATAATATAAACATCAAGTTAGATGTTCTTTTAGTCTTTTGTACGTAAAGTTGTATAACTCAAATCTACACTGAAATGACGCCTGAAATTACTACCATGACATTCTTGACTAAAAGTGTGATCCAATGACATATAACTTGATATACCGTAGTTTAGAACAATAGCAAAGAAAGTTAGTTTCCGTGACATGTTGGTTAAATACTCATGTTCAAAAAATTTGTTAAATTATTATAAACGTTGTTCGACACTCTCGTAATCATTGAAAATGTTGCATAAAAATAAATGATGATATTATTAAATTGCTTAATGGGTTTTGGATTCATATGGGTTTAATTTGGTTAGTGTGTTTACTTGGTTAAGTTGAAAGTTATTAATTTTTAAAAGTCATTAAAATTATATTAATTTTAAATTGTTAGAGTTATTTTATATATTAAGTTCTAAGTTATTAAGTTTCTAAAGAAAGTTTTATTAACTAGTTTAAGTTTATATTATTACTTAATTATAAACACGATTAATAAGTTAGTGATATTAAAATGTTCTGGTAATAGATTAATTAGCATTAGTATTAGTTTATAATAACTCTATTAGCGTTAAACGATTAGTCTCTATCACGAATTTTTATGACGCAGATAAATCGTGCATTACGTTTCAATCACTTGGACACCTAACGTCCGTATCCTCTTCAGATCTACGCATCGTATAGTAGGTTCCCCATATCTTCTCATCTAAATAAATTAATATGTATTAATGCAAGTGTACATTTTTACCGGTTTTATAACCGTTGCATTTAATTGTGTAAACTGAGATACTCAGAGATGCAAGCGTACATTTTCCTACCTGTTGTTAAATGTTAACTATTTAAACTGCTTATTACCTAGCTGAAAATTAACTGTTAGAAATGCATGCTAGATACGTAAATGAACATGATAATCATAGAATGATACATGCCGTTGGCTACATGTTGTTACATGCAGTTGGCTACCAGTTGTTACATGCCGTTGGCTCATAGTTGGCTATCCTCGTCGGTCACAAGTGACTAGTCTGGCTCGTGTTCCAGTAGGGTCACATCCGACTAGTCTGGCTCGTGTTCCAGTATATGAAGGTTTAGCATCTTGGCTCGTGTTTCAGGAAGTACACGTGGGTGGGGTTGGGTTCGCGGGCACTAGTCGGAAGTAAACGGGTTACCTTTGGGAGCACTTGAAGGTAGATTCACTTGCTTGCCGCCTAACGATGTGAACCTTAGACACACACTTAAACACACTATTGAACAGATACCGAGCATGTCAACTTATAGAACTGTTGTTGTTTCTTTTGAATAGCCTGCCATGTTTCATCTGTTAAATAATTACCTTGTTTTCACTTTTACTAGAACTGCTATGTTCATAACTGTACTGCCGATTGCTGTCATAAATTGTGTAACTGCTAGCCTCTCTATTACCATGCTTATGTATAATTGCCATGCTCATCATGCTTTACTTGTGCACTACATTCTACTATGCTCACATGTTTTTATTCTATTAGTAAACAATGCCATTGCCTGCAATATTCTTTTAATTGTTTAAATGAGACAATGCTTGGGAACCTACATGAGAATCCCTCACTGACGGGCATTGTATTTGTGTTTTAATGCAATGTCTGTCAGGTTCTGATGACATTTTTACTGATCCTAGTTCCAGCTAGCGTGATCCACTAGTTGCAGGACATTTTCTAGGAAGATGCTCTTAGGCTGCTTTTGCTTGTAGATCCATTGTATCAGCTTTAAGTATCCTGTGTTGTAAGAGCCATAAGGCCTCTTTTCCTTTTTATTGTTGTATTTCATTTCTGCGACGATTGAGATTGTAATAATAATAATTATCTGCGTTGTTTTTGGGTATGCATGCAAGAACCTGCAATATTTCACACAGACGCTTATTGTGTTAAGTCAAGGAGGCAAGAAAAGAAAAGGTACATCCTCCTTGCTTGCACATGCAGACCCGCTCGCGTCCTCGCTCCCAAGCATAATGGGAAGCGGGGCATGACATCGGCCCTGAGTCCCAGTAGCTAGCTATGCAAAGTCAGATACTCAGAACCTAAAACACATACGAGCTAGCCATGCACGACTACTCGTCTGAACATCTCCAACTCCTTTAGTGCCTCAAATCGAGACAATTTTCACAGAGCTGATGTGTACTTTTTAAGTTTTAGGGATTTAGATGTGAAGACCACGTGGGGATGTTGGATAGTACTATCATTAATTATTTAGTATGGGTGTTATGTGAAAATCCTTGTCCTATTTTTCTTAAAACAAATTCATTTAAACTTGATAATCTATTATACATTTGAGGAATGATTGATGGTATTTGTCCAATGTGACAAGAGGAGAGGGGTGAAGGGTTTTCTAGGACCCTTAGGGCACAAAAACTCTATTCCCGTCCTAAGTCGGACGGAACATAGACATAAAATGCACAGCGGAAAACTTATGTTAATCTAATTAACATGCAACCCTAAGAAACCAGACCCTCCTAGCCAGGATATCTGCCAACTCGGGGTGGATCTGACCACCCCAAGAGCGATCTAAACTACTGTAAATAATTAAAACGAAAGCTTCTAAAACATAACCGGAATCTTAACCCTGGGGCGGGCAAGATGTTCCGCACCGTCTTCCGAGCCGCTCCCCGTCCCACGCCGAGCCGCTCCTCGAACTGCTCCCCAAACCGCTCCGCATCCCGAGGCAAGCAATCCACGTGTCGCCGAGCCAACCACGCGCCGAAGAAAGTTTCAAGCGAGTGAAAGCCTTCGCCAAGATTTCGGATCCGAATCCGAACTCCTTCGTGGCTTTGCTAGAGCCCTAAGGAGTAAGGCAGAAATATAGAGAGATAGAGAATATTAATTTAAGCCAAGATCCGAGCGTGTTCTAACATTTTCGGGAGCTACTCAAATCTGAAGCTTGGGACGAGTTTGAAGGAAGGGGGAGGCCCCTATTTATATATGCGGCTGACTCTCACCTTTTCTCCACAACCGATGTGGGACTATTAAATTTGAGTTAATTAAATCAAGTTAGTTTGCCTTTCACAAAGGGAAACCTTCAATGAATTTTAACTCCCTCACCGTTGAGCTTCAATCTTGGTACAGCCTACCAAATCGAAGTGCGTTCAACGGTGAACGCATAGGAAAAATGGCGGGTCAATCGGAGTCCGTTTGACCCTCCAATTGATCGTCCAAAGTTAGCCAAAACCATTCAAAGATAGAAAATCCAGCCCTAAAAAAATCCCGGGTTTTAGAAAACCTTAACCAGAAAATTCAAGCTTGGTGGGCCTCCATTTTCGCTGGGTTCAGCCCAATAGTTTGGGCTGACTTGTTTTGGCTGTAACTTGTGCATTTGGACTCCGTTTTTGACGCGGTTTGAACCTGCATTTAGATCGGAACGATCCCGTCATCTAGGTAACCTTTTCCCTGCATTTATAATATTAAATATTGTCGTAAACTATTTACGACACCTTTAATCCTGTTCGCATCAAATGCAAAATAGTCCCTATCTAAGCTTAAATTTTCATTTGCATCAAACACAAATGATCTGAGGGCATATCCCCCAACATCTCCCACTTGCACTCAGGATCATTTATCCCGAATGCAGGAGATAATTGCAAACATCTTTTGCAATATTTTATCCCTTGCATCAAATGCATATTCTCCCTAATCGTTTCTACCTATTACTAGACGAAGGTCGCACTCTATGTGAGACCCTACAGCCTGACCCTTACTACAGGTTGGGCTCGAAGCCCCAGTGACCACGAGCAGTGGTTGCCGTCCCTGCTTCAGAATCATCATTATGTGGTTGACTCATCGACACGAGTATTGTCGGGACCACCCTGACTGTTTCCGTGATGAGGTCTGCAGTTATAGTCTCTTCGTCTTAACTATGTCGTGTAGATCAAGTCTAGGGTACGGTCAAACTGTCAACCCCAATAACTTGACTTCGGTTAGTTTCTATCGATCTTTAGTCAACTAATATTGGACTTCTTCTAACATACTCTGATCAGAGATTTTACTAAAGACCGAACTAACTCTACGACACTAACTCCCATTGACCAGGAGAGACAAATCCTCTCTTGGTCATTACTATCCTCCGTACGCATCAAGTGACACCCGATCAAAGACCTTTCGACAGGCCTAGCCTCGAAGCTAGGTCAGCGATCTAAGTGGCACCGTTCACGCACAGGTTCGTAAAATGACCTCAAGTCAAAAGACCAACTTGCCTATCATCACTAAGAGTTATCATTAGCAGATTGGTCAATGTAACTATATGATAACTCTTGTGGATCGTTCAGTGAACTCATTCTCTAATGAGCACCTGTGTCTCGTCTTCGACTTCGCCAAGTCAAACGATCATGAGATCATCGCCACTGCTAAACGGTGAAGACTAACGCACAATGGTCTATCCGATGTTTCGATATCCATATCTCGAAACATTTACGACCACGAACCCTTTTAGACTTATGCTACAGACGGTCAAACATTTCTCCATGATCGAGATACTCATCTCGATACCTGTTTGACCATGCATAAAGTTTTAGGACTTTACCTAAGTTAATATCTAATGTTAACTATATTATAAAATAACTTAGATAAATTATTACCAAACAGCTTACTGTCATTTCGAAAAAGATGTTTGTGCTATTCACACAGAGATAAATAGCCTCGAGGGTATCATCTCTCTACATCTCCCACTTGCACTCAGGCCCATTTATCCCGGTATCTCATACCATTTTACACATAAGTTTTCCCGACTTCATGTGGTAGAGCCTTTGTGAGTGGATCTGCTAAACCCGTCTAAAGTATAGACTTAAGGGGTTTCTATGTTCATGTTAGACCAACCATTTTAATCTCATTCAAATAATTCACTTGGTCTTAGGAATCCATAATATTTTATTTCCTTGGATCTTATCCAGTTCATCGTACCATACGATAATCATTTAAATTTGTTGCTGGTCATTTCAAATGGCTCATATCTATTTCTGATAAAGTATCAAACTCTTTGATTACTTTTGTCAAAATAAATGTTCC
The DNA here is from genome assembly GCA_030789695.1 of Scilla litardierei. Lineage (NCBI taxonomy): Eukaryota > Viridiplantae > Streptophyta > Magnoliopsida > Asparagales > Asparagaceae > Scilla > Scilla litardierei. The sequence goes on along the minus strand of CM061135.1, from coordinate 96,243,800 downwards.
ATCCATTTGATGCCTCGCATGTAATTTATACGCTCCCACTGACCTTGAAAACTTTCTGGCTAATTCATATAAGTTGGTTCGTCTAAATCATATTTAGAAAAACGAACTTATAATTGAATGTTCCAGTTTTCATGGTCATCATGAGCATTCACATCGAGTTCGGTCCGAGTAGATCCGTACACATCTGCTGGCGAGACGGTTTCAACATAATCTGTTTTATGGAAATTAGGATGAAAACCGTTTTCCACCAACATGATTGTACTTCACTATTTTCTTTCTGCACCATTCTTTTAACTTAAAGATTTACTTGCAGAAAGTGAGGAAACATTTTCCTTAGGTACGTAAACTAAATTCCAAAATTTATTTACGCACATGGACCTATTCTGATTGCATCAAGTTATAAATAGGAGTTACTACTCCAAATTTCATCCTAGAAGTTGACTAAGTCATCATCAATTATGATGTCTAACTCGACTCTTCGTCTCACGAGATTCGAGTAATTATACAACTTCCCAATGATTGATTTAATGAATATCTTATTGATAATGTCCTCATAGAACATTATCAAAACCTAGGCATTACTATCTAGGATTTAACCCAGAGGGAGGACATAAGTCAGTGTCACTTGGAATGGATCACACCAAGTCTAACTAAGTGTGATTCATACCTTTTAACACACCGATGTGCTAACAGACTTAACCTGAGAGAAAATCACATTTTCTTTTAATTTCGCAAGGTTTTATGTAGCTAAGTATTTCACCATTCGATCTAATCGAATCAGTTTAAATACTTTTGTCATTTTATTTTATTATTTTATCAGACTTGTGTTTCATTAAGAACACGTGTCTTAATAAAATATAAGAATAACTTATTTTGGTTAATCTAGACTCGGGTACATCAGTATGTACAAGACTGAGTTCGACAACTCATTCTCCACCGTCTTACAGATGTGTTTCGGCCATTATATCTAAGAGGATAAGATTCACAAGTGTCTGCAGACTTCATATACGAGAGGTCAGACCCCTCTTTATGTGACTTGTGAAGCTTAGTCTCTCTATACGGCCTAGTCTATTTTGCCATATAAGTTTGCTACTATCTTGTGTATTTATATATTAACATTTAATATATTATAGTTATTACAAATTACTAACACAAAACATTGCTTTAGAAGCAAGGTGACGACATTCGTCAAAATGTGTTAGACGTCTTTTGTATAACAATCATTCTGAAATCGTGACATCAAAATATGTCACATTTTCATTTCCTCCTACTTATGCCTTTACTAATGATAAATATAACTAACTTTCTCAATTGACTTTCCGGAGTGCCTTCTTCCTTTTCTAAATCATATTTAGATATTAAATAGCCCAATATAAATGAATAGCTATGCAAGCATCTCATATATCCAAACGCTTGAGCTTTGCAACCGTGAGTGTAGCTTAACACGTTGCTTGTCTCAAGATCCGGTTGGGATGCATAGTCTTGCACCGCTCATGCACTCGTATTCGACTCAAACAGTTTGATCGAATTCTCGAACTTTGCGGATCAAAATTGTTTTTCCATACAACCTTGAGTGTAGCTTGACAAGTTGTAGGGAGAAACATACTTCGAATATCCTATACGTTCAAGCTGCCCCATATAGAGGTGAGTGACATGTAGCGTGAATTTATTTGTTGGATCCAGAACTTAATGAAATCATATTTCTTAAGTCTATTCTTTAGAAGGTTAGTTTAATGTCAACGAGAAAATAGTTTAATTCTATCAATTAGAATTTAACTTGATATTCAATTAATCAACCGATTTAACCAGTTACCTGATTCCATTAAAATATTTTGATTCCATTTGTAAACTTAGAACTTACCCTAGTTTAGCATATGTTCAATATTAAATATATGTAGAATGGCTTTTGTCTATTTATATCCTCCCACTATTTTTACGGTCATTTTTAAGCCTTAACAATGAACGATTTAGTCGAATTAAATAAATGTGTAAGAGATCCAATCACCCTGAGCCCAACAATCTTGAGTGTAGCTCAACAAGTTGCTTGACTCTGTAATCGAAAGATGACTCTTCATTGATCATATCAGATATGACCCTCTTATCGGTTTTTACCCCTAGTCATTTGTGATCATGAGTGTGCTCATCCAAATCACAATGGCTAGTCTAGTCGGACCCTTGTTTTTGTGTCTAGCCTGACTTGCCCCGGTGCTCGGTGTATTCACGACCCGTCGGTTTGGGTCAGGTCTTAGACTATATCTAGCCAGACTACATCATTGACTTAACTTACACCGGCGCTCGATGTATTCACGACACGACGGTTTGGGTCAAGTCAAGATTTCATCTTATGTATTTAAAGAGTTGGTTTCTACAATGTTGCCATGTCACAGCTTGAGTGTAGCTCAACAACAGGAACATAGGTCCTATAGTTGCCAACCCCTAAAACAAGGAGGGCTACAGCTAATCTTGAAGAAGATTATTAACGTATTTGACTTAGATATAGTCAGGGTGTCATATAGTCATGATTCACGTCATTGCGGTCCAGCGGAACACAACCAGGGAATTGACTAAGCCAGGATCACTATCCCTTAGAAGGATGATCCAACAAACTTAGCCAAGCACATTGACTGGATCATGGTCCATTGAATGAAGCTTGTCATTTTTATATGCGTGCCATAGACTAAAAGGCTTTTATTAACAACTAATTAATCATATCAACTGGTTGCATCCTTAAATTCAAAATTTTAGGATTTGTTAAATAACTTTTATTAAATCCTTATCAACCATAAAGTCCACGTGATATCCTAATCGTTATTAGGATTTTAATAAATTTATTAACAATGCAAAAGCGAAGTCCTTTAATGAGAATTAATACCATAACAATTAGAATTAAAATTTCATTAAAGAGACTACCCTAATCAGGAATTAGGTCTTAAAGTGTTGTTAATGTTTTATTAAAGCATAGCATGTCATTAGAATTTATCTCATAAATTTTAACAAGCTCTTTAATGGCTAACCTAAGAGGTTGTCTTGTGTTATCAAATAAGTGACAACATATGCATAACATAAAGTTACACTAATTTTAACGAATAAAAAGAATGTACAACTATTTAACAATTAAATAGAATAATGTTTATCACATAAACAATTTTAGCATGCATATTTAAATTTAACATTTAAATTTAAAATATGATTTTTAAAACATTTTATTTTATCTCATAAAATAAAAACTTGTATTTAAAAAATCACAAAATTTGCATGCTAATTAAAATATTTATGGTATAAAAATTTTAAACCTTTTAAAATCAGTTTTAAAAATATCACATAAATTTAAAACATCATTTTAAAAATTCATGCTTAAAAAATTTATCATATAAAAATTTTAAACATCTAAAATCATTTTAAACTTATCGCATAAATTTTAAAGTTTAAAAATCAGTTTTAAAATTATCACATTAATTTAAAACGTCATTTTAAAAAATTCCATGCTTAAAAATATATCACATAAAATTTTTCAAACATCTAAAATTATTTTAAACTTATCGTATAAATTTAAAGAAAATATTTTTCTGAAAAAACGTTCAATTAATTAATCGCAGTCCTAGATCAGCATAAAGAGATGGCGCCGATACCACTGAAGTGTTTTCTAGGACCCTTAGGGCACAAAAACTCTATTCCTGTCCTAAGTCGGACGGAACATAGACATAAAATGCGCAGTGGAAAACTTATGTTAATTTAATTAACAAGCAACCTTAAGGAACCAGACCCTCTTAGCTATGATCTCTGTCAACTCGGGGTGGATCTGACCACCCCCAGAGGGATCTAAACTACTGTGAATAATTAAACGAAAGCTTCTAAAACATACCCGGAATGTAGATCCTGGGGCGGGCAAGATGGTCTGCACCGTCTTCCGAGCCGCTCCCTGTCCCACGTCGAGCCGCTCCTCGAACCGCTCCCCGAACTGCTCCGCATCCCGAGACAAGCAATCCACGTGTCACCGAGCCAACCACGCGCCGAAGAAAGTTTCACGCGAGTGAAAGCCTTCGCCAAGATTTTGGATCCGAATCTGAACTCCTTCGTGGCTTTGCTAGAGCCCTCAGGAGTAAGGCAGAAATATAGGGAGATAGAGAATATTAATTTAAGCCTAGATCCGAGCGTGCTCCAACATTTACGGGAGCTGCTCAGATCTAGAGCTTGGGACGAGTTTGAAGGAAGGGGAGGCCCCTATTTATATAGGCAGCTGACTCTCACCTTTTCTCCACAACCGATGTGGGACTATTAAATTTGAGTTAATTAAATCAAGTTAGTTTGCCTTTCACAAAGGGAAAATTTCCGTGAATTTTAACTCCCTCACCGTTGAGCTTCAAGCTGGGTACAACCTACCAAATTGAAGGGCGTTCAACAGTGAACGCATAGGAAAAACGACAAGTCAATCGGAGTCCGTTTGACCACCCAATTGATCGTTCAAAGTTAGCCAAAACCATTCAAAGATGGAAAATCCAGCCGTCAAAAAATCCCGGGTTTTAGAAAACCCTAACCAAAAAATTCAGGCTTGGTGGGCCTCCATTTTCGTTGGGTTCAGTCCAACAATTTGGGCTGACTTGTTTTGGCTATAACTTGTGCATTTGGATTCCGTTTTTGACGTGGTTTGAACTTGCGTTTAGAGCAGGACGATCCCGTCATCTAGGTAACCTTTTCCATGCGTTTATAATATTAAATATTGTCATAAACTATTTACGACACCTTTAATCCGGTTTGCATCAAATACAAAATAGTCAATATCTAAGCTTAAATTTTCATTTGCATCAAATACAAATGATCTTAGGGCATATCCCCCAACAAGGGGTACCACATGGGATGCCCCCCAAAACCCCAAAAGCCATCCAAAAACAAAAAAGACCCAAAACCCCACCCCAACCCCCAACACATAACCATAACCAATACACCCTTCATTAAAAAACCCCAAAAACCCTAAAAACCCAAAATGATACCAACACTCACACCTACCCTTCCCATTTGAACCATGTTTGGCACCCAGTGAGACTCCCGTTGGGGTCCTGATTATGTGGGGGTTTTTAGGTGAATGTGCACTTTGTGCACAGGTTATTTCTAGTATATTATACATTTGAGGGATGTTTTTAAATGAGTGTGATGACTAGGAAAAGCTGACTATAACAAAAGGGTCGATGGAAAGGGGGTTGGGATTTAATATTGAGAAACCAATGGTTAAGATGAGAGTTAATGAAAAATTTAGAGGGAAGCTTTCGCACTTGGAGGGAAACCATTTAGTGGGAGTTTTGAAATTTGAAGTTGGAAGTTGAAAACAAAGCTTTGGGGGGGAAACTCAGCTCCAAGAAAATCTTCTGCCAAAAACCCCAGCTACACCGACCCAAAATCATCCGACCAAAAAAATCAGCCGCCCAAATTTTTTTCCCCTCACTGCTTATTTACTGAGTCAAAAAGCATTCTCTCTATCTCCCTCTAAAGATCTCAATGGAAACTTAATCCTATGAAGAACTTCGGAGGAAAAAGCTTAAGGAGACTATTTCTTTTCTTGGGGCTGATTGTAAATCTCATTCAAATAATAAGTGAAATTTTTTATTTTGGGTTGCTTAATCTTCTTTTTAGCTAATCTTTTGGAGATTTTGATGGTCTTTTGCTAATGGGTGTTTTGATTTTGTTAGTAATTCGTTGGGATTAGGCTCCTTTTCTAGATGAATCTTATGTCGTTATTAGTTAATTCGTCCCTTTTTGGATTTTATTTTTGTATTAATATATATTGATAGTGTTTAGCTTTTATTATCTGGGGTTTATTATTAACCCTTTGTTAAAGCCATTTGTTCATCAATCTATAACGTTGAAAAGATAAGTTTCAGCTAATGTGTATCTCGGTGGCTCAAGATCCATCATCTCTCCATATGTGTTCAAGGATCAGCTCCTAAACCCACGCCAGTAGGCCCAAACTCCCCTAATTTGAATTAGATCTGATCTTGGTTTTTATTTTTTTATTTTTGGTATAATATGTTTTATTTAATTTGATTGGTACATGCAAAGAAGGAGAGGAGAAAGCCGACGATTTTTCTAAGCTCCCCAAAATAACCAACAAAGAGCTGATTTTTTTGCTATTTTTCGTAAAGAAACATTCTTTAAACATTATCTTGCAAGACCAAAAGCTGTGTGAATTTGGCAACTCAAATCCTTTATCAGCTCATGCTCATATTATATATTCCATCTGATTTTAACTAATCTGTACAGATTGATGTTAAAAAAGGAAAATAAATCTATTATACAATTGAGGGACGTTTGAATGGCTTTTGTGATTAACATAAATAAATTGGTGGTGATTGGATTATGCTATAGTTTCCTGTGTGAATTTGGCAGCTCGAAAATTTTGGGGGGAAACATTTGTATTTGTGGGTTGATACTTTTGTGAGGGAACTGAACTCATTACTCTTCCAAAATTTCAATATACAGCTTAAAAATTGCCCATTTCATATGATGTAGCTCTGGTGCTGCTATAGCGTTTTACATGGAGAAAAGAGGAGAAGATGTCGAAGAAGAATAATTGTCCCAAGAGAAAAAGGTTGCATGAATTAGAACTTCAAAGTAATCACACCTTGCTGTGATTTTTAATGTTTTAATCATGTGTTCTTTTTTGTTGAAATTTGCAGAGGAGAATGAAGAAAAAGAGAAGATGGACAACAAGCAAAGAAGTCCAAGATGAAGGTAAATCCACTCTCTACCCATATGCAACTGCATGAATTTGAACTTCGAAGAAATCATCTAATCTTCTATTTTTGATTTAAAGTTGTAGAAAAAGATCGTACCTTGATGTGGTATTTTTGTTTTAAACATGTGTTCTTTTTTGTTGAAATTTACAAAGGAGAGGGAAGTAATGGAGAATAGGCCAAAAAGCTTCAAGCAAAGAAAAGTCCAAGAAGAAGGTAAATCATCTCTCTACCTATATGTAATTAAAGTTTTTGAATTGTAGTTTATGGTCATTAGATTAGTCATACCAGAATCAAAATTTTGATATATCACTCTCATAATAGCATATTGTAGCCGATTTTACGAGTGGATGTTGTTGGGTCACACGTGATGTGTTTTACTATTGCTATTAGTGGCACTTGATATCTACGGTGGGATCTTGGTTAATCTTGGTTAATTGGTTCATATCATGAACCATGTTGTATGTCTTGTCACAACACTGTCATAACAAGCAGCAATTGGGGTTTATGTTGTAAGTCATGTTGCAACATTGTTCATAACATGCTTATGACTTCATAAGGAGGATTTCAGACTTCAAGTATTTTAGATCTGATATTATTGATTCTTTCATATTTATTATTATTCTTCTAGAATCTCTCAAGATATCTTGTTGATTGTTAATTAGTGGGAAATATCCGTTCAAGATTTGTCGAAACTATTTACTCGAAATAGTTGATTGGTTCCGAGATATGTGGGATTACTTGCCTGAAGTAGTTCCTAAATATGTGGGCAGAAAAATCTGCATGAGATCTTATTTGAACTATTTTCCAAAACGGTTCACAGATTGATGGTGGCCGGCGTATATAAGGCTGATGCAGATTATACTAGGGTTTTATCTCTTTTGGTAGATTGGTGATCTATATCCGGGGATGGAGGCTGACGGCGACGCACACAGGGATCAAAGGGAGTTTGATATAGTCGGTTTATACAAGGGAATCTTGCACGCAAGTGGATCTTGCGGTGATTACTCCATGTGGTTCATTGGGATCACCCATTGCAGTTTGTATTGAAGGGGAGTGTGTTTCTCCTAATAAAATTGCAATATTAGTGATTGTAATCGTTTATTGTTATAGTAGAGTAATCTGATTTTCTGGGCATGGCCCCACAGATGTAGGTGCATGCACCGAACTACATTTACCAAGTTTTGCACGTTCTTGTGTTTTCAGCATATGCTTTCATGTTTTATTTCATTGAATCCTAGGTACTGATCTTTCAATTGGTATTAGAGCGGGTCATCCGTGGTGCTTTGTTGTCAAAGAGGGTGTGATCTTGGCTTATCGGTATGTCAATCATGAATACTCGAGAAGGTACTTCCGTTATTCGCCCTCCTCTGCTTGTGGGTACCAACTACACATATTGGAAATCAAGAATGCGAGCATTTATCAAATTGCTAGATGAAAAAGCTTGGATTATTGTTGTTGAAGGATGGTCTCCAACTGTTGAAGTTGACAAAGATTGCAATGAATTTCTCAAACCAGCAAAAGAATGGATTCAGAATAAAGAATGTGCGTCTCTTGGAAACTCTAAAGCTGTTAATGTTATTTTCACGGTAATGGATGAAGAACAATTCAAACGCATTTCTACCTATGAATATGCTAAAGAGGCATGGGTTATTCTTCAAAATGATAATGAATGAACTAATTCGGTAAGAGTTTCTAAACTTCAAATGTTTGCTACATAATTTGAAGAATTGAGAATGGATGATGATGAAACCATTGTTGTATTTAATGGAAAACTGAGGGTTATGGCCAAGCAGGCATATCAGCTTGGGAAGAAATATTCGGAGATTAAGTTAGTGCAAAAAACCATAAGATTCGTTCCTGAAAGGTTATCGGCTAAGGTAGCTGCTATTGAGGAAGCAAGAGACATCTCTACCATGAGACTTGATGAGCTAATAGGATCTCTTCAGACATGTGATATGAATAAGAATCACAACAGAAGAGATAAAGGAGTGGCTTTTAAGGTCGACGATGGAAAAATTTCGAAGGAATATGATGAATCTGAGTTAGATGAGGATATAGCTCGGTTGACCAAAAACCTTAGTAGGATACTCAATAAATTGAAAGTAAAGGGCAGAATTTCAGGAATGGAAATAATCTATCTCGGCATGGTGATACTTCGAATGGAAAAATATTTAACCGGAATCAGACGACTGATCAAAAGAAGAGAGGAAAAGGGATTCAATATAGAGAGTATGACGGGTATGGGCTATTTAGGCTGAATGTGCAAACATTATGAAGAAACAAAAAGGGAAGTCTTTGACTAGTACTTGGAGTGAATATAAGTCAGAAGGCAGTGCGAAAGATGAGGAAATCATTAGTAATTATATTGCCTTCGTAGCCTCTCAGAAGAAGCGACCTGATTACAACACTAGCAGCCATGTTAGATTTGAGGTTGCAACATCAGTTATAACATCAGCCAATAAATCAGAAAATATCAGATCCAGTGTTGCGACATCATCCATGACATCTACAACCAAATCAGATTCTGAAGTTGACAGCAATGAGGAAGTTAGTGACGATGATACGAAGAGCATACCAGATGATGTATGGGAAGTGGATGCAAATCTGCAATATTAATAAAATACTGAAAGAAGAGAATGAAAGACTGAAGAAAGAGAAGGAGGAAGTCAAAATCAAATGTCTGAAAGTTGAGGAAAACTTTAGAGAACTGGAAAGCAACTTCAAAAATGTTTTTCTCAGTGTAAAGAAAGCTGAGTGCACATTGAATAAGTGGAACTCTAGAAAAGCAAAGCTGGATGATATCATAAACATGGGTAAGATTTCAGGAGATCGTACTGGAGTGGGCTATAACAGAGGATTTAATTATAACATTTCTACTGCAAAAACGATACAAGTCAAGAAGGAACTTGAGAAAATTGATCAGCACAAGGGCTATGGTGGTAAGAAGAAGTTAACAAAAACTGTCAAAGGTGAAAGTCCAGTGTGTGGATATTGCAGAATTTTTGGTCATTTTGAGAAGAACTGCTTTAGTCATATGCGTCATTTCATAGAGGGAAGAACTGTAAGTTCTCTTGGAAGGAGAGTGAAAGGTAATGGGTCAGAAAGTCTGAATTATATAACCTGAACACTGCAGCTTCAGAGAAAAAACCTCATGTTGTGATGATGTTGCAACATTAGATACGACACAGAACGATGTTGCTGCAGATGTTATGACAGCAGAATCGACATCTCCTCTCAACAATCAATATGAGCAACCTGTTACAAATTCTTATGGATCTTCCTCCAGAATTATAAGAGAATTACCTCGCCACTCTTCGCACCGCTCATCCTCTGCTAGTGCCATTGGATATTCATATGTACCCTCTAAAGCATGGTGATCTGCTGCCAATCCATCTTTCACGGCCTATTCACCCATTCCGGCTGACTTCCCCAAATTTTGTCCACATCTTCGTCGTTTCCACCGCATCCTTGTCTCCAAATTTTGACATGCAAACCACCGAAGCTTCTTTGTCAGCACCGTCGATGTTTTCAACTCAGCAGATACTATTTCGGCCTCTCAGAGCTCGACTACTACACAGGATATCGTTCCATTTTTGCAGCCTACTATCAGATGTGAGGTATACTTTTCTTCCTCTAATTCTGCTGTGCCTGAGGACGTATTTGCTAATGAGAGAGACATGGGAGCCCCTTGATATGACTCTGTTGATTTTTCTGGATTAAGTATTGGAGTTATGTACTTGGATTATATTGGAGGGCAGCTGTAAAGTATTAGAATTACCGATAGGGACAATTTTACTATCAACCACTGAGTCTGATCTACCATCTTCCTCTGTAGTATTGACTGAGATTGTCATCTCGTATAACTCAGTTTCTTCCAAGTCTATATGTGATGGTTTATATGCACATCAGACAGCTGCTATGGATTCTTGAGATCCACGTGGTTCAAATTTTCAAGATCATGAAAGTGGGTTGGATCTTCCATATGATATTGTGTCAAATTTTTGTATTAATGAACATGTGCCCCTGATGATTGTCATGTACTGTTGATGTTACAACACGGAAGCCAACATCTCAGGACCATCTAGCTGATTCCTCCTCAGTCCATGTCATGGATCATGATGTGACACAGGATGCAACATACACTTGCACTCCTCCAGTTGATGCTACAACTACTCACACTTCTAAGCATCCTATATCTGATCTGGTCCCCGTTCCTTCTGATATGTATGCTGGCCTAGAAGTTCATCAATCTTGTCACTATCGTAGTTCTGCCAAGCGACATGGTGCTCGGTCTAGCTTTTCAACTCCCTCTCCTTCAATGCCGACTTCTAATGTCAGAACTATTACTGGTAAGGTTAATGACTCATGTGATTGTACCAGTCCTATCTACTGACGCTTCCTTTATTACTGCACCAATATTCGGGTCTATATCTTCTTTGCACATTCTTGATGATCTTTGCTTCACCCTGCTGGAGGTATCCTTTGGCTTATTGTGACTCAAAGGGGAAGAATGTTTTTGATGTTGTTGGTGCACTTTTGCCCGTGCTTGGGGTTGTGCCACATAATGCCAAAGGGGGAGTTTGTTGGGTCACACATGATGTGTTTAACTGTTGTCATTAGTGGCACTTGATATTTACAGTGGGATATTGGTTAATCTTGGTTAATTGGTTCATGTCATGAACCATGTTGTATGTCTTATCACAACACCGTCACAATATGCAGCAATTGGGGTTCATATTGTAAGTCATGTTGCAACATTGTTCACAACATGCTTATTTGACTTCATGAGGAGGATTTCGAACTTCAGGTATTTTAGATATGATATTATTGATTCTTTCAGATCTATTATTATTCTTCAAGAATCTCTTGAGATATCTTGTTGATTATTAATTACTGGAAGATATCTGCTCAGGATTTGCTGAAACTATTTACCTGAAATAGTTGATTGGTTCCGAAATATGTGGGATTACTTGCCCAAAGTAGTTCCTAAATGTGTGTGCGAAAAAATCTGCATGAGATCTTATTTGAACTGTTTTCCAAAACAGTTCCCAAATTGATAGTGGCCGGCGTATATAAGGCTGATGCGGATTATACTAGGGTTTTATCTCTTTCAGAAGATTGGTGATATATATCCAGGGACGGAGGCCGATTGCTACGCACGTAGGTATCGAAGGGAGTTTGATCTAGTTGTAATGACTCCATGGGGTTGATTGGAATTACCCATTGCAGTTTGTATTAAGGGGTGTGTATTTCTCCTAATAAAATTGCAATATTAGTGATTGTAATCGTTTATTGTTATAGTGGAGTAATCTGATTTTCTGGGCGTGGCCATGCAGATGTAGGTGTGTGCACCGAACTGCGTTACTAAGTTTTGTGTGTTCTTATGTTTTTCGCATATGCTTTCGTGTTTTATTTGATTGAATCCTAGGTACTGATATTTCAGATGTATTTTGTTCCTGTGTATGTCACAAATATTTGTTCAATAAATGTTAAGAAGTGAATAATAGATGGCAACGTTCAATAATTGCTACTTTTTAAGCGGGTTTTAAAACAGTCGCTTTGTTTAAAGTTTAAATGAAACTAATGTTTGTATAGCTACAAACAATCATTTCTAAAACTAATTTTTCATTGACTTAAATAGAGGTTGTTTTATTGTTTAGATAAGTCCAATCAAAGTCGGTTTTATCATATTCGCGGGTGGTTGAAACCACATTTTTGTTCCCGAGCGAGGCCAAGTGTATACGCCCCACTTAGCCTCCAAACTCGTGCAAACCTTCATGGGTGAACATAAACCTTACTTCTACTTCTACTTCTGTTTTTACTTGATTTCCAATCGGTAGACTCAAGTGCATAAACTGCATAACTAATGTAGTTGGGGGAGCAAGATCGTCATTAGTATAATGCAGAATATAAAATTATAACTGTGTGATTTCTAAAAAGAAATTTCAAATATGACTGGATTGATTAGTTGTAACGACCGGTTTTTAATCATTAATATTATCTGTATTTCTCTCGTATATTTTTCTCTGTATCCGTAGCTTGGCGTATTCTGTCCCCGTACTCACTGCAACTTTAAATATTTTTTTCATATTAATTATTTTTATCATTATCTTTGAACTACTGGGTTAAATCCTTTATAATAATTATTTTTAGAATAACATCTTCCTATATTAATTTAAACATTCGAAATTCAAAATTTCATTTTCAAATCTTTTAAATTCAAATGAGACTTGCCATTTCTAGATCCCTTTAAAACCTATGGATTAGCTATTATTCCCTATTATAACCTATTAATTATAATCCCATTAATAATATTTCAAATCCTAATTATGTTTCAAATAATTCCTTAATAGTCTTAACTTTAAACCCTAACACCCACGTTTTGGAAACCCCTGGCCGCACCTATCCATAACTCACGCACACAATCGTTACACACATGCCCAGCACACCTAAGAGAGAGAGAGAGAGGCCGAACTCTATTAAAAATAAATAAATAAGAGAGAAAAGCTAACCTAAGGCCCAGCTTTGTACTGCCATATCAAACCCTGTAGGCTAAGCACAGCTCCCCTACACTTCTTTATAAAACAAACCTATAGAAAATAAACCTAAAACTTGGAACGCTCATGTGCTGGCACTCCCCTAACCTTTTCATGTATATTTTAAACCTATGTTATTCTTTATATCTCCTCCCCAACTTCAATAGCAGCAGCCCCATGCTTTCGTAAAACCCTAAGCTAAACCGCCACCCCTGTCATCTCTTTTCTCTCCATGCGAGAGAAGAAACCCGAGGACCCCTCTTCTTCGTGTCTCCTCCCTCACGAAGGCAGCAACGCCATCGAACTCCCCTCGCCATCACGAACCCACGGCCTTCTTCTCCAAGCTGCACAGCCCGTCCTCTCCATTTTTCTCGACCAGAAACAACTCGTAGACCCCCCTTCTCCTTCGCACCACCCGCACCCAGGCCCCTCTCTCCGACCAACATCCGCCCAACTCCTCCCTACAACACCGCACGGCACTACATCACCCCCACGGCCTCGCAAACCGTACAGATCTCCTCCCGCAAGCTGAAACCCCTTGTCTCGCGATAAAACCCGACGGCCAGCGACTTCCCCATCTGCAGACAGCCCAGCAATCGCCTGCAGAGTCTTCGAGAACCGATGTCCACCGTTTCCTCGCTACCGCAACGAGTTCAGATCGTAGACGTCGCCATTTCAGAACCAGATCGCTGCTGCTGCATTCCTATCCTTCGCTGCACTTCCAGTTAGTATATCTATCCTTAAATAACTCACAACCCACACCATAATTTAGAGAACCTAATAAAACGGATGATTAGACGTCGTAGGAGCTCTTTATAAAGCTGTTATGATCGAAAAACGCTTAATCTGATTTTACGTTTATTCAAACCAGTGAACCTTCATCACCGTAGCGTAGTACCCGTTGAGACGTTTCCGACAACACCAAGAACGCCAAAAACAGGCAAGTGTACAATTAGATAAGAATTTTTGAAGTTTCAGGACTTTTACGTCGTTTCTGCTTATTGTTGTTTAACTTGAAAACTAGACATGAAATGACGAATGAAAACGATGCCATGACGATCTGGACAAATTTGTGATCCAACGGTATATAATACGATATACTTTAATTTTAAACAACAAGGAATAAAACTAGTTTCTGTAGCACGTTCAACAAACGCTCATGTTCAACATTATTTTAAGCTTGTTATAAAAATTGTTCAACCTACTTCTGCTGATTGGAATTGTCACAATAACAAATTAATATTGATAACATCAAATTTCTGCAAGTCTTGAAATGTTTAACAAGTTGAGACATCGTGAAAATCGTGCGCCTCGAAGGCGGAATCATGAATTTGTGATGTCGTGTGAGTCGACTAGGCTGGCTCATGTTCCAGCACAAAATTGGGGTGGGATTAGGGTTGAGCGGCCACTAGGCGTATGAAAAGGTCCTCTCTTCAAGAGCACCACCAGCATGCAGTGGGTTAGCGTCAATCACGGTAAGCCCCCGTAAGAAGAACGACTTACTCATCACGACCTAAAGGCGAGAACCCTATGATAGATGTGAACTATTGACATGAACTTGCAACGCTAACTTGATCTCATGAAAATTGACATGCTAACGAACTCAAACAAAACTTACCTTACTTATTGAAACTGATTAAACCTGCATGCTAGGAATGTTTTGTCTTCGTTTCATTATAATCGTCATATCACTCTTGTTGCAGTTATTTTATTTTAAGTCTCTTAAATTCATATCGTTTGTATACTTGTCTTGGGTTGCTAACCTTTTCTTGCAGACCCCTTGCTGACATACATTCATGTTTTTGGATGTATGTCAGATTCTGAGCTTGAGTACCCGGAGGATCCATACGTGACGCCTGATTTAGAGAGCCAGGAGTTCACCCCTGACGCAGAGCCTCTCCCAGCGGAGGACTAGCAGACCCACACTTTACGGCTTTCTTTAGTTTACTTTCAGGCGTTGTTGTTGCTTTGTGTAATTTTATTTTTGTTGCTACTTTAGCCCAGCTGTGGCTTTTGTTGTTTAATTTCGTGTATGGACGTTATAACTCTGGATGTGGCTTTATCTTTTGAATGTTTTCTGATTGTTCCGAAACGCAAATGCAAGGACCTGCCCTATGTTTTTATCATAGACGCTTATTGGACTCAAGCTTCGTCGCTCCAGTTCAAGCGGACCGCGTAACGTTCTTGCTTCCGGTGTCTTTAGGGAAGCGGGGCATTACAGGTTTTATTGGTGGCCCATGCAGGTCCTGCAACTGTGAAATTCAGAACAATGAGAACACTTTTCATTAGCCAAACATCTAGAGTAATCGTATACATGGGATTAACTCGGTCTCTTTCTCTTTTTACAGAATGGCCGGGAGACGCAACACCCGACAGGGAGCCGGAGCTGCTAGAGGCGGAGAGGACGACATCCGCCAGATGCTTGGTGTTATGAGGGATATGCTGGAGCTTCAGAACCAGCTGGTCCAGTAGGGACGTCAGGCTGCACCAGCTACTCCACAGCGTCGCTATGAGCCTGGAGCCAAACAGTTCCGGGAGATGCATCCGAAGAGCTTCTCTGAACGAGAGGGCCCACTAGCGGCCATGGAATGGCTCCGTAGCACTGCGGATAACTTGGGTCTTGCCTGAGTCAATCCGAATGATTGGGTGGATCTCGCCAAGAAGCAGCTGACTGACAATGCACGTTACTGGTGGGATGCTGAAGAGACTAAGCTGACCAAGCCGGTGCCATGGGCGACTTTCCAACAGGGGTTTGACGCCCAGTACTTCCCGAAGGCTGTAAAGAGAGAGATGATGCAGCGCTTTATCAACCTGGAGCAGGGCACCATGACAGTTGACGAGTACGAGGCTGAATGTAACGGTCGGTTTCCGATCGTACATTCTTTGTGCACGTGCTCTTGATCGTGCACATGTTTATTTTTGACTCTATTTGATTTTGAACATTATTGTGTGATATGTTGACGTGATCGTCTCTGAAAGTATTAGATTGTGGAACAACTTTGGAACGACATATCTCGAGTCGTTCTTCAGCGATACTATTTTATTTGACGTGACGTCGCGACTTCTGTTTTGACGCGAGATGTTTCTATTTTTAGTTTCGTCTCTCGACGTCGAAATTTAGATCCATCTTCTCCACTCTCTTTCTTTCATCGTCCCGAACACCTTATAATTATTTTATAATTTTTGGACTTAATTTGACCTATTTTCCATTTTTTTGAAAGTTTTAAATAATTTTAAAACCTATTTTTATAAGTGTTTTAATTACAATAAAATTCCAATATTATAAGAACGTATTAAAGAATTTTTTGACCAAATTTCAGAATTTTTGGCCGCACACAAATTTCATGAGGGAGAGGAGAGTAATTTTAAATTAAATTAAATATTTTAATTATTTTAATTACGTTTTTCTTAAGCCCTAACCCTAACCCTAGCTCTAACCTATTTATATTAGCCCTAGGCTAGGTTATTTCCGCATTACACAAACCCTAGCCGTCAAAAACGCCTTCCCAACGTTCGTCGCAACGTTGCGACGATCGCCCCAGTGCCCGACCGACGGTCGCCCCCGCACTTCCCAGTGCACGACCGGAGCCACTCCCCGCATCGCCCGCTCGCAGCGCTCCGCTGCAAGCCCCCCGCTGTCGCCTGCTCCGTCCGAGGCCATCTCTCGGTCTGACCGAGAGATTTTCCCCGCACAGCCGCTTCGCCCGCACCTCTGCACGTCGCCCGCATCGCCAAGCGCCCGACCGGCCCGCCCCGTCGGTCTGACCGAAGGCCCGCTCTGCACCGCTCCCTAGCGATGCACGCCCGCACCCGCAAGCGTCCGACCGAGAGATCCGATCGGTCTGACCGAGGGAATCCCTCGCACCGCACCACGCCCCCGCCTCCGCTGCGCTGCAACACGCACGACCGAGAGCCCCTCTCGGTCTGACCGAGAGGAAGCCCCGCACCGGCAGTGCACGACCGACGTCCGTTCGTCGCAACTTGGTTTCTTCCACACCAACTCCTGTGGTGGGCCCCCCAAGTTCTCCAGAGGTGTTGTGGGTCCCCCATTGACCCCTAGCACTGCTGTGGGCCCCACTTGGGTGTGCTACTTCGCGGATTTGCCGTCTACGACGTTGTGACACGTCGTAGGCTTTCGTCGCAAGTTCCAGCTTTTGGAGAATTGTGCGAGGACCAGATCTGAAGCTGAGGAGTCCTCCGATCAGACACGACTTCCTATCTACGACAAACTCCGGTTCAGGTTGGTTCCCCGAAACTCGTAGAAACCCCCACAATAGCTGACTAAACCCTAAACTAAAAATCGTCAACTTGAACTAAAATTTATTTTTCCGGCACCAGTAAGACATTGAACAAATCTAGAAAATCGACGAATGGACTTTGTTGACTGTGCACATAGGATAGATCGTCGATTAGGCTGAAACATCAAAAATTGACTTTTGACGAATAGGATAGTCCCGATAACCTAGAAATGAACACTAATAGGATTTGATGAAATTGAGACCTGACACCGTCGCCGTGGCGATATTTCAGACGGACTTCCGTGGACGAGACGCTTCGAGAGGACAACACACTCGTCATCGCAGGCAAGTGTATCCACTTGCAATTTTGGCCGTGCTTAGGCCTTAGTTGGTTAGAATTGTTAACTGTGAACAAAAAGAACCGGACGTGAAATGATAGCGTCCGGGACGACTCCTGACGGCTCAGACTTGACGACGAAGTCTGAGCCTGACAACAACAACTTTTGATACTGTAGGGCTATCATGTGTGTGCGTGCATGTGGACACCCTAGAATAACAACTCCCTACACTTGTCATGTCGTGTCCTGTTACACAAAAAGCCTTCGGGCGTTTCAGATGCTTTCCCCCGAGAAAGTGATCCCTGTTACACAAAAAGCCTTCGGGCGTTTCGGATGCTTTCCCCCGCGAAAGTGATCCCTGTTACACAAAAATCCTTCGGGCGTTTCGGATGCTTTCCCCCACGAAAGTGATCCCTGTTACACAAAAAGCCTTCGGGCGTTTCAGATGCTTTCCCCCGCGAAAGTGATCCCTGTTACATAAAAAGCCTTCGGGCATTTCAGATGCTTTCCCCGCGAAAGTGATCCCTGTTACACAAAAAGCCTTCGGGCGTTTCGGATGTTTCCCTATCGGAAATGATCCCTGTAATTCTTGTCCTGAGTTCCTGGGTTTGGGGTTGGGTTGAGCGTGTGCACGGTAAGAGGGTCTGATCCCCCTCGAACCGTAAGGCGTGAACCCTTTCGTGTCTCACTTGTCTTGTCTCGTCTTGTCCCGTCACGTCCCGACTTGTCATGACACCTGTAGGTTAGTCCCGTAGTTCGTAGCACACGCTACGACTACTACTTGCTGCGTTTTACTTTCCTGCTGCGTTACTCCTGTTTGTTACTCAGTTATAACCTCAGCATACTAATCAACCGGTAAAACGTTGTCTAAAAGTTGATACACTTGTAGTTTGGTCTAACCCTTTTTGTAGACCTTACCTGACGTACAGTTCCTTCTGTTGGTGCTGTACATCAGGTGTTGAGCCAGAGTACGTCGACGAGGCGGACTTGCCAGCTGACGGAGAGCCGAAGGACGTTGATCCGGAGTACGACCCCGAGGAGGACCAGAGTTAGAGGCCTCCAGTTGCTGAACCAGAGTTCTGTTCCAGTTAGATTGGGTGTGTAGCACCTGTTGTTTTCTTGCCTAGGTTGGGTGCTTGCACCAGTAGTTTCTTTTCTGCAGTTGTAGCCCTTCGGGCGTTTTAGACTCTCAGTACTTTTTGGATTTTATCTTGGAATAAAATGATATGTTCTTTCTTTTCAGTACTTTTATTGTTTCGTACTAACTTGCAGGGACCTGTTTCCTTCGTTTTGGAATACCACAGACGCTTATTGGGTCTGGGCGCTCTGCCCCGGCCTAAGCGGGCTTTAGTCACGCTTCACCTCCGTCCTTTTTGGGAAGCGGTGCGTGACAGGTTTTAGTGGTGGCCCATGCAGGTCCCATCCTTCTGCGAATACGAAACAATCGAAGTATTGAAATTCATTTTATTATCATCCAGTGATTGTACGAGTCTAACCTATGTGTTTCTGTCAATAGGATGGCAGGACGACGTGTTACCTGATCGGGGAATTTAGGCGATGGAGTTCCGGAGGACCAGGGCGGAGACTTCCGTAAGTTTCTGGGTGTGATGAGGGAGATGCTGGATGTTTAGCATCAACTGGTTCAGCAGTCTCAGCGTGCTGCCCAGGCTATTCCAGTTGCACCACCACCACCTCCGCCTGCCCTACGAGCTGCTCCAGGAGTGAAGCAGTTCAACGAGCTCCAGCCGAGGACATTTTCGGGGAAGGAGGGACCCCTAGCTACTGACGAGTGGATCCAGAGCACGGAGGAGAAGTTAGTTGCTGCGAAGATTCCTGATGATACCCGTATGGAGATAGCAAAGATGCAACTGATGGAGAATGCAAGGAACTGGTGGCGCATCGAGGAGAGACGTCTTGAGAAGCCAGTGGGTTGGAAGACCTTCAGGTCTATGTTCAAGGATAAGTATTTCACCAAGTCTGCTAGGAGGGAGCTGCTGAGCAAATTCATAGACCTGAAGCAGTGAGATATGACTGTCGAAGAGTATGAAGCTGAATTTGAGATGCTGAGCCGTTTTGCCCCGCATATGGTAAGGACGGAGGAGAAGCGAGCTGATCGCTTTCGTCAGGGACTGCGTCCGAAGATTCAGGCTTCTATGTCTTCGGCGAGTTTCTCGACTATAAGGGAGGTGCTTGATGCTGCGAAGAATCATGAGCTCATAGCTCTTATGCCTGACCCTCCAGCTGATAAAGGGAAGCGTCCCATGGAGCAGTACCGGCCACCTGCTAGGCCGGCGATGAGGCCAGTTCAGACAGTACCATTCAAGAGGCCTGGAGCACCAGTTCAGATTCAGAGTAAGGGACCATGCCATTACTGCGGGAAGCCAGGACACGTTCAGAAGGATTGCCGGAAGAAGATGGGACTGTGCCTAGTTTGCGGAGATGCCTCGCATGCTGCAAAGGATTGTCCGAGAGCTCATCATGCCGTAGTTGGAGTGCCAGCCCCGCTGCAGATGAGTGCGCCTACTCCAGTTCAGAGAGGACATGTTGTTCGTGGACCACCTTTGGCGCCACAGAGGCAGATGTTTCAGAGAGCAGCACAGCCCCAGAGGCCGGCGTATACCATGACTGCTGTTGAAACTGAGGAGCTGGATGGAGTTATAGCAGGTAACTCTTGATCCTAGTCTTTCATTTCATAGTTTAGATCTTATTATTATTAGTGTTGCTTGCTTGACTTGTTTGTTAGAGTAGTTTGATTTGACCGTAGTTCCCTTATATCTTAGGCACCATTCTAGTGTCCTCTCACCCAGCCTTGGCTTTGTTCGACTCAGGTGCATCTATATGCATCATATCCCGGAGGTTTGTAACAAAGCACTCCATCCCCACCCATACACTCCCTAAGTGTTGGGACATCACCATAGGGAACGGAGTGGTGACGGTGAACTTGGGATGTCGATCGATTTCTTTGGTGGTCAGTGGACACGAGCTCTTCGCAGATTTCATTGTCCACGATCTGCCACAATTCGATGTCGTTCTTGGCATCGATTGGTTGGGAGATTTCCATGCCTTGATCGACTGTCACAGCAAGAGGGTGGTGTTCCGGATTCCAGGTCATCCGGAGTTCGAGTTCCGCAGCAGGGACGAGTCGCTTGGGCCCATCAGATTTGGGGCCAAGCCGGAGGTGCCGATCGTTGCAGCCATGCAGATGGAGATGGAGATCAAGCGACCAGCAGTCGTCAGAGACTTCGACGACGTCTTCCCAGAGGATATCTCAGGTTTGCCACCTGACAGAGCTTTAGAGTTTGGAATTGATCTTATGCCGAGAGCGCAACCGATATCGAAGGCGCCGTACCGTATGGCTCCCGCTGAGCTCGAGGAGCTGCGGAAGCAGTTAGATGAGTTGCTGCAGAAGGGTTTCATCCACCCTAGTGTGTCACCATGGGGTGCACCAGTTTTACTTGTGAAGAAGAAGGATGGGTCCCGCAGGATGTGCGTGGACTGTCGAGGATTGAATGCTGTCACCGTGAAGAATAAGTATCCGCTGCCACACATCGACGATATCTTTGATCAGCTTGGAGGTTCGAGAGTCTTCTCGAAGTTGGACTTGAGGAGTGGATACCATCAATTGAAGGTGAAGAAGGATGATGTTCCGAAGACGGCTTTCCGGACGAAATATGGGCATTATGAGTTCGTGGTCATGCCGTTTGGCGTGACCAATGCTCCAGCTGTGTTCATGAATTTGATGAACTTGATATTCTATGACTTTCTGGATAAGTTTGTCGTTATTTTCATTGATGACATCCTGATTTATTCGAAGTCTGAGGAGGAGCACAGCTGTCATCTAAGGACAGTGCTGGAGACGCTGAGGCGACATAAGCTTTATGCCAACTATATCAAGTGCGAGTTCTGGCTGGACAGAGTCGCATTCCTGGGACACGTTGTTGAATATTGGACTCCCCGGATTTGGTTTTGATGATGAGCAAACATAAATAATCCATGAACTAACAATTTGTGAGCGCAGTATTGGAGATCGTCGCCAATTTCACGTGAACATTCAAAGCGACATATCAACACTTTCCAAAGCTCATATTCATGCCTAAAGCTTCGTTGAAGCTCTTGCGACGCTTTGGAAAATATGAAGATTCAATCGAAGCTATTGAAGACCGTTTATTAAGGTTTTATTTATAGTCTTTTAGTTTCGATTGATAGAATGTTAAGCCTTGAGTATATCTTACGTTTCTATCTTCATTACGCTCATTTCGTAGCTCTAGGATCCTTGCACAAGTTCATTCTAACTTCCTCGAAGCGTCGCGCTTCGATTCAGACTTTGTTGTGCATGTTAGTTGGTACAAGAACAAGTACTGACCGACTAGATGGTGATCTAGTCGGTCGGCAACTGTTCTTGGACCGACTAGTTTGATTCCTTAATTTCTTGGACTTTACTGTTTACAGTTAGTCGGTCTACGTTGACTCACCGACCGACTAGTTTGTGAACTAGTCGGTCAGTGATGCTTCTTTGACCGACTAGTTGTGACTTACTGTTCACTCTAAAATTCTCCTAAGCTACTGTTTACCGTTAGTCGGTCTAAGATCGTTTGATGACCGACTAGTTGACAATCTAGTCGGTCAACTTTTGTTCTTGGACCGACTAAGTCAACTTGCCTTCAGACTATGTTGTTTTGCCTCTTAGTCGGTCTACGTTCATTGGATGACCGACTAGTTGTGAAACTAGTCGGTCAGACAGTGTTCTTGGACCGACTAGATTTCTAGGTCTGAAATTCTATCTCTTCTCAGATCTGCTCTTAGTCGGTCCATGCTTTGTGACTGACCGACTAGTTGATGAACTAGTCGGTCAGTGAGTGTTCTTTGACCGACTAATTCTCACAGATTTCTTTCCGTTGGAGATTGACCTAACTTGTTTTTATGGGACCCTATAAATACGAACCTAGGTCATTTCTATCTTAAATAGAGCTGCCATTGATAGATTCATTGAGTTCTAAAGAGATAGCTATTCTCCCTCAAATCTAAAGCTCTCTTCCTCACAAGAAACCCATTCTCTCTCATTTCTAGATCTAGAGAGAAGCTTGTTCTTGGTGAGCTCTTCAAGCTATTGCTTGATTCAAGTTTCCAAATCATCCCTAGGCACCCATTGCTGCTCATTTCCTTGGTGCTAGGGTTTGGTAACTTCATCTTCCTCAAATCCTTCATTCCACCTATTGGGTAAGAAAAACTCAAGGTATAGGATTTTGTGGTAAGAGTATTTATTTCATATTAAACTCTTTAATATTGCTTTGTGATTCTCTCGGTTGTGAGAGAAGGTTGTGATCCCGGGTTGTGGGATTCACGTTTGCTATTGCATGTATTATTTGATCTTGTGAAGGATTTTCACAAGATATTCATAGTGGAAATCTTGAGTTAGGGTTTCTAACTCAAGTATCCGGAAGGGATCCGGGTGGTTGGGACGTAGGATCACCGGGAACAAGTCGGGGAGACTTGGGTGGATCCGAACCCATTAACATCGTTTGTTAGCATTGTTAATTTCGTTGTCGTCATTCAATTTAAGCTTCCGCAAATTGATTTGGTAGTTGATTGCAATTTAATTTGGAATTATACTCCTTATTATTTTAAAGTACTATTCACCCCCCCCTCTAGTACTTGTGCAGTAGCTGGTAGGGCATTACATTTTGTATCAGAGCCAGATACACAGCTATGTCTGCCAACGACAACAAGACCGTGCCTCCACCTTCCAACTATGACACCTTCAGGAACCGTGAAGGAGCATCTTCCGTGATGGAAGGACATTCCTCTACGAGGCCTCCATTCTTCAACGGTACCAACTACGGGTACTGGAAGTGTCGGATGGAAACCTTCCTCCGAAGTGCATCTTTATAGAGGACTACAATGAAGGAGTACATCGAGCCCGAAGAAGAAGATTTTGAGAAATGGACTACCGCGGAGGTCGCCGCGGAGGTAAGCAATGCCAAGGCAATGAACGCCTTGCAATGCGCATTGGAGCCCGAGGACTTCAATAAGATATGCACATGTAAGAGTGCATATCAAATTTGGAACTCTCTCCTCATACTACATGAAGGGACGAGTCGGGTAAGAGACTCTAAACTCGTAGTCGTAACCAAAGATTACGAAATGTTTCATATGCAACAGGGCGAGAAAATGAAAGAATATTACGCTCGCTTCGTTGACATAATAAACGAGTTAGAGGCCCTCGGCAAGATCTACACTCAAAAGGAGAAGTGCTTAAAGCTTATTGAAGGACTTCCCTCTTCTTGGGAAAAACGTACCTTCGCCATCGAGGAAGGTAATGACATGAACAAATATACCGTAGTTCAACTAATGGGTACTTTGATGTCATACGAGGTACGCAAAGATAGCAAGGTGAAGCTACAAGAAAAGATGAAGTCATATTTGAACCTAGATGCGCCTAAGAAAAAGGCGATTGCATTCAAGGCGGCTTCATCCACATCTTCCGATGATGAAGACTCGGAAAACGAGTTGGACTTGGAGTCCATGGCACTCATGGCCAAGAAGTTCAACAGTTTCTTCCGGAAAGGTAATTTCAAGACCAAAGGTAAATTTGGTTCTTCTAACGCCTCTTCCTCTCCTTTGTGTTTCAAGTGCAATAAGCCAGGACACATGAAAGCGGAGTGTCCTCTCAACAAACAAAAGGAGAAGTGGAAGGCGCCAAAATTCGATAAGTCCAAGAAATACAAAAAGGGGTACAAGAAAGGACTTGTCGGAGCAACATTCACCGACTCCGAGGATTCCTCAAGCGGAGAGTCGGATGATGAGAAAGTGGAGCAAGCACATATGTGCTTCATGGCAAGAGAGGAGAACGATCAAGGATCCTCCTCTTCCGATGATAGTGATGAAGAAAGCGATGAGGTAACGATGGATGATCTTAGAAATGCTAACTCTCAACTTTGGTCAAAATACACTAAGTTAGTAAATAGATATACTAAGGTAAAAGATGACCTAGCTAGCATTCAAACATCGCCTAAGAATATCATCACCAACAACGACACCGTTGTTGAAGAGTTAAGAAATGAGATTGTGAATCTCAAATCTAAACTTGAACATGTTAGCATTGAGGATGCGGAAGAACATGAGATAGCGGATTTAACTTCTCAAAACTTGACTTTGAGTATTGAGAACGAGAATCTTAAATCTCGTGTTTATGTGCTCACATCGCAAATATCCGCTTTGGATACTTCTTTGCGTTCTCTCAAAGAGAATTATGAGAACACATTAGGCCGAATCAATAGATTCAATAAAGGTAAGGATCATTTGGATAAAATCCTAAGTGACTTACTTCCGGCCAATCACCACATTGGTTTGGGGTATACGATGGGATGTCCATCCAAAGCGGCCACTACCTTTGTTAGGCCAACTTCCGGTGACTCTACGAGTGGTAGCAAACACTCTATTGGTAGTTCATCTACCAATGGTGCTTCCACCTCGTCCACACCCTCTTTTGGAAAGAAACCCACTATGGGTGGACCTCCAAAGAAGGGCCATGCTTATATGTACAGAAATACCATGCCACGTAGGAACACACGTCCTACTCCACCATCTCACACATATGATGATTTTTATGCAACACATTCTCGGGCACATGCACACCAAGTGAGACACCCTCACGCACGTGTTCCCACACATGCATATGTACACCCACCTCATCATATGAATAATTCTCGTCGTGCACCATTCCATCATGTCCCGTATGCCTATCCACAACATGCATCACGTAGAAATCAACGTAGCATGCATGCACCCAATAGGATGATGGCTCCCAAAATATTCACTATTTGGAGCCCAAAGGACACAAGCATGGACGAAAAACAAATGTACATGAATGCTTATTTTTCGGATGTTGTGCATAGTAAGAATTATGTGGGGAAGTCTAAGTCCACTTGGACTTGGCTTCCAAAGGTCTAATCCCTTGGACCCAATGACCTTGGGTACCATGATATGAAAGTGTCTATCTTTAGGTACTCAAGGAAAAGAAAAAGAAAAGGAGCAACAAATTTAAATTTAGCTCCAAAGGGAATTGGATACTCGATAGCGGGTGTTCAAAACACATGACGGGTGACGCTCGTTTGCTCTCCGGAGTGGTTCCCATTGCGAATGGAAACCGCGTCGTATTTGGAGGCAACGAGAGCGGAACCATCATAGGTGTTGGTAAAGTCGGTAACCCTTCTAAACCATTAATTAGTGATGTTTATCTTGCTAGTGGTTTAAATCATAATCTTATTTCAATAAGTCAACTTTGTGACAAAGGTTACAAAGTTAGCTTTGCGAAAGGATTGTGTCATATTTTAAGAAAGGATAATGAAAAATTATTATTTTCCGGAACTCGTCGTAAAGACATTTATATTTTGGATCTTCCTAAGTCATATGAACAATGTCTCGTTGCCTACACAAGTGAACAACACTTATGGCATCGACGCTTTGGACATGTGAACTTTGGAACACTATATAAGCTTTCAAAATTGAATTCTATTAAAGGTTTTCCGAAGCTTGTGTTCGAAAAGAAAAGTTTTTGTGATTGTTGTCAACGCGGCAAGCTTCCTAAATCTTCATTTAAACCTAAGAAAAGCATCTCTACTAAAAGGCCACTAGAGCTATTACATCTAGATTTATTTGGGCCAACTAGAGTAGCTTCCTTAGGAAATGCAAGGTATGGACTTGTCATCGTAGATGACTATTCAAGATTTACTTGGGTATTTTCATTGTGTAATAAAAATGAAGCTTTTGAAAACTTCACAATTTTTGTTAAGAAAGTACAAAATCTCTTAGGAACCACCATTGTCACTATTCGTAGTGATCATGGAGGTGAATTTGAGAATGAGTCTTTTGAGACATTTTGTGATGAAGTTGGTATTACTCACACCTTCTCTTTTCCTCGTGCACCTCCTCAAAATGGTGTAGTTGAGAGAAAGAATAGGACGCTAGTGGAGTGTGCTCGCACTATGCTTGATGATAGCCAACTTGGCCATCAATTTTAGGCGGAAGCGGTACACACCGCTTGCTATGTGTTTAATAGAATACTTTTGAGGCCCGGCACTAAACAAACTTGTTATGAATTGTTGTTTGGTAGGTTGCCTCAAGTTAAACATTTTCGTGTTTTTGGCTCGAAATGTTTTATTAAGAACACATATGGTAGTTTGGACAAATTCGATCCGAGATCCGATGAGGGGATTTTTGTTGGATATTCTTCGCGTAGCAAAGCCTACCGGATATTCAACAAACGAACCTCAACGATCGAGGAATCGCTTCATGTCTCATTTAATGAAGGATTTGTTCCAACTAGAATTTCAAATGATAATGATTCTATGGATGTTTTATGTGATTCGTTTGATAATTCTAAGTCTAATGATTCTATTGATTCTATTGAGACTAACCCAACTAATGAAGTTGTTGAGAATGTTCCAAGTGATCAAGGTATTCCCAAACGGCTTCATTCGGTTCGTGACCATCCCCATGAGCAAGTCATTGGCAATATCTATGATAGTGTCAAGACGAGATCGCAAGTTCACCACTTCGCAAATTGTGCCTTTGCCTCATCGATAGAGCCAAAGAATATTAATGAAGCATGCGAAGATAGCGCTTGGATCTTAGCCATGGATGAGGAGCTCATTCAATTCGAGAGGAATGAAGTTTGGGAGCTTGTTCCATTGCCATCGAAGAACCACACCGTCATAGGGACAAAGTGGATCTTCAAGAACAAAACCGACGAAAACCAAGTCGTCGTACGGAACAAAGCTCGGTTAGTAGCTCAAGGCTATCGTCAAGAGGAAGGTATCGATTTCGAAGAATCTTTCGCTCCGGTAGCTAGATTAGAATCAATTAGATTACTTTTGTCTTTTGCATGCCATAAGAATTTTAAATTATTTCAAATGGATGTTAAAAGTGCATTTTTAAACGGAGATGTCGTTGAGGAAGTTTACGTTTCTCAACCTCCGGGCTTCGTAAATGAAAAATTTCCAAATCATGTTTTTAAACTAAAGAAAGCTCTTTATGGTTTGAGACAAGCTCCTCGAGCTTGGTATGATCGCCTAAAGAATTTTCTTTTGGATTTGAATTTTAAAATGGGCGAAGCCGATTCAACACTTTTCATTAAGCATGCGAATAATGATATTTTATTAGTTCAAATTTATGTTGATGATATCATTTTCGGTGCTACTAACTTCGCTCTTTGCGAAGAGTTTTCTAATGTGATGAAGGAACAATTTGAGATGAGCCACATGGGCGAACTCAAATATTTCTTAGGTCTCCAAATTCGCCAAATGAACGATGCAATCTTCATCCACCAAACGAAGTACACGGTGGAGTTGCTAAAGCGATTTGGAATGGAGAATGCCTCCGGGAAAAAGACTCCAATGAGCACGACTACGCATCTTGACAAGGATACGGGCGGTAAGGATGTAGACATTCGTCTATATCGAGGTATGATAGGTAGTTTGCTTTATCTTACCGCAAGTAGGCCCGATATTATGTTTGCCGTATGTATATGTGCTCGTTATCAGTCTCAACCTAAGGAGTCTCACTTAGTAGCGGTAAAGCGTATTTTTCGCTATCTAAGTTACACATTAGATTTTGGATTACTTTATCCGAGATCTAGCACATATGAGTTAGTCTCATATAGTGACGCTGATTATGCGGGATGCAAATCCGACAGGAAAAGTACTAGTGGCACTTGCCATTTTCTAGGAAATTCTCTTGTCTCTTGGTTTTCCAAGAAGCAAAATTCGGTATCAATTTCAACCACCGAGGCGGAATATATTGCCGCCGGTGCCGCTTGTGCCCAGGTTCTTTGGATGAGACACACATTGAAGGATTTTGGTATTCATTGTGATACTAGCCATATCATGGTGGATAACCAAAGTGCTATTTGTCTTTCAAAGAATCCGGTGCACCATTCCCGATCGAAACACATAGATGTCCGACACCATTTCTTAGATGATCATGTTGCTAAAAAGGACATCATTTTAGTGTACGTTGAAACCCAAAAGCAAATCGCCGATATTTTCACGAAACCCCTAAAGGAGGACTCCTTTGTGCGGTTGCGTCGAGAATTGGGGATTATGGGTGAATCCGAGATATAGGATTCATATTTCATTCAATTATCTTGCATGCTTTTATATTTCGCGATATTTCAATCATGCTAGATTTATTGAATTTTTGGGAATTTTATGTGATTTGTTTGAATTTATGATCAAAATCGTATTTCAATGTCGTATTTAAGATTTCGACGTTTAATGGGGTAGTTTAGATGAGTATTGAGAGTTTTGCGATATATCGTCCAAGTGTTTTGAGGAGAGAACTTGATTATCACTTTTTGGACTTTGTTAGTCGGTATCAGTTCAACCACCAACCGACTAGATGTTTATCTAGTCGGTTAGTAGAAGAACTTACACCGACTAACTCAAGCTTATTGAGTTTCCTTTACATCTTAAACTCTTTAGTCGGTTCATGTTCAGTGACCGACCGACTAGATTGAGATCTAGTCGGTCAGTAAATGAACGCAGACCGACTAAATCTTGTCAGTAAATCTTGGATTCAGCCACTGTTTGCAACTAGTCGGTTCAAGCTCATTGACCGACCGACTAGATCGTGATCTAGTCGGTCAGTGCTTGAACTGTGACCGACTAGTTGTGCCAGGGGCTGTTTGGTCATTTGCGAAATCGACCGACTTAAACTCAGTTTAGTCGATCGATTTTCATTCTAATCGATCGAAATCTCTTCTCTCTCCGCTCAAAACCCCGACCTCCCTCGAGACCCTTCGTC
This sequence comes from Scilla litardierei, assembly GCA_030789695.1. NCBI lineage: Eukaryota > Viridiplantae > Streptophyta > Magnoliopsida > Asparagales > Asparagaceae > Scilla > Scilla litardierei. The sequence goes on along the minus strand of CM061135.1, from coordinate 96,214,158 downwards.
TTCCGGCCAATTTCCGACCATTCCCGCCGTCGCCGTCCGCCGATCTTCGACCTAGGGTATCTCCTCTTCCTTCCTCTCCTATCTAGGGTTCGGTTTCAGCTCTAGGGTTAGGTTGTTCAGTTGATTTCATCTCCTAGGGTTTCGATTAGGGTTGTTTTTCTAATTCCGATTTAGGGTTTCTTCATTTCCGTTTGAGTGTGTCGTGTTGTGCCGAGATTATGGCCCGAACACGTATCCCGATCACTCCGTCTACCCCCTCGCCGATGACCGTAGAACAAAACCCTTCGGATCCCGAGCATCCAACCCCTCCGAAACGCCGTGCCAAGACCACTCTTCCTTCGTCGTCTTCGCCTCCTCTCAAGAAGAAGAGGGCGACAACCGCTAAACCTAGAGGTCAACCGAAACCCAAACCCAAGCCTAAGCCCAAGGCCAAAGTTCTTGCCTCTCAATCTTCGTTCCATACTCCTACCGATTCCGATACGGAGTATAACCCCGAGACCGAGACTCATAGGGAACCCACTCCTCCTACTCATCCCGAGTCGAGCACCCACCCTCGTACGTCTACCCGTAAGCCTAAGGGAAAGGGTCCGATGCCAGTGGGCGGTGTCGATATTTCCTTATGTCGCGATGACCCTTTGTGTCTCGCGGCGTATAACCGTATCGAACATTGCCCGCTGCTTCTGGAGCATTTCGTCCAGTTTAGCGACTTCATAGGGTTAGCTGATCTTCTGTCGTCGTCGGGTCTTCTCGATTACCTTCGATATGACCCGTAGGCGAATCCTCACCCCTACCCTAGATTAGTGAAGCTTTTCTATGCGAATAGGATCCGGGGTCAGTACGATCAGACCCACTCTGTTGAGACGACCGTTTTGGGGACTCCTATAGTCCTCACTGCGGAAATCTTAGGAGAGATTTTGGGTATCTCTTCGTCTGGCCTTCTTCCTTCTGATATCTCGATAGATGATATTTCTTCTCTTGATCAGACTATGCTTTCAGAGATTTTCCATCAGATCCCTCCTGCCATGATTGGCGTGCCATCTAAATCATTCAAGCCTAATGCATGGGTCCTAAATCTGATTCTGAAGTCGTGCTTGCTTCCCAAGTACGGCTCCTCATCTTTACCATCCCAGCCATTTTTGAAGCTTATCTATGCGATCTTCATGGGGAGCTCGATTAATTGGGCTCGAATTATACTCGATAAGATTGACTCTTTCGAGTGTATTCGAAAGTCCAATAAATCGGCTCATATCCCATTTCCATGCATGTTGACCCTCGTGTTTCGCCATTTTCGTGTCACGTTGCCTCGTGACGATGAGCGTCCCCTTGGTCCTCCCCTGAATGCGACGGCCGTCAAGAAATCTCTTGCGGCTCTTCGTCACGTTCAGAGGACGACACCTTCAGCGTCTGCTCCTGCCTCTGCCAGTGCCTCGTCTTCCCCTGCTTCATTGGACGATGTCGTACGCCTTCTTCGTCGGCACGAGTCACGTTTGGCTCGTACCGAGGAGGTCGTTTGTCGTATGGCTCGTCTGATGGGGATCGATCTCCCTCCTTCAGTTTCTGAGGCCGAGGAGATGGACGATGAGGAGCTTGACGAGCTTGCTACTTCTTTTGCCCGTGGCGATGAGGCCACTGCTGCTGCTGCTGCTGCTGCTGGTACTTCCACTTCTGCTCCTGGAGTTGCCACCTCTTCCGGTGTTCCAGAGCCATCTGTTGCAGCTCTTCAGCCTTCTGAGCCTGCTGCTGACCCAGTTTCCGAGCCTGCTCATGAATCTGCTGTTGCTGCTTCTGTCGAGACTCATGCTGCTGTTGAGCCTGTTCCTGAGATCTCCACTCCTGCCCCGACGATTCCATCTGTTGAGACACCTCTTCTCCCTGCAGAGCCTGAGTCCACTCCGTCGACTGGACCCACGGACGCTGCAGATCCTACCTCCTCCTCGTGATCGTCTGTTCCGAGGACTCTCCACTGCATTCTGGATGATTTTTTTTCAGTGAGAGTGTTTTGGGTTAGGATGGGGTTGATAGATGCTTTGATGTATTTTTTTGTGCTTTCTGGATGTCAGTGTTGGATTTTATGATATGACGATGTTGATGATGATGATGTACTTTTTGTTGTTTATATAGATGATGTGTCTCACTTCATTTGATGTACCTCATATATTCGATGTGATATCTTTTTGGATGTACTCATGTTGTCTATATATATATATATATATATATATGTTCATCATCGTTCACTTTGTCGTTTATTCGTCGTGCAAATTTTTTTTATATTCGTTGCATACATTTGAAATGTGATTTCGTCGCTCGACGCATAAAAACTTGGTTAAATAGATTTAAATTCTATAATTGTATAGAATTGTTTTCCATGCACAAATTTAACCAAGAATATTGAATATTGAAGAGTATGTTTCTTTATTCAAGAAATGAATAAACATTTGGTATTTTTGATGATTTTGATTATCATTGTTTTTTATTGATAATGGAAAATTTGGCACACCTTGTTTTGATTTTCACAATTTTCCCTTGGTGTCAAGTTGGTCCATTGTCTTTGTCTACGACTCCCGATGTTGGATTTTACATTTCCTAATTATTGTCGTTGTATGCCCCCCATTTTTAGGATAATGCCAAAGGGGGAGAGATAATGATAATAAATAGCGCAAATGAAAATTTAACTCAATTTCCAAGAATCTAGTTTGATATGTTAGATTCAGGGGGAGTTAAGATACATATAAGGATTTTTCAAAATCCGATATTTCAAAAATCAATTCACTTTATTTATCTTACTCGTCTGCTTGATGCAATTCATTTATATTCAATTTGGAATTAACGTGTCATCAATGCAGGGGGAGTAAGTATTTTTCATTTGAATTACTATTTTTTGATTATTATTTATGTTGGTTTGTCATCACGAAAAAGGGGGAGAATGTTGAATATTGGACTCCCCGGATTTGGTTTTGATGATGAGCAAACATAAATAATCCATGAACTAACAATTTGTGAGCGCAGTATTGGAGATCGTCGCCAATTTCACGTGAACATTCAAAGAGACATCTCAACACTTTCCAAAGCTCATATTCATGCCTAAAGCTTCGTTGAAGCTCTTGCGACGCTTTGGAAAATATGAAGATTCAATCGAAGCTATTGAAGACCGTTTATTAAGGTTTTATTTATAGTCTTTTAGTTTTGTCACGCCCCGCTTCCCAAAATGGTCGGAAGCGAAACGTGACGAGGCCCGCTTAGGCCGGAGCTATGAAGCTCGGACCCAATAAGCGTCTGTGTGGTACTCCAAGACGAAGGAACAGGTCCCTGCAGGTTAGTACGGAACAACAAAAGTACTAAAAGAGATGCATTCATTTTATTCCACAGATATCCAGAAAAGTACAGAGATTCTAAACAAAATCCAACACGGCTACAAAACAACTGGAGTAAACTAATGGTGCAAGCACCCAACCTAAACAGAAAGTAAACGGTGCTACGCACCCAACTAAACTGCAGTGGAACCTCCGAATCAGCAACGTGAAGATCCCTAGCTCTGGTCCTCCTCGGGCACGTACTCTGGGTCTGCGTCCTCGGCTCCTCGTACTCCAGCGAGTCTGCTTCGTCCACGATCTCTGGCTGAACACCTGACGTACAGCACCCAAGAAAAAGGAACTGTACGTCAGGTAAAGTCTACAAGAAGGGTTAGACTTTACTGCAAGTGCACCGAACTTTAAACAACGGTTTACTGGTTGATTAGCATGCTGAGGTTCTTTTACACAACAGTTTACTGGTTGATTAGCATGCTGGGGTTACAACAAGTACAAGAGAAGTAACGTAGCAGGAAAGTAAAACGGGACAAGTAGTAGTCGTAGCGTGTGCTACCAACTACGGGACTAACCTACAGGTGTCAAGACAAGACGTGACGTGACAGAAACAAGGCAGGACAAGACAAGTGAGACACGAAAAGGGTTCACGCCTTACGGTTCGAGGGGGATCAGACCCTCTTGCCATGCGCACGCTCAACCCAACCCCAAACCCCAAGACAACACAAGACAAGATATCCGTACAAGGGATCACTCGCTCTAGCTTGGCGAGTGCCCTATTGCCCGCAGGCTGAGAATCCGTACAAGGGATCACTCTCTCTAGCTTGGAGAGTGCCCTATTGCCCTCGGGCTGTGTATCCGTACAAGGGATCACTCTCTCAACTTGGAGAGTGCCCTATTGCCCGCAGGCTGTGAGTCTGTACAAGGGATCACTCGGCGAGTGCCCTATTGCCCAGCGGGCTGTGCAAAACGGGACGTGACGTGACATGACATGAAGGGTTATTCTAGGGTGTCCACACACACGCACACACATGATAGCCCTACATCATTAAAATTTGTTGTTGTCAGGCTCAGACTTCGTCGTCAAGTCTGAGCCGTCAGGAGTCGTCCCGGACGCTATCATTTCACGTCCGGTTCTATACAGTCACAGTCTAACAGTTCTAGCAATCTAAGACCAAGGCACGGTCAAAAACGCAAGTGGGTACACTTGCCTGAAATGGCGAGTGTGTCGTCCTCTCGAAGCGTCTCGTCCAAGCGTCTCGTCCGCAGAAGTCCGTCTGAAATATCGCCACGGCGACGATGTCAGGTCTCAAATTCATCAAATCCTATTAGGGTTCGTTTCTAGGTTTTCGGGACTATCCTATTCGTCAAAAATCACTTTTTGATGTATCAACCTAATCGACGATCTATCCTATGTGCACAGTCAAATTTGTCCGTTCGTCGATTTTCTATGTTCGTACAACGTTTTACAGGAGCTGAAAAGTAAATTTAGTTCAAGTTGACGGTTTTTAGTTTAGGGTTCAGTCAGCTATTGTGGGGGTTTCTACCAGTTTCGGGGAACCAACCTGAACCGGAGTTTGTCGTAGAATGGATGTCGTGTCTGATCGGAGCACTCCACAGCTTCAGATCTGGTCCTCGCATGATTCTCCAAAAGTCCAAACTTGCGACGAAGGCCTACGACGTGTCGCAACGTCGTAGACGGCAAATCCGTGAAGTGGCACGTCCAAGTGGGGCCCACAGCAGTGCTAGGGGTCAAAGGGGGGCCCACAACACCTCAGGAGCACTTGGGGGGCCCACCACAGAAGTTGGTGTGGGAGAAACCCACTTGCGACGAAGGCCTGTCGGTCGTTCACCCTCGGTGCGAGGGTTTCTCTCGGTCAGACCGAGAGAAGCTCTCGGTCGTGCACTGGCGATGCGGGGGCTGTGCGAGGGGGCCTCTCGGTCAGACCGAGAGAGGGCTTCGGTCGGAGCGGGCGACAGCGGGGGGAAGCGATGCAGCGGCTGTGCGAGCGGCGATGCGGGGTGCTGCTCCGGTCGTGCAAGGGGATTTGCGGGGGAGAGCTCCGGTCGTGCACGTTGCGATCGTCGCAACGTTGCGACGAACGTCGGGAGTGGTTTTTGACGGCTAGGGTTTGTGTGGCTGCGAAAATAACCTAGCCTAGGGTTTATTTAAATATAAAAGAGTTAGGGTTAGGGTTTGGGTTAAGAAAATCGTAATTAAAATAATTAAAATAATTAATATAATTTAAAATTGCTCTCCTCTCCCTCACGCAAGATCGGTGCGGCCAAAAATTCTGAAACTTTTCCAGAAAATTCTTTAATACGTTATTATAATATAGAAATTTTATTGTAAATAAAAATTTTATAAAAATAGGTTTTAAAATTATTTAAAGCTTTCAAAAAAATAGAAAATAGGTCAAATTAAGTCCAAAAAATTATAAAATAATTCTGGGGTGTTCGGGACGACTAAAGAAAGAGTGTGGAGAAGACGGATCTAAATTTCGACGTCGAGGGACGAAACTAAAAATAGAAACGTCTCGCGTCAAAACAGAAAGTCGCGACGTCACGTCAAATAAGTTAGTATCGCGGAAGAGCGACTCGAGATATGTCGTTCCCAAGTTATTCCACAATCTAATATTTTCAGAGACGATCACGACGACATATCACACAAAATCGTTCAAAAACAAATAAAGTTTAAAATAAACACGTGCACGATCAAAAGCACGTGCACGAAGAAGGTACGATAGAAACAGGCCGTTACATTCTACCCACCTTAGAAATGATTCCGACCTCGGAATCACTCACACTAGTAATAATATTACCCATATAACCTTATACCCGCAACTATCATATCTGCTCATAAGGATTTCTAATCCTGTAACTTCGAACAACGTTCCTCGATAATCCATCATATCCCATCTTTTCACTGGGCAAAGCCACGACTAAACTCTCTTCCTAATACTTAACTATAGACCCATCACTACTGCTCAAATTCCCACTCCAAGTCCTCACAAAAATAATAATCATCTTCTCAATAATATCTTTTAAACTTCTAAATCTTTTCTCAACATTAATAAATCTCCAAGAAGTGAGATTCTTGTCATCCATCAATCCAAGACAAAAACATTTGTCTATCCTATAATACCTTCACCAATCAGCAATCGTCGTGTCTTCAATACGTTCTCGTCATATCTCCCCATAAATTCATCCACCAAATAATTTGATCTGTCAGAATTACCCCTCATCCTACTCACTATAACTAATCCCAACCAATATTAAGTCCAACTACCTAAACATCCTTTAATCTCAACACGTCGTGTTATTCTCAAAGTCTTCTCACGTCAATTCATCAATCCGTCTCAATGCTAATATAAGCTCTACTCAATCTCATGATCACCCTAACTCATACTATTCTCCGCAGTTACTCCTATCTACTACCCGTCTAAGCCTCAAGTCTGATAAGTTATCATCTCCTCGCATATAATTCCATTCAAACAGAATTCTCCATTGAGTCCACCACACTTCGGTTTTATAAATAAGTCTGAGACAGTTCATTCTTTTCATCCAAAAAAAATATTCTAATCCATCATCCTTGTGTTCCCAAAATCAATTAATCATTGCCATAATAAAACCCATCTCACTCCAAGCCTACCTGCAAACAAAAATCCTATAACGATAATAGCCAGCCCCAATTAATATAACAACCATAAACACGAAAATTTTGTTTAAGGGAGAAAGAAGAGAATAGAAAGAGAGATTTAAGGCCAAAGAAATATTTTAAAACATTTGGGGAGAAACGTGTGGTGTTGCGGTAATGGATGAGGGAGGTTAAGTGATTTGTGATCTCGTGAGCTAGTTTTAAAACATTAAAGATTTGGTTTTAAAAAAAATACAAAGTTCTGATATGATTCTCATACAACCAAGATAAACCATTCATTAAAATTAAAACTCAGTCTAAGGATCTGCCTGCGATGACACCATTCATATAGGTATGAATACCGTCATTCAGACAACTCCCATCATACCATGGTTAACATTGAGTACACATTCAAGACACAGGAGACAAATATCAGGATCCTAAAGATGACACACTCATACAGGTCTACACACTCTACCTATACTCAGGCACTGCAACAACATCACCTACCAGAGGGCCTACTCCTAAACCGGAGATAGCATGGATAACTACAAGGTCTAATGTCTAGATAAAAGAAGGAAAGAAAACTAAATCAAAAGCGGAACGAAATAAGATCGGAAGGAACGAGTTCAAATAAGGCAAGATAAGGAGGTAGTTGGTTGGGTGGTAAACGATTTTTTTGCAAATGGAAATAAGTTTTCACAAAGATTTTGAAATGTGGTCACGAGGAACATAGATCAGATATGATAATAATAATAAAAATAATTGAAGTTCCACCTAGTCCAGAAAATATTTTAAAGGTATGAACTGTAAGTGATTTAGAAATAGATCTGGTAGCCCAGAAAAATATAAATTGAATTATCAAAATCTTAACACGGTTTTAAAAATGAAAATATGAAAGATACCGATTTGAAATAATTTCCAGATAGTAACTTGAAAATTGACGACCAAGGAGATTTCAAAATCTAAGAAGGAACTTTTAATCGAAAAGCAATAAATTTTAAATATATATAATAAAGGGTTTTCAAGGAAGTTAAACCGAGCGAAGAATTTAATAATGGGTTTCGAAAACAAGAAATAAAGGAAATAAAAGTGGGATGAGGTAGCGATTGTATTGTAAATGAAAAAAAATAAATTTAAACAAAGGTTCTTGAAGTATGAGCACGATGAACATATAGATGTTTATATGTAAGAAATTTAAAATCCCCCTTTGTTTTAGAAAAATATTCTAAAGTACGTACGTAAATGGTTAAAATAATTTCGTAGGTAGAAGAATGATATATTGAATTCCCAAAATAATAACAAAGTTTTAAAACTAAAATTCGATGGATACTGATTCGAAAATAAGTACGAGGTCGTAACTTAAAACTTTTACGACCGAAAGGTTTCAAAATTCGCGAAAGAATTTTAACTTAACCGAAAATAAGAAATTTTAAATAATTAATAAAAGTTTTCAAAGAAGTCAAATTCGGCGGAGAATTTACTAATGAATTTCGAAAATACTTTTAAAGGAAGCAGGTTTTGGGAAAAGGGAAAGTTTTGAAAATAAATACAAGATAGTAGAAATATATTGTGTAGTTTATAAAAGTAATATATATATTTTGGAAACAAGGCAAATAATAACTGAATTTGAGGAATAATGATTTAAAACGAGTGCGAGATATTGACTTAAAATTTTTACGTCCAAGAAAGCTCCAAGTCAATTAAAAGTTTTAACTCGATCCAAAACAACAAATTTTAAATATATAATATAAGGGTTTTCAAAGAAATCAATCTAGAGCGAAAACTTAATAAGGAAGGTCGAAAATAATTTTAGAGAAGGTAGGATTGGTCAGGGAAGGGATTCGAAAGATCAATGATGATCATTAGGAAACGATCACGAGAATTGAGAGAAAGGAAAAATGATCGCATGAAGATTACGCGTAAGATATGAATCGTGAGGAGCTACGATGGGACTCTATGGTCGATAGCACCAAAAATTTACAAGGATCAGAGGGATGCTAGAGGACAAGTGTTCTAATCATCGGGTCGTCTAAAGATTTAGGATAACTCAGCTCTAAGACTTCCTAATGAGTTAGCATATAATCAGGATCTAAAGAGAAGGTTCCTAAGAGAATCGAGGTTACGTTCTGCTGGGCCCGAAGTCGATGGAGCTGGGCGAGCAACTAACTAAAAAGAAGGACTCTAGATATCTAATACGATCAGAATCAAAGGGGGATGCTAAGATAGTCTAAAACGAGGACGACTAAATCTTAACCAAGACGTCCGACTATCAACCTGAGACGTCTACCTAAGTCTTCCTACTACCTAAGACTGAGAAACTAATTCAGACTTGTACGTGGATATCAAATGAATGCGGTACTTTTATTGTTCCGAACTTTTGCAAGACCTGCATGGGCCACCACTGAAACCTGTCACGCCCCGCTTCCCAAAATGGTCGGAAGCGAAACGTGACGAGGCCCGCTTAGGCCGGAGCTATGAAGCTCGGACCCAATAAGCGTCTGTGTGGTACTCCAAGACGAAGGAACAGGTCCCTGCAGGTTAGTACGGAACAACAAAAGTACTAAAAGAGATGCATTCATTTTATTCCACAGATATCCAGAAAAGTACAGAGAGTCTAAACAAAAGCCAACACGGCTACAAAACAACTGGAGTAAACTAATGGTGCAAGCACCCAACCTAAACAGAAAGTAAACGGTGCTACGCACCCAACTAAACTGCAGTGGAACCTCCGAATCAGCAACATGAAGATCCCTAGCTCTGGTCCTCCTCGGGCACGTACTCTGGGTCTGCGTCCTCGGCTCCTCGTACTCCAGCGAGTCTGCTTCGTCCACGATCTCTGGCTGAACACCTGACGTACAGCACCCAAGAAAAAGGAACTGTACGTCAGGTAAAGTCTACAAGAAGGGTTAGACTTTACTGCAAGTGCACCAAACTTTAAACAACGGTTTACTGGTTGATTAGCATGCTGAGGTTCTTTTACACAACAGTTTACTGGTTGATTAGCATGCTGGGGTTACAACAAGTACAAGAGAAGTAACGTAGCAGGAAAGTAAAACGGGACAAGTAGTAGTCGTAGCGTGTGCTACTAACTACGGGACTAACCTACAGGTGTCAAGACAAGACGTGACGTGACGGAAACAAGGCAGGACAAGACAAGTGAGACACGAAAAGGGTTCACGCCTTACGGTTCGAGGGGGATCAGACCCTCTTGCCGTGCGCACGCTCAACCCAACCCCAAACCCCAAGACAAGACAAGACAAGATATCCGTACAAGGGATCACTCGCTCTAGCTTGGCGAGTGCCCTATTGCCCGCAGGCTGAGAATCCGTACAAGGGATCACTCTCTCTAGCTTGGAGAGTGCCCTATTGCCCTCGGGTTGTGTATCCGTACAAGGGATCACTCTCTCAACTTGGAGAGTGCCCTATTGCCCGCAGGCTGTGAGTCTGTACAAGGGATCACTCGGCGAGTGCCCTATTGCCCAGCGGGCTGTGCAAGACGGGACGTGACGTGACATGACAGGAAGGGTTATTCTAGGGTGTCCACACACACGCACACACATGATAGCCCTACAGCATTAAAATTTGTTGTTGTCAGGCTCAGACTTCGTCGTCAAGTCTGAGCCGTCAGGAGTCGTCCAGGACGCTATCATTTCACGTCCGGTTCTATACAGTCACAGGCTAACAGTTCTAGCAATCTAAGACCAAGGCACGGTCAAAAACGCAAGTGGGTACACTTGCCTGAAATGGCGAGTGTGTCGTCCTCTCGAAGCGTCTCGTCCAAGCGTCTCGTCCGCAGAAGTCCGTCTGAAATATCGCCATGGCGACGATGTCAGGTCTCAAATTCATCAAATCCTATTATGGTTCGTTTCTAGGTTTTCGGGACTATCCTATTCGTCAAAAATCACTTTTTGATGTATCAACCTAATCGACGATCTATCCTATGTGCACAATCAAATTTGTCCGTTCGTCGATTTTCTATGTTCGTACAACGTTTTACAGGAGCTGAAAAGTAAATTTAGTTCAAGTTGACGGTTTTTAGTTTAGGGTTCAGTCAGCTATTGTGGGGGTTTCTACGAGTTTCGGGGAACCAACCTGAACCGGAGTTTGTCGTAGAATGGATGTCGTGTCTGATCGGAGCACTCCACAGCTTCAGATCTGGTCCTCGCACGATTCTCCAAAAGTCCAAACTTGCGACGAAGGCCTACGACGTGTCGCAACGTCGTAGACGGCAAATCCGCGAAGTGGCACGTCCAAGTGGGGCCCACAGCAGTGCTAGGGGTCAAAGGGGGGCCCACAACACCTCAGGAGCACTTGGGGGGCCCACCACAGAAGTTGGTGTGGGAGAAACCCACTTGCGACGAAGGCCTGTCGGTCGTTCACCCTCGGTGCGAGGGTTTCTCTCGGTCAGACCGAGAGAAGCTCTCGGTCGTGCACTGGCGATGCGGGGGCTGTGCGAGGGGGCCTCGGTCAGACCGAGAGAGGGCTTCGGTCGGAGCGGGCGACAGCGGGGGGAAGCGATGCGGCGGCTGTGCGAGCGGCGATGCGGGGTGCTGCTCCGGTCGTGCAAGGGGATTTGCGGGGGAGAGCTCCGGTCGTGCACGTTGCGATCGTCGCAACGTTGCGACGAACGTCGGGAGGGGTTTTTGACGGCTAGGGTTTGTGTGGCTGCGAAAATAACCTAGCCTAGGGTTTATTTAAATATAAAAGAGTTAGGGTTAGGGTTTGGGTTAAGAAAATCGTAATTAAAATAATTAAAATAATTAATATAATTTAAAATTGCTCTCCTCTCCCTCACGCAAGATTGGTGCGGCCAAAAATTCTGAAACTTTTCCAGAAAATTCTTTAATACGTTATTATAATATAGAAATTTTATTGTAAATAAAAATTTTATAAAAATAGGTTTTAAAATTATTTAAAGCTTTCAAAAAAATAGAAAATAGGCCAAATTAAGTCCAAAAAATTATAAAATAATTCTGGGGTGTTCGGGACGACTAAAGAAAGAGTGTGGAGAAGACGGATCTAAATTTCGACGTCGAGGGACGAAACTAAAAATAGAAACGTCTCGCGTCAAAACAGAAAGTCGCGACGTCACGTCAAATAAGTTAGTATCGCGGAAGAGCGACTCGAGATATGTCGTTCCCAAGTTATTCCACAATCTAATATTTTCAGAGACGATCACGACGACATATCACACAAAATCGTTCAAAAACAAATAAAGTTTAAAATAAACACGTGCACGATCAAAAGCACGTGCACGAAGAAGGTACGATAGAAACAGGCCGTTACAAGTTTCGATTGATAGAATGTTAAGCCTTGAGTATATCTTACGTTTCTATCTTCATTACGCTCATTTCGTAGCTCTAGGATCCTTGCACAAGTTCATTCTAACTTCCTCGAAGCGTCGAGCTTCGATTCGGACTTTGTTGTGCATGTTAGTTGGTACAAGAACAAGTACTGACCGACTAGATGGTGATCTAGTCAGTCGGCAACTGTTCTTGGACCGACTAGTTTGATTCCTTAATTTCTTGGACTTTACTGTTTACAGTTAGTCGGTCTACGTTGACTCACCGACCGACTAGTTTGTGAACTAGTCGGTCAGTGATGCTTCTTTGACCGACTAGTTGTGACTTACTGTTCACTCTAAAATTCTCCTAAGCTACTGTTTACCGTTAGTCGGTCTAAGATCGTTTGATGACCGACTAGTTGACAATCTAGTCGGTCAACTTTTGTTCTTGGACCGACTAAGTCAACTTGCCTTCAGACTATGTTGTTTTGCCTCTTAGTCGGTCTACGTTCATTGGATGACCGACTAGTTGTGAAACTAGTCGGTCAGACAGTGTTCTTGGACCGACTAGATTTCTAGGTCTGAAATTCTATCTCTTCTCAGATCTGCTCTTAGTCGGTCCATGCTTTGTGACTGACCGACTAGTTGATGAACTAGTCGGTCAGTGAGTGTTCTTTGACCGACTAATTCTCACAGATTTCTTTCCGTTGGAGATTGACCTAACTTGTTTTTATGGGACCCTATAAATACGAACCTAGGTCATTTCTATCTTAAATAGAGCTGCCATTGATAGATTCATTGAGTTCTAAAGAGATAGCTATTCTCCCTCAAATCTAAAGCTCTCTTCCTCACAAGAAACCCATTCTCTCTCATTTCTAGATCTAGAGAGAAGCTTGTTCTTGGTGAGCTCTTCAAGCTATTGCTTGATTCAAGTTTCCAAATCATCCCTAGGCACCCATTGCTGCTCATTTCCTTGGTGCTAGGGTTTGGTAACTTCATCTTCCTCAAATCCTTCATTCCACCTATTGGGTAAGAAAAACTCAAGGTATAGGATTTTGTGGTAAGAGTATTTATTTCATATTAAACTCTTTAATATTGCTTTGTGATTCTCTCGGTTGTGAGAGAAGGTTGTGATCCCGGGTTGTGGGATTCACGTTTGCTATTGCATGTATGATTTGATCTTGTGAAGGTTTTTCACAAGATATTCATAGTGGAAATCTTGAGTTAGGGTTTCTAACTCAAGTATCCGGAAGGGATCCGGGTGGTTGGGACGTAGGATCACCGGGAACAAGTCGGGGAGACTTGGGTGGATCCGAACCCATTAACATCGTTTGTTAGCATTGTTAATTTCGTTGTCGTCATTCAATTTAAGCTTCCGCAAATTGATTTGGTAGTTGATTGCAATTTAATTTGGAATTATACTCCTTATTATTTTAAAGTACTATTCACCCCCCCCCTCTAGTACTTGTGCAGTAGCTGGTAGGGCATTACACACGTGGTGTCCGGTGATGGCATATCTGTGGATCCGGAGAAGGTCAGAGCAGTCAGAGATTGGCCGACTCCGCAGTCAGCGTCAGACATTAGGAGCTTCCTTGGTTTAGCAGGCTATTATCGGCGGTTCATCAAAGATTTCTCGAAGATTGCAGAGCCGATGACGAAGCTGACAAGGAAGGACGTGGAGTTTCTTTGGTCAGATACTTGTGAGGAGGCCTTCAGTATCTTGAAGGCGAGATTGACCACGGCACCGGTGTTGGTAGTACCGGATCAAAGCGGAGGCTTCGAAGTTTATTGTGATGCATCAGGGAAGGGCCTAGGATGCGTCTTGCATCAGCATGGCCACGTGGTCGTGTACGCTTCTCGTCAGTTGCGGACTCATGAGAAGAATTACCCGACGCACGATCTGGAGTTGGCAGCAGTGATTTTTGCACTGAAGAGTTGGAGGCACTTCTTGCTAGGTGAGAGTGTGAAGGTTTTCACCGATCACAAGAGCTTGAAGTACATCTTTACGTAGAAGGAGCTCAACATGCGTCAGAGGCGATGGTTAGAGCTCATGGCTGACTACGAGATTGATTTGCAGTATCATCCCGGGAAGGTGAACGTAGTGCCGGATGCCTTGAGTAGACTTCCTACTGCGATGATGCATACTGCCGACTGGAGGATTCAGCAGGAGCTGAGAGAGATGGATTTGGAGGTTGTCCTTACCTGGTGTGGTTCATTCGTTCATGAATTTGCAGATTCAGTCCACGATCGTGGATCAGATCAAGGCAGCACAGACATGAGATCCGAAGCTGCAGAGGATCAGGAGGCAGGTTGAAGCTGGACTACGGACGGAGTTCGTGATTCATGAGGATGGTTCGCTGTGGTACCGCAGTAGACTCTGTGTACCTGCAGGTGATGTACTCGAGGAGCTGTTGAGCGAGGCTCATAGCTCGACATATTCTATACATCCTGGGGGCACCAAGATGTATAAGGATCTCCGTCTGAATTATTGGTGGATTGGCATAAAGAGGAGTGCGGCACGGAGCATTGCCAAGTGTTTGGTATGCCAACAGGTGAAGGCTGAGCACCATCGTACTGCTGGGTTGCTACAACCGCTTCCTATTCCGGAGTGGAAGTGGCAACATATTACGATGGACTTCGTGACTGGTTTACCTCGGACCCCGAGGCAGAATGACGCAGTTTGGGTGATCGTGGATCGGTTGACCAAGTCTGCGCACTTTATCCCTTTCCGAGTGGGCCAGTCTACGGAAGCTTTGGCGAGGAAATATCTGGAGGTAAATCTTCGTTCTACTTTTACTTCTATTTTGATTTCCTCTTTGAAATAGTCGTGACATAGACCGTGTACGTGCAGGAGATTGTACGCTTACATGGGGTCCCCGTGAGCATTGTGTCTGACCGAGACACGAGGTTCACATCTCAGTTCTGGAGAAGTCTGCAGGAGCATTTGGGTACGAGTCTGAGTTTCAGCACGACGTACCACCCGCAGACTGATGGCCAGTCCGAGAGGACTATTCAGATTCTGGAGGATATGCTGCGAGCTTGTACGCTTGATTTGAAGGGATCATGGGAAGACCATCTTCACTTGGTGGAGTTCTCATATAACAACAGCTACCAGGCGAGCATTGGCATGGCGCCGTTTGCTGCCTTATATGGAAGGAAATGTCGATCGCCACTGAGCAGGGATGACATCGGAGATCGGGAGCTGTTAGGTCCGGAGATGATAGTGGAAGCTGTGGATGTCGTGAGGGACATCAGGGAGAAGCTTAGAGTTGCACAGGATCGCTTCAAGCATTGGGCAGATGCCAAAAGGAGACCTTTGGAGTTCCAGCCTGTAGATCACGTCTTCCTGAAGATTTCTCCGAACCGCGGAGTTATTCGTTTTGGGAAGAAGGGAAAGCTGAGTCCGAGTTATATTGGGCCATTTGATGTGCTAGAGCGTGTGGGAGCAGTGGCCTACCGCCTTGCTCTGCCACCATATTTGGAGGGCGTTCACGACGTATTCCACGTATCTCAGCTACGTCGGTACGTCAGTGATCCGTCGCACACGGTCGATTTCTCGGAGATTACGGTTCGCCCGGACCTGACATACGACCAGCAGCCTGTGCAGATTTTGGACCGTCGACAGAAGCAGTTGAGGAATAAGATAGTCGACCTGGTGAGAGTGATGTGGCGTCACGGATCGCCTGGAGAGTCCACCAGGGAGCGTGAGGATGATATGAGAGAGCGCTTCCCGCATCTTTTTCCCAGCAATGCTTGATGTTGATTCTGAGGACGGAATCATTTCTAAGTTGGGGAGGATGTAACGGTCGGTTTCCGATCGTACTTTCTGTGTGCACGTGCTCTTGATCGTGCACGTGTTTATTTTTGAATCTATTTGATTTTGAACATTATTGTGTGATATGTTGACGTGATCGTCTCTGAAAGTATTAGATTGTGGAACAACTTTGGAACAACATATCTCGAGTCGTTCTTCAGCGATACTATTTTATTTGACGTGACGTCGCGACTTCTGTTTTGACGCGAGACATTTCTATTTTTAGTTTCGTCTCTCGACGTTGAAATTTAGGTCCGTCTTCTCCACTCTCTTTCTTTCGTCGTCCCGAACACCCTATAATTATTTTACAATTTTTAGACTTAATTTGACCTATTTTCCATTTTTTTGAAAGTTTTAAATAATTTTAAAACCTATTTTTATAAGTGTTTTAATTACAATAAAATTCCAATATTATAAAAACGTATTAAAGAATTTTTTGACCAAATTTCAGAATTTTTGGCCGCACAAAAATTTCGTGAGGGAGAGGAGAGTAATTTTAAATTAAATTAAATATTTTAATTATTTTAATTACGTTTTTCTTAAGCCCTAACCCTAACCCTAGCTCTAACCTATTTATATTAGCTCTAGGCTAGGTTATTTCCGCATTACACAAACCCTAGCCGTCAAAAACGCCTTCCCAACGTTCGTCACAACGTTGCGACGTTCGCCCCAGTGCCCGACCAACGGTCGCCCCTGCACTTCCCAGTGCACAACCGGAGCCACTCCCCGCATCGCCCGCTCGCAGCGCTTCGCTGCAAGCCCCACGCTGTCGCCCGCTCCGTCCGAGGCCATCTCTCGGTCTGACCAAGAGATTTTTCCCGCACAGCAGCTTCGCCCGCACCACTACACGTCGCCCGCATCGCCAAGCACCCGACCGGCCCGCCCCGTCGGTCTGACCGAAGGCCCGCTCTGCACCGCTCCCTAGCGCTGCACGCCCGCACCCACAAGCGTCCGACCGAGAGATCCGTTCGGTCTGACTGAGGAATCCCTCGCACCGCACCACGCCCCCGCCTCCGCTGCGCTGCAACACGCACAACCGAGAGCCCCTCTCGGTCTGACCGAGAGGAACCCCCGCGCCGGCAGTGCACGACCGACGGCCATTCGTCGCAACTTGGTTTCTTCCACACCAACTCCTGTGGTGGGCCCCCCAAGTTCTCCAGAGGTGTTGTGGGTCCCCCATTGACCCCTAGCACTGCTGTGGGCCCCACTTGGGTTTGCTACTTCGCGGATTTGCCGTCTACGACGTTGCGACATGTCGTAGGCTTTCGTCGCAAGTTCCAGCTTTTGGAGAATTGTGCGAGGACCAGATCTGAAGCTGAGGAGTCCTCCGATCAGACATGACTTCCTATCTACGACAAACTCCGGTTCAGGTTGGTTCCCCGAAACTCGTAGAAACCCCCACAATAGTTGACTAAACCCTAAACTAAAATTCGTCAACTTGAACTAAAATTTATTTTTCCAGCACCAGTAAGACATTGAACAAATCTAGAAAATCGACGAATGGACTTTGTTGACTGTGCACATAGGATAGATCGTCGATTAGGCTGAAACATCAAAAATTGACTTTTGACGAATAGGATAGTCCCGATAACCTAGAAATGAACACTAATAGGATTTGATGAAATTGAGATCTGACACCGTCGCCGTGGCGATATTTCAGACGGACTTCCGCGGACGAGACGCTTGGACGAGACGCTTCGAGAGGACGACACACTCGTCTTCGCAGGCAAGTGTATCCACTTGCACTTTTGGCCGTGCTTAGGCCTTAGTTGGTTAGAATTGTTAACTGCGAACAAAAAGAACCGGACGTGAAATGATAGCATCCGGGACGACTCCTGACGGCTCAGACTTGACGACGAAGTCTGAGCCTGACAACAACAACTTTTGATACTGTAGGGCTATCATGTGTGTGCGTGCGTGTGGACACCCTAGAATAACAACTCCCTACACTTGTCATGTCGTGTCCTGTTACACAAAAAGCCTTCGGGCGTTTCGGATGCTTTCCCCCGAGAAAGTGATCCCTGTTACACAAAAAGTCTTCGGGCGTTTCGGATGCTTTCCCCCGTGAAAGTGATCGCTGTTACACAAAAAGCCTTCGGGCGTTTTGGATGCTTTCCCCGCGAAAGTGATCCCTGTTACACAAAAAGCCTTCGGGCGTTTCGGATGCTTTCCCCAGAGAAAGTGATCCATGTTACACAAAAAGCCTTCGGGCGTTTCGGATGCTTTCCCCCGCGAAAGTGATCCCTGTTACACAAAAAGCCTTCGGGCGTTTCGGATGTTTCCCTATCGGAAATGATCCCTGTAATTCTTGTCCTGAGTTCCTGGGTTTGGGGTTGGGTTGAGCGTGCGCACGGTAAGAGGGTCGGATCCCCCTCGAACCGTAAGGCGTTAACCCTTTCGTGTCTCACTTGTCTTGTCTCGTCTTGTCCCGTCATGTCCTGACTTGTCATGACACCTGTAGGTTAGTCCCGTAGTTCGTAGCACACGCTACGACTACTACTTGCTGCGTTACTCCTGTTTGTTACTCAGTTATAACCTCAACATGCTAATCAACCAGTAAAACGTTGTCTAAAAGTTGATACACTTGTAGTTTGGTCTAACCCTTTTTGTAGACCTTACCTGACGTACAGTTCCTTCTGTTGGTGCTGTACGTCAGGTGTTGAGCCAGAGTACGTCGACGAGGCAGACTTGCCAGTTGACAGAGAGCCGGAGGACGTTGATCCGGAGTACGACCCCTAGGAGGACCAGAGTTAGAGGCCTCCAGTTGCTGAACCAGAGTTCTGTTCCAGTTAGATTGGGTGTGTAGCACCTGTTGTTTTCTTGCCTAGGTTGGGTGCTTGCACCGGTAGTTTCTTTTCTGCAGTTGTAGCCCTTCGGGCGTTTTAGACTCTCAGTACTTTTTGGATGTTATCTTGGAATAAAATGATATGTTCTTTCTTTTCAGTACTTTTATTGTTTCGTACTAACTTGGAAGGACCTGTTTCCTTCGTTTTGGAATACCACAGACGCTTATTGGGTCTGGGCTCTCTGCCCCGGCCTAAGCGGGCCTTAGTCACGCTTCGCCTCCGTCCTTTTTGGGAAGCGGGGCGTGACACTGAATTTACTATGCTGAGTCGATTCGCCCCTACTTTGGTAGCAGACGCGGAGGACTGTGCACATCGCTTCCTACAGGGATTGGATCTAGACATACAGAGCGTGTTATCCGGGAGCACATTCACCACTCATGAGCAGGTCCTGATAGCTACGAAAAAGCATGAGCAGATTGCTAATCAGAAGAGGGCACGTCAGGCGGGCAAGCGCCCGATGGAGATGCTGAGGAGTACACCTAGGCCTGGTGTTTGTCCTATTCAGACCACCCAGTTCAAGAGGCCAGCTACACCTGTTCCCAATCGAGCTGAGTCGACTTGCCATTTCTGTGGCAAGCTTGGCCATATGAAGAAGGACTGCAGGAGGATGTTGAATCAGTGTTTAGTTTGTGGATCGACTGCCCATACTACGAAGGATTGCCCCTGCAGTTCTCGACCCGTACCTGCTGGAGCACCTGGACCCGCTCAGCAGATAGTGCCTTCACCTGGACCCGCACAGCGACTAGTGCCAGCGCCTGGATAGCGAGGACCACATTTGATACCGCATGAGCGAGCCTTTCAGCAAGCCAACCTGTCGAAGCGTCGAGCTTTCACTATGACAGCTGTTGAGGCTGAAGCGGTCCACGACGTGATTGCAGGTAATCTCTAGCCTAGTCTTTCCTTTTGTGCATTTATGTTTGATTAGTTAGTTTTCTTGTTTGATATAGTTGCATGTTACCCTTTGGTGTTATATTAGTTTCTTCCCACCCGGCTTTGACCCTGTTCGACTCTGGAGCTTCCATGTGCATCCTGTCACGGAAGTTCGTAGTCGAACACTCGATACCCACCTACACACTTCCCAAGTGTTGGAATATTACAACTGGGAATGGTGTAGTGAAGGTCGCACTGGGATGTAGACCTTGCCCGTTGGTGGTTAGTGGACACGAATTGTATGCTGATTTCATCGTCCACGACCTACCCAATGTCAATGCAATTCTCGGCATTGACTGGTTAGGAGATTTTTATGCCACGATCGACTGTCACCGGAAGAAAGTGGTGTTCGAAATTCCTGACCACCTAGTGTTTGAGTTCGTTAGCGGAGGACGTTCACTTGGACCTGTCAAGTTCTGGGCCCAGCCGTACAGATTGACTGTTGCATCTATGATAGCAGAACCGAAGAAGCCAGCAGTTGTGCGAGATTTCGAAGACGTCTTTCCGGAAGACATTTCTGGATTGCCGCCTGATCGAGCGTTGAAGTTCGGCATTGATCTGCTGCCAGGTGCTCAACCGATTTCTAAGGCACCGTACCGTATGGCTCCTGCTGAGCTAGAGGAGCTAAGGAAGCAATTGGACGAACTACTGCAGAAGGGTTTTATTCATCCCAGCGTGTCCCCCTGGGGTGCACTCGTCTTGCTGGTGAGAAGAAATATGGGTCGAGAAGGATGTGCATCGACTATCGGGAGCTGAATCAGGTCACTGTGAAGAACAAGTACCCGCTGCCCCGTATTGATGATATCTTCGATCAGCTTGGTGGATCGAAAGTATTTTCGAAGTTAGACCTTCGGAGCAGATACCATCAAGTCAGAGTCAAGAAGGATGATGTGCCCAAGACAGCTTTCTGAACCAAGTACGGGCACTATGAGTTCGTTGTCATGTCGTTCGATGTGACCAACGCTCCTGCTGTGTTCATGAATCTCATGAACCTCATCTTTTATGACTTTCTCGACAAGTTCGTAGTGATCTTTATAGATGACATCCTGGTGTACTCGAGGAGCGAGGAGGAGCATGCAGAGCACTTGAGATTGGTATTAGAGACGCTCCGCCATCATAGACTATATGCCAAGTATAGCAAATGTGAATTCTGGCTGGACAGAGTTGCATTTCTTGGACATGTAGTATCAGGAGCCGGTATATCAGTGGATCCGGAGAAGGTCAGAGCAGTCAGTGAATGGCCTACACCTCGTTCAGCTTCGGACATCAGGAGTTTCCTCGGATTGGCTGGATATTACCGCAGATTTATCAAGGATTTCTCGAGGAAAGCTGAGCCGATGACGAGATTGACGCGGAAGGATGTTGGTTCAGTTGGTCAGACTCTTGTGAGCAGGCTTTCAGCACTTTGAAGTAGAGACTGACGACTGCACTGGTCTTGGCTATTCCAGACAGAAGCAGGGGCTTTGAGATTTTCTGCGACGCATCTGGCAAGGGACTTGGTTGTGTTCTGCACCAACACAACCATGTGGTTGCATATACATCACGACAGTTGAAGGTCCATGAGAAGAACTATCCGACCCACGACTTGGAGCTCGCTGCTGTCGTCTTTGTGTTGAAGATCTGACGTCATTTCTTAATGAGTGAGAAAGTGAAGATATTCACTGACCACAAAAGTTTGAAATATACATTCACTCAGAAGTAGCTGAATATGAGACAGCGCAGATGGTTGGAATTGATGGCAGACTACGACATTGATCTTGAGTTTCACCCATGGAAGGTGAATGTCGTACTGGACGCCTTGAGTCGACTACCAGAGGTGATGATTCTCACAGCTTAGTGGAGACTGTAGCAGGATCTGCGATAGATGGATGCTGAAGCTGTCCTTCCGGGTGTTACTTCATCATTGATGAACATGCAGATTCAGTCGACGATTGTTGATCAGATCAAGACTGCTCAAGCTGGAGATGCTAAGTTAAGGAAGATCATAGAGCAAGTCGAAGCCGGACTCCGGACAGATTTTCTGATTCATGAGGATGGATCTTTGAGATATGGCAGTCGGATCTGCGTACCTGTGGGAGAGATCAGAGAAGAATTGATGAATGAGGCTCACAGTTTGCCTTATTCTATTCATCCTGGAGGTATGAAGATGTACAAGGATCTTCGTCAGAATTTCTGGTGGCACGGGATGAAGAAATGTGTGGCACGGAGTGTTGCCAAGTGTCTGGTGTGCCAGCAAGTGAAGGCTGAGCATCATCGCACCGTCGGACTACTACAACCTCTGTCTATTCCAGAGTGGAAATGGCAGCACATCACGATGGACTTCGTGACTGGCTTACCTCGGAGCACCAAACAGAATGCCGCAATCTGGGTCATCGTCAATCGACTGACCAAGTCTGTGCACTTTATACCGTTCCGAGTAGGACAATCCATGGAGATACTGGCAAGGAAATATATGGAGGTAATGATCCAACTTATTGCTTCGTATTTCTCTTCTTAGTACCAATAGTGATGTGAAATATGTTGTGTAGGAGATCGTGCGCTTGCACGGGGTCCCTGTGAGCATTGTATTCGATCGTGATACGAGGTTCACATCTCAATTCTGGAAGAGTCTGCAGACCAATCTGGGTACCAGTCTGAAGTTCAGCCTGCATATCACCCGCAGACGGATGGCCAGTCAGAGCGGACCATTCAGATCTTGGAGGACATGCTGAGGGCTTGCATGCTATATTTCAAGGGTTCGTGGGAGGATCATCAACACCTGGTGGAGTTCTCCTACAACATTAGCTATCAGGTGAGCATCGGCATGGCGCCTTTTGCTGCTCTCTACGGAGGAAGTGTCGTTCGCAACTGAGCTAGGACGACATTGGAGATAGAGAGTTATTAGGACCGGAGTTGATGGTCGAAGCTGTGGATGTTGTTCGAGATATCAGGAACAAGCTTCGGATTGCTCAAGACCGTTATAAGCATTGGGCTGATGCTAGACGGCGCCCCCTGGAGTTTCAGCCGGGAGACCACGTTTTCCTGAAGATTTCCCCGAATCGGGGAGTGATTCGCTTTGGGAAACACGGCAAGCTCAGCCCGAGATACATCGGACCCTTCGATGTTCTAGAGAGAGTTGGCGAGGTAGCCTACCACTTAGCCTTGCCACCATTTTTGGAGGGAGTTCACGATGTCTTCCATGTGTCTCAGCTTCGTCAGTACATCAGCGACCCATCTCACGCTGTTGACTACTCTGAGATCACCGTCCGTCCAGATCTGACGTATGAGCAGTGATCGCTCCAAAATGCAACCCAAGAGCACGACCAAAAACTTGGTAGGCCCCGGATATACACCCGGAGAATGATTGTAGTTTTACCACAAGCGCACGGCGTAGTGGCGAGCGGGTTATCGAACACGAGGAGGTGGTGTTGGTTCCAATCTATCCTAGGTTGGTTTGACTACGAACGTTTTATTGGTGGAGATGGATATGGTATGATGTAATGGCAATGGTGGTGGATGTCGGTGTCGGTGATACAAATGTTGGTCAAGTATAGATTCAAATACAATATAATAAAAGAGGGAATTTGCCTTGAGACGATCCTGTCACAATCGTCGGGCAAAGTATGGGGATATAAAATCAAATAAAGACGTCTAGGGCTAGGGAATTCCCACTACGGATCGTCATACATCATCGTAAATAGTGAATCTCAATATTACTAGACTTGCATTGAGGTGAACTAGTCGTAACTGAATATAGAACCAAGCTCACGCTCTCGCGCTATTGCCGGTCTATAGCAACCTAGATTAGAGCCCAATCTCTTGCAAACCCAAAACTAAGCCACTAGCATGAAGATCGACATCATCGTTCAATCGCTCCTCGAGCCCACTCTCGTGCAAACTCGAGTTATGATCTAGGTTGTGATAGTTCGTATTCGTACAATCTCTTGCAAACGAATATGGGTATAGATTTACAATTAAAAATCATAGCCTTGGTCCAATCTCTTGCAAACCAAGTCTAGAGAAATCCAATTGTAAATCTAAATCGAATATCTAGGCCTTCCCATCGATTAGAATCCAATCTCTTGCAAACCCCAATCGATGGAAATCCCTAGCTATCCGTAATAAATCAATCACAACCTAACCTCTTAGCAATTCTAGAAATTTAGAAATTCATTCATCACAAATATGAAATTAGATCCATAAGATTCATCCCCAAACCCTAGAACAACAAATCTACTCTAGCATAGCAATAAGGATATGAGAATCAATAGAAATCATTGCTTGCATACAAAAAGATAGAAAAACAAAGATTCAAATAAAAAAGAGAAAATACTTAGCTTGATGAAGATCTTCAATCCAAAATACAAGCTTTTAGATCCAAGAGGGGGCCTAGGGCATGGCCTAACCTCTAAAATAACTCTAAGAAAACATAATAGGATCCTTCTCTAATGGTGGCTACAAAACTCTTATATACTCTCCCAAAACCCTAGCAAATAACCCTAGAAAACCCCTCAAATTCGTGCCCAAAAACAGTCCAAACCGCAACTTAAAATCTGGGCCCGTCGCCGACTCGGCCGAGTGGAATATGTGACTCGGCCGAGTGGAAATTCCAGCACTGCAGCGTCAACTTACAGAAATTCTCCAGATTTCATCCGACCTCCGATTGGCGCGTTCTTGGCGGCGTTGGAACCATCATGAAGTCTACTATCCATATAAAATATGAGAAAAATATTTTGATTGTTGGAATAATAACAGATTACAAAAGAGTGGGAGGCTGTCTGAAAATCTGGGCGCTACGTGTCCTCGGCATCACTCGGCCGAGTTGACTTCTCTACTCGGTCGAGTGGGCTTCTCTACTCGGCCGAGTGACAGACCCTGTAAAATTCCAGTAAGTCGGGGGTCTTGGGGGGTCTGTCTTCGGAGGTGACTCGGCCGAGTAGATTTACTCACTCGGCCGAGGGGCAATTCTTGCTCGGCCGAGTGGAAACTCTAAAAAGCCTGTAAAATAACAGTAAGTCGGCCGTTTTCGAAGCACCTGTTCTCATACCACTCGGGCGAGGGGGTTTCCATGATCGGTCGAGTGGGCTATCGTCGCTCGGCCGAGTGCACGCCCATATTCTTCAGTTGATGCGTGTCCTGTCCGGTCGGCCGAGTGGTCTTCTTGCTCGGCCGAGTGGCTGCCCCACTCGGCCGAGTGGCATGCTGTAGATGCCCAATCTTCTCTGTTTCTCCTTCTCGTCACTCCTACGGAGTTTCTTTTTCTTCCACCCGTCTCCCATCGTCGAATAGCCCTCAAAAGAGCCTTGGGTGACGCTTCGGAGTGGGTGCAAATCCCTTAAGCTCATTTTTGCTCCCGATCGCTCCATATTTCCTGAAATCCGACAATAACAAGAAATAGTGAAAAGCATCGCAATATTGTGGAATAATCTTGGAAAACGCAATATGAGCAATCGAAATGGCGTGAAAACATGCGGAAAAAAGGTGTCAAATATGGAGTGATCAAAATCCCCCAAGCTTACCTCTTACTCGTCCTCGAGGAAGACAAGTAGAAGGCGAACCCGAAGGGTAAAAATAAGGAAAAAATGAAAAAGAATACGAAGTGGAAGGGGTCGCTAGATTATTCTCTCAGATCTCAAGCCATAAGCTACACATCACGATAACTTGGGAAATACAAATCACATGCTATAAGGATTTCATATCTTTCATAAACATGGTACTTGCAAGCTTTTAAGAACAATAAGAGGGACTCTCTAAATTCATACAATCAATTCATATCCACATCACGCATTTCATAGAATTTAATATACAAATGTTGGCGATGCACTTTTCAATCAAAAGTTATAAATGAAGCATATAAGATACACACCAAGCATGCAATAGAGAATAGAATAAAAGTCATGGAATTCACATATTTATTTCAAATCATGAAAAATCTCCATATCTAATATATTTTGCAAAGTCTAAGCATTATCGAATATTCCCATTCATGCACGTCTCCACTCTAATGTCATACTCACTCATATGGTCAAATGAATTCACCCCCCCAAGCTTAGCTTGAGGCGTCGCATCCAAAGGAATATAATAGTGGAAAATGGGATTTTTGCCTTGGTTTTTCCAAGTATTTTGTGCCTCCAATAATGAGATAGAGAAATATATTTTTTTTCTTTTGGACTTTGTTTCTCATTTTTCTTTTTGGATTTTTGTAGGAGCTATATGATTTGTATTTTTTGGATTTTGGCTCCTTTTTGGCTTTTTGGACTTTTTGGAGCTAACTTTTTCTTTTGTGGTGATTTTTGGGAAATAGATGCGATATAAGTAGCTTTAGGAGGTGAACTCAAGTGACATGTAGAGAATAAAAAGATATATGTGGAGAAAGAAATAATGTAACACTCGGTTCACTCTAAGATGTGCACGAACGGTTCAATAAAATAATACTTCAACTAAAACTCATATGTAAGCATGGATATTCTCAATCATTTCAATAAAAAGTGAAGTCAAGCGGTAAAGCGCACAATCATATCAGGCATGCAACAGAAGGTGAATAAGACAATAAAACTGATGCTTCAGATATACTAATGATGCGTGAATCTTGGTGCATTTCCAACAAAAGCATACCAAACACTAATCCATACATTCAGTTTCAGTTAATATCATGCATTCATGTAGACGAATCATCAAAAGAAATAGATTTGCAAGAACATGTGAATAGCAAGACTATGGAATACTCTAAGTAGCATGGCGATGAATAATAAGCATCGTGATGGTTGCTAAAGCAATAAGAGATATCATCATAAGGAACAAATCTAGCAAAAGAAGAGAAAGAAAAATAAAGAAATAAGAAAAAATAAAAGAGATGAAAGAAAAGAAAAGAAAATCAAGCACACAATATAATGCATGAACACACATAAAAGGAAAATAAGATGGAAAAATCAAAAAGATGATGCAAAAATTTTAAAATTTTTTAAAAAAAACTTAAAATAAAGTAAAAATGCAACTAATGCATCTAAATGGCATGGAAATGCACTCCCCCAAGCTTAAACTTCACATTGTCCTCAATGTGATCATAATGAAAGAATATGAGGAACAACGATAATAATAAAGGGGTGAATGAAAATTGATGAAATGAATGACATGAAATCCTAATGCAACTACATGCACATACAATGATGCATGAGAGCGCTTTCCCCCAAGCTTATACCAAACAATCCTATTCAAGTGACTCAATCAAAAATGTCATGGCTGGGTAAAGCGTGATCAAGTCAAATGAATAAGAAAGTGAGTATTCACTTGAAAGAAATGCTCGATGGTGGTGAGCATGGAGAGGGGAATTAATATATATAATGGGTTTGGGGTGTAAAAGATTTTGTTGCCATCATATGAGGTGATATTTATTCAAGCAAATCTATACGGTCCTCTCGCTGTCGAGAGGATTCGTGTTTATTGAAAGCATAAAAATTTCTACACTACTGGATTGATATCACCTATAGCAAAAGGCGGATCCAGTATCTTTGCCGGTACAGGCAACTGCTCCAACTGCTCTTTCCGTGGCTCCGCCAGGCACGTATGTCCACGAACTCCATCAGACTCCAGCAATGCGGCTCCCAGCACCTCTCCAAGGACTCCACCTGTACCCTGCAAGAGATAAGCCGCATCAATCTGATGTGGATAATTCTTCCCCAAAATAAATGTATTCCAAAGAGGGTCATCAACATAAGTATTTAAAATTAAAAATGGTTGACAACACTTCCCTGGAAATAAATCTCTACTCTCGTGTAACACGTCGATCAACTCTTTGTTGTTCGCCTCATGTTGTTCAGGTAGCTTTGGCGTATATGCGTGGGTCTCATCAGGCAACTCCTCCTCATCATCAGATCTATCCCATCGCACCTCCTGATCAAATTCAATAGCGTCCATGGGTGCTAACTCCTCGCTCTCCTCCTCGTATACGTCCCATCGTACCACTTGATCGTATGTACATGAATCCTGCAAAAGGCACGATGAGTCGCCAAAATCTGAATCATAAAAAACATCATACATGGGAGGAGAATCTAATGTAGGAGATGAGGGAGTAAAGAGATCTCCCTGAAGGGGAGCCATAAGCTCTGTGGGAATGTCCTCGGCGTCAGTGGAAGGGTGTGCCTCTGAGGGATGCTCAGCCTCTGTAGAAAGTAGAGGTGGCTGCGGTAGCTCGAAAGGAGGAGGGCAATGCTTGGGATCCTCATGAATGGCTGTGTCCTCGTCCCAATGCACGTCCTCCTCGGTGAAAAGCTCTGGCTCCGCATGTAAGGCCTCCTCAAAAGCAAGCTCTGGCTCATGTGGGTGGCAAGGGGAGCGACGATGGCACAAGCTGACTCTCCCCCAAGCTGAACGTGGACATCCTCCTCAGGCTCCTCAGGTATAGAAGGCAATGTAAACGTCATCATCTCCTTTTCATGCCTACTTTGTTTTTGTCCTGGAGCTCGAGGCACCCGAATGCATGGCTTGGCCTCCTCAATAGTAGGTGCAGGTGGCTCTATGGGCTCATGTATCTTGACCGCGGTATAAAAGTGGGTCTTGTGCCCCTCAACTAGAGCATAGACTCCATCATCAATTGTGCCTGTGGAAGAGATACAATGAGTAATAAAGTTTTGAAATTCAAGCTCAAAAGGATCACCTGCCGTTATTGTCAATGGACCGGAATCTCGAACTACGTCAACAATGTTTCTCAATAGGTCCATATATGTGTCCTCCTTTGACAGTTCAGATGTCTCTATTTGTGGAGTGTTGATGGTGTAAAGGTGGATATGATCACCTTCAAGTGAAGCATACACTCCATCTATGATAGTACCTGCGCTAGAGACATTAGCCATAACAAAATCGATGAATACTTGGTCGTATGGTATACTTACCGTAACGGTTAGTGAACCGGTAGATCGAGCATCATCTATCATTTGCTCCAAGGCTGCTGCCAACTGTAGATCACTGAACTTCCCCACTTGCATCCTCTTCAAAAACTCACGTGAGGGTCCCTTTAGCCTTCTAGTGAAGATATCAAATAGCGTGGAGTCATTCCACTCATGGTCTGACTCCGTCTGGAACATTTCTAGCATTCCTTCAAACCTAGACAAGGCTTCCCCAAAGGATTCTCCATCAGCTGATAGAATGCAGCGAGATATATGTAGGATTGTATAGAGCCCGCTCGCATTTTCTTTGGAAGCCCCATCGCTGCAACAACTGTACCTGATCAATCAAAGTAAACAACCTGGAAAAGACGTCAGTGGTACAAGGAGAGATAAAGATAATAATAACAGGTGGTGGGAAAAAAAATCTCTCTCAATGTTTTTTTTTGATTTTTTTTAATGTAGTCTAATCAACCTAATTGTGACAAATTGGCACCAACGGGAAACACCTCCCCGGCAACGGCGCCAAAACCTTGATCGCTCCAAAATGCAACCCAAGAGCACGACCAAAAACTTGGTAGGCCCCGGATATACACCCGGAGAATGATTGTAGTTTTACCGCAAGCGCACGGCGTAGTGGCGAGCGGGTTATCGAACACGAGGAGGTGGTGTTGGTTCCAATCTATCCTAGGTTGGTTTGACTACGAACGTTTTATTGGTGGAGATGGATATGGTATGATGTAATGGCAATGGTGGTGGATGTCGGTGTCGGTGATACAAATGTTGGTCAAGTATTGATTCAAATACAATATAATAAAAGAGGGAATTTGCCTTGCGACGATCCTGTCACAATCGTCGGGCAAAGTATGGGGATATAAAATCAAATAAAGACGTCTAGGGCTAGTGAATTCCCAATACGGATCGTCATACATCATCGTAAATAGTGAATCTCAATATTACTAGACTTGCATTGAGGTGAACTAGTCGTAACTGAATATAGAACCAAGCTCACACTCTCGCGCTATTGCCAGTCTATAGCAACCTAGATTAGAGCCCAATCTCTTGCAAACCCTAAACTAAGCCACTAGCATGAAGATCGACATCATCGTTCAATCGCTCCTCGAGCCCACTCTCGTGCAAACTCGAGTTATGATCTAGGTTGTGATAGTTCGTATTCGTACAATCTCTTGCAAACGAATATGGGTATAGATTTACAATTAAAAATCCTAGCCTTGGCCCAATCTCTTGCAAACCAAGTCTAGAGAAATCCAATTGTAAATATAAATCGAATATCTAGGCCTTCCCATCGATTAGAATCCAATCTCTTGCAAACCCCAATCGATGAAAATCCCTAGCTATCCGTAATAAATCAATCACAACCTAACCTCTTAGCAATTCGAGTAATTTAGAAATTCATTCATCACAAATATGAAATTAGATCCATAGGGTTCATCCCCAAACCCTAGAACAACAAATCTACTCTAGCATAGCAATAAGGATATGAGAATCAATAGAAATCATTGCTTGCATACAAAAAGATAGAAAAACAAAGATTCAAATAAAAAGGAGAAAATACGTAGCTTGATGAAGATCTTCAATCCAAAATACAAGCTTTTAGATCCAAGAGGGGGCCTAGGGCATGGCCTAACCTCTAAAATAACTCTAAGAAAACATAATAGGATCCTCCTCTAATGGTGGCTACAAAACCCTTATATACTCTCCCAAAACCCTAGCAAATAACCCTAGAAAACCCCTCAAATTCGTGCCCAAAAACAGCCCAAACCGCAACTTAAAATCTGGGCCCGTCGCCGACTCGGCCGAGTGGAATATGTGACTCGGCCGAGTGGAAATTCTAGCACTGCAGCGTCAACTTGCAGAAATTCTCCAGATTTCATCCGACCTCCGATTGGCGCGTTCTTGGCGGCGTTGGAACCGTCATGAAGTCTACTATCCATATAAAATATGAGAAATATACTTTGATTGCTGGAATGATAGCAGATTTCAAAAGAGTGGGAGGCTGTCTGAAAATCTGGGCGCTACGTGTCCTCGGCATCACTCGGCCGAGTTGACTTCTCTACTCGGTCGAGTGGGCTTCTCTACTCGGCCGAGTGACAGACCCTGTAAAATTCCAGTAAGTCGGGGGTCTTGGGGGGTCTGTCTTCGGAGGTGACTCGGCCGAGTAGATTTACTCACTCGGCCGAGGGGCAATTCTTGCTCGGCCGAGTGGAAACTCTAAAAAGCCTGTAAAATAACAGTAAGTCGGCCGTTTTCGAAGCACCTGTTCTCATACCACTCGGGCGAGGGGGTTTCCATGATCGGTCGAGTGGGCTATCGTCGCTCGGCCGAGTGCACACCCATATTCTTCAGTTGATGCGTGTCCTGTCCGGTCGGCCGAGTGGTCTTCTTGCTCGGCCGAGTGGCTGCCCCACTCGGCCGAGTGGCTGCCCCACTCGGCCGAGTGGCATGCTGTAGATGCCCAATCTTCTCTGTTTCTCCTTCTCATCGCTCCTACAGAGTTTCTTTTTCTTCCACCCGTCTCCCATCGTCGAATAGCCCTCAAAAGAGCCTTGGGTGACGCTCCGGAGTGGGTGCAAATCCCTTAAGCTCATTTTTGCTCCCGATCGCTCCATATTTCCTGAAATCCGACAATAACAAGAAATAGTGAAAAGCATCGCAATATTGTCGAATAATCTTGGAAAACGCAATATGAGCAATCGAAATGGCGTGAAAACATGCGGAAAAAGGTGTCAAATATGGAGTGATCAGCAGCAGCCAGTGCAGATTCTTGACAGATGTCAGAAGACACTCAGGAACAAGACTGTCAATCTTGTTAGAGTGATGTGGCGACACGGCTCGCCAGGAGAGTCCACCTGGGAGAGAGAAGATGAGATGAGAGAGCGTTACCCACATTTGTTCCCTGACCTGTGATTGTTAGGAATTCCGAGGGCAGAATTTTCTTTAAGGTGGGTAGGATGTAACGACCGGTTTTTTATCATTAATATTATCCGTATTTCTCTTGTATATTTTTCTCCGTATCCGTAGCTTGGCGTATTCTGTCCCCGTACTCACTGCAACTTTAATTTTTTTTTCATATTAATTATTTTTATCATTATCTTTGAACTACTGGGTTAAATCCTTTATAATAATTATTTTTAGAATAGCATCTTCCGATATTAATTTAAACTTTCGAAATTCAAATTTTGATTTTCAAATCTTTTAAATTCAAATGAGACTTGCCATTTTTAGACCCCTTTAAAACCTATTGATCAGCTATTATTCCCTATTATAACCTATTAATTAGAATCCCATTAATAATATTTCAAATCCTAATTATGTTTCAAAGAATTCCTTAATAGTCTTAACTTTAAACCCTAACACCCACGTTTTGGAAACCCATGGCCGCACCTATCCATAACTCACGCACACAATCGTTACACACATGCCCAGCACACCTAAGAGAGAGAGAGAGGCCGGACTCTATTTAAAAATAAATAAATAAGAGAGAAAAGCTAACCTAAGACCTAGCTTTGTACTTCCATATCAAACCCTATAGGCTAAGCACGGCTCCCCGACACTTCTTTATAAAACAAACCTATAGAAAATAAACCTAAAACTAGGAACACTCACGTGCTGGCACTCCCATAACCTTTTCCTATATATTTTAAACCTAGGTTATTCTTTCTATCTCCTCCCCAACTTCAATAGCAGCAGCCCCATGCTTTCATAAAACCCTAAGCTAAACCGCCGCCCGAGTCAACTCTTTTCTCTCCACGCGAGAGAAGAAACCCGAGGACCCCTCTTCTTCGTGTCTCCTCCCTCACGAAGGCAGCAACGCCACCGAACTCCCCTCGCCATCACGAACCCGCGGCCTTCTTCTCCAAGCCGCACAGCCCGCCCTCTCCATTTTTCTCGCCCAGCAACAACTCGCAGACCCCCCTTCTCCTTCGCACCACCCGCGCCCAGGCCCCACTCTCTGACCAACATCCGCCCAACTCCTCCCTGCAACGCCGCACGTCACTACATCACCCCCACGGCCTCGCAAACCACTCAGATCTCCTCCCGCAAGCTGAAACCCCTTGTCTCGCGACAAAACCCGAGGGCCAGCGACTTCCCCATCTGCAGACAGCCCAGCAATCGCTTGCAGAGTCTTCGACAGCCGTTGTCCACCGTTTCCTCGCTGCCGCAACGAGTTCAGATCGTAGGCGTCGCCGTTTCGGAACTGGATCACTGCCGCTGCATCCCGATCCTTCGATGCACTTCCGGTTAGTTGATCTATCATTAAATAACTCACAACCCACACCGTAATTTAGAGAACATAATAAAACGGATGATTAGACGTCGTAGGAGCTCTTTATGAAGCTGTTATGATCGAAAAACGCTTAATCTGATTTTATGTTTTGTCAAACCAGCGAACCGTCATCACCGTAGCGTAGTACCCGTTGAGACGTTTTCGACGAAACTAAGAATGCCAAAAACAGGCAAGTGTACAATTAGATATGATTTTTTGAAGTTTTAGGACTTTTACGTCGTTTCTGCTTATTACTTTTTAACTTGAAAACTAGACGTGAAATAACGAATGAAAACGATGCCATGACGATCTGGACGAAATTTGTGATCCAACGGTATATCATACGATATACTTTAATTTTAAACAACAATGAATAAAACTAGTTTCTGTAGCAGGTTCAACAAACGCTCATGTTCAACATTATTTTAAGCTTGTTATAAAAATTGTTCAACCCACTTCTGCTGATTGGAATTGTCACAATAACAAATTAATATTGATAACATCAAATTTCTGCAAGTCTTGAAATGTTTAACAAGTTGAGACATCGTGAAAATCGTGCGCCTCGAAGGCGGAATCGTGAATTCGTGATGTCGTGTAAGTCGACTAGGCTGGCTCATATTCCAGCACAAAATTGGGGTGGGATTGGGGTTGAGTGGCCACTAGGCATATGAAAGGGTACTCTCTTCAAGAGCACCACCCGCATGCCGTGGGTTAGCGTCAATCACGGTAAGCCCCCGAGAGAAGAACGACTTACTCATCACGACCTAAAGGCGAGAACCCTATGATAGATGTGAACTATTGACATGAACTTGCAACACTAACTTGATCTCATGAAAATTGACATGCTAACGAACTCAAACAAAACTTACCTTACTTATTGAAACTGATTAGAACCGCATGCTAGGAATGTTTTGTCTTCGTTTCATTATAATCATCATATCACTCTTGTTGCAGTTATTTTATTTTAAGTCTCTTAAATTCATATCGTTTGTATATTTGTCTTGGGTGCTAACCTTTTCTTGCAGACCCCTTGCTGACAAACATTCATGTTTTTAGATGTATGTCAGATTCTGAGCTTGAGTACCTGGAGGATCCATATGTGACGCCTGATTTGGAGAGCCAGGAGTTCTCACCTGACGCAGAGCCTCTCCCAGCGGAGGACTAGCGGACCCACACTTTACTGCTTTCTTTAGTTTACTTTCAGACGTTGTTGTTGCTTTGTGTACATTTATTTCTGTTGCTACTTTAGCCCAGCTGTGGCTTTTGTTGTTTAATTTCGTGTATGGACGTTATAACTCTGGATGTGGCTTTATCTTTTGAATGTTTTCTGATTGTTCCGAAACGCAAATGCAAGGACCTGCCCTATGTTTTTATATAGACACTTATTGGACTCGAGCTTTGTTGCTCTAGTTCAAGTGGACCGCGTAACGTTCTCGCTTCCGGTGTCTTTTGGGAAGCTGTGCGTTACATTAGTGCAGCTTCACAACATGGTATCTGGATCAGGCGTTAGTGCTGCAACGAATGCTGACATCTCCATTCTAGAAACATTAAGTTCATTCAGATGATGATGGCTATCATGATCAGTTTATATCAAATATTCATTGGACACAAGAGATACAAGTACCATCATTAGGGGTTCAAATGCCAGAGGGGGTTGAATTATCATGATTGATTAGTGATCTTTACTTTCTTGGATAAGTGGTGTTCCAAGACTTTATGGTGATGGAAGTTTTGATTGGGTATTATTGTTGTGTCAGTTTCTTCTTTAAGTCACTCTAAACGGGTTTATATTATGCTTTTACTCAGATTGGTTATGGTTTTCTTATTTTTCATTCTTCCCCTCTTCTGCTCAATGAAGATTTGTAAAAGGAAGGAGTCCATAGCAACGAATGTAAGCAAATGGGTAAAAATTGTTTTACAAATTATGGTGGGATTTTGAAACTCGTCATCTAAGGAAAATATCTCTGTATGAGTACCGCAGACGTATTCATGAATACGCTGTCAATATGTCAGTGACTGAATAACAAAGCCCTAGAACATTTTTCTTTGGATCACAACCTAAGTGAGGACGTCTCAATTGAACACAAGAAAATGGCGGGTATGCTGAAGTTTTACTTCTTTGCAGTATTATTTTCTTAAAATGATCACAATTAATCAAATATTCTTTAGATTATCTATACAAATCTTACTAGAAAAACAATTGAGTGCATGAATAGCATGGAAAACCAGGAAGAAGGAGCGACGTTGGAGGTCAAGCTCAGGAGAAAGCACAAGCAAATTCGATTGTGTAGCTTGTGAATATTTTGGGTAAAAATTAAGAGTATTATGGGGGTTGATCTCTTTATTTGTAACATGGTTTGATTTTGTCTGTGATTGTTCTGGTTATTAAGCTATTTTGGAATGGAGCAACACATATTATCGTTTGGTTATTGTAAGGATCGTTTTACCCTTACAATATTAACAACACACTAGATGGGGTGAATAGTGTAATGGCACAAATTGTGTATTTAAAAATTAAACTTGCATATGCAGAATTATAAATGCAAAAGGAATTTAAACACCACAAAAATCCAAACGCAAACACGAGAAGTTACCATGGTTTTCCAAACTTGGGTACATCCATCCACACCAATATCCACTATAATTCTCATACAGAGAAGTGAATACAATCTCACACAGAGATACCTCACACAAAGGATTTGGATTCTCACACATAGAAATCCTTGCGTTCATTTAAAAAGACTTCTGCTCTCACACAGAAAGACTCAAACTCAAACACAAAGAGAACTCAAACAACCATCACACAGAAGGTTATATGCTCACACAGAGAGTAACTAGCTCTCACACAGAAAGCTCGGGATTCAATGAAATAACAAAGTAAAATAAATACTCTTACGTATGCCTTGAGATGAACTTACTCATAAATAAATGCAAGGTATTGAAGAGGATCTCCAAGTGATGAGATTAGCTTGAAATGTACTTGGATGATTTCCATTGAGCTTGACTTCAATGCATGAAGGTGATTTAGAGCTCTAAGAGGGAAATAAGAGAGTTTGAGAGTGTCTTAATCAATCTCTAAATATTTGCAATAGTTCCAAAAAAATTCTAATAAACTCCGCCCTCTCATATATATAGGAACCCTACATGAACTCTCAAAACCCAATGAAATAGCCAAAAAAATACTGTAACGGCTAGAATCTAGGCTGAAACGTCATCGATAGTCGATTGATGAACATATAACAGTCGACTGGCCAACGGCTAAATAAATCCCAACGGTTATAATCTGAGCAAGGACTGTCGACTGATGAAGACTACACAGTCGACTGTATACAGGACAGGCGCATGTAAATCCTTCAGCAGGCGACTGCTGCAGGGGATGGAAATAAAACAGAGAGAAACAACTTTTGCACTTACGCCTTTCAAACGACTGATGATCATTTCACAGGCGACTGTTAATATACAGGCGACTGTAAAAACTACAACAGGCGACTGACTTGCAGATCGGGATGAAGCTCAGAAAATGCAAGTTGCACACAATCGACTGTAGAACAATTCACAGACGACTGTTGGAAGACCTGCGACTATAAATTGACCGTCAGTCGACTGTTCCAAAAGCTCAAGTAAGAGTCAATAAAAGGTTGACTTTAGTAATGCACTACAGTCGATTGTAGAAGGTTTGACAGGTGCCTGGGATCACTCAGTCGACTGTAAAACCTTCAGCAGGTGACTGTTGGAGAGCCAGAGACTCTAATTGAGCCTTTGGGCAAGATGAACCTATTGGGTTGGATTCTATGATAATCCCAAGGCTCACTAAGATGGTTAAATGCATAAGCATGAATGAGTAGACCATCTATCAAGGATTACATTAAACCTAAACTCAAAAAGGAGAAAATTAATAAATGAAATATTACATGGATTACATTGCTTTTCTTATAGTCTATGGCTTCAATCTGAAAGCCTTGATGCTCCACATCATCTCCAAGCTTTGGCACCCCTCGAGTCCAAGCTATGGCATTGCTCCTCTTGATGTCCATCCTTGCACCAAGTGTTTAGTCTCCAAAAATGATATTCTAGAAATGTTAACTATGAGACTAAAACAAGAGAGTCATTAGAAACAACATAATGTTGTGATCATAATCAAAATTACATTGGTATGAAACACCAATACTCAACAATCTCCCCCTTTTTGATGATGACACACATTATGTAAACATAAAGAAACTAAAGCACAATGCTAATGAGCTCCCCCTACTTATACACACCAATTGTAAAATTAGATACACAATTGTAAATACTCATTACACCAATTGAAATAATGAGAGACAATGGTGACATATAATAGGCATGGATTACATAAACCAATTGCAATAAGAATATAACATGCTCACATGAATGGTTTATATAATCCCACATATCTCTTCCCATGGATATGTCTCTCCCCCAAATGCATATGTATGAAATACAAGATTTACATAATGCATATATCTCCCTCGTGTCATTGTCAAAAAGGTGGACACCAATAATATCCCCCTTGACATCCTAATAAGATGTGACATTATGCAAGAGTTAAAGAAATGTATGATACCAAATTTTAAAAATTTAGTGGCTATTAATCACTATCCCATGCTCTCCCTAGATCATAGAAATGGTCAATTGTTTAACTTCTAGGATCTAATACCAATTGTAAAGAAAGAGATAAATTATCTTTAACAATTGAGATACACTACTACAAAAGGGACCTTTAACAGCGCTTAAATAAGGTCTTTAATAGCGCTTCTGCGCGCTGTCTATCTCGCCGTTGCTAAAGGGGGGCTGGTTTTAATAGCGCTTTACAAGCGCTGTTAAAAGTCCCAATAGACAGCGCTTGCTAGTGCAAGCGCTGTTAAAGGGGGGCCTTTAACAGTGCTTGCACTAGCAAGCGCTGTTAAAGGGAGGCCTTTAACAGTGAGGTGGACCTTTAACAGCGCTTGCACTAACAAGCGCTGTTAACTGTGGACCTTTCACAGCGCTTGTACTAAAGAAGCGCTCTCTATCTGAGACCTTAGACAGCGCTTCTGTAATACATGCGCTGTCTAAGGTACATCGTAGAGCTGAATTTAGCCCACGGCATTAGAGCTGCACCGAGCGTGCTCGATCACATTGCTGGAGCTTCATGCAGGGATACTGGGACACATGAAACATCAACTTTGCTTTGCTGTAACCTGAACCCATATTAAGTAACATTATTTCCTTGCATCACAAATGGAAGAGAGCAACTGAAGTAACAAAAAAGAAAGAACGTAATAGACTCGAGCAGAAAAAAATTTCCAATGCCA
This sequence comes from Scilla litardierei, assembly GCA_030789695.1. NCBI lineage: Eukaryota > Viridiplantae > Streptophyta > Magnoliopsida > Asparagales > Asparagaceae > Scilla > Scilla litardierei. Next base: position 96,175,881 of record CM061135.1, on the reverse strand, counting down.
AAAGCTATATAGCTGCACCATTTGATAATTCAGTACATATTCATATACAAAAAGACAACACGATAAGTTGTGCAACAATAGGATGCACAGCAGACCTCCTTAGTTTGAGAAAGTAAATGATACATAACAATAGTTGGAACGAACAAACGAACGTAAACTTGCCGAAGCTCATCCACGGAGGAGGATCAGCTCGATCTTTTAGATGCATCATCTTGCTGTTGAAGTTTGGCATCCTCCTTTGCTTCTCCTCTCCTTTACATAACTTCCTTTTTGAGCTGGATTTGTTCTGCGAGCCGTCGCCCATTGGGAGCTCGTTGGTACCATCCGAGCAGCAGTTTTGTTTTCATCATCAGCCCAGCTGGCCACAAGATCAATCAGGTGCCACTTCACAGTGGTGGGAATTTTGGCCTATGAATGAATGAGCAAACGAAGGAAGTAGCCAATCCGAAGAAGAGAGGAAGAGAGACGATTGGTGATCTTTTAGGTTATGGTACTTCAGGCAGTGTAAATCCCAGAAACTAATGTAGATAGCGCTTCAGATCGCCTAGGATCTGCGTAGTACACGATTGTCCTCTAATCAAAGCTAAATAATCAGTAGATATGGCTAGTAGAATTTATATTGCTTCTGTAGACATATCCCATTGAGCTGAGAGTTGGCGAATGCAAAGAAACAATGTACAACATATGAAAGAAAGAGCAAGAGGACGATGTCCCATTGGAATGAAGGAATCAAAAACAAAAAAACAAAAAACCACAAGATCTGGAGGAATATCTCCTGGGTGCAAGATAACCCAAAAAAACATTCTTACATTTGCAAGCCTAACCACAACTAATGATAAATGCCTGATAGTATCAACTGAAAAACACCGAGATTTATCAAATATTCTTTGAGAACTTCAAACCCTTTTTGAGCTCAGAATTTAACCCACAACATTAGCAACAGAATGTCCTGAATAGTTCTCTTTGTATTTTTATCTCCTGATGGGAAGAAAATAGATGATAAGTGATACCACAATTTTGAGAAGCCCAAAGGATGAAAGTCCAAGGCCCAGCGGTGGACAAGAAGCCTGCTAGCGAGATGGGGCCCCACCGAACGAGGCCTACGAAGAAAACACGGCCCGCTCGGTGAGGCCCCCGAGAGCTCGAACCACCCACGGTTCGACACGCTCGTAGCCAGCCCGCGATCCCCGGAAGAAACCACTCCCCCGGGGTGGTTGGCCTAAAGGCCCATGACCGGCAATCGGCTCCCCCATGACGCTGGCAGGCGACATCATAGGGACGGATCTCAAGGGCGTAAGTGGAGGGCGGACGGTGTGACGGCATGGATGGGGGGCATTCAGCTCTCCCATGACACTGACAGGCGACATCGTGGGGACGGATCTCGAGGACACGTGTGGGGGGTGATGGCGTGACAGCGCGGACAGTCGGGGCAAAGACTCTATAAAAGAATCGGAGGGACAACTGATCAAGGGATGGAACCACATGTATTCTAATCTAAGGTATACCATTAACGACCTTGGTCTTCTACCATTGCTCTTCCTTCCCCCCTGCTCGCGCCGTGGGTCAGCGTATCGATCTCCTCTCGAGTCGTTCCTACCCCGCCGAGTACCCTTCAGACCCTGATCTGACTTAAGCATTGGAGGGGATACGGCCGGAACCAAGGTCCGGCCACCCTGACGAGTTTCTCGTCTATTCAGGAAGAAGCTGACTGAGGCACTGAGGCTACCCCTCGACACTCGTTCAACCGAGGCCGAGCCCATCGAAACCAAGCCGAGGCTTCCCCTCCGCTCTGCTTCAACCAAGAGCCGACGCCCCGCTCGGATTCGGTGCTCGACCCCGACTCCATCTCCGACCAGTGTTGAGTGCACGTGTGCACGGCATACCTAAGGGACCTCAACTGGCCCCTTGACTACGTTGACCATTCAACCCCTGCTCAATGATCTTGTGGTGAGAAAACACCCGTAAACATCTGGCGCCGTCTGTGGGAACGAAAGCAAGCCCACATCAAACCACCGAAATGGAAGCCATCTGCAATGGAGCGGGGTGCATGCCCCCCATCCAGGAGGAGGGTGATTACATTCCCCCGAAAAATCAGCTCAGCTGCACCACCGAGGGGACAGGCGAGTCCCGATCGGTCACCCAAGAGCAGCTCCGCACCTTTGCTCAGGAGACCAACGCCAATATTCGGACATTGGCTGCAACGATTCAACAACTCGTCGGCGATGCACCCACCCAGGGAGATGAGCTGAGCGAGGCCCACCGCTGGGGAGGGGGCCACCAACCCATGCGGTCCGCCGTGGTCACCGACCACGGGAATGGAGGGCCCAACCTGGAGCAACGATTCACTATGCCGGGCTTCGACCCAGCACGGTCTCCTACCCCCACCTCGCTTCGCGAGAGAAGCAAGAGGGGCTTCGATGAATCCGAGGAGAAGTCGGTGGCCGCCTCGACTAGACGATCATATTTATCCAGGCACCAACGGGATGACCGCCGAGATTACAGAGATCGGTCCCGGCGGAGCGGAAGTCCCATACGAGTGAAGCGGGACAGGCGAGAATACCGAGGCAGGAAAAGAGATGCACCCAGAACAGGCCCCACCTCCGGCTTACAGGGGCACATGGGACGGCCAGGCCTGAGCCTATCCCCCCACTGCCGCCTGGCGAGCGCGAGATAAACGGAGGAGGATGGCCGGGGGGGCGTTAATAGCGAACAATGCCCCCTAACCCAGAGAATAACTGAGGCGCGAGTGCCCTCAAGTTTCAAGGTACCGACGCTGGAGAAGTACGATGGCATGGGCGATCCCACTGATCACGTAATGGATTACGAAGGGGTCATGGCGTTCCAGGGGGCCGACGACACCCTCCTCTGCAGGGGTTTCTATTCCACCCTTCAAAAAGCGGCAAGGACATGGTACCACACCCTGCCCAACAGATCCATTGATAGCTTCGAGGAGCTCGCCTAGTTGTTCTGCAGACAGTTCGTAGCCGGACGACAGGTAAAGCCGGATTCGGAACTTTTGTTCAATGTGGTGCAGGGTCACGTGGAATCCCTGAGGCACTTCATGCACCGCTTCAACATAGAGCGACTCAATATGGAGAGCTGCCCCGAGCTGGTGGTGAAGACGGCCCTGAAGAAGGGGTTGCGGCACAGGGGCCTGAAGAAATCGCTGCACAACGACCCCCCGAAGGACCTCACCGGGGTCATGGCGCGGGCAGAGCACTTCATGCTGACGGAAGAGGCCCTGGCCGTCGACAACGAAAGGACCAAGCGGGGATCCAAGCACGACGAAAGTGATCGCCGCGGCTCGGAGGAACATCGACAGGAGAGAAAGGCCCGAGGCAAGCAGCGAAGATAGGAGCCATGGCACACCCAGCTGGACGTTGCCCCGGACGTGGTCCTCGCGCAGGCCCAGAAGGAGAGGAGCATGAACCGACCCCCTCCGAGGATGAAAAGAGGTAGAAGAGACGAAGAAAAATATTGCAAGTATCACAAGGACAACGGCCACGACACCGATGACTGCTGGTATTTGAAGAAAGATATAGAGAAACTAGTGAGTCGGGGTCACTTGAAGAACTTCATTGTCACGCCCCACTTCCCATTATACTTGGGGGCGAGGACGTGAGCGGGCCCGCTTGGGCTGGAGCGGTGGACTCCAACCCAATAAGCGTCTGTGGGCAAACCGTAATCAGGTTCTTGCATTCAAACTCGGAACAAAAAGGAAATTTCATTATCATTACATTGATGTCCAGATTTACAAGTACACAAATAAGGCCAACTTGGCCATTAGATACAGAAACGCAAACAGAATTACACTTGAATGTGAATATAACAAATATTATTCTTAAGCAGCGTTGCGAAGTCACGTTGTTCTCTAGCGGCAGATCTCAGCGTCTGGGCACCCTGGTCAAGCCGCTCAGTCCCAGGACTTGCTCCTCTTCAAACCTGTCTAATACCTGACGTATATTTCATAAGACAAGAAATATACGTCAGCGAGGGTCGCTCGGCAAGATTTTAAAAACATTAGTAGGAAAAAGACCCTCGGCAAGATTTAATATAATTTACAAAACTTTAGAAATGAAAGACACAATATGTTTCCAAAAAGATGAAACATGGCAGCATGAAGCAACATGGGAACATAACATCATGTGGTGAGTAAAGTAGTGAGCAAGCGGAGTGTGGTGCGTAAAGTAGGGGGCACAACCAGGTGTAGTGTGTAAGGTAACCAGCATGGCAAGTGTAGTGTATACAGCAATAGTCGTGACGGTGTAGTGTGTACAGCAATAGTCGTGACGGTGTAGTGTGTACAGCAATATGTGTAGCAAGTGTGGTGTGTACAGCAAAAGTAGTGTCAAGCGTAGTGCGTACAGCAATATGTATGGACAAGTGTGATGTGCACAACAATAGTCAATCATGACAATAATTTTAGTAGTTTACTCCATAGCATCAGCAGAGGTGAAGCGAAGGGTGCATCAATCAACCAATCAATCAATCTCCTATCTAGTGACAAAGCCCAGTGTCCGAGGGGGAGGTGACCAGCATCACACCCAAGTCGACGGGAGCTACCCGTGACTCTATACTCACCGACCCGGCCAGGTGTCGGTCAAGTTCACCAATCGAGTGCAATCCAGCTTTCCAGCCTCTACTACACTAGACTACCCCACCCAAGTGTCCATAAGTCAAACCGTAGTTTAATGTTTGCCGAGTGGCAAAACATTCCGTAAATGCCCCGCGGGCCCAATATCCATATTGCCCGAAGGCCCATTAGTCCGTAGTTGCCCGAAGGCCCAAAAATCCGTAATTTGTCCAAAGGCATAAAGTCCGTAATTGCCCGAAGGCCCAATATCACAATTCAATAGGGTGGACGGTCCACAATTTAAAAGTACGGCAAGCAACGAGAGTGTCACATGTATATTATTTCAATGGCACCAACATTTGAGAGTAAGACAACCAAACATATCACTAAGTCCGTTAAGCTTTAAGCAAAATACTTATGAGTTGTCATTAGCAATATTTAGTCGTCCCAGCCACAAAATCTGAGCAGTATAATTAAAAACCTGTGGGTAATAAATACTTGCGCCTTTAAAAATTGTAGAAAAGTAATATACCTACAAAGGGTAAATATTTGCGCCTTTGAAAATTAGTAGAAGATAAAATACTCGTAAGGGCTAAATACTTGCCTAGAGGAGCGTTTCTGGATGCCCACGTGAATGCTGGAGGAGCGCGAATATATCTGTAAAGTCGGATCAAGCCAAATGATTCTCAGCTAATGAAACACTATTAAGTCCACCTTATAAAACTCTGTTTGATATATATACTATACAGCACCCATAACTTATCTAACATAACCTGTTTACATAAAATAATTTATAAAACTCTATTATTTATAAAACCCTATTTACATAAACTAATACGTATTTACATATATATCTATTTATATAATACCCTATCAACTCATAGTTTACAACCTGTTTAAAATAAATAATAGGGTGTAGAGGATAAGCTCATATTTATGTGTATGCACACAGTAGCACCTAACAAATAGCAGTACTTGCAAAAACATTTACAAGTCTTACCTTCGTTCACCGGAGATGGGTGTGACCACCGACAACGGTGGTGTTGGGCGGTAGGAGCGGCGTGTTGCATTCGAAGTCGGAGCTCATGGCGGGTTCGTCGGATTCGTCGTTGGCCGTGCGGTGGAGGTAGTGTCGTGCAGACGAGGATGGCGGCGAACGGCTTCGAGCGGAGGATGGTGCTAGCTGCGGCGGTGTTCAGGCGTTACTGGGCGGAGAGCTGTTCGAGCGGAGCCCTGGCGACTGGAGCGGCGATCAGGGGCTCAGGAGAGATCGGGCACACCGGTGGTGGACCTGATCGGAGGGAGAGCGAAAGGCGGGTGCTGCTGACGAGGGAGGAGTCCGACGGTGTGACTGGGAAGGGCGAGGGAGCACGGGGTCGCAGTGTGATGAACGGAGGGGGTTCCTCTGTTCCGAACAGAGTCGGACGTCGGAAGAATGGCGGTGGCCCGTTAGGGGATGCGGGAAGTCGAGAGGGAGCACGACGAGGGCTGGTGGCCGTGGCGCTGGGCTTCGGGCTCGAGGGCGGTGGAGATGAGGCCTCGGGGTGCGAGGTCGCTGGAGAACGGGGAGGAGGCCATGGTCGGAGATCCGGTGTCAGGCTGGACACGCTGGCGATGGGGGAGGCACGGCGGACAGCTACCGGGTTTGGTGAGGTCGAGGGCGAGCTGGGTGTTGCGGCGGCGTCCGAGGGTTCGGAGGGAGGCGTGTGGCGGCGGGGTTAAGGCTGCAGGTGAGGGTTGTGTGGGGAGATGAAGGCGGAGGTGAACTAGGTTGCGGGTTGTTGGGTCGGAGGTCACCGGAGATGGGAGGTTGGATGTGTTACGGCTCGGGGAGAGGGGATGTCAATCTGCAGTGGAGGGTTATGTGGGTGGTTGGTGAGTTGGCGGGGGTTGGGGGTGCCGGAGGACGGTGGATTCAGGCGAGGGGGCGGAGACGAAGTGTCGGGCTGAGAAGGGAAGTTGGACGGAGCTCAGATCTAGGCCGTGCGGGTGGTTGCGGAGTGTTGGGCGAGAGCATCGGAGTTGGGGGAGAGCCTTGGGGTTTTATAATTTGTAGGATGTATAGGCGTAGAGTGTAATATAGAGGGGAAAAAGAGTTTGGTAGGGTTTTTCTTGAAGGAAATGTAAGTGTGCGGCCTGAGTTGTGCGTAAGTAACCCTAGGGTGATCAGGGTTAGGAAGAAAATTAGGAAGTAATTTAATAGGAAGGAAAAATGGGAATGAGTCAAAAGGAAGTGTTTTAGTAGGAATTTATTAGGGAAAATTAATAAGAAAAGTAAATAAGAAAGTTTTCTTTTTGAATTTAAAAAGATTTGTTTTAATGATAATTATTAGGGAAATAAGAGCAAGTAGTAAAAAGGAAAGTTTTTGAAATTGTTTTAAATACTATTGGTTTAAGAAATTAAGAGTAATAGAAAAAGGAAAGTTAGGAAATTTGAATTAATAGAGAGGGTTAATTGGTTTTAAATGAGAGTAAACTTCTAAATTAGCTATAATTTAATCAGTGTACTAAAAGGGAAACTATTTGAATTTCGATTTGAAATGAAGATTAAAAGCATTTTAAAAACAATTATAATAAAGGGTTTATATAAGGGAACGGTTTGAAATCCTATTAATAGTATTAGTAGTAAATTATTTAAATTTTGAAATTTGAATTCGAAAATAAATTTAAACTAATTATAAAGATATTTCCAAAATAATTATCGGAAGGATTTTATTCTAGTAGTTTAAAATAAACATGATAATAACAAGTATGAAAAGTATAAGTGGATACAGGTACGTGGACAAAACGTCTAACAACAGATAGGGGACAGAAAGGAAAAAAGATATACAGCAGAAATGCAGCTAATAGGAATATTAAAACCGGTCGTTACATTCATGGATGATCCTGCTCTGGGAGAGGGGACGTCCAGGCAGCCAGACAAGGGGAAGAAGGTAAACATGGTCTAAACGCCCCTACGCATCATCGAGTGAGACGGCCACGACCTCACCGGGCGAAGGCAGTCCCGCCCGTGACTCATGTTTTTTGTTTTTCCTCCAAATGTACTGGGCCATTGGAAAGAAAAAGGACCTTACAGGTACAAACGCAACCTCTTCTCCCACATTTAGCTGAATGGCAGCCTCGAAGCATAATTGGAAACTCGATCTCCTCTCCCAAAGGACTGCTTCCACTCGACAGACCGGAGTCCCCGGACAGGACCAATCGGTCGTAAGTTTGGGAGCGACTCCCCCAGCAGGCTGATCTGTGGACTCGTCCAAGAAGCTGGGGGCGACTCCCCCTACGGGCCAATCTGACGACCCGCCCGCTCGTAAGGCTGGGGGCAACTCCCCCAGCAGAGAGGGACATCGGTCGGTCGTAAGCCGAGGGATAGCTTCCCTTGCCGACTGACCGGCGCCCCGTTTACGGTATTGGGCGCGGTGTCGTTTTACCGCAAGTGCATGGTTAGTGTAGGGTGCGGGTTTATCGAACACAGGGAGGTGGATGGCTTGAGTGGCTACTAGCCTCGCCTAGGTCGTGTGCTAGATACGCGGATGATGTGGGTGAAGTGTAGAAATAAAAGAAATAAATAAAAAGACACGACGTGAATCCCCGCTAACACGGGCTAGAGCACTCATGACACTTGGCATTTGACTTGATCCAGGGTGAGACATTGCCCCAAAAGGTGGTACCTAGCGTCCATGGCCCGATATTCCGGTCGGTGCCAAGCACGCTAGGCCTACCCGGTTCCGGACGGTGGGCATTCCCATGTCCATTAACACCTTCCGCAACCGGGAGCATTAAGGCCACAATGATATCTCCCAACACTTCGTCCAAGCCGCTCCCGCGCGCGAGGACTCGATGTCAACGCTGGGGGCGTGAGCTATGGCTAGGGAGTCAACCGCCAAGTTTATTCCCCCTCGGCCCGACGGTCAAAGGCGGTCTTTCTCCCGCCGATGACAATGAAACACCCCCGCGTAACCCTAATGGCCAAATAGGTCAAATGTGATTTCTAGCAATACATCGAAGCAGATCTTGACAGGACAAGCACCGGACCCCAATCCCCAACACATCTAGTGTGTTGCCGTACGAATTGGACCCAGATTGCTAGAAATCCCCATTGACACATTTCATCGAACACGTGCCATGCAACCAAGTCTAATGTAAATCCCCAAGCAACAATCCTACCCTAACCCGTATTAGGGTTCATCAATACTACTCCATGATGAAAGACATATAAACAAACAACATAAAACACACACAAACATTCATCATGAAGCAAAAGAAATACAATACAAAAAATGGAGAACAAGAGAAAGAAATACTTATCTTGAGTGAATCGTTGATCCCATACAAGACTTATTGAACAAAATACCTAATCTAAAACTAACCTAGAACTCCCAAGAGAAGGGGGGCAAAAGCCCTAAAAAACTGAGAGGAGATCCCCCTTCAGTCGGCCAGCCTCGTGTATTTATAGCCCCACTTCGAAACCCTAGTGGTTCGGGTCCAAACCCGCAGGAAAAGCGTCACCCGATCGGTTGACAAGTCAACCGATCGGGTGATCTGTTACAAATAACAAACAGAAAACGACGGAGCTTCACCCAGTCAGATGAACCGGTCGGGTGAGTTCTTGAGTGACCGGTTGGATCTTGGAGCCGTCGGGTGAAGCGATCGGTTGGGCGCCCGTGTCTTCAGCTCTTCAACATCAGCTACAGATGAACCGATCGGGTGAGAGTCACCCGATCGGTTGGAATTCTGCTCGAAAAAACAGAGAACAGCCGCCCGCAGAACCAGTCTGTGAACCGGTCGGGTGACTTCTTTATGACCTGCGGCAGAGACCGGGTGGTGCACGCGTGCATCACCCGATCGGTTGGAGATGGCCAACCGACCGGGTGAGGGGCTGAAAGATGAATTATTTGACGTTTGACCCCCTGGATCACGCGTGACTCCTCCCGTTGCTCCGGGGACATGGGATATCGTCATTAAACGTCCCCTACACGGTCAATCTCCTGCAAACATGGGTAAACAAGGAAAAGTGAAGGAAAACGAGAAAATACGAGAAAACGAATAAAAGACGGCGGAAAAACACGGGGAAACACGGAAGAAAACGTGCGCAAATATATGAAATATAAACGCACGTCAAAATCCCCCAAGCTGAACTCTTCCTCGTCCTCGAGGAAGACGAGTGAGAGTAGGAGCTCGGAGGGAGAAAATAGAGAGAAGGAGAGAAAAAGAGAATTCTATATCCTAGATCGCCCGTAAGGGCCAACAAAATCAAATATGCCACACGAAGCAAGCATACGACAAAACACAACACTAAACCAAGGAATGTGAGTCCAAACAAGTGTCGTGGGCCCACGCGGTGAAGCGCAAGTGAGCGTGGTCGTGTGATAGCAAACGGTGTCACTATCTACATTGTGCAATAAAGCTCGATATACACAAATCCAAGATATGACCCAAATATCGATTCGAATTGAATAAAGCGGTGAATATATAGTTCAAGCATGCATGAGAATAGAGAGAGAATCGAAACATATCATGTGTCAGGGACTCCATAACTAGGGTTAAGGAAATCACCTCACTAAAGCCTAGATAATAGCTAAAAAGTTCCTAAGCCAAGTGTTTTCGAAAACGATGGGGGTTGAGATGATGTGGAGTAGGACACTCGGTGCAAATTCTCGCCTTCCCTTTATTCTTGGCAAGTAGGAAAATATTCACACGGGAATTTTCTTTTTTGTTTTGGGTATTTGTATTTTTTTTGGATTTTTTGGCTATACACATATTTTTTTTCTTTTCTCTTTGGGTTTTTCTTTTCTTTTCTCCTTTTTTTTGGATTTTTGGATATTGGGATATATACATGTGTACTCTCCCAAGTGGGAGAACGGTACACGACGAGGGGATTTGCACCAAGTAAAACAAAAAAGAAATCGGAATCTAAACACTTGGGCAAAGGAAACTATTCTCGCTAATTATAGCATGGGCTAAATGGGTTATCCTAGTCCTTAATTGTGGAATCCCGACACATGCGAAATGAAGTATACGATATATATAGCATGCATATAGAAGCAGACATTAGAAGCAAATACCGCATATTCAACATCGAAGCATGATAATCTAGGGGTTAACCAAGGGTAGGTATATAAATCAACATCACAAAGTAGAAGCACACTATAAGCTAGATACGATACATGACTCACATAAAAGCAAAGTGGACCCACGAAGCGTGAAATGCAATGGGATTCGGCTTCCAAGAGTTAGTGAGTGTGATTATCTAGGCCATACTAGGTGTGTGTGCAGTTTGTGGCAATTCATCATATAGGGTCATCTCTAGGAGAGAGAGAGAGAGAGAACAAAAGATGAGAAGAAAAAGAAAAACACGATGGAAAACGACTCAAAAACGAAGAAAAACGACACACATGACGCACGAAGTGCGACTCCCCCAAGCTAAAACTTGCATTGTCCTCAATGCAAATAGTAGTGAATACGGGAGGGCAATGAAAATGGGGGGAGTTACGCACCGACACAAAAAATGAAAAACGCGAAAAACACATGAGCAAAACTAAAAAAATAAAGAAAAAGAAACACTAAAATAAAAAATATATATAACACGACAAAAGAACACCTAGACACAAACACACAACAACGACACACGAAAACATGCACACAAAAGTCGATTTTCCCCAAGCTGAACATGACAATGCCAGCGAAACGATATGATAAGTGTGATGCAGAAATATGCAAGGGGAAGATCGGAAAAGAAAAGAAAGAAATCAAAATGCAGGAGAGAAGGTGTGCTCATTCTCCTCGGAAGAGGAAGTGGGGTGAAATGATAGAAGGGCACGACATGAAGGGTTATTAAGATGCAAAAGCAAATCCTAGATACGCTCCCCTCGCTAATGAGAGGAGACGAGATTATTCAAATCTAAACTAGAAAGCGGTAAATTTTTACACTACTGGATTTAGATACACCTGAGCATAGGCGGATCCAAGATCTCAAGTGGAGCAGGAAGCTGCTCTCCCTGTTCTTTTTGTGGCTCCGCCAATGTTCCGGTGTCACGAACACCAACGAACTCCAGCAATGCTCCCACAAGCTTCTCTCGATGATGTCCACCTAAATCATTCGAAAGAAAAGGAGCATCAGTCCGTGATGAAAAATTCTTCCCCGCAATAAATGTATCCCAAAGAGTATCATCAAAGTGAAATGTAAAGCGTGGAATAAGTTGACGACGACTCCCTGAGAATGTGGTGCTATGCCCTGGTGGTGACGCGATGATATCATGTCCACGTTCAGTGGCGAGCTCGTCAGGTGCTGACATGCCCTGACGTACCTCCATATAATGTGAATCTGGATCTAATGGAGCATACGTCATGTCAGTAGTATTCGAATCTAAAAATATGTGGAATGTAATACTGGATTCAGAAATAGTGTCTAAAAGATCTCCCTGAGTGGGAGCAGTAAGCTCTGGTGGATGTGATGCTTCTGGTGGAGTAAAGTTGAGATGTGGAGGTAGTGGTAGAGGCAAGGGAGCATGAGGCTCAATAGAATGAGTCGCGATGTTCACAACTCCACGCTCTCCCTCCTTGTCGATATGGACATCCTCCATGGCCTCCTCGATGCCGTATGTCTCAAAAATTGTACCTGCATGGGGAAGGGGACTCATATTAAAATTTTCAAATTGTAAACCATAAGAGTTACCTTCCGCAGTGCAAGTCGTCGATGAAGTATGAGACACGACTGCTTCACCCCCGAAAGTAGAAGTGGTCGGCGGAAATGGAATTGGTGAATCCACCTGGCTCTGCGTTATCATGGAATCCTCCATCAATAACTCAAGGATAGATTTTCGAGGTGGAGATGAGGGCGATGGTGTTGTCGGGCCTTGATTAAAAAAGGAATTCACCACTATTAACTCAAGATCAGGCGCATGTGGTGGAAGTGGAAGTGGTGGAGTCATCTGGCCTTGGTTTAAAATATTGTCTTCTAATAACAATTCAAGGTCAGACATCGGTGGGGGAAGTGGTGATGGAAGTGGAGGTGATATCCAGCGCATCTGAGTTGCAATGGAGTTTTCCAAGAATAATTCAAGGCTCAATTTTGGTGGAGGATGGGGTGTGAAATTTTCGGGGTAAGGATGGGAGGATTCTTGATGTAGGTCGTGGGTATATGAGTGTGGGGTGTAGGGTTGGGCACTGAATTGGCAATGGATGGCAGTGTGTCCCTGCATCCCACAAGCTTCGCAAACCATCACGACCTGTGGATAATTCTCATATCCCCCCATCTGAGCACCGTATGGCATATAAGCATCAAAATTTCCGATGTACGATCCATCGGGCATCCACATAGCTCACCTGACAAACAAAAATTTTGGATACGCCAAGCGCGTCAGTGGTACAAAGAATAGCACAAATTTATAATGGTGGTAAGGAAAGAATCTGTTTATTGTATTTATTTATTTTTTTTTGTTTTTGCGTAGTCTAACGAACCCAAGCTAAGCTAATATCAAACCGAACGCCTCCCCGGCAACGGCGCCAAAAACTTGACCGGCGCCCCGTTTACGGTATTGGGCGCGGTGTCGTTTTACCGCAAGTGCACGGTTAGTGTAGGGTGCGGGTTTATCGAACACAGGGAGGTGGATGGCTTGAGTGGCTACTAGCCTCACCTAGGTCGTGTGCTAGATACGCGGATGATGTGGGTGAAGTGTAGAAATAAAAGAAATAAATAAAAAGACACGACGTGAATCCCCGCTAACACGGGCTAGAGCACTCATGACACTTGGCATTTGACTTGATCCAGGGTGAGACATTGCCCCAAAAGGTGGTACCTAGCGTCCATGGCCCGATATTCCGATCGGTGCCAAGCACGCTAGGCCTACCCGGTTCCGGACGGTGGGCATTCCCATGTCCATTAACACCTTCCGCAACCGGGAGCATTAAGGCCACAATGATATCTCCCAACACTTCATCCAAGCCGCTCCCGCGCGCGAGGACTCGATGTCAACGCTGGGGGCGTGAGCTATGGCTAGGGAGTCAACCGCCAAGTTTATTCCCCCTCGGCCCGACGGTCAAAGGCGGTCTTTCTCCCGCCGATGACAATGAAACACCCCCGCGTAACCCTAATGGCCAAATAGGTCAAATGTGATTTCTAGCAATACATCGAAGCGGATCTTGACAGGACAAGCACCGGACCCCAATCCCCAACACATCTAGTGTGTTGCCGTACGAATTGGACCCAGATTGCTAGAAATCCCCATTGACACATTTCATCGAACACGTGCCATGCAACCAAGTCTAATGTAAATCCCCAAGCAACAATCCTACCCTAACCCGTATTAGGGTTCATCAATACTACTCCATGATGAAAGACATATAAACAAACAACATAAAACACACACAAACATTCATCATGAAGCAAAAGAAATACAATACAAAAAATGGAGAACAAGAGAAAGAAATACTTATCTTGAGTGAATCGTTGATCCCATACAAGACTTATTGAACAAAATACCTAATCTAAAACTAACCTAGAACTCCCAAGAGAAGGGGGGCAAAAGCCCTAAAAACTGAGAGGAGATCCCCCTTCAGTCGGCCAGCCTCGTGTATTTATAGCCCCACTTCGAAACCCTAGTGGTTCGGGTCCAAACCCGCAGGAAAAGCGTCACCCGATCGGTTGACAAGTCAACCGATCGGGTGATCTGTTACAAATAACAAACAGAAAACGACGGAGCTTCACCCGGTCAGATGAACCGGTCGGGTGAGTTCTTGAGTGACCGGTTGGATCTTGGAGCCGTCGGGTGAAGCGATCGGTTGGGCGCCCGTGTCTTCAGCTCTTCAACATCAGCTACAGATGAACCGATCTGGTGAGAGTCACCCGATCGGTTGGAATTCTGCTCGAAAAAACAGAGAACAGCCGCCCGCAGAACCAGTCTGTGAACCGGTCGGGTGACTTCTTTATGACCTGCGGCAGAGACCGGGTGGTGCACGCGTGCATCACCCGATCGGTTGGAGATGGCCAACCGACCGGGTGAGGGGCTGAAAGATGAATTCTTTGACGTTTGACCCCCTGGATCACGCGTGACTCCTCCCGTTGCTCCGGGGACTTGGGATATCGTCATTAAACGTCCCCTACACGGTCAATCTCCTGCAAACATGGGCAAACAAGGAAAAGTGAAGGAAAACGAGAAAATACGAGAAAACGAATAAAAGACGGCGGAAAAACACGGGGAAACACGGAAGAAAACGTGCGCAAATATATGAAATATAAACGCACGTCACCGACAGAACGACCCCGCCCGCTCGTAAGGCTGGGGGCAACTCCCACAACAGAGAGAGACATCGGTCGGTCGTAAGCCGAGGGATAGCTTCCATCGCCGACCGAACGACCCGTTCGCTCGTAAGGCTGGGGGCAACTCCCCCAGCAAAGAGGGACATCGGTCGATCGTAAGCCGAGGGATAGCTTCCCTCGCCAACCGAACGACCCGCCCGCTTGTAAGGCTGAGAGCAACTCCCCCAGCAGAGAGGGACATCGGTCGGTCGTAAGCCGAGGGATAGCTTCCCTCACCAGCCGAACGACCCGCCTGCTCGTAAGGCTGGGGCAACTCTCCCAGCAGAGAGGGACATCGGTCGGTCGTAAGTCGAGGGATAGCTTCCCTCGCCGACCGAACGACCCGTCTGCTCGTAAGGCTGGGGGCAACTCCCCCAGCAGAGATGGACATCGGTCGGTCGTAAGCCAAGGGATAGCTTCCCCCGCCGGCCGAACGACCCATCCGCTCGTAAGGCTGGGGGCAACTCCCCCAGCAGAGAGGGACATCGGTCGGTCGTAAGCCGAGGGATAGCTTCCCTCGCTGAGCGAACGACCCGCCCGCTCGTAAGGCTGAGGGAAACTCCCCCAGCAGAGAGGGACATCGGTCGGTCGTAAGCCGAGGGATAGCTCCCCTCGCCGACCGAACGAACCGCCCGCTCGAAAGGTTGGGGGCAACTCCCCCAGCAAAGAGGGGCATCGGTCGGTCGTAAGCCGAGGGATAGCTTCCCTCACCGACCGAACGACCCGCCTGCTCGTAAGGCAGGGGGCAACTCCCCCAGCAGGGAGGGGCATCGGTCGGTCGTAAGCCGAGGGATAGCTTCCCTCGCCGGACGAACGACCCGCCCGCTTGTAAGGCTGGGGGAAACTCTCCCAGCAGAGTGGGGCATCGGTCGATCGTAAGCCGAGGGATAGCTTCCATCGTCGACCGAACGACCCGAGGGGCAGACCCCTCGCTGACTTAAGAACCCGCCCTCTTGGAAGGTTGGGGGTGACTCCCCTGGCAGACGAGGGACTCGGTGGATCTTAAGCCAAGGGGCAGCCCCCCTTCGCTGAACGGCCGATCCGACTGATTGTGAGATGGGGAGCAGCCCAGCCACGTGCGAGGCGACCATTTAAGCGAACCAAGCGCTACGGTTAAAAGGAAGATTATGGCAAACACAGTAAAGAGCCAAAGGGCTGAGGGCCCCCACAAGGCGGAGCACCCCCAGTGACAAAGCTATGTAAATAAAGTCAATAAAAATTACAGGCCCAAATAAGAGAAAAGGAGGGGGACAAGATACAAATGCCTAAGGCCCTGGGGCACGGGAGGAAGCATCCTCTGGCGCCTCGCCCTGCTCGGAGCGTGGGGGATCAACGGGCGGAAGTGGCTGCCGGGCGTGCTCCGCAAACCGGTGGAAGGAATCCCGGACGACGTCGACGATCCGAGGGGCAAGAAGGTCCTCGTAGGAGCTGAAGGCCTCCCTAATGACCACCGTGATCCTTTCCCCCAGGACCCCGCCGGTGCCCCGCTCCACCTCATCGATGAACCAGGTCATCTGGTGCAGGTCTGCCAGCTCGCTCCGGAGATCGCTCCTCTCCTGGCGGAACGCCTCTTCCGCCTCTCAGGCTGACCTCTGAGCATCGTCCAGCTCCCCCTGGAGATCCATCATGTAACGACCGGTTTTTGTAATGACTATTTTATATGAATAATATTGGATGTTTTCCTCTTTGTGTGCTTTTCCCGTTAGAAGTTCTTACGATTAGCTTCATAGCGCCTTAATTTTAGAGCTAGAGTGATCCTAGAGGCCATAGGAATCTTCCCGAAGCTTCGCGCTTCATTTCGGCACTTTTGGTGCATCTTAGTTGGTTCACGAAGGAGAACCAAACGACTAGATTGCAATCTAGTCGGTCGGCCATCCTTCAGGAACCGACTAGTTCAACGAAATAATTTTAGCTAAGTTACTGTTTACGTTTAGTCGGTCTAAGCACATTCTTCGACCGACTAGTTCCCAAACTAGTCAGTCAGGACTTGTACTCAGACCGACTAATTCTGAGTCCTTCTGTACTGTCGAAGTTACTGTTTATGGTTAGTCGGTCAAAGAACATCTTCCGACCAACTAGTTCCAAAACTAGTCGGTTAGAATTCCTTCTCTGACCGACTAACTCTCAGTGCTTAAAATTCATATAATTCTACCCTTAGTCGGTCTATGAACATTCACCGACCGACTAGATCCTAGACTAGTCAGTCGACGGGCCTTCTCAGACCGACTAAATCTGCCTACCCTGTACCGACCCTGTTCACTGTTTGATTTTAGTCGGTCTAAGTTAGACGACCGACCGACTAGATTGTAAACTAGTCAGTCGACCACCCTTCTCTGACCGACTAAATTGCCCAGTAAACCTAGGTTAAGTCGTAGCCGCCGCTAATTCTTTTTATTTAAACCCTCGACCATTTCTATTCTTTCTTCACTTTTCTTAGCTCATCCTCTTCCCCAATCATCCCCTCACCTTCCTCTTGCCATTCTTCATCCTCCTGAGCTTCCCCTCACCCACTATTGCGCCGGCACCACCCCCGTTGGCAGCCGACCGACCCAAAAACCCTAAAATCTCCTTTTGCTCCAGATTTTTCCCGACGAACTCAAATCTCCAGATCTGTAGTAATTCGGCCACGAGGAACTCTTTTCAACCATAGTTCTTCCGTATCGCTTTTTCCGTTGCCGTGCTAGATCCGATCTGGCGACGGCAATCCAGAATCCGGCGAGATCTTCTCCTACCGCAAATCCGTAGGCGTCTCGGTCTTCGCTTCGTAAACGGTTAGTAATCTATCTTTAATTTCCCGTAACCCACACTGTAAATTAGAAACCCTAATTAAAAATGGATTACTAGACGTTATAGGATTCCAATGCAAACCGGATTAGAACTCTCAAATCTAATTTTCTATTTTGACATAACAGCGAACCCAATTTCCGTAGGATACCGACCTTGAGACTCTCGTCGAACAACAACTTCGGTACCAGGCAAGTGAAACTTGCCAACCTTGCTCTAGGCCATGTTTTTAGGCCATTACTTTGTTTTAGCGTGAAAGAGATTAGACCGTGAAATGATAGTGGTCTAGGCGCAAATTCAAATTCTAGCTTGACAACGAAGCTAGAACCTCCCTTGTCATGTCATATAATACATTGCCTGTCATGTTTAATTTACTTTAACGGTATGCAATTTCATTGCGAATAATTGTCATGTGCATCCATTTTTCATATCATGTTTGCATGTTGCATCGTAGCACACGCTACAAATCCTTGTACAAATCTGTGTTTCCGTGTTACCGGCTAGGCACCCGTTATGTGGGCATAACCCTACGCCTTACGTGTTAAAAACACTTCCTGGCTCGTGATCCAGAAGCGAGCATTACGTGTTCGGGGGTAATGCCCTGGCTCGACACACGTGGAGGGGTAGGGATAAACGATCACTTGAGCGTAAGAGTTGGGCCGTATAGCCACTCTAGCCAAAGGGCGGAATCTCTGTGCACGACGTGCTTACAATTCTTGTACTTGTCTTGTAATTGTTTACTTGCCATGCCATGTTACTTGCCATGCTATAATCATGCCATATCATAAACTGTTGTTGTTCTCTTTGCATAAAATGTCATGTCATACTATACTCTAGAACTGCTAGGTTGTTACCACTTTCCTTTTGTTTCCTTGCACAAGTCTTGTAGACTTGCTGACATGTGCCCCTTCTCTTTGGGTGTCGCATGTTAGTTGCTGAGCCAGATATTGTTGTTGTGGGTGACGAGTTCATGGAGTTCGTGCACGATACTGTTGTTGACGTGGAGTACGAAGACACTGGTGACCAGTCTTAGAGGTTGTTCAGAGTCGCTTGTTAGTTACTGTTAGTTGTCGGTGCGTAGCACCATTGTTTTTACCTTTGTACTTTCGTTGTTGGCCATGTTTGGGCCTTAGACTCTTTCTTTTAGCTTGGTGGCTTTTCTGGATGTTGAAACTTATTATTGTGGACATTTCTGAGATTTGAGAATTATATTTCTGTCTTTTCCTTTATTATTATTATTTTCCATTCGTGATTACAGGGACCTGCATATGATTTGTTGATGCTTATCAGACTGCAGCTTCACAGCTTCACGTCTGAGCGGACCTTCTCACGTCTCGCCTCCATTTTAGGGAAGCGGGGCGTGACAGGTTTCTTTAGTGGCCCATGCATGTCCACTTTTGTAACTGTGAATTATCGGAACAACGATAATAATATTACAATGTCCAATAAATAAAGTTCGACATCCGAGTCATAAGCTATGAGTCTAAATTGTTTTGTTACCTGTGTCAATAGATGGCTGGGAGACGGAATACCCGTGCTGGTGGTGGTGTGCCCCCTCGTGACGAGGAGCCGGATCGGGAGCCCACCAATGGGGAGATCATCCGGATGATGCATCAGATGATGCAGGTGCAGCAAGGGATGCTGCAGAATGCCCGGAATGTTCCGCCTGCTTGAGCAGCGCAGCCTGTTCAGAACGTCACTCGCTTCGAGCCTGGAGCGAAGCAGTTTCAGGAGCTGGGTCTTGCTTACTTTGATGGGACCGAAGGACCTCTGGCTGCGGATGAATGGACCAGGAACATGGAGGACAACTTGAAGATGTCGAAGGTCGACCCGGCTGGATGGGTTGACTTGGCGAAGAGGCAGCTTAAGGATAATGCTTGGAACTGGTGGGATGCCGAGGAGGAGCTGCTGGAGGAGCCGATATCTTGGGCTATTTTCAAGTCCAGATTTGATGAGGAATATTTTCCGAAGGCTGCCAGGAGGGAGATGGTGCATCGCTTTATTGACCTGAAGCAGGGGAGCTTGACGGTGGACCAGTACCACCAGGAGTTCACCAGGCTGAGCTGTTTCGCACCGAAGATGGTGCAGGATGCTGATGAGAGGGCCCAGAGGTTTCTGTAGGGGCTTTCTTTGGATCTTCAGAGCTATGTGACTTCTTCTGATGCGGAATCCTATCAGAAGGTTTTGATTGCGGCGAAGAGGCAGGAGCGGATCGTGAACCAGAAGAGTGGATGTGCTTCTGGATCTGGGAAGAGGCCTGTGGAGTAGGCCAGGGCAGTGATGAGACCAGGGTTCGGGCCCAATCAGCCGGTGCAGTTCAAGAGGCCCGGAGGACCTCCTACTCTGAAGACTTGCAATTTCTGTGGCAAGACTCGGCATGTCAAGGATTTGTGGTGATCATGCGCATGCCATGAAGGACTGCCCGAAGTCCAAACAGCCGTGGAAGGGACCTGTTACAGCTCAGCCGTTGTAGCAGAGGGCGCCTGTACCTGCTGGATGTGGAGCACCTCTCGTTCCGCAGAGGCAGGCTTTTCAGCAGGCTGTTCAGCCGAGGCGGCAGGCGTTTCTGATGACTGCTGTTGAGACCGAGGCGGTGGATGAGGTTATCGCAGGTAACCCTCAATCTAGCTGTATCTTTCCTTAGTTAGTTTTAGTTACTAGATTATGTTTGATTGCTAGCATATGTTTGTATGTTAGAATAGAACTTGATTGTTAGACTGTCTGTTAGGTGTGATTTTGGTTTGCACATTTCCTGCACGAGTCCTCTTCGACTCAGGTGCCTCGATGTGCATTATTTCCCGGAGCTTCGTGGAGAAGCATTCCTTGTCGACTTCCCCTCTTCCCAAGAGTTGGAATATCGTTACGAGAAATGGCGTGGTCACGGTGCATCGTGGTTGCAATTCTTGCCCCTTAGTGGTCTGTGGACATGAGCTCTACGCAGATTTTATTGTCCACGACATCATCAACTATGATGCCGTCCTCGGGATGGACTGGCTTGGGAGTTTCTATGCCACGATCGATTGTCGGAGGAAGAAGGTGGTGTTTGAGATCCCTGGACATCCGGTGTTTGAGTTCAGCTGTGGCATTAGTTCGCTTGGTCCGGTCAGGTTTCGGGCAGACCGGTGGAGATTGTGGCTATGCAGATGGAGTAGTGTCGGCCCACGGTAGTGCATGACTTCGACGACGTCTTCCCCGAGGAGATGTCTGGATTACCACCCGATCGAGCTCTCGAGTTTTCGATCGATCTCATTCTGGGAGCGCAGCCTATTTCGAAAGCACCGTATCACATGGCACCAGCAGAATTGGAGGAATTGCGGAAGCAGCTGGATGAACTTCTTCAGAAGGGTTATATTAATCCTAGTGTGTCTCTGTGGGGAGCACCGGTCTTGCTGGTGAAGAAGAAGGACGGTTCGCGTCGCTTGTGTGTGGACTACCGGGAGTTGAATGCGGTGACCGTCAAGAATCGATATCCGTTGCCTCGTATTGATGATATTTTTGATCAGCTGGGAGGATCGAGGGTATTCTCTAAGTTGGATCTGAGGAGTGGTTATCACCAGCTGAAGGTGAGGAAGGAAGATGTTCCGAAGACAGCGTTCAGGACGAAATATGGACACTACGAGTTTGTGGTTATGCCTTTTGGTGTGACCAACGCACCCGCAGTTTTTATAAACTTGATGAATCTGATCTTCTATGACTTTTTAGATAAGTTTGTCGTTATCTTCATTGACGAAATTCTGATCTACTCAAAGTCGGAGGAGGAGCATGCGACGCACTTGAGGACAGTGTTGGAGATTCTGAGGAAGCATCGTTTGTATGCTAAGTATTCCAAGTGCGAGTTTTGGCGGGATAGAGTTGCTTTTCTCGGGCATGTGGTGACTGGAGATGGTATTTCGGTGGACCCCGAGAAGATTAAGGCTTTCAGGGAGTGGCCTGTTCCGCAGTCAGCGTCTGAGATCCGGAGTTTCCTTGGATTGGCTGGTTATTACCTACGGTTCATTAAGGACTTTTCCCGTATTGCTGAGCCGATGACCAGATTGACGCGGAAGGATGTACCTTTTGTTTGGTCTGATGACTGTAAAGAAGCTTTTGGTGTTCTGAAGGAGAGGTTGACGTCTGCCCCTGTTCTTGCTGTGCCTGATCGGAGTGGAGGATTCGAGATCATTTGCGATGCTTCTGGCAAGGGTCTCGGTTGTGTATTGCATCAGCATGGGCACGTGGTTGCGTATGATTCTCGTCAGCTTAAGGCTCATGAGAAGAATTACCTGACACACGATTTGGAGTTGCCTGCTGTCGTGTTTGCGCTGAAGATTTGGAGGCACTTCCTGCTGAGTGAGAAGGTGAAGATCTTCACCGATCACAAAAGCTTGAAGTATATTTTTACTCAGAAGGAGCTCAACATGCGACAGCGTCGGTGGTTGGAGCTCATGGCGGACTATGAGATCGATTTGCAGTATCACCCTGGCAAAGTGAATGTGGTTCCTGATGCGTTGAGTAGGCTTCCGGTGGTGATGTTGTTGACTTCGCAGTGGAGATTGCAGGAGGATTTTTGCGAGTCCGGTATTGAGATTGTTCTACCTGGAGAGGTCTCTTCATTGATGTGTATGTAGATACAGTCGACGATCGTGGATCGGATCAAGGCTGGGCAGGCTGGAGACCCGAAGTTGGTGAAGATTCGGGAGTTGGTGGAAGCCGGTCTACGGACTGACTTCTTGATTCATGAGGATGGCTCGTTGAGATTTGGAGCCAGGTTGTGTGTGCCTGTGGAGACATCAGAGAGGAGTTGTTGGTGGATGCACACAGTTCGCTGTATTCTGTGCATCCTGGTGGGACCAAGATGTATAAGGATCTTCGACTGAACTTTTGGTGGCATGGTATGAAGAGGAGTGTGGCTTGGAGTGTAGCCAAGTGCTTGGTTTGCCAGCAGGTAAAGGCGGAGCATCAGCGTACGGCGGGGTTGCTGCAATCACTTCCGATTCCGGAGTGGAAGTGGCAGCACATCACTATGGACTTCGTGACTGGACTACCTCAGAGTCCGAAGCAGAATGACGTAATTTGGGTGATCATAGACCGATTGACCAAATTCGCGCACTTTATTCCTTTCCGAGTAGGACAGTCCACTGAGGCGCTAGCGATGAGATATATGGAGGTAAATCTTTTTATTCTTCGTTTAATTCCCTTTTTCCTAGTTTAGATAGTGATGTAACGTGAATTGTGCAGGAGATCGTACGACTTCACGGAGTCCCTGTGAATATCGTGTCGGATAGAGACATGAGGTTCACATCTCAGTTCTGGCAGAGTCTGCAGAAGAGTTTGGGTACGAGTCTGAGTTTCAGCACGGCGTACCATCCGCAGACGGATGGCCAGTCCGAGAGGACGATCCAGATCTTGGAGGATATGCTGAGGGCATGTATGTTGGACTTCAAGGGTTCTTGGGAGGATCATCTCCACCTCGTGGAGTTTGCCTACAATAATAGCTACCAGGCGAGTATTGGCATGGCACCTTTTGCCACGCTATATGGGAAGAAATGTCGATCTCCACTGAGCTGGGATGACATTGGAGATCGGGAGCTATTAGGACCTGAGATGATCATGGAGGCTGTGGATGTTGTCAGGAACATACGGGAGAGGCTGAGGATTGCTCAGGACCGTTTCAAGCATTGGGCTGATGCTAAACGGCGTCCTTTGGAGTTTCAGCCAGGTGACCATGTGTTCTTGAAGATTTCCCCGAATCGAGGAGTGATTCGCTTTGGGAAACGAGGGAAGCTGAGCCCGAGATACATTGGACCGTTTGACGTTCTGGAGAGAGTTGGCGAGGTAGCTTACCGCTTAGCCTTGCCGCCGTCTTTGGAAGGAGTTCACGATGTCTTCCATGTGTCGCAGCTTCGTCGGTACATCAGCGATCCATCTCACGCTGTAGATTTCTCAGAGATCACTGTTCGTCCTGATCTGACGTATGACCAACAGCCAGTGCAGATTTTGGACAGGCGTCAGAAGTCACTTCGGAACAAGACCGTCGATCTTGTTAGGGTGATGTGGCGACACGGCTCGCTAGGAGAGTCTACTTGGGAGAGAGAAGACGAGATGCGAGAGCGCTACCCACTTTTGTTCCCTGACACGTGAGTGTAAGGAAATTCCGAGGGCGGAATTTTTCTTAAGGTGGGGAGGATGTAACGACCGGTTTTTGTAATGACTATTTTATATGAATAATATTGGATGTTTCCCTCTTTGTGTGCTTTTCCCGTTAGAAGTTCTTACGATTAGCTTCATAGCGCCTTAATTGTAGAGCTAGAGTGATCCTAGAGACCATAGGAATCTTCCCGAAGCTTCGCGCTTCGTTTCGGTACTTTTGGTGCATCTTAGTTGGTTCACGAAGGAGAACCAACCGACTAGATTACAATCTAGTCGGTCGGCCATCCTTCAGGAACCGACTAGTTCAACGAAATAATTTTAGCTAAATTACTGTTTATGTTTAGTTGGTCTAAGCACATTCTTCGACCGACTAGTTCCCAAACTAGTCGATCAGGACTTGTACTCAGACCGACTAATTCTGAGTCCTTCTGTACTGTCGAAGTTACTGTTTATGGTTAGTCGGTCAAAGAACATCTTCCGACCGACTAGTTCCAAAACTAGTCGGTTAGAATTCCTTCTCTGACCGACTAACTCTCAGTGCTTAAAATTCATATAATTCTACCCTTAGTCGGTCTATGAACATTCACCGACCGACTAGATCCTAGACTAGTCGGTCGACGGGCCTTCTCAGACCGACTAAATCTGCCTACACTGTACCGACCCTTTTCACTGTTTGATTTTAGTTGGTCTAAGTTAGACGACCGACCGACTAGATTGTAAACTAGTCGGTCGACCACCCTTCTCTGACCGACTAAATTGCCCAGTAAACCTAGGTTAAATCGTAGCCGCCGCTAATTATTTTTATTTAAACCCTCGACCATTTCTATTCTTTCTTCACTTTTCTTAGCTCATCCTCTTCCCCAATCATCCCCTCACCTTCCTCTTTCCATTCTTCATCTTCCCGAGCTTCCCCTCACCCACTATTGGCCGGCACCACCCCCGTTGGCCGCCGACCGACCCCAAAACCGTAAAATCTCCTTTTGCTCCAGATTTTTCCCGACGAACTCAAATCTCCAGATCTGTAGAAATTCGGCCATGATGAACTCTTTTCAACCATAGTTCTTCCCTATCGCTTTTTCCGTTGACGTGCTAGATCTGATTTGGCGACGGCAATCCAGAATCCGGCGAGATCTTCTCCTACCGTAAATCCGTAGGCGTCTCGATCTTCGCTTCGTAAATGGTTAGTAATCTATCTTTAATTTCCCATAACCCACACTGTAAATTAGAAACCCTAATTAAAAATGGATTACTAGATGTTATAGGATTCCAATGCAAACCGGATTAGAACTCTCAAATCTAATTTTCTTTTTTGACATAACAGCGAACCCAATTTCCGTAGGATACCGACCTTGAGACTCTCGTCGAACAACAACTTCGGTACCAGGCAAGTGAAACTTGCCAACCTTGCTCTAGGCCATGTTTTTAGGCCATTACTTTGTTTTAGTGTGAAAGAGACTAGACCGTGAAATGATAGCGGTCTAGGCACAAATTCAAATTCTAGCTTGACAACGAAGCTAGAATTTCCCTTGTCATGTCATATCATACATTGCCTGTCATGTTTAATTTACTTTAACGGTACGCAATTTCATTGCGAATAATTGTCATGTGCATCCATTTTTCATATCATGTTTGCATGTTGCATCGTATCACACGCTACAAATCCTTGTACAAATCCGTGTTTCCGTGTTACCGGCTAGGCACCCGTTATGCGGGCATAACCCTACGCCTTACGTGTTAAAAACACTTCCTGGCTCGTGATCCAGAAGCGAGCATTACGTGTTCGGGGGTAATGCCATGGCTTGACACACATGGAGGGGTAGGGATAAACGGTCACTCGAGCGTAAGAGTTGGCCCGTACAGCCACTCTAGCCAAAGGACAGAATCTCTGTGCACGACGTGCTTACAATTCTTGTACTTGTCTTATAATTGTTTACTTGCCATGCCATGTTACTTGCCATGCTATAATCATGCCATATCATAAACTGCTGTTGTTCTCATTGCATAAAATGTCATGTCATACTATACTCTAGAACTGCTAGGTTGTTACCACTTTCCTTTTGTTTCCTTGCACAAGTCTTGTAGACTTGCTGACATGTGCCCCTTCTCTTTGGGTGTCGTATGTTAGTTGCTGAGCCAGAGATTGCTGTTGAGGGTGATGAGTTCGTGGAGTTCGTGCCCGATACTGTTGTTGACGTGGAGTACGAGGACATTGGTGACCAGTCTTAGAGGCTGTTCAGAGTCGCTTGTTAGTTACTGTTAGTTGTTGGTGCGTAACACCATTGTTTTTACCTTTGTACTTTTGTTGTTGGCCGTGTTTGGGCCTTAGACTCTTTCTTTTAGCCTGGTGGCTTTTCTGGATGTTGAAACTTATTATTGTGGACATTTCTGAGATTTGAGAATTATATTTCTGTCTCTTCCTTTATTATTAGTTTTGTTCCGTTCGTGATTACAGGGACCTGCATATGATTTATTGACGCTTATCAGACTGCAGCTTCACAGCTTCACGTCTGAGCGGACCTTCTCACGTCTCGCCTCCATTTTAGGGAAGCGGGGCGTGACACATCACCTGACCGGCAAGCTCGTCCACCCGGCGTCAGAAGTGACGAGTTTCCATGCGCGCCTCTTGGAGGGCCACCTCGGCCTCCCCGGCCCTTGCACGCTCCCGGGCCGCGGTCTCTTCCAACTCCCTCGCCTGGGCCGCTCGACGTTGCACCTCGACGGCCATCATGGTGGCCTGCGCAAAGAAAGAAGTTATACGGGGGATAATCGAGAGACTGATTTGAGAACAGTAGAGCAGTCAAACCTGTTGAAGCTACCAGACCAGGGAGTTCGATAGCTTGTCAGTATGAGCTCTCTCCAGCAGAGCTCGATCCCTCGGGAGGACCGAGCCGTGCACCAACTGGTTAGCCACGGCCCGATCGATGAACACCGAGTCCATGGAGGCAAACTCAGGGACCGCCAGGGCATTCGCCAGCATACCACCGGCCCCCACCAGGGAAGGTTCGGCCGAGACAGTGGCAGTAGTCACCAGGGTCAGCGGGAGGGCCTCCCCGGAGGTCGGCAGCACCCCGGGGGCCACCGGGGCGCGGGTCTCCCCACCCTCCTTCCGCCTCTTCATCTCGCTGGGTCTGACGGAGGTGGGAGGGGAACACTTATGCCTCGCATCGTGACCCCCCGAGGGCGCTTGGGGGGGGGGGATCGGCTCCCGTATCTCTCCCCTTGGCTGGGGCGGGGCGGGAAAGTTCGGCCCCCGGAGCCTCACCTTCGGGAAGGTTCTCCACGGCCAGGGGGGTGGTCGCCACTACTGCGGGCTCCACTCTGCCCACGGCTGGGTCGGCCTGGCGTACTTCTTCGTCAACAATGCGACGGGGCGCCTGACCCAATGGGTTCCCTCGGTTATGGCTCGAACCCCTTCGGATGAGTTCATTGATGTTACGGGTGAATTCACGCTTGGCCATATCTGCAGAAGAAGAGAAAATCAGGGTAAGAAAAAGGGAGGGCAGAAGGAAGGTAAGGGCCTACCTGTGGACCATAGAACGGTTTTGAGAAACAATTCATCCATCAAAGGCCAAACCGACTTCTCTTCTAAAGAAAGAGACGACAGCAGCCGAACGGCTGCCTGGTCGGCCTCGGAGAGGGTCAGCGTCAAGTCGTACTGACATAGCCCTCCCCAACCTGTCAATATCTCATCGTCCTCAGGAAAGACGACAAAGACGTAGTTTGAGCTCCAGTCCCCCACCCAGCGGGGGAGACCGAGCAGACACTCCCTCCCCGCGCGAGCCCGGAGGTGCTACCACGACCGTTGGCCGACCGTCTGAACCCGATAGTAATGGAAAAGAAGAGGGAGAGAAGGCTCTATGCCATGGGCAAGGTAGAGCATGATGAACCAGGTCAGCACCGCGACAGAGTACGGGGTCAGCTGACACAAGGACACCATCAAGCTCTCCATGAACTGAATGATGAAGGGATGCAGGGGAAAACGGAGGCCCAGGCGAAAACTCTCGACATAGACGCTGACCTCGTTACCCCGTGGAAAGCAAATCCGCTCGTCGTAAAAGGGGACCCGGACGTCGTACGAAATACCTCTCCTGGATTTCCGTGACCATCGGGAAAGTCACCTTGGACGGCGACCCAAGGACCGCCGGGGGAACATCATATCTCTCGACGGCCTAAGCCATGTCATCCCCAACGGGGTCCCCAAAGAGTTTTCTTTTCCCCTTATCCTGAACAGGATAGGCCCTCGAAGGGGCTCCAGGCCCCGAAGGTCGAGCATTACCGGACCTAGGCGTCGGGGGATCCCTAGGACCCGACGCCGAACTGCCTATTCTAAGCGTAGCCATGAGACCAAAGAGGAGATGGGGGTTACCTTGAGAAGGGATTGCAAGGAGAAGGATAACGGAAAGAGGGAGCTGGCAAAATCAGGATCAGAAGAGCGCGAAAGGATTGAAGTCTGGGAGGCCGGCATCTTATATGAAGGGCAATCGAGGAATACAAACCGTCCAGAGAGGAGCACGTGACAGCATCGGAGGATCGACGGCGTTTCGAAGCCCGTGCCAAGAGAAGATCAAACGGGCCGCATCATGATGACCCCCATTTAATGGGCTGGCCTCGATTGACGCGCTTGTCAAATCCCGAACAGTCACATCGCCTGAACCGAACCGGCTAAACCCGAACGTCTCGGACGATGGGGACAATTGATACCACTATTTTGAGAAGCCCAAAGGATGAAAGTCCAAGGCCCAGCGGTGGACAAGAAGCCTGCTAGCGATATGGGTCCCCGCCGGATGAGGCCTACGAAGAAAACACAGCCCGCTCGGTGAGGCCCCCGAGAGCTCGAACCACCCGTAGTTCGACACGCTCGTAGCCAGCCCACGATCCTCGGAAGAAACCACTCCCCCGGGGTGGTTGGCCTAAAGGCCCATGACCGGCAATCGGCTCCCCCATGACGCTGGCAGGCGACATCATGGGGACGGATCTCAAGGGCGTAAGTGGGGGGCGGATGGCGTGACGGCGTGGACGAGGGGGCATTCAGCTCTCCCTTGACGCTGACAGGCGACATCGTGGGGATGGATCTCGAGGACACGCGTGGGGGGTGATGGCGTGACGACGCGGGCAGTCAGGGCAAAGACTCTATAAAAGAATCGGAGGGACAACGGAGCAAGGGATGGAACCCCAGGTATTCTAATCTAAGGTATACCATTAACGACCTTGGTCTTCCGCCATTGCTCTCCCTTTCCCCCTGCTCGCGCCGTGGGTCAGCGTATCGATCTCCTCTCGAGTCGTGCCTACCCCATCGAGTACCCTTCAGACCCTGATCTGTCTTAGGCATCGGAGGGAATACGGCCGGAACCAAAGTCCGGCCACCCTGACGAGTTTCTCGTCTATTCAGGAAGAAGCTGACCGAGGCACCCAGGCTACCCCTCGACACTCGTGCAACCGAGGCCAAGCCCATCGAAACCGAGCCGAGGCTTCCCCTCCGCTCTGCTTCAACCAAGAGCCGACGCCCCGCTCGGATTCGGCGCTCGACCCCGACTCCATCTCCAACCAGCGCTGAGTGCACGTGTGCACGGCACACCCAAGGGACCTCAACTGGCCCCTTGACTACGTTGACCGTTCAACCCATGGTCAACGATCTTGTGGTGAGAAAACACCCGTAAACAATAAGAGAAGAATCATGAGAAACCTATTTAGTTTTAGTAGGAAATATACCTGTTAGGGGGCAAAATATGCCAACAGTTCTGCATTATGTAGAAATATGCTACAAGTATTGTCATTCACATCCTGCAAACATGTTGAGAATGGGATAAAAAAACAATAACAAAGTACTAGCTGATTTAAACTAAAGTGAAGATGCCTTCAATTAAAGCAGATGCCACATAGGAGGGATGGAGAGCCACCAGGATACACGAAGCAGCGAACAGAACAGACCTCCTAGCATATGCTTCAGCATGATGTGCTACTTGCCTGCGGAAAAAAACCAAACATCATGCCTAATGCGATTAAAACAGTAATAAACTACAATGTTTCACTTCATGGATATTCAATGTACATGAATTTGGTAAATATACATTAAATGCATGAAATATCATAAATGAAGCCAAGGAAAGTTCTCAAGTCGGCAGAAACAAAATTGCTGGGAACACAAAAGTAAATCAATTGATAATAGCTAAGAAGAAAAGCATGACACGTCCTGAACAACAACAAAGGGCTCTAATTGACTGGTTGCAAAAGAAAAAAAGTAATGTGTAACATTTAACGATTTATTTATATAATTTCGATGAACATGTAACACGTTAATCTGGGATGTTGTTGTTTTAATAATCTATCTCAATTGCTTTCAGTAAGGACTATTCAGTCAAGGGACAGGATCAACTAAAAGTTGCAAAATTTAAATACTTCAGACGGTATCATTACTGTGATTCATAATACCTAGATCTTAACATATCAAGAAGGGAAGGGGCCAATTCTGATGCATCGAGATGCATAGCCGTGCATTTCATACAACACCAAGCATGTAGATTAATTTCCCAAGAACAATGAAGTCCCTATTGAGCAAATCCAACCATGCCGTCTCTTGTCAAAACCTTGCATTGCAGGGAGCATGAAAGCAGCAGCGTACAAAGGAAACCTATTCTTTGTCAATTTTTTGAGATGCAAGATGAGTATATGAGCAAAATGTATGTAAACTTGTTGAAACTATCTGTGCAAGATGTGTACATTCTATAAATGGGGTTCAGAACAATGTAAAGCTGTGTCTATCAGCTTGGGAAGTTACTGGTGTCTGCTGCTGCTGTTTACCATGTTTCAAACTTTTTTGAACAATTGAAACCGTTGTCATCTTTACTGCATTGTTCCAATGTAGCATTACTTCACTGCGCTACATTGCTACTTGATTCCTTAAAACATCAACCCAAATGCAAATTTCCTAGACTGAGGGCAAGAACACACATACATCCCCCTCCATTAAATGAGCTGTAACGGTCACTTTCCGACCTTATGGATTTTCTACGTGCACGTGCTTTTTCGTATACGTATTTTATTTGGCTCTTTTTGGATTCAGGTATATACGATGTGATATGCCATTGTGACCGTATGGAAGTGTAGAATTTTATAGTAATTTTTGGGGACTTCATTTCACGGCTCGTTTTCTCGCAAAACGACTTTGAATAGGAGGGGCGTTTTGGTCTTTTGGCCTTAAACACAGTTCCCGATTTTACAGTAATTTTTGGTAGGTGTAGAATGCGATTAGACACTGTAACCCTGTGCTCCTCATCTCCACAAATGTCCCAGTATTTTCGGTTTATTTTTCGGACGCCCGTAGTGAGAGTTATCCTCTAATTAAATCCCAACCGTTGATTTGCCTTAACCAATTTGAATTTCAAATTGATGATCTGTTTTAATTAGACCCTGATTTATCTCCTACATATCAATGGGGTTAATATTCTGTTTTCTGATTGTACCCTTCTTTTCTCCAGTTTGCACTTCCCCCCTCCCCCCCCCCCACAATAATAGAAAACCATATAGCTATCTATCAAATAAATCAGTTTATAACCCTAAACCCTTCTCTAGATCACGTGTACACAAGAAACCCTAGGGTTCTTTTTGTTTGCATCCGCCAACCATTCAAAAACTCCCTACCTAACTTCCTCCCTCTCACATCTCCTTCCCTCCCTCACTCCCAAGCCGGCACTGCTGCGACCCCGACCGCCGCAGGGCCGCCGTCCGCCGTCGCAGCGCGCGCAAGGCCGCCGCACAGCAGCTCATGGCTGCTGTGCGTTTCCCCGCCTCTGTCGCCCGTTTCCATCGCGCCGGAGCCTCCTGTCGCCGTAGACGAACCCCGACCGCCGTCGTCAGGCCCTCAACTCCGTCCCGGCGCCCTGTCCTTGCCCTTGGCCACCTGAAACGGCCCCGCCTCCGGCCGTTTTCACCCACAGCTGCAGCAGCAGCCGTCGCCGGCTGCTGCTACCCATTCCAGCGTCGCCCGACACTACTCCAGCCACCCTAGATCACCGGAGGACCCCCCTGTGGGTCTGTTGTGCCGCCTAGACCCTCGAACAGCTGTCTTCTTTCCACAGCCACGATCGCCGTTGCGATCTTTTCCGACAGTCGGTCGCGAGCTCTACCTGCGGTGTTCTTGACGTCGCGTCGTCCCCGCAAGGTTCCTTGCTGTTCTGAACCCTATGGCAGCCCTCTACTGTGCTTGGCGATGTTTCTTGCCGTCCGATCAGTCCCAATGACGTCTTGATTCCCCGGATTTGGTTTTGATGATGAACAAACATAAATATCGTGAACTAACTCTTTGTGAGCGCAGTTATGGAGATCGTCGCCAAAATTCTACGTACATCAAAAGCGACGTCTCAAGACTTCTCAAAGCGCGTGATCGTGTGCCTGAAGCTTCGTTGAAGCTCTAGGAGAATTATTGAAGTCAAGAGATTCGGATTGAAGCTTTGAAGACGGTTCGTCTAGTTTATTTTTTAGTCTTCTAGCTTCTTTTTGTAGAATGTTAAGCCTTGAGTAGGACTTACATTATAATCTTCATAACACTTATATCTTAGAGCTAGGATTATCTTAGAAGCCCATAGAAACTTTCCTGAAGCTTTACGCTTCATTTCGCGGCTTCTAGTGCATCTTAGTTGGTTCAAGACGAAGAACCAACCGACTAGATTGTCATCTAGTCGGTTAAGAATCCTTCTTGAACCGACTAGATCTCCTTGCTCATTTCAGCCTAGGCACTGTTGACCAATTAGTCGGTCCAAGAAGCTTCATCGACCGACTAGTTGTCAAACTAGTCGGCTGGGAATCCTTCTTAGACCGACTAGTTATGCTTTCATTTTCTAAGCCTATCTACTGTTGACTAGTTAGTCGGTCCAAGAACATCCATCGACCGACTAGTTGTGAAACTAGTCGGTTGGAATTTGTTCTTAGACCGACTAGTTCTCCTTGTATTCAGCCTATTGAATTTCAACTCTTAGTCGGTCAAAGAACACTCACCGACCGACTAGTTGTCAAACTAGTCGGTTGGCAAGTCTTCTTAGACCGACTAGTTCTATCTCCTGAATTCTCCTTTATTGGCTGTGAACCTTTTAGTCGGTCCAAGAAGAATCACAGACCGACTAGTTGCCAAACTAATCGGTCAGTGATCCTTCTTAGACCGATTAGACTGCTTCAAAAATAGATTCGTTGGGCATTTAATGCTACGAATTTTCCTTCTCTCTTCTCTCTATCCTATATATACTTGTGATGCTTCTTCATAGCATTCAAGGCTGCCATTATTGAGACTTAGAAAAATCAAAGAGAAGCATTCAAGTCCATTTCTAAAGCGTCCTCATTCTCACAAGAATCTCTCCAAACTCCTTGAGCTCTAATTTCCTCAAGAGAGATTCTCTTCACTGTGAGCCTCTCAAGCCAAGAGCTTGATTCAAAGTCACCAACTCCATCCTAGCCTTTTATCGCTGTTCATCTTGGTGGAGCTAGGGTTTGGTGACATTCTCTCCTTCAAAATCTTCCTTGCCCTAAAATCAGTAAGTTTACTCAAGGCATAGGATTTTGTTGGTAAGTGTTTTATTATTTCGTTTACTTTGATATTGCAAGTTTATCTCTCGGTTGTGAGAGAAGTTTGTGATCCCGGTTTGTGGGAGTCACATTTCGTTTTGTGTATGATTTGATCTTGTAGTAGTTTCTACAAGAATTTCATAGTGCAAAACTTGGGTTAGAGGATTCTAACTCAAGTAGCCGGAGGGGATCCGGGTGTTTGGGACGTAGGATCACCGGGAACAAGTCGGGAGACTTGGGTGGATCCGAACCCGTTACATCGTTTGTTTGCATTGCTTAATTCTTGTTTGTCAATTTTCATTCCGCATTGTTGGTTGAGTTTGCACAATAAATAGGAATAATTATCTTGATTATTTTAAAGTACTATTCCCTCCCCTCTAGTACTTGTGCAGTATCTATCAGGGCATTACATTTGGTATCTGAGCCAGGTTCATAGCTATGTCTACCAACGACAACAAGAACGTTCGTCCACCTTCAGACTATAGCACCTTCAAGAACCGTGAAGGAGCTTCTTCGGTGATGGAAGGACACTCCTCAACTAGGCCTCCTTACTTCAACGGTGCCAATTATGGGTACTGGAAATGCCGGATGGAAACGTTCCTCCGGAGCACTTCACTATGGAGACCTACGTTGACGGAGTATGTCGAGCCCGCCGAACAAGACTTCGCTAAGTGGACTACCGCGGAGGTCGTCGCGGAGGTAAACAATGCCAAGGCAATGAATGCCTTGCAATGTGCATTGGAGCCCGAAGACTTCAACAAAATATGCACATGTTAGAGTGCATATCAAATCTGGAACTCACTCCTCATCTTGCATGAAGGAAAGAGTATGGTAAGAGACTCCAAACTCACTGTTGTAAATAAAGAATTCGAATTATTTCACATGCAACAGGGTGAGAAGATGAAGGAGTACTATGCTCGCTTCGTTGACATTACCAATGAGTTGGAGGCTCTTGGAAAGACTTACACCCAAAAGGAGAAAGTCTCAAAGTTTATTGACGGACTTCGTTCTTGTTGGGAAAAGCGTACCTGCGCCATCGAGGAAGGTAACGATATGAATAAGTATACTGTCATACAACTAATGGGTACCTTGATGTCCTATGAGGTATGCAAGGACAGTAAAATAAAGATGCAGGACAAGATGAAGTCGTACTTGAAGCCAGACGAGCAAAAGAAAAAGGTGATTGCGTTCAAGGCCGCTCCATCTACATCTACCGATTATGAAGAATCGGAAGATGAGTTGGACTTAGAATCCATTGCCCTCATGGTAAAGAAGTTCAACCGATTCTTCCGGAAAGGTAATTTCAAGAACAAATCTAAATTTAGTTCTACTAACGCCTCCGCTCCTTTGTGTTTTAAATGCAACAAGCCAGGACACATCAAAGCGGATTGTCCTCAAAACAAACAAAAGGAGAAATGGAAGGCGTCAAAGTTCGACAAGTCTCGAAAGTACAAGAAAGGGTACAAGAAAGGACTTGTCGGTACATTCACCGACTCTGACGATGACTCCTCTAGTGGAGAGTCGGATGATGAACAAGTGGAGCAAGCACACATGTGCTTCATTGCTAGAGAGGAACATGATCAAGAGTCCTCTTCCGATGAAAGCGAGGATGAAGGCGATGAGGTAACGATGGATGACCTTAGATTAGCTAACGAGAAAATTTGGTCTAAGTATTCTAAACTAGTAATTAGATATACTAAGACTAAAGATGAGCTAACTAGTCTCCAAACCTCACCTAAGCCTATCATCATCAACAACGACACCGTTGTTGAAGGCTTGAGAAATGAGATTGTAAATCTCAAATCTCAACGTGAGCATGTTCATATTGAGGAATCGGATGAACATAAGATAGAGGATTAGATTTCTCGAAACTCAACTTTGAGTATTGAGAATGAGAATCTCAAGTCTCGTGTTTGTGAACTCACTACTCAAGTGTCCACTTTGGATGCTTCAATACTTTCTCTCACCGAGAAGTATGAGTCCACATTAGGCCAAATTAATAAATTCAATGAAGGTAAGGACCATTTGGATAATATCCTAAATGACTTACTTTCGGCCAATCATCGTATTGGTTTGGGGTATAAAATTGGAAATTCATCCAAATCTTCCACCACCTTTGTAAGGCCAACTTCCGATGCCTCAACTAGTGGGAGTAAACATCCCATGGGTAGTTCATCTACTGATCACTCCGTATTTTACACCCTTTTTCTGCATGTTTACATGCCACATTGATCGCTCATATCGTGTTTTTCACGATTATTCGGCAATATTGCGATGCTTTTCACGATTTCTTGTTTTTGCCGTATTTTGGGAGATATGGAACGATTCAGAGTGATTTCGAGATCAAGAGGATTTGCACCCACTCCGGAGTGTCGCCCAAAGCTCTTTTGAGGGCTATTCGGCGATGGAAGACGAGTGGAAGAAGAAGGAACCTCATAGGAGTGACGAGGAGGCGAAAAGATGAAGATTGAGCTTCTGCAGCATATCACTCGGCCGAGTGAAGCACTCACTCGGCCGAGCAAGAAGACCGCTCGGCCGACCAGACCGGACACGCTCCAACAGAAGGAATTGGGCGTGCACTCGGCCGAGGGACGATATCCCACTCGGCCGAGTATGAAGATCGCATCGCCCGAGTGGCATGGAAAATCCACCATTAAAAAGGCCGACTTACTGGAAATGTACAGGCTTTTGACGGTTCCGACTCGGCCGAGCAAGAAATGCCCCTCGGCCGAGTGAGTAAAGTCACTCGGCCGAGTCACTCCCGAAGACAGACCCCAGAAAAGTCCAAACTTACTATAAATGTACAGGGTTTGTCACTCGGCCGAGTGACATTTGTCACTCGGCCGAGTGAGCCACCCCGCCTGCTGCGTAAACTGCGATTTCTGGGCTGCGCATGGGCATTTTTGTCACGAATTTCTGGGCGATTTTGAGGGGTATTTAAACCCAGTTTTTGCCCTAGTTTAGAAGAACTTTTTTGATACTTTTTGCAGCCTTTTTAGAGAGCTTTTTAGATAATTAGATTTAGGCTTTTCTGAGAGATTAGAAAGGGGACTTTTGTTGGATGCTATTGGATTCTCATTGGTTTGTCTCTTTTCTCATCAAAAACTCTATTTTTGTTGATAATTTCTCTATTGCAATGAATTGTGCTGAATTTTCTATTGAATTTCTTATGAATTGCATGATGATTAGTTAGTAGTTTTATTGTCCTAGGGCATATGAATGAACCCTATGAACCCTATTTCTGAATTGTGATGAATTGGTGAAATTCTTGCTAGAATTGATTAGGGTTAGGTTGGGATTGATAAATTACGGGTAGCTAGAGATTCGTATCGATTGGGATTTGCAAGAGATTGGGTCCCAATTGATAGGAAGCCCTAGAAATTCGATTTAGATTTACGATTGGACTTTTCTAGAATTGGTTTGCAAGAGATTGGACCAAGGCTAGGGTTTTCAATCGTAATTCTATACCAATACCCGTTTGCAAGAGATTGGACGGGTAGGAACTATCTCAATCTAGGTCTTAGCTTGAGTTTGCACGAGAGTGGGCTCGAGATACGATTGAACGATGATGTCGATCCTAATTCTAGCGGCTTAGGTTAGGGTTTGCAAGAGATTGGGCCCTAACCTAGGTTCGCTATAGACCGGTAATAGCGCGAGAGCGTGAGCTTGGTTCTACATCTAGTTGCGACTAGTTCACCTAAAATTCAAGTCTAGCAATGATGTAACCCACGAATCACAACGATGAGATACAGTCCGTAGCGGGGATTCCATATCCCTAGGCGTTTTATTTTATTGATATTTCCATCGACATTCAAACGATTGTGACAATTTTACCCCAAATTATTCTTGACCATTTTGATAGCTAGGTGATTAGAAGAAGACACAGTTATTGTTCCTCCCTGAGTTCGATACCCGCTCGCCACTACACCTGTAACGGTCGCTTTCCGACCGTTCGTAGTTTCTGCGTGCACGTGCTTTATCGTGCACGTATTTTAATTTGGCTAGTTCTGAGCTCCGGCATATGCGATGCGATATGACATTGCGATTGTTTCGGGATGTTGGATTTTACTGTAATTTTTGGGAACGTCGTCTCACGGCTCGTTTTCTCGCAAAACGACTTTGAACGATAGGGGCGTTTTAGTCATTTGACTCAAAACGCCGTTTCCAATTTTATGTAAATTCTTGGTAGGCATTACGCACGATCAGGCTCCGTAGATCTGTGTGTCTCATCTCCACGATCGCCCCGGTATTTTCGGATTATTTTTCTGACGCCCGGATTGAGAGATATCGCCCGGAATAACCTCGACTGTCGATTTTCCCCAATCAGATTCAAATTTCGAAATCGTTAGCCAAATCTGGCTAAATCTCTTATCAAATCTGTTTTAAATATTTTCTAAACTGCTTCTTCTATTCTCCCCTAGTTTTCCCCCTCTTTCTACACCCTCTAACAATATATCTCCCCTCTTTTTCTATAATCCTAGGGTTATTTACCAAATTTTATTATTATTTATAATAACCCTAGCTTTAACCCTAAAACAAAACCCTAACCCTAAGAATCAAAATTCCCAAACCCGCAGCAGCCTAGGGTTCCCGTCGCCGGCCCTATCTCTCCCTCTCCAATCTCTCTCCCTCTCCGATCCCCTCTCTCCGGCGATCCCCTCCGACCCGCGACGCATCCTCGCGATCCACAGCACCCCCATGACCCCGGCGCCGCTTGCCTGCGCTCCGATCCGCCACGGCCGCCATCTTCCCCGCACAGCGTGCCGCCGTCTTCCCCTCTCTCCGATCTCCCCCTCCACGGCGTGGCAGTTCCGCCGCGTCTCCCCTCGTGACCCCCGCCTCGCCCTCACAATGTTCCACAGCACGCTGCGCAGCGCAAGGCCGCCGCTCCGACGACCGCCACGATCACGCCAGCGACGCCGATCGCCGTGACCCCGCCGCGATTCTCGCGAGGCCGCCGCCCTCGCACCCCGTCGCGATCCTCCCCATCGCCCAGCCGTGACCACCGAGCCCCACGCGTCGTCTCTCACCTCCCTCGCGGTCTCCCCTCAGCCCACAGCCGCCGCGATCCACTCGCCTCCACCGCCGCGACCGCAGCACAGTCTCCCCGAGCCACTGCTGCGCTCCTTCGACGCCGATCGCCGCCCTCGCCCTCCCCGTTCTTCGATGATCTCACCTCACCTTCCCACGGCCTCCTCCACAAGCACCCCGCCGCCTGCGATCTCAGCCTCCGGCCGCCCATCACAGCTTTCCACCGCCGCCTCGACTCACGGCCCCTCTTGCCGCCGTGAGCCGCGCCCTCGCTCCACGGCTCTCGCGCAGCGCGCCGCTGCTGCAGATCCCCACCACCGCTGTGCTGCCTGCAACCACTGCACGAGACCCTGCAACGACTACTAGACCGATCGGCCCTTGGACTGGCATTCCAACGGGATTTCGTCGCCGTTACACCCCGTAGCTCGCTGTTTTGCCGTCAGACTGATCGTGCTCGCTACCCACACTTCGTCCGCTGCCCAGAAAGGTCTCACTACGCTACCCGTAGTCGAAACAACGTAGACGCCGCAGGGCTCACGATCTTCCGGCATCGTGATCCGTTACCGTTACCGTTGCCTGAGACGTTTCGTTGCGCTACCCGCAACCGAAGCAATCTCAACACCATACCCATAGCCGTGACATCTCGGCTGCACTACTCGCAGCCGTCACAATCCTGAGGCGATCCCGAGTCGACCTTCACTGCGCTACCCGCAGTCGGGGACGCGAGCACCACCACCGTTTCCAGACCCGACGTCAGATTAGTACGCGTTCCTCACACCAGGTTAGTCCCCCTAACTCGTAGCGAAAACCCACACTGTAGCAAAACTGAACCCTAACTAAAATCGGACAACTGTAACTAAATTTATTTTTCTGCACCCTTAAAACTTTACGAAACAGTAGATTCGACGACTGGACTTTTGAACTGTGCATATAGGGTAGACTTGTCGATTAGGCTGAACTTTCAACTTGACTCTGAACTATTAGGGTAGCCCTATTTAACCTAGAAATGAACCCTAATAGGCTTGATGGAAATCGCGACCTGACATCGTCGCCGTGACACTGTTTCAGATGGACTACCGCGGACGCGACGACTGGACGAGACGCCCCGGACAGACGACACACTCGCCATCCCAGGCAAGTGTATCCACTTGCACTTTTGGCCGTGCCTAGGACTTAGTTTGTTAGAACTTTTAACTGTGAACAAAGAGAACCGGACGTGAAATGATAGCGTCCGGGACGTCCCTTGACGGCTCAGACTTACGACGAAGTCTGAGCCTAACAACAACAACTTTTGACATCATAGGACTATCTTGTATGTGCGTGCGTATGGACACCCTAGAATAACCTTTCCTGTCTTGTCACGTCTCGTCCCGTCTTGCACATCCCAGAGGGCAATAGGGCACTCGCCAAGCTAGTGCGAGTTATCCCTTGTCTTGTTACATAGCCCAGAGGGCAATAGGGCACTCGCCAAGCTAGAGCGAGTGATCCCTTGTCTTGTTACACAGCCCAGAGGGCAATAGGGCACTCGCCAAGCTAGAGCGAGTGATCCCTTGTCTTGTTACACAGCCCAGAGGGCAATAGGGCACTCGCCAAGCTAGAGCGAGTGATCCCTTATCTTGTCACGTCTTGAATACTTGGGTTTGGGGAGGGTTGAGCGTGCGCACAGTAAGAGGGTCTGATCCCCCTCGAACCGTAAGGCGTGACCCCTTTCGTGTCACACTTGTCTTGTCTTGTCCTGCCATGTCCCGATTTGTCTTGACACCTGTAGGCTAGTCCCGTAGTTGGTAGCACACGCTACGACTACTGCTTGCTACGCTTTACCTTTCTGCTGCGTGTACTTCCTTTTGTTACTCTGTTATAACCCCAGCATGCTAATCAACCAGTAAACCATTGTTTAATAGTTGGTGCACTTGCAGTAGAGTCTAACCCTTCTTGTAGACTTTACCTGACGTACAGTTCCTTTTCTCTTGGGTGCTGTACGTCAGGTGTTCAGCCAGAGTTCGTGGACGAGGCAGACTCATTGGACTACGAGGAGCCGAGGACATCGACCCAGAGTACATGCCTGACGAGGACCAGACCTTGAGGTCTTTTTAGTCGTCACTTTCAGAGGTTACTGCTTTTAGTTTACTTTTAGATAGTTTGTTGCCATGCTTAGGCTTCTTTTTAGACTTTGTACTCGCTGGATATCATATCTCTAATTTAATGAATGCCATTTCCTTTCTGTACTTCCTATTGTTCCGAATTTTATTAATGCAAGAACCTGAAGTTTTTATAATGGTACCCCCCTACAGACGCTTATTGGGTCCGAGCTTCACAGCTCCGGCCCAAGCGGGTCTCAGTCACGCTTCGCCTCCGTCGTTTTGGGAAGCGGGGCATGACAAGTTTTAGTGGTGGCCGATGCAGGTCATGCAAAAGTTCGGAACAATAAAAGTACCGCATTCATTTAATATCCACATTCAAGTCTGAATTAGGTTCCCAGTCTTAAATGGTAGGAAGACTTAGATAGACACCCAGGTTGACAGTCTGACGCCTTGGTTAGGAATTAGTCATCCTCGTCCTAGAATACCTTAGTAGCCCACTTGACCCAGAACCGTGTTAGATTTCCAGAGCCCTTATTTTAGTCGTTCGCTCGGGTCCATCGACTTCGGGCCCAGCAGAACGTAACCTTGATTCTCTTAGGAACCTTCCTTTAGATCGTAATTATAGTCTAGCTCATTAGGATGTCTTAGAGCTGAGTTATCCTGATCTTTAGACGACCCGATAATTAGAATCCCTGACTTCTAGCGTCTCCCTGATCATTACCCTTTTTGTGTTATCGATCGTAGAGTTCCATCGTAGCTTCGTGAATCATATCCTAAGTGTATCCATCATGCAATCTTTTCCTTTCTTCCAATTCACGTAATCGTTCCTGACGAGTATCGTTGATCCTTCGAGTCTTTTCCCTTACCAAGTCTGCTGCCTCTAAAAGTATTTTCAAAATTCCTTATTAAGTTTTTTGCTCAGCTTAACTTCTTTGAAAACCCCTATATTATATATTTCAAAATTTCTTGTTTTTCGGTTGAGTTAAAATTCTTTCACTGATCTTGAAACCTCCCTGGTCGTAAAATTATTTTACTATCTCGTACCTATTTTCAAATCGGCATCTTTCGTGTTTCAGTTTTAAACCTTGTTATCAATTCTATAATCCAATATATATATATTAATTTTCTAAACTACAAAATTTTATTACTAAACACTTACCGTACATACTTTTTAAAATATTTTCTAAACTAGAGGGAACTCCAATTATTTTATTATTATTATTATATCAGTTCTATGTGCTTCGTGATCACATTTCAAAATCTTTGTGTAAACCTATCTTCATTTGCAAAACAATCGTTTCTCACCCTACCCTTCTTTCCATCGTCTCACTCTTTTTCAAAATTGTAATTTTCTACCATCTGCTCGTTTTTCTCTACCTAATTTTTGTAAGTATAAAATTATAAGATACCGTATTTCACACGTGATCTTTCTTTATTCTTATTTGGAGCAATATCTTAGTTCCATCCAACCAGTCATCCCCTTATCCTCGCCTTGTCCAAACTCGCTTCTCCCGATCTTGTTTCATTTCGCTTTTGGTTCCGGTCCTTTTTTTATCATGTAGACATGGTGCTTGTAGTTGTCCGTGCCATCTAGTTTAGTAGTGGGCCCTTGTTTTTTTTGTAATGTCGTCGTGGTGTATGTACATAGGTATAGTGTGTAGACCTGTATAAGTGTTTTACTTATAAGATCTTGATGTTTGTCTCTTGTGCCATGTATGCATACTCAATGTGTTCCATGACTTACATAAGGAGTTGTCTAAATGATGGTATTCATATTTGTGTGGATAACGTCATAGCAGGTTGTTGGATCTGGATCGTAGCCTAGAGGGGGGGTGAATAGGCTAATAAAAAATATTCGTGCAACCCACGAACAATCCCACGCAGTTATAGGCACAGACAGGGCAATAAAAAGCAGTCACAGAATACGCACAGATATACCCTGGTTCGGTCGTCCCCACGACCTACTCCAGCCCCCGAAAGCAACTACTAGATAGATATGTAATAAGGTACAGCTACAATGAGTCAAGATCCCAAATCTACTCTCACCTAGCTCGTACGCACACCACGTGCTCTACAGTATCAATCTAGTCAGATGCTATCCCTCCGTGACGACTCCCACAGTCGTCAGGTCCCCAAAAAGTAACACAGATGGTAAAGTTTCCCCTACGAGGATCTAACACAACAACTACACAAAATAATAATAAGTAGAGTTTAGGAATCTCAGTTTGTGTAGTGGCGATGTCCTCGTCAATTAGCACGGGTCAGATCAATCTGACAAGTAGTAGTCTCAGATGTCTTCTCCCAATAGTTCGGCGCCCCTCTTGATGAAACTTGCGCACTCCACCAATAAGTGAATTTGCGCCAACTCAGAATTTCGGCTCCCCCTCTCTCTTTTGCGTCTGCCTCTTTCGTAATTAATCTAGCCTCGTCCCAAAAATTCCGGCCTCCTCCTGTATTAAATTGTGTGCGGCTGCTTGGAGATCTCTTGTTTTGACCTGCAAAGATAGAGCACAAATTATATTTGAATTAATTTGATTGCTTGCACATGGGCTCTTGGAACATGTGTGCCCCTAGATGCCTGCCAAAAACTTATTCACGTGTTAGTCAAAAAAACCAAAAAAAGTGAACAAGAGATCATTAAAATAATGCAAAGGACAGGAGAAGTAATTCGGCCTCTGTCACTTTTTGATCCTGCAAAACAATCAAGTCACAAAAAAATGGAGTTACAAATATTCTGCAAAGTGCAACAGACATTAACGAAAGTGGAATAGATGAAGCCCTCTCCTTTCTTCTATCCCACAGAGTGGAATAAATCAAGCCCTCCTTTTTCTTATCAATTTCCCTTATTCTTTTTTTTATCTCTCCTTGATGCACAGACCCGTTTGAATAAATCAAGCACCTCTCTTTTCCTCTTGTTTTTTTTTGGTTCTCCACCTGCAGCCAAGACAAAATAAATAATCTTTCTCTAAGAAAATGTGACTTCAAGCATTGGAGAGATATCCCACACAAAAAAATGACAGTGCCCCTTTAAAAAGAAAATGAATGAAGAGGAGGTACGGCCAAAAAAAGATGATGGTGCCTTTTGGGTTTTCAAAAATTTGAAGAACAAAAGAACCCAACTTAAATAATTTGGCCTCAAAAAAAAAACCTTCACAAGTATATTTGATTTGAGCACTTGTGATTCGAAAGGATGCTCTTGTGATTCGAAATGTCCAGAGAGAAAAACAATGAAATGCTCTTGGGGGGATTCTCCAAAAAATAATTTGTGCGGCTTCCCCTTAAAAACTTTCGGCTGCTGTCTCTCCCTATTCTCGATATTATTGGAGATCACCCTTTTTGATGAATGGCCGGCCACAGATATATACAAGGTATTAAGAAAACCCTAGTTCGTCTATTTACAAACATGCCATCGTAAGCCTATTTGACCAAATTTTATTTTGCGCCCAAAAAGCCTTTTATCTTCAGAATGACCAAATTGCCATTTTGTTATCCCGAGCTCTGTTCAACCTGAAAACACTTATCAAACACATCAAAATGTTCACGCCTGTTTGTCATCATCAAACTATAAATCTTAGATCGTTGTATCCAACAATCTCCCCCTTTTGATGATGACAAACCAATACAAGATTTGCACCTAACGATTATAAACAATATCATCACGACGTGGGTGTGTGAAGTGTAATAGAGGATGTATTCAAGATGTATTCAAACTAGTATTTCTAGCATGCTCCCCCTATTTTCATGCTCCCCCTTGAACATGTATTTCACCCAACAAATAATACCACAAGACTATTTATTCACCCACAAGACTATTTATTCACCTTTTCTCAATATTTCTCCCCCTTTGTCATCATCAAAAGTGTATTCTTGAGGA
Source organism: Scilla litardierei (assembly GCA_030789695.1). Lineage (NCBI taxonomy): Eukaryota > Viridiplantae > Streptophyta > Magnoliopsida > Asparagales > Asparagaceae > Scilla > Scilla litardierei. The sequence continues at coordinate 96,131,563 of CM061135.1, read as the reverse complement.
TTAAAACATACCACATGCAAAAAGAGAGCATTATTAACTATAACTAGCATTTGCATGTCATCATTCTATAATTAGCACTTCAAATCCAACGATAATAATAATTAGAATTCAACACCATCGTGTAAGTGCAATTATTAAACATAGAAGTACAAAGGGAGATACTTTTAGAAATTCAACCAAATCAATCCACCATTTTCCAAATAACTTTGTATCACCTAGGATTGATTTTTCCCACCTCATCAAAGATGAGTTCAAGATATCATACCCCATAACATAGCCTATAAGGACTCTTAGACGTGGGGGTGACATTGCTTGACGAGTAAGAACACCAATGCTAAAGTTTACCCGTAAAGCTTATGCTGGATACTCGTGGGTAGTGTATTTGCCATGAATTGTATCCATTTTTCATACGGAGCAATTTTCAATTTTTTTTCATATTCATTTCATTTTTTTTGTGCTCAATTTTTATTCATGGAAAATCACATCATATCGCGTAGATTTTTCAGTTAATACTCATCCTACATTCACTTTCCAATATTCATAAATAGTATCTCCAAAAGTACGACATAGTCTAATATTCGTGGAAGTGAAAGTAGGTGTAGAAATCATATTATTAAAGCATTGAACTTGGCATGGCCATTATTGAAATAAAACATGCGCATGTAGCCAAAAATAATAATACTACAATTTCTACAAGGATATGATTAACATTCATTTATATCACTAGAATGATGCAAAGAGGAAGATATGCAATAAGCTCAATTTTTTTTTGCTTTTTGTCTTTTTCATTTTTTTTTGATTTTATAATGAGATAAACACACTAAAAACGATCAAGCAAACAAAAACAAAAACACAGAAAATAAAATAAAAAAAATCCAAGCACACAAAAATGTTAAGAAAAAAAAATGCTATGAAGGTATGCATTAAGTTCAAAGAATGAGATATACCTTCACATCACCGTTTGACTAAGGAGCTAAAAATAATGAGACGTTCAATTTATTGCTCCTCGTCAAATTTCCATCCACCTACAAAAGAGGTGTAGTGTGTGACCTTGGAATCCAACAAGGTCCACTCACGTTAGTCATCAAAGATTTAGGAACCCATATTTGTTTGAACTTAATGTTTTTGTTCCTATATTTGCAATGATATGAAGTATGACCAACACATCCACATGTAAAGCACTTAGCATGAGAATTTCCAACTTTTGTTGTTTCAATGTGAACTTTTCTATAATTTGATTTTCCAACATCTTTAGAACCATATCCTAGTCCTCGTCTATTATTGCCATAAAGTTGATTTCCAAGTATAATGTCCAAATTTTGTTTACCAATGGAAAATCTCTTTAATGACAATTCTAAACTAGCAACTTTGGATTTCAAATGATCATTTTCGTTCACAAGCAAAGTGCATTTACTAATGAAAGCTTGCTTGTTTTCCTCTTCTTTCTTTTCAAAATCCCTCATTTTTTCTTTAAGGTCAAGATTTAGCATGTTAATCTTTTCAGAAAGCAATTCATTTTCAACTTCAAGCTTTATCTTATCTAGTTTATACATGCTAATATCCTCTAATAAAGAGGGACATGAAAGACAATCAATTTTTTCAGGCAAGCTAGCTTTCTCCTTATTTAACATGTCAATGGTAGATTTGCATGCAACAAGCTCTTGTTTAAGATTTTTCATTTCGATAGACATGTCATACTCAGTTTGTTGCATATCAAAATTATCATTTCTATAACATTCCACATCAGCTTCTAGCTCATCAATTCTATGATGCATTCCTTTACAAATTTCTAAAAGTTCGGCTTTAGTGGGAGATTCTACCTCATTGTGTTTGGCCATCAATGCCAAGCCGGAGTAGATTTCAACTTCCTCCTCCTCATCCTCGGCTTCGCTATCCATGTCCCACGTCAGCACTTTCGTTTTTCCTTTTGCAACTTGAGCTGTGTGTTGTTGTGGGCAATCTTTTATGTGGTGCCCTTTCTTCCTGCATTTAAAACATTCACTTCTATTAATAGCTTTCTGATCATAGGAATTTCTACCAAAATTAGCATTATTACAACGAATGAACCTTTTTCCCATCTCGGTTCTTCCTTGATCAGTCTGAATGTATCTCCTGAAATTTCTGACCATTAAAGCTTGCTCCTCATCAAGATCGTCGTCGTTAGCTTGAAGAGCTAATGGTGTGGAATCTTTGGTCTTCTCTTCAGGCTTCTCTCTGGCTTCTATACTCTGCAACTCAAGCTCGTGTGACATTAGGTTGCCTATCAAGTCCTCCACTTTCATTATTGATAAGTCCTTAGCTTCTTGAATAGCGGTGACTTTAGGCCTGAACGAGCTTGGTAGCGCCCTTAAGATCTTTCGTACCTGTTCATGGCTAGAGTATGGCTTACCGAGGGAACTGGATTTGTAGACGATGTCCGTGAACCTCGTAAACATCTCTTTCACAGATTCTGTTGGTAGCATGCGGAAGCTCTCATATTCTGTGCAAAGCAACGCAAGTCTGGATTCCTTCACTTGCGATGTTCCCTCGTGGGTTACCTCCAGAGTATGCCAGATTTCCTGCGCAGTTAGACAATGTGAGATACGGTTAAACTCAGATTTATCAAGAGAGCATATAAGCGCATTCATAGCTTTACCATTAAGAGTATAAAGTTTCTTATCAGCTAAATCCCACTTGTCTTTAGGCTTATTCAAAACAGTGTCTTCAATTTTAATAGTGGGTAGATTATAGCCATTTTCAACAATATCCCACACATCATAATCTACAGACACTAGATAGATTTTCATCCTAGCCTTCCAATATGCAAAGTCTACACCATTAAACTTAGGTGGACGGGCTATAGACTGACCCTCAGCAAAAGCACAATCAGATATATTCATGGTCATCTAAAAATCTAGACTAGATCCTCTAAACTGGCTCTGATACCACTTGTTGGATCTGGATCGTAGCCTAGAGGGGGGGTGAATAGGCTAATAAAAAATATTCGTGCAACCCACGAACAATCCCACGCAGTTATAGGCACAGACAGGGCAATAAAAAGCAGTCACAGAATACGCACAGATATACCCTGGTTCGGTCGTCCCCACGACCTACTCCAGCCCCCGAAAGCAACTACTAGATAGATATGTAATAAGGTACAGCTACAATGAGTCAAGATCCCAAATCTACTCTCACCTAGCTCGTACGCACACCACGTGCTCTACAGTATCAATCTAGTCAGATGCTATCCCTCCGTGACGACTCCCACAGTCGTCAGGTCCCCAAAAAGTAACACAGATGGTAAAGTTTCCCCTACGAGGATCTAACACAACAACTACACAAAATAATAATAAGTAGAGTTTAGGAATCTCAGTTTGTGTAGTGGCGATGTCCTCGTCAATTAGCACGGGTCAGATCAATCTGACAAGTAGTAGTCTCAGATGTCTTCTCCCAATAGTTCGGCGCCCCTCTTGATGAAACTTGCGCACTCCACCAATAAGTGAATTTGCGCCAACTCAGAATTTCGGCTCCCCCTCTCTCTTTTGCGTCTGCCTCTTTCGTAATTAATCTAGCCTCGTCCCAAAAATTCCGGCCTCCTCCTGTATTAAATTGTGTGCGGCTGCTTGGAGATCTCTTGTTTTGACCTGCAAAGATAGAGCACAAATTATATTTGAATTAATTTGATTGCTTGCACATGGGCTCTTGGAACATGTGTGCCCCTAGATGCCTGCCAAAAACTTATTCACGTGTTAGTCAAAAAAACCAAAACAAGTGAACAAGAGATCATTAAAATAATGCAAAGGACAGGAGAAGTAATTCGGCCTCTGTCACTTTTTGATCCTGCAAAACAATCAAGTCACAAAAAAATGGAGTTACAAATATTCTGCAAAGTGCAACAGACATTAACGAAAGTGGAATAGATGAAGCCCTCTCCTTTCTTCTATCCCACAGAGTGGAATAAATCAAGCCCTCCTTTTTCTTATCAATTTCCCTTATTCTTTTTTTTATCTCTCCTTGATGCACAGACCCGTTTGAATAAATCAAGCACCTCTCTTTTCCTCTTGTTTTTTTGGTTCTCCACCTGCAGCCAAGACAAAATAAATAATCTTTCTCTAAGAAAATGTGACTTCAAGCATTGGAGAGATATCCCACACACAAAAATGACAGTGCCCCTTTAAAAAGAAAACGAATGAAGAGGAGGTACGGCCAAAAAAAAGATGATGGTGCCTTTTGGGTTTTCAAAAATTTGAAGAACAAAAGAACCCAACTTAAATAATTTGGCCTCAAAAAAAACCTTCACAAGGATATTTGATTTGAGCACTTGTGATTCGAAAGGATGCTCTTGTGATTCGAAATGTCCAGAGAGAAAAACAATGAAATGCTCTTGGGGGGTTTCTCCAAAAAATAATTTGTGCGGCTTCCCCTTAAAAACTTTCGGCTGTTGTCTCTCCCTATTCTCGATATTATTGGAGATCACCCTTTTTGATGAATGGCTGGCCACAGATATATACAAGGTATTAAGAAAACCCTAGTTCGTCTATTTACAAACATGCCACCGTAAGCCTATTTGACCAAATTTTATTTTGCGCCCAAAAAGCCTTTTATCTTCAGAATGACCAAATTGCCATTTTGTTATCCCGAGCTTTGTTCAACCTGAAAACACTTATCAAACACATCAAAATGTTCACGCCTGTTTTTCATCATCAAACTATAAATCTTAGATCGTTGTATCCAACACAGGTAACTTCCTTAGACCTAGTCCTCTGTATTATAGTTTAGCTTATTTTGCTGCTTATATATGTTACAAAACCTAATTGTTTTCTTTTAGTCAGATCTTTAAAGTTTTGAAACAAGCATATAAGTTCACAACACACCTAATTTTCCTTATCCGATACCTCAACCCTACACGTTTTTCGAAATGTTTTAAAATCTGTCTTTGGTCTTAAACTTCTTCTTCTTCTTCTTCTTCTTTTCTTCAAGAGTGTTACCTTTTTGATTGTTATGATATTATTAGTACTAGCTATTAATCTTATAGGATTATGTTGCGGGTAGGCGTAGAGTGAGATGCGATATACGGTAGCGGAGATTGGTTGAATTTGAACACAAAGACATTTAAATAGATTTCTTTCGGATGACGACTCAGTGGAGAACTCTGATTTAACGGAATTATGTATAGGAAGATGCGTACTTAATCGACCTGAAACTTGGACGAGTGGTAGATAGGAGTAACTATAAAGGTATGGTATGATTTAGAGTGACCATGAAATGATGAAAACATTTAAAGCATCAAGACTTGATAGTTAAGTTGACGTGAGGAGACATTGGGAATAACACGACGTGTTGAGATGAACAGATGGTTAGGTAGGCGGACTTAAATTGGTTGGGATTAGTTATAGTGAGTAGGATGAGATGTGATTCTGATAGTTCAATTATTTGGCGGATAAATTTATGGGAAGATATGATAAGGAATGTATTGAGGACACGGCGATTGTTGATTTGCGAAAGGTGTGATGAGATAGACAAATGTTCGTCTTGGATTGGTGATCGACTAGAACATAAGTTTAGCGATTGATTAATATTGGAAAGAGATTGAGAAATTTAAAGAATGCTATGGAGCGATGATGTTTAATAGAGTGGTATGGTATGAGAAGATGATTATTATTCTTTTATGAGAACTTGGAGTTTAAAAATTTGAACAGCAGTGAATGGATCTATAGTTAAGTGTTAGGATGTGAGATTAGTCGTGGCATTATCCAGTGAAAAGAAGGGTTATGATGGATTATTTGAGGAACAATATTGAAGTTATAAGATTAGAGATCTTGGTGTGAGAGACGGGAGTTGTAAGCTTAAGTATTTATAGATTTTATAATTACTCTTAGTATAAGTGATTCCGAGGGCGGAATCATTTCTAAGTTGGGTAGAATGTAACGGTCGCTTTCCGACCGTTCGTAGTTTCTGCGTGCACGTGATTTATCGTGCATGTATTTTAATTTGGCTAGTTCTGAGCTCCGGCATATACGATGCGATAGGGCATTGCGATCGTTTCGGGATGTTGGATTTTATTGTAATTTTTGGGAACGTCGTCTCACGGCTCGTTTTCTCGCAAAACGACTTTGAACGATAGGGGCGTTTTAGTCATTTGACTCAAAACGACGTTTCTAATTTTACGTAAATTCTTGGTAGGTGTTACGCATGATCAGGCTCCGTAGATCTGTGCGTCTCGTCTTCACGATCGCCCCGGTATTTTCGGATTATTTTTCTGACGCCCGGATTGAGAGATATCACCCGGAATAACCTCGACCGTCGATTTTCCCCAATCAGATTCAAATTTCGAAATGGTTAGCCGAATCTGGCTAAATCTCTTATCAAATCTGTTTTAAATATTTTCTAAACTGCTTCTTCTATTCTCCCCTAGTTTTTCCCCTCTTTCTACACCCTCTAAAAATATATCTCCCCTCTTTTTCTATAATCCTAGGGTTATTTACCAAATTTTATTATTATTTATAATAACCCTAGCTTTAACCCTAAAACAAAACCCTAACCCTAAGAATCAAAATTCCCAAACCCGCAGCAGCCTAGGGCTCCCGTCGCCGGCCCTATCTCTCCCTCTCCGATCTCTCTCCCTCTCCGATCCCCTCTCTCCGGTGATCCCCTCCGACCCGCGGCACCTCCTCGCGATCCATAGCACCCCCATGGCCCCGGCGCCGCTCGCCTGCGCTCCGATCCACCACGGCCGGCGTCTTCCCCGCACAGCGCGCCGCCGTCTTCCCCTCTCTCCGATCTCCCCCTCCACGACGAGGCCGTTCCGCCGCGTCTCTCCTCGCGACCCCTGCCTCGCCCTCACAGCGTTCCACCGCTCGCTGCGCAGCGCAAGGCCGCCGCTCCGACGACCGCCACGATCCACGCCAGCGACGCCGATCGCCGTGACCCGCCGCGATTCTCGCGAGGCTGCCGCCCTCGCGCCCCGTCGCGATCCGCCCCATCGCCCCGCCGTGACCACCGAGCCCCCCGCGTCGTCTCTCACCTCCCTCGCGGTCTCCCCTCAGCCCGCAGCCGCCGCGATCCACTCGCCTCCACCGCCGCGACCGCAGCATAGCCTCCCCGCGCCACTGCTGCGCTCCTTCGACGCCGATCGCCGCCCTCGCCCTCCCCGTTCTTCGATGATCTCACCTCACCTTCCCGCGGCCTCCTCCACAAGCTCCCTGCCGCCTGCGATCTCAGCCTCCGGCCGCCCATCACAGCTTTCCGTCGCCGCCTCGACTCACGGCCCCTCTTGCCGCCGTGAGCCGCGCCCTCGCTCCACGGCTCCCGCGCAGTGCGCCGCCGCTGCAGATCCCCGCCACTGCTGTGCTGCCTGCAACCGCTGCACGAGACCCTGCAACGACTACTAGAACGATCGGCCCTTGGACTGGCATTCCAACGGGATTTCGTCGCCGTTACGCCCCGTAGCTCGCTGTTTTGCCGGCAGACTGATCGTGCTCGCTACCCACACTTCGTCCCCTGCCCGGACAGGTCTCACTACGCTACCTGTAGTCGAGACAACGTAGACGCCGCAGGGCTCACGATCTTCCGGCATCGTGATCCGTTACCGTTACCGTTGCCTGAGACGTTTCGTTGCGCTACCCGCAACCGAAGCAATCTCGACACCATACCCGTAGCCGTGACATCTCGGCTGCACTACCCGCAGCCGTCACAATCCTGAGGCGATCCCGAGACGACCTTCACTACGTTACCCGCAGTCGGGGACGCGAGCACCGCCACCGTTTCCAGACCCGACGTTAGATTAGTGCGCGTTCCTCACACCAGGTTAGTCCCCCTAACTCGTAGCGAAAACCCACACCGTAGAAAAACTGAACCCTAACTAAAATCGGACAACTGTAACTAAATTTATTTTTCTGCACCCTTAAAACGTTGCGAAACAGTAGATTCGACGACTGGACTTTTGAACTGTGCATATAGGGTAGACTCGTCGATTAGGCCAAACTTTCAACTTGACTCTAAACTATTAGGGTAGCCCTGTTTAACCTAGAAATGAACCCTAATAGGCTTGAAGGAAATCGTGACCTGACATCATCGCCGTGACACTTTTTCAGACGGACTACCGCGGACGCGACGACTGGACGAGACGCCCCGGACAGACGACACACTCGCCATCCCAGGCAAGTGTATCCACTTGCACTTTTGGCCGTGCCTAGGCCTTAGTTTGTTAGAACTATTAACTGTGAACAAAGAGAACCGGACGTGAAATGATAGCGTCCGGGACGTCCCTTGATGGCTCAGACTTACGACGAAGTCTGAGCCTAACAACAACAACTTTTGACATCGTAGGACTATCTTGTGTGTGTGTGCGTATGGACACCCTAGAATAACCTTTCCTATCTTGTCACGTCTCGTCCCGTCTTGCACAGCCCAGAGGGCAATAGGGCACTCGCCAAGCTAGTGCGAGTGATCCCTTGTCTTGTTACACAGCCCAGAGGACAATAGGGCACTCGCCAAGCTAGAGTGAGTGATCCCTTGTCTTGTTACACAGCCCAGAGGGTAATATGGCACTCCCCAAGCTAGAGTGAGTGATCCCTTGTCTTGTTACACAGCCCAGAGGGCAATAGGGCACTCGCCAAGCTAGAGCGAGTGATCCCTTGTCTTGTCACGTCTTGAATACTTGGGTTTGGGGAGGATTGAGCGTGCGCACAGTAAGAGGGTCTGATCCCCCTCGAACCGTAAGGCGTGAACCCTTTCGTGTCACACTTGTCTTGTCTTGTCCCGCCATGTCCCGATTTGTCTTGACACCTGTAGGCTAGTCCCGTAGTTGGTAGCACACGCTACGACTACTGCTTGCTACGCTTTACCTTTCTGCTGCGTGTACATCCTTTTGTTACTCTGTTATAACCCCAGCATGCTAATCAACCAGTAAACCATTGTTTAATAGTTGGTGCACTTGCAGTAGATTCTAACCCTTCTTGTAGACTTTACCTGACGTACAGTTCCTTTTCTCTTGGGTGCTGTACGTCAGGTGTTCAGCCAGACTTCGTGGACGAGGCAGACTCACTGGAGTATGAGGAGCCGAGGACGTCGACCTAGAGTACGTGCCTGACGAGGACCAGACCTTGAGGTCTTTTTAGTCGTCACTTTCAGAGGTTACTGCTTTTAGTTTACTTTTAGATAGTTTGTTGCCATGCTTAGGCTTCTTTTTAGACTTTGTACTCGCTGGATATCATATCTCTAATTTAATGAATGCCATTTTCTTTCTGTACTTCCTATTGTTCCGAATTTTATTAATGCAGGAACCTGAAGTTTTTATAATGGTACCCCCCTACAGACGCTTATTAGGTCTGAGCTTCATAGCTCCGGCCCAAGGGGGCCTCAGTCACGCTTCGCCTCCATCATTTTGGGAAGAGGGGCGTGACAACACCGTGCGCTTGCGGTAAGACTATGAGTCGCTTGTCCCGGGTGCGTGTGCATACCGGGGTGCGATCAAGTTTTTGGCGTCGTTACCGGGGAGGCGACAGTGTTTTATTCTCTTTACTTAGTATTTTCTTTTTGTTTGATTATTTTTATCTTTTTACTCCTTATTCGTGCTAACAATTCCTTTGAAACTCTGTTTTCCTTTGCATGTACACGAGATCTACGGCGAACCCCGAGGAAATATTATTTGATACGGAGATCGAGCGTACCGTGAGGAGGATCAGCGCCGAGAGATGGCACGCTTCGTAGGCCAATTGTATGAACCATGCGGAGACACCGGAGGAGCTAGCCGCACGTATGGCGAGGATCATATCCATTATAGGTAGGCTTCGGCCTAAGACTTCTTCCACCACATCATCCATCGCCACGCCGGAACTAGCGGCGGACAAGAGCTTTGAGCTAAAGACGGGATTGGTAGTATTGATGCAACAAGGCCTGTTTCATGGGAATGCCCATGAGAATCCGCATTATCAAATCCAGCTTTTCTTGTCCAAGTGCGCCACCTTCCAAATGCCGGGCGTTTCCGTTGATGCAATCCGACTACGAATCTTCCCATTCACACTCAAAGATAAAGCTTTATATTGGTTGAGTACGCAAGCAGATGGTACATTCACCACTTGGGATGAGTTGGTGATCGGATGCCCGGATACACGTCCCGGGCACGCGACTCGCTAGTCTTACCGCAAGCGCACGGTGTAGTGCCGAGCGGGTATCGAACATAGGGAGGCCTAATGACAGTGTCTTCTTCAATCCACCGAGCACCGAGTGAGAGACCCTGATGGATTCCAGAGAGTTGGGGGTCTTGGGGGTCGTCTCCTCGGGAGTCACTCGGCCGAGTGACTTTTCTTCACTCGGCCGATGGGAGTTCTTCACTCGGGCGGACGACGTTCTTCACTCGGCCGAGTCGGTCTTTGGGGCTGACTGACGGATTCCAGAGTGTTCAACATTTTTGGTTGACGTCGTCTTGGCTCCACTCGGGCGAGGGATGACTTGGTGCTCGGCTGAGAGTCGTCAGTGACACTCCGGAGTGGGTGCATCTCAGAATCACTCCAAATCGCTCCAAATCTCCTGAAATACGACAAAAACAACAAATCTTGAAAAGCATCGTAATATTGTCGAATAAACGTGAAAAACACGATTTGAGCGATCTAAATGGCATGCAAACATGCAGAAAAAAGGTGTAAAATACGGAGTGATCAAAATCCCCCAAGCTTACCTCTTACTCGTCCTCGAGGAAGATGAGTAAAAAGCGAACCCGGTGGATAAAGATAAAGAAAACGATGGAGAAATGGAAAATGAAAAATGAAAAACAAAGTAGAAAACGAAGAGGGAAGTTGCTAGATCATTTTTCTCAGGACGTGGGTTTTGCTTACTCATATAGCATGCATCGAATATAAAACACATGTCAAAGACTTTTATTTTGATATCATAGTATAATGGTGAATTTGAAATAGAAAACCCAAGAATATCAATATAGCATGAAAAATGGAATAATTCTAAGATTAACATCGTCTGAAGCATCTAAAGCGGTATATGATCGGTCCATATTTTACACCTTTTTTCTGCATGTTTTCACGCCATTTCGATTGCTCATATTGCGATTTTCACGAGTATTCGACGATATTGCGTTACTTTTCACTATTTCTTGTTTTTGTCGGATTTCAGGAAATATGGAGCGATCGGGAGCAAAAATGAGCTTAAGGGACTTTCACCCACTCCGGAGCGTCACCCAATGCTCTTTTGAGGGCTATTCGACGATGGGAGACAGGTGGAAGAAGAAGAAACTCCATAGGAGCGACGAGGAGGAGAAACGGAGAAGATTGGGCATTTACAGCATGCCACTCGGCCGAGTGGAGCACTCACTCGGCCGAGCAAGAAGACCACTCGGCCGACCCGACCGGACACGCTCCAACAGAAGGAATTGGGCGTGCACTCGGCCGAGGGACGATATCCCACTCGACCGAGTATGAAGATCGCATCGCCCAAGTGGCATGTGAAATCCACCATCAAAAGAGGCCGACTTACTGGAAATGTACAGGCTTTTGACAGTTCCGACTCGGCCGAGTACCGAATGCCCCTCGGCCGAGTGAGTAAAGCGACTCGGTCGAGTCACCTCCGAAGACAGACCACCCAAGACCCCTGACTTACTGGAATTTTATAGGGTCTGTCACTCGGCCGAGTAGAGAATCCCACTCAACCGAGTAGAGAAGTCAACTCGGCCGAGTGATGCCGAGGACACGCAGCGCCCAGATTTTCAGACAGCCTCACACTCTTTTGAAATCTGATATCATTTCAGCAATCAGAGTATTTTTCTCATATTTTTTATGGATAATAGACTTCATGACGGTTCCAACTCTTCCAAGAACGCATCAATCGGAGGTCGGATGAAATCTGGAGAATTTCTACAAGTTGACGCTACAGTGCAGGAATTTCCACTCAGCCGAGTCATATTTTCCACTCGGCCGAGTCGGCGGCGGGCCCAGATTTTAAGTTGCGGTTTGGGCTGTTTTTGGGCACGAATTTGAGGGGTTTTCTAGGTTTTCTTGCTAGGGTTTTGGGGGAGTATTTAAGGGGTTTGTAGCCACCATTAGAGAGAGATCCCCGATGTTTTCTTAGCCCCCATTATGTTTTCTTAGAGTTGTTTTAGAGGTTAGGCCATGCCCTAGTCCCCCTCTTGGATCAAAAAGCTTATATTTGGATTGGAATTCTTCATCAAAGCTAAGTATCTTTGTTCATATTCTTTGAATCTTTGATTTGATATCTATATATATATGCAAGCAATGTTTTTTATCGATTTCTCCATTGTTGTTGATATGCTTGAGTAGATTTGTTGTTCTAGGGCATGGGGATGAACCCTATGGATCTAATTTCAGATTTGTGATGAATGAATTTCTAAATTGCTAGAATTGCTAGGAGATTAGGTTGTGATCTATTTATTACGGATAGCTAGGGATTTCCATTAATTAGGGTTTGCAAGAGATTGGATTCTAATCGATGGGAATGCCTAGATATTCGATTTAGGTTTATAATCGAGATTCTCTAGACTTGGTTTGCAAGAGATTGGACCAAAGCTAGGATTTTTATTATAAATCTATACCCATATTCGTTCGCAAGAGATTGGACGAATACGAACTATCACAACCTAGATCGTAACTCGAGTTTGCACGAGAGTGGGCTCGAGGGGCGATTGAACGATGATGTCGATCCTAATGCTAGCGGCTTAGGCTAGGGTTTGCAAGAGATTGGGCCCTATCATAGGTTGCTATAGACCAGCAATAGCGCGAGAGCGTGAGCTTGGTTCTCTATTCAGTTACGACTAGTTCACCCCAACACAAGCCTAGTAATATTGAGATTCACTATTTACAATGATGAATGACGATCCGTAGTGAGGATTCCCTAGCCCTAGACACTTTTATTATATTGTATTTGAATCGACATTTGACCGACTTCTCTATCTCCGACACCGACATCCATCACCATTGCCATTACATCACATCATACCCATCTCCACCAATAAAAGATTCGTAGTCAAACCAACCTAGGATAGATTGGAGCCAACACCACCTCCTCGTGTTCGATACCCGCTCGCCACTTGACCGTGCGCTTGTGATAAAACTACAATCGTTCTCCGGGTGTATATCCGGGGCCAACCAAGTTTTTGGCGCCGTTGCCGGGGAGGTGTTTCCCGTTGGGTGCCAATTTGTCACAATTAGGTTGATTAGATTACATTAAAAAAACAAAATCAAAAAAAAAATCAAAAAAACATTGAGAGAGATTTTTTCCCACCACATGTTATTATTATCTTTATCTCTCTTTGTACCACTGACGTCTTTTCCAGGTTGTTTGCTTTGATTGATCAGGTACAGTTGTTGCAGCGATGGTGCTTCCAAAGAAAATGCGAGCGGGCTCTATACAATCCTACATATATCTCGCTACATTCTATCAGGCTGATGGAGAATCCTTTGGGGAAGACTTGTCTAGGTTTGAAGGAATGTTAGAAATGTTCCAGATGGAGTCAGACCATGAGTGGAATGACTCCACGCTATTTGATATCTTCACTAGAAGGCTAAAGGGACCCTCACGTGAGTTTTTGAAGAGGATGCAAGTGGGGAAGTTCAGTGATCTACAGTTGGCAGCAGCCTTGGAGCAAATGATAGATGATGCTCGATCTACCGGTTCACTAACCGTTACGGTAAGTAAACCATACGACCAAGTATTCATCGATTTTGTTATGGCTAATGTCTCTAGTGCAGGTACTATCATTGATGGAGTGTATGCTTCACTTGAAGGTGATCATATCCACCTTTATACCATCAACACTCCACAAATAGAGACATCTGAGTTGCCAAAGGAGGACACGTACATGGACCTATTGAGAAACATTGTCGACATAGTTCGAATTTCCGGTCCATTGACAATAACGGCAGGTGATCCTTTTGAGCTCGAATTTCAAAACTTTATTACTCATTGTATCTCTTCCACAGGCACAATTGATGATGGAGTCTACGCTCTAATTGAGGGGCACAAGACCCATTTTTACACCATGGTCGAGATACATGAGCCCAAAGAGCCACCTGCACCTACTATTGAGGAGGCCAAGCGATGCAATCGGGTGCCTCAAGCTCCAGGAAAGAAACAAAGAAGGAGGCATGAAAAGGAGATGATGACGTTTACATTGCCTTCTATACCTGAGGAGCCTGAGGAGGATGTCCACATTCAGCTTGGGGGAGGTATTATGCGCTTTGATATTGTCACCCCCGACGAGACCATAACACCCGATACTGCAGAGTCAGCTTGTGCCATCGTCGCTCCCCCTTGTCACCCACATGAGCCAGAGCTTGTGCCATCGTCGCTCCCCCAAGATTCCCCTGACACCGAGGACAATCCCACAGAGCTTATGGCTCCCCTTCAGGGAGATCTCTTTACTCCCTCATCTCCTACATTTGATTCTCCTCCCGTGTATGATGTTTTTTATGATTTAGATTTTGACGACTCATCGTGCCTTTTGTAGGATTCATGTACATACGATCAAGAGGTACGATGGGACGTATACGAGAGGAGAGCGATGAGTTAGCACCCATGGACGCTATTGAATATGATCAGGAGGTGTGATGGGATAAGTCTGACGATGATGAGGAGCTGCCTGATGAGACCTACACTTATATGCCCAAGCTACCTGAACAACCTGAGGAGAACAACGAGGAGTTGATCGACGTGGTATACGAGAGTAGAGATTTATTTCCAGGGAAGTGTTGTCAACCGTTTTTAAATTTAAATACTTATATTGATGACCCTCTTTGGAATACATTTATTTTGGGGAAGAATTATCCACATCAGATTGATGCGGCTTATCTCTTACAGGGTACAGGTGGAGTCCTTGGAGAGATGCTGGGAGCCGCATTGCTAGAATCTGATGGAGTCCGTGGACACACGTGCCTGGCGGAGCCACGGAAGGAGCAGTTGGAGCAGTTGCCTGCACCGGCAAAGATACTGGATCCGCCTTTTGCTATAGGTGATATCAATCCAGTAGTGTAGAAATTTTATGCTTTCAATAAACCCGAATCCTCTCGACAGCGAGAGGACCGTATAGATTTGCTTGAATAAATATCACCTCATATGACGGAAACAAAAATCTTTTACACCCCAAACCCATTATATATATTAATTCCCCTCTCCATATTTTGATACGCCACATCCTTTTGCTCACCACCATCGAGCATTTCTTTCAAGTGAATACTCACTTTCTTATTCATTTGACTTGATCACGCTTTGCAAAGACATGACATTTTTGATCGAGCCATTTGAATAGGATTGTTTGGTATAAGCTTGGGGGAAGGCGCTCTCATGCATCATTGTATGTGCATGTAGTTGCATTAGGATTTGATGTCATCCATTTCATCATTTTTCATTAACCCCCTTATTATTATCGTTGTTCCTCATATTCTTTCATTATGATCACATTGAGGACAATGTGAAGTTTAAGCTTGGGGGAGTGCATTTCCATGCTATTTAGATGCATTAGTTGCATTTTTACTTTATTTTAGGGTTTTTAAAATTTTTCAAAATTTTGCATCATCTTTTTGAATTTTCCATCTTATTTTCCTTTTATGTGTGTTCATGCATCATATTGTGTGCTTGTTTTTCTTTTCTTTCCTGTCTTTTATCTTTTCTTATTTCTTTATTTTCCTTTCTCTTCTTTTGCTAGATGTGTTCCTTATGATGATATCTCTTATTGCTTTAGCAACCATCATGATGCTTATTATTCCTTGCCATGCTACTTAGCGTATTCCATAGTCTTACTATTCACATGTGCTTGCTTATCATTTCTTTTAATGATTCATCTACATGAATGCATGATATTAATTGAAGCTGAATGTATGGATTAGTGTTTGGTATGCTTTTGTTGGAAATGCACCAAGATTCACGCATCATTAGTATATCTGAAGCATCAGTTTTATTGTCTCATTCACCTTCTGTTGCATGCCTGATATGTTTGTAAACTTTACTGCTTGACTTCACTATTTATTGAAATGATTGAGAATATCCATGCTTACATATGAGTTTTAGTTGAAGTATTATTTTATTGAACCGTTCGTGCACATCTTAGAGTGAACCGAGTGTTACATTATTTCTTTCTCCACATATATCTTTTTATTCTCTACATGTCACTTGAGTTCACCTCCTAAAAGCTACTTATATCGCATCTATTTCCCAAAAATCCCCACAAAAGAAAAGTTAGCTCCAAAAAGTCCAAAAAGCCAAAAAGGAGCCAAAATCCAAAAATACAAATCGTATAGCTCCTACATAAATCCAAAAAGAAAACTGAGAAACAAAATGTTCAAAGAAGAAAAAAAAGATATTTCTCTATCTCATTATTGGAGCCACAAAATACTTGGGAAAACCTAGGCAAAAATCACATTTTCCACTATCATATTCCTTTAGATGTGATGCCTCAAGCTAAGCTTGGGGGGGGTGAATTCATTTGACGATATGAGTGAGTATGACATTAGAGTGGAGACGTGCATGAATGGGAATATTTGATAATACTTAGACTTTGCAAAATATAATAGATATGGAGATTTTTCATTATTTGAAATAAATATGTGAATGCCATGACACTTATTCTATTCTCTATTGCATTCTTGGTGTGTATCTTATATGCTTCATTCATAACTTTTGATTGAAAAGTGCATCGCCAATGAATTGTATATTAAATTCTATGAAATGCGTGATGTGGATATGAATTGATTGTATGAATTTAGAGAGTCGCTTTTGTTATTCTTAAAAGCATGCAAGTACCATGTCTAAGTAAGATATGAAATCCTTATAGCATGTGATTTGTATTTTCCCAAGTTATCGTGATGTGTAGCTTATGGCTTGAGATCTGAGAGAAGAATCTAGCGACCCCTTCCACCTCGTGTTCTTCCTTTTTCATTTCATTTTCTTTATTTTCATGTCCCGAGTTCGTCTCTTTACTTATCTTCCTCGAGGACGAGTAAGAGGCAAGCTTGGGGGATTTTGATCGGTCCATATTTTACACCTTTTTTCTGCATGTTTTCACGCCATTTCGATTGCTCATATTGCGATTTTCACGAGTATTCGACGATATTGCGTTACTTTTCACTATTTCTTGTTTTTGTCGGATTTTAGGAAATATGGAGCGATCGGGAGCAAAAATGATCTTAATGGACTTGCACCCACTCCAGAGCGTCACCCAAGGCTCTTTTGAGGGCTATTCGGCGATGGGAGACAGGTGGAAGAAGAAGAAACTCCGTAGGAACGACGAGGAGGAGAAACAGAGAAGATTGGGCATTTACAGCATGCCACTCGACCGAGTGGAGCACTCACTCGACCGAGCAAGAAGACCACTCGGCCGACCCGACCGGACACGCTCCAACAGAAGGAATTGGGCGTGCACTCGGCCGAGGGACGATATCCCACTCGACCGAGTATGAAGATCGCATCGCCCGAGTGGCATGTGAAATCCACCATCAAAAGAGGCCGACTTACTGGAAATATAAAGGCTTTTGACGGTTCCGACTCGGCCGATTACCGAATGCCCCTCGGCCGAGTGAGTAAAGCGACTCGGCCGAGTCACCTCCGAAGACAGACCCCCCAAGACCCCTGACTTACTGGAATTTTATAGGGTCTGTCACTCTGCCGAGTAGAGAAGCTCACTCGGCCGAGTAGAGAAGCCCACTCGACCGAGTAGAGAAGTCAACTCGGCCGAGTGATGCCGAGGACACGCAGCGCCCAGATTTTCAGACAGCCTCCCACTCTTTTGAAATCTTCTATCAATCCAGCAATCAGAGTATTTTTCTCATATTTTTTATGGATAGTAGACTTCATGACGGTTCCAACACCGCCAAGAACGTGCAAGTTGACGCTGGAGTGCAGGAATTTCTTGTAGATTTATTTCCGAGTCGGCGGCGGGCCCAGATTTTAAGTTGCGGTTTGGGCTGTTTTTGGGCACGAATTTAAGGGGTTTTCTAGGTTTTCTTGCTAGGGTTTTGGGGGGAGTATTTAAGAGGTTTGTAGCCACCATTAGAGAGAGATCCCCGATGTTTTCTTAGTCCCCATTATGTTTTCTTAGAGTTGTTATAGAGGTTAGGCCATGCCCTAGGCCCCCTCTTGGATCAAAAAGCTTGTATTTGGATTGGAATTTTTCATCAAAGCTATGTATCTTTGTTCTTATTCTTTGAATCTTTGATTTGATATCTATATATATGCAAGCAATGTTTTTTATCGATTTCTCCATTGTTGTTGATATGCTTGAGTAGATTTGTTGTTCTAGGGCATGGGGATGAACCCTATGGATCTAATTTCAGATTTGTGATGAATGAATTTCTAAGTTGCTAGAATTGCTAGGAGGTTAGGTTGTGATCGATTTTTTATGGATAGGTAGGGATTTCCATCAATTGGGGTTTGCAAGAGATTGGATTCTAATCGATGGGAATGCCTAGATATTCGATTTAGGTTTATAATCGAGATTCTCTAGACTTGGTTTGCAAGAGATTGGACCAAAGCTAGGATTTTTATTATAAATCTATACCCATATTCGTTCGCAAGAGATTGGACGAATACGAACTATCACAACCTAGATCGTAACTCGAGTTTGCACGGGAGTGGGCTCGAGTGGCGATTGAACGATGATGTCGATCCTAATGCTAGCGGCTTAGGCTAGGGTTTGCAAGAGATTGGGCCCTATCCTAGGTTGCTATAGACCGGCAATAGCGCGAGAGCGTGAGCTTGGTTCTCTATTCAGTTACGACTAGTTCACCCCAACACAAGCCTAGTAATATTGAGATTCATTATTTACAATGATGAATGACGATCCGTAGTGGGGATTCCCTAGCCCTAGACACTTTTATTATATTGTATTTGAATTGACATTTGACCGACTTCTCTATCTCCGACACCGACATCCATCACCATTGCCATTACATCATACCATAGCCATCTCCACCAATAAAATATTCGTAGTCAAACCAACCTAGGATAGATTGGAGCCAACACCACCTCCTTGTGTTCGATACCCGCTCGCCACTTGACCGTGTGCTTGTGGTAAAACTACAATCGTTCTCCGGGTGTATATCCGGGGCCGATCAGTATACAATATCGTAGATCACACACTTTTCAATTGAATGCTTTCTATAAGGAGAATAAGAGATATCACACGATAGAGTAGTAAGAATAGAAAAAGTGTGGTTTTCATGAAATGAATGCTAAGCGTAGATTTCTGGATTTCGTGAAACTTTAGCAATCTCACCGAGTATAAAATATTACTCAGCCTAGGTTGTCATGCACGTCAGGTTGGCACTCTCTCCCACATCATTGGATTCTCTCCCCCAAGCTTAACTATAAGCGTGGTGGCATATACAAAACAATATTTACATCCCCGTTTCCTATGAAGCTCCAAAAGTCAAAGAAAACAAAAATAAAAGCAAAAGAGGGAAGAAAGAGAGAAAGGATATGAGATGGGATCGTTTTCGAACTTCTTTTCTCTTTTCTTTTCTTATTTTTCTCAATTCTTTTTCTTTTATTTTTCTCTTTTTTTTTTCAATAGCATATATACACAAATGATCCCAAATCAAAGAGAAGGATATACAAGTATTTTTCTTTTGGTTTTGGGGAATTTGGAGCATGTGATATAATAACGGGGGGTGCCAATAATAGAATTGCTAAGGGGAGATTCACCAATGAATTTAAAATAGAGAAATGATGTTCAAGATATGTGGAGAAAGAAATAAATGTATCTCTCGGTTCACTCTATAGGACGTGCATGACAACTTCAGCAGGGTAATCTAATCTACTCAGTTTGATCTCAAAAAGTAAACTAATCCAGATTTATCATTGCTAGCAATAATTCAATCAACCTGAAGTGAAGCGTACAAATCATGCAATAAGAAGTAATATGAGAAAAGAAAGCAGTACTCCAGATATAAGCATTAATGCGTGAATCTTGGTGTGTTTTCTACGATAGCATACATATGAATCATCAGACATCAGCTAATAATAGAATTTCATCCATTTTCATACAGCAAAAGAGAGTGGGTCACTATTTCTAAATGCAAAGCAGAACATAGCAAATGATATCAGAAATAAAAATCTATGACACGACAAATATAGCATGCATATAGAGAAAAGCTAACACCACGTCGTCATCATCACAGAAAAGTCATCTCTAGCAGAAGATGAAAGAAATAAAGAGAAAAGAAAATAAAAACTATTTACAATGCAGCACACAAAGAAAATAAGAAAAACGTGATGCATGGTAAAAAATGAAAAAGTGATGAAAAATGGGTGCAAACGTGGAAAAAACGTGGAAAAACTAAAAATAAAGGTGATAAAAGCGGAAAGCGTGAGAACTCACTCCCCCAAGCTAAAGTGCACAGTGTCCTCAATGTGAGAAGTGTGGCACACCGAGAGATGTGTAATGGGTGGGGGGGTGGGTACATGCATGATAAAAAGAAATAAAAATAACAAAATGAAAATATGATGCGGATGTGATGCATGCAAGGATAAGAGTGATGCAGATATGTGTATGTCACCAAAAGTACTCTCCCTCACTCCCGAAAAAGGATATAGAATGATATGATCAAAATGGGGACAAAAATAGTGAGGGGAGGAGGGGGGCAAAAATCATCAGGACCAAGCAGAGAATGGGTAGCATAACGGCAAAAAATATCAATGGCATCAAGGGTGTGCCTAAGCTGGTGGTGCTGCGCCATCTCCGTCCTGAGGTGGAGGTGGTGGTGGTGGTGGCTGGGTAACAGTCTACTGGGTGGGTGGTGGTGGTCGTGGCTGGGTAACAGTCTGCTGGGTGGGTGGTGGTGGTCGCAGTCGCTCGAGAATCTGGATCAGGCAAAAGTGAATGCTGGGAAGTAGCTCGACGCGGTGCTGCATGGCGGTGACTGTGGCAGACAGAGTCCTAAGGTCGCCTCTGAGTCCACTCACCGCCCCTTCAAGAGCACGAATGCTCTGGACTAAGGCGTCAGGGAGTGGTGGAGCGGAGGGACGGACAGGTCTAGGCTAAGCAGGTCGGGGCTGTCGGACACGGGCGGTGTAAACAATCGGACCAACAGGCATGTGTGGAAAGGGGGCTGTGCTCACTAGTGGATGCCCAGCCTCAGTGCGAGGCTGGGACGCAGTCTGGTGTGAGGTGGAAGCATCAGTAGTGGAAGTGGAAGACAAAATCGGTGACGAGGCAGCAAGAGAGGTCAGTGACACAGACGTGGGAACAGACGTCACGACACTCTCGGATAGGACGGCTACCGTGGAGACAGAAAGGTCGATCGCTGGGGAGGAAGTGTGGGGTCCAAAAGGTGAGACCCCAACGGAGATCAAAGTGGATAGGGTCTCCACGACGGAAGCGAAGGAAGACAAGCCGCTCTCAACGATAGAAGGTGGACGCTCGGGTAGCAAAGAGGTGAGGGGCTCAACCGACAGGGGCACAGTAGTGGTGGGAGTGGTGGTAGACATGGTGGAAGTGGAGGACGACTCAGCAAGTGTACTCCTGACACCGGCAGAAGTGTGGACAGTGGTGTCGGGAGCGGCAGAAAGTGCATGCTTAGGCTGAGGGATCACAGGGTCAACATGTGCAGGGGGTGCCTGCTCAGCCTCCTCGGCCTCAAGCACGTAGGCGGCGGGGATCAGGAGATCCATCGCCGGAAGCCAGTCCTCGTGTGCCGGTCATATGTGTGTCCGAGCGGGGCTCGGGAGGATCATGTAGTCAGCACCGAAGGGACCGTGCAACCATACCCAGTGCCGCTGGCCATGCGGACGAAGCATCTTCATCCGGGCCATGACGTCTATCGAAAGTGAAGTGGGGCCCGAAGGTCGACGCCGGTCGGCCAGAAGGTCCTCGCCGGTCATAAGGGCTAGCAGAGTGATCAGGCCGCCACAACAGATCGATGAGCGTGCGGTCACCGATACTATGATGCGGTCCAAAAACCAGCTAGCGACATCAATCTCAACAGTGGGGACCATCGCAACACCATCCCTATCCAGAACTCTGGGACGAGTCATTGCGTAGAGCATATAGAGCTCAGGCGTAGACATCGTCCCAGGCTCGTACCTCGGTAGAAAGGTGGCCGCCATAAGGCGTTGTGCTATGCGGAGGCAGGGGTGGACTATGGCTGAGGCCTTGGCCCTACTAGGGTCAAAGGCGTGTGGTAAACCCGTGATCCTGGCCCAAAAGGCGTGGGAATCGAAAGATGGCGGAGGGATGTGTGTGGGGGCGTAGGCTCGGTCGGGCGCGGGGACTGCGGGCCACTGAAAGAATGCTCTTAGCATATCGAGAGTGATCTGACACTCTCGATCCATGAGTCTAAAGGAGCATCCCTCATTGGTTCGGGCGATCGAGCTAAGTACCTCGAGTGTCGGACGGACGTAGGTGTCCGCCGACACAGACAAAAAATCTCGCCAACCCACGTTGTCGTACAACGTGAGCATCCCCTCAAGTACCCCCAGGCGGTCTAGGTCTGCTAAATGAGCGAACCTGGAGGGTACTATCGGGCGCTGGGCTATACGCTCAAATCGGACGCACTGTGCGTCGTCTCTGAACGTGATGCCCAGCGGCCCGACAGCTGGAGCCGGTGGTGGCTGTGCGTGAATGGGATCGGCTAGAAGTGGCTGTGGATGGATGGGGTCGGCGGGAAGTGGTTGTGTGGGGTGAGGTGGTGAAGGTGAAGGGGAGTCCTCCCTAGCGTGGGAGGGGCCGGGCTCGTCTTACCGCTTCCGCTTGGCGGAAGCTCCCCGAGTGCGTGGCCGTGTACGGGGTGGCATGTATGCCCTGAGTGCTCACCCAACTAATGAAAAATGCGGCATGCTAAAAAAAATGGAACGAAGGTACCTGAACACGTCGCGACAACAAAACAGCGGATAAGTGCGAAGACGCCGCCTCCACGAAGCCAATAGCGCGTCCGAAAGCTCCCCTAAGCTCCCCCAAGATTGCCTGCACATCAAACAATGATATCAGCGTATAAAATTCAAAATACATAGGGGAGATGTGGTGTAACAGATAAGTAAAGAAGTCGATTTGAGTTAGGGGCTCAATGGGCGTACGGATCGTCAAAAATAGGGGAAAAAGGAGCAAAGGGGGCGAAATTTGGGTTACCGGCTGTCGGCCGGCGGTGAGGGTGGTCGCCGGTGGTCGGGGGTCGGAGGTCGGCGCTCGGCCGACGGCGGTCGGGCGAGCGGGGCCCACGGCTGGGTGAATCGGGCGAGGGAGTTCTGATCGCAGCGGGCGGGAGTCGAAGGGTCACGCGGCTCGGGCGAGATTTGGGAATAAGTCGCTTGGCAATTCGCGCCGAGCCCGTTCGCAATTTATAAGTGAAATTACGACTCGGTCGAGTGACTATGTCACTCGGCCGAGTGATCGTAATGAAAAAGTTTTTAAATTTTCTCCCTCCGCTTACGACTCGACCGAGTGGCTTTGCCACCCTCGGTCGAGTGGAAAAAGTCCATTCGGCCGAGTGGCACAAGCTACTCGGCCGCACTTGCCCTAGGAGGGTATCAGTTTCACTCAGCCGAGTGAAGAAATATACTCGGCCGAGTGGCAATTTATACTGAAATCACAAAAAAGACAGAGAGTTGGGTACAGCAGACTTCCCTCGTTGGTGCACCACTCGGGCGGACGGCTTTCTTTGCTCGGCCGAGTGACTATAGTACTCGGCCGAGTGAGGCTCTGTTTCCTGCTTCGGGGCTCCGTTTTGGCTCTACTCTCTGTTTTTCTTCCTCCAGGTGGTTTCTTCCTCCTCCTAAACCTCGAGCGCATTCCTGGAGCGCTCTTCTTCGCCTCGGTCATCCTCCATATGATAGATATCCTTTCCTCCTCCTCCTGTCAAAGAAAATAGCTAGGACCAGTTGTCACAATTTTTCGGGCGAACGACTCAAAAACACTAATAAAGTCTAAAACAAAA
The DNA here is from genome assembly GCA_030789695.1 of Scilla litardierei. Classification (NCBI taxonomy): domain Eukaryota; kingdom Viridiplantae; phylum Streptophyta; class Magnoliopsida; order Asparagales; family Asparagaceae; genus Scilla; species Scilla litardierei. The sequence continues at coordinate 96,107,699 of CM061135.1, read as the reverse complement.
ATAAAAACTAAAATAGAAATAATGCAATAACCGTCGGGTTGCCTCCCGACAAGCGCTCGTTTAAGGTCTTGAGCTCGACCCCTTTAAATTTTCAATTTAGCACGGGATGTTAGGTGCATATGAGATGCACCCGTCGAATTTGTCGGGAAGACCGCTCGGATTTGGATCATAGTGGTGTGTGGTCTTCCTCAGCGCCCCTTCGTCGCGGGCAATGTTGGGGGGTGGCTCACCCAAGCTAGAGCTTGCTCCGGTCTTCGACTTTGCCGGTGACACCGATCGTCGTATCGGTAGAGCTTTCTTCGGAGTCCTCAACTTCGAGAGCTTGCAGAGCTCCCGTATTCTTGTGACATCAGCGTCGCTATCATCAATCGCCATGGAGATATCGGGGGAGTGCTCCATTTTCTCTTCCTCGGCCAAATCTAGGCCTTCTTCGAAGCTATCTTCGTGGGGTGCACCGATGGAGTGGGGGATCGCCTCTTCGATGACCTCGTCGAGGAGGTCCATGTAATCTAGCTCCTCACGATACGGCATGTGCTTCATTGCCTTCGGTATATGGAGCTCCACTTCGATGTTGCCGACGTTCAAGGTAAGAGTCCCCTCCCGCACATCGACGATGACACCGACGGTGGCGAGGAATGGGCGTCCAAGTATGAGCGATGTATCGCCCTCCTCCTTGATGTCCATTATCATGAAATCGCATGGCAAACATATGCCTCCTGGAACTTGGAGTGGGATGTCCTCTGCGATCCCAACCGGCCTTGTAATCCGACCGTCTGCTAGTTGAATCCGCATGTCGGTAGGCTTTAAATCCGTGTCGGTATTCAACTTCCGGAACATGGAGAGAGGCATGATGCTAACACTAGCCCCCAAATCTACCAATCTTTTTGTAGGGGGACGCCGCCTAGAGTGCAAGGAATCCGGAAACTCCCTGGATCTTTAAATTTGGCGGGCTCCTTTTCCCTCTTTGTGAACCAAGTCCCTTCCTCCGCGAACATGATCTTCTCTTTCCTCTCCCTTCCCGTAATCAAGTCCTTTAAGAACTTGGCGTATGATGGGATTTCCACTATAGCGTCGAGGAAGGCGATATTGAGGCTCACCCCTCTCAAATACTCGAGAAACTTGGCTAGCCGTTTCTCCATCTTGGCTCTAGCTAGCCGTTGAGGGAAGGGCCCCGGTGGCATAAATCGGCGCTCATCAATAAGCTCCTCAATTCTAGATTTCACTTCTCCTTGCGGCTCCTTCTCTTTTTCAACTTCAATTGTCGACTCGCTCTCTTGAAGATTCTCCACCACGGGTTCCTTGATTTGGGTCATGGGGGGAGTGGTATCCTTCCCTCATCTTGTTGTAACCGCAACGACCGCATTGATATGGCCGGTGTTGCCCCATGGATTCGGCTCGGGTTGAGCCTGCAATTGTTGGTTGTTTCTATTGAGCAAAGCAAGTTCCTCCCCAATTTGAGCGACGACGGTGGCGAGAGAATCTTGTCCCGCCTTCAACGTGGCGTTAATCTTTCTTTGTTCCGCCATAAACTCATCCACCTTAGCTTCAAAATCCGAACGTTGTTGAGCTTGTGGAGGATTGGGATTTCTCCACCCTTGATTATACCCGGGTGGCCTATAAGGTCCCACTTGTTGCCTCGGTGGGAAGTTTTGTTGCGGTGGCCCCCTTGGTGGATAATTCGGTGGTGGTGGTGGAGCTCAAGCTTGAGGAGGTTGTTGTTGCGGGGGGTTGAATGCACCATCATTATTGGCATATGAGAAACCCGGATGGTTTCTAGCGGCCGGATTGGCCCAATATCCAGAATTCCCCGCGACATATTGAATTTGCTCCAACGCTCCTTCTCCGTGCTCTCCTCCTACATACATGGCTTGGGATTGGTCTTGCCAATCGCTCATATGATTTGTCAGCGTGGATGTAGAAGGGGCTCCTTGAGGCTCCGTAATGTACTTCTCCAATCTCTCCACTACCTTGTGGAGAGAATCAAATTTGTTGGCTAGCTCCGCGACGGCCTTGGCCTCAGAAATGCTAGACGGCTTCAAGGAGGACGAAGAGTGTCCTCGCTCGTCGCCCCACTATTGGTTGTTCGAGGCCATCTCCTCAAGCAAGGCCGTTGATTCATCGAGAGTCTTTGACAAAATGGCTCCATTTGCGGTGGCATCAATTATCTGTTTTGTGCCCGGTTGGAGTCCATTGTAGAAACTGTGCACAAGCTCCCAATCCTCAATGCTATGATGGGGGCATTGATTTTGCAAGTCCTTGAAGCACTCCCATGCCTCATAGAGAGTCTCATGTGGTCCTTGCTTGAAGGACATGAGAGCACTTCTTATCTTCACCGTCTTGGAGGGCGAGTAAAATTTTTCGACGAAGGCACTCGCCAATTCATCCCAAGTGGTGAAGATTCATTTAGCTTGCGTCCTCAACCAATATAAGGCCTTGTCCTTGAGTGTGAAAGGGAAGAGGTGCAGTCTGATAGCATCTACGGAGACGCCCGGCATTTGGAAGGTGGCACATTTTGATAGGAAGGTGGATGTGGTAATGAGGGTTTTCATGGGAGTTCCCATGAAAAGAAACTTGTTGCATAAGGACCACCAATCCGGTCTTCAACTCGAAATTTTTGTCGGCCGCCAACTCTGGCATGGCTATGGACGAGGTCGTGGAAGAAGTCTTAGGCCGAAGCCTATCTCTTATGGAAATAATCCTCGACATTCACTCCGCCAATTCTTCGGGTGTCTCAGGATGGGTCATAAAATTTCCTTCCGTAACGGGTCTCCTTTCCGCTCGGATCCTCCTTAATGTACGCTCGATATCTGGATCGTATAGTATTTCTTCGGGGTTCGCCGAGGATCGCGTGTACATGCAAGGGAAAACAGAGTTTCAAAGAAATAGTTAGCACAACAGAAGGGTGAAATAAAATAAAAATGATAGAACAAAAAGAAAGAAATATCTAGGTTATAAGAATCAAACACTATCGCCTTCCCCGGCAACGGCGCCAAAAACTTGATCGGATGCCCGGATACACATCCCGGGCACGCGACTCGCTAGTCTTACCGCAAGCGCATGGTGTAGTGGCGAGCGGGTATCGAACACAGGGAGGCCTAATGATAGTGTCTTCTTCAATCCACCTGGCTATAAGAATGGTCGAGAAATATTCGCTATAGAGCGGTCACAGTCGTTCAATTGTATAAAAGAAATAACAAATTAATAAGGATGCCTAGGGGTAGGGAATCCCCGCTACTTGTCGTATCTCATCATTGTGATTCGTAGTTTTCACAATTGCTAGACTTGAAATTCGGGTGAACTAGTTACAACTAAATGTAGAACCAAGCTCACGCTCTCGCGCTATTGCCGGTTTATAGCAAACCTAGGGTAGGGTCCAATCTCTTGCAAACCCTAACCTAGGCAAACTAGCGTGAAGAACAACAACATCGTTCAATCGTATCTCGAGCCCACTCTCGTGCAAACTCGAGCTACAACCTAGGTTGGGATAGTTCCTACCCGTCCAATCTCTTGCAAACGGGTATTGGTATAGAATTACAATCGAAAACCCTAGTTTCGGTCCAATCTCTTGCAAACAGATTCCGGAGAAATTCAATTGCAACCTAATTCGAATTTCTAGGGCTTCCTATCGAGTTGGGATCCAATCTCTTACAAATCCCAATCGGTATGAATCCCTAGCTATTTGTATTAAATCAATCACAAACTAACCATAATCAATCCTAGCAAGAATTTCACCTATTCGTCACAAATTTGAAATTGGGCTCGTAGGGTTCATCCCTACGCCCTAAGACGATAAAACTACTCACAATCCATAATGAAATTCAATAAAAATTCACAAATAAAATCAATAGAATTTATAGCAATATTCAATATATCAATAAAAATGGAGTTTCTGATAGGGAGAGAGACAAACCAATAAAGAACAAAATAGCATCCAACAAATTAACTCTTTTCTCTCCTCCCTAAAAGCTAAATCTAATCTCCTAAGAATAATCTAAAAAAGGCTGCAAAAAGTTCTGAAAAAGCTCTCTAAACTAGGTTAAAGACTGGGGTTAAATACCCCCCAAAATCGCCCAAAAAATCGTGACGAAAATGCCCCTGCGCAACCTCAAAATCGCAGTTTACGCTACAGGCAGCGCGGCTCACTCGGCCGAGTGAAAAATGTCACTCGGCCGAGTGAGAGAGCCTGACAGATTCCAGATAGTTGGGGGTCGTGGGGGTCGTCTCCTCGGGAGTCACTCGGCCGAGTGAATTTTCTTCACTCGGCCGATGGGCGTTCTTCACTCGGGCGGACGGCGTTCGTCACTCGGCCGAGTCGGTCTTTGGGGCTGACTGACAGATTCTAGAGAGTTCAACATTTTTGGTTGCCGTCGTCTTGGCTCCACTCGGGCGCGGGATGACTCAGTGCTCGGCCGAGTGGTCTGGCGATGCTCGGCCGAGTGCACGCTGATATTAGCCCTGTTGCGTGTCCGTTCTGGCCGGTCGAGCGGGCTGTCTATGCTCGGCCGAGTGACTCCTTCACTCGGCCGAGTGGCATGCTGAAAATGCCCATTCTTCGTATTTTTGCATCCTCGTCGCTCCTACGATGTTCTTTCTTCTTCCACTCCTCTCCAAACGCAAAATACCCCTAAAGAGAGTCGTCGGTGACACTCCGGAGTGGGTGCATCTCAGGATCACTCCAAATCGCTCCAAATCTCCTGAAATACGACAAAAACAACAAATCGTGAAAAGCATCGCAATATTGTCGAATAAACGTGAAAAACACGATTTGAGCGATCTAAATGGCATGCAAACATGCAGAAAAAAGGTGTAAAATACGGAGTGATCAGTTGGCGAGCGCCTTTGTTGACAAATTCTACACTCCTTCCAAGACGGTGAAGATACGGAGTGCTCTCATGTCCTTTAAGCAAGGACCACAGGAGACCCTCTATGAAACATGGGAGCGCTTCAAGGACTTACAATATCAATGCCCACATCACAGTATAGAAGATTGTGAGCTTGTTCACAGTTTCTACAATGGACTCCAACCGGGCACGAAACAAATTATTGACGCAACCGCCAATGGAGCCATACTATCAAAGACCCCGGATGAAGCTACGGCCTTCTTAGAGGAGATGGCCTCTAATAACCAACAATGGGGCGACGAGCGAGGTCATTCTTCTTCCTCCTTGAAGCCCACTAGTATATATGAGGCCAAGGCCGTAGCGGAGCTTTCAAGCAAATTTGACTCTCTCCACAAGGTAGTGGAGATATTGGAGAAATATATCACCGAGCCACATGGAGCACCCTCTACATCTACGCCGATAAGCAATATGAGTGATTGGCAAGACCAATCCCAAGCCATGTATGTAGGAGGGGACAATGGAGAGGGAGCCTTGGAGTAAGTACAATATGTCGCGGGGAACTCCGGATATTGGGCAAACCCGGCCACTAGAAACCATCCGGGCTTTTAATATGCAAACAATGATGGTGCTTTGAACCCACCGCCACAACAACATCCTCTGGCTCGACCTCCACTACCACAACCTCAGTATCAACCGAGGGGTCCACCGCAACAAAATTACCCGCCAAGGCAACAAACGGGACCATATAGACCCCCCGGGTACAACCAAGGTTGGAGAGCTCCCAACCCACCTCAAGCTCAACCACGATCGGACCACGAAGCTAGGGTGGAGGAATTTATGGTGGAGCAAAGAAAGATAACTGCTAAGTTGATGGCGGGACATGATTCCCTAAGTACCGTTGTCGCTCAACTTGGAGAGCAACTTGCGTTACTCAACAAGAACGCCCAACAATTACCGGCTCAACCCGAGCCCAATCCACGGAGCAACACCGGGCACATCAATGCGGTGGTTGCGGTTACAACAAGGGGCGGGAAGGATACCACTCCCGCTATGACCCAAAGCAAGCAACCCGTGGTGGAAATTTTGGAAGAAAAAGAACCGGCAATTGAAGGGGAGAGCCAAAAGGAGCCGATTGGAGAAGGAAATTCTAAAGTGGTGGAGCCACTTGATGAGCACCGCTACATGCCACCGGTGCCGTTTCCACAACGGCTAGCTAGAGACAAGATAGAGAAAAGGCTCGCCATGTTCCTAGAATACTTGAGGGGAGTAAGCCTCAATATTCCTTTCTTAGATGCAATTGTTGAGATCCCGTCTTACGCGAAGTTCTTGAAGGACTTGATTTCGGGAAAGGAAAGGAAGGAAAAAATCATGTTTGCGGAACAAGGAACTTGGTTTACCCGGAAGGAGAAGGAGCCGGTGAAATTGAAGGATCCCGGGAGTTTCCGCATCCCTTGCACACTAGGAGGCGTCCCTTTGCAAAAAGCTCTAGTTGACTTGGGCGTGAGTGTGAGCCTTATGCCCCTTAGTATGTTCCGGAGATTGAACACAGGCACCGACTTGAAGCCGACCGACATGAGGATTCAACTTGCGGACGGTCGGATTACTAGGCCGGTAAGGATCGTAGAGAATATTCCACTCCAAGTTCCGGGAGGGATATGCTTGCCTTGTGATTTTGTCATAATGGACATCAAGGAAGAGGGCGACGGGTCCTATTTTTCATGATAGTTTTTAGAGTTTTATGTCCATGAAAATTGTGACAACGGGTCCTATTTTTCATGATAGGAGAAGGAGAAAGGGAGATCTATCATACAGAAGATGATCGAGGTAAGGAAGAGCACTCCAGGAATGCGCTCAAGCATTAGGAGGAGGAAGAAATAGACTGGAGGAAGAAAAACAGAGACCAGAGCGAAAACAGAGAGCCGATGCAGAAAACAGCACGTCACTCGGCCGAGCAAAGACTCCACTCGGTCGAGTGGAGCACCAATCAGGGAAGTTTCTGCAGACCAACTCTCTGTTAATTTATGTAAGTTTTAGTTTTAATTGCCACTCGGGCGAGTGACTTGTCACTCGGCCGAGTGAAACAGATACCCTCTTAGCTCAAAAAAATTGCTGAGTGGCAGAGCCACTCGGCCGAGTGGAGTTTCTCCCTTCGGCCGAGTGAGCCAAAGCCACTTGGCTGAGTCGTGAGTGGCAAGGAAAGTTTTGAAATTTTTTTTTCATTTATGCACTCGGCCAAGTGACATTGTCACTCGGCCGAGTCGTAACAATTCCTATATATATGCGGCTGCGGGCTGCGCGGTTTTCAATACCAAGAAAATCCCAAATCGCACCCGAGCACGCAGCCGCTTGAGCCCCCTCGGACACTGCTACTCGTCCCTCGCCCGATTTGACCCCCCCTTCACCGGCGATCGCCTGCCCGTGCCCCGTCGACGACCGGCCGCCACCCCCCCTCGCCGGCGCCGGCCGCCACCGCCCCCAATCACCCCGTTTTGCCCCAAAACGCCCCATTTCTCCCCGTTTCTCTTGATCTGTATGCCCATTGAGCCCCTAACCCAAATTAATTTTTATATCTATCTATTATCCCCCATCTCCCCCATATATATTGAATATTATTCGCTGATTTGATCATTTGATTTGCAGGCTAGCTTGGGGAGCTTTGGGGAGCTTTTGGACGCGCATTGAGCTTTGCAGCGGAAGCGTCTCTTCGTACACACTACTTATTGCTCTTGCGGCGTGTTCAAGTACACTCGTTCCATCATTTAGCACGTCGCTGTATTTATTTAGTTGGGACACGTCTCGCGGCACACATGCCGCCGTGCACTAGGCCACGTACACGGGGAGCCTCTTCGAAGCGGAAGAGGACCGATGATCCCGGTCCCTCTCACGCTAGGGAGGACTCCCCTCCACCTAGCCTACCACCACCACCGCCACCTACACAGCCGATCCCTGCTGATCATGTCCCTCCACCCGCTCCCGCCGTCGGGCCGATGGGGATTACGTTTTGAAATGACGCACACTGCGCCAGGTTCGAGCGTATCTGCCATCGCTCGATAGTACCCTCTAGGTTCACTCACCTAGCTAACCTAGACCGCCTAGGGGTACTCGAGGGGCTTCTCACGTTGTACGACAACGTGGGATGGCGTGATTTTTTGTCGGTGTCGGCGGATACTTATATCCGTCCGACACTAGAGGTCCTGAGCACTATTGACCGGACCCCTGGAGGATGCTCGTTCCGTTTGATGGATCAAGAGTGTGAGATCACTCTCGACATGCTTAGAGCGTTCTTCCAGTGGCCCGCCGTCCCTGTCCCTGACCGCGCCTACGCTCCCACGCACATCCCACCCCCGTCGTTCGACACCTCCACCTTCTGGACACGGATCACGGGATTCCAACTTGCCTTTGACCCTAGTAGGGCCAAGGCCTCAGCTATCCTGCACCCCTGCCTCTGCATTGCACAGCGCCTCATGGCGACTACTTTCCTAGCGAGGTACGAGCCCGGGACCATGTCTATGCCAGAGCTCTACATGCTCTACGCGATGACTCGCCCTAGGGTTCTAGACAGGGGTAGCGACGACCTGGTCCCCGCCGTCGAGATCGACATTGCTAGTTGGTTTCTGGACCGCATCATCATTTCGGTGAGCGCTCGCTTACCTATTTGTTGCGGTGGTCTGATCACACTTCTGGCCCTAATGACCGGCGTGGACCTACCTGACGACTTGCGTCGAGCTCCGGGCCCCACTTCACTTTCGATAGATGTTATGGCCCGGATGAAGATGCTTCGTCCACACGGTCTCCAGCACTGGGTGAGGTTACACGGTCCCTTTAGTGCTGACTTCATGGTTCTTCCGAGCCCCGCTCGGACACACATTGGACCGGCTCACGGGGACTGGATTCCAGCGATGGATCTCCTTATCCCCGATGCCTACATGCTTGAGGCTGAGGATGCTGAGCAGGCACCCCCTGCACCCCCTGTTGACCCAGTGATCCCTCAGCCTGCACCTACACTGTCTGCACCTCCCGACACCTCTGTCCACACGTCTGTCAGTGTAAGGAGCACCTTAGCTGAGTCCACCACCACCACCACCACCACCACCACCACCACCGAGCCTATGTCCATCGAGCCTATCACCTCCCTGAGCCCTGAGCGTCCCACCACCATTTAAGAGAGTGCGAGACCTCCTTTATCGCCGCAGTGGCGGTTCTGTCCTCACTTTTGTCCACGGCCACCCCGGCCGTTGGCCCGTCTGACCCCACTGCCGCTGTCTTTATCGAGAGTGTCGTGACTTCTGTCCCCACTTCTGCGTCACTGACCTCTCCTGCTGCCTCGTCACCTATTTTGACTTCCACCTCTGCTGCTGCTGCTGTTGCTTCGACCCAGCCTGCGTCCCAACCTCACACCGAGGCTGGGCATCCCTTAGTGATCACAACACCCCTTCCACACTTTCCTGCTGGCCCCGTCACCTACACTGCCCGCCAGAGACAGCCCCACACCTCCCCTGTTAGACCTGTGCGTCCCTCCGCTCCACCACCCCTAGACACTCTAGTTCAGAGCATTCGTGCTCTTGAGGGGGTTGTTAGTGGACTTCGAGGAGACTTTAGGGCTCTCTCTGCCGCGGTCAGCACCGTGCAGACCCGCGTCGCCATACTTCCCAGCATTCAGGCTTGCCTGAATAAGATTCTGGCGTGTCTGCCTCCACCTCCTACACTCATCCAGCAGATACCACGCCCACCACCTCCACAACCACCTCCGCCACAGGACAATGCTGGTGTAGCGCCACCACCAGCTTAGGCACACTCTTGATGCCTCTGATATTTTTTGTCGTTTTGCTGCCTGTTTGTTCCTGGGCCTGGTGATTTTTTGCCCCCCTCCTCCACGTATTACTTTGGTGCCTTCATGATCATATCTTTTTATATCTTTTTGGGAGTGATGGAGAGACTTTTTGGGGACACCTATATCTGCACCATCCTGATCTTTGCATGCATCACATTCATTCATATCTTATTTTATTTTTCTTTTTCTTTCTTTTTCATCATGCATGCATCCTCACCCACCCCACCCACTTCACGTCTCTCGGTGTGCCACACTTTGCACATTGAGGACACTGTGCACTTCAGCTTGGGGGAGTGAGTTCTCACACTTTTTATTTTTTTTTGCCACCCTTTATTTTTGATTTCTCACATTTTCTTTCCACTTTTGCACTTATTTTCACCACTTTTTCATTTTTTATCATGCATCACGTTTTCTTTTCCTTTTTGAGTATGCTGCATTGTATATAGTTCTATTTTCTTTTATCCTTGTTTCTTTCATCTTTTGCTAGAGATGATTTTTCTGTGATGATGATGACGTGGTTTAGCTTATCTACATATGCATGCTATTTTGTCATGTCATAGCTTTTGTTTCAGATATCATATGCTATGTTCTGCTTTGCATTTGAAATAGTAACCCACTCTTCTCCTGTATGAATATGGATGAAATTCTGTTATTAGCTGATGGCTGATGATTCATATGTATGCTTACCATAGAGAACACACCAAGCTTCACGCATTGATTGCTTATATTTGGAGTACTGCTTTCCTCTCTCATATCACTTCTTATTGCATGAATTGAACGCTTCACTTTCAGGTTGATTGAATGTTTGCTAGGACGATATATCTGGACTAGTTTACTTTTTGAGATTAAACTGAGTAGATTATATTACCCTGCTGAAAGTTGTCGTGCACGTCCTATAGAGTGAACCGAGCGATACATTTATTTCTTTCTCCACATATCTTGAGCATCATTTCTCTATTTGATATTCATTGGTGAATCCCTCCTTAGCAAGTCTATTATCGGCATTTCCCCCACTATTAATTTTCATGCTCCAAATCCCCAAAATCAAAAAGGAAAAAATATATTCTTGTATATCCTTCTCTCTTTTGATTTGGGATCGCTTATGTATATGCCTTGTTATTTAAAAAAATGAGAAAAATTGAGAAAAAAGAAAAGAAAAGAGAAAAGAAGTTCATAACGATCCCATCTCATACTCTTTCTCTCTTTCTTCCCTCTTTTTTTTTATTTTTACCTTTTTTGGATCTTCAAAAGAAATGGGGAATGTACATATTGATTTGTTTATGCCACCACGCTTATGGATAAGCTTGGGGGAGAGGATCCAATGATGTGTGAGAGAGTGACTACTTGACGGTGCAAGACAACCTAGGCTAAGTAATCTTCTATACTCGATGAGATTGCCAAAGTTTCACGAAATCCAGAAATCGACACTTAGCATTCATTTCATGAAAACCATACTTTTCTATTCTTACTATTCTATATCGTGTGATATCTCTTATACTCCTTATAGAAAGCATTCAATTGAAAAGTGTGTGATCTATGGTAATGCACACCGCTTTAGATGCTTCAGACGATGTTAATCCTAGAATGATTCCATATTTCATGTTATTTTGATATTTTCAGGGTTTTCTATTTCGAATGCATTATTATACTATGATATCGAGATAAAAGTCTAAGACATGTGTTTTATATTCGATGTATGCTATATGAGTAAGCAAAACCCACGTCCTGAGAAAACTGATCTAGCACCTCTCTTCTTCGCTTTCTATTCTATTTTTATTTTTATTTTTATTTTCCTTCTTTTCCATTATTTTGCCTGTCGGGTTTACTTTTTACTCATCTTCCTCGAGGACGAGTAAGAGGTAAACTTGGGGGAATTTGATCACTCCGTATTTTACACCCTTTTTCTGCATGTTTGCATGCCACTTTGATCGCTCATATCGCTTTTTTCACGATTATTCAGCAATATTGCGATGCTTTTCACGATTTCTTGTTTTTGCCGTATTTCAGGAGATATGGAGCGATTCAGAGTGATTTCGAGATCAAGAGGATTTGCACCCACTCCGGAGTGTCGCCCAAAGCTCTTTTGAGGGCTATTCGACGATGGAAGACAAGTGGAACAAGAAGGAACCTCATAGGAGCGACGAGGAGGCAAAAAGATGAAGATTGGGCATCTGTAGCATATCACTCGGTCCGAGCAAGAAGACCGCTTGGCCGACCAGACAGGACACGCTCCAACAGAAGGAATTGGGCGTGCACTGATCGGCCCCGGGCGTACACCCAAAAGGGGCGACCGTGTAGTTTTACCGCAAGCGCACGGTGTAGCGGCGAGCGGGTTATCGAACACAGGGAGGACGTATAACAGTGCCTGCTCCGAACAACCTAGCTATAGGAACAGAAAAGAGGGAATTTGCCTTTTGGCGATCCTGTTGATTCGGGTTCAATATTACATATTTAACCCCCCACTTAGCCCTATTTTGTGCTCATATGATGCTAGATTTATCTCTAATTCATACGTATTTTCTACACATTTATTTATTAGAGAAAACACACTATTTGAGCACAAAACAGCAAATAATGAAGTATTTCTGCACTTATTATATTTTTCCTAGCACCGTCTCGATCTCACGATTCCAACGACTATTTATTTGTATTTTTCTGAGATCTGTGCTAATTACTATGAATTTTTGAATGCAGAATACCAATTAAATGGAGAAATACGGAGGAAATACAATAAATACGGTCGAGAACCAATCAGCATTCGCCACGTGGCGTCATCCGGGCCGCTCGCGCTTAATCTAACGGCCCGGGCGTTGAAGCTAGGAACATTTTCGTGGCCGTTGGATCGAGATCCAACGGCCCACATCAGCAGCGGTTTTACTCTCCACGGCCACGTGTCGCGATAAGAGCCATTCCCGCTCTTCGATCAACGGCCCAGATGCGCTCCGCGAGGATAAACACCGATTCGACGAGGGATGATCGTGGTCGTTGGATTCTGATCCAACGGAGGATCTCGGCCCCGCATTCAGCAGATCTCGATTCGCATCCGACGGCCAGTATCAACCCCGCTAAACCAACCCATGATCCAACGGCTGATCAAATGCGGCGGCAGCGGAAAATTCAACGAAAAATGGAAATCGTTAAGCGGTGACGTGGCTCAAAGCAGACCGCTCGATCGTGATCGTGCGGACAGCGTTCACCCCTCAGCGAGATGCGGATCGGCGAAATTTTTGGGCCACGTGGCTCGATCGGGGGTGTTACTGCGAGATCCAATGGCGAGCACACGAAGCAAACGAAGCGGCGAGCGCTCCGAAGATGGGGACACGCGGCCGCACCAAATTGAATCCCGCATTTGCATGAACGGCCTTGATCAAATCCGAGCTGAACTCGGATGCAACGCGGGCGTGGATCCGCTATGAGGCCACGTGTCAGTACGAGGGCAAATCCCGCAATAATCAACGGCGTAGAAGTGATCCGCTTTAGATGTGCGGACGTGATCTATTCGGGTAAGTTTTGGCGCGGGTTTAGACCCGTTAAGCAACCCAAACCCGCAATCTTATTATATAAGCGTATTTAGGGTTTTTTTGGGCGTATTCAAGCAATTGGGGGCGTATTTTGGGCGTATTGGAGGCTCTAGAAGCCGTATTCTCCCCCTGAAAAATTCTGTAAAATTCCAGAGGCTTGTTTTATTATTTTCAGAGAGTTTGAAGTCTTTTCAAGGAGAATTGGTGATACTTTCTTCAACTTCTATCCCGTATTTTGGTGTTTTCTATTGTATTTTGCTATGAACTTGAAGTATTTTGTTATGAAACTTGTTTATTATTGCACGATGAGTAGCTAGAACTTATTTGTGCATGGTATGGAGTAGTTAGGGGATATTATTTGTGTTAGTTTGGTTGAAATTCCTTGTGCTAAATCGTTTAACGTCGCTAAAATTGTAATCGTTGTTCGTAAATCGACTTTTTTAGATTCCAAAAGAATTAATTTAGTTGATGATCGCCCCAAAAGGGTGAGATTTGATCTCCCCAAAAGGGAGTTTCATACCGTAGTTTTGATCTCTCCAAAAGAGAGTTTCATATCGTATTATAGCTTTAGCGACGATCTTATTGAATATTTCGTTTGAACCCCCAAAAGGGCATCTTCCGATGAATTGCTCCCAAAAGGAGAATTCATTGAGTTATATTGGATATTTTTCCCGGTGAATTGCTCTCAAAAAGAGAATTCATTGTGATATATTCATCAACCAAATTAATACGAATCGTTGACCCTAGCGAACCCATACCATGTGCACACTTTTTATAGGTATTTGTTCTCACGTATTTCTAGGTTTATATTGTTCACGTGTTCACATCACCATCACAGTCATCATTTGTCAAGTGGTTAGTTTCTTTTCGTAGGATTTCTATTTGATTTAAATTGTGGTTGCAACAGATTTCTTCCCGTGGATTCGACACCTGGACTCCCAGGTTTTACTACTTGTACGGACTCTTGCACTTGAGAGAGAGCACCCTTTCGGAGCCCACCAAGTTTTTGGCGCCGTTGCCGGGGAGGAATGGTTTGCTATCACGGTTTATTTCATTTAGAGGACCTTCGGTGAGACCTTTCCACTTTACTGTACATAAACTTTTTTTATTTTATTTTATTTTATTTTATTGCAAAATGGAATATATGAACTTCTATTGCACAAACAATCTTTATGATGCACGATATGCTAATGCACACAAACATAGGATGGAAAAGCTCAAGATTGTAAATTTTAATCAAACTGATTGTGAAACTTTCTTTCAGGCCTGGAGAAGGTTCACAAATATCGTATCGAGCTATCCGTAGCATGGTTTCACAAATGAAGAGCTTATGGAGTTCTTCCTAGGAGGACTACAACCTCAGCTGCAGGAATTATTGGGAAGCATGACGCCGACAGTGGCGTGGGAATACATGGAGTCTCTGCAAGAAAACGAAGAAACCGTGGAAGAGACTTCAGAGAGAGATTCAACGGAGCCTTCGTGCCTCGATCAAGAAGAGCAAAGAGTAGACGTACCTTTGCAATCCTTGAAAGAGGAAGCTTACCAGACTATTCAGACACAGGAGGCCACATCCCATCAATTCCAGGAGAATTTCCTTGCTCGGAGTCGGCAGATTCAAAATTCCATTGAAAATCTTAATTTGATTGCCGCTTGCTTAGAAGAAGGTAATGCTTTTGAAACTCGATTTCAAGAATCTAATACGAGTTCATCTTCTATTGCAGGAATACCGAGCGAGGACACGAATATAAATATCCACATGACAGGAAGTGTGTGCAAAAGAGAGGGTGAGCTAGCAATTTTGGATGAACGAGAGGAGGAGACAGTTAGGGACAAAGGTTTTGAGATTATTGCCATGGAGCCAGAACCATTCCCTCTTCCAGTTTTGTCCCAAAATCATTTATCCCTCTCCACAATGAACGAGCATCGTACAGAGAGTAGTGCAAATCTTTCAGGGAGTAGTCGTCAACTTGCTTTAATTTCTTTCACTTATTTTGATGACTATATTTGGAATATTTTTATTGCGAAGAATCTTAAATTAATTTGGACTGACATAACTCGTCTCTCGCAGGACATTGACAAACAGCTTATAGAGATGCTTGGAGTTGTGTTGCTGGGGTCCAAATTAGTTTCTGGAGGAAGAATAATCGCCGAGGAGCGCAAAGAGCAAATTGAACAACTTCCCCCACCATCAAAGATTCGGGATCCGCCATTTGATCACGGTGTGTTCTTTCCAGTAGTGTATTTTTTATATGCTTCTAGGTTGCTTGCTTGAATAAACTCGTACCTCTTCCGACATTGAGGACAATGTCCATCTTTAGTTGGGGGGTGTGTATGAGACCTTAGGATTTTTTTTTTCCTTTTTTTGAGAAGAATAAATCACCAAATCTCATCTTTTAAAACTCTTTCATATGCCTCAAATGCGGATGATTATACATTAATTGAGTTCTAAAAAAAAAATTTTATGGCTTGAGTTGATTATTTTTCCTTCATGGAATTACCATTAATATACTATTCATGAAAGTTTTCAATTTCCATGATTAATATCTCGAAATAGTTTGAATATATTTCATGCATGCTAATGTGATGAAAAAGCTTAAGTATACACGATTCATTAGAATAGTTTTCAAGTTGAAGAGGAATTTGGCCATGGTCGTTAATGTTTACGTTTGAAAATATGGGTGTTGAGTTGCTTACAAAGAAAACGATGAAGAAAGAAAAGAAAGAAAAGAAAAGAAAAGATTTTGAATGAAAAAAAAAATGAATGATGAAAAATGAATGAAGAAGTATGTCACTAATAAATAACTTGGTTGGCTCGAGTAGTACAGTCCGAGGGGTCCTTCTTGGCCTAATGCCCTATGATCGTCTGATTTGGGAGCCATTGACCGGAAACTCACTCATTTGATGGAGCGATCCAAGTTATACCTTTTTCTGCGAATGTTGCTTGATGCGCGTTACGCGGAACGAATAAAAGAAAAGAAATGGTGAATATACTAAGCAACTTCAATACCCATGACTTGAATGATTGTTTTGATAGGCCAATTCCTTGGAAACAAGAAAACTAGAATAAAACGACGTGTTATACTTTCGCTTGCGCAAAACGATGCTTGTATGATTTTTATTCAAATTAAATTAGAGAAAATATCGTGTGATTGATTTTGTTCATGGATGTGTATATTGATGGCCAAGACCATGTTGGAATGCGTATTATTGAGCCATGCCATAAGCAATTCGAAAGAACTTATTGTTTTATTACTCATCCGTATTTATCGCTATTTTTGCTAGAGACTAGCAAATCGCTAGTTGGGGGGGTGTGATTCGGGTTCAATATTACATATTTAACCCCCCACTTAGCCCTATTTTGTGCTCATATGATGCTAGATTTATCTCTAATTCATACGTATTTTCTACACATTTATTTATTAGAGAAAACACACTATTTGAGCAAAAAACAGCAAATAATGAAGTATTTCTGCACTTATTATATTTTTCCTAGCACCGTCTCGATCTCACGATTCCAACGACTATTTATTTGTATTTTTCTGAGATCTGTGCTAATTACTATGAATTTTTGAATGCAGAATACCAATTAAATGGAGAAATACGGAGGAAATACAATAAATACGGTCGAGAACCAATCAGCATTCGCCACGTGGCGTCATCCGGGCCGCTCGCGCTTAATCTAACGGCCCGGGCGTTGAAGCTAGGAACATTTTCGTGGCCGTTGGATCGAGATCCAACGGCCCACATCAGCAGCGGTTTTACTCTCCACGGCCACGTGTCGCGATGAGAGCCATTCCCGCTCTTCGATCAACGGCCCAGATGCGCTCCGCGAGGATAAACACCGATTCGACGAGGGATGATCGTGGTCGTTGGATTCTGATCCAACGGAGGATCTCGGCCCCGCATTCAGCAGATCTCGATTCGCATCCGACGGCCAGTATCAACCCCGCTAAACCAACCCATGATCCAACGGCTGATCAAATGCGGCGGCAGCGGAAAATTCAACGAAAAATGGAAATCGTTAAGCGGCGACGTGGCTCAAAGAAGACCGTTCGATCGTGATCGTGCGGACAGCGTTCACCCCTCAGCGAGATGCGGATCGGCGAAATTTTTGGGCCACGTGGCTCGATCGGGGGCGTTGCTGCGAGATCCAACGGCGAGCACACGAAGCAAACGAAGCGACGAGCGCTCCGAAGATGGGGACACGCGGCCGCACCAAATTGAATCCCGCATTTGCACGAACGGCCTTGATCAAATCCGAGCTGAACTCGGATGCAACGCGGGCGTGGATCCGCTATGAGGCCATGTGTCAGTACGAGGGCAAATCCCGCAATAATCAACGGCGTAGAAGTGATCCGCTTTAGATGTGCGGACGGGATCTATTCGGGTAAGTTTTGGCGCGGGTTTAGACCCGTTAAGCAACCCAAACCCGCAATCTTATTATATAAGCGTATTTAGGGTTTTTTTGGGCGTATTCAAGCAATTGGGGGCGTATTTTGGGCGTATTGGAGGCTCTAGAAGCCGTATTCTCCCCCTGAAAAATTCTGTAAAATTCCAGAGGCTTGTTTTATTATTTTCAGAGAGTTTGAAGTCTTTTCAAGGAGAATTGGTGATACTTTCTTCAACTTCTATCCCGTATTTTGGTGTTTTCTATTGTATTTTGCTATGAACTTGAAGTATTTTGTTATGAAACTTGTTTATTATTGCACGATGAGTAGCTAGAACTTATTTGTGCATGGTATGGAGTAGTTAGGGGATATTATTTGTGTTAGTTTGGTTGAAATTCCTTGTGCTAAATCGTTTAACGTCGCTAAAATTGTAATCGTTGTTCGTAAATCGACTTTTTTAGATTCCAAAAGAATTAATTTAGTTGATGATCGCCCCAAAAGGGTGAGATTTGATCTCCCCAAAAGGGAGTTTCATACCGTAGTTTTGATCTCTCCAAAAGAGAGTTTCATATCGTATTATAGCTTTAGCGACGATCTTATTGAATATTTCGTTTGAACCCCCAAAAGGGCATCTTCCGATGAATTGCTCCCAAAAGGAGAATTCATTGAGTTATATTGGATATTTTTCCCGGTGAATTGCTCTCAAAAAGAGAATTCATTGTGATATATTCATCAACCAAATTAATACGAATCGTTGACCCTAGCGAACCCATACCATGTGCACACTTTTTATAGGTATTTGTTCTCACGTATTTCTAGGTTTATATTGTTCACATGTTCACATCACCATCACCGTCATCATTTGTGAAGTGGTTAGTTTCTTTTCGTAGGATTTCTATTTGATTTAAATTGTGGTTGCAACAGATTTCTTCCTGTGGATTCGACACCTGGACTCCCAGGTTTTACTACTTGTACGGACTCTTGCACTTGAGAGAGAGCACCCTTTCGGAGCCCACCACCTGTCACAATCGTCAGACAAAGTATGGAGATATAAAATCAAATAAAGACGCCTAGGGAATGGGGAATCTCCGCTACTCACCGTATCTCGTCAATGTGATTCATTGGTATCACAATTGCTAGAGTAGAATTTCGGATGAACTAGTTGCAACTGAATGTAAAGCCTAGCTCACGATCTCGCGCTGTTGCCGATCTAAAGCTATCCTAGGCTTGGGTCCAATCTCTTGCAAACCCTAGCCTAGGCAAGCTAGCATTAGGATCAACATCATCGTTCAATCGCGTCCCGAGCCCACTTTCGTGCAAACTCGGGCCACGACCTAGGTTGGGATAGTTCCTACCCGTCCAATCTCTTGCAAACGAGTATCAGTATGGAATTGCAACCGAGAACCCTAGTATCGGTCCAATCTCTTGCAAACCGATATTACGGAAACTCAATTTCAACCCAATTCGGATTTCTAGGGTTTCCTATCCAATTGGGATCCAATCTCTTGCAAATCCCAATCGATATGAACACCTAGGTATCCGTAATAAATCGATCCCAAACTAACCCTAATAGCAATTCTAGCAATATTTCTACCAAATCATCACAAATCGGAAATTGGGCTCGTAGGGTTCATTCCCACGCCCCAAGACGTTAGGACTACTCACAATTCATATCACAAATGCAAGAATAAACAATTGAAATAACAATAGAATTCATCACAATATTCAAATAAGCAATAAAAATGAGATTTTTAATGGAGAGGGAGACAAACCAATAGAGTTCTCCAAGAATCCAACAAAAATAAACTTTCCTCTCCTCTCCAATCACAAGAATCAAAAGCTAAAAAGTTTAATCTGAAAAGCTGTAAAAAGCAAAGGAAAAAAGCTCTCTAACCTAGGTTAAAAAATTGGGGTTAAATACCCCCCAAAATCGCCCAAAAAACTGTGACCAAAATGCCCATGCGCAGCCTGAAAATCGCAATTTACGCTACAGGCAGCGCGGCTCACTCGGCCGAGTGACAAAAGTCGCTCGGCCGAGTGAGAAACCCTGAGAATTTCCAGTAAGTCTGGGGTCTTGGGGGTCTTCACTTCGGGCGTCGCTCGGCCGAGTGAGTTGTCGTCACTCGGCCGATGGCTTCTATTCACTCGGGCGGTCGGTAATTTCCACGCGGCCGAGTGGGTCTTCTGAAGCTCAGGCAGACGAATAACAATAAGTTGGCTCTTTTTGGTGGGCGTCGTCTGAGTGCCACTCGGGCGGACGGGGTTTCGTCACTCGGCCGATGTGGCTTCTGATGCTCGGCCGAGTGCACACATGAAGCGTGTCCGATCTGGTCGGCCGAGCGGGGTCTCGCTGGTCGGCCGAGTGACTCCTTCACTCGGCCGAGTGAGACACCAAAAATGCCCATTCTGAGTGTTTTTGCCTCCTCGTCGCTCCTACGACGTTCTTTCTTCTTCCGCTCCTCTCCAATAGCAAGATACCCCTCGGGGAAGTCGTCGGTGACACTCTGGAGTAGGTGTATCTCGGGATCACTCCAAATCGCTCCAAATCTCCTGAAATACGACAAAAACAACAAATCGTGAAAAGTATCGAAATATTGTCGATAAATCGTGAAAAACGTGATTTGGGCGATCTAAATGGCATGCAATCATGCGGAAAAAAGGTGTAAAGTAAGGAGTGATCAAAATCCCCTAAGCTTACCTCTTACTCGTCCTCGAGGAAGATAAGTAAAAGGCGAACCCGGTGGATTCAGAAAACGAAAACGACGAAAAACGAAAAACGAAAAACGAAGAAGAAAGAAGAAAGCGAAGAGGGAAGCTGCTAGATCATTTTTCTCAGGACGTGGGTTTTGCTTACTCATATAGCATGCACCGAATGTAAAACACATGTCAAAGGCTTTTATTTCGATATCATAGTATAATGGTGCAAATAGGAATAGAATACCCAAGAATATTGATATAGCATGAGAAACGGAATAATTTTAGAATTAACATCGTCTGAATCATTTAAAGCGGTATACAATATCGCAGATCACACACTTTTCAATTGAACGAAGAGGAGTATAAGAATATCACGCAATAGAATAGAAAGAATAGAAAAGTGTGGATTTCATGAAATGAGTGCTAGGCATAGATTTCTGGATTTCGTGAAGCTAAAACGATCTCACCGAGTATAGAATATTACTTAGCCTAGGTTGTCATGCACCGTCAAGTAGTCACTCTCTCACACATCATTGGATTCCCTCCCCCAAACTTATCTATAAGCGTGGTGGCATAAAAAACCATATTTACATCCCCATTTTTATGAAGCTCCAAAAGTAATAAGAGATAAAACAAAAAGAGAGAAGAAAGAGAGAACATGAGATGGGATCGTTTATTGAGATTCTTTTCTCTTTTTCTTTTCTTTTTCTTTTCTTTTTCTTTCTTTTTTTTTCTCAATAGCATATATACACAATGATCCCAAATCAAAGAGAAATAAGGATATACAAGAATTTTTCTTTTTTCTTTCCTTGGTTTTGGGAAATTTGGAGCTAGGAATTAATAGCGGGGGAAATGCCATATATTAGAATCGCTAAGGGGAGATTCACCAATGATTTTAAAATAGAGAATTGATGCTCAAGATATGTGGAGAAAGAAATAAATATGTCTCTCAGTTCACTCTATAAGACGTGCACGACAACTTCAGCAGGGTAATCTAATCTACTCGGTTTTGATCACAAAAAAGCTAAACTAATCCAGATTTATCATAGCTAACATCATTCAATCATCCTGAAGTGAAATGTACAAATCATGCATATAGAAGTGATATAGGAAAAGAAATCGGTACTCCAGATATAAGCATTCAATGCGTGAATCTTGGTGTGTTTTCTGCGATAGCATACATATGAATATTCAGACTCAGCTAATAATAAAATTTCATCCATTTTCATGCGGAAAAAGTGTGGGTTACTATCTCTAAATGCACGGCAAATCACAGCATATGATATCAGAAATAAAACCCAAGACATGACAAATATAGCATGCATATAGGGAAAGCTAACTCCACGTCGTCGTCATCACAGAAAAGTCATCTCTAGCATGAGATGAAAAAGAAATAAAGATAAAGAGGGAAAATAAAGCTATTTACAATGCAGCACACAAAGAAAATAAGAAAAAACGTGATGCATGGTAAAAAAAGAAAAAGTGATGAAAGTGAGTGCAAATGCGGAAAATGGCGTGAAAAAACTAAAAATAAAGGTGATAAATCGAAAAGCGTGAGAACTCACTCCCCCAAGCTAAAGTGCACAGTGTCCTCAATGTGCGAAGTGTGACACACCGAGAGACGTGTAATGTGAGGGGTAGGTGAGGATGCATGCATGATGAAAAAGAAATGAAAAATAACGAAATGTAAAATATGATGCGGACATGATGCATGCAGATATAGGAGTGAATCAGATATAAAAGTGTGACACCAAAAATCTCTCCCTCTCTCCCAAAAATGATATAGAAAGATGTGGACAAAATGTGGACCCAAAAACAGTGAGGGGAGGGGGGTGGGCAAAAAAACATCAGGACCCAGCAGAGACGGGCAGCACGACGGCAGAAAAGATCAATGGCATCAAGGGTGCCTAAGAGGGTGGGGCTGCGCCGTCTCCGTCCTGAGGCGGAGGTGGTGGTGGTGGCTGGGGAACAGTCTGCTGGGTGGGTGTGGGTGTGGGGGTGGGCACCTGCTGGGTGGGTGTGGGTACGGTCGGTACGCGAGGGATCCGGTCGAGAATCTGAGTGAGGCAATAGTGAATGCCCGGAAGTAGGTCGAAGCGGCTGGCCATGGCGGTGACGGTGGCGGACATGGTGCTGAGGTCACCTCTGAGGCCACTCACCGCCCCCTCGAGAGCACGAATGCTCTAAAGTACAGTGTCAGGGGGAGGTGGTGCAGAGGGACGTACCTATCTGTGCTGTGCAGGACGGGGCTGGCGGATTCGGGTGGCGTAGGTGATGGGCTCAGCAGGCATGTGGAGGAAAGGTGTTGTGCTCACAAATGTGGGCCTAGCCTCAGTGCGAGGCTGGGGCACAGGCTGGTATGAGGTGGAAGCAGTAGCAACGGAAGTGGAGTATAAAATTGGCGACGAGGCGGCCAGAGAGGTCGGTGACACAGACGTGTGGACAGACGCCACGACACTCTCAGAAAAAACGGCTGCGGTGGAGACAGAGGTGGAAACCATGGTCTCCATGACGGCAGCAAAAGAGGGCTCTCCGCTCTCAACTAACGTAGGTGGGCGCTCGGGTAGGGCGGAGGAAACGGGCTCAACAGACAGAGGGCCAGCTGTGATGGGAGTGGTGGTGGGCATGGAGGTAGTGGAGGTGGGCTCAGCGAGGGTACTCCCGACACCGGCAGAAGTGTGGACAGAGGTGTCGGGAGCAGCAGAAATATCGGGCTGCTGAGGGGCCAGGGGTTAGCAGGAGCAGCGGGGTCAGCGTGTGCAGCGTGGGCCTGCTCAGCCTGCTCAGCCTCCTCGGCCTCAAGCACGTAGGCGGTGGGGATCAGGAGATACATCGCCGGAAGCCAGTCCACCTGTGCTGGTGCTATCTGTGTCCGAGCTGGGCTCGGAAGGATCATGTAATCCGCACCGTAGGGGCCGTGCAACCAAACCCAGTGCCGCTGACCGTGCGGACGTAGCATCTTCATCCGGGCCATGACGTCTATGGACAGTGAAGTGGGGCCCGGGGCTCGTCGCAGGTCATCTGGAAAGTCCTCGCCGGTCATCAGGGCGAGCAGGGTGATCAGACCGCCGCAACATATCGGTGAGCGAGCGCCCACCGATACGATGATGCGATCCAAAAACCAGCTCGCGATATCAATCACGACGGCGGGGACCAACTCGTCGCCCTCCCTAGATAGAGCTCTGGGGCGCGTCATCGCGTAGAGCATATAAAGCTCCGGCGTGGACATCGTCCCAGGCTCATATCTCGCCAAAAAGGTAGTCGCCATAAGGCGCTGAGCTATACGGAGGCAAGGGTGGACGACGGCCGAGGCCTTGGCCCTACTAGGGTCAAAGGCAGCAGGTAGACCCGTGATCCGGGCCCAGAAAGCGCCAGAATCGAAAGAAGGTGGGGGGATGTGAGTGGGGGCGTAACCACGGTCGGCCCCGGGGACATCGGGCCACGAAAAGAAAGCTCTCATCATACCGAGAGTGACCAGGCACTCTCGGTCCATGAACCTAAACGAGCATCCCTCGTCCGTCCGGGCGATAGAACTAAGCACCTCAAGTGTCGGACGGACGAACGTGTCCGCCGACACCTGGAAGAAATCTCGCCAACCCACGTTGTCATACAACGTGAGCATCCCCTCAAGTACCCCCAGGTGTCCTAGGTCTGCAAGGTGTGCGAACCTGGAGGGTATGATCGAGCGCTAGGAAATGCGCTCGAAAACGACGCGGTGTGCGTCGTCCCGGAACGTAATCCCCAGTGGCCCGACAAGTGGAGCCGGTGGTGGTGGCTGTGGGACGGCAGGGGGTGGCTGTGCGGGCTGTGCGGGCTCTGCAGGCTGTGCGGGGTGTGCGGGGTCTGCAGGCTGTGCGGGGTGAACGGGGTGTGGTGGTGTAGGCGGAGGAGAGTCTTCCACCTCGTGGGAGGGGCCGGCCTCATCCGACCGCTTCCACTTGGCGGAAGCTGTCCTCGACCGTGGCCGTGTCCGAGGCGGCATGTGGGCCCCGGGTGCTCACCAAAAGTAATAAAAATGCGACGTGCGTAAAATAAAGGAAGGAGTATACCGTGACACGCCGTGAGAGCAAAGTAATGGAAGCGTGTGAAGACGACGCCTCCACGTAGCCTAAAACGATCCCTGGAAGCTCCCCTGGGCTCCCCTAAGCTCCCCAATATAACCTGCGCATCAAACGAAGAGATTAGCGTGTAATATTCAAAACGTATGGGGGGTTAGGGGTATAATAGATAGAAATTGAATTTAATTTGGGTTTGGGGTTCGTTAGACACATGGATCGTCGAAAAATACGCAAAAGAGGAGAAAATAGGCGAAATACATGCTACCGGAGCTCAGCCGGCGAGGTGGTCGCCGACGGCGACTCGGGCGAGGCGAAGGAGCGGTCGGCCGGCGGTGGTCGGCCGAGCGCAGCGGTGGCGAGTGAGGTCGGGCGAGTGAGGGGGGAGCTGCGGGCGAGGGAATGCGATCGGACGCGAGTTTGGGAATTTTTTTCGTTTCAAAAACCGCGCCGTCACGCTTCCCCTTTTATAGAAAAAGTTACGACTCGGCCGAGTGACTAAGTCGCTCGACCGAGTGAATGCAACGGAAATTTTTGGAAAATTCCTCTCCGCTTATGACTCGGCCGAGTGGAAGAATTCCATTCGGCCGAGTGGCTCAAGCTACTCGGCAAGACTCGCCTTAGGAGCGTATCAGTTTTACTCGGCCGAGTGAATATATATACTCGGCCGAGTGTCAATTATACTGAAATCAAGAAAAGAAACAGAGAGTTGGGTACAGCAGACTTCCCTCGTTCGTGAGCCGCTCGGGCGGACGAACTTATGTGCTCGGCCGAGTGGCTAGTATACTCGGCCGAGTGAACCCTGTTTTCTGCTGTTTGGCTTCGTTTGGGCTCTAAACTCTGTTTTTCTTCCTCCAGTCGATTTCATCTTCCTCCTAAGCATCGAGCGCCTTCCTGGAGCGCTCCTCGTCGCCTTGTTCATCCTCATAATGATAGGTACCTCGTTCTCCTCTCCTGTCAAAGAAAAATAGGACCCGTTATCACGAAATTTTTGGGCAAACAACTCAAAACACTAATAATTTCTAAAAAAATTAAAGGAAAAGTAAAAATAAAGCGATGACCGTCGGGTTGCCTCCTGACAAGCGCTCGTTTAAGGTCGTGAGATCGACCCCCTTTGATTTTCAATTCATTGCGGGATGTTGGGTGCATTTGAGATGCACCCGTCAAATTTTCCGGGGAGAACGCTTGGATTCGGATGTTGCGGCGGCGTGTTCTCCCTCTGTGCTCCTTTGCCTCGGGTAGTGTTGGGGGGTGGCTCCCCCAAGCTAGTGCTTGCTCCGGGCCTCAGCTTCAACGGTGACACCGATTTTCGTATCGGTGAGGATTTCTTTGGAGTCTTCAATTTTGAGAGCTTGCAGAGCTCTCGAATCCTTGCGACATCAGCGTCGCCTTCATCAACTTCGGTGGAGAGATCGGGGGAATGCTCCATCTTTTCTTCTTGGCCCAAGTCCGGCCCTACCTCGAAATCTTCCTTGAATAGAGCCCCGATCGAATGGGGGATCGCCTCCTCAATAACCTCGTCAAGGAGGTCCATATAGTCCAGCTCCTCATGATAAGGCATGTGTTTCATTGCCTTGGGAATATGAAGCTCCACCTCGATGTTGCCGACATTCAATGTTAGAGTTCCTTCACATACGTCGACAATGACACCGGTGGTGGCGAGGAACGGGCGTCCAAGTATTAGCGACGTGTCTCCCTCCTCCTTGACATCCATGATCACGAAGTCACATGACAAAATATGCCCCCCGGGACTTGTAGCGGGATGTCCTCTGCGATCCCTACCGGCCTTGTGATCCGACCATCGGCTAGTTGTATCCGCCTGTCGGTAGGCTTCAATTTTGTGCCGGTATTTAGCCTTAGGAACATAGAGAGAGGCATGAGGCTAACACTAGCCCCTAAGTCCACTAATGCCTTTTGTAGAGGGATGCTGCCTAAGGTGCAAGGAATTCGAAAACTCCCCGGGTCTTTGAATTTAGCGGGCTCCTTCTCTCTCTTGGTGAACCAAGAGCCCTCCTCAGCTAGCATTATTTTCTCCTTCCTCTTTCTTCCCGAAATCAAATCCTTTAAAAATTTAGCGTATGTCGGAATCTCAACGATAGCATCGAGAAAGGGAATATTGAGGCTTACCCCTCTCAAATATTCGAGAAACTTCGCTAGTCGCATCTCCATCTTTGCTCTAGCAAGCCTTTGAGGGAATGGGATCGGTGGCATGAAACGCCTCTCTTCAATCAATTACTCTGCTCTGGACTTTTCTTTTTCTTGCGGCTCTTTCTCCTTCTCAACTTCAACGACCGGCTCAATTGGCTCTACATTCTCCTCCACGGGTTCCTCGGTTGGAATCATGACGGGAGTGGTATCCTTCCCGCCTCTAGTTGTAACTGCAACCACGGCATTGATGTGGCCGGTGGCGCCCCGTGGGTTTTGCTCGGGTTGAGCCGGTAATTGTTGAGTATTTCGATTGAGCAACGCCAATTGCTCTGAGATTTGGGCTACAACGGTTGCAAGGGAATCTTGGCCCGCCTTCAAGGTAGCGTTGGTCTTTTTCTGCTCGACCATAAACTCCTCCACTCTAGCTTCAAAGTCGGAACGTTGTTGAGCTTATGGGGGGTTTGGATTTCTCCACCCTTGATTGTATCCGGGCGGCCTATAGGGTCCAACTTGTTGCTTTGGTGGGAAACTTTGTTGCGGAGGCCCCCTTGGTGGATAGTGTTGTTGTTGTTGTTGTTGTTGTGGTCGAGCTTATTGAGGTAGTTGTTACGGCAGGTTCAATGCTCCTTCATTGTTGGCATATGAGAAACCGGGATGGTTTCTAGTGGCCGGATTGGCCCAATATCCTTGGTTCCCCGCGACGTATTGAACTTGCTCCAAAGATCCCTCTCCTTGTTCTCCTCCCAAATACATAGCTTGGGATTGGTCTTGCCAATCACACATTTGATTCAGTGGTGCGGATGTGGAAGGGGTTCCTTTGGGCTCCGTGATATACTTCTCCAATCTCTCCACTACTTTGTGGAGAGAATCGAACTTGTTGGTCAGCTCCGCTATGGCCTTTGCCTCATAAATGCTAGATGGCTTCAAGGAGGACGAAGAGTGTCCTCGCTCGTCGCCCCATTGTTGATTGTTCGAGGCCATCTCCTCAATTAGGGCCGTAGCTTCGTCGGGAGTCTTCGTAAGATGGCCCCATTTGCCGCGGCATCAATAATCTGCTTGGTCCCCGGTTGGAGACCATTGTAGAAGCTATGGACTAGCTCCCAATCTTCGATGCTATGGTGGGGGCACTGATGCTGCAGATCTTTGAAGCGCTCCCAAGCCTCATAGAGTGTCTCTTGAGGTCCTTGCTTGAAGGACATAAGAGCACTCCTAATCTTTACCGTCTTGGAGGGCGGATAGAACTTGTCAATAAACGCGCTCGGCAACTCGTCCCATGTGGTAAAGACTCCGTCAGCTTGCGTCCTCAACCAATAAAGAGCTTTATCCTTTAATGTGAAGGGGAAGAGGCGCAGTCTGATGGCATCGATGGAGACCCCCGACATCTGAAATGTGGCGCACTTCGACAAAAATAGCTGGATGTGGTAGTGGGGATTTTCATGGGTGTTCCCATGAAATGGATCCTGCTGCATCAGAACCACTAGTCCAGTCTTCAGCTCAAAATTCTTGTCAACCGCCAACTCCGGCATGGCAATGGACGAGGTCGTAGAAGAGGTCTTAGGCCGAAGCCTATCGTGAATGGAAATGATCCTCGCCATTTTTGCCGCCAATTGTTCCGCAGTTTCCGGGTTGGTCATAAACCTCCCTTCCGGATCTTGTCTCCTCTCCGCTCTAATTCTCCGCACAGTACGTTCAATCTCGGGATCATATAATATAGCTTCAGGGTCCGCCGTTGATCTCGTGTACATGCAATGGGAAAACAGAGTTTCAAAGAAATGATTAGCACAGTGGAAGGGTTAGATAAAAATAAAGAAATAAAACAGAAAGAAGAAATAGCTAGGGTGATAAGATCAAACACTATCACCTCCCCGGCAACGGCGCCAAAAACTTGATCGGCCCCGGCCGTACACCCAAAAGGGGCGACCGTGTAGTTTTACCGCAAGCGCACGGTGTAGCGGCGAGCGGGTTATTGAACACAGGGAGGACGTATAACAGTGCCTGCTCCGAACAACCTGGCTATAGGAACAGAAAAGAGGGAATTTGCCTTTTGGCGATCCTGTCACAATCGTCAGACAAAGTATGGAGATATAAAATCAAATAAAGACGCCTAGGGAATGGGGAATCCCCGCTACTCACCGTATCTTGTCAATGTTATTCATTGGTATCACAATTGCTAGAGTAGAATTTCGGATGAACTAGTTGCAACTGAATGTAAAGCCTAGCTCACGCTCTCGCGCTGTTGCCGGTCTATAGCTATCCTAGGCTTGGGTCCAATCTCTTGCAAACCCTAGCCTAGGCAAGCTAGCATTAGGATCAACATCATCATTCAATCGCGTCCCGAGCCCACTCTCGTGCAAACTCGGGCCACGACCTAGGTTGGGATAGTTCCTACCCGTCCAATCTCTTGCAAACGAGTATCGGTATGGAATTGCAACCGAGAACCCTAGTATCGGTCCAATCTCTTGCAAACCGATACTACGGAAACTCAATTTCAACCCAATTCGGATTTCTAGGGTTTCCTATCGAATTGGGATCCAATCTCTTGCAAATCCCAATCGATATGAACACCTAGCTATCCGTAATAAATCGATCCCAAACTAACCCTAATAGCAATTCTAGCAATATTTCTACCAAATCATCACAAATCGGAAATTGGGCTCGTAGGGTTCATCCCCACGCCCCAAGACGTTAGGACTACTCACAATTCATATCACAAATGCAAGAATAAACAATTGAAATAACAATAGAATTCATCACAATATTCAAATAAGCAATAAAAATGAGATTTTTAATGGAGAGGGAGACAAACTAATAGAGTTCTCCAAGAATCCAACAAAAATAAACTTTCCTCTCCTCTCCAATCACAAGAATCAAAAGCTAAAAAGTTTAATCTAAAAAGCTGCAAAAAGCAAAGGAAAAAAGCTCTCTAACCTAGGTTAAAAACTGGGGTTAAATACCCCCCAAAATCGCCCAAAAACTATGACCAAAATGCCCCTGCGCAGCCTGAAAATCGCAATTTACGCTACAGGCAGCGCGGCTCACTCGGCCGAGTGACAAAAGTCGCTCGGCCGAGTGAGAAACCCTGAGAATTTCCAGTAAGTCTGGGGTCTTGGGGGTCTTCAATTCGGTCGTCGCTCGGCCGAGTGAGTTGTCGTCACTCGGTCGATGGCTTCTATTCACTCGGGCGGTCGGCAATTTCCACGCGGCCGAGTGGGTCTTCTGAAGCTCAGGCAGACGAAAAACAGTAAGTTGGCTCTTTTTGGTGGGCGTCGTCTGAGTGCCACTCGGGCGGACGGGGTTTCGTCACTCGGCCGATGTGGCTTCTGATACTCGGCCGAGTGCACACATGAAGCGTGTCCGATCTGGTCGGCCGAGCGGGGTCTCACTGGTCGGCCGAGTGACTCCTTCACTCGGCCGAGTGAGACACCAAAAATGCCCATTCTGAGTGTTTTTGCATCCTCGTCGCTCCTACGACGTTCTTTCTTCTTCCGCTCCTCTCTAATAGCAAGATACCCCTCGGGGAAGTCGTCGGTGACACTCTGGAGTAGGTGTATCTCGGGATCACTCCAAATCACTCCAAATCTCCTGAAATACGACAAAAACAACAAATCGTGAAAAGTATCGAAATATTGTCGATAAATCGTGAAAAACGTGATTTGGTCGATCTAAATGGCATGCAATCATGCGGAAAAAAGGTGTAAAGTAAGGAGTGACCATGCACTCGGCCGAGGGACGATATCCCACTCGGCCGAGTATGAAGATCGCATCGCTCGAGTTGCATGGAAAATCCACCATCAAAAAAGGCCGACTTACTGGAAATGTAAAAGCTTTTGACGGTTCCGACTTGGCCGAGCAAGAAATGCCCCTCGGCCGAGTGAGTAAAGTCACTCGGCCGAGTCACTCCCGAAGACAGACCCTCGAAAAGTCCCAACTTACTGTAACTGTACATGGTTTGTCACTCGGCCGAGTGACATTTGTCACTCGGCCGAGTGAGCCGCCCCGCCTGCTGCGTAAACTGCAATTTCTGGGCTACACAGGGGCATTTTTGTCACGAATTTCTGGGCGATTTTGAGGGGTATTTAAACCCAGTTTTTGCCCTAGTTTAGAAGAACTTTTTTTGATACTTTTTGCAGCCTTTTTAGAGAGCTTTTTAGATAATTAGATTTAGGCTTTTTGGAGAGATTAGAAAGGGGACTTTTGTTGGATGCTATTGGATTCTCATTGGTTTGTCTCTTTTCTCATCAAAAACTCTATTTTTGTTGATAATTTCTCTATTGCAATGAATTGTGCTGAATTTTCTATTGAATTTCTTATGAATTGCATGATGATTAGTTAGTAGTTTTATTGTCCTAGGGCATAGGGATGAACCCTATGAACCATATTTCTGAATTGTGATGAATTGGTGAAATTCTTGCTAGAATTGATTAGGGTTAGGTGGGGATTGATAAATTACGGGTAGCTAGGGATTCGTATCGATTGGGATTTGCAAGAGATTGGGTCCCAATTGATAGAAAGCCCTAGAAATTCGATTTAGATTTACGAGTGGACTTTTCTAGAATTGGTTTGTAAGAGATTGGACCAAGGCTAGGGTTTTCAATCGTAATTCTATACCAATACCCATTTGCAAGACATTGGACGGGTAGGAACTATCTCAATCTAGGTCATAGCTCGAGTTTGCACGAGAGTGGGCTCGAGATACGATTGAACGATGATGTCGATCCTAACGCTAGCGGCTTAGGTTAGGGTTTGCAAGAGATTGGGCCCTAACCTAGGTTCGCTATAGACTGGCAATAGCGCGAGAGCGTGAGCTTGGTTCTACATCTAGTTGCGACTAGTGCACCTAAAATTCAAGTCTAGCAATGATGTAACCCACGAATCACAACGATGAGATACAGTCCGTAGCGGGGATTCCCTATCCCTAGGCGTTTTATTTTATTGATATTTCCATCGACATTCAAACGATTGTGACAATTTTACCCCAAATTATTTTTGACCATTTTGATAGCTAGGTGATTAGAAGAAGACACTGTCATTGTTCCTCCCTGAGTTCGATACTCGCTCGCCACTACACCGTGCGCTTGCGGTAAGACTACGAGTCGCTTGTCCAGGGTGCGTGTGCATACCGGGGCGCGATCATCTACCAATGGTGCTTCCACTAGGTACACACCCCCGTTTGGAAAGAAACCCACTTTGGGTGGACCTCCAAAGAAGGGTCATGCATTTATGTACACCAATACCATGCCACGTAGGAACACACCTCCTACTCCACATGTTCACGCGTATGATGATTTCTATGCTCCACGTCCACGAGCACGTGCACACCAAGTGAGACACACTCATGCACGTGTTCCTCCACATGCATATGTTCAACCACATCACTACTTTATGAATGATTACCATCATGCACCATATCATATGTCGCCACCACCATTTTCATCATGTGCCATATGCTTATCCACGACATGCATTTCCTAGGCCACCTCCTCATAGGCCATATGCATCACGTAGACATCAACAATGTATGCATGCTCCCAATAGGAATAGGGCTCCCAAGACATTCACTATTTGGGGCCCGAAGGAAACTAGCATGTATGAAAAACAAGCTTACATAAATTCTTATTTCATGAATGTAGTGCACAATGATGATTATGTTGGGAAGTCTAAGTCCAATTGGACTTGGCTTCCAAAGGTCTAATCTCTTTGGACCCAATGACCTTGGGTACCATGATACGATATGTTTTATCATTAGGTACTCAAGAAAAAGAAACGGAGCAACAAATCCAAATTTAGCTCCAAGGATGGGTGGATACTTGATAGCTGGTGTTCAAAACACATGACGGGTGAATCTCAATTGCTCTCCGGAGTGGTGCCCATTGAGAATGGGAACTGAGTAGTCTTTGGAGGCAATGAGAGCGGAACCATCATTGGTGTTGGTAAAGTTGGTAACCCATCTAAACCTCTTATAAGTGATGTTTACCTTGTTAAAGGCTTAAATCACAATCTCATTTCAATAAGCCAACTTTGTGACAAGGGTTACAAAGTTAGCTTTGTGAAAGGAATGTGTCATATTTTTAGTAAAGATAATAATAATTTGTTATTTTCTGGCACACGCCATAAGGATATATATATCCTAGACCTCCCCAAGTCATATGAACAATGTCTCATTGCCAACACAAGTGAACAACACTTATGGCATCGACGTTTTGGTCATGTGAACTTTGGAACACTTTTTAAGCTATCCAAGTTAAATTTTATTAAAGGATTTCCTAAACTTACTTTCCAAAAGAAAAGCTTTTGTGACTCGTGTCAACGAGGCAAACTTCCAAAATCGTCATTCAAACCTAAGAAAAGCATTTCATCTAAACGACCTCTAGAGCTTTTACATCTAGATCTTTTTGGGCCAACTAGAGTTGCTTCATTAGGGAATGCTCGATATGGACTTGGCATCGTTGATGACTTTTCTAGATTTACTTGGGTATTTTCTTTGACTAATAAAAATGATGCTTTTGAAAACTTCACAATATTTGTTAAGAAAGTACAAAATCTCATTGGAACCACCATTGTCACTATTCGTAGTGATCATGGAGGGGAATTTGAGAATGAGTCTTTCTCAAATTTTTGTGATGAAGTTGGTATTTCTCACACCTTTTCTATCCCTCGCGCACCCCCTCAAAATGGTGTTGTTGAGAGAAAGAATAGGACGCTAGTGGAATGTGCTCGCACAATGCTTGATGATAGCCAACTTGGCCATCAATTTTGGGCGGAAGCGGTACATACCGCTTGCTATGTGTTTAATGAATACTCTTGAGGCCCGGCACCAAACAAACTTGTTATGAATTGTTGTTTGGTAGGTTGCCTCAAGTTAAACATTTTCGAGTTTTTGGTGCAAAATGTTTTATTAAAAACACGTATGGTAGTTTGGACAAATTTGATCCGAGATCCGATGAGGGGATATTTGTTGGATATTCCTCCCGTAGCAAAACCTACCGGATATACAACAAAAGAACCTCAACGATCGAGGAATTTCTTCATGTTGCATTCAATGAAAATTTTGTCCCTCTTAGAATTATCAATGACGATGACTCCAAGGAAGTTATATGTGATTCTATTGGTAATTCTAATTCTATTGATTCTATTGATACTAACCCTACTGATGATTCTTTTGAGAATGTTCCTAGTGATCAGGGAGTTCCCAAACGGCTTCATACAGTTCGTGACCATCCCCATGAGCAAGTCATTGGCAACATACTTGATAGTGTCAAGACGAGATCTCAAGTCAACTACTTCGCTCATTGTGCATTTGCCTCTTTAGTAGAGCCAAAGAATATTAACGAAGCATGCGAAGATAGTTCATGGATTCTAGCCATGGAGGAGGAACTCATTCAGTTTGAGAGGAATGATGTTTGGGAGCTAGTTCCATTACCTTCGAAGAACCACACCGTTATAGGAACGAAGTGGATTTTCAAGAACAAGACCGACGAGAACCAAAACATCGTTCGGAACAAAGCTCGGTTAGCAGCTCAAGGCTACAGGCAAAAGGAAGGTATAGATTTCGAAGAATCCTTTGCTCCTGTAGCTAGATTAGAATCTATTAGGTTGTTGTTATCTTTTGCATGCCATAAAGATTTTAAACTCTTTCAAATGGATGTAAAAAGTACATTTTTACACGGAGATGTCGTTGAGGAAGTTTATGTTTCTCAACCTCCGGGTTTTATAAATGAAAAATTTCCAAATCACGTTTTCAAACTTAAGAAAGCACTTTACGGTTTGAGACAAGCTCCTAGAGCTTGGTATGACCGCCTAAAGAACTTTCTTTTGGATTTGGGTTTTAAAATGGGTGAAGTTGATTCTACACTTTTTGTTAAGTATGCGAATCATGATATTATTTTAGTTCAAATTTATGTTGATGATATCATTTTCGGTGCTACTAACTTCACTCTTTGCGAAGAGTTTTCTAATGTCATGAAGGACCAATTTGAGATGAGCCACATGGGTGAGCTCAAATATTTCTTAGGTCTCCAAATTCGCCAAATGCACGATGGAATCTTCATCCACCAAACCAAGTATACGGTGGAGTTGCTAAAGCGATTTGGAATGGAGAATGCTTCTGGCAAGAAGACTCCAATGAGCACTACTACACATCTTGATAAAGATACGGGCGGCAAAGATGTAGACATTAGTCTATATCAAGGTATGATAGGAAGTTTATTATATCTTACTGCTAGTAGGACTGATATAATGTTCGTCGTATGTGTATATGCTCGTTATCAAGCATAACCTAAGGAATCTCACTTAGTAGCGGTAAAACGTATTTTCCGCTATTTAAGTTACACACTCGACTACGGATTACTTTATCCAAAGTCTAGCACATATGAGTTAATCTCATATAGTGACACAGATTATGCTGGATGCAAATCCGACAGGAAAAATACTAGTGGCACTTGCCATTTTATAGGAAATTCTCTTGTCTCTTGGTTTTCCAAGAAGCAGAATTCCGTATAACTTTCAACCACCGAGGCGGAATATATTGCCGCCGGTGCTGTGTGTGCTCAGGTTCTTTGGATGAGACACACTCTTAAAGACTTCGGTATAAACTGTGATACTGCCTTATCATGGTGGACAACCAAAGTGCAATATGCCTCTCTAAGAATCCGGTACACCATTCCCGTTCCAAACACATAGATGTCTGTCACCATTTCCTAGATGATCATGCTGCTAGAAAGGACATCATTTTAGTGTACGTTGAACCCAGAAGCAAATCACCAATATTTTCACGAAACCACTCAAGGAAGACTCCTTTGTGCGGTTACGTCGAGAATTGGGGATTATGGGTGAATCCGAGATTTAGGATTCATATTTTTTCAATAATCTTGCATGATAATAATTTTCTATATGCTCATGCTAGATTTGTTGGGATTTTCTGGATTTATGATTGGATTTTCGATTTGCGCGTCGGATTTAAGATTTTCTATGTTTTATGGGGTAGAATAAGAGTGTATGAGAGTATTTCGATGTTTCGTCCAAGTGTTCTTTGGAGAAAACTCAAAATTTCAAATTCTCAAATTTTTGAACTCCATTAGTCGGTCCCATAACATTCACCGACCAACTAGTTTCAGTTCTAGTCGGTTAGTGATTGAACTCAGACCGACTAGTTCATGCCCTTACTTTGACATATCTTGTTGTTTGCTATTAGTCGGTCCAAGCTCATTGGCCGACCGACTAGATTGCAGTCTAGTCGGTCAGCACTTGAACTCAGACCGACTAGTTGTGCGGGGGGCATTTCTGTCTTTGACTCCGTCAATCGACTTAAAACTCCTCCGCACCGATTAGAATTCATTCTAATCGGTGCGGCCTCTTCCTCAAACCCTCAAACCCCTCGTCTCCTCCGCTCCCTTCTCCGTGCGCCGTCGTCTACGGCCGACGTACATCGTCGCCGATCATCTCTCTCCGTCCTAGGGTATAATCTCTCTCTTTCACTCCAGATTTTAGGGCTAAAATCTCAATCTTTTTAGGGTTCGTGTTAGGGTTTCTGTTTTCGTTCGATTTCTCGTTTGATCTCATGCGTTGTGTGTTGTCTCGTCACGATCTCATGGCGAAGACACGTATCCCTGTTCGTCCTACCACTCCGTCTCCCATGACCGTCGAGCCTCCTCCTACCGACCCTCCTCAACCCAAACGTCGTGCCAAAACCACTCGTACACCTACCTCTCCATCTTCTTCCTCGCCTCCACTCAAGAAGAAGAGGACCGCCGTTTCCAAGCCAAAACCCACATCTCAATCTCAGTCCAAGCCCCGGACCAAGGCCAAAGAAAAGATTTTGACTTCTGGACCCTTCCGTGCTCCCAATCCACCCTCTCACTATGACGAAGAGTATATCCCGGAGACCGAGCCTACCAAAAAGGCTCCTACTCCTCCTCCTTGCTCTTCCTCTCGTCCGTC
The DNA here is from genome assembly GCA_030789695.1 of Scilla litardierei. Lineage (NCBI taxonomy): Eukaryota > Viridiplantae > Streptophyta > Magnoliopsida > Asparagales > Asparagaceae > Scilla > Scilla litardierei. The sequence goes on along the minus strand of CM061135.1, from coordinate 96,071,282 downwards.
TAAGGGGAAGGCTCCCATGCCTTTGGGTGGTGTCGATATCTCGGTGTGTCGCGATGACCCGTTGTGTCTTGCGGCTTATAACCATATCGAGCATTGTCCGTTGATTCTGGAGCACTTCATCCAATTCTCTGATTTTCCTCATCTCGCAGATCTCCTCTCCTATAGCGGCCTTCTAGAATATCTTCGCCATGATCACAAGGCAAATCCTCATCCCTACCCCAGACTCGTCAAATTGTTCTATGCCAATCGAGTACGGGGTGAGTATGATGACACCCACTGCATTGAGACCACTGTCTTGGGGACACATATTGTCCTCACGGCAGAGATCTTAGGGCAGTTGATTGGTGTCTCCTCTTCTGGCCTCCTCCCTTCTAATATCTCCGTGGATAATATCCACGATCTTGACCAGACCATGCTTGCTGAGATGTTCCATGTCATCCCTCCCGCCATGATTGGCGTTCCCTCAAAATCCTTCAAGCCTAATGCATGGGTCCTAAATCTGATTCTGAAGTCGTGTCTTCTACCGAAGTACGGCTCCTCTAGCTTGCCCTCTCAGCCGTTCCTCAAGCTTATCTATGCTCTTTTTATGGGGAGTGAGATAAATTGGGCCCGCATTATCCTTGACAAGATGGATTCCTTTGAGTGCATAAGGAAATCCACCAAGTCAGCCCATATTCCTTATCCATGTCTGCTGACCCTTGTCTTCTGTCACTTTGGCGTTCCTCTCCCTCCCGATGATCAGCGTCCGTTGGGTCCTCCCCTGAATGCGACTGCCGTCAAGAAGTCTCTTGCAGCCTTGCGTCACATTCAGAGGACTACCCCTTCTGCTCATCCTCTGCCTTCACGCCCTGACTCTTCAGCTTCTCAGAGCCGTCAGGAGGCTCGCATTGCTCGATGTGAGGAGATGCTTGCTCGCATCTGTCATCACTTGGGAATTGAGGTTCCTCCTACAGTTTCTGACGAGGAGGACATAGATGATGCTGATCTTGAGGAGCTTGTTGCCTCTCCAGTTTGTGCCCCCGAGGGTACTTCTGTTGGCACTTCTTCTGCTGGTGCTCCCGAGAGCACTCCTGCTGCCACTCTCCCTTCGGTGGACACTCCAGTCATTCCCGAGACTTCTACTACTCCTGTCGATCTAGAGACCACCACCCCTTATGCACAGCCTGCTGCTGCTGATCCTGCCTCCGCCTCCTGGGCTTGCGTTGGAGGACTCTCCCATGTGCACTTGGATGATCTATTTTGTCGTGAGAGAGTGGGGTAGGATAGTTGGGTGGTTATGTATGTATTTTTGATGTATTTTTGGATGTTTTGATGATACTTTTTGATGTATGTTCGTTTTTGATGTCTGTTGAGACATGTGTTGTATGTTGTGCACTTATCTGATGATCGTGTATATTTGTGTTGGCGGATGTATACTTTTGATGTATCCTGTTATATATATATATATACACATCGCGTTGCCATTTACTTATGTGTGCACATTATATTTCTTTTTGTCTCTGGTGTTGATTTCGTCGCTCGACGATTATATTGATTAAATAGAATTGTTTCTATGAAAACATAGAATTGTTTTCCATGCACTAAATTCACTAAGAATGTTGATATTGGAGAGTATGTTCCATAACTCAATACGTGAAATTGCTTTGAGTTTTGATGATTTCATTTTTTGATTTTCGACTATGGTCTCGTTGGCATGCTTTGATTTTCTTCGTTATTTTACTTTGGTGTCATTTGGACCGTGGTCGTATTCTTCGACTCTCGTGCTTTTATTTTTAGCCATTGTTGTTGTCGTTGATCTCCTCCCGCTCTTTTTGCTAATGCCAAAGGGGGAGAGAATTAATAATAACGATGTGCTAAATGATAATTTAAAGCAATTTACCGTGAATCTAATTTGATATGTTAGATTCAGGGGGAGTTAAGATATAAAAATGGATTTCAAATCCGATATTCAATAATTGGATCATGTTTTATACTTTTCTCGCCTGCTTGATGCTTATGTTTATTATTTAATTCAGAATTAACGTGTCATCAATGCAGGGGGAGTAAGTAAATTTCATTTGACTCATTATTATTGATTATTATTTATGTTGGTTTGTCATCACCAAAAAGGGGGAGAATGTTGAGTATTGATTCCCCGGATTTGGTTTTGATGATGAACAAACATAAATATCGTGAATTAGTTCTATCTCCAGAATTCTCCTTTATTGGATGTGAACCTTTTAGTCGGTCCAAGAAGAATCACCAACCGACTAGTTGCCAAACTAATCGGTCAGTGATCCTTCATAGACCGATTAGACTGCTTCAGAAATAGATCCGTTGGGCATTTAATGCTACGAATTTTCCTTCTCTCTTCTCTCTATCCTATATATACTTGTGATGCTTCTTTATATCATTCAAGGCTGCCATTATTGAGACTTAGAGAAATCAAAGAGAAGCATTCAACTCCATTGCTAAAGCTTCCTCGTTCACACAAGAATCTCTCCAAACTCCTTGAGCCCTAATTTCCTCAAGAGAGATTCTCTTCATTGTGAGCCTCTCAAGCCAAGAGCTTGATTCAAAGTCACCAACTCCATCATAGCCTTCGATCGTTGTTCATCTTGGTGGAGCTAGGGTTTGGTGACATTCTCTCCTTCAAAATCTTCATTGCCCTAAAATCAGTAAGTTTACTCAAGGCATAGGATTTTGTTGGCAAGTGTTTTATTATTTCATTTACTTTAATATTGCAAGTTTATCTCTCGGTTGTGAGAGAAGTTTGTGATCCCGGTTTGTGGGAGTCACATTTCGTTTTGTGTATGATTTGATCTTGTAGTAGTTTCAACAAGAATTTCATAGTACAAAACTTGGGTTATAGGATTCTAACTCAAGTAGCCGGAGGGGATCCGGGTGTTTGGGACTTAGGATCATCGGGAACAAGTCGGGGAGACTTGGGTGGATCCAAACCCGTTACATCGTTTGTTTGCATTGCTTAATTCTTATTTGTCAATTTCATTCCGCATTATTGGTTGAGTTTACACAATAATTAGGAATAATTATCTTGATTATTTTAAAGTACTATTCACCCACCCCTCTAGTACTTGTGCAGTATCTATCAGGGCATTACACCAACGTCGTTGCTTTCACGGGGGTAATCTCTCTATAGTCGTAGACACCCCTCACTCGCGGATCAGCCGTGCTCGTTGTTTTCCCTTCCTGAATCGCTGACCCCTCAAGTTTGCTACCGTAGATCTTCTGTTGCCGCACAGAGATGCGTCATCGCCGTACCGTTCAGATCTGTCACCGTTCAGACTCTACGTCCAATCTGCGTCAAACACCGGAGAGGTTGGTCCACCCTAACTCGTAGCGAACCCACACCGTAGATTAATCAAACCCTAAACTAAAATTGGACAACTCGAACTAAATTTACTTTCAGCATCTGTAAAATGATTGCCCACCGTAGGAAGATCGACGATCGGACAATTTTTTTCTGTGCACATAGGGTAGAAGTCGATCTAGATCAAACAAAACATTAAAAGGTGACTTTTTGACTGTTAGGGTAGTCCCATCAATTTTAGAAACAAACCCTAATAGGATTTGTTGAAAACGCGACCTGACACCGTCGCCGTGACCCTGTTTCAGACGGAATACTGCAGACGCGACGCTTGGACGGGACGCTCCGGACGGACGACGCACTCGCCACCGCAGGAAAGTGTACTCACTTGTGCCTTCGGTCGTACTTAGGACTTAGACTTTTAGAACTGTTAGAATGTGAACAAAGAGGACCGGACGTGAAATGATAGCGTCTGGGACGTCCCTTGACAGCTTAGACTTGACGACGAAGTCTAAGCTCAACAACTTTTGACATCTTAGGGTTATCTTGTGTGTGCGTGCGTGTGGACCCCCTAGAAGAACCATCCCTGTCTTTGTCACATCGTGTCTTGTCATACACAGCTTGCGGGCAATAGGGCACTCTCCGAGTGATCCCTTGTAATGATACACAGCTTGCGGGCAATAGGGCACTCACCAAGCTAGAGTGAGTGATCCCTTGTACGGATTTGTCTTGTGCACTTGGGTTGGGGTAGGGTTGAGCATGCGCATGGGGAGAGGGTCTGATCCCCCTCGAACCGTAAGGCATGAACCCTTCGAGTCACACGTGTCTTGTCTTGTTCCCGTGCGTAAGGTTGAGCGTTCCCTCGGTTGAGAAGGTGCTGGCCGCCTTCTAACCGAAAGGCGTGAACCTTAGTGACACACGTCTTGTCTTGTCTTGTCCCGTGCACAAGGTTGAGCATTCCCTCGGTTGAGAAGGTGTTGGCCGCCTTCTAACCGAAAGGCGTGAACCTTAGTGACACACGTCTTGTCTTGTCTTGTCTTGTCACGTCTTGTCTGGACCTATTTAGGTTAGTCCCGTAGTCCGTAGCACACACTACGGCTACTGCTTGACGTGTTTTACTTTTCCTGCTCCGTTTACCTTCTTTTGTTACTATGTTATAACCCTAGCATGCTAATCAACCAGTAAATCATTGCTTCCAAGTGTTTTACAAGACACTTTATATCCCACCCATACACTTCCAAGTGTTGGGATATCACTACAGGGAACGGGGTGGTGACAGTGAATCTGGATTGTCGATCGATCCCCTTAGTGGTCAGTGGACATGAACTATTAGATTTCATTGTCCATGATCTGTCGCTTTTCGATGTTGATCTTGGCATCAAATTGCTGGGAGACTTCCACGCTCTGTTTGAATTCCATATTGATATTCAGGATTACAGGCCATCTTAAGTTTGAGTTCTCGAGGAATGCAGAGCCGATGACGAAGCTGACGAGGAAGGACGTAGAGTTTCATTGATCAGAAGCTTGTGAGGAGGCCTTCAGTTCTTGAAGACGAGGTTGACTTCAGCACCGGTTTTGGCGGTACCAGATCAGAGCAGAGGCTTTGAGGTATATTGGGATGCATCGGGGAAGGGCCTAGGATGCGTCTTGCATCAGCATGGCCACGTGGTCGTGTATGCTTCTCGTCAGTTGAGGACTCATGAGAAGAATTACCTGACGCACGATCTGGAGTTGGCAATGGTGATATTTACACTGAAGATCTGGAGACACTTCTTGTTGAGTAATAGCGTGAAGATCTTCACCGATCACCCAAGCTTGAAGTGTATCTCCACGTGAAAGAGCTCAACATGCATCAGAGACGATGGTTGGAGCTTATGGCAGACTATAAGATAGATCTGGAGTATCACCCGGGGAAGGTGAATGTAGTGCCAGATGCTTTGAGTAGGCTCCTCACCGTGATGATGCATACTACCGACTGGAGGATACAGCAGTAGCTGAGGGAGATGGATTTAGAGGTCGTCCTACCTAGTGTGGTTCTTTCATTCATGAATTTGCAGATTCAATCCACGATCGTGGATCGTAACAGGGCAGCACATGCAAGAGATCTGAAGCTACTGAGGATCAGGAGGCATGTTGAAGCTGTACATCGGACGGAGTTCGTTATTCATGAGGATGGTTCGCTGAGGTACGGCAGTAGGCTCTGCGTACCTGTAGGTGATGTTCGAAAGGATCTGTTGAGCGAGGCTCATAGCTCGCCATATTCTATACATCATGGAGGCACCAAAATGTATAAGGACCTCCGTCTGAATTATTGGTGGATTGGCATGAAGAGGAGTGCAGCACGGAGCGTTGCCAAGTGTTAATATGCCAACAGGCGAAGGCTGAGCACCATCGTACGGCTGGATTGGTACAACTGCTTCCTATTCCGGAATGGAAGTGGCAGCATATCACGATGGATTTCGTGACTGGTTTACCTCGGAGCCCGAAGCAGAACGACGCAGTCTGGGTGATCGTTGACCGATTGACTAAGTCTGTGCATTTCATCCCTTTCCGAGTGGGCCAGTCTACGGAAGTCATGGCGAGGAAATACCTAGAGGTAAAATTTCATTTTACTTCTCTTTTACTTTTCTTTTTGAGTTAGTTGTGATGTAGACCGTGTACGTGCAGGAGATTGTACGCTTACATGGAGTCCCCATGAGCACCGTGTCTGACAAAGACTCGAGATTCACATCTCAGTTCTGGAGAAGTCTGCAGGAGAATTTAGGTACGAGTCTGAGTTTCAGCACGGCGTACCACCCGTAGACCGATGGCCAATCCGAGAGGACTATTCAGATTCTCGAGGATATGTTGCAAGCTTGTACGCTCGATTTGAAGGGTTCTTGGGAGGACCATCTGCACTTGGTGGAGTTTTCGTACAACAACAGCTACCAGACGAGCATTGGCATGGCGCCGTTTGCTGCCTTATATGGGAGGAAATGTCGATCGCCACTTAGCTGGGATGATATCGGAGATCGGGAGCTATTGGGTCCAGATATGATAGTGGAAGCTGTGGATGTCGTGAGAGACATCAGGGAGAAGCTTAGAGTTCCGCAGGATCGCTTCAAGCTTTGGGCAGATGCCAAGAGGAGACCTTTGGAGTTCCAGCTTGGAGATCACGTCTTCCTGAAGATTTCTCCGAACCACGGAGTCATTCATTTCGAGAAGAAGGGAAAGCTGAGTCCGGGGTATATTGGACCTTTCGATGTGCTGGAGCGTGTGGGAGCAGTGGCCTACCGCCTTGCTCTGCCACCTTCTTTGGAGGGAGTTCACGACGTATTCCACGTATCTCAGCTACGTCGGTACGTCAGTGATCCGTCGCACACCGTTGATTTCTCAGAGATTACGGTCCGCCCGGACCTGACGTATGACCAACAGCCTGTGCAGATTTTGGACCGTCGACAGAAGCAATTGAGGAATAAGGTAGTCGACATGGTGAGAGTGATGTGGCGTCACGGCTCACCTGGAGAGTCCACTTGGGAGCACGAGGAGGAGATGAGAGAGCGTTTCCCATTTTTGTTTGCTGACTAGTGTTGTTGATTCCGAGGACGGAAGCTTTATTTTAGTGGGTAGAATATAACGGTCGCTTTCCGACCTTATGGATTTTCTACGTGCACGTGCTTTTTTAGTACACGTATTTTATTTGGCTCTTTTTGGATTCCGGTATATACGATGTGATATGTCGTTGTGACCGTATAGAAGTGTAGAATTTTATAGTAATTTTTAGGAACGTCATTTCACGGCTCGTTTTCTCGCAAAACGACTTTGAATAGGAGGGGCGTTTTGGTCTTTTGGCCTTAAAACCCAGTTCCTGATTTTACATTAATTTTTGGTAGGTGTAGCACGCGATCTGACACCGTAGCCCTGTGCTCCTCGTCTCCACGAACGTCTCGGTATTTTCGGTTTATTTTTCGGATGCCCGTAGTGAGAGTTATCCTCTAATTAAATCCCAACCGTTGATTTGCCTTAACCAATTTGAATTTCAAATTGATGATCTGTTTTAATTAGACCCTGATTTATCTCATACGTATCAATGGGGGTTAATATTCTGTTTTCTGATTGTACCCATCTTTTCTCCAGTTTGCACTTCCCCTCTCTCTCTCCCCCCCACAATAATAGAAAACCCTATAGCTATCTATCAAATAAATCATTTTATACCCCTAAACCCTTCTCTAGATCACGTGTACACAAGAAACCCTAGGGTTCTTTTTGTTTGCAGTCTTCACCCATTCAAAAACTCTCGACCTCACTTCCTCCCTCTCACATCTCCTTCCCTCCCTCACTCCCAAGCCCCCGCCGGCGCTGCTGCGACCCCGATCGCCGCAGGGCCGCCATCCGCCGCCGCAGCGCGCGCAAGGCCGCCGCACAGCAGCTCACGGCTGCTGTGCGTTTCTCCGTCGCCGTCACCCGTTTCCATCGTGCCGGAGCCTCCTGTTGCCATCAACGAACCCCGACCGCCGTCGCCAGGCCCTCGACTCCGTCCCGTCACCCTGTCCTCGCCATTGGCCACCTGAAACGGCCCCGCCTCCGGCCGTTTTCACCCACAGCTACAGCAGCAGCCGTTGCCGGATGCTTCTGCCCATTCCAGCGCCGCCCGATGCTACTCCAGCCGACCTAGATCGTCGGAGGACCCCCCTGTGGGCCTGTTGCGCCGCCTAGACCCTCGAGCAGCGGTCTTCTTTCCACAGCCGCGATCACTGTTGCGATATTTTCCGACAGCCGGCCACGAGCTCTACCTGCGGCGTTCTTGACATTGCGTCGTCCCCGCAAGGTTCCTCGCTGTTCTGAACCCTACGGCAGCCCTCTACTGTGTTTGGCGGTGTTTCTTGCCATCCGATCAGTCCCAACGACGCCCAACGTCGTTGCTTTCACGGGGGTAATATCTCCGTAGTCGTAGACGCCCCTCACTCGCGGATCAGCCGTGCTCGCTGTTTCGCCTTCCTGAATCGCTGCCCCCCTTAAGTTTGCTATCGTAGATCTTCCGTTGCCGCACAGAGATGCGTCATTGCCGTACCGTTCAGATCCGTCACCGTTCAGACTCTACGTTCAATCTGCGTCAAACACCGGAGAGGTTGGTCCACCCTAACTCGTAGCGAACCCACACCATAGATCAATCAAACCGTAAACTAAAATTGGACAACTCGAACTAAATTTACTTTCAGCATCTGTAAAATGATTGCCCACCGTAGGAAGTGTCACGCCCCGCTTCCCAAAAATGTGGAGGCGAGACGTGAGAAGGTCTGCTCAGACTTGAAGCTACAAAGCTGCAAGTCCGATAAGCGTCAATCAATTTTAATTAGAAGGTCCTTGCAACGCGAAACGAAACAAAGATAATAATGTGGAAATGAGACAAAAGAGAAATCTCAGAATATCCATAAAATAAGTTTCAACATCACAGAAAAAGCCACCAGGCTGAAAAGAAAAGAGTCTAAAGGCCCAACATGGCCAATAATAGTACAACGTACAAAGCAAAGGTGCTACGCACCGACAACTAACAGAAAACCTAAAACAAAAGGAAGCTCAGCAAAGTCACTAAGAGTGGTCACCAGTGTCCACAAAACTCCCCCTGGGCAGACATGGTCATCAGGCTCAGCGACATCAACTACCACGTACTCAGCTACGGTCTCTGGCTCAGGGTCTAACATATGACACCCAAAAGAGCAAGGGGCACATATCAGCAAGTCTACAAGAGACTTGTGCAAGGAAACTGAAAGTGAAAGTAAGCAACCTAGCAGTTCTAGCATGAATGCAATGACATGGCAGCTAAAGTATGAGTGCAACAAGTAAAGTAAAGTTAAGTACGAGCATGGCATGGATATCAAGTTTTACAAGAAACACTCACTAGTACAAGAAAAGTAAAGTAAACACGTCATGCACAGAGATTACGCCTTTTGGCTAGAGTGGCTGCGTGGCCAACTCCTAGCTCAAGTGATCGCTTATCCCTACCCCTCCACGTGTATCGAGCCAGGGCCTTACCCCCGAACGCGTATGCTCGCTTCTGGATCACGAGCCAAGAAGTGTATTTCAATATGGCATAGGGGTGCACCTAGCCGGACAAGGAGATCGGGCATTGGTTTTTGACCAACACATGAGGCCCGCTTCTGAATCACGAGTCCAGAAAGTATTGTTCATAATGGCGTAGGGGTGCACCTAGCCGAACAAGGAAGTACAAGTAGTGTAACGTGTGCTACGAATGCAACAATTAATTTGGATGACATGTAAGATGCAATGCATGGCAGTTAAAAGTGCGTACAGATAAGGAATTTAAACGTGACAGATATCAATGCATGCATGACATGGCAGGGTGACGGATCTAGCTTCGTTGTCAAGCTAGACCCTAAAGTTGCGTCTAGACAGCTATCATTTCACCGTCTAGTCTCTTTTACGCTAAAACAAGGAAGTGGCCTAAAAACATGGCCCTACACAAGAGTTGGCAAGTTTCACTTGCCTGTAAGTACAAAGTCTGAGCACACCGACCAACGAGTCCAAAGTCACAATTATCCTACGTGCACAAGTCCACCGGCCTACATCCTTTTTATTAATCTTGATTAGTGAATTCTAAAACATTTAAAATACTTTAAAAACATTGATTTTAGTCTTGATTAACAGGCAATGGGTTGGGGGTCCTAGGGGTGCAAAGCGTTACCTCAACACGACGCGAAAGCAACACTGGCGTCGGGTAGCGACGCCAGGGGTTGGAATAAGAGAACGTGCTCCAGGTCCAGATTCCAACATAGATTCCTCACTGGAAAGTTCAGAGCAGCAACCGAGCGACGAATCCAAATTCCAAAGCTAGCACGTGCGACGACGGGCTACGACGTGTCGCAACGTCGTACGCGGCAAATCGTCGGAGAGAAAGCACCTAGGTGGGGCCCACAGTAGTCCTAGGGACCAATAGGGGACCCACAATACCTCTGGAGAACTTGGGGGGCCCACTGTGGCAAGTGGTGCGACGGGTGCGGGGTTGCGACGATTGGCTCTCGGTCAGACACGCTTGGTGCGGGGGTTTTGCTCGGTCGGTGCGGGGGAACGGGCCTATGCAGGTGCGGGGGTCGGTCGCAATGGCAGGTGCGGGGTGATGTCTCGGTCGGTGCGGGGCGATGTCTCGGTCGGGCGCTGCGGATGCGGGGGTTGCAACGTTGCAACGTTGCAACGTGCAGTGATGTGGGCGTGAGCGGGCGTGAGCGGGCGTGAGCGGGCGTGAGCGGGTGGCTGCTTCGGTCAGACACGGTGCGGAGCGGGGTGCGGAGCGGGTCTGTGAAGCGGGGCTGTGCGGTGCGGAGCGGGTCGTGCGGAGCGGCCAAGCTCTCGGTCAAACCGAGAGCTCCTCTCGGTCGGAGCGGGAGAACGGAGCGGGGCGTTCAGCGGGGTGTGGATGAAGCTTGGTGCGGGCGGGAGCGTCGGTCAGGGCGGGGATTTGGGGGCGATTCCGTCGGTCGGTGCGGGCTTGGTGCGGCAACGTTGTGACGATTCGTCGCAACGTGAATTTTGGGTTTTGGAAGCGGCTAGGGTTAATTTCTTGCGAAAATAGGACTTCCTAGAGGTTGTTTATATAGTGTAGATGGGTTGACTTGGTCTAGGGCTAATACTAATGGGATTAGGAGTTTAAAAATATTTAAAATTCAAATCTCACCCTCTCCAACTCACCCAAGGCTTGGGTGCGGCCCAAATGAGCTGAGATTTGGCTCAAAAATATTTTGAAGTATTTAAAACATAATAAAATTTTGTATGGCCGAAAATAATTTAAAACGTAGCTATTAAAAATATTTTAAACATTGCTAAAAATATAAAAGTGGTCAAATAAACTCCAAAAATTATAAAATAAATATCGGGGTGATCATGATGACGAAAGAAAGCTAACTAAGAAGACGGATGTCAATTTTGACGTCGGACGACGAAACTAAAAATAGAAACGTCTCCCGTCAAAAGTGAAAATCGCAACGTCTCATCGAATAAGATTAAATTGTGGGAAAACGACTCGAGAAACGTCGTTCCAAATTAGTGCCACTATTTAATACTCTCAGAGACGTTCAGAACGGCATATCACACTAAAGTGTTCACAAAGCAACAAAGTCTAAAACAAACACGTGCACGGTCAACAGCACGTGCACGAAGAAGATACGATCGGAAAGCGACCGTTACAGGAAGATCAACGATCGGACAATTTTTTTCTGTGCACATAAGGTAGAATTCGATCTAGATCAAACAAAACATCAAAACGTGACTTTTTGACTGTTAGGGTAGTCCCGCCAATTTTAGAAACAAACCCTAATAGGATTTGTTGAAAACGTGACCTGACACCGTCGTCGTGACCCTGTTTCAGACGGACTACCGCAGACACGATGCTTGGACGGGACGCTCCGGACGGACGACGCACTCGCCACCGCAGGCAAGTGTGCTCACTTGTGCCTTCGGCCGTGTTTAGGCCTTAGACTTTTAGAACTGTTAGAATATGAACAAAGAGGACCGGACGTGAAATGATAGCGTCTGGGACGTCCCTTGACAGCTTAGACTTGACGACGAAGTCTAAGCTCAACAACTTTTGACACCTTAGGGTTATCTTGTGTGTGCGTGTGTGTGGACCCCCTAGAAGAACCATCCAACAAGATGTAATGCCCTGCTAAGCTACTGCACAAGTACTAGAGGGGGGGTGAATAGTACTTTAAAATAATAAAGAGGATAATTCCTAATTATCTTGCAAACTCTACCAATCAATGCGGAAATGCGGAAATGTAAATATTAGACAACAAAGAAACAATCGCAAACAAGCAATTTAACGGGTTCGGATCCACCCAAGTCTCCCCGACTTGTTCCCGGTGATCCTACATCCCAACCACCCGGATCCCCTCCGGATACTTGAGTTAGAAACCCTAACTCAAGATTTGCACTATGAAATTCTTGTGAAAAACCTTCACAAAGTCAAATCATACATAAATCAAAATGTGACTCTCACAACCCGGGATCACAAACAAACTCTCACAACCGAGAGTGCAACTTGCAATATTCAAAGTAAATTGAAATAGAAATTCTTACCGACAAAATCATATGCCTTGAGTAAACTTACGATTTAGGGCAAAACGGATTTTGGGGAAGATGAAGAGGCACCAAACCCTAGCTCCAAGTAGATGACCAGCAATGGAGTCCTAGGTGGATGTTGGTGACCTAGAATCAAGCACTTGGCTTGGAAGGCTCACAATCAATGAATCTCTCTTTTGAAATAAGAGTGAGGGAGAGATTCTTGAATGGAAATGAATGAGCTTTTAATGAGATTGAATGCTTTCTCTTTGATCTCTAAACTTCTCTTAAAATCAGCCTTTTTATGCAATGAATGCAGCACTCCAAGTATTTATAGGATAGAGGAAAGAGAGAGCAAAAATCGTGGCATTAAATGCTCCAACGGCTCTATTCTGAATCAAACTAGTCGGTCAAAGAACAACCACTGACCGACTAGTTCATCAACTAGTCGGTCGGTGAAACAACATGAACCGACTAAGAGGTGAACAGTGAATAGATGAAGTTTCATACTTATAGAACTAGTCGGTCCAAGAAGACTTGCCAACCGACTAGTTTCACAACTAGTCGGTCGGTGAGTGAACTTAGACCGACTAAGAGATAAAACAAATAGTCTGAGTACAAATTGATTTAGTCGGTCCAAGAACAAATGTTGACCGACTAGTTCATCAACTAGTCGGTCGCCAAATGTACATAGACCGACTAACGATAAACAGTAACTTGGCATGTTCAGGGAAAGCTCAACTAGTCGGTCTAAGAAGGATCACTGACCGACTAGTTCACCAACTAGTCAGTCGGTGAGTCAACGTAGACCGACTAACTGTAAACAGTAAAGAGCTTAGAATTGAGAAGGCAAACTAGTCGGTCCAAGAAGCATTGCCGACCGACTAGATCACCATCTAGTCGGTTGGTTCTTCTTCTTGAACCAACTAACATGCACAAGAAGTCGCGAATCGAAGCGCGAAGCTTCGGGAAAGTTCGTATGGACTTCTACTAAGATCCTAGCTCTAAGATAGGAGCGTTATGAAGATTAAAACGTAAGACCTACTCAAGGCTTAACATTCTACGGAATGAAGCTAAAAGACAATAAATAAAGCTTGATGAACCGTCTTCGAGATCTTCGATCCAAATCTTCATGACTTCTAAAATGGTTCATAAGCTTCAACGAAGCTTTAGGCATACTATCACGTGCTTTGAGAAGTCTCGAGACGTCGCTTTGGATGTTCATATGAATTTGGTGATGATCTCCATAACTGCGCTCACAAAGTGTTAGTCCACGATATATTTATGTTTGTTCATCATCCAAAACCAAATCCGGGGAGTCCAATATCCAACATTCTCCCCCTTTTTGGTGATGACAAACCAACATAAATAATAATCAAAAATAATGATTCAAATGTAATTTACTTACTCCCCCTGCATTGATGACACGTTAATTCCAAAATTAAATAATAATCATAAGCATCAAGCAGACGAGTAAAGTATAAAATGAGAATCCATTATTGAAATATCGGATTTGAAATCCATTTTTATATCTTAACTCCCCCTGAATCTAACATGTCAAATTAGATTCTTGGAAAAATGCTTTAAATTATCATTTAGCACATGTCATTATTATATCTCTCCCCCTTTGGCATTAGCAAAAAGGGTGGGAGGAGATCAACGACAACAACAATGGCTACAAATAAACGCACAGGAGTCGTAGAATACGACAACGGTCCAAATGACACCAAAAGAAAATACGAATTAAAGCAAAGCGTGTCAATGAGACCAAAGTCGAAAATCGATAAATAAAATCATCAAAACTCAAATCAATTTTACGGATTGAGTTATGGAATATACTCTCCAATATCAACATTCTTGGTTAATTTAGTGCATGGAAAACAATTTTATGTTTCCATAGAAATAATTACTATTTAACCAAGTTATTATCGTCGAGCGACGAAATCAAACATCAGAGACATAAAAAGAGTATAATTTGCACAAGAGAATAAATGTCAACATCGATGTATATATATATATGAAGCATAAGTACATCAAAATAATACATCGACAGCATACATATAAGCGATCCAACGATCGAAGCACAAAATACATCAAAATGATCCAAAATCATAACCACCCAGACTATCCTAACCCTCACTCTCACTATAAGATCTATCATCCAAAGTGCACCGGGAGAGTCCTCCAAAGAAGCTCAGGAGGCAGCGGGAGGATCTGCAGCAGCAACAGGCTCTACAGGAGGAGTGATGGTCACCGGATAAGCTGAAGTGTCCATGGGAGCGATGGGAGTGGCCTCGGGAGCACCAGTCGTAGTATCCACCGCAGGAACGGTGGCAACAGGTGTGCTCTCAGGGTCACCGGCAGAAGTAACAACGGCACCAGAAGTGCCCTCAAGGGCACGAGCAGCAACACGTACAAGCTCCTGGATATCCTCCTCATCCAACTCCTCCTCGTCAGAAACTGACGGAGGGATCTCAATGCACAAACGAGAAGCGATACGAGCAAGTATCTCCTCAGATCGAGCACAGCGAGACTCCACACGTTTCAACGAACGTGCGAGCTCATCAAGAGTAGTAGAGGGAGCAGGAGCAGTTGAGGCTGAAGCAGAGGCTGAAGCAGACGGGGTCGTCCTCTGAACGTGACATAGCGCCGCAAGAGACTTCTTGACGGCCGTCGCATTCAGAGGGGGACCGAGGGGACGCTCATCATCTGGAGGAAGTGGGACACGAAAGTGACGGAAAACAAGTGTCAACAGGCATGGATATGGGATATGAGCAGACTTCGTGGACTTTCGGATACACTCTAAAGAATCCATCTTATCGAGTATGATCCTAGCCCAGTTAATCTCGCTCCCCATGAAGATGGCGTAAATGATCTTAAGGAAAGGCTGGGATGGCAAGGAGGATGAGCCATACTTCGGAAGGAGGCACGACTTCAAGATCAGATTCAGGACCCAGCCATTCGGCTTAAATGACTTTGAGGGGACGCCAATCATGGTAGGAGGGATGACGTGGAAGATCTCAGAAATCATGACCTGGTCAAGGGAAGAGATGTCATCGACGGAGATATCGGAAGGGAGGAGGCCAGATGAGGAGCAACCAATCAACTCCCGCAAGATTTCTGCCGTGAGGACAATCGGTGTCCCCAAGACAGTCGTCTCAATGGAGTGGGTCTCGTCGTACTGACCCCGGACACGGTTCGCGTAAAAGAGTTTGACCAGACGGGGGTATGAATGTGGATTTGCCTTAGGGTCATACCGAAGATAATCGATAAGACCGTTAGACGAAAGGAGATCAGCTAGGCCTGGGAAGTCAGAGAACTGTACGAAATGCTCCAACAACAGCAGACAGTGTTCGATACGGTTATATGCCGCGAGACACAATGGGTCATCGCGACATAAAGAAATATCGACACCGCCAGCTGGCATCGGAGCCTTCCCCTTAGGCTGTCGGGTGCTAGATCGGAGTGGAGGAGTAGGATCCCGAGCGGTATGCTCGGTCTCCAGAATGTATTCCGTGTCAAAATCGGAAGGAGGAGTGGGGGCACGGAATGAAGCTGGTGAAACGGTTTCCTTCCTAGGCTTGGATCTAGGCTTCGCTACCGCCGTCCTTTTCTTCTTAAGAGGAAGCGAAGACGACGAAGGGGGATGGGTCGTTTTCGATCGGCGTTTGGGTTGTGAGGGTTCCCTAGGAGGTGACTCTACGGTCATGGGGGACGGTCGAGAGGGATCGATCGGGATACGTGTTCTCGCCATAAGCACGACGAGACACGAGCAATCAACACTAGAAATCGAGTTCAAGAACCCTAATTACAAACCCTAGCCGAATGAACTAGAAGCCCTAACCCTAAGAGCTAAAAACCTAACCCTAGACAGCTAGGAGAGGGAGGAGAGATCACCTAGGGAGGATCAACGGCTGGAGTTTGGTCAAGATGGCCGGAAAACGCACAGTCGACGGCGGAGAGGGAGGAAGACGAAGGGGTTTTCGAGGGTTTGAGCTGGGAGAGGAGATTTCGATCGACTAGAATGAAAATAAGTCGGTCAGGGGCTTATAAAATCGATTGGAAGTCGAAAAGACCAACTAGTCCCTATCGCAATTAGTCGGTCACAGTTCAAGCGCTGACTGACTAGATGACCATCTAGTCGGTCGGCCAATGAGCTTGAACCGACTAAGTGCAAACAGTAACTGAAGCCAAATTTAGGGCTTGAGTTAGTCGGTCTGAGTTCATTCACTGATCGACTAGATGATGATCTAGTCGGTCGGTCAATGAACATGAACCGACTAACAAAGTTCAAAAATTTTAGAATTTGAAATTTTGAGTTCTCTCCTAATCGCACTTGGATGAAACATCGAAATACTCTCATTAATCATTATACTACCCCATTAAACATCAAAAATATTAAATTTGACGTTCATGAATAAATCGAGCGAAAATTCCGAAAATTCAACGAAAAATCCAGAAAAATCCAATAAATCTAGTCATGTGCAAAATATAATGAAATTGAATAGCATGCAAGATTATTGAACATAAATGAATCCTAAATCTCGGATTCACCCATAATCCCCAATTCTCGACGTAACCGCACAAAGGAGTCTTCCTTTAGGAGTTTCGTGAAAATATCGGTGATTTGCTTCTGGGTTTCAACGTACACTAATATGATGTCCTTTTTAGCAACATGATCATCTAAGAAATGGTGACGGACATCTATGTGTTTCGAATGGGAATGGTGTACCGGATTCTTAGAGAGACATATTGCACTTTGGTTGTCCACCATGATAGGGCAAGTATCACAGTTTATACCAAAGTCTTTAAGTGTGTGTCTTATCCAAAGAACCTGAGCACACGCAGCACCGGCGGTAATATATTCTGCCTCGGTGGTTGAAAGTGATACGGAATTTTGCTTCTTGGAAAACCAAGAGACAATAGAATTTTCTATAAAATGGCAAGTGCCACTAGTACTTTTCCTGTCGGATTTTCATCCCGCATAATCTGCGTCACTATATGAGATTAACTCATACGTGCTAGATTTTGGATAAAGTAATCCAAAATCAAGTGTGTAACTTAGATAACGGAAAATACGTTTTACCGCTACTAAGTGAGATTCCTTAGGTTGAGACTGATAACGAGCACATACACATACGGCAAACATAATATCGGGCCTACTTGCAGTAAGATAAAGTAAACTACCTATCATACCTCGATATAGACGAATGTCTACATCTTTACCGCCCGCATCCTTATCAAGATGTGTAGTCGTGCTCATTGGAGTCTTCTTCCTGAAAGCATTCTCCATTCCAAATCGCTTTACCAATTCCACCGTGTACTTCGTTTGGTGGATGAAGATTGCATCGTTCATTTGGTGAATTTGGAGACCTAAGAAATATTTGAGCTCACCCATGTGGCTCATCTCAAATTGATCCTTCATCACATTAGAAAACTCTTCGCAAAGAGTGAAGTTAGTATCACCGAAAATGATATCATCAACATAAATTTGAACTAAAATTATATCATTATTCGAATACTTAACAAATAATGTGGAATCAATTTCTCCTATTTTAAAACCTAAATCCAAAAGAAAATTCTTTAAACGGTCATACCAAGCTCGAGGAGCTTGTCTCAAACCGTAAAGTGCTTTCTTAAGTTTGAAAACATGGTTTGGGAATTTTTCATTTATAAAACCCGGAGGTTGAGAAACATAAACTTTCTCAACAACATCTCCGTTTAAAAACGCACTTTTTACATCCATTTGAAATAATTTAAAATCCTTATGGCATGCAAAAGATAACAATAATCTAATAGATTCTAATCTAGCTACCGGAGCAAAGGATTCTTCGAAATCAATACCTTCCTCTTGCCGATAGCCTTGAGCTACTAACCGAGCTTTGTTCCGGGCGACGACTTGGTTTTCGTCGGTCTTGTTCTTGAAAATCCACTTCATCCCTATGACGGTGTGGTTCTTCGATGGCAATGGAACAAGCTCCCAAACCTCATTCCTCTCAAATTGAATGAGTTACTCTTCCATGGCAAGGATCCAAGCGTTATCTTTGCACGCTTCATTAATATTCTTTGGCTCAATCGAGGAGGCAAAGGCACAATGAGCGAAGTAGTTGACTTGCGATCTCGTCTTGACACTATCATGAATATTGCCAATGACTTGCTCATGAGGATGGTCACGAACGGTATGAAGCCGTTTGGGAATTCCTTGATCACTAGGAACATTCTCAAAAACTTCATTAGTCGGGTTAGTATCAATAGAATCAATAGAATTAGAATTACCAATTGAATCACATAAAAAATCCATGGAGTCATCATCATTAGTAATTCTAGTCGGGACAAATCCTTCATTAAATGAAACATGAAGAGATTCCTCGATCGTTAAGGTTCGTTTGTTGTATATCCGGTAGGCTTTGCTACGGGAGGAATATCCAACAAATATCCCCTCATCGGATCTTGGATCAAATTTGTCCAAACTACCATACGTGTTTTTAATAAAACATTTTGAACCGAAAACACGAAAATGTTTAACTTGAGGTAATCTACCAAACAACAATTCATAACAAGTTTGTTTAGTGCCGGGCCTCAAGAGTATCCTATTAAACACATAGCAAGCGGTATGTACCGCTTCCGCCCAAAATTGATGGCCAACTTGGCTATCATCAAGCATAATGCGAGCACATTCCACTAGCGTCCTATTCTTTCTCTCAACTACACCATTTTGAGGAGGTGCACGAGGGAATGAAAAAGTGTGTGTAATACCAACTTCATCACAAAAAGTTGAGAAAGACTCATTCTCAAAATCTCCTCCATGATCACTACGAATAGTGACAATGGTGGTTCCAATGAGATTTTTTACTTTCTTAACAAAAATTGTGAAGTTTTCAAAAGCATCATTTTTATTACTTAAGGAAAATACCCAAGTAAACCTAGAAAAGTCATCAACGATGACAAGTCCATAACGTGCATTTCCTAATGAAGCAACTCTAGTTGGCCCAAATAAATCTAGATGTAATAGCTCTAGAGGCCGCTTAGATGAAATGCTTTTCTTAGGTTTAAAAGACGATTTTGGAATCTTGCCTCGTTGACACGAGTCACAAAAGCTTTTCTTTTGAAAGACAAGCTTAGGGAAGCCTCTAATAGAGTTTAACTTGGAAAGCTTAAAAAGTGTTCCAAAGATCACATGACCAAAACGTCGATGCCATAAGTGTTGTTCACTTGTGTTGGCAATGAGACATTGTTCATGTGATCTTGGAAGATCTAGGATATATATATCCTTATGGCGTGTACCGGAAAACAATACATCATTAGTATTTTTATTCAAAATATGGCACATTCCTTTCGTAAAACTAACTTTGTAACCTTTGTCACAAAGTTGGCTTATTGAAATAAGATTGTGGTTTAATCCTTTAACAAGGTAAACATCACTTATAAGTGGTTTAGAAGGATAACCCACTTTTCCAACACCAATGATGGTTCTGCTCTCGTTGCCTCCAATGACTACCCGGGTTCCATTTGCAATGGGCACCACTCCGGAGAGCAATTGAGCGTCACCCGTCATGTGTTTTGAACACCCGCTATCGAGTATCCAATTATTCTTGAAGCCAAATTTGGATTTGTTGCTCCGTTTCTTTCTCTTGAGTACCTAAAGATAGAAAATATCGTATCATGGTACCCAAGGTCATTGGGTCCAAAAGATTAGACCTTTGGAAGCCAAGTCCAATTGGACTTAGACTTCCCCACATAATTATCACTATGCACAACATTCATGAAATAGGAATTCATATAAACTTGTTTTTCATTCATGTTTGTGTCCTTTGGGCTCCAAATAGTGAAGATTTTGGGAGCCCTCATCCTATTGGGTGCATGCATGCGTTGTTGATTTCTACGTGATGCATGTCGTGGATAGGCATAAGGAACATGATGGAATGGTGCATTATGAGAATTATTAATATGATGATGTGGGTGTACATATGCATGTGGAAGAACACGTGCGTGAGGGTGTCTCACATGGTGTGCACGTGCCCGTGGGTGTGGTGCATAAAAATCATCATATGAGTGAGCATGTGGAGTAGGACGTGTGTTCCTACGTGGCATGGTATTGGTGTACATATAGGCACGACCCTTCTTTAGAGGTCCACCCAAAGTGGGTTTCTTTTCAAATGAGGGTGTGTACGAGGTGGAAGCACCATTGGTAGATGAACTACCAATAGAGTGTTTGCTACCACTCGTTGAGTCACCGGAAGTTGGCCTAACAAAGGTAGTGGCCGATTTGGATGAACTTCCCATCGTATACCCCAAGCCAATGTGGTGATTGGCCGGAAGTAAGTCATTTAGGATGTTATCCAAATGGTCCTTACCCTTATTGAATTTATTAATTCGGCCTAATGTGCACTCATATTTCTCGGTGAGAGAACGCATAGAAGTATCCAAAGTGGATACTTGCGATGTGAGCACATAAACACGAGATTTGAGATTTTCATTCTCAATACTCAAAGTCGAGTTTTGAGAAGTCAAATCCGCTATCTTTTGTTCCTCCGGATCCTCAATGCTAACATGTTCAAGTTGAGACTTGAGATTTACAATCTCATTTTTCAACTCTTCAACAACGGTGTCGTTGTTGGTGATGATAGTTTTAGGCGAGGTTTGGATGCTAGCTAAATCATCTTTTACTTTAGTATACCTATGTACTAATTTAGTGTATTTAGACCATAATTGCTCATTAGCATTTCTAAGGTCATCCATTGTTACATCATCGCCTTCATTGTCGCTATCATCGGAGGAGGAACCTTTATCTTGCTCCTCTCTAGCCATGAAGCACATGTGTGCTTGCTCCACTTGCTCATCGTCCGACTCTCCGCTTGAGGAATCATCGGAGTCGGTGAATGTCCCGACAAGCCCCTTTTTGTACCCTTTCTTGTACTTCTTGGACTTGTCGAACTTTGGCGACTTCCACTTCTCCTTGTGTTTGTTTTGAGGACACTCCACTTTCATGTGTCCTGGCTTGTTGCATTTGAAACACAAAGGAGAGGAGGCGTTAGTAGAACTAAACTTCGATTTGTTTTTGAAGTTACCTTTCCGGAAGAACCGGTTGAACTTCTTTGCCATGAGAGCCATGGACTCCAAGTCCAACTCGTCTTCCGAGTCTTCATCATCGGTAGATGTGGTTGTAGATGGAGCGGCCTTGAAAGCAATAGCCTTCTTCTTTGGCTCGTCTTGCTTCAAGTAGGACTTCATCTTGTCCTGCAACTTTATCTTGCTATCCTTGCGTACCTCATACGACATTAAGGTACCCATTAGTTGAACAACGGTATAAGTTTTCATGTCATTACCTTCCTCGATGGCGAAGGTACGTTTCTCCCAACAAGAAGGAAGTCCATCGATGATCTTCGAGACTTTCTCCTTTTGGGTGTAGGTTTTCCCAAGAGCCTTCAACTCGTTGGTGATGTCGACGAAGCGAGCATAATACTCCTTCATCTTCTCACCCTGTAGCATATGAAATAACTCGTAATCTTTATTAACTACAACGAGTTTAGAGTCTCTTACCCTACACGTTCCTTCATGCAATATGAGAAGGGAGTTCCATATTTGATATGCACTCTTACATGTGCATATCCTATTGAAGTCCTCGGGCTCCAAAGCGCATTGCAAAGCGTTCATTGCCTTGGCATTGCTTACCTCCGCGGCGACCTCCGCGGTAGTCCACTTCTCGAAATCTTCTTCGGCGGGCTCGACATACTCCTTCATTGTGGCCCTCCATAGTGAAGCACTCCGGAGGAAAGTTTCCATCCGGTATTTCCAGTACCTGTAATTGGTACCGTTGAAGAAAGGAGGCCTCGTCGAGGAGTGTCCTTCCATCACCGAAGATGCTCCTTCACGGTTCTTGAAGGTGCGGTAATCTGAAGGTGGACGCACGGTCTTGTTGTCGTTGGCAGACATAGCTATAGACTTGGCTTTGATACCAAATGTAATGCCCTGCTAAGCTACTGCACAAGTACTAGAGGGGGTGAATAGTACTTTAAAATAATTAAGAGGATAATTCCTAATTATCTTGTAAACTCTGCCAATCAATGCGGAAATGCGGAAATGTAAATATTAGACAACAAAGAAACAATCGCAAACAAGCAATTTAACGGGTTCAGATCCACCCAAGTCTCCCCGACTTGTTCCCGGTGATCCTACGTACCAACCACCCGGATCCCCTCCGGATACTTGAGTTAGAAACACTAACTCAAGATTTGCACTATGAAATTCTTGTGAAAAACCTTCACAAAGTCAAATCATACACAAATCGAAATGTGACTCCCACAACCCGGGATCACAAACAAACTCTCACAACCGAGAGTGCAACTTGCAATATTCAAAGTAAATTGAAATAGAAATTCTTACCGACAAAATCCTATGCCTTGAGTAAACTTACAATTTAGGGCAAAACGGATTTTGGGGAAGATGAAGAGGCACCAAACCCTAGCTCCAAGTAGATGACCAGCAATGGAGTCCTAGGTGGATGTTGGTGACCTAGAATCAAGCACTTGGCTTGGAAGGCTCACAATCAATGAATCTCTCTTTTGAAATAAGAGTGAGGGAGAGATTCTTGAATGGAAATGAATGAGCTTTTAATGAGATTGAATGCTTTCTCTTTGATCTCTAAACTTCTCTTATAATCAGCCTTTTTGTGCAATGAATGCAGCACTCCAAGTATTTATAGGATAGAGGAAAGAGAGAGCAAAAAATCGTGGCATTAAATGCTCCAACGGCTCTATTCTGAACCAAACTAGTCGGTCAAAGAACAACCACTGACCGACTAGTTCATCAACTAGTCAGTCGGTGAAACAACATGAACCGACTAAGAGGTGAATAGTGAATAGATGAAGTTTCATACTTAAAGAACTAGTCGGACCAAGAAGACTTGCCAACCGACTAGTTTCACAACTAGTCGGTCGGTGAGTGAACTTAGACCGACTAAGAGATAAAACAAATAGTCTGAGTACAAATTGATTTAGTCGGTCCAAGAACAAATGTTGACCGACTAGTTCATCAACTAGTCGGTCGCCAAATGTACATAGACCGACTAACGATAAACAGTAACTTGGCATGTTCAGGGAAAGCTCAACTAGTCGGTCTAAGAAGGATCACTGACCGACTAGTTCACTAACTAGTCGGTCGGTGAGTCAACGTAGACCGACTAACTGTAAACAGTAAAGAGCTTAGAATTGAGAAGGCAAACTAGTCGGTCCAAGAAGCATTGCTGACCGACTAGATCACCATCTAGTCGGTTGGTTCTTCTTCTTGAACCAACTAACATGCACAAGAAGTCGCGAATCGAAGCGCGAAGCTTCGGGAAATTTCGTATGGACTTCTACTAAGATCCTAGCTTTAAGATAGGAGCGTTATGAAGATTAAAACGTAAGACCTACTCAAGGCTTAACATTCTACGGAACGAAGCTAAAAGACAATAAATAAAGCTTGACGAACCGTCTTCGAGAGCTTCGATCCGAATCTTCATGACTTCTAAAATGGTCCATAAGCTTCAACGAAGCTTTAGGCATACTATCACGTGCTTTGAGAAGTCTCGAGACGTCGCTTTGGATGTTCATATGAATTTGGCGACGATCTCCATAACTGCGCTCACAAAGTGTTAGTTCACGATATATTTATGTTTGTTCATCATCCAAAACCAAATCCGGGGAGTCCAATATCCAACTCAAGATTCATAACAAAGAACCCCAAAACACCATTGAGCTGAAAATTCCCAACGTCAATGAATATGATTCCAACGCCATAATTATATGTTTCCAACAAAATTATATATTTCTAGCAAAAAATTATATGTTTCCAACTACAAAAAATTTGTTTCCAGTTTCCAATAAATTTATGTTTCCAACAAAAATGCAGACTTTATCAAGGGGTAAAAATCAAAGTTTCACTGAATACCGACCTTTAGGTTTGACATCTATACTAAGTGACATATTTCTGGACCACATAACGACACCAATCTTCCTTGACTTCAGCTAGTTGATCGGTAGAGTAAGTAGCACATTTGTAGTCAGTGAAGTACTACAAAATAGAATATCATAGCAAATAGCAAATATATGTTATAATCAAATATTAGCAAATATAACTAAAAAATGCAATAAATATAAATTAAAACTAAAACTACATAACGTATCTGGGATGATGTTTTCATTTTGTGAAAAGATTTCTTTCATGAATCTCATAACATAATAACCACAATCAATTATATTGGTCTGAAGGGGGCACTATACAATTCAAAAATGAAAAATTAAATGAATGGTGTGTTATCCTTGTTTGATCTAGATTTGAGCAACATATTAAATTAGAAGAGACTGTTGTACATACATTTATACGGATCCCATTGCATAGCAACACTTTAAACAGGGGCATATGATTTTCCTTGGATTTTCTGCATGATCAACTGCAAATCTAATGAACTCTTTCACTCCATCATCGTATTCTTTCGATAAACAATTTGCAGACATCCATTTTTGATCCATATTTATCAATCTAACAAAAAAATTATTAACATTAGTTATTTTGTTATTTGAGAGGTTAAGGTCTGAATGTAAGTAGAAGGCTAACCTAGAGATAAAACAAGCAGATGGCAATGGCACCGTTATAGCAAAGTAGGCCTTAGAGAAGACCAATCACAAAAGTATTTACTCTTGCAAGTAACACGAAGTTGTTTTTAGTTATATATAAAAGCACCTAATAGTAAAATAATCTATAAACCATTTTCTTTTGTCAAAAAGAGGCATAGTGATTTCATATTTACATGTTGTTTTACATGAATAAAGATCTTGTGTTTTTAGAAGTGTCTGACACGGCAGACACGTGTGTCGTGTCCCGAAGTGTCGAAAATGCCCAATTTAGAAATTAATAAAATTTTAAAAAAATACATTAACGATAAAGGCTAAAAATCTGAAATTAAGAAATTCTGTAATTAATACACCATTATGGAATTAGCAATAAGATCTGAGTATTACAATTAGATTTATTTCTTTCATTCATCTTTATGAGGTTTACTAGCATCTTCTGACGCTTCATGAAAAAGGCTAAACAAATATGAAACTAAGAATTCTGTAACTTTCACATTATAAAATCAGCAATAAAAATCTGAGTATGAGAATTTTCCCTACGAACAATATGAAAAGATAATAGATTTGACAAAAATAATGGATATGTGTACTACTGAGTTGAAAGAAGAAAATTTACCTTTATTCCACTAACAGCAAGTTTCCTTGATGCCGCTGAGAACCTATCAACATAGATAACCTACATGTTTAAAAAAAGGATGCCGAGATCAATTTAATATATTTGTTCTCCTGTATGCCAAAAGCTACAAATAATAATGACATCAATAGACCAAGTTATTGTAAGTCAGAGAAGCATATCTGAATCCCTTAATCTGTAAAAAAATTCTATCTAGAAAATGCATATAGATACATGCATTGCTTTGATTATTGTTCCAACAAAGGGCATGGAATCATTTCTTTAACATGCTTTCCTGGTCTCAAAGCAACAAGCTTGCTCAAGAAATTCACCTGATGGTTTCATTACATTTAATGCAGTATTTAGGAAAAAAAGGGAAAGACTCGGTTCCCACTAGGAAGAGCGGATGGATTGAATTTTTTTTAAACTAACACAGTCCAGTGGCATTCCAGGTCCTCAACTGGGATAACAGACTACTTACTAGCATATCTTGGGACAAAGCACGAAGCCAAAGAGACTCCTCACCGGCATAAGTTTTGCCTCTGGTGGCTGTGGATCTAATCCCCAGAATGAGGCAATGGTGTTAAATTCCTATCTCTTCTAGTCAAGAATAAATTTGACACTCATCCCTTCAAGTCAAAAATTAGGGCAGACATGAGGCATTTGGTATATATCACTGATGTGTCTTCATGTTATACATGTAATTTTTATGTAACAGCATGCCCCTGTTTGCACAAGAGCTTTATAAAAGAGGAACACTGAGAATTGGCATTCTAGGATCTCCTCCTATCGGATGTGCACCCTCACAAAGAACCCTTGCAGGATGCATGGGAAGTAAGTGTCCTCTTTCCAACCAAGCTACAATGATGCTGAACACAGAGCTATCTTGGAGCTTCAAAGGCTTAACAACACATTGCCATGAACAATAATGGTCTACACTGACCTTTCCACAGCTCTGCTTCATATTTGTTCTGGGATTGTTATCACCCCATACAGAGAGATCCTACCAGATTTTGATGGCAAAACCACAACAGAAGTGCGGCGCCTATTTCAACTAAAGGACAAACCGCGGCGCTGCTTCATAGCGATACACTCCATTGGATTTGTCTCTCCGTTTTTCACCTTACTGGCTTTGTAATCAAAATGGTTGTTTGCATTTATTCAAAATTATCATTATGTCTTCATATGCAAAGCTTGACGCCCATAGAATATTATACACATATCAAATTTTCTGCCTTGCAGACCATTTTCTAAGGGTATTGAATGATATCACTGGTTATATTCCAAAGAATTAAATGAATTTCTAAGGATTTCCTGATCATGCGCACTAGAATCATGCCATTTTTGGAAGCATCTTCAGATTCCATGGCAATCATATGATTGTTTGAAGCAGGTGCTTCTTGATTCAAAGCCCCTCTGGCCAAGGTAAAAAGATACATGATAAAAGGAGAAAATAAGAAACTTGAAATATGGGATGATGACAGCCCACAAACTTAACCAGTCAAATTTCATAAGATGAAGTGATCTTTGAATTAGTGCCATAATGCTATATAAAACATTCTTGACAGAGATCAGTAATGGTATTCCTAACTTGAGCATGTTCAATGTAACAGCCACGCTTCACGATATTTCACTTGTTCATAGTATCCAGTGATTAAGGCAACAACATATTTGACAGAGCTCTCAGAGCTGAATAAGGTGCTTTCCTGTTAATTGACTCCTAATGTTTGCCCACCTATCTCATTACTAATATTTATAGACAATGGAAACTGCAACATCATAAGCTGGTTCTGAATCCCCATTAACCATTTGTGCATATAAGTTACACACCAGTCCCATGGCTCAGTCACAATATAAAAGGCATAATCCCAGTTGAGCAGATGCATTATTTGCCAATGCATCGGGTTTTAAAAAATTGAATGGTTTTATAATAATAATAGAATTTTTTTCCACCACTAGATCAACGACCAAGGAGCTTCGGGTTTACATGATCTTTTGGGTATTTGGATTTATACATATGTAAATCACTCTGAAAGGTTTCCAATCATCCAAGAAAAATCTTAGATGCGACGTAAGAGAACTTCACATGTTAGTAGTATGTATCCAATATCCTATCTACATTGCACATCAAAAACTCTGTTTTCCTGATGATTGGAAACTATTCATGTTGACCAGCAGAACATAAACACCTTCACAACATAAAAACACAGATGCATCAAAAATCTTGACATTTTCATATTGCTGACATGCATCGTATTCTTAAAAATTTAACTGTTTCACAATAATTGAATTTTTCACACCCCTAAATCAACGAGAAGGGAGCTTGGAGTATACTGGATCGTTGGTGTATTTGGGTTTAAGTATATGCAGATTAGCTTCATTGATTTCATTAAACAAATGGTAATTGCAAATCGAATGAAATTCAATCGCCATCTTCTCCAAACCCACATGAAATTCAAATAACAGTATAAACACTTAACGACGATAAAGAAATACAAAATTATAGAAAATTCTCGTTTGGATCAAAATGCCCAGAAAATTCTCGTTTGGATCAAAATGCCTAGATGCTACTGGAAAGCAAGCGACTTCAAGAACTAGAGATCATCATGGGTCAAAATGAATTACAATTTTTAGCAACTCACCATGAATCCGAGCGAGAAAAGGCTCGTGAATGGCGAAGATCTGGGCGTAATATGAGAGATCTACTTAAAATTAGGCTGCAGAAGAGAGAAACCCCATCTGATATCAGCATCATAAATAAAGAACTGATAACAAAAAGGAAAGGTTTTTGGGCAAAATATCCAGATCCATTGTGATCTAGGGAGAGAAAGATGATACCCCTTAATCAACGTCGAGGATACAAGAAACAAACCGCGCTGAGAGCAACGAAGAGGGAAGCTAGGGCCCCTGGGTCGGCGAGGTGGAGCCGTCGCCTAGGTCGGGGCGGTTATTGAGGTGATAGTGGAGGAGCGGTCCGCGCGCTGTGAAAGAGCCAATGGTTGTTGAGGCGATGGTCGATCGAGCAACGAAGAGGGAAGATGGTCACCTTGGTCGATTGCTTGGTTCCGAGAAAATTTTCGGTGCAAAGAGGGAAGATGGAAGAGGGAAGAGTTGGGCGCGGGCTGAAATTAATTTTCTTCGAAAAACGAACCGCGCTGAGAGAGGTTGCGGGCTGTGAAAGCTAGGGCTTGTGTAAAACTAATGTATAATACACCATCTTTAACAGCGCTTGTATTAAACAAGCGCTGTCTATTGGTACCTTTAACAGCGCTTGTATTAAACAAGCGCTGTTTATTGGTACCTTTAACAGCACTTGTATTAAACAAGCACTGTCTAAGGTCTCAGATAGACAGCCCTTGTTTAGAACAAGCGCTGTCTATGGTGGACCTTTAACAGCGCTTGTACTAAAGAAGCGTTGTCTATTATCTGACCTTTAACAGTGCTTGTAGAAAGAAGCGTTGTTTATTATCTGACCTTTAACAGCGCTTACAGAAAGAAGCGCTGTGTATTATATATGCCTCTAATTAATAGCGCTTGCAGAAAAATGCGATGTCTATTGTCTGACCTTTAACAGCGCTTGCAGAAAGAAGCATTGTCTATTGTCTGACTTTTAATAGCACTTCCAGAAAGAAGCGATGTCTATTATCTGGGCCTCTAATTAACAGCGCTTATAATTGGCAAGCGCTGTTAAAGGTGTGCTATTAAAGGTCCTTTTTGTAGTAGTGATAATACCAATTGTAGAAAAAAATCTTGAAAGATAATCCTCTTTACCAATTGTTAATCATAATTGGAGCCATAGGCCTAAAGTGTATCAAAGCGATAGATATGGAAAAATCAAACTTCATTGATACACAATGACATTGCCAAAACAAAATATAACATGAAACATGTTGGCAATATCCAAGGGGTTGAGTTTGAAACCATTATAACCAATTATAAAATGACACCAATTGTGAAACAATGATCCCAATCAAAAACAACCCGAAATGAGAGTTAAAATATGTTCTAAAATATTTTAAATATACAACATATTAACCCCCTACTAACATACATATGGATCAACAAATTCTTGCATGCCAATGTCTTCCCCAAGGTCCCTATCTCCATGAAAATTAAATTTGAAAACTTTTTCAAAATCATGAAACACACACAAACAATGGGCATGCTAAGAATAAACATTTAAGCACAATACCCTTGAAACTCACATATCATTATTGTTTAAACTAGAAGATTCTAGTTCATGCAATCTACTCTTATCATCCTTATATTTAGCTCTTAATTTATTGTAAGAGTTGATGCACTTACTAGCCCCTTGGGAGACCATGTCGAAGCGATATTCAAGCTCCTCGTATGAAATTTTCTCCTCCTTGATTTCCTCATCGTCTTCTTCCTCGCTAGAGCTTGACGACGACTCTTCCTTGTTTGCCATGAAGCACATTTCCTCATTGGAGTTGAGCCACGCCTCTACTTCCACTTCATTTGAGGTAGATGGGATTGGCGAAGAGACATCAAATGCCGCAAAGCACACGTGAGCTTTCTCATTGTCGTATATTTCTTCGTCACTTAATATCCTCACTTGAGTCATCAAATGTCCCAACAATCCCCTTCTTTTGGTTCTTGAACTTGGACTTACCTTTCCAATGTTTCTTCCATTTACCCTTGTAATTCTCTTTGTTGGGTTTGGAAGGGCATTCGGTGGAGAGATGACCTTTTCCTCTACAATTGAAACAAATCGGATTGTTAGAATTAGAGGCAAACTTTGAAGAAGATTTACCTCGTAAGCTTTTGAGGAAGGCTCTTAGTTACTTGGAAAGATCCCCGATTTCATCTCCACTAGCCTCATCTTGTTCATCATCTTCATTAGAAGTTTCTCGATGAAATTTCTTCCTCCACTTGATTGGCTCCTCCTTGACATGGAATGCAACCCCCTTTTGCTTCTCGGGCTTGGTTGGTTGAATCTCATTCTTGTGTTGAAGTTTCACTTCGTATGCCATGAGTTTCCAATGCACTCCTCAACGGTGTATTTTGACATGTCATTTGACTCCAAAATCCCATTGGCCTTTGACTCCCATTGAGATGTGAGTGAGTCAAGGATATTCTGTACGCGATCCTCTTAGAAAATCACCTTCCCAAGTCCTTCCAAAGCGTTCACGATGTATGTGAACCTTGTGAACATTTCTGAAATGCTTTCTCATTTCTGCATCTTAGACATTTCATATTTAGATCTAAACACAGTTTGTTTAGATTTCTTTACCTTTGAAGTCCCTTCATGACATATCTCCAAAGTATGCCAAATTTCGTTGGCTGTTTTGCACATGGAGATGTGGTTGAACTCATTTGCAGTGAGGGTGCAATGGAATGCATTCATAGCCCTCGCATTGAATTTGATCGAGGCCTTCTCTGCCTTTGTCCTTGAAGCCGCGGGTGAAGTAGGCTTCTAAAATGGCAACTCTGTGATGTCTCATAGGTCTTGACCCTCCATGTAGATCATCATCCTAATCTTCCAACTTGGGTAGTTGGTTTCGTAGAAGAGCGGGGGTCGAATGGTAGAGTGACCTTCTTCATGAGACGCAGACGTAGAGTTGAATGCCATCGTTGCAGTATGATATAACCTCGATCTGATACCAATTGTAAGGGTCATCTTACCCTTGCAATACTAACAACACACTAAGGGGGGTGAATAGTGTAATGACACAAATTGTGTATTTAAAAATTAAACTTGCAAATGCGGAATTATAAATGCAAGAGGAATTTAACCACCACAAAAATCCAAACGCAAACACGAGAAGTTTCACTGGTTCCCCAAACTTGGGTATGTCCAGCCACACCAATATCCACTATAATTCTCACACGGAGGATTTGGTTTCTCACACAGAGAAATCCTTGCTTTCACATAGAAAGACTTCTGCTCTCAAACACAGCGACTCAAACTCTCACACAGAGAGAACTCAACCAACCCTCACACAGAAGGTTATACTCTCACACAGAGAGTAACTAGCTCTCACACAGAAAGCTTGGGTTTAATGAAATAACAAAGTACAACAAATACTCTTACATATTCCTTGAGATGAACTTACTCATAAATGAATGCAAGGCATGGAAGAGGATCTCCAAGTGACGAGATTAGCTTGAAATGCACTTAGATGATTTCCCTTGAGCTTGACTTCAATGAATGAAGGAGATTTAGAGCTCTAAGAGGGAAATGAGAGAGTTTGAGAGTGGCTTAATCAATCTCTAAAGATTTGCAATAGTTCCAAAAAAATTCTTATAAACTCAGCCCTCTCATATATATAGGAACCCTACATGAACTCTCAAAACCCAAGGAAATAGCCAAAAACAAAATACTGTAACGACTAGAATCTGGGCTGAAACGTCATCGATAGTCGACTGATGAACATATAACAGTAGACTGTCCAACGGCTAAATAAATCCCATCGGCTATAATCTGAGCCAAGACAGTCGACTGATGAAGACTGCACAGTCGACTGTATACAGGACAGGCGCCTATAAATCCTTCAGCAGCCGACTGCTGTAAGGGATGGAAATAAAACAGAGAGAAACAACTTTTGCACTTACGCCTTTCAGACGACTGATGACCATTTCATAAGCGACTGTAAATATACATGCGATTGTAAAAACTACAATAGTCGACTGACTTAAAGATTGGGATGAAGCCCAGAAAATGCAAGTTGCGCACAATCGACTGTAGAACAATTCACAGATGACTGTTGGAAGTTAGGCGACTATAAATTGACCGTCAGTCGACTGTTCCAAAAGCTCAAGTAAGAGTCAATAAAAGGTTGACTTGAGCAGTAAACTATAGTTGACTATAGAAGGTTCGACAGGCGCCTGGAATCACCCAGTCGACTGTAAAACCTTCATCAAGCGACTGTTGGAGAGCCAGAGACTCCAATTGAGTCTTTGGGCAAGATAAACCTATTGGGTTAGATTCTATGATAATCCTAAGACTCACTAAGATGATTCAATGCATAAGCTTGAATGAGTAGACCATCTATCAAGGCATTACATTAAACCTAGACTCAAAAAGGAGAAAAGTAATAAATGAAATATTACATGGATTACATTGCTTTCCTTAGAGTATGTGGCTTCAATCTGAAAGCCTTGATGCTCCCCATCTTCTCCAAGCTTTGGCACCCCTTAAGTCCAAGCTATGGCATTACTCCTATTGATGTCCATCCTTACACTAAGTGTTTAGTCTCCAAAAATGATATTCTTGAAATGTTAACTATGAAACTAAAACAAGAGAGTCATTAACAACAACATAATGTTGTGATCATCATCAAAATAACATTGGTATGAAACACCATACTCAACAGTTATTAAGTGTGTGAATGGAGCTTTTTAAAACTTACTGGCAGATATTTTAAAATTGATTTGACACTTAAAACTTACTGGCAGATATTTTAAAATTTATTTGACTCTTTCTTTTTTATCTTTTTTTCTTGCTTTCCCTCCACCGAAGGATGGGGCCTTTGATTTGGCTAATTTTTTTATTAAATATAGGTTGCATAAAGAAGAATAAGATGGATGTTTAAGAAAAGAATGTATATTATTTTAAATTTAAATGAATATACTTCAATTTTAAACCTAATTGTAAATCATATGAATTTTGGGGACTAAATAATTCTGGGGGACTAAGCCGTAAATCATATGATTCGAATGGCTCTTTTAAAACTAGATGTAAATAGAAGATCAATGTCTTAAAAAAATTTAAATTTAAATATTGTATTTATCAAGGGAAAGAAACAAAAAAGATGGGAACGATTTGCACATCCCTCCAAGAATTTGAAATCTTATCAAACAATTTTCTTCTTAGTAACTTTTTAGCATGAATTCCTTCACATGATCATTGTTTTATGAGAACGGGAAAAAATAGTAGGTTGCTTGATTTACACAAATAGAAATGCAACCAATGGTTCATACAGCAAAAGTTGTGTTCCAATAAAATAGGCTGCAAATACATAATTTGATATGTGTCAAGTAGTAGTTGCTATATTAATTTTATTAGTAGTGAATAATAATAATAATGCTTAAAATGGCAGTTATGCTATGTAACAACTCATTCACAATTAGATGATAATTAATAGACAGTTTAGGAAATAAAAATAATCAATTTGTTAAGATGACACTTACTTTTTGTTACAAATAGGTGTATCATCGCAAAATATCCATAATTTTCCAACTTTTTGTTGTTCTATTTAATTCTTTCTCTGTCACCATGTTGAATATCAAACCAAAGAGTAAACATCCAACTATAACAAATGGTATTACTTGTGGCAGAGCTAGACACTTTCTTGAGGGGGTAGAAGGTACCATAGAGAATTTGCTATCTTCAAAAAAACAAATTTAATCTAAGGGATGTTTTTGAGGGGACAGTAGATAACATAGCAAATTAAGGGATGTTTTAGAATATAATTACTGGGTAGGACAAATGCGTTGATAAAAAGACAATTGGGATTTAATCTTAAGGAACAAATGGTTCGGATGAGAGTTTGTGAAAAAAAATTAGGGGGGAAACCCGAAAATTTTGGAGGGAACTAAATTTTAGAAATTTTAGTGGGGTCTAAAATTTTGAACTTGAACTAAATTCTCTCGAAAAACTAAATTTTGAGGGAACTGAATCTAGAGGGAATTAAATTTTGGGGTGAGCTAAAATTTTTGGAAAGAACTAAATAACAATTGGTGCGCTTTAATTATTGTTGTTCGTTTAAAATTAAGGGATACAAGATTTTGAGGAAGAATATTTTAAATTAACGAATGAACTAAATTTTTAGAGGACTAAATTTTTTGGGAGAGCTAAATAACAATTATTGCACTTTAATTGTTGTTGTTCGTTTAAAATTAGGAGATCCAAGATTTTGAGGGGATGAAGATTTTAAAAAACAGTGCTCTTATAGTACATGTTTAATATTGAGAGAACTAAAGTTTAGGGGGAACAAAAATTTTTGAGCGAACTAAATTCTCTGGTGGGAACTAAATTCTGAGTGGACCTAAAATTTTAGGGGAACTAAAAAAATTATTACGCTTTACTTATTTTTGATCATTTCTAATTAGGAGATCTAAGATTTTAATGGGAATATTTTAAATGTATCGTGCCCCTAGGGCACAAATAATGACTAGCCTATTATACTTTGAGGGATGTTTTTGAATTTCTCACATGTGGCATCTTTTTTCCCATGTGGCACCTTCGTCCTATGTTGCACTGTCACATCGCCACATGGGATAGCCACCTCACACCAAGGACCGAAAAGCCACCAAAAGAGCCCACAAACACACCCCACATTCAAAAAACACTCAAAACATACCTAAAAATATACCCAAAGCTCAAATAACACACACAAATAAACCCAACTTCACATACCCCCAATCAAGAAACCCCAAAAACCCCAAGACGATATCTA
The DNA here is from genome assembly GCA_030789695.1 of Scilla litardierei. Lineage (NCBI taxonomy): Eukaryota > Viridiplantae > Streptophyta > Magnoliopsida > Asparagales > Asparagaceae > Scilla > Scilla litardierei. The sequence goes on along the minus strand of CM061135.1, from coordinate 96,036,278 downwards.
CACTAACACCCACTCTTCCCATTTGACTGTTTTGGGTCATGCGTCCTGATTGTGTCGAGGTTTTTTGGGTGCCTGTGCACTTTGCGCATGGGTTATTTCTAGTCTATTATACATTTGAGGCGAGAATCTTGCTAACTAGAATAAAGGGGCTTAATACCTAGGACAAATGGGTTGATAGGGTGGTGGTTAGGATTGGCCACCTCAGCCTGGAGGGGATGGGGGGCTGGGACGGGGTTTTGGGGGTCCACTCGGGTGTGGGTGCGACTCTAGGTGTCCTGTTGGGTGCATGAAGATGAGGTTAAGTTGATGGGTTTGATTAGAGTTAGTTAATGGATTGATGGGGGTTGATGGGAGGAGGCTTGCTTGGAAGACCTCCCTTGAATACCTGCAAGACCTCCCTAGAAGACCTGACCTACATGGAAGTCCTACATGAAAGACCTGCCTAGGAGCGTGGAGGACCTGCATGGATGACCTCCCACGAAGACCTTCCTGGAAGCACTAACATGCTTGGAAGAACTCATTGGAAGGCATGTCTGCCATGTGCAACATGACCCCATTTTACCACAGGACGATACCCACCCACACACCCACTCTTCTCTCTCTTTTATCACAGTGTGGTTCCCCTCATCTTGTGAGTGGGTTTTTTTTGGGTGTTTTCATGCATTATGTGGTATTGCCCATGGGAGAATGCTGACTAGGACAAAGGTGATAGTAAAGTGTCACATTATATTGCTGCATCAGCAAGTGGTGCCCACCACCACTCAAAAAATATCCATGCATGTGGGGTCCACCAGTACCCAAAAAAGATCCATGCACCCTAGACAAAACCCACTCACACACCCATCCTTCCCCTTTGCACCCAAGAAAATACTCATGTGGGGCCCGCATTCTGATAGGATGAGGGGACTTTTTGGGTGCATGTGCACTGTGTGCACATATTATTTCTAGTGCTTTCTCATGGACCAACTGCAAGCAAATCTTAATACAAAGAACACTTTCAAAATGAAAAGTGATCATATCATCCCATTCATGATAAAAGTGGACATAACTTTGCCACAAAAAATTTAGGAGGAGATTTCCATTCAAAATTTCCATTTATTTGGGAAATTTAATCAAAAAACACATTCAACCCAGGATGAAATTTTTTAAATTTAAAGTCCACAGCGCACACACCACCCACATTGTTGTGTTCTCCTCATTTTTTTCCCAGTCTGTACGTATCATTATAATAAATCCCTTTGGATGGCTTGTGAGTGCATGATAGTGCTCTTTAGGTGCTTGTTGCATTGCATCAGAGATCATTGAAACCCAATTGCCATTTTATATACCAATAATTGCGTTCGTCTCCACCTCATTTAGGTTTGAATGGATAGGAAGGATATGGGGTTTCAAACATTGTTAGTTTTGACGGGTAAATCTATCCCACAGTAAGTAGGGTGCTGACGAGGACGTATCCTGTAATGTGGTGCTCCGTCAGCCGAAGAGTGGGTCCCTAGGAAGGATGGTCCTGGGTCAGGGAGAGCTAACTCCGAGCTGTTAAGTTGAAACCCGACCTAACTCTGAGGTATCTTCATAGATCTGCAACACAGAAAAATTGTCAGGGGGTCGAATCTGGGCTCTGACTCAAATTCCATACAATGCTTACGTCAGTGGATAACTAAAAAGGAGCTCGAGGCAGCTAGGTCCGACCTATTTGGAAGTCGTCTGATCACTGTCTCGCCGAGCAATGGAGGAAAATATAAAGTGAAAGCTGATATCTAAGGGTCAAATTACCTGCGCGCTTAGTATCTCTAGATATTTATCCATGTCTTATCGTCATTGAGCCTACTTATATGTGAGGGTTTCACTTAGTGCCAATAGTGGATAATGGCCTTGCCTTTATGACGGCATCATTATCCCCTCTTTGTACTGTCGTCCATGAAAAATAGCATAAATGCTGACCATTTACTTCTCCATTACTAACCGACACATTATTACCGAACCCCTTAATATTCGGGAGCTTAACGGGTGGATGAGCTGTCGCTTTGACTGGGCAAGAAGCTGGCCTCCTATATGGGCCTCTGGGCTTTTGGGCTAAGGCGATGCATTCCTTTTGGACTTCTTTATTCGGATGACATATCTTTCTCCCCCACATGGGCCGGCCCAATGTATTAATAATGGCCCCCAGCTCTCAAGCTCAGATGAGAATACGGTTGAAGTCAGGTGGTGTGATGTCTTAGTAAATGGGTATGACAGTCGAGGCGGGAGTTTTGATTTTTTTTCCTACCAAAATTCATGTTCCTTTGATTAGGCCGTTGTATTGGTTCGAGGCCCAGGACATTGGTGCTCATGGAAGTTGACACGTGCCTCCTAACAAACGGCTGAGCTAGATCGAGGAAAGATAGCTTCTAATATAAGTAAAGAAAGAGTGTAAAGGGACGAGCTTTCCTGCTTGTGCTTTTAGAAAGAAACTCTTCTCTTCTTGGCTTTTCGCTCCCTAATTTTTATCTCGTTGCATTCTGAGAACATTGTATATGTCTTCTTCACCAACGTCCGAGACTGCCGAACTATGGGAAAATGGGAAGAGTAGATATCACCGCTACACAGATCTCTTGTCCGGAGGATCCTCCGTGCTTCAATAAGGCACAGGGGGGTCGCTCAACCCTTGGAGTTGGAACATGGTGTAGATAAAGGGAAGGCCTTGCCTCTTGTCCCTATTACCTCCAAGGCCCCAATCTTGTAGGCTGGTGAGACAAACCTCTCGTGCCTGATGAGATCGTAAATCTGGTCTCTTGTGTGCCTATCGAAGTGCTTCAGAAAATTCTAGAGGAATGATTCCGACCGCCATATCAGTTTCTAATACCCCAAGACAACGAACGGATTTGTTTTCATGGAGAATGTGAGGTCGGGTGTATACTAAGACTTTTCATCAGGGACTTCGCTTCCACATGAACCCTCTCATACCCCAAGTCTTGAACTTTCTGGGACTCTTTCTGTCAGTTGACACCAAATTCAATGGTTGTCTGGTTGGCTTCATCGTGATTTGCATGCTGAATAGAGTAGAACAAACCTTGGCATTGTTTAATTATTTGTTTTAGTGAAAATCACCATGTTTGGCATGTGGTATTACATGACCGCTAGAAGGATAAGACACCTAATAAAGGACATTCCCAGCTCTAACCGCGAGTGGAAGGAACATTTGTTTTTTTTTTTTGACTTTTTCAGGTAAGGAGACCTTTCTCACTCATTAGGCACAACATGGTCTTGTGGCTAAAGAAGAAGTATCCCTCTCCGAGTAAGAGAATGCCGCTGCCCATCTCTTGTTAGTTCAGCCGGATAGCCGCAAGTCAGTGACAAATTTGCTGTCCACGGATGTGTTCCTGAGAACCGTTTGGGTAGAATGTAAGATCGACTCTTAGGTCTTGTGTCCATATTTGCTTTTCCTAATCCCCTTTTCTTTATAGCATGGTCGGGAAAGAGTATCAGGTCGATCCCGAGCTACGAGATGCCTTTCGTGCCTCCTTTCGGATGGCTGAAAGTAGGTCGTTACCTCGATCGGTAACCCTTCCAAAGCAAAGCTCAGTTAAGGTCGTCCGGAGCTCGACCCAAATAGCCCAAAACTTTCCCGAGAAGGCCAAGTAAAAAAGAGAATTTGCACTTTGGCCGAGGCTGAAAAAGTAAAAGAAAAGAAGAGGGGAGGCGAGGTCGCTCTCCCGACCTCAACTCTTCTAGATATTAACATAGCCAAGGCCCAGGTTGTGGTCTCTGATTATGCTTGGGCCCTGACCCATGCAGCTGAAGGGTTTCAATGGACCCTCGGGCAAAAAATCTATGCACGTTCTACGTCAGACGGACGATAGAAATAGAAAATAACAGCGCAATAATAATAATATTAAACATTTTAATGAAATCCCTAAGGACATCATTAACCCTAGCCGGGAAATATACTATCTTGGGGTGGGTTTGACCAACCCTAAAGACAGATCTAAATTACTGCAACAATATATGAAAGCATAAATAAAATGACATACCCGAAACTTCGTTTCCGTAGAATACGAAGCCTCAATTTCAGCAACTTTCTTTCGGTCCCTGAAGCAAGTCGCCTCCGCGCCTTCAAGACTGGACTACCCAAAGCAAGCCAACACTGCATCTCTGAGTCAATCACTCGCTGAAGAAAGTTTCACTTGAGTACGATCCACGTCAAAGACTTTGGATCTAATCCAACCCTCCTCCTCGTTTTGTTAGGATGCGAACGGAGGAACATACAATTTTAAGGAGGAGGGAATAATTTTAAGTCTCAACTCGAGCGTGCCCAAAAATTTTAAGAGCTACTAGAATCGAATAATTAGTACAAAATTTCCAAGGGGGTTAGCCCCTATTTATATAGGAAGCCGGACCCTATCCTCGTCTCATGAGCAATGTGAGACTAAACTATTTTGGAGGGAAAAATTAAATTAGTGTGCCATGCACTAAGGCCAAACTTCAACTAATTTTCACTCCCTCACCGTTGAACATCTAAAGTGACACAACTTATCAAATTGAAGACACTGAATGGTGATCGCATAGAAACAAACGGCGATCAATTTCGACTTTGTTTGGCCCCTCAAACGATAGCTCAAAGTTGGGCAAAAACCAAAAAATACTGATTTTCGCAGCCGTCACTTGGGATTTCAAAAACCATAGATGTGGGCCCCACCATGGGGCCTACAGGTTAGCTGGGCATGCCTATTGGGCATGCCTGTTGGGCATTCCCAGCTCGCTGCGCATGCCCGCCCGCACGGGCGGCTCTAACCTGCCCGCTGGGGCGGGCGGGCTCGACCCAGAGCCCGCCAGGGCGGGCTCGAGTTAGAGCCCGCATGACAGGCTCGACCCACCCACCTGTGTGAGCGGCTTAGCCTGCCTGGCTAGGCCAGAACTAGGCAAAAGCCCAATTCTATCCATTTGCCCTTTAACTAGAGATTTTAATCTACATTTGAGCTCCGATTTGAGCGTGGTTTTTTCCCTGACTTTCATGGAAAAATTCTATTAATTTCTATGCATTATGTTGTTTAAAATATTCTAGTAAACACTTTACGATATATTTTAATCCCTTTTGCATCATATGCAATAATCCTTTATAGCATTCTCATAATGCTTATATCGCAAACCTTTGCGACATTAATAATTCCTATTTAACATGGACTTAATGTCACAAACTCTTTATGACTTTAATTATTCCCATGCATCCGAGTGCACTCCTCCTTTATCCTTCGTATTACTAAGGCGCAAATCCTACTAGGTGTGAGACCCTACAGTCTGACCCTACTTATGGTTGGGGCTCGAAACCCTTAGACGACAGTGACCACGAGCAGCAGGTGTTGTCCCTGTTTCAGCATCATAATTACGTAATTGACCCATTGACAAAAGTGTCTTCGGGATCACTCTGACGGTGTCCGTGATGAATACCGCAGTTTTAGTCCCTTCGTCAAAGCTATGTCACTGCATAGCCTAGGGTATGGTAAACTGTCAACCGTACTAACTAGCACTGGTCAGTATGATCCGGTCTTTGGTATGTCCATATTGTACTTCCTACAACATACCCTCGTCGAGGTTTTGCACCAAGAACCGCACTGTGCATGTGACACTAACTTCCCTTCGACGAAGAGACGAATCCTTTCTTGATCACTACTTACCTCGTACGCTTCAAGTTTCACCCAACCTAAGACCTTTAAACGAGCAAAGACTCGAGGCTAGATCATAGATCTAAGTGACACCGTTTGCGTACAGGTTCGTACAATGACATCAAGTTTTAAGGACCAACTTGCCTATCACCACTGGAGAGTTATCAATGACATTTTAGTTAATGTTAACCATTTGATAACTCTTTATTGGGTCGTTCAGTGGACTCATTCTCCAATAATCACATGTGCCTTGTCTCTGACTTTGCCAGGTCAAAAGATTATGAGATCATCATCACCCTTCAGGTTAAGACAAAGACATAATAGTCTATCCGATGTGCCGATATCCCTTTCTCGACATATCTTTGATCATGAACGCTTTAAGACTTAAGTTCATATCGGTCATTCACTTCACATAATCGAGATCTCTATCTAGATACATGTATGACCTTACTTTAAGTCTAAGAAAGTTATCCAAGTTTTTAAAACCATTTTATTCATAGTAGGATAATTAAAACCATTTAAATTTGAACAAGATGTTCTCTCGATAAATTGCCTCGAGGGCACATATCTTTCTACATCTCCCACTTGCAGTCAGGCTATTTAACTCGGTATCTCATACTGCTATAACATATCAGTCTCTTCGGACATTCATATGTTAGAGCTTAAAGAATGGATCTACTAAAACGTATATATTTTGCAGTATTAAGGAGTCTTATAACTATACACCCTTGATCAAACAGGGGTGATTCTACGAAAACGTCTTCGGATATCTTCCAACAACTTTTTCCTCTTCTGTATGGCTAATGATTAGTATATACTACTTTGTATAAAATTTATCATTTCATATTGGTCAGTTACACCATAGCACATTCTAATAGTCCTCTGTCATTTCTGTCCAGCACATTAATGATACCAAAATTTTTCTTTATCTCTGACATTATCAAAACCTTTTTGATTGTATGTCATACATATAGATGTTCTATAACTTGGAACTTTACTTAGCCCAAATTGAATCCAGCAACATCTAGCTCCCACTGACTTTGAGAACTTTCTGGTCATACTACTTCAACCTGACTTTCTAAATCTCATTTTGAACGTTGATTACTAAGTATAACCAGCTCATTTGTGTTGAATGAGTTAAAACTGAATGGGCTTATGTTTGGTTATTTGACGAATAAGTTATATCAAGATCCGTTTATAGGAGCCTTGATTATAACTTACTCAATCATAATTACCCATACATTCTATTCCTATATCTGCATTAATCTTCTAACTTAAAGTTTCACATGCACCCATACAAGAACTTTTCTCGTGTGTGCATTATAAAGATCGCATCTAATATACATGCGCCTGAACACAACTCATTACAATAGATTGGTTAAACAAATAGTGCATGCTCCTGTCAATCGCAACAATTCAGAATCATACATCTCAACTCAGAAAGCCATCAGAGTATATACATCAAGATATTCCAACACAAACAATGATTTCATTTATAGAAAATTGTTCAAAACATTTCTATCTCAAGTGACATCCACTTTATTCATTTTTCATGCACAAAATGCTTCATTTATTCAAAATAAAATCCAGACAATATTCTTGATATCTTTAAAGTCCTTGACGACCCTAGCAGCAACGATTACTCTCTTTGCCGACCGTACCAGGAACTTCACCCATCCAAAGCTTTAAGCACATGAAGACAATATATAGATGTTTAGTAAACATACTGGTATCGTATACCACGTATTAAGCTTTATGGAAAATTCATATATTCTGTAACAAGATTTATACCTGAAGTTGAGGCATTACTATGCCCCCTTTTCTCTGCAAAGTAAGACTTGCAGTTTCTCTTCCAGTGTCCTGGCTTATGGCAATGGAAACACTAAGAATCAGATGACACCACTTTCTTCTTCTTCTCCTTCTTGCCCTTGGCAGATTAATGGATCTGCCTCTTCTTACCTTTGCCCTTGAGCTGATGAGAAGAAGCAGAGCCGACAACCAACACTGGTTGTTCTTTCTGGATTCTCTCCTTGAACTAATGAAGCATATTTAGGAGGATAGGGAGATCCACCTCAGTGTTGTTCATTATAAAGTTTGTAATGAACGGACCAAAACTAGGAGTCAAAGACTTTAGGATAATGTTGGTGCTCATCTAATGATCAAGAACAAATCCTAGCTCAGATGTGTCCTTAACGTAACCGATCATCTTGATTACGTGGTCTTGGACTGGGTCGTTCGTCGTCTTCGTTCCCCAAAGGTTACATGTGGCCTCGAATTTAGCAGCCCGAGACTGCTTACCATATAATTGCTTCGTATTTAAAAGCGTGCTCTGAACATCCATTTGTTCATGCTTTCGTTGGAGCTCATTATTCAACGAGGCCAGAGTAAGACACCTTGCCTTCTATGCATCCTTTTGCCATAGCTTATAGGACTCCTTTTGTTCTACAATGGCTTTGTCGTCGGGTTTGCTAGGAGCAGTTTCCGTCAGTACATAACCGATTCCAGCTAACGAGAGAAAAAGTTTAATGTTCCTTAACCAGACCTTATAATTGGTTCCATTCAGCACGTTCTTCTTGATGATAAACTTAAGTCCTGACTCCATACTGCAGTAGATGGAATTTTGAATTAGCATGTGTTCTTTATAGTTTAATAAGTTTTTATTAAACTATGGTCTCCCACTATTTTAAAGATCTATGTAAGCCATAATAATGAACAAATTCATTAAATTTAAAAATTTGTGAGAGAAGGATCCAACCACACTGAGCTTTACAATCTTGAGGAGACTCAAAAATTGATCGGCTTTGTAATTGGTTGACGAACTCTTCATCAATCACATCACATGTGACTACCTATAGGTTTTTGCCCATAATCACTTATGATCTTGAGGAGACTCAACAAACCATAATGACTAGTTTAGTCAAACCCTTGTTTTCATGTCTAATCTTAACTTACACTGACACTCGAGGAGACCCTATGAGGCAGTTTGGGTTAAGATCAGATTACATCTCATGTATGATGAGGTCGGTTTCTAAAAGAAGCTTGAGGAGACTTAATAATCATGACGGGCGTCTTTTAGTCTCCTAATCCAAAAACAAGGAGAGCTACGGTTAATCTTGAAGAAGATTTTAAACGTATTAGACTAGATGTAATCGATGGTTTCACATAATCATAAATCGCATGCTTGTAGTCCAATGGAACATGGCCAGGGATTTGGCTAAGCCAGGATCACTATCCCCAGTCGGGCTAGGGTGCTCACACTAGTCAAAAAAGGCTAGACCAGATCATGATCCTTTAAGGATTTAAATTATTCACATATGTCACATCAATTTAATATGGCTTCATTAAAACTAGTTAATCCTATCAACTAGTTGAATCCTAAAATTCGAAATTATTAGGATTGGTTAATAACTTTTTTTGCGTCCTTATCAACTATGAGGAATTATCGTGCTATCCTAAGCATGTATTAGGGATTTAAAACTCAAGTTACAACAATTTCAATCATATTTTTTTTCAAAATTATTATTAGAACAATTAAAATAATAAGTGTTGGAAGGGATACACTAATCGGGTATTAGGAATTTAATTATTGCAACAACTTTTAAATCATAGCATGTCCATCTAAAATTTATCTCATATGTTTTAGAAAATTTTTTAATGGTTATCGTAAGAGTTTTTCTTGTATTATCACATAATATGCAAGAAATAAAATAACCATTAAAAACATCAATTAAATTTTAATCGCATAAAATATTATCATGATTACTTGCATCTTAAAAATATCTTATAAAATTATGTTACACCTCCTTTTTAATAATTATCTCATAATTATTTGCATGAACAACAACTAAAATTTATCTCATAAAGTTTAGCATGCAACTTAAAAGATTTTGTAAGGACCTGGCTATGAGGAAAACACTAGAAGAATTGAATAGTGTTTATGCAATTTAAATCGATAGTTATACCAAATTAAATTCCTAACCAACAATTAATGCAGAATGTAAATAAACCCTAAATTGAAACAATTCTAACACAAGGATGTTTCAAGGGTTCGGATTACCCAAGTCAACTCTTGACTTGTTCCCGGTAATCCTACGTCCCTTCCACCCGGATACCACCGGATACTCAAGTTAGAACCATATCTTAAGGTTTCCATTAAACCCACGTGTAGCAACCCCACAAGTGAAATCGAAATACACTCGATGTCCTTGACTCCTACAACTTGGGAGCAAGCAAACCACTGTCACAAACCGAGACTTACTCTAATAACGAAAGATATGAAATAGCAACACTTACAATCATTAGGCCTTGAAGTAGAACTTGAAGGAGCAAGTGTGTTGTGTGTTGAAGTATCTTTTGAAAGAGAGAAAAGCCCTTTCTCTTGACACCACCAATTGCCTAGAAGATATCACTTTGATTCTCGATTGGAGAGCAAGAGAGGAAAAGATTGGAATTCAAGGGCTTTTGGATTTGAGAGCTTTGATCAAGAAAATGAAATGCTTGAATAGTTGAGTAACCCCTCAATGGAACAGTAGTAGCTCTCTTTATAGGTTCCCCAAAACCCCCAAGCAGAATCCCCAAAAACCCCTTTGAAATCCGTGGAGAAAAAGCCAACGGATAGAATTTACACAGTCAACTGTCGACTGTTGAACAAAACACAGTCGACTGCTGCACTGTGTCAGAGGGTAGGTGAGAATTCAAACGGTAACTTGACACGTAGGACAGTCGACTGATGAAGAGAAGACATGCGCCTGTAAAACTAACAAGCGACTGTAAATCCTTCTATAAGCGACTGGCTGCAATATGGGTAAGCTAAGAAAATCTCAAAAAGTTTTGGGAAGACATAACAGGCGACTGATGTGGAACATACATGCGCGTGTGCCAAGGGTAGGCAACTGTGAAACGAACACCAGTCGACTGTCACAAAAACCTGAAACTTTCCAGAGAGCAGAGTCTGCAGAGAGTTCAAAGACAGACGATTGTTGAAGCAATGACAGTCGGACAGGTGACTATAAATACAACATCAGTCGACTGGTACTAAAAATTGAAATATTCAGAGAGCAGATTCTGCAGAGGAATCATAGACAGACGAATGTTAAAGCATTGACAATCGACTGTGCCTTGGACATGCGACTGTCAATACAACATCAATCGACTAGACAGGTGAAAATGAAAGTGACTTTTAGGCTAAAGATAAATAGACGACTGTTTAACAAATCACAGGCGACTGTAGCTTGGACAAGCGCATGTATTTTGTACAGCAGTCGCCTGAAAGAGTTAAAGCTTAAAAGGCCCAAAAATCAATTGATTAAGTATGTGCATAACAGACGACTGTAGAACAAATCACAGTCGACTGTGTTGAGACAGGCGACTGTAAATCATTCAGCAGTCGCCTGTTGAAATCACAACATGCACATGCTTGAGAAATAAGAATTAGAGTCTAAGGAAATGTGATCTAATGATTTCTTAGGACATAAATGAAGATGTGTGTGCTCCAACATAGTTCTACTTCTAAGCTACATACTAGAACAGAATAAAAAGATTACATTGTGTAGAAGTCTCTCTTCTATCTAAAGTATGAGCTTGAAGTCTTCTAGGAGCTTCAATCACAATCATTAATTATCCAATCCACTTTTCATGCTTTCATTGATCTTTGAGTGACATTTATTGCTAATTGATCTTCATGATATGCTTAGGCAATGGATTAACTGCAAATATGGGATTAGTCACAAGTATTTATGTTTGCTCATCATTAACACCAAGTAGGGAGAAGTCCAATACTCAACATTCTCCACCTTTTTGATGATGACAAACAAACATAAACAAAAAGATAAATAATTGTGCTTAATGAAAATTTACTCCCCTACATATATGTCAATCAAGTTAGTCATTGTATGTAAGGGCATCTATAGATCAATTGAAGCGAGTATGTAAGATATGAATGAATGAAATGATTTTCATTGAAATCTTGAAATCTAGGATTTTACAATCCAACTTTATTAGGATTTTATAATCCAACTTCATTATATCTTACTCCCCCTGAATCTAAGGCAACTTTAATCTTAGATTCAAGTTTATAATTAGAATTTACTTAGCACATAATTATCATATGTTTATTTCTCTCCCCTATGGCATTATCCAAAAAGTGGGAGAAGAATAACAACAATAGTGCTAAATAAGTACTAATATAATCATGAGAGTCTAGAGATAGGATGTATATCAAATGTGATGCCAACATATAATCGGAGAGAAAACTAATCACGAAGGTGCATCTCATTGATATATATACCAAAAACTCATAAAACACAAGAATCCTTATTTTACTAAAGGAACAAGAATCCAATATCAACATTTCAAACCAATGAGAAAAACATCTCACATCACATCTTGTATATGATATAGCATACAAAGAGAAACAATTTCACAATGTTCACACAATTAACATAAAAACAATGAGACACATTGTGAAGCAGCATAGGAGAAAGTAAAAACATTGTCATATATATATATAGTCACAAGATACAAGAAGTACAAAATACAGCGACAACTCCAAGTACATCCAAAAAATATGATCGTCATACATTCAACATCATACATCAGACAACATCATCCATCAAAACTCAAAAAAATCAAATTACACACAGACACTCAAACTCTCAACCCTATCAAAATAATTCTAGGCCTAAGGGTGAGTAGTCTCTGTGGAGTGTCAATCCACACCAGTACCTAAGGAGTGAACAGGAGTAGCCAACTCAATTTGGAACTCATGGGCCTCTGGATCAACTGAAGAATCTGTGGGAAGAGGAGCAGCAGCAACAGTAGAGGAAACATCCTGAGGAGCCGGAGAAGCAACCAGCTCAGGAGCAATGATAGCAGGATGCTCCAAAATCTCAGTGACGACCGGAGGAGGAGGCTCAGAAGGCTGAGGAAATGGTACAAAAGATCTGAGATGATCAGGGAAGGGAATGCCCTGATGCTGGAACAGCAGATGAAACAACTCATAGATACCAGATACCTTCTCGTCCAACAAGTCATGAGAGGGTGCAACAGAGGAAGAGGGCTGATCAGATGGTGGAATAGTGGATGAAGACAGAGCTGAAGAAGACTGCCTCTTCGTTGATGTCATCTGCAGAGCCGAAGAGGACTTCGACTTCGCAGATGCATCGAGAAGAGGGCCAAGGGGCATGGGCTCATAGGGAGTCAAATCGCTCCTGAAATGACGAAAGACTAAAGTGAGGAGTCCCCCATAAGGAATGTGGGAGGAGGCAGTTGTGAACTCGACCTTGTCCATCCGATTAAGGAGGACTCCAGCCCAGTTCATAGACATACCAGAGAAAATAACATACATACATTGGAGGATCTCCTGAGAAGGCTGATCAGAGGAGCCATATTTCGACAGGAAGTTGGACTTCACTAATAGGTGAACAGTCCAACCTTTAGCAGAAAACATGGAAGCCCTGATGCCAGAAGAGAGTTAGGAATGGATCACAGTGAACATGTCCTGAAGGACAGTCTGATCAAGGTCAGCAACGTCTGAGAGGGAGATATCAGCTGGTAAGGATCCATTGGAGGGAATCCAAAGAATGGTTCATAGGAGAGCAGGGTCAAGCCTGATACGAGTCCCCTGAACAACTTTGTCAATCCCACCCATGTCAACATACTCACTGCGAATGCAGTTGGCATAAAATAATTTGACAAGGAAGGGATATGCACGAGGGGAGTCCATATGAGAGAAACGAAAAAGATCACTCAAATGGGTCGACGAGAGAATCACTGAAAGTCTCTTAGCAGTGAAGGCTTGAAACACAATGAATCGCTCACGAAGGAGCTTGATCCCTAGCATGGCATGAAATTTTGCCAGACAAGCATCGTCTCGGCAAATGGGAACAAGGGGATCCGCAGGAGGAGGCATGGTAGGATTTTGGCCTTGGGTAGAAGCGGGAATAGACTCGGGGTGGGTGTCAACAACCACCCGAGTAGGCTTAGCATCAGCGATAGGCTCATTGATGCTAACACCAATGGGTCTATGCAGATGCTTCAGGAGAGGCTCAATGTAGGCTTCTTCTTCGGCGGAAGAAGAAGTGGAGTCAGAAGCCGAAACATTGGAGGGAGGATCTGGATGCTTGGTGCAGGCTTTATATGGTTTCTTGGTTATGGCAGTACTCGGCTTAGGGTTCCTAGGTCGTCTAGGAACAACGGTCTTCCATTTGGTCTTGGAAACCATTGCACGAATCAAAAGAAACGTAAGTAACGAACAAATCGAACGACAATGAAGAAAGATACCTAATCAGCGACGATCGATGGGGAAGGAGAGAACCAAACTCGCAATCGGATGATTAGGAAGTGAGATCGGTGGTTGGATCTTTGAATCGATGCAAACGGTTGGAATTCAAAGGGAGGAGATGAGGGAAGAAGACTCGGATGAGAGAGAAAAACTCAAAATAAATGACAGCCCTCGTGATTATAAGATGGGATCAAAAGAATCTGGGCCATTGGATCGACAGATCGATGGCTCAAATAGAGTTAACGAACCGCCACAGAAGTTGACTGACGACTGATGTACAATCTTCAGTCGACTGCTAGATAGGATAGAGATCAGCTTGGATTGACAGACAGTCGCATGTTGAGTAACTCACAGTCACCTGTCGGAGAGACAGTCGACTGTAACTTACACAACAGTTGTCTGACAGAGAATCAAAAATATGTTGATAAAACAGAGTCATCTTAAGATTTAGACAGGCGCCTGATGACCAACTTGAAGTCGCTTGTCGCAGAGACAGTCGACTGAAAATTTTCCATCAGTCGCCTGTGCGAAAAAAAATTCAGTCTGTAGTAAGAGAAATTTGAGTTGGGCAGGCGACTGTCGAAGGAATGACAGTCGTCTGTCCTGGTCCAAAAATGCACAGTGAGGTTAAAATCCAGAGGATTGAGACAACTCACCCTAAGACATATACTCTAACACAAATCTAATCAAGAAATTAATATCAAAATATTATAGATTAACGTACAAATCACGTAAATTAATCCAAACAATCGAAATCATCAAAATCTCAAATACTTCTCTTAAAACAAATATATGAGAAACATATAGTTTATCAATACAAGAGAAGTAAAATGATGATATGAGTTCAAGCATGATATTACATGAAAGTATGAACTCCTATAATTCAGATTCACCCATAATCCCTAATTCTCCACGCAACCTCACAAATGAATCTTCTTTAAGAGGTTTAGTTAAGATGTCGGCGATTATTTTTTGGTTTTCAATGTACTCTAAGATGATGTCCTTCTTAGCTACATGATCATTGATAGAGTTGTGTCTCACATCGTGTTTGGTACGGAAGTGATGTACCGGATTCTTGAAAAGACAAATTGCACTTTGGCTATCAACCATATAGGGCAAGTATCACAATTGACACCATAGTCTTTAAGTGTTTGTCTCCTCCAAAGAACTTGTGCACATGCAAGACCTGCGACAATATATTCTGCTTCAGTCGTGAAAAATGATACCCTGTTCTGTTTCTTGGAAAACCAAGAGACTAGGGAATTTCCTAGAAAATGGCAGGTGCCACTAGTACTCTTCCTATCGGATTTGCATCTGGCAAAGTCGGCATCACTATATAAGATTAACTCATATGTGCTAGACTTAGGTTTGAGGTAACGAAAAATTCGTTTGACCGCAATCAAGTGTGACTCTTTTGGTCTAACTTGATATCTAGCACAAAGACATACGAAGAACATAATATCGGGCCTACTAGCGGTTAAGTAAAATAAGCTACCAATCATACCTCGATATAGATGAATGTCTACATCTTTCCCGTTCTCATCCTTGTATAGATGGGTTGTCGTACACATGGGAGTACTTTTACTAGAAGACGATTCCATCCCAAATCGCTTAATAAGCTCCCCAGTGTACTTTGTTTGATGTATGAAAGTTTCATCCTTCATTTGCCGAATTTGTAGTCTAAGGAAGTAGTCGAGCTCACCCATATGGCTCATTTCGAATTCATCCTTCATAGACTTAGAAAATTCTTGGCAAAGATTAAAGTTAGTGGAACCAAATAGTATATAGTCAACATAAACTTGGATTAACATGATGTCATTTCATAATCTTTAATGAAAAGAGTTTAATCAACTTCACCCATTTTAATACCTAAATCTAAAAGAAAAGTTTGAGTCGATCATACCAAGCTCTAGGAGCTTATCTCAACCCATATAACGCTTTCTTAAGTTTGAAAACATGGTTTGTAAATTTTTCATAAATGAAACTGGGTGATTGAGAAACATAAACTTCTTCATTAACAATACCATTTAAAAATGCACTTTTAACATCCAGTTGAAATAACTTAAAATTTTTATGGGATGCAAAAGACAAAAGCAATCTAATAGCTTTTAATCTAGCTACGGGGGAAATGATTCTTCGAAATCAATAACTTTTTCTTGTCGATAGCCTTGAGCTATTAACCTTACTTTATTCCTTGTGATGACCTCGTTCTCATCGGTCTTGTTCTTAAATATCCACTTGGTCCCAATCACTTGGTGGCCACTTGGAAGAGGAACGAGCTCCCAAACTTCATTTCTCTCAAATTGCATGAGCTCTTCTTCCATTACAACTATCCAAGAGCTATCCTCACACGCTTCTTGGATGTTCTTTGGCTCAATGGTAGATACAAATGCACAGTGAGAGAATTCATTGATTCTTGACCTCGTTCGAACACCAACACCAATATCTCCAATAATTTGGTCATGTGGGTGATTATAAACGGTTGGATAAGCTTTGGGAATTCCTGCATCACTTGGAACATCTTCAACAATTTCATTAGTATGGTTAGTCTCAATAATAGAATCATTAATTTTAACATTACTAAGGGAATCGTATAAAACATCTTCACTATCATCAGTAACATGAGGAAAATCAAAATCTTCATAAAATGATACATGTAGTGATTCCTCGATCGTTGAAGAGGTTTTGTTGTATATCAGGTAGGCTTTGTTACGTGTGGAATATCCAACAAAAATTCCTTCACCGGATCTTGGCTCAAATTTATCTAAGTTACCAAAAGTGTTCTTTATAAAACATTTTGAACCAAAAACACGAAAATATTTAACTTGTGTCTTTTTATCATAAAATAACTCAAAACAAATTTTGTTCGTTCAGGGTCTCACCAGGATCCTATTAAGCACATAACATACCGTGTGCACTGCCTCCATCCAAAATTGTAGTCCAAGATGACTATCATGGAGCATGGTACGGGCACACTCAATAAGAATCCTATTCTTTCTCTCTACCACACCATTTTGTGGTGGTGCGCGAGGAAAAGAAATATTGTGAGTAATCCCGTTGTCATCACAAAACTTGGTGAAAGATTCATTCTCAAATTCTCCTCCATGATCACTACGAATAGTAATAATGGTGGATCCTAAGAAATTTTGAATCTTCTTGCAAATATAGTAAACTCTTCAAAATCTTCATTCTTATTGGTTAAAAATGAAACCCAAGTAAATCTAGAGAAGTCATCAACGACAACTAATCCATAATGAGCATTACCAAAAGAGGCGGTTCGAGTTGGCCCAAATAAATCTAGATGAAGAAATTCTAGGGGCCTCTTAGAAGTTATGCCTTTTTTAAGTTTGAAAGATGATTTACTAAGTTTACCTCTTTGACAAGAATCACAAAAGTTTTTCTAACTAAAAACAATTTTCGAAAAACCTTTTACTAGATTATGCTTAGCTAACTTATATAAGTGCTTAAAATGAACATGACCAAAACGACAATGCCATAATAGTTGTTCATTTTCATTAGCAACTAAGCAATGTTCTATGCTTTTAGGCAAGCTCAAATAATAAATATTTTATGCCTAATACCGGTAAATAGAATATGAGAATCAATATCTACAATTTTACACATACCCTCTCCAAAGTTAACCTTGTAACGCTTGTCACAAAGTTGACTAATAGAGATAAGGTTATGACATTAACCACTAACTAAATAGACATCTGTAATAAGTGGGTTGGACGGATTACCGACTTTGCCTACTCCAATGATGGTTTCCTTTTGATTACCTCCAAAAGTGACCGTTGCACCATCCTTGATGCTAATCACTTCGGAGAGCAATGTGGGATCTCCCGTCATGTGTTTGGAGCAACCACTATCGAGTGTCCATCCTTTCCTTTTAGAGCCAATACAAATTTTATTGCTCTCTTTCTTTTTCTTGGGTACCTACATAATATACCATAAGCTCATGGTACCCAAGCGTTGTTAGGTCCAAGGGAATTAGCCCCTTGGAAGCCAAGTCCACGTGGACTTTTGCTTCCCAACATAACTATCACTATTTATTACATCATGAAAATAGGAGTCAACATAAGCATTCCTATCATTTATGCTAATGTTCTTAGGACCCCAAATTGTGTATGTTTTGGGTGTCTTTTTCCTAGTTGCATGCACATTTGATTAATTTCTACGTGGTGCGTGCTTCCTAGGAACATGAGTTCTAGCATATGAAGATGGAGGTGGATAAGCATTGGACATATATGGGTTGTATGCAAACTTAGGAGCATGCATGTTATATGAAACATATGGAGCATGCATAACATGAGGTGGATGAGCATACATAGAAGAATGATGCGTATGAACACATGAACGTGTAGGGGCATGTGCATGAGTATTTTTCATGTGTGGGTTTACACGTGTCCATGGGTGTGGAGCATAAAAAGTGTCATTAGGGTCCATATGTGAAGTAGGAGATTTCTTACATGGATGAAGGTTGGTGTACATATATGCATGACCTCTCTTTTGGTTTCCACCCTTAGTGGGTTTCTTGCCAAAAGGAAGAGATTGTGAAGTGGGGGCCTTCTTCGTAGGTTTGCTCTCAATTTTGTTTTTGACACCACTTGTGGATGCACCGGAGGATGGCCTCACAAAATATATAGCTACACCACTATAGGAGGTGCGAGATTTGGATGCATTTGCTTCCATATAACCAAGTCCAACATGATGTGTGGCCGAAAATTGGTTTGCAAGCAATTCATCCAATTGTCCTTTCCCTTTGTTAAATCTTTTAACTTGGGAGGACATGAACTCATATTTCTCCTTAAGAGAAAAAATATTGGTATCCAAGGTGGACACACGTGTTTTGAGCTCATACACTTGGGTTTTAAGAGAATCATTCTCAATACCCAGTTGTGTGTTATGTGAAGTTGGATCAATACTATCCTTAGGATAAGTTTGATCTAGTTGAGATTTGAGGGAATTCACCTCATTTCTCAAGATGTCATTTTGAGAAACCAAAGTGGCTTTCTCAAGTGTAAGTGTATCAACAATGGTGTCATTGTTGATAATGCATGGCATGTATGATTTGCTAACATTTGATTTCTTTAAACTAGTACATATAAGCATAAGAGATTGATACTTAGAAAATAATTCTTTGTTAGCAATACAAAGATCATCCATGGTTTCCTCGGGTTCATCGATGTCACTATCACTCTCATCGGAGAGTGGATCTTCTCGGGCCATGAAACACATATGGGCACTTTCACCCTTTTCATCCTCGGATTCACTTGAGGAATCTTCGCTTGAATCATCGAACATCCCAACAAGTCCTTTCTTCTTATCCTTCTTGTATTTGTCGGACTTGTGGTATTTTGGAGCTTTCCACTTTTCTTTGTTTCTAAGCATTGGGTAATCCTTTTTGATATGCCCTGGCTTGTTACACTTAAAACAAAGAGATGAAGTATTGTTAGTGGAATCAAATTTATTCTTGGAAGGAAATTTACCTTTGCAAAAGAAGTGTTGGAACTTCTTCGCCATTTGTGCCATTTCTTCCAAGTCCATTTCGTTCTCTGATTCTTCACTATCGGAGGATGAAGAAGTAGCCTTGAATGCTAACGCTTTCTTCTTGGCCTCCGTTGGGTTCATCATTGCTCTAATCTTCAATCGGTTCTCCCTTCTTACTTTGTAAGACATGAGAGTACCGATAAGATTTACCACAGTGTAGTTCCTCATGTCATTGACCTCCTCAATGGCGATTACTCTTCTTTCCCATTTCAAGGTCATTCCCAAGATTATCTTTCTCACCTTCTCTTCTTGGGTGTAGACTTGTCCAAGAGCTTCAAGTTCATTGATGATGTCGATGAAACGTCCGTACATCGTTGTAGTGCTCATATTATCCTGCATATGCAACATATCAAATTTTTGTATTGGAACATATAATTTAGAAAACTTTACCTTGTTCGTTCCCTCGTGGGTAACGACTAGATGGTTCCAAATTTGATATGCACTCTTATATGTGCATATCTTATTGAACTCATCCGGATCCAATGCACAATGAAGAGCGTTCATTGCCTTGGCGTTGTATAATTCGGCGGACTTCTCGGAGGGCGTCCATTTATCAAAATCCTCTTCGGAGGGTTCAATGTATTCCTTATGGAGGGTTCTCCAAAGAGAAGCACAACATATCCATCTGGCATTTCCAATAGTCGAAATTCATGCCATTAAAGCGCGGAGGACGAACCGTTGATTGTCCTTCGAAGACGGTAGATGCACTATCACGGGCGTAATTGTTGGATGAAGTCGGTGGAGGAACGTTGTTGTTATTGGATGCCATAGCTATAAACCAATGCTCTGATACCAATTGTAAGGACATGGCTATGAGGAAAACACTAGATTTTGGGTTGAATAGTGTTTATGCAATTTAAAACGATAGTTATACCAAATTAAATTCCTAACCAACAATTAATGTGGAATGTAAATAAATCCTAAATTGAAACAATGCTAACACAAGGATGTTTCAAGGGTTCGGATTACCCAAGTTAACTCCCGACTTGTTTCCGGTAATCCTACGTCCCTTCCACCCGGCTACCACTGGATAGTCAAGTTAAAACCCTAACTAGAGGTTTCCCTTAAACCCACTTGTAGCAACCCTACAAGTGAAATCGAAATACACTCGAAGTGCTTGACTCCCTGACGTCCCCTAGATTTAGCAATATATGCAGTGGGATCGGGGACACCAGATTTAAATATTTGTAACCGCTAGCACATGGTGTTGTAGTATTGCTTGGGGATCGAACTCAGGGAGGCGTGTGTTGTGCTTGTTTTCAATCGGTAGGTTGTCACGAAATAGAAATACTATGGATGTAAGATATAAAAGGGAACCCAGGACATTGGTTTCCACCCTATCATGTGCTCTCTCTATTACGACCGACGGATAAGGATACGATTGGATTTTAGGGTTTAGTGGTGAGACGTTGCCTCTAAGAGTGATACCTAGCATCCCATGGGCCCGATATTCCGGTCAATGCCCAGGATGATACGCTAGGACTACCCGGGTTCGGTCGATGGGCATTCCCATGTCCATTAACACCGATCGACTTCGGGAGCACTAAGCTCGCAATAGTTGCTCCCAACATTTCATCCTGCAGTTCCAACGCGCTAGGATTCAATGTCTACGCTTGGGGTGTGAGCTGTGGTTAGGGGATCAAACGCCAGTTTTATTTTTCCTTGGCCTGACGGTCAGAGCCGGTCTTTCTCCCGCCAATGACAATAAAACGCCCCGCGTAACCATCTAAATTCCTAGATCCTATCGAAATCCTAATCCTATGGTCGTTCTAGGGAGAACCCACGAAAGGGTTTCCACCAAAATACCAGATTGGGGAACTACTCACAATTCATGGCGAAAATAGCATTACAACAAAATTCAATCATTGAAATCAAAATCAAGCAATAGAAAGTAGAAGCTAACAATAGTATTAATTCTATATGAAAGTTCCAGAACAATCAGAAAACTTACAAGACGGAATAAATTCCGAGCCGTCAAAAATCCAAAAAAGACAGAAAATACAATGGGGATCTCGTCTGGGAAAACCTAGGTCACTATATATAGAAAATACGACCACCCGATCAGTTGATACATGAACCGATCGGGTGAGCCACTATCATTTTGGCCTTCAGCTCTAGAGATATATCAACCGGTCGGTTGAAGCGACCGGTTGAGTCTTCGGGTCATTATTTGCAAATCTCGGCTACAGATGAACTGATCGGGTGAGATGTCACCCGATCGGTTGGAATTCAGCTCCAAATAACAGAGTTCACTTACGAATTCACCTGATGTTGAACCGATCGGTTGGCTGCTTCTCTTCTGCTCCTTCTGTCCGGGTCGGATACGCATGCACTAACCGATTGGTTGGCTGTGTCCAACCGATCGGTTGAGGGCTGATATATGGAATTCTTCGACGTTTGGCCCTCGGGATTGAGTGTGAAACCTCCCGTTGCTCCGAAAACTCATGATATCTTCTTTATATATCCTCAACGCTGTCATTCTCCTGCATTGGCACAAAAACACAAAGAAGTGAAAGAAAACTAAAAATCACGAGGGAATGGATACAAAACACCGGAAAACAACGGAAAATCACGAAGACAACGTGCGTGAATATATAAAATATAAACGCACGTCAAAATCCCCCAAGCTGAACCCTTCCTCGTCCTCGAGGAAGACGAGCGAGAGTAGGAGCTCGGAGGGAAAAATAGAGAGGAAGAAACAGAAAGAGAGATCAAAGTCCTAGATCGCCCGTCAGAGCCAACAAAATCAATCACGCCACACTAAGCAAGCATGCGATAAAACACATCACTAAACCAAGGAATATGAACCCATACAAATGTCGTGGGCCTACGCGGTGAAGCGCGAGTGAGTGTGGTCGTGAGCTAGCAGACGGTGTCGCTATCTAAATTGTGCAATAAAGCTCCATATACACATACCCAAGGAATGACCCAAATATCGATTCAATTCGAATAAGCGGTGAATAATAGCTCAAGCATGCACGAGAATGGAATAAGAATTGAAAAGTATCATGTGTCAGAGACTCGACTGCTAGGAACTAGAAGATCACCGCACTATAGCCTAGATAATTGCTAGAAGATTCCTATGCCAAGTGTGTTCAAAAACGAGGGAGGTTGAGAAGGTGTGGAGTAGAACACTCGGTGCAAATTCTCGCCTTCCCTTTATTCACGGTGGATAGGAATGATATTCACAACGGAAATTTTTTTGGGGTTTTGGGTATTTGTATTTTTTTGGTTTTTTTGGCTATACATTTTTTCTTTTCTTTTTTCTTTTTGGATTTTTCTTCTCTGTTTTTTTTCTTTTGGATTTTTGGATTTTTGGCTATACACTTGTGTACTCTCCCAAGTGGGAGAACGGTACACGACGAGAGGATTTGCACCAAGTAAAATAAAAAAGAAATCGAATTCTAAACAATTGGGCAAAAGAAATTTTTTCTCGCGATTTAGAGCATAAGCTAGATGGGTTATCCTAGTCCTATTTTTAGAGTCCCGACACATGTGAATTGAAGCATACTCTATATATATATATATATATATATATATATATATATATATATATATATATATATATATATATATATATATGTATGCATCTATTATACATTTGACAACGTTTTTTGAATTCTAGGGCTGACTAAGACAAGATAAAGAGTGGCTGAGATTTGATCTTGATAAATCAATGGTTGAGATTGGATTTTGTGAAAATTTTGGAGGGAAAACTTAAATTTTGTTGGGAAAAATGTCTTGGAAACCCAAACTTTGAAATTAGAAGTGTCTTGGGAAAGATTGTGGAGATTAAATTTGGAGAGGAAAGTGTCTTGGAAACCTAAACTTTGAAATTAGAAGTGCCTTGGGAAAGATCGTAGAGATTAAATTTGGGGGAAAAGTGTCTTGGGAATCTAAACTTTGAAATTAAAAGTACTTTGGGGAATATTGTGGAGAAGCATGATCCATTAAATTAAACAAAATAAAAAATTTAGCGTAAAACAATTTAGCGGAACAACAAATTAGTGTAAAATTACCCTGAGTTTTGTTGTTCGGGGCCCGCGCGCCGAATTTTTTTACACTAATTTGTTGTTCCGCGCCGAAGGCACGGGCGCCAAATTTGTTGTTCAACGCCGAATTTGTTGTTCCGCATCGAAGGCGTCTGCGCTAAATTTGTTGTTCCGCGTCGAAGTTTCCCGTGCGGCTTAATATTTTTTCGCTAATTTGTTGTTCTGTTAATTTTTTGCCGTGGAAATAATTTTTCGGAAAACAAAAAATTCGCAGGGGAAATCTTAAATGAACCGTGCCCACGAGCACGGGTTATAACTAGTATATATATATTTATGTATGTATGTATATCATGCATAGAGAAGCAGACAGTAGAGGCAAAATACCGCATATTCGAAATTGAAGCATGATAATCTAGGGGTCAACCGAGGACAATATATAAATCAAAATCATAATATAGAAGCACACCAAACAGCTAGTTATGGCAAACAACTCACACAAAAGCAAAGTGAACCCACGAAGCATGAAATGCAATAAGACTCGGCTTCCTAGGGTTAGTGAAAGTGATTATCGTAGCTAAGCTAAGTGTGTGTGTAGATCCGTGGCAATTCATCATGTGGGGTCATCCCTAGGAGAGGGAGAATAAAAAGAAAGAAAGAAAAAGAAAATACGATGAAAACGACTCAAAAACGATGAAAAAGACACAACTGACGCACAAAGTGCGACTCCCCCAAGCTAAAACTTGCATTGCCCTCAATGTAATAGAAGTACATACGTGAGGGCAAAGAAAATGGGGGGAAGTACGCACCGACACAAAAAATGTGAAAAGCGTGAAAAACACATCCAAAGTGTTGGATATGGAAGACGTTTGTACACCCTTGTAGGGGATGTACGAGGGAATACGGACCTCGAACGTCGCGTACACGAAGTCGTGTGCAAAGGGAATCTGTTCCCTTGCGGAGAGGATCTCTGGATGAGTGGGAAAGTCGCATTATATATGCATAAGTGCATGCGACATATGGCTAATAAAGGGGGAATATCTTAAGCTTATGTTGTACCATGCATATGGTACAACTTAAGCTTATAATGTGCCATGTATCGTGGTACACCTTAATTAAGTTGTTCCAAAGGAACAACTTACCCTAAAATAACTACCTTGGGGGCTATAAATAAGACCCAAGGGTAAGCCATTTCTTACACCTTTTGCATGAAATTCATGCATGCAACTTCATCATAGCGAAGCTCTGCAGAAATCCTTTCTCTTCCTCTATCCAAGTTCTTAATCTAAAGTAGAGATTTAGATTGTGGATTAGTAGCCTTACTCCGTTCGTGAGAAGACTCGATCCGTCGTGGCGAATCCGAAGGCGAAGTTCGTAGACTACCGTGCAGCATACGCAAGCGTAAGTCTAAACTTCATATTATCGATCCTAACTCTGTTTTGGACAGGATCCTACATTGGTATCAGAGCCATATGGGTTCGCCCCGGTCAAACCACCGCCCCGTCGAAACTATGAACGAGTCGTTGTCTTTTTCACGAATGGGTCTCCTACTATTACGGATATAGTAGGAACGCTTCGTGACGGAGAGAACGCAGCGGTTGTTCTTTTCACGTAAGGGTCTCCTATCATTACAGATATGGTAGGAACTCTCCGTGACGGGAAGAACCGACCGTTCACGTAGTATGTTATTTTTCATTTTTGGCACACGGCCATTAGGAAATAACTAATTTCTCGACGAACGGGTGCTTCATCGACGAACGGGTGCTTCATCGAGGAAGATGATGGTAGTTATTTCCATCTGGTAAGAGGAAATTGGTGCATGTGCACCATGGCCAAATGGGCTATGAAGGCTATGCACCCCCCCTCCACTTGCGGAGGGGGTTGGCTACGGCCAATAACCACCGGCGACCACCCCATCAAGGGGGAGGAGTATGTGCGGCAACCCCATTCAAAGGGGGTGGCTGGCCATGGCCAAAGGGGCCATGGCCGGCCAATGCCAAATGGCCTTGGCCATGACCGGCCATGGCCAAGCCATGGCCGGCCATGGCCAGGCCGACAGTGGCCGGCCAAGGCCAGGCCGGCAATGGCCGGCCTTGGCCAAGGCCTGCCGGCCTGGCCGGCCCTGGCAGAGGCCAGGGCCGGCCCTGGCCGGCCTGGCCGGCCCTGGCAGTGGCCAGGGCCGGCGCCCTGGCCTCGGCCAGGGCCTGGCCGGCCCTGGCAGGGGCCAGGGCCGGCTGGCCTGCCCTGGCAGAGGCCAGGGCCAATGCCCTGGCCTCGGCCAGGGCCTGGCCGGCCTTGGCCGGCCTCGGCCAGGGCAGAGGCCCTGGCCGAGGGGGCCAAGGCCCCTGGCCGGCCAGGGCAGAGGCCCTGGCCGGCCCTTGGCCAAGCCCCGGCCAGGGCAGAGGCCCTGGCCGGGAAGAAGTTGTAGACCAAAAAATTGGTCGACCAATTTGGTGTTTTTGGTCGACCAATCCGACAAAAGGTCTGGATCGATTGCAAACTTGCCAAATGACCCATACGGGGTAACAAAAGGCCTTGGTCTAACTCGAATGTGTCGATTAGTCCATACGGGACTAACCACAGTGCAGACTAGTTCATACGGGACTAACGTTTTAATGAAGTTTTTCTTTGGGCTCTACTCCTTGAAGACTAGCCATAGTGCTCTACTTCATGCGAGATTAGCCAAGTCATTGTGCTCTACTCTACGGAGATTAGCCAATGTACTTATGAAATTGTGCTCTACTCCTTGAAGATTAGCCTTAGTGCTCTACTTCATGCGAGATTAGCCATGTCATTGTGCTCTACTCTACGGAGATTAGCCAATGTACTTATGACGTTGTGCTCTACTCTACGGAGATTAGCCAATGTATTTTAAATTTTTGAAAAATACGTTTTTCAAAAACGCTTTTCCGCTGCAAAGTACTATAAGAGTACTAACATTTGATAAAGTGAGGGAGAAATATTGAAAGTTACTCTAGATGGTGATTGGAAACATAGTGACCTTTCCGACTCTAGAGTAACATCTTCAATATTTTTCGAAAGTAACTTATCGAATTATGAATATCATTCCAAGTGGGAGTTGATTTTAGAACTATCCATATGGGATATTCTATTATCATTTCAAGTGGGAATTATATTTGAAAAACACGTTTTCAAACTCGTTTTTCCGCTGCTAGTACTATAAGAGTACCATTGTTGGATAAGTGATGGGGGAATATTGAAGGTTGTTCTAGATGGTGATTGGAATCAAAGAGACCTTTTCGATTCTAGAACAACATCTTCAATATTTTTCGAAAATAACTTATCAAATATAATATAATTTCAAGTGGGAGTTATATTTTAAGAATTTTATGCAATGTGTTTTTGATCGAACCTTCGGTTTTTATGTCTTTTGCAGCATTTTAAAAGTAAAATGTCTTCCGCTTCAAAGAATATCGTCGCTGAGTTAAACAAAGGTGAAAAACTCAACGGCGATAATTACAAACTTTGGTCCATTAAGATACAATACGTTCTAGAGGAGCAAGAAGTGCTCGAAACTCTAAAGAACGTTATGATTGAACCGGAGTTGGGCACTACGGCCCAACACCGAAGAGACAAGGAAGCTTTTGATGCTTGGTCTCGGAAGAATAAGATAGCACGCATTACGTTATTAAGCAGTATGGCTGATGACATAATGCGCATCTTCCGAGAACATGACCTAGCCATGGACATATGGTCCAAGCTAGAGGAGAAGTTCGGTGGCACATCGGTGTCCAAACTTCGCGCCTTAACTATAAAGTTCGATACATATAAGAAACGTCCAGATCATTCCATGGGGAAACATCTGCGACATATGGCGAACCTTATATCAGAGTTAAAGGACGCAGGTCATGTGCTCACGGATGAGCAACAAATCCAAGCAGTCATACGTTCCCTACCAAATGGGTGGGACCAAATGAAGATGCATCTCACTCACAATGAGAGCATCAAGACCTTCAGCGATGTTTCCAAGCACCTCGAATTAGAGGAAGAGCGGCTTGCGGCTGCCAAGCCAAGTGCAGAAGTGCACATGGTTGCTAGTTCCTCACACGGGGGAAAGAAACGGAAAAATCGTTCGAAGTTCACTAATGAACGTAATAAGCAACCTGAGTCTACCAAGAAACCCAAACATAAGGGTGGGCACAAGAA
The DNA here is from genome assembly GCA_030789695.1 of Scilla litardierei. Classification (NCBI taxonomy): domain Eukaryota; kingdom Viridiplantae; phylum Streptophyta; class Magnoliopsida; order Asparagales; family Asparagaceae; genus Scilla; species Scilla litardierei. The sequence goes on along the minus strand of CM061135.1, from coordinate 96,008,652 downwards.
ATGGCACAAGAAGAAAGACTTGAAGAGGATCAAGTGCTTCAAGTGCAACAAGCTCGGTCACTATGCTCGTTCGTGTACGAGTGGAGGCGACGAGGTAACTTGTAAATATACTAGTTACATATGTGTTTCTAGTTCAATATTTCTTGTGGAATCTAATCCATTTTGGATAATTGATTCAGGTGCCACCGACCACATAGCAAGGGACAGACTGTCCTTCGTGGAGTATCACCGGATACCCCAAGGAACGAAGTGGATCTATGTAGGAAACAACACACGTGTTGAAGTGAAAGGCGTTGGGACTTGCAAGCTAGTCTTGGACAACGGCCGCACTCTCCTACTTCATGATGTCCTCTTTGCTCCAGATATTCGAAGGAATATAATTTCTGTGGTTGTATTAATGGGTCTTGGCTATAGCTGGTTTTTTCATGATTGTAATATGGACTTAAGTTGTAATAATACTCTTATTGGTACTGGGTTTGTATTTAAAGGATTTATTGTAATGAGTACAATGTATGATTCCTCATGTAATGAAAATTTCCTTGTTGCAAATTCTAAGACTTATGAGTCTGATGTGAATTGTTGGCATGCAAGGCTTGGTCATATTGGACCAACGCGTATGGATAGACTTGCCAAACGTGGCCTTCTATCCAATGTTTCAAAGGTTGAAATGTCGACCTGCGAACATTGCCTTGTGGGGAAATCTTGTCGCAAGCCGTTTGGAACCGGCACAAGGGCCGAGGTTCCATTACAGCTTATCCATTCGGACATATGTGGTCCGATGAATGTCAAGACAAGACGTGGAAAGTCCTATTTCATCACTTTTATTGATGATTTCACCCGATTCGGACATATCTATTTGATATCCCATAAAAGTGAAGCTTTGGCTTGGTTTAAAAACTATATGAGTTTAGTGGAGAATCAATTAGATCGCAAGATTAAGGTCTTGCGAACCGATAGGGGCGGTGAATATCAATCAATAAGTTTTAAGGAACTTTGTGATGAAAAAGGCATAGTACATCAGGTAACTATGCCTTATACTCCTCAACAAAACGGTGTTGCAGAAAGGAGAAATAGGACTTTAATGGAAATGGTCCGTTCAATGATGGCGCAAGCTAACTTGCCAATCACCTTTTGGGGTGATGCATTATTGACGGCCACTTTCATTTTAAACCGCGTACCCTCGAAATCAGTTAGCTCCACTCCTTATGAGTTGTGGAACCAAAGGTCTCCTGACTTAAACATTTTGAAACCTTGGGGTTGTGCATCCTACGCACATATTTCCTCCCATAAGTATGGCAAACTTGGGCCAAGGGGAAGGAAATGTATCTTTATACGATACGCAAAAAACTCCAAAGGTTATGTTTTTATTAGTCAGGAAGACAATGGTGGGCTAATTGAGTTTGAGTCGAGGGATGTCACTTTCTTGGAAAACGAGTTTCCAAGACAGGGCGAGATAAGTCAGGACTTATCTCTATTTGAGATTTATGATCAAGAAGGATTACCTCATTCGAGTGGGAGAATTCTTGGTGAAAATGAAAATACGTTTCAACCTTCACCAATGGATTATACGAATGACGATTATCCTATTCCATACGGGAATAATGATCCAAGTGGGAGCAATTCTAACGACATTCCAAGTGGGAGTGATATTAGAATTTATCTAAATTCAAGTCAACAAGGACTTGAAGAATCTCAAATATGACGTAGTAGTCATACAAGGTTGGCTCCTCTAAGATTTAAGGATGAATTTCCGCAAACCTTTATGACTTTACTACAAGAAGATGACGAGCCTGCTACTTTCAAACAGGCCGTATCTTGCACTGCTAAAGACAAATGGATGGAAGCGATGCAAGAGGAGTTAGAATCCATGAAAGTTAACCAAGTCTGGGACTTGGTTGACTTACCCAGAGGACGTAGAGCTATTGGGAACAAATGGGTTCTCAAGATCAAGCATAAGGCTGATGGCTCTATTGACAGATATAAAGCTCGCCTTGTCGCGAAAGGTTTTACGCAACAGGAAGGGATAGACTACGAAGAGACTTTCTCACCTGTTGTTCATTTTACCTCAATTCGCCTGATTCTGGCAATGGTAGCTTGCTTAGACCTCGAATTACATCAAATGGATGTAAAGACTGCCTTTCTCAATGGAGAATTGGACGAGGAGATCTATATGGAACAACCAACAGGGTTTGTAAAAGAAGGAAACGAACATAAGGTTTGTAAACTTCTTAAATCCATATATGGTCTTAAACAATCCTCGAGGCAATGGTATATACGATTTCAAGAGGTTGTCTTATCAAATGGATTTTCCATGCTTGATGAAGATAACTGTGTATATATCAAGAGGAATAAGAACAAGTATGTTATTATGTCTCTATATGTAGATGACATTTTAATAGCCGGAAATGACAAGGGCTTTGTGATGGATATCAAGGCTTGGCTTTCATCAGTTTTTGAGATGAAAGACATGGGAGAAGCCGCATATATCCTTGGAGTTAAGATTTCAAGGAACCGTTCAAAGAAACTTCTTTCTCTGTCACAAGAGACTTATATAAAGAAGGTTCTAGAACGTTTTAATATGTAGGACTGCAAGTCCATTGATACTCCAATAAGCAAGTGCGATAATTTATGTCTGAAATCATGTCCAAAGAACCAAAAAGAGAAGGAGATTATGGAAAAAGTTCCATATTCCAGTGCAGTTGGTAGTCTAATGTACGCAATGATGTGTACAAGACCGGACATCTGTTTTGCCGTTGGAATGGTAAGTCGTTACCAATCCAACCCAGGGCAAGTAAACTGGAAAGCGGTTAAGAGGATAATGCGGTATCTCAAAGGAACTGCAGACTTTGCTTTATGCTATCAAGGAGATGCCTTGAGGCTCGAAGGCTACACTGATGCTGATTGGGCGGGTGATCTCGATGAGCGACGATCGACCTCAGGATATGTTTTTCTACTCGGATCTGGTGCAATATCCTGGAGTAGCAAGAAACAATCCTGCATCGCACTTTCAACCATGGAAGCCGAGTTTGTAGCATTTAGCATGGCAGTTCAAGAGGCTGTTTGTCTTAGGAAGTTCTTAGACAGGCTAATTAATGCAAGTGACTCAGGTGCTGTACCTATACACAGCGACAGTCAAGCATCTATAGCCTATGTCAAAGATCCGAAATTCCATTGTAAGACCAAACACATAGATATCCGCTACAAATTTGCAAAAGACTATGATAAGACCAAGAAGGTAGACATAAGGTACATATCTACGCATGAGATGATAGCGGATCCGCTTACGAAGGCGATCCCCAGAGATGTGTTTTACAAACACTTATCATCTCAAAGATTGCGTAAGAGCTGAGTTGTACCAATGTAAATTCCCATGTCTGTAAATGATCAAAATTAATAAAAGAATAAGTTCTTTTTTCAAACATTGCATATGAATTTCTTAAGAAATGTTTGTGTACATTTTTGAAATCTCAGCTGAATTGTGTGTATGTCGGACAGATTAAGGTTGGCTCTCTCACATGAGCAACCGCCTTATCTTATCAGATGGATAAGATAGAGATGAGACTAGTTTAAAGTCAAAATCATTAGACGAATGATTTAGAGTCATGACTTAAACAAGATAGTCGAATGAAAGATCTGCATCATATGGATGCTTGCAAAAGATTTGAGATCTGTATCACAAGGATATTTGAAAGAGATCTCATAGGATTTTTTCCTATTTGTCTTATGCAGGATGAGAGTCCGTGAATATTTCACGAGTAGTAAGGGGACTCAAAAAGATAGTCACTATGGTGTCTGATCTTTTCATCCGTACAACATCATTAAGACATACTCTCCCTGGGAAAGGAGTGATGTTGTAATACGTGTTCATACCACGTATGCATTTCGACCACTGAGTTAGTAGCAATAGTGTTTGCTATTATGTGAGACTCAAAGGCCATATGGGTCTTAACTCTTACCCTCAAGGACTCCAATTGGTTCCTTTAGATTTGACGAAATGATCGCTATCTTAGCGTGTTACTTATGGGCTATGATAATTCGGCTCGGCGGGGCACGTTAGAAAAGCGAGTCTAGTCAAGATCAGAAGGTTCACAAGAAGAGGAAGATTGATTTCATATTCGCATTTGGACTTTAATGATTCAAAGCTGGCCAGCCAATTGTAATCCAGATGGGATTCAATTGTTGAATATAAAGTATAAGAAATGTGAAGAAATAATCTAGGGTAAAGCATGCGTTGAACTACTCAACTTTGCACCTTCGAGGTCGTTGTGTATCTCTAACAAGTGCACAACAACAGACTCTACGCGCATGACGGTCGCACGGTCTATTTCTCGGTATGATAGATGAAAGAACTAAGAGAAAGATGTTCTCTTACAATCCCCTCAAGTGTGAGTGGGAGATGTTGGATATGGAAGACGTTTGCACACCCTTGTAGGGGATGTACGAGGGAATACGGACCTCGAACGTCGCGTACACGAAGTCGTGTGCAAAGGGAATCTGTTCCCTTGCGGAGAGGATCTCTGGATGAGTGGGAAAGTCGCATTATATATGCATAAGTGCATGCGACATATGGCTAATAAAGGGGGAATATCTTAAGCTTATGTTGTACCATGCATATGGTACAACTTAAGCTTATAATGTGCCATGTATCGTGGTACACCTTAATTAAGTTGTTCCAAAGGAACAACTTACCCTAAAATAACTACCTTGGGGCTATAAATAAGACACAAGGGTAAGCCATTTCTTACACTTTTTGCATGAAATTCATGCATGCAACTTCATCATAACGAAGCTCTGCAGAAATCCTTTCTCTTCCTCTATCCAAGTTCTTAATCTAAAGTAGAGATTTAGATTGTGGATTAGTAGCCTTACTCCGTTCGTGAGAAGACTCGATCCGTCGTGGCGAATCCGAAGGCGAAGTTCGTAGACTACCGTGCCGCATACGGAAGCGTAAGTCTAAACTTCATATTATCGATCATAACTCTGTTTTGGACAGGATCCTACACAAAGAACACAAACACACAAATAAAAGATATAAACACACATCCAAAGAACACCTATAAACAAACACGCGACAAAGACATCACACGACAAAATGCACAAAAATCGATTTCCCCCAAGCTGATCATGACAATGCTAGCAATATGATATGATCATGGTGATGCAGAAATAATGTGCTAGAGGGAAAATCAGAAAAGAAAAAGAAAGAGATCAAAATGCAGGAGAGGGAGTGTCATTGACATCCTCGAAAGATAATGGAGGGGCATGGGTGTGCAGAGAAGTGGAGAAAGGGGTGGAGATGGTGGATGGATGGGTGCGGTGGTGGTGTGAATGATGGGTGGAGTGGCAGTGGTAATGGTAAGTGGGAGGGATACGGTGGCCAATGAAGTAGGTGAGGGAAGTGATCTCGAGCGCACCAGCAATTTCTTGCGGCGAGTGTATGCGGTGATGGAAGTGGAGGGTAGCGGAGGTGGTGGGTCAGAAATAGTGTGTGGAGATGTAGTGGCGGGAATGGGAGCGGTGGTGGCGGGAGGTGATGATCGTCGAGGAGGCGAAGGAGGTGGTGATGGTGCGGGAGTAGGTGGAGGAGGACCGTGAATGTGGGTAAGAATACGGAGAATGGTGGCCATGTTTCGCTCGAGTGCGAGGAGACGTGAGTGTGAAAAGAAAGAAGTGGATGGGTCCGAGGAGGTAGAAGAGGATGCGCCAGCGCGTAGAGAAGGTAGCCCAGTCTCTAGAGCGAGACGAGCGGAGGTGGCTCGACGAACAGCAGAAGAGGTGCCGATGACAGTGGTCGTGCCGGCTGATCGGAGCCCCGGGAGTGCGAACACGCAACCGGGGCACGCGACTCGCTAGTCTTACCGCAAGCGCACGGTGTAGCGGCGAGCGGGTATCAAACACGAGGAGGTCAAATGACAGTGTCTTCTTCAACTCACCTGGCTATAAGAACAGTCGAGAAATGTTCGCAATAAAGTGGTCACAGTCGTTCAATTGTATAAAAGGAATATCAAATTTATAAAGACGCCTAGGGGGTAGGGAATCCCCGCTACAAACCGCATCTCATCATTGTGATTCGTAGGTTTCACAATTGCTAGACTTGAAATTCAGGTGAACTAGTTGCAACTAAATGTAGAACCAAGCTCACGCTCTCGTGCTATTGCCGGTCTATAGCAAACCTAAGGTAGGGTCCAATCTCTTGCAAACCCTAACCTAGGCAAGCTAGCGTGAAGAACAACATCATCGTTCAATCGTATCTCTAGCCCACTCTCGTGCAAACTCGAACTACTACCTAGGTTGGGATAGTTCCTACCCGTCCAATCTCTTGCAAATGGGTATTGGTATAGAATTGCAATCGAAAACCCTAGTTTTGGTCCAATCTCTTGCAAACCGATTCCGGAGAAATCCAATTGTAACCCAATTCGAATTTCTAGGGCTTCCTATCGAGTTGGGATCCAATCTCTTGCAAATCCCAATCGGTATGAATCCCTAGCTATTCGTATTAAATCAATCCCAAACTAACCCTAATCAATTCTAGCAATAATTTCACCAATTCATCACAAATTAGAAATAAGGTTCGTAGGGTTCATCCCTACGCCCTAAGACGATAAAACTACACACAATTCATAATGAAATTCAATAGAAATTCACAAATAAAATCAATAGAATTCATTGCAATATTCAATATATCAATAAAAATGAGGTTTTTGATAGAGGGAGAGACAAGCCAATGGAGATTCAATAGCATCCAACAAAATAACACTTTTCTCTCTCCCCTAAAAGCTCAATCTAATCTCCTAAAAGTAATCTAAAAAAGGCTGCAAAAAGTTCTGAAAAAGCTCTCCAAACTAGGTTAAAAACTGGGGTTAAATACCCCCCAAAATCGCCCAAAAAACTGTGACGAAAATGCACCTGCGCAGCCTCAAAATCGCAATTTACGCTACAGGCAGCGCGGCTCACTCGGCCGAGTGATAAATGTCATTCGGCCGAGTGATAAACCCTGACAAATTCCAGTAACTTTGGACTTTTGGGGGTCGGCTCCTCGGGAGTCACTCGGCCGAGTGACTTTCTTTGCTTCGGCCGAGGGGACTTCTTCACTCGGCCGAGTCGGAACTCGGGAGTCGACTGACAGATTACAGTAAGTCTGGACTTTTCGTTGCCGTCGTCTTGATGCCACTCGGGCGAGTGGGGTCTCCGTGGTTCGGCCGAGTGGGATGGCGACGGTCGGCCGAGTGCACGCTGATACTCTATCTTCTGCGTGTCCGATCTGGCCGGCCGAGCGGGCTCTCGATGGTCGGCCGAGTGAATCCTTCACTCGGCCGAGTGACATGCTCAAAATGCCCAATCTTCGTATTTTTGCTCCATCGTCTCTCTTACGACATTCTTTCTTCTCCCGCTCCTCTCCAATAGCAAAATTCCCCTCGAAGGAGCCACGGGTGACACTTCGGAGTGGGTGCATCTCAGGATCACTCCAAATCGCTCGAAATCTCCTGAAATTCGACAAAAACAAGAAATCGTGAAAAGCATCGCAATATTGCCGAAAAATCGTGAAAAGCGCGATTCGAGCGATCAAAATGGCATGCAAACATGCAGAAAAAAGGTGTAAAATATGAAGTGATCAAAATCCCCCAAGCTTACCTCTTACTCGTCCTCGAGGAAGATGAGTAAAAAGCGAACCCCGTTGATAAAGAAAATAGAAACGATGGAAAAGTGGAAAATGAAAAAAAACGAAAAACAAAATAGAAAACGAAGAGGGAAGCTGCTAGATCATTTTTCTCAGGACGTGGGTTTTGCTTACTCATATAGCACGCATCGAATGTAAAACACATGTCAAAGACTTTTATTTCGATATCATAGTATAATGGTGCATTTGAAATAGAAAACCAAAGAATATCAATATAGCATGAAAAATGGAATAATTCTAGAATTAGCATCGTCTGAAGCATCTAAAGCGGTATACAATATCGTGGATCACACACTTTTCAATTGAATGCTTTCTATAAGGAGTATAAGAGATATCACACAATAGAGTAGTAAGAATAGAAAAGTGTGGGTTTTCATGAAATGAAAGCTAAGCGTAGATTTCTGGATTCCGTGAAACTTTAGCGATCTCACCGAGTATAAAATATTACTTAGCCTAGGTTGTCATGCACCGTCAAGTAGTCACTCTCTCACACATCATAGGATCCTCTCCCCCAAGCTTATCCATAAGCGTGGTGGCATAAACAAAGCAATATTTACATTCCCCGTTTCTTTTGAAGCTCCAAAAGTAAAAGAAATAGAAATAAAAGCGAAAGAGGGAAGAAAGAGAGAAAGGATATGAGATGGGATCGTTTTCGAACTTCTTTTCTTTTCTCTTTTCTTTTTCTCAAATCTTTTTTCTTTCTTTCTTTTTTCCTTTTTTTAGAATATATACACAAATGATCCCAAATCAAAAGAGAAGGATATACATGTATTTTTTTCTTTTTGGTTTTGGGGAATTTGGAGCAGAGCATGGGATATAATGACGGGGGGGAATGCCAATAATAGAATTGCTAAGGGGAGATTCACCAATGGATTTAAAGTAGAGAAATGATGTTCAAGATATGTGGAGAAAGAAATAAATGTATCTCTCGGTTCACTCTATAGGACGTGCATGACAACTTCAGCAGGGTAATTTAATCTACTCAGTTTGATCTCAAAAAGTAAACTAATCCAGATTTGTCAATGCTAGCAAACATTCAATCAACTTGAAGTGAAGCGTACAAATCATGCAGTAAGAAGTGATATGAGAAAAGAAAGCAGTACTACAGATATAAGCATCAATGCGTGAATCTTGGTGTGTTTTCTACGATAGCATACATATGAATCATCAGACATCAGCTAATAATAGAATTTCATCCATTTTCATACGGAAAAAGAAGTGGGTCACTATTTCTAAATGCAAAACATGACATAACATATGATATCAGAAACAAAAGCTATGACATGACAAATTTAGCATGCATATAGAGAAAATCTAACGCCACGTCATCGTCATCACAGAAAAATCATCTCTAGCAAAAGATGAAAGAAATAAAGATAAAGAAAAACAAGACTATTTACAATGAAGCACACAAGGAAAATAAGAAAAACGTGATGCATGATAAAAAAATGAAAAAGTGATGAAAAATGGGTGCAAAAGCGGAAAAACGTGAAAAAAGCTAAAAATAAAGGTGATAAAAGCAAAAAGTGTGAGAACTCACTCCCCCAAGCTAAAGTGCACAGTGTCCTCAATGTGCAAAGTGTGGCACACCGAGAGACGTGAAATGGGTGGGGAGGGTGAGGATGCATGCATGATAAAAAATAAAAAAAAATGAAAAGAAAATATGATGATGTAAAAGATGCATGCAAAGATCGGAGTGATGCAGATAATGTGTCACCAAAAATAACTCTCCCTCTCTCCCCAAAAAAGATATATAATGATGTGAGCAAGATAGGGACAAAAATAGTGCGGGGGGGGGGGGGGGGGGGCAAAAAATATATCGACAGGACCAGCAGAGAATGGGCAGCATAACGACAAAAAGGATCAATGGCATCAAGGGTGTGCCTAAGCTGGTGGTGCTGCACCGTCTCCGTCCTGTGGCGGAGGTGGTGGTGGTGGTGGTGGTCGAGGTGTCGGCTGGGTGGGTGGGTGTAGTGGAGGGAGTCGCGCCAGGATCTGATTCAGGCAAACTGAATATCGGGAAGCATGGCAACGCGGGACTCCACGAAACTGACCGCGGTAGAGAGAGCCCTAAAATCGCCCCTGAGTCCACTCACCGCCCCCTCAAGAGCACGAAGGCTCTGAAGTAGAGTGTCAGGGGGTGGTGGAGCGGAGGGACTAACAGGTCTAGGCTGTGAAGGTCGGGGCTGTCTGATACGGGCAGTGTAAGTAATCGGGCCAGCAGGTAGGTGTGGAAAAGGTGATGTGCTCACTAGTGGATGCCCAGCCTCAGTGCGAGGCTGGGACGCAGGCTGGGACGAGGAGGCAGCAGCAGTGGTGGAAGACAAAATCGGCAACGAGGCTGCAAGAGAGGTCGGTGACACAGAAGTGAGGACAGACGTCACGACACTCTCGGATAGGACAGCTGCGGTGGAGACAGAAGGGTCGACCACTGGGGAGGAAGTGTAAGGACCAAAAGGTGACACCCCAGTGGACATCAAACCGGACAGTGTCCCCACGACGGCAGCGAAGGAAGGCTCGCCGCTCTTTAGTATGGTGGGTGGACGCTCAGGAAGAAGTGAGGAAATAGGCTCAACCGAGATAGGCACAGCAGTGGTGGGGGTGGTGGTAGTGGTGGACGGCTCAGCAAGGGTAATCTCGACACTGGCAAAAGTGGGGACAGAAGTTCCGAGAGGTGCAGAAAGTGCAGGCTCGGGCTGAGGGATCACGGGGTCAACAGGAGGTGCAGGGGGTGCATGGGGTGCCTGCTCAGTGCCCTCGGCCTCAAGTACGTAGGCAGCTGGGATGAGGAGGTCCATCGCTGGGATCCAATCCTCGTGGGCCGGTCCTATATGTGTCCAAGCGAGGCTCGGGAGGATCATGTAATCGGCACTAAAAGGACCGTGCAACCACACCCAGTGCCGCTGGCCATGGAGATGAAGCATCTTCATCCGGGCCATGCCGTCTATCGAGAGTGCAGTGGGGCCCGAGGCTCGTCTAAGGTCAGCAGGTAGGTCCACGCCGGTCATCAGGGCTAGCAGAGTAATCAGACCGCCATAGCAAATAGGTGAGCAAGCGCCCACCGAAATGATGATGCGGTCTAAGAACCAGCTAGAAATATCAATCTTAACGGCGGGGACCAGGTCATCGCTATCCCTATCGAGAACTCTGGGGTGAGTCATCGTGTAGAGCATATAGAGCTCAGGCGTAGACATCGTCCCAGGCTCGTACCTCGCCAAGAAAGTGGTCTCCATGAGGCGCTGGGCTATGCGGAGGCAGGGGTGCAGGATGGCTGAGGCCTTGGCCCTACTAGGGTCAAAGCCATGGTGGGAGCCCGTGATACATGTCCAGAACATGGAAGTGTCAAACAACGGCGGTGGGATGTGAGTGGGTGCGTAGGCTCGGTCGGGGATGGGGACATCGGGCCACTGGAAGAACGCACGAAGCATGGCGAGAGTGACCTCGCACTCTCGATCCATAAGGCGGAATGTGCATCCTCCAGGGGTCCGGGCTATCGAGCTAAGTACCTCAAGTGTCGGACGGACGTAGGTGTCCATCGACACTGACAAAAAGTCACGCTAACCCACGTTGTCGTACAACGTGAGCATCCCCTCTAGCACCCCCAGGCGGTCAAGGTCTGCTAAGTGTGCGAACCTAGAGGGCACTATAGATCACTGGGCGATACGCTCAAATCGGACGCGCTGTGTGTCGTCTCTGAACGTGATCCCCAGCGACCTGACAACGGGAGCCGGTGGTGGGATAGGATCGGTGGGGACAGGCTGTGCGTGGATGGGATCGGCGGGAGCGGCTGTGTGGGTGGTGGTGGCTGTGGCGGGCTAGGTGGAGGGGAGTCCTCCCTAGCATGAGAGGGACCAGCGTCATCGGTCCTCTTCCGCTTGGAAGAGGCTCTCCACGTGCGTGGCCTAGTGCGGGGCGGCATGTGTGCCGCGAGCGCTCACCCAACAAAAATATAATGCGGCGTGCTCAATAAAAGGAACGAGTGTAACTGTACATGCCGCGAGAGTAAGTCAGTAAGTACATGCGAAGAGCGCTGCCTCCGTGAAGCTAAAAATGCATCCTAAAGCTCCCCTAAGCTCCCCCAAGATAGCCTGCAAATCAAACAACGATATCAGCGGGTAATATTCAAAATACATGGGGGAGATGAGGTATAACAGATAGATAAAGAAGTTAATTTGGGTTAGGGGCTCAATGGGTGTACGGATCGTCAAAAATGGGAGAAAAATGGAGTTTGGGAGCAAACCGAGGTGATAGGGGGTCAGCCGGCGGCGAGGCTACTCGCCGGAGGTCGGGGCGTCGGCGGTCGGACGATCGTCGGTGGTGGTCTGGCGATTGGGTCCGGCGGCGATGGGATTCAGGCGAGGGGGGCAGCGATCGCAGGCGAGGGGAGACGAACAGTCGCGGGGCTAGGGAGGAAATTAGGATTAGCTGCGTTGAAATTCGTGCCGAGCCCGCTGCGACTTATATAGGGGTAGTTACGACTCGGCCGAGTGACTATGTTGCTCGGCCGAGTGACGTAATGTCAAAAATGAGTTTAAATTTCTCTCCGCCACTTACGAATCGGCCGAGTGGCTTCTGTTCACTTGGCCGAAAGGAGAAAACTCCTTTGGCTGAGTGGCATAAGCTACTCGGCAATATTCAGGCTAGGAGGGTATCCGTTTCCCTCGGCCGAGTGACTAAACGTACTCGACCGAGTGCCAGTTAATACGAAATGCACAAAAAAGACAGAGAGTTGTGTTTAGCAGACTTCCCTTGTTGGTACCCCACTCGGCCGAATGGGGTCCTTTGCTCAGCCGAGTCGCATATGATGCTCGGCCGAGTGGCATGCTGTTTTCTTCTTCGGGGCTCCGTTTTCGCTCTACTCTCTGTTTTTCTTCCTCCAATTGGTTTCTTCCTCCTCCCAAGGCCTGAGCACATTCCTGGAGTGCTCTTCCTTGCCTCTTTCTTCCTCCATATGAGAGATCTCCTTTTCTCCTCTCCTGTCATAGAAATTAAGACCCGTTGTCACGGTTTTTATGGGCAAAAAGACTCAAAACACTAATAAAATCTAAAAATAAAAATAAAAACCAAGTAAAAATAATGCAAAAAACCATCGGGTTGCCTCCCGATAAGCGCTCGTTTACGGTCTTGAGCTCAACCCCTTTGGATTTTCAATCAACGCTTGATGTTGGGTGCATATGAGATGCACCTGTCGAACTTGCCGGGAAGACCGCTCGGATTTGGATCGTGGTGGTACGTGGCCTTCCTCAGTGCCCCTTCATCATGAGCAATGTTGGGGGATGGCACCCCCAAGCTTGAGCTTGTTCCGGTCTTCGACTTCGCCGGTGACACCGATCTTCGAGTCGGTGGAGCTTTCTTCGGATTCTTCAATGTCAAGAGCTTCCAAAGCTCCCGTATTCTCGCGACATCAGCGTCGCCATCATCATTCACCGTGGAGCTATTGGGAGAGTCCTCCATCTTCTCTTCTTCGACCGAATCTTGGCCTTCTTCGAAGCCGTCATCATGGAGCGCACCGATGGAGTAAGGGATAGCCTCTTCAATGACCTCGTCAAGGAGGTCCATATAATCTATCTCCTCATGATACGGCATGTGCTTCATAGCCTTTGGTATATGGAGCTCGACTTCAATGTTGCCTACATTCAAGGTAAGAGTCCCTTCCCGCACGTCGACGATTACACCGGCGGTGGCGAGGAATGGGCGTCCAAGTATGAGCGATGTGTCACCCTCTTCCTTGATGTCCATGATCAGAAAATCACAAGGCAAGCATATGCCTCCTGGAACTTGGAGTGGGATATTCTTCGCGATCCCAACCGGCCTTGTAATCCAACCGTCTGCGAGTTGAATCCTCATGTCGGTTGGCTTTAAATCCGTGCCGGTATTTAACTTCTGGAACATGGTTAGAGGCATGAGGCTCACACTAGTGCCCAAATCAACCAATGCTTTTTGTAAGAGGACGCCTCCGAGTGTGCAAGGAATCCGGAAACTCCCGGGATCTTTAAATTTGGCGGGCTCCTTTTCCTTCCTAGTGAACCATGTTCCTTGTTCCGCGAGCATGATCTTCTCCTTCCTTTTCCTTCCCGTAATCAAGTCCTTTAAGAACTTCGCATAGGACGGGATTTCCACTAAGGCATCAAGAAAAGGGATATTGAGGCTCACCCCTCTCAAGTATTCGAGGAACTTGGCTAGCCTCTTCTCGATCTTGGCTCTAGCTAGCCGTTGAGGGAAAGGCACCGGTGGCATGAATCGGCGCTCATCAATAGGTTCCTCCACTCTAGATTTTGCTCCTTCTTGCGGCTCCTTCTCCTTTTCCACCTCAATTACCGGCTCGCTCTCTTCTAGGATCTCCACCACGGGTTCCTTGATTTGGGTCATGGGGGGAGTGGTATCCTTCCCCCCTCTTGTTGTAACCGCAACAACCTCGTTGATATGGCCGGTGTTGCCCTGTGGATTTGGCTCGGGTTGAGCCGGCAATTGTTGGTTGTTTCTATTGAGCAACGCAAGTTGCTCCCCGATTTGAGCGACGACAGTGGTGAGAGAATCTTGTCCCGCCTTCAACGTGACGTTAATCTTCCTCTGCTCCGCCATAAATTCCTCCACCTTAGCTTCAAAATCCGAACGCGGTTGAGCTTGCGGAGGGTTAGGATTTCTCCACCCTTGATTATACCCGGGTGGCCTATAAGGTCCCACTTGTTGCCTTTGTGGGAAGTTTTGTTGCGGTGGCCCCCTTGGTTGATAATTCGGTTGTGGTGGTGGAGCCCGAGCTTGAGGAGGTTGTTGTGGCGGGGGGGTTCAAGGCACCATCATTATTAGCATAGGAAAAACCCGGATGGTTTCTAGCGGCCGGGTTGGCCCAATATCCGGAATTCCCCGCAACATACTGAATTTGCTCCAAAGCTCCTTCTCCTTGCTCTCCTCCTACATACATGGCTTGGGATTGGTCTTGCCAATCACTCATATGGTTTGTCGGTGCAGATGTAGTAGGGGCTCCTTGCGGCTCGGTAATGTATTTTTCCAACCTCTCCACTACCTTGTGGAGAGAGTCAAACTTGCTAGCAAGCTCCGCCACGGCCTTGGCCTCATAAACACTCGTGGGCTTCAAGGAGGATGAAGAATGTCCTCGCTCGTCCCCCCATTGTTGGTTGTTGGAGGCCATCTCCTCTAGCAAGGCCGTAGCTTCATCGGGGGTCTTTGACAAAATGGCTCCGTTGGTGGTAGCATCAATAATCTGTTTTGTGCCCGGTTGGAGTCTATTGTAGAAACTGTGGACAAGCTCCCAATCCTCAATGCTGTGATGGGGGCATTGATGTTGCAAGTCCTTGAAGCGCTCCCACGCCTCATAGAGAGTCTCTTGCGGTCCTTGCTTGAAGGACATGAGAGCACTTCTTATTTTCACCGTCTTGGAGGGCGGGTAAAATTTGTCGACGAAGGCACTCGCCAATTCATCCCAAGTGGTGAAGATTCCTTCAGCTTGCATCCTCAACCAATATAAGGCCTTGTCCTTGAGTGTGAAGGGGAAGAGGCGCAGTCTGATAGCATCTATGGAGACGCCCGGCATTTGGAAGGTGGCACATTTTGATAGGAAGAGCTGGATGTGGTAATGAGGGTTCTCATGGGAATTCCCATGAAAAGGGTCTTGCTGCATCAGGACTACCAATCCTGTCTTCAATTCAAAATTTTTGTCGGCCGCCAACTCCGGCATAGCTATGGACGAGGTCGTGGAAGAAGTCTTAGGCCGAAGCCTATCTCTAATGGAAATGATCCTCGCCATTCGCTCCGCCAATTCTTCGGGTGTCTCAGGATGGGTCATAAAATTCCCTTCTGTATCGAGTCTCTTCTCCGCTCGGATCCTCCTCAATGTACGCTCGATCTCCGGATCGTATAGTATTTCTTCGGGGTTTGCCGTGGATCTCGTGTACATGCAAGGGAGAACAGAGTTTCAAAGAAATAGTTAGCACAAAGGAGGGGTAAAATAAAAATAGAAATAATAAAATAAAAAAGAAAAATAGCTAGGTAGGTAGAATCAAACACTATTGCCTCCCCGGCAACGGCGCCAAAAACTTGATCGGAGCCCCGGGAGTGCGAACACGCAACCGGGGCACGCGACTCGCTAGTCTTACCGCAAGCGCACGGTGTAGCGGCGAGCAGGTATCGAACACGAGGAGGTCAAATGACAGTGTCTTCTTCAACTCACCTGGCTATAAGAACAGTCGAGAAATGTTCGCAATAAAGCGGTCACAGTCGTTCAATTGTATAAAAGGAATATCAAATTTATAAAGACGCCTAGGGGGTAGGGAATCCCCGCTACAAACCGCATCTCGTCATTGTGATTCGTAGGTTTCACAATTACTAGACTTGAAATTCAGGTGAACTAGTTGCAACTAAATGTAGAACCAAGCTCACGCTCTCGCACTATTGCCGGTCTATAGCAAACCTAAGGTAGGGTCCAATCTCTTGCAAACCCTAACCTAGGCAAGCTAGCGTGAAGAACAACATCATCGTTCAATCGTATCTCTAGCCCACTCTCGTGCAAACTCGAGCTACGACCTAGGTTGGGATAGTTCCTACCCGTCCAATCTCTTGCAAACGGGTATTGGTATAGAATTACAATCGAAAACCCTAGTTTCGGTCCAATCTCTTGCAAACCGATTCCGGAGAAATCCAATTGTAACCCAATTCGAATTTCTAGGGCTTCCTATCGAGTTGGGATCCAATCTCTTGCAAATCCCAATCGGTATGAATCCCTAGCTATTCGTATTAAATCAATCCAAAACTAACCCTAATCAATTCTAGCAATAATTTCACCAATTCATCACAAATTAGAAATAGGGTTCGTAGGGTTCATCCCTACGCCCTAAGACGATAAAACTACTCACAATTCATAATGAAATTCTATAGAAATTCACAAATAAAATCAATAGAATTCATTGCAATATTCAATATATCAATAAAAATGAGGTTTTTGATAGAGGGAGAGACAAACCAATGGAGATTCAATAGCATCCAACAAAATAACACTTTTCTCTCTCCCATAAAAGCTCAATCTAATCTCCTAAAAGTAATCTAAAAAAGGCTGCAAAAAGTTCTGAAAAAGCTCTCCAAACTAGGTTAAAAACTGGGGTTAAATACCCCCCAAAATCGCCCAAAAAACTGTGACGAAAATGCCCCTGCGCAGCCTCAAAATCGCAATTTACGCTACAGGCAGCGCGGCTCACTCGGCCGAGTGACAAATGTCATTCGGCCGAGTGATAAACCCTGACAAATTCCAGTAACTTCGGACTTTTGGGGGTCGGCTCCTCGGGAGTCACTCGGCCGAGTGACTTTCTTTGCTTCGGCCGAGGGGACTTCTTCACTCGGCCGAGTCGGGACTCGGGAATCGACTGACAGATTACAGTAAGTCTGGACTTTTCGTTGCCGTCGTCTTGATGCCACTCGGGCGAGTGGGGTCTCTGTGGTTCGGCCGAGTGGGATGGCGACGGTCGACCGAGTGCACGCTGATACTCTATCTTCTGCGTGTCCGATCTGGCCGGCCGAGCGGGCTCTCGATGGTCGGCCGAGTGACTCCTTCACTCGGCCGAGTGACATGCTCAAAATGCCTAATCTTCGTATTTTTGCTCCCTCGTCGCTCCTACGACGTTCTTTCTTCTCCCGCTCCTCTCCAATAGCAAAATTCCCCTCGAAGGAGCCACGGCTGACACTCCGGAGTGGGCGCATCTCAGGATCACTCCAAATCGCTCGAAATCTCCTGAAATTCGACAAAAACAAGAAATCGTGAAAAGCATCGCAATATTGCCGAAAAATCGTGAAAAGCGCGATTCGAGCGATCAAAATGGCATGCAAACATGCAGAAAAAAGGTGTAAAATATGGAGTGATCACCGGCACTGGAGGCAAGGCCTAAGAGGGCCGAAGTGAGTGCCTCAGAAGAAACAGCGGCAGAAGCCGGGGTCGTGACACTAGGGCCAGCCCCAGGATCCTCCCTGAACGCAGGAATATCCTGCTCACCTAAGTAGGCGGCAGGGGACGGTGGTGTGGTGCGTCAGGGAGTGGAAACTGAAGATGTAACACCCTTACAAACTTTGGGTCAGGAGGAAACGACCAATCTCCCTCTAAATGAATAGACATGTGACCAGGATTGGGCAGAATAGTATAAGGAGCATGTCACGCCCCGCTTCCCTAAAATAGAGACGAGACGTGAGAAGGTCCGCTCAAGCGTGGAGCTGTGAAGCTGCACGCTTGATAAGCGTCAATTTAGTATAAGCAGGTCCCTGTAAACACAAACGGAACAACAATAATAATAATAGAAAGAGGAGACGGATACGAAATACCAATCCCAAAGTTCGTCCACAACAATTCAACATAACAGAAAAAGCCACCAGGCTAACAGGAAAAAGTCTAAAGGCCCAGAACAAGGCCAAACAAAACACAAACATAACAGAGTATCAAACTAGGTGCCATGCACCGAAAACCTAAACAATCTAACAACACCAAATATAGACACTAAGACTGATCTCCAGTGTCTACGAAGTCCTCGATCAACGCGGGTTCTGACTCAGCGTCAGCGAACACCGCGTCCTCAGCAAGTATCTCAGGCTCGGGCTCTAACATGTGTCACCCAAAAGAGAAAAGGGGCACATGTCAGCAAGTCGAAAGACTTGTGCAAGGAAACTGAAAGAAAGGTAAACTAACAACCTAGCAGTTAAAGTATGGTGCATGGCAAGTAAAGTAAGGTAGTAACAAGTAAGGCAAGTTACAAGTAGCAAGTGGTAGTTGTGACATGTAATGTCAAGTAACAAGTACAAGTACAAGGGATCACCCACACATGGATGCCCTATTGCCCGCAGGCTGTAGTCATGTACAAGGGATCACTCAGAGAGTGCCCTATTGCCCGCAGGCTATAGTGAGCTCGTCTTCTGGACCACGAGCCAGAATTTTAATTGGCCTAGGGTTGTGCCCGCAAAATGGGTGCCTAGCCGGTACAAATAGTACAAGTATGTAGCGAAGCTACGCAATCACGATGAGTGTTCAAGCATGCAATGACATGAGCAGATATTCGTGTACCGTTAATCGAAATTAAACGTGACAGGCAAAATGCAATGACATGAACATATTCACGTACCGTTAATTTAAATTAAACATGGCAGTTAAAATGCAATAGCAGTTAAGGATGCATGGATGACATGAACAGTTAATACGTGTACCGTTAAAGGAAAGTAAACGTGACATACAAGCATGATGAAGGTGACGGACCAAGCTTCGTTGTCAAGCTAGGTCAATGGCGTCTAGACGGCTATCCTTTCACCGTCTAGTCTCTTTTACGCTAAAGCAAGGGAAATGGCCTAAGACATGGCCCAAATCAAGAGATGCAAGTTTCACTTGCCTGATACCGGGTTGACGAGCAATGAAGATCGTCACACAAGCTAACTATGGAATAGATCACTGTTATGGCAAAACAATTATTAGAACAACGATTCTAAATCGATTTCTTAATAGAATCCTAATTGTCTAATAATCCATTTTATTAGGGTTTCTCAAATGTCAATGTGGGTTATGCTAAAACTAAAGGAATCGAGTATTACCGTGAAGAAGCGGAGGAACGATGCCGAGCAACCACGGCAACGGAAGAACGATCCGGCTCAGATCTGGAAATGAGGGAAAAATCTGGAGAAATAGGTTTGGATGTGGATTTTGGGGGTTTGATGAAAGTTTGAGGAAGATGAGAGGTAGAATGTGTTAAGTGAGGGTTTGGATGATGGATTTTGGGCTTGGGATGAAGGAATAAGGGTTTGAGGTAGTAGGGGGCTCAATGAGGGAGAAACTAGGGTTTTAGGTCATGAGGAAGAAGAAGAAAACGTTTGGAGGGGTATTTATAGAGTTTGGTGGCGGCTAGGGCAAAACTAGGGTTTCCTGTACTGTTTAGTCGTTCAAAGAGCAACCACTGACCGACTAGTTTGGGAACTATTCGGTCGGTTGACCAACGCAGACCGACTAAGTGTAAACAGTAAACCCAGAAGAAAACCTGAACTAAGAGTTAGTCGGTCAAAGAACAACTACTGACCGACTAGTTTGACATCTAGTCGGACGATCAACGTTCTTAGACCGACTAATAGTAAACAGTAACTAGTGTCAAAAATAATTAATGAGTTAGTCGGTTAAAGAAGCATTGCCGACCGACTAGTTTGCAACCTAGTCGGTCAACCAACGTTCTTAGACCGACTAACGACAAACAGTAACTCCTGAACATTTAACAAAGCCCACTAGTCGGTTCAAGAAGGTTTTCCGACCGACTGGATCGTCATCTAGTCGGTCGGTGCCCCTTCTTATACCGGCTAATGTGCACTGAAAGTTCCGAAATGGAGCGCGAAGCTCCGGGATGGTTTCCTAAGTCTCCTAGGCTCGTTCTAACTCTAAGATATCGACGTTATGAAGCCCGTCACGAATGACTTACTTCAAACACGTCGACCGACGGAAGAATCTAGGAAATCACGACGAAACGAACGAAAAGAGAACTACGGAGACGGAAATGGAAATCACAATCAAGGGGAAGTAATCTAATAATATAATATATATATATATATAATAAATTCCATACATGAAAAACCAGTCGTTACATCCTCCCCAACTTAAGAAAAATTCCGTCCTCGGAATTCCCAACACTCACATGTCCAGGAACAAAAGTGGGTAGCGCTCTCGCATCTCATCTTCTCTCTCCCAAGTAGACTCCCCAGGCGAACCGTGCCGCCACATCACTCTAACAAGATCGACGACCTTGTTCCGAAGTGACTTCTGACGCCTGTCCAGAATCTGCACTGGATGCTGGTCATACGTCAAATCTGGGCGAACGGCGATCTCCGAGAAATCCACAACATGAGATGGATCGCTGATGTATCGACGAAGCTGCGACACATGGAAAACATCGTGAACTCCTTCCAAAGATGGCGGCAAGGCTAAGCGGTAAGCTACCTCGCCAACCCTCTCCAGAATATCAAACGGTCCAATGTATCGCGGGCTCAACTTCCCTCGCTTCCCAAAACGAATCACTCCACGATTCGGGGAAATCCTTAGAAACACATGATCCCCAGGCTGAAACTCCAAAGGACGGCGTTTAGCATCCGCCCAATGCTTAAAACGGTCCTGAGCAATCCTCAACCTCTCCCGAATATTCCTGACAACCTCCACAGCCTCCACAATCATCTCAGGTCCCAACAGCTCCCTATCACCAACGTCATCCCAGCTCAATGGTGATCGACACTTCCTCCCATACAAAGCGGCGAAAGGCGCCATGCCAATAGACGCCTGGTAGCTGTTGTTGTAAGAGAACTCCACCAAGTGTAGATGGTCCTCCCACGAACCCTTGAAATCCAACATGCACGCCCTCAGCATGTCCTCCAAAATCTGAATCGTCCTCTCGAACTGGCCATCCGTCTGCGGATGGTACGCCGTGCTGAAACTCAGACGCGTACCCAAACTCTTCTGCAAACTCTGCCAGAACTGATATGTGAATCTCGTGTCTCTGTCCGACACGATACTCACGGGGACCCCATGAAGTCGTACGACCTCCTGCACGATTCACGTTACATCACTATCTAAACTAGAAAAAGGAAATAGAAACGAAGAGTAAAGAAATTACCTCCATGTATCTCCTTGCTAGCGCCTCAGTGGACTGTCCCACTCGGAATGGAATAAAGTGCGCGAATTTGGTCAATCGATCTACGATCACCCAAATCGCATCATTCTGCTTCGAACTCCGAGGTAGTCCAGTCACGAAATCCATAGTGATGTGCTACCATTTCCACTCCGGAATCAGAAGCGGTTGTAGCAACCCCGCCGTACGCTGATGCTCCGCCTTCACTTGCTGGCAAACCAAACACTTGGCCACACTCCGAGCCACGCTCCTCTTCATACCATGCCACCAATAGTTCAGACGAAGATCCTTGTACATCTTGGTCTCACCAGGATGCACAGAATACGGTGAGCTATGTGCCTCCACCATCAACTCCTCTCTAATATCCCCAGCTGGCACACATAACCTGGCTCCAAACCTCAGCGAGCCATCCTCATGAATCAAAAAGTCAGTCCACAGACCGGCTTCCACCTGCTCCCGAATCTTCACCAGCTTCGGATCCTCAGCCTGGCCAGCCTTGACCCGATCCACAAGCGTTGACTGTATCTGCATACACATCAACGAGGAATCCTCCCCAGGAAGAACAATCTCCACTCCAGACTCGCAAAAATCTTGCTGCAATCTCCACTGCGAAGTCAACATCATCACTGCGGGAAGCCTACTCAAATCATCTGGAACCACATTCACCTTGCCAGGGTGATACTGGAAATCAATCTCATAATCCGCCATGAGCTCCAACCATCGACGTTGTCGCATGTTGAGCTCCTTCTGGGTAAAAATATACTTCAAGCTTTTGTGATCGGTGAAGATTTTCACTTTCTCACTCAGCAGGAAGTGTCTCCAAATCTTAAGAACAAACACAACAGCAGCCAGCTCAAAATCATGTGTCGGGTAATTCTTCTCATGAACCTTGAGCTGACGAGAAGCGTAAGCCACCACATGTCCATGCTGATGCAAAACACAACCGAGGCCCTTGCCAGAAGCATCGCAAAAGATCTCGAATCCTCCACTGCGATCAGGCACAGCAAGAACAGGGGCAGTCGTCAGCCTCTCCCTCAGAACACCAAAGGCATCCTCACAATCACCCGACCAAACAAAAGCAACATCCTTCCGCGTCAACCTGGTCATCGGCTCTGCAATACGGGAAAAGTCCTTAATGAAACGCCGATAATATCCCGCCAAACCAAGGAAACTCCGAATCTCAGACGCAGACGACGGAACAGGCCACTCCCTGATGGCCCTGATCTTCTCGGGATCCACTGAAATAGCATCTCCAGTCACCACATGCCCAAGAAAAGCAACTCTATCCAGCCAAAACTCGCACTTCGAAAACTTAGCATACAACCGATGCTTCCTCAAAATCTCCAACACCGTCCTCAAGTGCGTGGCATGCTCTTCCTCCGACTTCGAATAGATCAGAATGTCGTCAATAAAGATAACGACAAACTTATCCAAAAATTCATAGAAAATCAGGTTCATCATATTCATGAAAACTGCGGGTGCGTTAGTTACGCCGAAAGGCATAACCACAAACTCATAGTGTCCATACTTCGTCCTGAAAGCTGTCTTCGGCACATCATCCTTCTTCACCTTCAACTGATGGTAACCACTCCTCAAATCCAACTTAGAAAACACCCTCGAACCTCCAAGCTGATCAAAAATATCATCGATGCGAGGCAACTGGTATTTATTCTTAATGGTCACTGCATTCAACTCCCGATAGTCCACGCACATGCGACGCAAACCATCCTTCTTCTTCACCAACAACACTGGTGCTCCCCACGGAGACACACTAGGGTTGATGTAACCCTTCTGCATAAGCTCATCCAACTGCCTACGCAATTCCTCCAACTCTGCTGGCGCCATACGATATGGTGCCTTCGAAATGGGCTGCGCACCTGGAATAAGATCAATAGAAAACTCCAAAGCTCGATCAGGCGGCAATCCAGACATCTCCTCGGGGAAGACGTCATCAAATTCTCGCACCACAGCTGGCCTCTCCAACTCCATCTGCATAACCACAACCTCCACTGGTCTGGCCCGAAATCTGACCGGACCCAGCGAACTGCTACCTCGACTGAACTCAAATACTGGATGTCCGGGAATCTCGAACACCACCTTCTTCCTCCGACAGTCGATCGTAGCATAGTAGCTCGCCAGCCAATCCATCCCAAGGACCGCATCGTAGTTGATGATGTCGTGGACAATGAAATCAGCACAAAGCTCACGTCCACAAACCACCAACGGGCAAGAATTGCACCCACGATGCACCGAGACCACACCGTTCCCTGTGGCGATATTCCAACTCTTAGGAAGAGAGGACGTCGACAAGGAATGCTTCTCCACGAAGCTCCGGGCCAAAATGCACATCGACGCACCTGAGTCAAAGAGGACTCGTACAGGAAATGTGCAAACCAAAACCACACCTAGCAAACAGTCTAACAATCAAATCCTATTCTAGCAACAAACATGAGCAAGCAACCAACATAATCAACAATCAAACATAACTAAGGAAGAAACAGCTAGGAGGGAGGTTACCTGTGATAACCTCATCCATGGCCATGCTCTCCTCCTCAGTCAACAGAAAAGCCTGCCCTCTCGGCGGAATGGCCCGCTGAAAGGCATGTCTCTGTGGAACAAGGGGCGCTCCACGTCCAGCGGGCACAGGGGCTCTCTGCTGCAATGGCTGAGCAGTAATAGGAGCCCGCCAAGGCTGCTTCGACTTGGGACACTCCCGGATGGTATGGGCAGGATCTCTGCAGACAATACACTGCCCCAGGAACCTCATACACTGATCCCTGAGGTGCCCGGTCTTGCCGCAGAAATGGCAAGTCTTCAGAATAGGCCCTCCTGGCCTCTTGAACTGCACCGAATGATTAGGATTGAAACCAGGCCTAACCACCGCCCTGGCCTGCTCCATAGGCCTCTTCCCAGCTCCTGTAACATGTCCCTTCCTCTGGTTCAAATTCAACTCCTGCCACCTCGCAGCAACCAGGACCTTCTGGTATGTCTCCAGGTTAGAAGAGGTCACAAAGCTCTGAAGCTCCAAGGCAAGTCCCTGAAGGAATCGCTGAGCTTTCTCATCGGCATCTTGCACCATCTTTGGTGCAAACCAACTGAGCCTCGTGAACTCCTGGTGGTACTGATCCACCGACAAGCTCCCCTGCTTCAGATCTATGAAGCGCTGCAGCATCACCTGTCTAGCAGCCTTCGGGAAGAACTCTCCATCAAATCTGGCCTTGAAGGTAGCCCAAACTATAGGCACCTCCAACATCTTCGCCTAAGCATCCCACCAGTTCCTAGCATTGTCCTTCAACTGTCTCTTGGCCAAATCAACCCATCCAGTCGGGTTAATCTTCGCCATCGCCAGGTTATCCTCAATGTTCCGAATCCACTCATCGGCAGCCAGAGGACCCTCAGACCCATCAAAATATACGGGACCCAGCTCCCGAAATTGCTTCGCTCCCGGCTCGGAGCGAGGGGCATCCGGAAGTGCCCGACCAGCTCGAGCAAGCGGAGCATTCTGGACTTGCAGGAGCACGCCCTGCTGCACTTGCATCATCTGGAGCATCATCCGCATCATATCTCCATTGGTGGGTTCCCGCTCAGGCTCCTCATCATGAGGGGGCGCACCACTACCTCCACCACGGGTGATTCGCCTTCCTGCCATCTAATGACACAGAAAACGAAACAATTAGACTCATAGCTTAGGGCTCGGATGTCGAATTTATTTGTTGGACAATCTTATATTATTATCGTTATCCCGATAATTGCAGTTACAGAGCGACCTGCATGGGCCACCACTAAAACCTGTCACGCCCCGCTTCCCTAAAATAGAGACGAGACGTGAGAAGGTCCGCTCAAGCGTGGAGCTGTGAAGCTGCACGCCTGATAAGCGTCAATTTAGTATAAGCAGGTCCCTATAAACGCAAACGGAACAACAATAATAATAATAGAAAGAGGAGACGGATATGAAATACCAATCCCAAAGTTCGTCCACAACAATTCAACATAACAGAAAAAGCCACCAGGCTAACAGGAAAAAGTCTAAAGGCCCAGAACAAGGCCAAACAAAACACAAACATAACAGAGTATCAAACTAGGTGCCACGCACCGACAACCTAAACAATCTAACAACGCCAAATATAGACACTAAGACTGATCTCCAGTGTCTACGAAGTCCTCGATCAACGCGGGTTCTGACTCAGCGTCAGCGAACACCACGTCCTCAGCAAGTATCTCAGGCTCGGGCTCTAACATGTGTCACCCAAAAGAGAAAAGGGGCACATGTCAGCAAGTCGAAAGACTTGTGCAAGGAAACTGAAAGAAAAGTAAACTAACAACCTAGCAGTTAAAGTATGGTGCATGGTAAGTAAAGTAAGGTAGTAACAAGTAAGGCAAGGTACAAGTAGCAAGTGGTAGTTGTGACATGTAATGTCAAGTAACAAGTACAAGTACAAAGGATCACCCACACATGGATGCCCTATTGCCCGCAGGCTGTAGTCATGTACAAGGGATCACTCATAGAGTGCCCTATTGCCCGCAGGCTGTAGTGAGCTCGTCTTC
The DNA here is from genome assembly GCA_030789695.1 of Scilla litardierei. Classification (NCBI taxonomy): domain Eukaryota; kingdom Viridiplantae; phylum Streptophyta; class Magnoliopsida; order Asparagales; family Asparagaceae; genus Scilla; species Scilla litardierei. The sequence goes on along the minus strand of CM061135.1, from coordinate 95,982,792 downwards.
TGGACCACGAGCCAGAATTGTAATTGGCATAGGGTTGTGCCCGCAAAACGGGTGCCTAGCCGGTACAAATAGTACAAGTATGTAGCGAAGCTACGCAATCACGATGAGTGTTCAAGCATGCAATGACATGAGCAGATATTCGTGTACCGTTAATCGAAATTAAACGTGACAGGCAAAATGCAATGACATGAACATATTCGCGTACCGTTAATTTAAATTAAACATGGCAGTTAAAATGCAATTGCAGTTAAGGATGCATGGATGACATGAACAGTTAATACGCGTACCGTTAAAGGAAAGTAAACGTGACATACAAGCATGATGAAGGTGACGGACCAAGCTTCGTTGTCAAGCTAGGTCAATGGCGTCTAGACGGCTATCCTTTCACCGTCTAGTCTCTTTTACGCTAAAGCAAGGGAAATGGCCTAAGACATGGCCCAAATCAAGAGATACAAGTTTCACTTGCCTGATACCGGGGTTGACGAGCAATGAAGATCGTCACACAAGCTAACTATGGAATAGATCACTGTTATGGCAAAACAATTATTAGAACAACGATTCTAAATCGATTTCTTAATAGAATCCTAATTGTCTAATAATCCATTTTATTAGGGTTTCTCAGATGTCAATGTGGGTTATGCTAAAACTAAAGGAATCGAGTATTACCGTGAAGAAGTGGAGGAACAATGCCGAGCAACCACGGCAACGGAAGAACGATCCGGCTCAGATCTGGAAATGAGGGAAAAATCTGGAGAAATAGGTTTGGATGTGGATTTTGGGGGTTTGATGAAAGTTTGAGGAAGATGAGAGGTAGAATGTGTTAAGTGAGGGTTTGGATGATGGATTTTGGGCTTGGGATGAAGGAATAAGGGTTTGAGGTAGTAGGGGGCTCAATCGGGGAGAAACTAGGGTTTTAGGTCATGAGGAAGAAGAAGAAAACGTTTGGAGGGGTATTTATAGAGTTTGGTGGCGGCTAGGGCAAAACTAGGGCTTCCTGTACTGTTTAGTCGGTCAAAGAGCAACCACTGACCGACTAGTTTGGGAACTAGTCGGTCGGTTGACCAACGCAGACCGACTAAGTGTAAACAATAACCCCAGACGAAAACCTGAACTAAGAGTTAGTCGGTCAAAGAACAACTACTGACCGACTAGTTTGACATCTAGTCGGTCGATGAACGTTCTTAGACCGACTAATAGTAAACAGTAACTAGTGTCAAAAATAATTAATGAGTTAGTCGGTTAAAGAAGCATTATCGACCGACTAGTTTGCAACCTAGTCGATCAACCAACGTTCTTAGACCGACTAACGACAAACAGTAACTCCTGAACATTTAACAAAGCCCACTAGTCGGTTCAAGAAGGTTTTCCGACCGACTGGATCGTCATCTAGTCGGTCGGTGCCCCTTCTTATACCGGCTAATGTGCACTGAAAGTTCTGAAATGGAGCGCGAAGCTCCGGGATGGTTTCCTAAGTCTCCTAGGCTTGTTCTAACTCTAAGATATCGACGTTATGAAGCCCGTCACGAATGACTTACTTCAAACACGCCGACCGACGGAAGAATCTAGGAAATCACGACGAAACGAACGAAAAGAGAACTGCGGAGACGGAAATGGAAATCACAATCAAGGGGAAGTAATCTAATAATATAATATATATATAATAAAATCCTTACATGAAAAACCAGTCGTTACAGAGCAGGGGGTGGCCATAGTAAAAGACATACTGACCCACGCCTCTAGGCTTGATCATGTGGGTATGCCGCAGGACATCAAGATCTAGCTATGTAGATCCTGCGGCATGCTGCAAGTCACGGGGGATAACGACGCCGAACGGGGGGGTGTAAGGCAATGAGGGTAATGAGGCCCCCGCAGCAATATTTTCCCTTGCCGGCATGGGTAATATCAAGTAGTTTTTGAATTAGCCATGCACCGCCATTAATAGGTATGCATGGGGCCTCAAAAGAGATCCCGTCAGCACCGCGAATGAAATCAAACGTCGTAGCCCAAAGGATAAAAAGGTCAGGGATAGTCATGGTCTCAGACTCATCCCAGGGAAAGAAAGTGCTAGAAATGATGCGGTGGGCTAGAGGAAAGACATGGTGGATAGTGGAGGAGGCCTTGGCCTTACCTTGAGGATAACAATCATGAAGTGTAAGGCAACCCCAAAAATAATCGACGTCGAAGTCGCGATGGAAATCATAGGGATGGATGTCGGCACCAAGAATGGGGAACCGAAAATGTTATTGATTGTGTTCACGTGGGAGCGGTAGTTTCGGTTAAATAGGCGGAAATCTACGAGTGACCCCCCTCAGTTTTTAGAGTCGAGAGGAATTCGAGTGTGAGGGCAGGGTATGATGGTGCATGGCAGTTCAAGAAGCTTAGCCACACTAGGTTTGCAAATAGAGTCTCGACACTGGAGAAAACTCCGAGATCGATCAGGGTTTGAGCATGGACAAACTTAGTGGATAAATGAGATCGTTGGTTTAGAGGATGATAAAAATCTTTGTGGGCTAGACTCATGAAGAGGATTCCCTGTGGGCCCATCAGCGGGTCTGCAACGTGAATAATGGGTTGGGATGGAGGTTGTGTAGGAGGAGGAGGACGAGCACGTGCACTTGGTTGACGTGTGGACTTGCGTCTCTTGCGAGACGGCTCCTCTTCCCGCCTGATCCCCTTACCCTTTTCTTTGGCCATGATAGTGTAGTGATGCAATGTGAATGCGAGACTAGATGATTGCACACAACCAAACGACAATGGAGCAAAATTATTATACTAGGGCAGCGTAAAAATAGAGCTTAGGAACGAGTTTACCTAGTAGCGAAACGATTCCTTGCTCGCAAAGGATCCCACGCAGCGTAATGGAGAGATTTGTGAAGCCGCAGCACTTCGATCCAACAATTGAAATTTTCGAAATGGGGGGAGGTATGATTAGGGTTAGGGAAAAATTTAGGGTTAATGGGGGTAGAGAGAGGATTGATTATGGGAGAGAGAGATGGAGGAAGTGGTAGGAGTGAGATTGAGAGTGGTGGGAGAGGGAGATGAGACCGTTTGAGAGAGTGAGGAGACGAAATGACCGGAAGAGAGAGGTGAGTTCGGGTGAAAATGAATCGGGCGAAGGGGGGTTATTTATAGGGTTAGGCGAACCAATCGGGTGAGATCTCACCCGATTGGTTGGGTTAGTTTTCGAAAATTCTTGTTGAAAGTCAGCTACAGGTGAACCGATCGGGTGAGTTTTCACCCAATCGGTTGACCGCTTCACAAATTTTCCTGAGAGCACTGCCGATTTCACCCGGTCTGCCACCCGATCATAGTTTCAGCTCAACCGATCGGTTGATTTAACTCCTAATTTTCCCGAGAGCTCTGTTGTTCTCACCAGAACTGCCACCCGATCACCCTCATTTGCCACCCGATCGGTTGGTCGGTGTTTTGATACAGCCCATCTTCAGACATAGCCCACCCAATCAGTTTATGCTTGAACCGATCGGTTGGGAGTAATTTCCTGCAAAAACACAAACATCTAAGTCTCCCGATAAAAATCCTCATGGCAGAATTTATCCACAAAAAATAAGGAAACTAATCCTAAAAATAACGATGAAAGTTTAGAACATGGGTTACCTCCCATGAAGCGCTGTTGTTTAAAGTCGTTTGCTCGACTCCCGGTATATGATCTTCAAGGTGGTTGGTGCGGGTGATGCCCAATGATTGGCATCCCATCAGCTTTTGGAGCAGCGGTCCTTGTCGGTGGTAGAGGTGACAGGCAGATGCTCTCAACGATCCTCCTGCTGGTGGTGTCCGGGGGCTTCTCCCTCACATTGGCAATAACCGCCACTTTTCGCAGGATCCGGACTTCATCAGTGAGCCCCATGGGCCCTTTTCCCTTGCTCCTCGTCGGAGCAACCTTCTTGAATCCGAGAGGAGTCGTCTGTAAGACACACACTTCTCTAGCTATTTCTTCTTCTTTTAACACGACGTGATCCTCAAGTCCCCCCAAGCTATTGGGGGGGTTCATCGTGAGAATCTCCCAGGATCCAGCCTCTACGACTCTTTCTTCTTTAGCCTCCAGCACGTTGCAATTTTGCTCCTCCTGTGGATGCTTCATTGACAGTCCCAAATCGAACTCGACTTTCTGGTCGCCCACATTTAGGAACAGCTTCCCCTTCTTCACATCAATAAGTATGCCAGCGGTCACCATGAAGGTCTTCCTGAGAATAATCGGGGTATGGTTGTCCTCCGGCATGTCCATTACTACAAAATCCATAGGCACGTGTATGCCTCTGACATTCACCGACAACTCATCCACAACCCCCACCGGGTATTTCACCGATCTGTCTGCAAGTTGCAGAGTCATTCTAGTGGGTTCAAAGTCGCCCATTCTTATCCTCTTGTATAATGATAGCGGCATAAGACTCACGCTCGTACCCAAATCGACGAGCGCCCAATTGATTTTCACCTCTCCTATCGAGCATGTGATATAGAAGCTCCCTGGGTCCTTAAGCTTTGGCGGGTTCGCTCGTTGAATCAGAGCGCTGCACTCTGCTGTCAGGACGAATTTTTCTTTCCTTGTACCCTTCGTCACCAAATCCTTCAGAAATTTCGCATAAGAAGGGATTGTCTCTATAGCCTCTAGGAAGGGGATCTGCAAACTCACGTCTTTAACCATGCCGAAAAACATGCCGTATTTCTCGTCTATTTTCGCCTTGGCAAGTCTTTGAGGGAATGGCACCACGGGCTTGAAGACTCTCGAGTTACCCTCTTCATTCTTCTTCTTTTCTTCCTCAGAACCTCCCTCCGGAGTCATGGTCTTTGATGACGAAGCTCCATCGTCACTTGCTTTTACATTTGGTCGTCCATCGACCAATGGAGATTCGGGTTCTTTGGCAGCATCCCTAGTCGAAATCTGTGTGCCGCTTCTCAATACTATCACAGACACATTTGCATGGTCATGCGTCAATGCCAATTTTTGATTTGGCCCCCTAGGATTTACCCCGGCTGACCCGGCAATTTTCTCTGCGCCCTTTGAAGATTTGCCACTTGCAACCCCAGCTGGGTTACTTGATCTGCCAAAGTCTTCTGTCCAGCCTGCAACTGTAGGTTAATCCTCTCCTGGTTTGTTATATATTGGGTCAAGAGGCTCTCGATCGGAGAGATTACAAGTTATTGGTTATATGGTTACTGCTATGGCAGGGGTTGCTGATTCCTTGGGGGTACTGCTGGTACATCTGCTGGGGCTGTTGTTGCTGCGGGTACAACTGTTGCTGCTGCCGAGGTGGCTGATATTATTGTTGCTGTTGTTGCTGGGGCTGCTGGTATGGTGCTCTATAGCTCAGGTTCGGGTGGTTCCGGTTATTGGGAGAATACGCCGGATTTGAGCTAGTCCTCGATGGATAGAGCGCATTACCCGTCAGGTTATAGAAAAGAGCGCTCGCTTGATCCACCAGTGGTGAGATGTCACCACCATCAAAGTATCCCAGGACTTCAGCTTCCACTGCTACCACTTGCTGTGTGTTGGCACCTCCAGCTCCTACTATAAATGCCGATATCTGAGTAGATAGTAAATCAAATTTGCTAGATAATTTGTCGACCTCTTCAACTCGGTGCATTCCACCAGATCTTGGCGTGGCGCGCTCATCGCACCACATTTCATTATTAGATGCCATGTTCTCCAGAATGTTTTCGGCATCTTCCTCCTTCCTGGACATGAAGGACCGTCCAGCCGCGGCATCCATTGAAGATTTCAGATCATCCCTCAACCCATTGTAGAACAAATTAATGATCTGCCATTTGGGGAGTTGATGTTGAGGGCATCTCCGTTGCATCTCCTTATATCGCATCCATGCCTCATGTAAGGATTCGTGGCTGCCTTGGGAGAAGGAGGAGATCTCGCTCCTCAGCTTCATCTTCTTCCCCGGGGGAAAGAACTTGTTCAGGAACGCGTTGGACACCTTCTCTCAAGTTGTGAAGGTATTGGGGTCCTTCCCCTTCAGCCATTGTTTGGCTTTATCCCTGAGATAGAATGGGAACAGTCTGAGCCGGATTGCTTCAGTCGACACACCGTTGACTCTGAAGGTGTCGCACTTCTCTAAAAATGAGTCCGATGCTCAATCGGGATCTACATTAGTGCCCCTGAAAATTGGTCCTGTTGGATCCACGTCACCAATGATGGCTTTAATTCGAAACTTCCGGTCGTAATGGCCGGGGATTGGATGATTGATGTGGACCCGATGGACGGCATCAAGTATTCAAGCAGGGACTTCTACGGAGGGGTATTTTCTCCCATGGTTTCAGCTTCTTCCCTTCTTCTCCTCTCGGCGTTCAGACGCCTCACGGTTGCGTTTATCTCAGGATCTATAGGAATCAAATCGTCGAGACTTCTTGTATTACTGCACATGAAAAATCAAGAAACATCCATGAAACACGTATGGTATAACTTCAGATAAAATAGAAAAAAATAAATAAAAAAATAAATAAAAATAAAAATGTAGAATGCAAAAATTATCGCGTGGTGAGGATGTGAACTAGTCTCTAGGAGTCACAGTGTCCTAAAATAAACAAGCACGTTGCCTCCCCAGCAACGGCGCCATAAAGCTTGACGTCCCCTAGATTTAGCAATATATGCAGTGGGATTGGGGATACCAGATTTACATATTTGTAACCGCAAGCGCACGGTGTTGTAGTGTGGCTTGGGGGTTGAACTCAGGGAGGCGTTTGTTGTGCTTGTTGTCAAGAAGGAACCGGATCACCCGATGGGTGAGCTAGCCCGATCAATTGGTAGGTTCTCACGAAATAGAAATACGATGGATGTAAGATATAAAAGGGAACCCAGGACTTTGGTTTCCACCCTATCATGTGCCCTCTCTATTACGACCGACGGATAGGGATAAGATTGGATTTTAGAGTTTAGTGGTGAGACGTTGCCTCTAAGAGTGATATCTAGCATCCCATGGGCCCGATATTCCGATCGATGTCCAGGATGATACGCGAGGACTACATGGGTTCGGTCGATGGGCATTCCCATGTCCATTAACACCGACCGACTCTGGGAGCACTAAGCTCGCAACGATTGCTCACAACATTTAATCCTGCCGTTTACACGCGCTAGGATTCAATGTCTACGCTAGGGGTGCTAGCTGTGGTTAGGGGATCAAACGCCAGTTTTATTCTCCTTGGTTCAACGGTCAGAGGCGGTCTTTCTCCCGCCAATGACAATAAAACGCCCTGCGTAAACATCTAAATTCCTAGATCCTATCGAAATCCTAATCTTATGGTCGTTCTAGGGAGAACCCACCAAGGGATTTCCACCAAAATCCCAGATTTTGGAACTACTCACAATTCATGGAGAAAATAGCATCACAACAAAATTCAATCATTGAAATAAAAATCAAGCAGTAGAAAGTAGAAGCTAACAATAGTGTAACCGACCACTTTTCGGTCGTGCGTATTTTAGTGGGTATTGTTGATTCGTGTGCGTATTTTCGTAATTTATTGTCGTTTTCTATAGTTTTGACGCGTGACCAGACACCGTTTTCTTAATCCACTCGGAGGCACGAGCGCCATGGTATTTTCTTTTTAATTTTTGATCGTCGAGGGGCCAATCTAGTATAACCTTATTAATAATTAATTATTAAGTTATCTGTTTTCAATGTTTGAAATCCAAATGGTGGGTTACGTTTAATACCAAAGCGTTTAACCATTTAGATCTTAAGAACCTATCTAATAACTTTTCTTGCTGTCACTTTCTATATGAAACCTAAACAAATAATTTTTTTCAACTAACCTTCTACTATTTAAAACTGCTGGGTACAAACGATACATTATAAAAAATAGTGAGATCAAATATTATCGAAACTAAAACCTAATAATATCTTATCCAAACTGCCTTTCCCCCATCCCACGTTATCTGTCCCCAGACTTCCCTGTATCCCGTGTCAACCCCTATATCCCTCCCACGTACTACCTCTCACACACACTCTCTCTAACTCCCTGCGAAACCCAACGGAAGGAAGTCGGCCCTTTCAAAAACATAAAAACTAGGTGAAAGACTACTTATTTACTACCAACCCTAAGAAACCTAGGCCTCTCCTCTCACCAAAAATAAGCACAACCCAGGCTTCACATTTTTTTTAAAACCCAAACAGAACTTCAGAGCCCTACCTCTCCCTCTCTCATCCAAATCACCACTCTCTTCAAACAAACACCCTCGACTTTCAACCCAGGCCGCAACCTTACTCGCCTTCGGCCCAGGTCCGTCCACTAACGCCGACAGTCCGCCGGGTCTCTCCTCAGTCCGACCACCAGCCACCTGCCACTTTCATGCTCACCGACGACGTCTATCACGCCTGCAACCCTAGGCGCCAACACCAATTGCCCTCCAGCTCCGACAGATCCACTGCCTCCCTCGGAGGCATTCCCCAACGTCAGCCCCGCTTGTCGCGCCCTCCGACTACCGCCAGTCATGCCCACCAGTCACCCCTCGTGCTGCCAGACTGCCGGTAGACCTCCTTGCTGCCGCCCTCTAGCCCCCACCATTGCTCTCTCCGACGAGGCTAGAACGCCCTCTCGCGTCATCCATCCACCGGCCATCTCCCTTTGTTGCGAGATGCTGTCGCTGACACCTGTCGACCGCCAGCGTGCCGCCGTTCGCTGATCCGCGCTGCCCCGCTCACCGTGCGATTGCACACCCTGCCAGTGCCCCGTACACATCTCTCCGAGCAAGTCACGGGTAGCTTAACTTGGGTTAGTTTCGTATAACACTTGTTTATTAAAACAACACAGCATGCTATAATGATATCATAACTAGGTTAGTGAATTATTCTTTTATACGTAAGTAGTATATACTATTAGTGTGTGGTAGTTAAATATGTAGGTTAAAGTAATGACTTAACAGTAAGATACCCCACTTATATAATAACTATATAAGTAACTTAGAACTTCTATGTTAGGGTGAGCTATATATATAAATATGATGTTTTTAAAACATGAACGGTGTAGAAGCTAGAATCCGTAAATCTTTCCCAAGCTTGAACAGTAGCATAGTACAAACATATATGTTAGTTGAATACATGATATATATATATATATACTAGTCATAACCCGTGCCCGCGGGCACGGTTCAGTTAAGATTTTCTTCCGCGAAATGTTTGTTCCCCAAAACATTATTTCCGCAGCCAAAATTTAAAAGAACAACAAATTAGCGTAAAAATATTTAGCGGCGCAGGAGCATTCGGTGCGGAACAACAAATTCGACACGAGCGCCTTCGGCGCAAAGCACAAAGTCGTCGCGAGCGCCTTCGGTACGGAACAACAAATTAGTGTAAAACATTTCGACGCAGGTGCCTTCAGGTGTGAAATTGGATTTGTTTTTGGGTGTTGTTTGAGCTTGGGGTGTGCTCTTTGGATTTTTTTGGGTGTTATTTGATTGGAGTGTGTATTTGTCGGGATTATTTTGGTGACTTTTGGGTTATTTGGGTGAGGTGGTTGTCACGTGTGGTGATGTGACATAATACTCTTTTGTATAATAGATATGTGATGTCAGTATGGATGAACTACATACTCTGTTGGTTACAGCAGGATGTGTTACTCTTCTGATTCAGGAGAGTCCGAATCACCTTAATTTTAAGCCAGATGTTGTAGCAGTCGTGGCTGCTAAACTTAAACGGCTAATGATAGGCCTTGACATTTGGGGGAAGCAATCATCCGGTCATGTCGCTCAAAGGAAACAGTTAATGAGACACACACCAGATTTCCTGAGTATTCTCTTTGTTAAACACATGAAATGTCATAAATATAAATGCAAGTTCTTTTTGCAACTCCCAATAATTTCTTGAAAATTTGCTGAATATATAATTTGCACGTGGACATTTTCTGCTTATTCTCTTTGTTACACACATGAAATATCATCAATATAAAAATCAATTTCTTTTTGTTACACAACATTACTGAACAATTTGCATATGTAATACCTATCAATACAACTGGGGCATAACATTATTCAAGGCTAGCTCGGCAACCAACTTGTATATTCTCTCTGATGGATGGATGGTCTCAAAAAATACGAAGGCTGACAAATTTTTATAGAGTGGAGTGAGCTTGTTACACAACGGTCCCATTTCGATGAGCCCCGTACCGCAACATCCTCTAGTTATCTCCACAAAACCTGCACTCATCATTTTAAAGACTTAGCTAAGAATTAAAAACCAAGTGTGAATAAATCTGAAGAATTCACAGAAAAGTAACGCACCATATTTGTCTGGATTCTTGATAATCTTTATCACATTGTCGGTTATATCCAAACATTACAATACATGAATACATGAATATGGTTTTCCCGCTGCAGTATCAGTTTCAGAAGTTCTTAGTATCCAAGCTTGTAAACTTGTAAATATTTGTATCAGCAACATTTGTAACAGCAATCTCATCTTCTCAGCACTTTTAGATTCCTGGCAGCATTTCATTCTGACAACATTTGATTCATGTCAGCATTTCATCATGGCAGCATGTCATCTGACAACCAAGCTAAGTGTTTTTTAGCAAGAACATGATTGCAAAATATCATAAAGCATATACATCATGTTCTTACACATAAATGCAAAAAATTCAGTTCTACTAATGAAGATGACCATGATTGCTTCAAGACAATTCAATTCCCACTCAATGTTCTGAAGGAAAATGAAAGATTATTGTATCATATTTATCAATATCTCATTGGAAACATGAACTACTAACTGAAAGGAATTTGTAAAAGAAAAAAAGAGAAAAAGTAGATGGAAAAGAAAATCTTACCATATGCATGTCAAGATAATAGTCAACTTCACTGAATTTAATAGAGGGGTGAATTGGATCTGTAGAAACATTTGTAAGAACTAAAATGAGATTCTGCAATTTATTGGCATCCAAAAATTGATGTTCTGAACCAAGAAGCAAAACACAAAAACTGATATATTTGGATGAGGGTATCCAACAGATCCAATTCCAAGCTAACTTCAATGACAGAACACATATTGCATTTGTTGAAGGAAAAAACAGAAAATCGAACCCCCAACAAAGACACAGGGAGTAATCCGAAAAAAGATGCAAATACTTCAATTACAAAAGGCATGTTTTAGACCAAAGAGGGCAGATTTTAAAAAATCAAACAGAAATTAAAAACATGGTTTCACTGAAAATAGGAAAAAGCAAGTTGGAAAACATATATAAGAACAGGAGTTCGGGGGAAAGGGCCAAGTCCATATACACTTCGCTACCTTGCACATGCAGCATGCCTTTGTTGTATTTCGTGTAACCATATCTCATGATATGTTACTCGGTATGGTTATGGATGTGCGGGATAGTCTACTTTAGATGGCAAATAATAGAAAGGGCGGCCTAAAACGAATATTAGTTCAGGTCATGGAACATTTGGCATCAGTTTTTAGGACCATCTCAATACCCACACATATGTATTATCTGTGTAGATGTGACCAAGAAGATATATTGATATATATATAAACAATATGTAAAGCTAGCGAAGATTATGATAATAGAAACTTTCATCTTTTAACATATAAAAAGGTTGAAAATGTCTTCATCTGATACTTGTAAAAAAGAATTAAAGTTGTTCGAAACTATGTGTCATGATATTAACTCAAAAGCTTAATTTTACATTTGTGATACATATGAAATGATATGAGAAAGGGATGGATAAATGATTTATATGGCCCAAATAACTACCCCAAGTGTGGATTCAACGTCAGGTTTGCGAACCCGTTTTTGCTCTCCATTTCAATCCTGGAAAGTTGGTTTTAAAGGGACACAAATTACAGTTGGGGCTAGGTTCATTTAGATTGTTTTCTTTTTTAAACAACAGTTTTGCCTGAGCGCTTCCATGAATCCTATAGTAACCTGGATACATTACAGGTATAAGAGAGGCAATTGAAATAAAAAGTTGAAGGAAAAAACAGAAAATCGAACCCCCAATGGAGACACATGGAGTAATCCCAAAAAAGATGCAAATACTTCAATTACAAAAGGCATGTTTTAGACCAAAGAGGGCAAATTTTAAAAAATCAAACAGAAATTAAAAACATGGTTTCATTGAAAATATGAAAAAGCAAGTTGGAAAACATAAATAAGAATTGGAGTTCGTGGTAAAGGTCCAAGTCCATATACACTTCGCTACCTTGCACATGCAGCATGCCTTTGTTGTATTTCGCATAACCATATATCATGCTATATTACCCGGTTCACCATGCACTCTGATACACAGTTTGGTTATGGGTGTGCGGGATAGTTTACTTTAGATGGCAAATAATAGGAACGGCGTCCTAAAACGAAATAAAAAGGAAATCAGCCAATTTGCAAATAAAAAGGAAATCAGCCAAAAAAAAAGGTCACAATAGACTATTTTCAGGTTGTATATTTCAAATAAAATCTCCATATGCATTAATCCAACTTACCAAGTAAAAGATCATTCATTGCATCCATTGCCCTTTTAGCACAACCAAGGTTTTCAAAATTGACAAATCCAAATCCTTTCATGTTCCCATCAGCATCCTTCGTAATCTTCACATTGGTAATTTTCAAGATATGTGAGTGATCTCAGCTCCAACTGTTTCTCACCAAAACATCAACAAACGTAAAATTAAGCAGTCAAGTTTGATATAAGAATTTGATTAAAACCCCAAGAAATACGGGAGGAGTGAGATGATTTTGAATGGCAAACCTGCAAAAATATGATGAGCCGTGAGATGATTATTTTAGAAAGCAAATTTTGAATGGCACTTGGAACTGCCTGCAAGGTTTCCTCAAAAAGTTAATCTTTGAATGTAAAACCTGCAAGATTTCGAGTTTGAGTCAAACGCAAAGCATAATATAGAATCAATCATAGAAAGTATAAGAATGTTGTAATGTTTTAGGATTATTTTTCTTTTTGTTGTATTTGAGAAGTATGGCCCATATCTGCTTGCATCAACGTGACAGGGAAGGTTTTTGTGCAGTGTGTGTTTCTGATCATCAAAGGACAAATTAACATATGAAAATAAACATCTTCTGCAAGGAGAAAAGCTATGAACTTCGACGTGCAAAATTGCGGATACAATCTAGTAAATAACTAATAATTCTAATAATCCTTTCCAATTTTGTTTTCCTATATATGCCGAGTTCAATCATTCAAATAAGTTTGTATCTGGGTCTCTACAACCGACACTAAAATTGAACAAAAAGTGGAAAAAGAAAGGGAAATATTACGTTTTTATCCTACCATATTGCAAGGACCCACAATCTAATGTTTCTCGACCTAGGAAATTTCTAAAATTAAACTCAAACCATGAGGAAGCAGAGGTTTTTGTCAAACCTACGGTTTTTGAATATCAACCAGTGAGCTATTGATTTTGAATGGAAAACCAACAAATCTTGAGCCATGAGATGATTTTGAATGGCAAATCTATAAAAAAATCATAATCCATGAGATGATTTTAAAATAAAATTTTGAATGGCACCGTGAAATGTTGATTTTGAATGTCAAACCTGCAAGCTTTCTTCAAAAAGGTGAACTTTGATGGGCAAACCTGCAAGATTTTGAGATCGAGTTAAACACAAAGCAAAATATAGAATCAATCATAGGAAGTATAACACCATAGTTATGTTTTAGGATTATGTTTCTTCTTGCAGTATTTGAGAAATATGGCTCATATCTACTTGCATTAACTTGAGGGATATACCCATTGATTACTTAATATTAAATCCTGCACGTCCTTCTAACCACCCGTCCTTCTACCCATATTTTCACAAACATTTAAGCAACAAAAAAGCATCAGAAAGTAGGATGTTCTTTTTTAAGTATAAAAGGAAATAAAAACAGAAAACACGTCTTCTTTTCCAAAGATATGAAACTCTTCTAATTGAAAGGACAGCATTCTAGTTGATAAATTTTTATTCTCTTGATATGAACACATATAATCTCTAAGTGAATAAAGTTCATATGAACTCACCAGTATAATATGCATAGATTTCTAAGAGATCATGTGAGTGGAAAAAACATTATGAATTACAGTGATCAGATCATGTAAAATTTAAATAGGATCCTTAACTTAATAAGATCTAATATCAAATTTCAGATAGAAGCATGCCCATAGACAAATTTCTATAGTATCGGCCTTATTAGCAAGACGTTCATAGAATGGAAGTTAGAAAGTTCGTAGTGTTTGTGTATGATAAGAGAGGTAGGAAGTTCAAGGCAAGCTGCCAATATACGGAGGATTCTTTTTTTGTTATAGGGGAGAAAATAGAATTTACAGACGTCATCTAAACATGAATGCTGACACTAATCAAATTCTATGGCACCAAAGCAAATAACAGCAACAGTTGCTTTAATTGCAAATGAAAATTTTCTGATTAAACCAATTTCATAATTCACACACATGCACATAGTTTTATGTATATGAACAGACAAAAATAAGCACCATTTGATAAGAACGTACCTTCAGTCTGTGTAGTGCATGTGGAATCCTTTGCTTGATCAATCTATGTTTTACTTCTTTACAGCACATCAAACCAACAGTTTCAACATAAATCTAGACTCAACATTCCCATATTTCAATACAGGGTGCTAGAGACTCTGGAGACTCTGTTGAAAGCTTATCTTTAAAAAACAAATATGTTCTAAAAGAATGTTCCTCTGAACACTCATCCTCACCGAAATTCCTTCTTTCCTGAACAAAACAACCTTTAAATCGCTAGTCTTCGACTGGCCAAAGCCAACATATATCTTCCTTTGCCGAGTCTCACTATTTACCTTGGCTGTTCTCTCAGCTCCTACTGTAGAATTATCGGAAGCCACATATATCTGGTCCTCAGAAAGAACCATATATCTTGAATGCACATGGTGTGGTTGTGACGACTTATGCTTATTTTGGTAGTTTTGATTCTTGATCTTCTTTTGAAAAACAACAGGTGAAGGGCAACACCAAAACCCTTCTGGAGTTACTGTAATTGGAACATATCTTGAATGCACTCTTATTTTAGTCTTGGGCAATAGAGGACGCAGTCATAACTTTAAATTACTACTCAAACAATTTCATCTCAGGAAACTACATTTAATCAATGTTTATAATCAACAAGACTACAATGTAGCACAAAGAAGTGTAGGTGCATACTTCACCTTATTCCTTGCTTGCACAGACAATGAATGAGCTTGGGATTAGCACTATCGGCCGGATGTTGAAAGCTGAAGGATCACAACCAACTAAACATCCGAAAATGTAATCCGAAAATGTAAGCTACAAAATCAATTTTAATCAGTTTGCAAGTCTTCGTTTTAATAGTTTAGCCCTATTAAACTGATATTTATGTTCACTTTCAAATGAAAGTTTAGAGGTCTTCATTTTAATAGCTTTAACGGGTGCAAAACACTCAACAAAGCCATAAACCTGATCATTTTTTCCTCATATACATTCAAGTTTTTGTTTACACATTTCAGACTCGAAATTGTATTGCATTAGAAACAACAGAATGATCGAGAAACATCCGAAAATAATTCATGCATCTCTATCCCAAACCCAAGCATTTCAATTTTTGCAATACAACCCAAGCAGTGGATCGCCAAGAATTGAGAGAGAGCCCTGACTTGGGAATGGGGAAGCACCTGCCTCATGAAGAGAAGGCAAAAGAATTCCTGATGGTCATCGAGGGGGTTCTCCAAAGGGTTTTTGGAGCATAGGAGCCATAATTGTCACACGCTGCAGCATAACTGAATACAAAACAGATCATCATGTTACACCAATCACTATGGTAATGGGGAAGGATTTTGAGCAAAACACTGAAATTATTTCCCATTTGATGAACTATTCTTTCGTTTAATTTTCATATTATGTTGATGTATATAGGTTTTAGTAGTAATTGTTATTTGAGGGTAAATCATGGACTGGTTTTATGTATTATCTATTTTTCTTTCTGTAAATAACCTGCATTGAAAATAATAATTGAATTTGGGATTCTTTCTTTATGGATAACTACAGGATAACACTTCCTTAACTGAGTTCCTGACGGACCATTAGTTAATCTGGACTAAATGGACAGATTAACAGTGAGAGTTTAATAAGATCCATTCATCATGTCCGGCTTTATTCCACATGGCTTGCTCTGTTGGATATGGAAGACGTTTGTACACCCTTGTGGGGGATGTACGAGGGAATACGGACCTCGAACGTCGCGTACACGAAGTCGTGTGCAAAGGGAATCTGTTCCCTTACGGAGAGGATCTCTAGATTAATGGGAAAGTCGCATTATATATGCATAAGTGCATGCGACATATGGCTAATAAAGAGGTAATATCTTAAGCTTATGTTGTACCATGCATATGGTACAACTTAAGCTTATAATGTGCCATGTATGATGGTACACCTTAGTTAAATTGTTCCAAAGGAACAATTACTCCTAAAATAACTACCTTGGGGGCTATAAATAAGACCCAAGGGTTAGCCATTTCCTTACACTTTTGCATGGCATTCTTGCCTTGCATTTCATTCTAGCGAAGCTCTGCCGAAATCCTTCCTCTCTCTTTATCCAAGTTCTTAATCTAAAAGTAGAGATTTAGATTGTGTATTTAGTAGCCTTACTCCGTTCGTGAGAAGACTCGATCCGTCGTGGCGAATCCGAAGGCGAAGTTCCAAGACTACCGTGCCGCATACGCAAGCGTAAGTCTCAACTTCATTTATCGATCCTAACTCTGTTTTGATAGGATCCTACATTGGTATCAGAGCCATACGGGTTCGCCCCGGTCAAAACCACCCCACGTCGAACCGATGAACGAGGCGTTGTATTTTTCACGAATGGGTATCCTACCATTTCGGATATGGTAGGAACGCTTCGTGACGGAGAGAACGTAGCGGTTGTTCTTTTCACGTTAGGGTCTTCTGTCATTACGGATATGGCAGGAACTCTCCGTGACAGGAAGAACCGACCGTTCACGTAGTATGTTATTTTTCATTTTTGGCACACGGCCATTAGAAAATAACTACTTTCTCGACGAACGGGTGCTTCATCGACTAACGGGTGCTTCACCGGAGAAGAAGATGGTGGTTATTCCCATCGGGGAAGATGAATTTTAGTGCATGTGCACCATGGCCAAATGGGCTATGAAGGCTATGCACACCCCCTCCCCATGCGGAGGGGGTTGGCTACGGCCAATAACCACCACGGCCACCCCTCCGACGGGGTGTGCGGCAACCCCATTCAAAGGGGGTGGCCGGCCATGGCCATATGGGCCATGGCCGGCCAATGCCAAAATGGCCTTGGCCATGACTGGCCATGGCCAAGCCATGGCCGTCCATGGCCAGGCCGGTAGTGGCCGGCCAAGGCCAGGCCGGCAGTGGCTGGCCTCGGCCAAGGCCAGGGGCCGGCCTGGCCGGCCCTGGCAGTGGCCAGGGCCGGCGCCCTGGCCTCGGCTAGGGCCTGGCCGGCCCTGGCCGGCCTCGGCCAGGGCAGAGGCCCTGGCCGGGAGAAGTTTCAGACCAAATTTTTTTTGGTCGACCAATTTGGGTGTTTTGGTCGACCAATCCGGCAGAATGTCTTGGTCGATCACGAACTTGCTGACTAACCCATACGGGGTGACAAAAGGCCTTGGTCAAACACGAATGTGCCGACTAGTCCATACGGGGCTAACGACAGTCGTCTACTCTTGTTTTATAAAATTTTTTTGGGCTCTACTCCATGAAGATTAGCCATAGTGCTTTACTTCATGCGAGATTAGCCATGTCATTGTGCTCTACTCTACGGTGATTAGCCAATGTACTTATGACATTGTGCTCTACTCTACGGAGATTAGCCAATGTATTTCAAATTTTTGAAACAGGTGTTTTCAAATAGGTTATGTCCCGTCCTTAATCGGGATAGCGCAATTTAGAATTCCAAGTCCTACCACGATCCGGCCATGGTTATCTAACCCATGGGTGTGTAGAAAAGGTCTCGTGGCTTGGCAATTGTTGCGCTAAAATTCTTTGCGCAAACTCTCACCTATTCCATTTTGAAAGATATGTTTTTCAAAAGTATTTTTCCGCTGCTGGTACCATACGAGTATTATTTCTGATTTCTTTTTTACTTGAGATAAGTAAGAGGGATACTTTGAAAGTTACTTCTAGATGGTAGGTGGGAACGTAGTGAACTTCTCGATTCTAGAGTAACATTTCAGCTTATCCAAGGAACTTATCAAGTGTTTAAAGAATCGAAACTTTATGCATAAAATTTTGATCGTGTTTTTCATTTTCCTTGCAGTTTTTTGATTCGAATATGTCTACCGCTTCTAAGAACATTGTCGCAGAGCTTAACAAAGGTGAGAAGCTCAACGGCGACAATTATAAACTTTGGTCAATAAAAATCCAATATGTTTTGGAAGAGCAAGATGTGCTTGAAACACTCCAAAACATAATGGAAGAACCTTAGTTGGGCAATACGGCCCAACACAAGAGGGACCGAGAAGCTTATGAGACTTGGACTCGAAAGAACAAAATAGCACGTATTACGTTACTGTCCGCAATGGACAATGACATAATGCGTCTATTTCGGGAATTCGACCTAGCCAAAGACATGGTCTGGGCTAGAAATAAAGTTTGGTGGAACTTCGGTAACCAAACTCCGCTCCTTAAATATTCAATTTGACTCGTACAAAATGCGACGAGATCAATCTATGAAAAAGCATCTTCGCCACATGGCGAATCTCATAGCTGAATTGAAGGATGCGGTTCTTACGCTGTCTGACGAACAGCAGATCCAAACAGTCATTCGTTCACTCCCAGATAGCTGGGATAACATGAAAATGCACCTCATTCATAATGAGTGCATTAAAACTTTAAGCGATGTATCCAAACACCTCGAACTCGAGGAAGAGCGGATTCAAGCCGCAAAACCTAGTGCCAAAGTGCACATGGCCGCTAGTTCCTCACATGGAGGAAAGAAGCGAAAGGATAAACGCTTAAGGTTTGTGAACGAACGAAAGCAAGAACCGGAAACCTCAAAGAAGACTAAGAACAAATAGTGGCAAAAGAATTTGCACTCAAAGAAGAAAAACTTGAAGAAGATCAAGTGCTTTAAGTGCAACAAGTACGGTCACTTCGCCCGTACATGTACGGATGGAAGTGATAAGGTAACTTGTAGGACTAGTTACATATGTGTTTCTAGTTCCATGTTTCTTGCTGAATCTAACTATTTTTGGTTGATTGATTCAGGGGCCACGGACCACGTAGCGAAGGACAGAAGGTTCTTCGTAGAGTATCGAAGGATAACTCAAGGAACAAAGTGGATATACGTCGGCAACAACACTCGTGTTGAAGTCAAAGGCGTCGGAACATGCAAGCTAGTTCTCGACAACGGCCGGACTCTATTATTGCACGACGTCCTCTTTGCTCCAGATATTCGAAGGAATATCGTATCTGTGGTCATGTTAATGTCTTTAGGTTATGAATGGAGGTTCTATAAACAAAAGGTTGACCGTGTTTGTAATAGTTCTTTAATTGGGTCGGGTAATCTTTGTAATGGATTGATTGTTTTGAACACTATGTATGATGATTCTTCTTCTATTAATGAAAGTTTCCATTTGACAAATGCTTCTAATTCTGAATTTGAGATCATTTGTTGGCATGCAAGACTTGGTCACATTGGACCAACTAGAATGGATAGACTTGCCAAAAGTGGCTTGCTATCTAATGTTTCAAAAGTTGAAATGTCAACTTGCGAACATTGTCTTGTAGGGAAAACTTGTCGCAAGCCATTTGGAACTGGCACAAGGGCCGAAGTTCCATTACAGCTTATTCATTCGGACATTTGCGGTCCAATGAATGTTAAGACAAGACGCGAGAAGTCCTATTTCATCACCTTCATTGATGACTTCACCCGTTTCGGTCACATTTATTTGATTTCCCACAAACATGAAGCTTTATATTGCTTCAAAAACTATATGAGTTTAGTGGAAAATCAACTAGATCGCAAGATAAAGGTCTTGCGGACCGATCGGGGTGGAGAATATCAATCAACGAGTTTTAAGGAACACTGTGATGAAAAAGGCATAGTTCATCAAATAACTATGCCTTATACTCCACAACAAAACGGTGTTGCGGAAAGAAGAAATAGGACATTGATGGAAATGGTCCGATCAATGATGTCTCAGGCAAATTTGCCCATCACTTTTTGGGGTGATGCATTATTGACGGCATCATTCATCTTAAACAGTGTAACCTCGAAGTCGGTAAGTTCCACTCCTTATGAGTTGTGGAACAATAGAACTCCAGACTTAAGCATTCTAAAACCTTGGGGTTGTGCCTCTTACGCACATTTATCCTCTCACAAATATGGCAAACTTGGGCCACGTGGGAGGAAGTGTATCTTCATCCGATACACTGAAAACTCCAAAGGATATGTTTTCGTCGGTCAAAAGGACAATGTGGGTCTAATAGAATTTGAATCGAGGAATGTTGTCTTCTTGGAAAACGAGTTTCCAAGACAGGGTGAGATAAGTCAAGACTTATCCTTGTTTGAGACTTGGGATCAAGAAGGATCGGAACGTTCGAGTGGGAGAATCCTTGGTGAAGAAGAAAATACGTTTCTAACTTCACCAATGGATGATACGAACGATACCAATCCTATTCCGAGTGGGAGTGATGTTATTCCAAGTGGGAGTGATGTCATTCCAAGTGGGAGTGATCAAACTCAAGCAAGACGTAGTAATCGAACGAGGCTAACACCTCTGAGATTTGAGGATGAATTTCCTCAAACATTCATGACATTACTACAAGATGATGACGAACCTGCAAATTTCAAACAGGCCGTCACATGCCCTGCTAAAGATAAATGGATAGCGGCGATGGAAGAAGAACTTCAATCCATGAAAACAAACCAAGTCTGGGACTTGGTTGATTTACCTAAGGGACGTTGAGCCATTGGGAACAAGTGGGTTCTCAAAATCAAGCATAAGGCTGATGGCTCCATCGAGAAATATAAAGCTCGCCTTGTTGCGAAAGGTTTCACGCAACAGGAAGGAATAGACTATGAAGAGACTTTCTCTCCTGTCGTGCGTTTTACCT
Source organism: Scilla litardierei (assembly GCA_030789695.1). Classification (NCBI taxonomy): domain Eukaryota; kingdom Viridiplantae; phylum Streptophyta; class Magnoliopsida; order Asparagales; family Asparagaceae; genus Scilla; species Scilla litardierei. Next base: position 95,961,748 of record CM061135.1, on the reverse strand, counting down.
CCATTCGCTTAATTCTGGCAATGGTGGCTTGTTTGGACCTCGAGTTACATCAGATGGATGTAAAGACTGCTTTTCTTAACGGAGAACTAGATGAGGAGATCAACATGGAACAACCAAACGGGTTCGTACAAGAAGAAAACAAACATAAGGTTTGTAAACTTTGTAAATCCATATATGGTCTTAAACAATCCTCAAGGCAGTGGTATATGCGCTTTCAAGAAGTCGTTTTGTCGTATGGTTTCTCCATGCTCGACGAAGACAACTGCGTATACATTAAGAGGATTAAGAACAAGTATGTAATTATGTCTCTTTATGTAGATGCCATACTTATAGCCGGAAATGATAAGCGTCTTATCATGGATATCAAAGATTGGCTTTCATCCGTCTTTGAAATGAAAGACATGGGTGAAGCTGCATATATCCTTGGGGTTAAGATCTCAAGGAATCGTTCCAAGAAACTTCTTTCTCTCTCTCAAGAGACATATATAAAGAAAGTTTTAGAACGGTTTAATATGCAGGACTGCAAGCCAATTAATACTCCAATAAGCAAAGGCGAGGGTCTATGTTTGGAGATGTGTCCCAAAGATCCAAAAGAAAAGAAAGCTATGGAAAAGGTTCCATACTCCAGTGCTGTCGGGAGTCTGATGTACGCCATGATGTGTACCAGACCGGACATTTGCTATGCTGTTGGTGTGGTAAGCCGTTACCAATCCAACCCAGGACAGGCACACTAGAAAGCGGTGAAGAGGATATTAAGGTACCTCAAAGGGACTACGGACTATGCGTTGTGCTATCAAGGCAATACCTTGAGACTCGAAGGCTATACCGATGCTGATTGGGCAGGTGATCTCGACGAGCGAAGATCTACCTCAGGCTTTGTTTTCTTGCTCGGGAATGGTGCAATATCCTGGAGCAGCAAGAAGCAAACCTGCATCGCCCTATCAACCATGGAAGCCGAATTCGTAGCATTCAGCATGGCGCTCCAAGAAGCTGTTTGGCTTAGGAAATTCTTAGACAGGCTGACGAATGCCACTGACTCGAGCACTGTTCCTATATACAGTGATAGTCAAGCTTCGATTGCCTATGTCAAAGATCCTAAATTTCATTGTAAGACCAAACACATTGATATTCGATTCAAGTTTGCGAAGGACTATGACAAACGGAAGGAAGTAGACATAGGATACATATCCACGCATAAGATGATAGCGGATCCCCTTACTAAGGCGATCCCCAGAGATGTGTTCTTCACACACTTATCATCTATGGGAATGCGTAGGTGCTGAGCTGTATCATGTAATATTTCACATGTCTATAGAAGATCAAAGTTTAATAAAAGAAAGAAGTTCTTTCATATATTGCATACAAGTTTCTTACAAATGATTTTATACATTTGTGTTTAAGTCTCAGCTATTTTATTGTGTGTATGTCGGACAGATTAAGGTTGGCTCTCTCACATGAGCAACCGCCTTATCTTATCAGATGGATAAGATAGAGATGAGACTAGTTTAACGTCAAAATCATTAGACGAATGATTTAGAGTCATGACTTAAACAAGATAGTCGAATGAAAGATCTGCATCATATGGATGCTTACAAAAGATCTGAGATCTGTATCACAAGGATATTTAAAAGAGATCTCATAGGATTTTTTAATCCTATCTGTCTTATGCAGGATGAGAGTCCGGGAATATTTCATGGGTAGTAAGGGAACTCAAAAGATAGGCACTGTGGTGTCTGATCTTTCATCCGTACAACATCATTAAGACATACTCTCCCGGGGAAAGGAGTGATGTTGTAATACGTGTTCATACCACGTATGCATTACGACCACTGAGTTAGTAGCAATAGTGTTTGCTATTATGTTAGACTCAAAGGCCATATGGGTCTTAACTCTTACCCTCAAGGACTCCAATTGGTTCCTTTAGATTTGACGAGATGATCGCTATCTTAGCGTGTTGCTAATGGGCTATGATAATTCGGCTCGGCGGGGCACGTTAGAAAAGCGAATCAAGTCAAGATCAGAAGGTTCGCAAGAAGAGGAAGATTGATTTCATATTCGCATTTGGAATTTAATGATTCAAAGCTGGCCAGCCAATTGTAATCCAGATGGGATTCAATTGTTGAAGCTAAAGTATAAGAAATGTGAAGAAATAATCTAGGGTAAAGCATGCGTTGAACTACTCAACTTTGCACCTTCGAGGTCGTTGTGTATCTCTAACAAGTGCACAACAACAGACTCTACGCGCATGACGGTCGCATGGTCTATTTCTCGGTATGATAGATGAAAGAACTAAGAGAAAGACGTTCTCTTACAATCCCCTCAAGTGTGAGTGGGAGATGTTGGATATGGAAGACGTTTGTACACCCTTGTGGGCGATGTACGAGGGAATACGGACCTCGAACGTCGCGTACACGAAGTCATGTGCAAAGGGAATCTGTTCCCTTGCGGAGAGGATCTCTAGATTAATGGGAAAGTCGCATTATATATGCATAAGTGCATGCGACATATGGCTAATAAAGGGGTAATATCTTAAGCTTATGTTGTACCATGCATATGGTACAATTTAAGCTTATAATGTGCCATGTATGATGGTACACCTTAGTTAAATTATTCCAAAGGAACAATTACTCATAAAATAACTACCTTGGGGGCTATAAATAAGACCCAAGGGTTAGCCATTTCCTTACACTTTTGCATGGCATTCTTGCCTTGCATTTCATTCTAGCGAAGCTCTGCCGAAATCCTTCCTCTCTCTTTATCCAAGTTCTTAATCTAAAAGTAGAGATTTAGATTGTGGATTTAGTAGCCTTACTCCGTTCGTGAGAAGACTCGATCCGTCGTGGTGAATCCGAAGGCGAAGTTCTAAGACTACCGTGCCGCATACGCAAGCGTAAGTCTCAACTTCATTTATCGATCCTAACTCTGTTTTGACAGGATCCTACATGCTCAAATTCGAAATCGAGAAATTGGAATCATTGGATCGAGCTTAAACTTGTATTGATGTGCCTTTACTTTTAAACCAGTCAACCATAATGCACAAAGTAAAAGAGAGAAATTGTTGATAATACCAGTTTCATATTGCACATGCTATCATGTATCAAAATACTAAAAACTATACCTTCATTGAAGTCTGTCCTAAACTTTAGGAAAATGAATCTCCTGAAATTCAACTATTAGGAATGTACAATTTAAATTAGCTAATATACCCCTCTTGTTTAAAAAAATCATAAAGAAGCCAAGCCAAATCCTTTAATCCATTTCTCAAATAGACAACGAAGACCAATTCAAACTTGATATAGCAATAGATCCAAATTACTAGATCTCGAATACTCTCCAAATATACTTGACTTTAAAAAGATAATTAATATATAGAAACCATGTACCAATTTAAGAATGGCTGAATAGCAATTGTAGATACATCTATATATTGATACATCTAAGTTAATTAGTCAATGGTCCGAATATCAAAACCTTATACCAATTTAAATTAATATTGGACGCAATAATGTTGACATCAATAATGAGAAAAACACAAATTATAACGGAGGATCTTGGCCAGGTGATACTCTCTGAAACATTATTTTAGAGCAGCAGAACATATGTGCTTATAAAAATACATTGATAGCTCAAGGTTTGTCATATATAAATACGAAATCTATCAAGTGGTGTGTCAATAAAGTATGCTTATCTATAGAATACTTTATTGGTACATATCAAATATCTATAAGATACTACAGATTTGACCTGGAAAAAAATGATTGAGGGAATTTCATAAACAAATAAGAATAAAGCATGCAAAGTAGATATCATAATCTAACAATACAAACCAAGTGCAATAAGTAACTAACCATTATTTAATTATATGGAGATTGTAGGTAGTAGCTTACATGCATATTCTCAAATCTGCACTCAATTTAGCTTTGTCTTTAATTAACCCCAGCCATAGAAAATAAGTATGAACTCTAATATGCATTGAATTAGTGTTTTCCATAAGATTGTCTTATATGTGTTGTTGGTCATGACATAATAAATTCAAAATTTCTAAGAGGCAATTTATCTCATAACTTTCTTCTTCCTCATTTTCATTTGAACCAACACGGCCATAATAGAAGAGTAAAAAGGAAACAGCTAGTTCCTAAAAACTAAATGTGATAAAATGAATATGAATAACTCAAGGAAAAATAGAAAAATAGCACATCACCTGCCAACAGAATGGCGGTCTTCTCCTTAACGAATGAGCCCATGGGTACAACTTAGCAAGAGAATTTCCAACACTTACTTCTTTTAAAGCAAACTGCTGCATAAATAACATGGAAAATGCATTAGAATTTAAAAAATAACCATACAAAATTCTTCTTCTGTAATGGTAAGCTCACATTCTTTTGTTCTGTCAAAAAACAGACATAAAATTTATATCGAAAAAGAGTACTATATTAGCCTATCCTCGAATGAACATCATCAAATGACACAGAATCTGACTAAAGAATATGAAATCGTAAAATAGAATTACATTTCCTTGTAATCCTTTAGGCCAAAAGTAGGGACCGTGAGAATCCGCATCTATTGCCTCCAGGGTAAAACCACTGGAAAAAACTCCAGACGAAACTCTGCGTGAAGTATTTTGCAAACCCACAGACCTGCTTTCTGAGGAAGCAGAGAAATGCAAATTTCAAGAATAATGACATGGGAATAAAAAGAATATGAAGTTGAAAGTACTTTGCCATCTTGTCTCCCTTTGTAGTATGAAACCGATTGATCAGGACATCAGTTGCAATGCCGCTTGGATATGTCAACTTGTATACCCTCCATACCTCCGATAATGGCAGCCTTAGCATATGCTTCACTCGCTTGTTAACATGGCTCAAAAAAACAAGAACCTGTCCCAAAAATTAATTAAAAATTAGAGCTCGAAATTGGAGCAAAGGTTTATGTAGCCAAAAAAATCAAAGAGCAGTGCCTAAGGTAGATGAAGTGCATGCCTCATTCTTCATGTAGGTACATGTAATTGGTAAAAAAAATTTCCAGTGCATTGTTGACACTGTGATATTGATACTCGCAGTTTATCTCACCAATATATCTTGATCGGGCGGATTATATCTGAACCGAATTTGTTCTGCTTTCTGCAAATTATATCTGAACCAAAGAGATGATGAAGGAACACGTTGGCCTACAACACAAAATTCCACTGACCCGATTTGAGGAATTCGTCAGAATCCATTACAGGGACCATATGAATCTAACCCCTATCGAAATTTCCAGTGAAAAATATAAGAAAGAGAATTAAATTATAAATTTAATAAAAAGATATTGTCTTTGAGGAATATAAGCAAACATCTCATGTGCACTAAATTCATCCATCGTAACAAAAATTATACCAATCAAGCAGAAAAATAGAACGTACCAAAGAGTTGCCTTTACAAATTCTCCTACATGGTCTCATTGTTGCAGAACCCTCCACCGTACAAACACCCCAAATTCCGAGATTCAGCTTGATCTATTGCAAAAAATAATTCCAAATCTATTGGCAATGAGATAAAACACAGCAAACTAAAATCGGACCAAGCTAAATGTCAACAGATTTTGAGCGTTAGACAAGATCTTTAAATAACACATCCTTAGATTACATACTCAATAGAAAAATGAAGATCTTTAAAAGAGATGCCAACAAAATATTCATCATATTATTAGTTGATTCCATAACTCATATATCCAAAGACACAAACGATTGGGATTTTCAAACATCCAAATTCACAGATCTGAATAAAATCTAATGTAGATCCAAAGCAGAAAGATTGGAAAGCTAACCTGGGATCCACGAGCAGAAAGATTAGAATGCCAGATAGATAGAGCGCGAGCAGCTTTACTGAAGATCCGTGAGAGCTCCAGGATTGACTTCCCTGGGTTTTTGGGGCAGGGGAGAGAGAGAGAGAGAGAGAGAGAGAGAGAGAAAGAGAGAGAGAGAGAGAGAGTAATTATATTTGTGAATGACGATCGACGCTTTTAATGATTTGCTTTTCAATATTTCAAAATTCCAATTTACTTCCCCCTTAAAATTCAAACATTACCTCCAATTTTCCCCCCAAATTTCATTTTGTTTGTCCTAATCAGCATATTTTGTTTGTCCCAGTCATCATTTCTTTGTCCACGTAGGACAAACCCCTGCCACGTAGGAAAAAATTCAAAATCTTCATCAAATATAGAATAGATATGAGCAGTAACACATTTAATTTTAAGTTTTAAAATATGGAATAGATTACTTTAGTTTTATTAGTAAACCGTGTACAAAAAGATGACTGAACAGTAGCAATTAATGCTTGAGCAGGGTTATGGTATAATGATAGTTGGTAACATTAGTTCTATAATGGTATTTAGTTGGTGCTGTTAGTTTTATTATCTGGGTTGAACCAAATAGCTCAACAACGTAAATTTATTGACGCAGATCAACGCGTCTCTCGCTGCAATCTCCTGGTCATCCAACTCGTAGAAATTAGGCAAGTGTGCAAAATTATACTAATTATTGGAGCATTAATGTTTAATTACATTTTCTGTGCGTGTGTGCGTGTGGACCCCTTTGACAGCTTAGACTTGACGACGAAGTCTAAGCACAAACAACAATAACTGACACCATAGGTTTTATGTGTGAGTGCGTGCGTGTGGACCCCCTAGAACAACAACTGAACGACAGAACTTTCATAACTGATCAAGTCTTGTCCTCTTTGTTCTTGTGGTATACCTTACAGGTGTCTCGACGTCTCACAAAGGGAGTGAGCGTCCCGGCAGACTGTTCCTTTCGTGTATACCTCACGGGAAGTCTCGACGTCTCACCAGGGGAGTGAGCGTCCCGGCCGACCGTTCCTTTTCGTGTACACCTTACGGGAAGTCTTGGCATCTCATCAGGGGAGTGAGCGCCCCGGCGGACCGAGGGAAGAGGCACTCACCAAGGGTGTGAGCGGTACTCGTACAGTCCAGTCTTGTCTTGTCTTGAGCACTTGGGGTGGGGTTGGGTGAACGGCCACCAGATAGAGGGTTTGGCCACTCTCTACACTGCAGGCGTGCACTCTCTTTGGTGTCACACACACGTCTTTTCTTGTTTGTCATGTCCCGTCTAGCTTAGTCCCGTAACCGGTAGCACACGCTACGGCTACTGCCTGCCACGTTTACTTTTCTGCACCGTCTTTTACTTCCCTACCATGTCCATGTAAATTGTCATGCTCATTACTTTACTTTTGTTTTAGAGCTGTTAGACTAGTAGTACATGACTTTTCCTTGCTTTAGAATCGTCATGTTTAATGCTGCTGACATCTGCAATTAAATTAATGCTTCATAATTTATTATTATTCTTGCACTTTGCATTGGGTCTTCTTACCTTCACTTGCAGGCCCTTGCTGACATACATTCCTGTTTTTGGAATGTATGTCAGATTACGAGACAGGTTACCAGGAGGATTAGTTGAGACACCTGACCTAGGGAGCCAGGAGTTTGACGCTGAGTCGCTTCCCACGGAATGCTAGAGTTTCTTTTCTGTCCTACTTTTAGTTTTTGCTTTAGTACCTTGTAGTAGGATTAGTGCTTTGTTGTAGTTTCCTTTTTGGCCATGCTGAGGCCTAGTTGTTTTATTTCGTGTACGAATAATTCTGGATGTGGCCTTTTTAACTTAATGAAATGTTATTTGTATTGTTCTGTAATGCATGCTAGAACCTGTACGTGGAATGGTGTATCATCACAGACGCTTATTGGGCTCGAGTCTCACAGCTCTAGCCCAAGCGGGCCTTAGTCACGCTTCGCCCCCGTCGTTTTGGGAAGCGTGGCATGACAAATAGTATTAATGCAATATTAAAGTTCCAGAACAATCAGAAAACTTACAAGACGGAATAAATTCTAAGCCGTCAAAAATCCCAAAAAGACAGAAAATACAATGGGGATCTCCTCTCGGAAAACCTAGGCCACTATATATAGAAAATACGACCACCCGATCGGTTGATACATGAACCGATCGGGTGAACCGCTAGTTGTTTTGGCCTTCTGCTCCAGAGATGCATCAACCGGTCGGTTGAAGCGACCGGTTGAGTCTTCGGGTCATTATTTGTAAATCTCGGCTACAGATGAACTGAGCGGGTGAGATGTCACCCGATCGGTTGGAATTCAGCTCCAAAAAACAGAGAGCACTGACGGATTCACCAGATCGCTGAACCGATCCTTTGGCTGCTTCTCTTATGCTCCTTCTGTCTGAGTCAGATACGCGTGCACCAACCGATCGGTTGCCTGTGTCCAACCGATCGGTTGAGGGCTGATATATGGAATTCTTCGACGTTTGGCCCTCGGGATTGAGCGTGACACCTCCTGTTGCTCCGAAGACTCATGATATCTTCTTTATATATCCCCAACGCTGTCATTCTCCTACATTGGCACAAAAACTAAAAGAAGTGAAAGAAAACTAAAAATCACAAGGGAATGGATACAAAACACCGGAAAACAACGGAAAATCACAAAGAAGACGTGCGTGAATATATAAAGTATAAACGCACATCACTCCCACTGCTTGGGAGCAAGCAAACCACCTTCACAAATCGAGAGTTGATCTAATAATGAAAGATATGAAATATTGAAATAGCAACACTTACAATCCCATATGCCTTGAAGTAGAACTTGAAGGAGCAAGTGTGTTGTGTGTTGAAGTCTCCTTTGAAAGAGAGAAAAGCCCTTTCTCTTGACACCACTAATTGCCTAGAAGATATCACTTTGATTCTAGGTTGGAGAGCAAGAGAGGAAAAGATTGGAATTCTAGGGCTTTTGGATTTGAGAGATTTGATCAAGAAAATGAAATGCTTGAATAGTTGAGTAACCCCTCAATGGAACAGTAGGAGCTCTCTTTATAGGTTCCCCAAAAACCCCAAGCAGAATCATCAAACCCCTTTGAAATCCGTGGAGAAAAAAGCCAACGGATAGAATTTACACAGTCGACTGTCGACTGTTAAACAAAACACAGTCGACTATTGCACTGTGTCAGAGGGTAGGTGAGAATTCAGACCGTAACTTACCACGTAGGACAGTCGACTGATGAAGAGAAGACATGTGCCAGTAAAACTAATAGGCGACTGTAAATCATTCTACAGGTGACTGGCTGCAATATGGGTAAGCTGAGAAAATCTCAAAAAGTTTTGGGAAGACACGACAGGCGACTGATGTGGAACATACAGGCGCCTGTATCATGGGTAGGCGACTTTGAAACCAAGACCAGTCGACTGTCACAAAAACCTGAAACTTTTCAGAGAGCAGAGTCTGTAGAGAGTTCAAAGACAGACGACTGTTAAAGAATTGATAGTCGATGGTGCCTTGGACAGGCGACTATAAATACTACATCAGTCGACTGGCACTAAAACTTGAAGTATTCCATAGAGCAGATTCTGTAGAGGAATCATAGACAGACGACTGTTAAAGCATTGACAGTCTACTGTGCCATGGACAGGCGACTGTCAACACAACATCAGTCGACTGGACAGGTGAAAATGAAAGTGACTTTTGGGCTGGAGATTGACATGCGACTGTTTAACAAATCACAGCGAATGTAGCTTGGACAGGCGCTTGTATTCTGTACAGCAATCGCCTGAAAGAGTAAAAGCTTAAAAGGCCCAAAAATCAATTGATTAAGTATGTGCATAAGAGGCGATTGTAGAATAAATCACAGTCGACTGTGTTGAGACAGGCGACTGTAAATCGTTCAGCAGTCGCATGTTGAAATCACAACATGCACATGCTTGAGAAATGAGAATTGGAGTCTAAGGAAATGTGATCTAATGATTTCCTAGGACATAAATGAAGATGCGTGTGTGCTCCAACATAGTTCTACTTCTAAGCTACATACTAGAAGAGAATAAAAAGATTACATTTTGTAGAAGTATCTCTTCTATCCAAAGTATGATCTTGAAGTCTTCTAGGAGCTTTAATCACCATCTTTAATCATCCAACCCACTTTTTATGCTTTCATTGATCTTTAAGTGACATCCATTGCGAATTGATCTTCATAATATGCTTAGGCAATGGATTAACTGCAAATAGGGGATTAGTCACAAGTATTTATGTTTGCTCATCATTAACACCAAGTAGGAAGAAGTCCAATAGTCAACAGATTTATCACATAAATTTTAAGAATAATAACAAGCAGCTAAAATTTTATCTTATAAAATTAAGTTGTAGCATGTTGAACAATTATCTCATAATTATTAAATCTAGATAATCATATTATCAGCATATGCTTAACAAACATATTATGCGTTCATATCCTTTGTAGAAATTAGATCAAAGTAGACCTATTCTCTGATACAATGAAAGGTTTCGATGGACCCTTAGGGTATAAAATCTATGCATGTCCTACGTCGGACGGACGATAGAAACAGAAAATAGCCGCGCAATAATAATAACAGTAAAATTTTTAATGAAAGCCCTAAGGACATCATTAACCCTAGCCAGGAAATCTACTATCTTGGGGTAGGTCTGACTAACCCAAAGACATATCTAAACTACCACAATAATATATGAAAGCATAAATAAAATGACATACCCGGGACTTCGTTTTCAAAGAATACGAAGCGTCGTTTTCAGCAACTTTCTTTTGCTCCCCGAAGCAAGTCGCCACCGCGCCCCGAAGACTAGAATACCTGAAGCGAGATAACAACATGCCTCCGAGCCAATCACTTGCCGAAGAAAGTTTCACATGAGTACAATCCGCGTCAAAGACTTTGGATCTAATCCAAACCTCCTCCTCGTCTTGCTAGGACGCGAATGGAGGAACAGACGATTTTAAGGAGGATGGAATAATTTAAAGTCTCAGCTTGAGCGTGCTCAAAACTTTTAGGATCTACTCGAATCGGAGACTTGGTGCAAATTTCAAAGGGGGGTCGGCCCATATTTAAATAGGAAGCCGAACCCCCTCCTCGTCTCACGAGCAATGTGGGACTAAACTTTTTTTGAGGGAAAAATTTAATTAGTCCGCTTTACACTAAGGCAAAACTTCAACTAATTTTCCCCCCCACACTGTTGAGCTTCAGAAGTGATACAACCTATCAAATCGAAGAGCATTGAATGGTGATCACGTAGAAACAAACGGAAATCAATTCTGACCTCTCAAACGATAGATCAAAGTTGGGCAAAAACCACAAAATGCTAATTTTCACAGTCGTCACTTGGGATTTCAGAAATCGTAGTTGTGGGCCCCACCAGTGGGGCCCCCAGGTCAGCTGGGCATGCCGGTTGGGCGCACCCAGCTCGCTGGCCGAACTCGCCCGATCAGGCATGTCTTGTTCGAAAATCTATTTCCACCCCAAATTGGTTTTGATGATGATCACACCAAATGTTCTTAATGTACTAATCATATTATTTAAGATGTGTAGGTTGTGCAAATAAGCTAAGTGAAGCTCAAAGCATACTCCAAGAAGAAGAACTTCAACCACACTTTTAGATGATGATGATGAATTTAGCTCGCAATTCAATGTCTACAGTCTAAAGCTTCAGTTCAAGTACAAGAAGAGCTCAAAGATGAAGCTCAAATAATGTGCTCAAGCTCAAGCTAAGGAGGGGCTCAAATACAAGTGAAACACATGCACCTACATCAACTTCAACCATGGCTTCAAAGTCTTCATAGTGTATACTGTGTGAGTTGTCTTTTATTTTGCTTAGGATTATGTTAAAGCCAAGAAGAATATGCACACACACACAATGATTTTCGAAAATCGTTTTAAACTTGTTTTAAACTTATTTGAGAGCTTATCTTTTCATAGGAGCTAAGTTCCATAGTTAACTACAAACACCCATTAGTCAACTACTCTGAAATCTGACATATCCCTGAAAAGTCTCTAGGAGTCGACTACCTCCTTTGGGAGTCGACTACCAGTTGTGTTTGAGCAGATTCCCTTGACTTCCTCTCTCATTTATTACTAGCTTGATTTTTGGGCTGAAGTCAACTTTCATTTGAATTAATTCAAATCTACTTTTAGCACTATAAATAGAGAACCATTGAGATCTCTTTTCATTACTATTCATTCTTGAGCAAAATTATAATTCTCTCAAGTAATGCAAAGTTCTCAAAGTTCTCATCGCTCTCAAGTTCATCATAGCCAAACAGTTTTCAAATCTCTGATCGTATTTTGTATTTTCTTCTGTATCTTTTTAAGATCATTATTTTGGCTATTGTAAATTGGTTTTTCAAAATCATATACTCTCATTTTCATATTCTTAAACGATTTTTGAAAACAACAAAGTTCTTGATCACATCGAATCATTTCATATTCTTTGTGTGATCAAAGAACAATTTAAATTCTTTAGCCACTTAGTAGCACAATTACAAATTCGTCTTGGCTATAGAATTGTTGGGTGTAAACCAATCTCTACTAATTATTGTGGTGAATTGGATTTTGATTTTTACTTGTAGTCCCTTGGTGATAAGGGTGTTGGAAATCCTAGCTAAGGCTAGGTGGTGTAAATCCTAGTTGAGACTAGGTGGTTGGAAATCCTGGTGTTGATACTAGGTCGTTGGAAATCCTAACGAGTGAAGCTAGGTAATTGTATTGCTATGGCAATAGTGGATTAAATCTCGATCTGTGACATCGGGGATTGGACGTACCCATATTTTGGGGAACCAGGATAAATCTCTTGTCTCTTTGGGTGATCTTCTGTGATTGTCTCATTATTATTATTTTCTTTGTACTAATTTGTTCATTATTCAAGTATATGTTATTTGTAATCATTTGTTTATAATATTGTTATTTCAAAGAATGTTTATATTCCGCTGTGAGATTTATTTTGTTGCAATTAATTTTTGATCTATATTATCATCGTGTTGATTAAGGACCAAGTGTAGATCACTCTGCTTGGTTCCTTAGGCAACATTGGAAGGGAAGTTAGTCTTGTATTGATTATTTTCGAAAATTTTTATTCATAAAACACTATTCAACCTCCCTCCTAGTGTTGTTTGCCATCCACAGAATCCAACACTTGGTATCAGAGCAAGGTTAAGCGATGGCATCAACTTTTTTCCACAATGAAGGACTTAACACTCTTCGACCACCTCTCTTCGTCAGCACAAACTATGCCAACTGGAAGTTCCGTATGATGATACATCTCCAGTTAGTTGACATAGACGATTGGACAATCACGAAGAACAAATACATAATGCCGATCACCGAGATGGAGAAATGGTCTGTAGAAGAGAAGAAAGCAGGCAACCTAAATGCCAAAGAAATGAACTCTTTATTTTGTGCTGTAACCGGATCCGAATTCAACGGAATCTCCCAGTGTATGACTACCCATCAAATCTGGCACACACTTGAGGTAAGTCATGAGGGAACGGCCAAGGTAAAAGAGTCTCGTATTAATCTGCTTAATTCTAAGTTTGAAAGTTTTAAAATGGAAGAGAGCGAATCTATCAGTGATCTGAATATTTGCTTAACCTAATATTACCAATGAGCTTGTAAGGTTAGGGAAAAAGGTACTGACAGAGAAGAACAAATTGCATTAATCTCGAAATATTTCAAAGACTTCATGTCAAGTAAGTACGGTAAATGATCGTTTCATTCTACTAACAATATTATTTGTTTTGGCTGTAACAAACCAGGACACGTAAAAAGAGATTGTCCATTGGAGAAGAACAATAGAGATACCAAAGACTGTGGCATAAGCAGAGACAACAGTGAGAGAAAGAACGATAAAAGAAACAAGCTTCGATGACCGAGAAAGGAAGCATATGCATCCTTTGACCAAAGTGATGACTCGAGCTCCGACAAATTGTCATCCTCATCCGACGACAAAGGCGATAGAAGAGAGTCAGCTCGCATGTGCTTCTTAGCTTTCACATCCTCTCAGGTAAACTCACTTCATCATTCATCATTTAGTGAAGATGATACATTGTCTAGTGATGATGAAGATATGCACTATATAGGTGCATATAAGGAGCTTTGCTCACTTCATAAAAAACTCTTTAGAGAACATAGAAAAGCTCTGAAATTAGGTAAAAAGGATGCAAAAGATAAAGAAGAACTACTCAAAGAGAACAGTTCTTTAAAAGAGAAAAATGAATTGCTTGAAAAGGATATTCATTCCATGAAGAAAAAGATTGAAGGATTAGATAACCATCTAGTATCTATTAAAGAAAAATATGACTCCAATATGAAGATTGTTGAAAATTTTAATAAAGGAAAAGGGAAATTAGATAGCTTAATTGATAGTCCAAAAGCATCATTTAGTAAAATCGGACTTGGTTATGACTCCGCTCATGCCAAGAAAAGGAATAAGCATACTAGGATGCATCATGCTAACACTAATTTCTTGAGCATATGGATCCCCAAGCATGAGTTGTATCAAAATAAACAAAGGTACGCACGTGAGTTTATTCAATGTATTCATTTGAATAAAAATTATAAATATGTTTCTCCTGAAAGAGCTAAACCGTATTGGGTTTGGCTACCTGCAAACTAATCCTCCGGACTCAAAAAAATAAGAGTACCACAACGTTTATATCTTTTTAGGTACTCTAAAAAAAAGGAGGAAGACAGAAACATCTATTCAAATACGTTGAACAAAATCAGCACTTTGTGGAAAGAACACCTAAAACTCATCGCTTCGTAAGTGTGTAAGCAATATATAAATGATTAAAAATTATTGTTATAATTTTCTTGTGACTCCATATGTGTGTTTTGATGTTTTTATAAACACTACTTTTAAAAACTTTTGGCAAGACACTCAAACTAGCATGTTGAATCAACTTGGTTGAGAAAACTCTCAAACACAAGAGGTAGTCGACTACCAAAGTGTAGTCTGCCAATTTTTGTGCTCTTTTTGACTAACTTTAAGAGGGGTTTCAAGGCCTATTGGATTCATACCCACTAGGTGACTTATGCCCATTAAGAGAATTGATCTCAACCATTGCTCCCTGAGATCAATTGACCTTATTCATCCTTCTTTTCATCAAGAAATCACAAAACCCTATCTCCCAAACCCCTAAGGTAGTCGACTACCTCTTTTGGAGCTCTCTTTTGGAATTTCTCTCTTGATCATCTTGCATATCTCTTCCTTGGAGCTCATATTCATCTAGGATCTCTCATTTTTTCAGGAAGTTCTCATTCAACAAGGTAATATCCTTAATTTATTTTCTATATTGCATATTTTCTTCTTAGAAATCATGCCTAGGAAGGTTGTTGCTATCAAGAAGAGTAAAGTTGATGAAACTACCCATGCTTCTTAAAAATCCTAAGGTCTCATACACACCCCCCAACTAAAGATGGAGTCATGGACAATGTCCTCAATGTCGAAAGGGGTACGAGTTTATTCAAGCAAGTAACCTAGAAAGCATATAAAAAATCAACGCTACTGGAAGGAACACACCGTGGTCAAATGGCAGATCACGAATCTTTAATGTTGGAGGAAGTTGTTCAATCTGTTCCTTGCGCTCCTCGGCAAGTATCCGTCCTCCAAAAGCTAAATTGGACCCCAGCAACATAACTCCATGCATTTTTATAAGCTGTATACCATTGTCCTGCAAGAGATGAGTTATGTCAGACCAAATTATTTTAAAATTCTTCGCCACAAACATATTCCAAATATAGTCATCAAAGTAAGTAAAGTAAAATAAAGCATGTTGATGACTACTCCCTGAAGGATATGCACTACTCTCGGTATGATGCTCAACCATTGGGGAGAGGGGTAAATGATTTTGGGAAAAAACTGGGGGAGGGAATGGTTCGGGCTCAATAGCGATGATATCTAAACCCACGTCCCTCGTTATATCCTCCTCCTGTTCATCCAAAATTGCTAGCTCGTCCTCTCTTTTGCACACACTTCCTGCCATGTCAATATTTTCATTTGTGACTTCATCGTGGCATGGCTCGCTCGGTATACCTTCAATAGAAGATAAACTCACATTAGATTCTGGAAATTGAATTTCAAAGGCATTACTTTCTTCTAAGCAAGTGGCAATCAGAGTAAGATTTTCAATGGATTTCTGAATCTGCCGACTCCGAGCAAGGAAGTTTTCTTGGAATTGATGGGATGTAGCCTCCTGTGTCTGAATGAGCAAGTAAACTTCCTATTTCAAGGATTGCAAAGGTACGTCTACGCTTTGCTCTCTTTGATCAAGGCTTGAAAGCTCCGTTGAATCGCACTCTGAAGTCTCTTTCATGATTTCTTCATTCTCTTGTAAAGATTCCATGTAATTCCACGCCGCTGTCGGCATCATGACTCCCAAGAATTCCTGCAGCTGTGGTCGTAGTCCACCTAGGAAGGACTCCATAAGCTCTTTCTTTGTAAACCCATGCTGCGGATAGCTCGATATTATGTCTGTGAACCTCCTCCAGGCCTGAAAGAAAGTTTCACAATCATTCTGATTAAAACCAACAATCTTAAGCTTCTCCTTCATATGTTTGTGTGCAATATCATACTCTGCATCATACTCATTGTTTGTGCGATAAAAATTCATGCATTTTATAAACTCAATATCCTCCATCGATTCCGCATACTCCATTTTTTTTGAAAATTTTTTAAAAAGAGGAAACAAAAGAAAAAAAACTAATAAAAAAAATCCTAAACTATAAGATGGAAGGATCTCATCGAATGTTCCTCCAAATGAACTGAAATCGTAGATCGCAAATAATGTTATCCCTGGCAACGGCTCCAAAAACTTGCCTCGTCTCAAATGATGTGAGCACTACTCCCAAGCGCAGGAGATCGAACAAGTAATATCCTGGTGAGTCTAGGTATCGAATCCATGGGACAACTGACCTGCAAAACCACGAATTTCAGTTTATAAAGAGTGATAATACGGTAATAAACAACCACCTATCAAGTATAAAGAGTTTAGAATAACAAAAGAAAATCCTACGATAACTACGGGGAAGGCAATATTGGGGTATCAATATGAAGAGAATGTGTTGGTTGTGATTTCGTTAGGATCAATGCAATCAATGATTAAAAATACCTTTTCTATAACTCAACGTTTCGTCCGGTCAGGGCACGAGAACGTCGGAAAATATCACGATAAACGAACATCGAAAAAGTGCCTTAATTACGCATACAATACTAGTTTCATGAGAAAAATAAACTAATGTGTCCGCAAGTATCACCACGAGTACGTCCGCAAGGATCGTATTCGATCCAAGTACACCAACAACGATTATACTTGCATAATACATGTAGAAACTAGCAAAATACGCGATATAACGTGCAAATTAGGGCGAAAAGATATTCAAATCATAGATTTCAGAGATCTAACAACATCACAACCAGCACATGAGGGTAGTAGCCACGCATGGAGGGTAGAGAATCAATATTCATAGCCAAATACATCATCAATACATCGAAATACGAGCTAAATACACCAAATACGCCAAATACAAGGTAAAGTTTAGAATTTTATCACCAATTCTCTCCAATTGAAACCCAAACTCCTTCAGATACTAGATCTAGCCTCTGTCCCCAGCGCCCCCAAATTTGGTGGCAAAATACGGCTCCTAGAGCCTCCAATACGCCAGAATCCCCATAAAAAACCCTAGAATACCTTATATATTACGCATTGCGGGTTTAATGTGCGTTATCGGGTTCAAAACCCGCACCCGATTGCTTAAAACCCAAACCGCCAAGTGGCGCAAATCCACACCGTCGGATCTGAGCGGGATGCGCTCTCATCTCTCCACGTGGCCCCTTCATTGCGGATCCACGCCCACTTTCGCTCAAGTCCGAACCAAATTCGGCGTTGTCTTCGGCCGTTGGATCGAAATTGTTCGAACGAGATCACGCCACGTCTACCCAAGATTACGGCTTCTTCTCATTTGCTTCAGGCTGACGCACGATCGTCGGATCGCCATCCGATGGACCACAAGTGGCCACGTCGTCGAATGCTGCTTTGTTTTGTCGTGGTGAACGCGTGCCGTTGGATGGGGCGGGAAACGCGTGGATAGCTGCCACGTTGCAACGAAAATGGCTCTCCGCATTCATTTAAGCGTCCTCCGTGTAACCGTTTGATCGAGGATCAACGGCGCTGAGCGAGCCGCGTAGTCACACGTTTGTGACCGCTGGATGATGAATGGGCGGCAATGATTGAGCCACGTGGCCCGCATTTGCTGAAGCCGTATGATGACGTGCTGATGGTTGAGATGCGGCCATGTGGCCACCAAGATTCGTGCGGGGCGTATTTTGAGAGTATTTCTTGCGTATTTCTCATTTAATTTGTATTCTGCATTCAAAAATTCATAGTAATTAGCACAGATCTCAGAAAAATACAAATAAATAGTCGTTGGAATCGTGAGATCGAGACCAAGCCATGAAAAATATAAAAAGTTCAGAAATATTCAGTTTATTTCTGTTTTATGCTTAAATTAAGTAATTTCTCAAATAAATGATGGTATACAAAATACGAACGTATTAGAGACCAATTAAACATCATATGAGCACAAAATATGGCTAAATATGGGGTTAAATATATAATATTCAACCAGAATCAAGGTGATTCAACCCTACCTTGTAAATTTCACTAGCTATGCTAAATTTTTGAGCATCTTTTGAGACAAATCCTCCATGAAAGATTTGTCACCATTGAAGATGTTGCAAACTATGGCATAGACAACATCCTTGAATTTCAGAACTTGTTGAACCTCTTTTCTAAGAAAAACTCTTATTTGTGCTACCCTAGACTTGTCCATCTCTTCTACGCAAACATGGATGATGATCTGAACAAATCTCGTTTTCGAACCAAAGTGCTTGATACTCAACTTCATATAACTGTGAAATCCTTAGGACATGCCTTAGGAATTCCCTTCAACGAAAAACTGCTAGATGCAATAGAAATGGTTGATGATGATGATGTGTTAAACAATGGCCACCAACCCCTAGGGCGACGGCCAAGCGGTCACTGGCACTAATGGCCGTAGCCGAATAGAAAAAACATTTTTTATTATTACGGCTGGTGGCCCCCAAGCCACCGGCACCCACACACACCCTCCTCCCACCCCTGGCCCCCATTGTCGCACTTGCAGCAGTTGAACGCGACGCCTACAGCGGTGGAAAACGCTAACTAGGGTTTTTTTACAACAAAAAAAGCCCGCTAGTGGCCCCCGAGCCATCAGCACCCCGCCGTCGACCTAAGCAGCGGTGCGTAGCCGCCACAAGCGGCAGTGCCCCCAACACCCTACCCCAGTACGCTGCTACTGCTAGTAGCGGTGGCTACAAAACCCTATACCTAGTTGGGATTTCGGTCCAAAAACAAAATGAATCCATTTTCGGCCAAAGCCCACACCTCAGCTACGGGCCTTGGCCCACAAAGAAACAAAAGGGGGAATCTAGCTGCGGGCCGAAGCCCGCAGCAACCGCATGCGGGCTTCAGCACACGGGCCAAACCAAAAAAAAGAGAAAAGACGATATGGGCCAGCCTAGCAAGCTGAAGCCCACAGTAGAGCTGCGACCTCAGCCCCAAAAAGGGAATAAATGGGCAGGCAGGCCGAAGCCCACAACTTTTGCTACGGGCCTCGGCCCCGATAACCGAATAAAGAAGAAGAAAATGAGATATAAGGGTAAATAAAAAAGGGAAATAAAGGGAAAATAAAAAGGAAAATATATGGGAAGGGAATAAGAAAAATTCTTATGATAAATATGGTCATAATTCAGTTTTTAAATATTTTTTCGGTCTGGACCTGTAACGACTGCTTTTCTTGTATCTGACTATAATATAATATAATATGTGTTTTGGTGGATTTTCTCCTCTTGTGTGGTTTTCGTCTCCGTAGATTTCATTTTCGAATCGATTCGTCGTATTTTCTCGCTTCTTCCTTAGGATCGTCGATTTCGAAGTGTGTCACTCGTGACGGACTTCATAACGGTCGTATCTAACTGTTAGATCAAGCCTAGGAGTCTTAGGAATCGATCCCGGGGCCCCGCGCTCCGTATCGGAACTTTTCTGTGCTCATTAGCCGGTGTAAGAAGGGCCACCGACCGACTAGATGACGATCCAGTCGGTCGGCAATCCTTCTTGGACCGACTAGTTAGCTTTCTAATTTTCTGAGGAAGCTACTGTTTATCGTTAGTCGGTCTAAGAAGGTTGGTTGACCGACTAGGTTGCAAACTAGTCGGTCGGCGATGCTTCTTGAACCGACTAACACATCATCTTAATTATAGTTGAGTTACTGTTTACTCTTAGTCGGTCTAAGAACGTTCATCGACCAACTAGTTTCTAAACTAGTCGGTCAGTATTTGTTCATGGACCGACTAACTCTAAATCATATTTTCGTTCAGGAGTTACTGTTTACACTTAGTCGGTCTGCGTTGGTCGACCGACCGACTAGTTGCCAAACTAGTCGGTCAGTGGTTGTTCTTTGACCGACTAGTCTGTGTTAAAACCCTAATTTCTGGGCAGCCGCCAGCTCAACCTATAAATACCCAACCCAAACGTTTCTTCTTCCTCCAACACGACCTAAAGCCCTAGTTTCTCCCCCATTGAGCCCCCATCTTCCTCCAAGCTTCAATCCTTCACTCCAAGCCCTAAATCCATCATCCAATCCATCCATTCACTCATTCCACCTCTCATCTTCCCTAAAATCTCACTCAAATCCATCAAATCCCCAAATCCCCCAAAACCCTAGTTTCCCCAAACTTCTCCAATCTTTTCCAGATCTGATCCTAGGGTTCCCCGGAGTGTTTCTTCCGCCTCCTCTCGGTAAGAAATCGTTCTACCGTTGTTTTCATAACTTATTTATAATTTTTGTGAAACCCTAATTAATTTCATGTGTTTGATGTTTGTCTCCCCCAAAACAGCGATTTCCCCCGTAGATAGCATCCGTGTGTCGAAGTGATCGTCGATCCCCGGTGCTAGGCAAGTGAAACTTGCCACTTAGGGTTTAGGCCATGTTTTAGGCCATTTGCATGTTGTAGGCGTAAAAGAGGCTAGGCGACGAAATGATACTCGCCTAGGCGCAAATTGGGGAACTAGCTTGACAACGAAGCTAGTTCCGACATTTAGCATGTTGCACGATAACCATGTCATGTTTACTTTCCATTAACGGTACGCAAATTAAATGTCATGTCATTGCATTCTTTAAGTGTTTATGTGATTGTGTAGCTTTGCTACAAATGCTTGTGTTCCTGGCTCGTGTTCCAGAAGCGGGCCATGTGTTGGTTGATAGCCAATGCCCGAATTGCGTGTTTCCGGCTAGGTGCACCCCTACGCCAAATGTTTAAGAATGCGAGCTCAATGTGCGGGGCAACCCCAGGCTCACTAGCTGAGTTCATTGTGCGGGGACCCTGGCTCCATTACGCGTGGGTATAGGGGGTGAGAGTTAAGCGGCCAGGCAACTGGGAGTCTGTTTGATCAACAACTGCAGTTGTAAGGCGTAAACTCTTTGGGGTGGGGTAGTGTTTGGGGCCGATCGGACTGACATGCTAGCCATTCAGCGAAGGGCGCAAACATCTACAAAACAACCGTGAAATGTGAATCGTGTTTAGTGCCGATCGGTCTGAATGTTTACCATTCAGCGAAGGGCGTAAACACCAACAATGTGAATTGATTGAGATTGATAGTAGCGTGGCTATTCTTGTCTTGTCTTGTCTTGTCTTGTCCCGATGATTGTTCTCTTGTACAAACCGTCTTGCCATGTCTTAAATTGTGCACTCATGTTATAACTGCCATGCCATGCACCATACTAAACTGCTAGGTTGCTAGTTGCCTTACTTTCAGTTTCCTTGCCCAAGTCTCTTAGACTTGCTGACATGTGCCCCTTTACTCTTTTGGGTGACACATGTTAGATCCTGAGCCCGAGTACCTCGTTGAGGACGAGGTGTTTGCTGACGCCGAGCCCGAGCCCGTGTTTGACGGGGAGTACGTGGACACTGGGGACCAGTCCTAGTGTCTTCGTTATGCTTTACTTTTGTTAGACAGTTGTTTTGTATTCGGTGCGTAGCACCTATACTTTGTTATGTCGTATTCTTTTGTTGGCCTTGTTCTGGGCCTTGGACTCTTTTCTTTAGCCTGGTGGCTTTTCTGGATGTTGGACTTATTTTGATGTTGGACAATTTGTGAGATGTGGAATTTTATTTCAGTCTCGCATTGTGTTATTATTGCTATTCTGTTGTGGTTACAGGGACCTGTTTATGTATTGTGGACGCTTATCGGGTTTGGGGCTTCACAGCTCCACTCCCGTGCGGACCTTTTCACGTCTCGCCTCCATTTCAGGGAAGCGGGTCGTGACAGGTTTTAGTGGTGGCCCATGCAGGTCCTTCTGTAACTGCGATCTTTGGAATAGCGATAATAATGTTAGAATGTCCAACAAACTAAGTTCGACGTCCGAGTCATAAGCTATGAGTCTAATCTGATTTGTTTTCCGTGTCATTAGATGGCAGGAAGGCGTTTCACCCGTGGTGGGGGCAGTGGTGCGCTCCCTCATGATGAGGAGCCTGAGTGGGAAACCACCAGCGGTGAGATGATGCGGATGATGATCCAGATGATGCAAGTGCAGCAGGGCGTGCTTTTACAAGTCCAGAATGCTCCACCTGCTCGAGCTGCCCGGGCTCTTCCGGATGCCCCTCGCTCTGAGCCAGGAGCGAAGCAATTTCGGGAGCTGGGTCCCACATATTTTGATGGTTCTGAGGGTCCTCTGGCTGCCGATGAATGGATTCGGAACGTCGAGGACAATCTGAAGATGGCCAAGATCACCCCGGCTGGATGGGTTGATTTGGCGAAGAGGCAGCTGAAGGATAACGCCAGGAATTGGTGGGATGCGGAAGAGAAGTTGTTGGCGGAGCCGATAGCTTGGGCTACCTTCAAGGCTAGATTTGAGGGTGAGTTCTTCCCGAAGGCTGCCAAGGAGGAGATGCTGCAGCGTTTTATCGATCTGAAGCAAGGGAACTCGTCGGTGGACATGTACCACCAGGAGTTCATGAGGCTGAGTCGGTTTGCACCAAAGATGGTGCAGGACGCTGAGGAGAGAGCTCAGAGGTTCCTGCAGGGGCTTGCTTCGGAGCTCCAGAGTTTTGTGACCTCTTCTGACCGGGAATCTTATCAGAAGGTTCTGGTCGCTGCCAAGAGGCAGGAGCTGCTCGTGAACCAAAGGAGGGGGTCTGTTATTGGTGCTGGGAAGAGGCCTGTGGAACAGGCGAGAGCTGTGGTTAGACCTGGATTCAGGCCTAATCAGTCCGCTCAGTTTAAGAGGCCAGGAGGGCCTATTCTGAAGACTTGCCATTTCTGCGGCAAGCCTGGCCACATCAAGGATCAGTGTCGGAAGTTTTTGGGCCAGTGCCTGGTTTGTGGTGATGCTTCTCATATCGCGAAGGATTGTCGGCATGCGGGTCCGCTGCGGAGGGCTCCTGTTGCAGCTCAGCCGTTGCAGCAGCGAGCGTCTGTTCCTGCTGGGCGTGGAGCGGCTCTTGTTCCGCAGGGGCAGGCTTTTCGGCAGGCTGTTCCGCCGAGGAGGCAGGCTTTTCTGATGACCGCTGTGGAGAACGAGGCTGTGGATGAGGTTATCGCAGGTAATCCTCAATCTAGCTGTCATTTTCCGAGCTGGTTTTGATTGTTTGATTGTGTTGTCTGCTTGAACATGGTTGTTTGCTAGACTAGGGTTTGATTGTTAATTGCTTGTTAGGTTTGGTGTTGGTGTGCACATTTCCTGCACGAGTCCTCTTTGACTCTGGTGCATCGATGTGCATTATTTCTCGGAGCTTCGTGGAGAGGCATTCCTTGTCGACATCCCCTCTTCCCAAGAGTTGGAATATCGTCACAGGGAATGGTGTGGTCTCGGTGCATCGTGGTTGTAATTCTTGCTCGTTGGTGGTCTGTGGACATGAGCTTTTTGCGGATTTCATTGTCCACGACATCATCAACTATGATGCAGTTCTTGGGATGGATTGGCTTGCGAGCTTCTATGCTACGATTGACTGCAGGAGGAAGAAGGTGGTGTTCGAGATTCCCGGACATCCAGTGTTTGAGTTCAGTCGTGGTAGCAGTTCGCTTGGTCCTGTCAGATTTCGGGCCAGGCCGGTGGAGGCTGTGGCTATGCAGATGGAGCTGGAGTGGCCAGCTGTGGTGCGTGATTTTGGCGACGTCTTCCCCGAGGAGATGTCTGGTTTGCCACCTGATCGAGCTCTGGAATTTTCTATTGATCTTGTTCCAGGTGCGCAGCCGATTTCGAAGGCGCCGTATCGTATGGCACCTGCAGAGTTGGAAGAGTTGCGGAAGCAGTTGGATGAGCTTTTGCAGAAGGGTTATATTAATCCTAGCGTGTCTCCGTGGGGAGCACCGGTGTTGTTGGTTAAGAAGAAGGATGGTTCGCGTCGCATGTGCGTGGACTATCGGGAGTTGAATGCGGTGACCATTAAGAATAAATACCCGTTGCCTCGCATCGATGATATTTTCGATCAGCTTGGAGGTTCGAGGGTGTTTTCTAAATTGGATTTGAGGAGTGGTTACCATCAGTTGAAGGTTCAGAAGGGAGATGTTCCGAAGACAGCGTTCAGGACGAAGTATGGACACTATGAGTTCGTGGTTATGCCATTTGGCGTAACTAACGCGCCCGCAGTTTTCATGAATCTGATGAACCTGATTTTCTACGACTTTTTGGATAAGTTTGTCGTTATCTTTATTGACGACATTCTGATCTATTCGAAGTCGGAGGAAGAGCATGCCTCGCACTTAAGGACGGTGTTGGAGATTTTGAGGAAGCATCGTTTGTATGCTAAGTTTTCGAAGTGCGAGTTTTGGCTGGATCGAGTTACTTTTCTCGGGCATGTGGTGACTGGAGATGGTATCTCAGTGGATCCCGAGAAGATTAGGGCCATCAGGGAGTGGCCTGTTCCGTCGTCTGCGTCTGAGATTCGGAGTTTCCTTGGACTTGCTGGTTACTATCGGCGATTCATTAAGGACTTTTCTCGTATTGCTGAGCCGATGACCAGGTTGACGCGGAAGGATGTTGCTTTTGTTTGGTCGGATGATTGTGAGGGTGCTTTTGGTATTCTGAAGGAGAGGTTGACGAGTGCCCCTATTCTTGTTGTGCCTGATCGCAGCGGTGGATTTGAGATCTTTTGCGATGCTTCTGGCAAGGGTCTCGGTTGCGTGTTGCATCAGCACGGGCACGTTGTGGCGTATGCGTCTCGTCAGCTTAAGGTTCATGAGAAGAATTACCCGACGCATGATTTGGAGTTGGCTGCCGTGGTGTTTGCTCTTAAGATTTGGAGGCACTTCCTGCTGAGTGAGAAAGTGAAGATTTTCACCGATCACAAAAGCTTGAAGTATATTTTCACTCAGAAGGAGCTCAACATGCGACAGCGTCGATGGTTGGAGCTTATGGCGGATTATGATATTGATTTGCAGTTTCACCCTGGCAAGGTGAATGTGGTTCCGGATGCTTTGAGTAGGCTTCCAGCGGTGATGATTTTGACCTCGCAGTGGAGATTGCAGCAGGATTTTTGCGAGTCTGGCGTGGAGATTGTTCTTCCTGGAGAGGCTTCGTCGTTGATGTACATGCAGGTGCAGTCGACGATCGTGGATCGGATTAAGGCTGGCCAGGCTGGAGATCCGAAGTTGGTCAGGATTCGGGAGATGGTGGAAGCCGGTCTGCGGACTGACTTTTTGATTCATGAGGATGGCTCGCTGAGGTTTGGAGCCAGGTTGTGTGTGCCAGCTGGGGATATCAGAGAGGAGTTGATGGTGGAGGCACACAGTTCGCCGTATTCTGTGCATCCTGGTGGCACCAAGATGTACCAGGATCTTCGTCTGAATTATTGGTGGCATGGTATGAAGAGGAGCGTGGCTCGGAGTGTAGCCAAGTGCTTGGTTTGCCAGCAAGTGAAGGCGGAGCATCAGCGTTCGGCCGGGTTGCTACAACCGCTTCCGATTCCGGAGTGGAAGTGGCAGCACATCACTATGGATTTCGTGACTGGACTACCTCGGAGTCCGAAGCAGAATGACGCGATTTGGGTGATCGTAGATCGATTGACCAAATCTGCGCACTTTATTCCGTTCCGAGTAGGACAGTCCACTGAGGCGCTAGCGAGGAGATATATGGAGGTAAATTCTTTTACTCTCCGTTTTATTTCCTCTTCCTAGTTTAGATAGTGATGTAACGTGAATCGTGCAGGAGGTTGTGCGACTTCACGGAGTCCCCGTGAGTATCGTGTCTGACAGAGACACGAGGTTCACATCTCAGTTCTGGCAGAGTTTGCAGAAGAGCTTGGGTACGCGTCTGAGTTTCAGCACGGCGTACCATCCGCAGACGGATGGCCAGTCCGAGAGGACAATTCAGATTTTGGAAGACATGCTGAGGGCATGCATGTTGGATTTCAAGGGTTCGTGGGAGGACCAACTACATTTGGTGGAGTTTTCCTACAACAACAGCTTCCAGGCGAGTATTGGCATGGCGCCTTTCGCCGCTCTTTATGGGAGGAAATGTCGATCGCCATTGAGTTGGGATGACGTTGGTGACCGGGAGTTGTTGGGACCTGAGATGATCGTGGAGGCCGTGGATATTGTCAGGAATATTCGGGAGAGGTTGAGGATTGCTCAGGACCGTTTTAAGCATTGGGCTGATGCTAAACGTCGTCCTTTGGAATTTCAGCCGGGCGACCATGTGTTCTTGAAGATTTCCCCGAATCGTGGTGTGATTCGTTTTGGGAAGCGTGGGAAGTTGAGCCCGCGATACATTGGACCATTTGATGTTTTGGAGAGGGTTGGCGAGGTAGCTTACCGCTTGGCCTTGCCGCCATCTTTGGAAGGAGTTCACAATGTTTTCCATGTGTCGCAGCTTCGTCGATACATTAGCGATCCATCTCATGCCGTGGATTTCTCGGAGATCGCCGTTCGCTCAGATTTGACGTATGACCAGTATCCGGTGCAGATTCTGGACAGGCGTCAGAAGTCACTTCGAAACAAGATTGTCGATCTTGTGAGGGTGATGTGGCGACACGGTTCGCCGGGAGAGTCCACTTGGGAGAGAGAAGATGAGATGCGGGAGCGCTACCCACTTTTGTTTCCAGACTCGTGAGTATTTGGGAATTCCGAGGACGGAATTTTTCTTAAGTTGGGGAGGATGTAACGACTGCTTTTCTTGTATCTGACTATAATATAATATAATATGTGTTTTGGTGGATTTTCTCCTCTTGTGTGGTTTTCGTCTCCGTAGATTTCATTTTCGAATCGATTCGTCGTATTTTCTCGCTTCTTCCTTAGGATCGTCGATTTCGAAGTGTGTCACTCGTGACGGACTTCATAACGGTCGTATCTAACTGTTAGATCAAGCCTAGGAGTCTTAGGAATCGATCCCGGGGCCCCGCGCTCCGTATCGGTACTTTTCTGTGCTCATTAGCCGGTGTAAGAAGGGCCACCGACCGACTAGATGACGATCCAGTCGGCCGGCCATCCTTCTTGGACCGACTAGTTAGCTTTCTAAATTTCTCAGGAGTTACTGTTTATCGTTAGTCGGTCTAAGAAGGTTGGTTGACCGACTAGGTTGCAAACTAGTCGGTCGGCGATGCTTCTTGAACCGACTAACACATCATCTTAATTATAGTTGAGTTACTGTTTACTCTTAGTCGGTCTAAGAACGTTCATCGACCAACTAGTTTCTAAACTAGTCGGTCAGTATTTGTTCATGGACCGACTAACTCTAAATCATATTTTCGTTCAGGAGTTACTGTTTACACTTAGTCGGTCTGCGTTGGTCGACCGACCGACTAGTTGCCAAACTAGTCGGTCAGTGGTTGTTCTTTGACCGACTAGTCTGTGTTAAAACCCTAATTTCTGGGCAGCCGCCAGCTCAACCTATAAATACCCAACCCAAACGTTTCTTCTTCCTCCAACACGACTTAAAGCCCTAGTTTCTCCCCCATTGAGCCCCCATCTTCCTCCAAGCTTCAATCCTTCACTCCAAGCCCTAAATCCATCATCCAATCCATCCATTCACTCATTCCACCTCTCATCTTCCCTAAAATCTCACTCAAATCCATCAAATCCCCAAATCCCCCAAAACCCTAGTTTCCCCAAACTTCTCCAATCTTTTCCAGATCTGATCCTAGGGTTCCCAGGAGTGTTTCTTCCGCCTCCTCTCGGTAAGAAATCGTTCTACCGTTGTTTTCATAACTTATTGATAATTTTGGTGAAACCCTAATTAATTTCATGTTGTTTGTTGATTGTCCCCCAAAACAGCGATTTCCCCCGTAGATAGCATCCGTGTGTCGAAGTGATCGTCGATCCTCGGTGCTAGGCAAGTGAAACTTGCCACTTAGGGTTTAGGCCATGTTTTAGGCCATTTGCATGTTGTAGGCGTAAAAGAGGCTAGGCGACGAAATGATACTCGCCTAGGCGCAAATTGGGGAACTAGCTTGACAACGAAGCTAGTTCCGACATTTAGCATGTTGCACGATAACCATGTCATGTTTACTTTCCATTAACGGTACGCAAATTAAATGTCATGTCATTGCATTCTTTAAGTGTTTATGTGATTGTGTAGCTTTGCTACAAATGCTTGTGTTCCTGGCTCGTGTTCCAGAAGCGGGCCATGTGTTGGTTGATAGCCAATGCCCGAATTGCGTGTTTCCGGCTAGGTGCACCCCTACGCCAAATGTTTAAGAATGCGAGCTCAATGTGCGGGGCAACCCCAGGCTCACTAGCTGAGTTCATTGTGCGGGGACCCTGGCTCCATTACGCGTGGGTATAGGGGGTGAGAGTTAAGCGGCCAGGCAACTGGGAGTCTGTTTGATCAACAACTGCAGTTGTAAGGCGTAAACTCTTTGGGGTGGGGTAGTGTTTGGGGCCGATCGGACTGACATGCTAGCCATTCAGCGAAGGGCGCAAACATCTACAAAACAACCGTGAAATGTGAATCGTGTTTAGTGCCGATCGGTCTGAATGTTTACCATTCAGCGAAGGGCGTAAACACCAACAATGTGAATTGATTGAGATTGATAGTAGCGTGGCTATTCTTGTCTTGTCTTGTCTTGTCTTGTCCCGATGATTGTTCTCTTGTACAAACCGTCTTGCCATGTCTTAAATTGTGCACTCATGTTATAACTGCCATGCCATGCACCATACTAAACTGCTAGGTTGCTAGTTGCCTTACTTTCAGTTTTCTTGCCCAAGTCTCTTAGACTTGCTGACATGTGCCCCTTTACTCTTTTGGGTGACACATGTTAGATCCTGAGCCCGAGTACCTCGTTGAGGACGAGGTGTTTGCTAACGCCGAGCCCGAGCCCGAGTTTGACGGGGAGTACGTGGACACTGGGGACCAGTCCTAGTGTCTTCGTTATGCTTTACTTTTGTTAGACAGTTGTTTTGTATTCGGTGCGTAGCACCTATACTTTGTTATGTTGTATTCTTTTGTTGGCCTTGTTCTGGGCCTTGGACTCTTTTCTTTAGCCTGGTGGCTTTTCTGGATGTTGGACTTATTTTGATGTTGGACAATTTGTGAGATGTGAAATTTTATTTCAGTCTCGCATTGTGTTATTATTGCTATTCTGTTGTGGTTACAGGGACCTGTTTATGTATTGTGGACGCTTATCGGGTTTGGGGCTTCACAGCTCCACTCCCGTGCGGACCTTTTCACGTCTCGCCTCCATTTCAGGGAAGCGGGTCGTGACAGGACCCTATGCTCATAATTTGTTCGTCTGCATATTATTCATTCGTAATGCCTATTTTAGGATCATATTAATATGCTTCATATCACATGATACATGTCATGAATTCTAGGATAACTTTGTTTATTTTTGTAAGCATTCGCCTAATAATTATGAGGATCCCGCGACCATTCTACTGTTAGTAACCAAGCCTAAAGGTGTGTGACGTCGTCCCGAGGTCCAAATTAATTATTAAGCATAAAATATTTAAATTTATATAACATGTGAATCTGTGATGTCTGTGATATGTGATTAACTGTGATGAAAATGTTTCTGAGCATAAATTTTCATGAATGGCTATATTGTGGTTTTAGATTGGCCTTTTAAGTCCCTCATTTATTTTTTCCCGCACTTTTCTTTTCTTTTTGATAGAAATTGTAGTGAGGAATATTATGTAATGCCCAAGATCGATGGCCATTTCCATGGAGGCGAAGGCCACCCCTGATGAAGAAGAATTTGTATAGGACCCACATGGTTACCAAAGTTGTATTTTCTTTTTCATTTATGTTAAAAGAGACTATATAATTTTGACTTTGGACATTATTCTTTTGTAGTGACTGGCTGATCCACACAATTAGCTTATTCATTTTAAATTGCCTCTGCATGATATAATTTTCAGTATTATTAATTCATTGTTGAGTGTTAATTTTATACATTTTACACCGCTTTTCCCAAACATTTTTATGTTATTATCCACATCTTCCATGCATTATTCTCATCTTTTATCCCCTTTTCGTTTATTTCCGTTCATTTCATGCTTTGATATGTTTTGTGCGTTTCAGGTGAAAAAGTGTGTAAAACGATAAAAAAATGATGATGGGAGGAGAAAGAAGGAAGAAGCGGTGAATATCGAAGATCAAGAAAAGAATAAAAGGCCCAAAGTGTAGGCAACACAGCCGTGAGTGCACATGCACGGACGTGCCATCATAACTGCCAGAGAAGAAGAGAGATGCATCAGCGGCATGGCCGTGCCTAAGTTAAAATAGAATGAAGCCTACTTCCACGTCTGTGCAATATGGCCGTGTCACCGGAGCCACCTAGAGCTACTGGGAATTGAAGGCGGCACGTCTGTATCAATATGTAACATGGCAGTGTCAACCTCGAGAGCGAAAGAGCCACAACACCGTAAAGAATGAATTTCTTCTCTCGTTCCACCAAATATTTCTTCCTCTAACTAAGTTTCAGTCATAGTTCACGTTGTGAGGATTCCAAAGCATATTTATTTGTAATTTTCTGAGTTCGGGGTGATTTTACACGTTTTCTGGAAGTTGGGGCTCCAAAGATGGAGTTTCAGCATGGCTGTGCCGCTTTTCAGCATGGACGTGTCACTGCAAATTCCAGTTTTCAGAAGCTAAAATTTCAGCATGATCGTGCCACTTTTGAGCACGGCCGTTTCACTCCGAATTCCAGTTTTCAGACCCGATTCGCTGAAGGGTTTTGCGGGATATAAAAGGAATTGTTGTGTGTGATTTGGGTAGCTCTCTCTTAGGTTTTCTTCCCCCATTAGGGGCTGCCACTCCAAGACATTTGTAAGCTCTTATTTGTATTAAATATTGCATTTTTACCTTTCCTTTATTGTTATTATTGTTCATAGTTTCTGTGACGGCCCGTATTATGTGATACAAGTATTTACGTATTTCACATATTTTTATATTTTAAAAGTATTTTAAAATGGTTTGTCAGGAGTTTTATATAAAAAATGATTTCAAAATCCTTTATAAAAATATTTTGAATCATCTAAATAATTACGGTATATTTTAGTAAGTTCGGGTATCATCAAACACCTTTAAATAATTTCTATCATATTTTCTATCCAATTATTACTGATATAGATGTATCAATTAATTTTCTACATAAACATTATCAAAACAATTTCAAACTTCTATAGTATGATTCTATAGTCGATTAGTACTCCCCTTATTATTTTCGTATTTTTCTGGAGTTGAATCGACCTAGAACCCGCAAACCCGCATTCCAATGTTTTGGCCCAAAACTCGTATCTCCATAGTTCAAACTCTGAAACGTACTTCGTATTCGTTATCCTCGTGACGATACGAACCCATGGTTATGGTTTGGGAATTTTTCGGAGTCGTATGTGAAAACGACATAGTAGTACTTCGTTTTTACTAATTACATCCCCTAATTACTTTCACCCTTACTATTTACTTTTGCATTTACCCTAAACCCTTAGTAAATTAACCTAACCCCATCCATTTTTATGAGGGACTTAAGCAGCTCAGATCAGAAATAATCGGATCTCAATCTCCTAACCCCCTCTTAAATGCTAACATTTACTATTTTTATCATTTTAACCCTATAAATTAAACCCTCACCTCCTTCACTCAGCTCACACCCGAGGCTAACCAACGTCTCCTTCTTCCTCTATCTTCTCCAACCTCAACTACTACTCCTTCTAACTCATCACCATCACCACCGCCGTCAACCCCTCCCCCTCGTCGTTGCCTCTCCGATGAGGCCAGCCCCGCAACCGCCGTAAAGCATCCGAACCCCGACGACAAACAGCAACCCATGTCCCAGCTCTCCCAATGTTCCCCCTCCCTTCTCACTGCCCACACCCCGACGACGGAGCACTGCCACTACTGCCACGGATCGTAGTGCCACCCGCTGCCCATTGCCATGCCGCATACCCTCTTGAAGCCACCCTCGAAAGCTTCTTGCCGTTGTCGAGCATAGTAGGAGCAAGCCCCCCAGCTGTCGTCCCCTCTTCCCGCTGCCACCGTGCTCCGCCTTGGCGCCATTGTGCATGACGACAATAGCAGCACTACCTCTCCCTACCACCCCAGCTCTGCCGTGACTGTCGACCTCGTCAAGCTTTGACGAGCTTCCTCCGCAACCCCACGACGAATCAGCAGCCCCCCAAACCTCCAAGCTTGCCCATGCCACAACCTTGTCTACTATTGCACTGGCCTCATTTCACCATCGACGCCGCCACCATCTTTAGCACCCCACCGGTGACGCCGTGAGCCTCCACCGCCGAACAACCCCGCAGCCCCCGTGTGCTGCTCCCTCTCTCCTACTCGTTTTTCATCGTCGTCGCTTGCCACCACCGCTACCTGTCGCCTCCCCGACGAGGCCAACGCCGCCTCCAGTAGCTCACCACCTCCGTAAGCTCGTCGTTGCTTCCTGCTTTTCCATGGCATCGAAGAACCCAACAGCAGCTCCACGAGCTGTCGCCGCTCTCAGCCGCCATGACGCCGCTCGCCGTTGCCGACCGGTGACCTTCGTTGTAACTCCCCTCTTCCCAAAAGCATTGGAAGCGAGAACGTTACGAAGGTTCGCATGAATTGGAGCGGTGAAGCTCGAGTTCACTAAGCGTCTGCGATAACAACTGTTGGATGCAATGATCTAGGATTCTAGTTTTGATGATGACAAACACATGTGAAGCTTTTAACGTGTGTGCTAAGTGTATTTCTGGAGTGGCGAGGACGTAAATATTCAAACGATGACTAAGTCAAATAGATGGAGAAATTGCTATACACATAGTGATTGGACTTGGTTAAGAAGCCATATACATAGCAATTGGACTTGGTCAAATATAGAAGAGATAATGAGAGATCTATATTCATATCAAAGGAGATTGGTGCAAATCTATTTCATACCCTAGCTCATATTTCATCACATCTCCTAACCCAATACAAATCCCATATTCTTCCACTTATTCAATTCGTATTCAAGTCAAATTCATCCTCCTAGATTTGTGGGATTTGCCACCATCCAAGAGATCTCCTCCATGTGGTAGCCGACCCAATCCTATGCCTATCCTCTTTCCATACATCATCCTAGCCGCACCCTCTCCATAAAACCCTAGCCTAACATATATATGCCATCATCCAAAGAAGAGCTAGGGTTGCCTGCCACACAAAATTTCCAAGGCAAACGTTGCGGCAAAAACCAAAAAGGAGTGAGGCCAAAAGATACCCCTCACGCAACCAAGTCCACATACAAAAATCCATCTTCAAGTTGCCGCATCTTAGAGCAAAGTCATCCACGGAGGTTTCACGCATCAAGGAGCAACAAAGAGGGAAGCCAAGTCACTCATCTTCGAGTTGCCGCACTACTATCTACTAGAGACCACGAGAGCTACCGAAGTCCTCACCGCCGATCAACTTCAAGCAGCCCTCGTTCAACCCTGCCGATCTGTGCCAACAAAGCCCGCATCATCCTTGATGACCGATGTATGCCCTAGCAACGTCGGTGCTCTTCTGCATACCGTAGACACCACCGATAAACTTTCCGAGCTGCAACATCCATCGTCGACTTCAGTGCTGCACCCATCTTCATCGACGAGCTACCGAGTTAGTCTTCATATATGCAAGGCACTAGTAACATCTCCAACGAGGCTGTGTCATCCTCTTATCAACTCGTTGTGGGGTTTTCAGGGTGCCAACGACGACATCGACCACTCCAAAGATACCGGAGCTGTCCACCCTCGCCGACGACAACTTCAAACTCCAAGCGCCAATCATCTTCAAGCCCGTCGACTACTCCGAAGCCACTGCCAAAACTTACCACCCTCATCATTGTTCGAAACCTGCGGGTCGTCGTGCCCTCCAGTTGCCATCGAGGTGTGAACCCCTCCTTGTCATCAATGACGAGCGCCCCTCGCCGTTATCTTCATCACGCCGGAGTTGAGTCGCCATTGGAATAAAAACGACGCCGCTTCATCTGAGCCTTCACCGCTGAAGAAGGCCGCCGGTGTCGGAGTCAAGGGCCCGCCATCAAAGAGAAGCTATCGGAGAAGTAGCACCCCAGGCGAACTCGAGTTAGAAGCCTTACATGAAATTTGCTGATGTGGATTAACTTAAAGTGGTTAATTTGTGCACATACCGAAGTATATTTGATTTGCACTGGAATTTCTTTACACACAGACCAATATGTGGAATCAACTTCAAAGGGCGACAACTTGAGATCCAGGGGTCAGATCGAGACACAGTTTGCGTCAGACTAAAGCTAACAACATGCTGATTGACAGAGATGACTACACAAACATGAACTGAGCATTTCTAAACTCTCTACTCTTTATATTCGTGTATTAGTGTGTTGATCTCTGTAGGGAAAACTTTACCACTTTTGTGTTCTTTTAGGACTTGTTTAGTCTGGGACTTGACAAGTGGGTCTTGACAAGTGGGACTTGTCAAGATAGAGCATTTACTATGTTGATAGTGTTCTGCACTTAGGGAGTGTGGTACGTTCTAGTTGGGGGTAGGGAGCTCAAGGACCTATTGTAGTTGTACAAAAAGAATATATTAATGCTAGTATTTGCTTGGGGGCTGGAGTAGTGTCACGCCCCGCTTCCCAAAAACATGGAGGCGAAGCGTGAGAAGGTCTGCTCAGACTTGAAGCTGCAAAGCTGTAAGTCCGATAAGCGTCAATCAACATTAAATAGCAGGTCCTTGCAACGCGAAACGAAACAAAGATAATAAAAGAAAAAGAGACAAAAGATAAATCTCAGAATATCCATAATAATAAACTCCAACATCGCAGAAAAGCCACCAGGCTAAAAGATAAGAGTCTAAAAGAGGCCCCAGCATGGCCAACAAAAGTACAAGTACAGAAGCAAAGTAATGGTGCTACGCACCGACAACTAACAGCAACCTAAGCAAAAGCAACTCAAATCAGTCTCTAAGACTGGTCACCGGTGTCCACAAACTCCTCGTCAAATGTATGTAATGCCATACCAGCTACTGCACAAGTACTAGAGGGGGGGGGGGGTGAATAGTACTTTAAAATAATAAGGAGTATAATTCCAAATTAAATTGCAAACAACTACCAAATCAATTTGCGGAAGCTTAAATTGAAAGACAACACAAAATAAACAATGCTAACAAACGATGTTAATGGGTTCGGATCCACCCAAGTCTCCCCGACTTGTTCCCGGTGATCCTACGTCCCAACCACCCGGATCCCTTCCGGATACTTGAGTTAGAAACCCTAACTCAAGATTTCCACTATGAATATCTTGTGAAAAACCTTCACAAGATCAAATCATACATGCAATTGCAAAGTGAATCCCACAACCCGGGATCACAATCTTCTCTCACAACCGAGAGAACCAATTAGCAATATTAAAGAGTTTAAATGAAATAAACAATCTTACCACAAAATCCTATACCTTGAGTTTTTCTTACCCAAATGGTGAAATGAAGGATTTGAGGAAGATGAAGTCACCAAGAGCTAGCACCAAGGAAATGACCAGCAATCGGTGCCTAGGAATGAGTTGGAGACTTGGATCAAGCAATAGCTTGAAGAGCTCACCAAGAACAAGCTTCTCTCTAGATCTAGAAATGAGAGAGAATGGGTTTCGTGTGAGGAAGAGAGCTTTAGATTTGAGGGAGAATAGCTATCTCTTTAGAACTCAATGAATCTCTTAATGGCAGCTCTAACCTAGATAGAAATGACCTAGGTTCGTATTTATAGGAACCCAAAAACACAAGTTAGGTCATTCACCAACGGATAGAAATCTGTGAGACTTAGTCGGTCAAAGAACAATCACTGACCGACTAGTTCATCAACTAGTCGGTCAGCCAAACAACGTGGACCGACTAAGAGTAGATCTGAGAAGAGATAGAATTTCAGACCTAGAAATCTAGTCGGTCCAAGAAGACTGTCTGACCGACTAGTTTCACAACTAGTCGGTCAGTCAGTGAACGTAGACCGACTAAGAGGCAAAATAACTTAGTCTGAATGCAAAGCGACTTAGTCGGTCCAAGAACAAAAGTTGACCGACTAAATTGTCAACTAGTCGGTCACCAAACCTTCTTTGACCGACTAACGGTAAACAGTAGCTTAGGAGAAATTTAGAGTGAACAGTAAGTCACAACTAGTCGGTCAAAGAAGCATCACTGACCGACTAGTTCACAAACTAGTCGGTCGGTGAGTCAACGTAGACCGACTAACTGTAAACAGTAAAGTCCAAGAAATTAAGGAATCAAACTAGTCGGTCCAAGAACAGTTGCCGACCGACTAGATCACCATCTAGTCGGTCAGTACTTGTTCTTGTACCAACTAACATGCACATACAAATCCGAATCGAAGCGCGACGCTTCGAGGAAGTTAGAATGAACTTGTGCAAGGATCCTAGAGCTACGAAATGAGCGTAATGAAGATAGAAACGTAAGATATACTCAAGGCTTAACATTCTATATATCGAAGCTAAAAGACTATAAATAAAACCTTAATAAACGGTCTTTGAGAGCTTCGATTGAATCTTCATATCTTTCAAAGCGTCGCAAGAGCTTCAACGAAGCTTTAGGCATGAATATAAGCTTTGGGAAGTGTTGAGATGTCGCTTTGAATGTTTTCGTGAATTTGGCGACGATCTCCAATACTGCGCTCACAAATTGTTAGTTCATGGATTATTTATGTTTGCTCATCATCAAAACCAAATCCGGGGAGTCCAATATTCAACATTCTCCCCCTTTTTGGTGATGACAAACCAACATAAATAATAATAAAAAATAATAATTCAAATGTAAAATACTTACTCCCCCTGCATTGATGCCACGTTAATTCCAAAATGAATATATATGAACTGCATCAATCAGATGAGTAAGATAAATAAAGAGAATCAATTTTCGAAATATCGGATTCTGAAAATCCTTATATGTATCTTAACTCCCCCTGAATCTAGCATATCAAACTAGATTCTTGGAAATTGAGTTAAATTTTCATTTGCGCTATTTATTATCATTATCTCTCCCCCTTTGGCATTATCCCAAAAATGGGGGGCATACAACGACAACAATTAGGAAATGTAAAATCCAACATCGGGAGTCGTAGACATAGACAATGGACCAACTTGACACCAAAGGAATAAAAATGTGGAAATCAAATCAAGGTGTGCCAAAATGTCCATTATCACAAAAAGATCAAAAATCATCAAAAATACCAAATAATTATTCATTTCTTGAATAATGAAACATACTCTTCAATATTCAATATTCTTGGTTAATTTTGTGCATGGAAAACAATTCTATATAATTATAGAAATATAATCTATTTAACCAAGTTTTTAATCGTCGAGCGACGAATTCACATTTCAAATGCATTCAACGAATATATATAAAACAAATGCACGACGAATAAATGACAAAGTGAATGACGATGAACATATATATATGTAGAGACAACATGAGTACATCCAAAAAGATATCACATCGAATATATGAGGTACATCATATCAAGTGCTACATATCATCTATATAAACAAAAAAAATACATCATCATCATTAACATCATCAAAGTGTATCTACATACATCAAAACAACATCATAACATAATATCCAACTCAGACATCCAGAAATCGCAAAAATACATCAAAACATCTCTCAAACCCCATCCTAACCCAAAATACTCTCCCTAAGATATATCATCCAAAGCGAAGTGGAGAGTCCTCGAAACAAGCGATCACGAGGAGGTGGCAGGATCTGCAGTCTCCGTGGGTCCAGTCGACGGAGTGGACTCAGGCTCTGCAGGGAGTAGAGGTGTCTCAACAGATGGAATCGTCGGGGCAGGAGTGGAGATCTCAGCAACATGCTCATCAACGGGAATCTCAACAGCAGCAGGGGTCTCGACAGAAGCAGCAGCAGTGGCAGTGTCAACAGCAGCAGGAGATACATGAGCAGGCTCGGAAGACTGGTCAGCAGCAGGCTCAGAAGGCTGAAGAGCTGAAGCAGAAGGCTCTGGAACACCGGCAGTGGTGCCAACTCCAGGAGCAGAAGTGGAAGTACCAGCAGCAGCAGCAGTGGCCTCATCACCACGGGCAAAAGAAGTGACAAGCTCGTCAAGCTCCTCATCGTCCATCTCCTCGGCCTCAGACACAGACGGAGGAAGATCAATCCCCATCATACGTGCCATACGGCAGACTACCTCCTCAGTACGAGCCAAACGGGAGTCGTGCTGACGAAGTAGGCGTACGACATCGTCCAATGTAGCAGGGGAAGAGGAGGCTGCAGCAGCTGACGGAGTAGACTGAGATGCAGATGCGGTAGACCTCTGCACGTGACGAAGTTCCGCTAGAGATTTCTTCACGGCCGTCGCGTTCAGAGGCGTACCCAAAGGACGCTCATCGTCAGGAGGGAGAGGGACTCGGAAATGACGGAATACGAGAGTCAACAGGCAAGGGTATGGAATGTGCGCAGACTTATTGGTCTTGCGTATACACTCGAAAGAATCCATCTTATCGAGTATCACGCGAGCCCAATTAATCTCGCACCCCAAGAAAAGAGCGTAGATCAATTTCAAGAACGGCTGGGATGGGAGTGAAGAGGATCCATACTTAGGGAGGAGACATGATTTCAAAATCAGGTTAAGAACCCACACATTCGGCTTAAAGGATTTCGAAGGAATACCAATGAATGCGGAGGGGATAACCTGGAAAATCTCAGAAAGAATAGACTGATCCAAGGAAGAAATGTCGTCTACTGAAATGTCCGAAGGGAGGAGACCACACGACGAACAACCAAGAATCTCCCCCAAGATTTCTGCCGTGAGAACTATAGGAGTTCCCAAGACAGTCGTCTCAATGGAGTGGCTGGCATCGTACTGGCCTCAAATACGATTGGCATAGAACAATTTCACGAGGAGAGGATACGGTTTGGGATTGGCCTTGGGGTCGTATCGGAGATAATCTAGAAGACCACTATAGGACAGAAGATCAGCAAGGCCGAGAAAATCAGAGAACTGAACGTAATGCTCTAACAACAGTGGACAGTGCTTTATACGGTTGTACGCTGCGAGACACTGAGGGTCATCACGGCACAACGATATGTCTACACCGCCGACTGGCATAGGAGCTTTACCCTTAGCCTTACGGGTCTTCGGAGGTGGAGTGGGTTCCCTAGTAGGCTCATCCTCTGGGATAAAATCAGTGTCGGAATCGGGAGGAGTAGCCGGAGACTGAAGAATAGGCTTTTTGGTCTTGGATTTGCGGGGTTTAGCTATTGCAGTCCTAGGCTTCTTAGGAGGAGGCGATGATGGAGAGGCTTGGGTTGACTTGGCACGACGCTTAGGCTTCGGGGGATTCCTAGGGTCGGAAGGCCCTACGGTCATAGGAGAAGCCCCGGAAGAGGCGATATGAATTCTAGTCTTAGCCATGGCATGGCGAGCACAAGCAATCGAAGATAAGATCACAAACAATCTAGAGATCACAAGCTAACAAACCCTAAGATTCAAAAAACACAAGCCCTAGGATAGAAATTGAAACCCTATGAGCTAGAGCTTGAAATCAAGGAGAGCAAACCCTAGAATAGGAAATAGACACCTAGGAGAGGGGGTTTTACCTAGGAGGAGGAGTCGACGGCGGCGGACGGCGACGATCGACGGAGAAACGGCCGGAAGGCGAAGGGTTTCGAGTGGGGGTTTTGGGGTTTTCGGGCTGGAGCAAGTGAGAAGACCGACTAAATTAGATTTTAGTCGAATGAGATCGAGTATAAGTCGGTCTGGAAGCAAAAATACACAAATGCCCTAACACACTTAGTCGGTCACAGTTCAAGCACTGACCGACTAGATTACGATCTAGTCGGTCGGTCAATGAGCTTGAACCGACTAAGTCGAAACAGAGGCACAGAGGGATTTTTAGGGCTAGATTTAGTCGGTCGCAGTATATTCACTGACCGACTAGTTTTCAATCTAGTCGGTCGGTAAGTGTACTGAGACCGACTAACGAAAGAAAAAGATAGGAGTTAGATATAGGCTTGATCTAGTCGGTCTGAATTCATTTGCTGACCGACTAGATGAGCATCTAGTCGGTTGACAAGTGAACTTAGACCGACTAGAGGAGTCCAAAAATTGATAATTGATTTCTCTTCACAAACCACTTGGATGAAACATCATAACTCACTCATTAGTCATCTAAATTACCCCATAAAACGTCGAAATCTTAAATACGACTTTCAAATACGAATTCGATCATAAATTCAAATATATCACATAAAATTCCCAAAAATTCAATTAATCTAGCATGAACAAAATATCGCGAAATCGAATAGCATGCAAGATAATTGAATGAAATATGAATCCTATATCTCGATTCACCCATAATCCCCAATTCTCGACGCAACTGCACAAAGGAGTCCTCCTTTAGGGGTTTCGTGAAAATATCGACGATTTGCTTTTGGGTTTCAACGTACACTAATATGATGTCCTTTTTAGCAACATGATCATCTAAGAAATGGTGTCGGACATCTATGTGTTTTGATCGGG
Source organism: Scilla litardierei (assembly GCA_030789695.1). Taxonomy (NCBI): domain Eukaryota; kingdom Viridiplantae; phylum Streptophyta; class Magnoliopsida; order Asparagales; family Asparagaceae; genus Scilla; species Scilla litardierei. The sequence continues at coordinate 95,920,903 of CM061135.1, read as the reverse complement.
AATGATGCACCGGATTCTTTGAAAGACAAATAGCACTTTGGTTATCCACCATGATAGGGCTAGTATCACAATGAATACCAAAATCCTTCAAAGTGTGTCTCATCCAAAGAACCTGGGCACAAGCGGCACCGGCGGCAATGTATTCCGCCTCGGTGGTTGAAAGTGATACCGAATTTTGCTTCTTGGAAAACCAAGAGACAGGAGAATTTCCTAGAAAATGGCAAGTGCCACTAGTACTTTTCCTGTCGGAATTGCATCCCGCATAATCAGCGTCACTGTATGAGACTAACTCATACGTGCTAGATTTCGGATAAAGTAATCCAAAATCTAAAGTGTAACTTAGATAACGGAAAATACGCTTTACCGCTACTAAGTGAGAATCCTTAGGTTGAGACTGATAACGAGCACATATACAGACGGCAAACATAATATCGGGCCTACTCGCGGTAAGATAAAGTAAACTACCTATCATACCTCGATATAGACGAATGTCTACATCTTTTCCGCCCGTATCTTTATCAAGATGCGTTGTAGTGCTCATAGGAGTCTTTTTCCCGGAGGCATTCTCCATTCCAAATCGCTTTAGCAACTCCACCGTGTACTTTGTTTGGTGGATGAAGATTGCATCGTTCAATTGGCGAATTTGGAGACCTAAGAAATATTTGAGTTCGCCCATATGGCTCATCTCAAATTGTTCCGTCATAACATTAGAAAACTCTTCGCAAAGAGCAAAGTTAGTAGCACCGAAAATGATATCATCAACATAAATTTGAACTAATAAAATATCATTATTCGCATGCTTAATAAAAAGTGTTGAATCGGCTTCACCCATTTTAAAATTCAAATCCAAAAGAAAATTCTTTAGGCGATCATACCAAGCTCGAGGAGCTTGTCACAACCCATAAAGAGCTTTCTTTAGTTTAAAAACATGATTTGGAAATTTTTCATTTATGAAGCCCGGAGGTTGAGAAACGTAAACTTCCTTAACGACATCTCCGTTTAAAAATGCACTTTTAACATCCATTTGAAATAATTTAAAATTCTTATGGCATGCAAAAGACAATAATAATCTAATTGATTCTAATCTAGCTACCGGAGCGAAGGATTCTTCGAAATCAATACCTTCCTCTTGTCGATAGCCTTGAGCAACTAACCGAGCTTTGTTCCGGACGACGACTTGGTTTTCGTCGGTTTTGTTCTTGAAGATCCACTTTGTCCATATGACGGTGTGGTTCTTCGATGGTAATGGAACAAGCTCCCATACCTCATTCCTCTCGAATTGAATGAGCTCCTCCTCCATGGCTAAGATCCAAGCGCTATCTTCGCAAGCTTCATTAATATTCTTTGGCTCTATCGATGAGGCAAAGGCACAATTTGCGAAGTGGTGAACTTGCGATCTCGTCTTGACACTATCTTGAATATTGCCAATGACTTGCTTATGGGGATGGTCACGAACCGAATGAAGCCGTTTGGGAATACCTTGATCACTAGGAACATTCTCAACAACTTCATTAGTTGGGTTAGTCTCAATAGAATCAATAGAATCATTAGACTTAGAATTATCAAACGAATCACATAAAACATCCAAAGAGTCATTATCATTTGAAATTCTAGTTGGAACAAATCCTTCATTAAATGAGACATGAAGCGACTCCTCGATCGTTGAGGTTCGTTTGTTGAATATCCGGTAGGCTTTGCTACGCGTAGAATATCCAACAAAAATCCCCTCATCGGATCTTGGATCGAATTTTTCCAAACTACCATATGTGTTCTTAATAAAACATTTCGAACCAAAAACACGAAAATGTTTAACTTGAGGCAACCTACCAAACAACAATTCATAACAAGTTTGTTTAGTGCCGGGCCTCAAAAGTATTCTATTAAACACATAGCAAGCGGTGTGTACCGCTTCTGCCCAAAATTGATGGCCAAGTTGGCTATCATCAAGCATAGTGCGAGCACACTCCACTAGCGTCCTATTCTTTCTCTCAACTACACCATTTTGAGGAGGTGCACGAGGGAAAGAGAAGGTGTGAGTAATACCAACTTCATCACAAAATGTCTCAAAAGACTCATTCTCAAATTCACCTCCATGATCACTACGAATAGTGACAATGGTGGTTCCTAAGAGATTTTGTACTTTCTTAACAAAAATTGTGAAGTTTTCAAAAGCTTCATTTTTATTACACAATGAAAATACCCAAGTAAACCTAGAAAAGTCATCAACGATGACAAGTCCATATCTAGCATTACCTAATGAAGCAACTCTAGTTGGCCCAAATAAATCTAGATGTGATAGCTCTAGAGGCCGCTTAGAAGAAATGCTTTTCTTAGGTTTAAATGAAGATTTTGGAAGCTTGCCTCGTTGACACGAGTCACAAAAGCTTTTCTTTTGAAAGACAAGCTTCGGAAAACCTTTAATGGAATTTAATTTTGAAAGCTTATAAAGTGTTCCAAAGTTCACATGTCCAAAGCGTCGATGCCATAAGTGTTGTTCACTTGTGTTGGCAACGAGACATTGTTCATATGACTTAGGAAGATCCAAAATATAAATGTCTTTATGACGAGTTCCGGAAAATAATAATTTATCATTATCTTTTCTTAAAATATGACACAATCCTTTCGCAAAACTAACTTTGTAACCTTTGTCACAAAGTTGGCTTATTGAAATGAGATTATGATTTAAACCACTAACAAGATAAACATCACTAATTAAGGGTTTAGAGGGGTTACCGACTTTACCAACACCTATGATGGTTCCGCTCTCGTTGCCTCCAAATACGACGCGGTTTCCATTCGCAATGGGAACCACTCCGGAGAGCAATCGAGCGTCACCCGTCATGTGTTTTGAACACCCGCTATCGAGTATCCAATTCCCTTTGGAGCTAAATTTAAATTTGTTGCTCCTTTTCTTTTTCTTTTCCTTGAGTACCTAAAGATAGAAACTTTCATATCATGGTACCCAAGGTCATTGGGTCCAAGGGATTAGACCTTTGGAAGCCAAGTCCAAGTGGACTTAGACTTCCCCACATAATTCTTACTATGCACAACATCCGAAAAATAAGCATTCATATACATTTGTTTTTCGTCCATGCTTGTGTCCTTTGGGCTCCAAATAGTGAAAATTTTGGGAGCCATCATCCTATTGGGTGCATGCATGCGACGTTGATTTCTACGTGATGCATGTTGTGGATAGGCATACGGGACATGATGGAATGGTGCACGACGAGAATTATTCATATGATGTGGTGGGTGTACATATGCATGTGTGGGAACACGTGCGTGAGGGTGTCTCACATGGTGTGCACGTGCCCGAGAATGTGTTGCATAAAAATCATCATATGTGTGAGCCGGTGGAGTAGGACGTGTGTTCCTACGTGGCATGTTATTGGTGTACATGTAGGCATGCCCCTTCTTTGGAGGTCCACCCAAAGTGGGTTTCTTTCCGAAAGAGGGTGTGGACGAGGTGGAAGCACCATTGGTAGATGAACTACCAATAGAGTGTTTGCTCCCACTCGTTGAGGCTTCGGAAGTTGGCCTAACAAAAGTAGTGACCGACTTGGATGAATTTCCCATCATATACCCCAAGCCAATGTGGTGTTTGGCCGGAAGTAAATCTTTTAGGATATTATCCAAATGGCCCTTACCCTTGTTGAATTTGTTGATTCGGCCCAATGTGTCCTCATATTTCTCTTTGAGAGAACGCAAAGAAGTATCCAAAGTGGATATTTGCGATGTGAGCACATAAACACGAGATTTAAGATTTTCGTTCTTAATACTCAAAGTCGAGTTTTGAGAAGTTAAATCCGCTATCTCATGTTCTTCCGCATCCTCAATGCTAACATGTTCAAGTTTAGATTTGAGATTTACAATCTCATTTCTTAACTCTTCAACAACGGTGTCGTTGTTGGTGATGATATTCTTAGGCGATGTTTGAATGCTAGCTAGGTCATCTTTTACCTTAGTATATCTATTTACTAACTTAGTGTATTTTGACCAAAGTTGAGAGTTAGCATTTCTAAGATCATCCATCGTTACCTCATCGCTTTCGTCATCACTATCGTCGGAAGAGGAGGATCCTTGATCGTGCTCCTCTCTTGCCATGAAACACATGTGCGCTTGCTCCACGTGCTCATCGTCTGACTCACCGCTTGAAGAATCATCGGAGTCGGTGAAGGTAGCTCCGACAAGTCCCTTCTTGTTTCCTTTCGTGTACTTCTTGGACTTGTCATACTTTGGCGCCTTCCACTTCTCCTTTTGCTTGTTTTGAGGACAATCCGCTTTGATGTGTCCTGGCTTATTGCATATAAAGCACAAAGGTGGAGAGGCGTTAGTAGAAGTAAACTTAGATTTTTGTTTGAAGTTACCCTTTCGGAAGAAGCGATTGAACTTCTTTGCCATGAGTGCAATGGATTCCATGTCCATTTCTTCTTCCGAGTCCTCATCATCGGTAGAGGTGGATGAAGCCGCCTTGAATGCAATCGCCTTTTTCTTAGGTGCATCTAGGTTCAAATAGGACTTCATCTTTTCTTGTAACTTCACCTTGCTATCTTTGCGTACCTCGTATGACATCAAAGTACCCATTAGTTGAACTACGGTATATTTGTTCATGTCATTACCTTCCTCGATGGCGAAGGTACGTTTTTCCCAAGAAGAGGGAAGTCCTTCAATAATCTTTGAGCACTTCTCCTTTTGAGTGTAGGACTTACCGAGGGCCTCTAACTCGTTTATTATGTCAACAAAACGAGCGTAATATTCTTTCATCTTCTCGCCCTGTTGCATATGAAACATTTCGTAATCTTTGTTTACGACTACGAGTTTAGAGTCTCTTACCCGACTCGTCCCTTCATGTAGTATGAGGAGAGAGTTCCAAATTTGATATGCACTCTTACATGTGCATATCTTATTGAAATCCTCGGGCTCCAATGCGCATTGCAAGGCGTTCATTGCCTTGGCATTGCTTACCTCCGCGGCGACCTCCGCGGTAGTCCATTTCTCAAAATCTTCTTCTTTGGGTTCGATGTATTCCTTCATAGTAGTCCTCCATAAGGATGCACTCCGGAGGAAGGTTTCCATCCGGCATTTCCAGTACCCGTAGTTGGTACCGTTGAAGAATGGAGGCCTCGTAGAGGAATGTCCTTCCATCACCGATGACGCTCCTTCACGGTTCCTGAAGGTGTCATAGTTGGAAGGTGGAGGCACGGTCTTGTTGTCGTTGGCAGACATAGCTGAGTATCTGGCTCTGATACCAAATGTAATGCCCTACCAGCTACTGCACAATTACTAGAGGGGGGGGAATAGTACTTTAAAATAATAAGGAGTATAATTCCAAATTAAATTGCAAACAACTACCAAATCAATTTGCGGAAGCTTAAATTGAAAGACAACACAAAATAAACAATGCTAACAAACGATGTTAATGGGTTCGGATCCACCCAAGTCTCCCCGACTTGTTCCCCGTGATCCTACATCCCAACCACCCGGATCCCTTCCGGATACTTGAGTTAGAAACCCTAAATCAAGATTTCCACTATGAATATCTTGTGAAAAACCTTCACAAGATCAAATCATACATGCAATTGCAAAGTGAATCCCACAACCCGGGATCACAATCTTCTCTCACAACCGAGAGAACCAATTAGCAATATTAAAGAGTTTAAATGAAATAAACAATCTTACCACAAAATCCTATACCTTGAGTTTTTCTTACCCAAATGGTGAAATGAAGGATTTGAGGAAGATGAAGTCACCAAGAGCTAGCACCAAGGAAATGACCAGCAATCGGTGCCTAGGAATGAGTTGGAGACTTGGATCAAGCAATAGCTTGAAGAGCTCACCAAGAACAAGCTTCTCTCTAGATCTAGAAATGAGAGAGAATGGGTTTCGTGTGAGGAAGAGAGCTTTAGATTTGAGGGAGAATAGCTATCTCTTTAGAACTCAATGAATCTCTTAATGGCAGCTCTAACCTAGATAGAAATGACCTAGGTTCGTATTTATAGGAACCCAAAAACACAAGTTAGGTCATTCACCAACGGATAGAAATCTGTGAGACTTAGTCGGTCAAAGAACAATCACTGACCGACTAGTTCATCAACTAGTCGGTCAGCCAAACAACGTGGACCGACTAAGAGTAGATCTGAGAAGAGATAGAATTTCAGACCTAGAAATCTAGTCGGTCCAAGAAGACTGTCTGACCGACTAGTTTCACAACTAGTCGGTCAGTCAGTGAACGTAGACCGACTAAGAGGCAAAATAACTTAGTCTGAATGCAAAGCGACTTAGTCGGTCCAAGAACAAAAGTTGACCGACTAAATTGTCAACTAGTCGGTCACCAAACCTTCTTAGACCGACTAACGGTAAACAGTAGCTTAGGAGAAATTTAGAGTGAACAGTAAGTCACAACTAGTCGGTCAAAGAAGCATCACTGACCGACTAGTTCACAAACTAGTCGGTCGGTGAGTCAACGTAGACCGACTAACTGTAAACAGTAAAGTCCAAGAAATTAAGGAATCAAACTAGTCGGTCCAAGAACAGTTGCCGACCGACTAGATCACCATCTAGTCGGTCAGTACTTGTTCTTGTACCAACTAACATGCACATACAAATCCGAATCGAAGCGCGACGCTTCGAGGAAGTTAGAATGAACTTGTGCAAGGATCCTAGAGCTACGAAATGAGCGTAATGAAGATAGAAACGTAAGATATACTCAAGGCTTAACATTCTATATATCGAAGCTAAAAGACTATAAATAAAACCTTAATAAACGGTCTTTGAGAGCTTCGATTGAATCTTCATATCTTTCAAAGCGTCGCAAGAGCTTCAACGAAGCTTTAGGCATGAATATGAGCTTTGGGAAGTGTTGAGATGTCGCTTTGAATGTTTTCGTGAATTTGGTGACGATCTCCAATACTGCGCTCACAAATTGTTAGTTCATGGATTATTTATGTTTGCTCATCATCAAAACCAAATCCGGGGAGTCCAATATTCAACAATGTAGGCTCCGGCTCAGCATCAGCAAACACCTCGTCCTCAGCTACGGTCTCTGGCTCAGAGTCTAACATGTGACACCCAAAAGAGCAAGGGGCACATGTCAGCAAGTCTAAAAAGACTTGTGCAAGGAAACTGAAAGTAAAGCAACGTAGCAGTTCTAGCATGATGCAATGACATGGCAGTTAAAGTATGAGTGCAACAGGTAAAGTAAAGTACAACAAGCAACTAGCATGGCATGGCAAGAGTAGCAAACTACTATCATTCACAAGTCACGTTTTCATGTCGTGCACAGAGTTCACGCCTTACAGCTGAAGTTGCTGTACTGGCACACTTCTATGCTGAGTGGTCGCTCAACCCTACCCCTCCACGTGTATCGAGCCAGGGCCTTACCCCCGAACGGGAATGCTCGCTTCTGGATCACGAGCCAGGAATTGTTTTTCATGATGGCATATGGGTGCACCTAGCCTGGACAAGCAAGTACAAGTATGTAGTGTGTGCTACGAATGCAACATTCAATGCATGGATGTCATGACATGACAAGTAGTAAAGAGAACATGTAAGGAATTTAAACATGGCAGTTTACAAATGCATGAACAGATAAGTTTAAGGGGTTGGATCTAGCTTCGTTGTCAAGCTAGATCAAATGAGGTGACGGATCTAGTTTCGTTGTCAAACTAGATCAAATAGGCATCTAGACAGCTATCATTTCACTGCCTAGTCTCTTTTACGCTACGGTATAAAAAGTGGCCTAAAACATGGCCTAAACAAGCAACGGGCAAGTTTCACTTGCCTGCAAACCGACGTCTGAAATACCGTCCAAGAGTCCAATCTACCTACGTGCACAAGTCCACCGGCCTACATCCATTTTATTAATCTTTGATTAGTGAATTTAAAACACTTTGAAAACATCGATTTTTAGTCTTGATTAACAGGCTGAGGGTTGGGGTCCTAAGTGTGCAGATCGTTACCTCAACACGACGCGAAAGCTACACTGGCGTCGGGTAGCGACGCCAGGGGTTGGAATAAAAGAATGCGCTCCAAGTCCTGATTCCAAAATAGATTCCTCGCTGGAAAGATCAGAGCAACAACCGGAGCAACGAATCCAGATTCCAAAGCTTGCACCTGCGACGACGGGCTACGACGTATCGCAACGTCGTAGGCGGCAAATCCTCGAAGAGAAAGAACCTAGGTGGGACCCACAGTAGTGCTAGGGGCCAATGGGGGACCCGCAACACCTCTGGAGAACTTGGGACGCCCACGGTGGTAAGAGATGCGACGGATGCGGGGTTGCGACGAACGTCTCTCGGTCAGACACTAGCCGGTGCGAGGGGGTCTCTCGGTCGGGCACTAGGGGAGCGGGGTTGCAGCGCTTGGGGTTGCAGCGGAGCAGGGGAGCGCTTGGTGTGGAGAAAATCCCCGGTCGGTACGGGCGACAGCGCCGGTCGGGCGCTTGGCGGGCGTTGCAACGAAGCGGCGATGCGGGCGTGAACGGGGGAGCGCTTCGGTCGGACACGGGGCGATGTGGGGGTCGGTGCGGGCTTGCGAAGCGGGGGCTACTGTTCGGAGCGGGGTGTGCGGAGCGGGCGAAGCTCTCGGTCAGACCGAGAGATCCTCTCGGTCGGACACGAGACGAAGCGAGGCGACGGTGCAGTGGTGCGGAGCGGGCCTTGGTGCGGGCGGGGGCCTCGGTCGATGCGGGGAAAACCAAGTGAAATCCTCGGTCGGTGCGGGCGGTGGCTGTGCAACGTTGCGACGAATCATTGCAAGCGAGTTTTTGGGTTTTGGGAGCGGCTAGGGTTAATTTCTTGCGAAAATAGGTCTTCCTAGGGGTTGTTTATATAGTGTAGAGGGGTTGACTTGGTCTAGGGCTAAATCTAATAGGATTAGGATTTTAAAACGATTTAAAATTCGAATCTACCTCTCCTAATCACGTATGGATTGGGTGCGGCCAAGATAGGGGCTAGGATTTGGCTCAAAATTCGTTTGTAGTATTGTAAACTAATAGAAATTTTATTGGGTCGAAAATAATTTAAAACTTGGTATTTAAAAATATTTAAAACTTTGGTAAAAATATAAAATAGGTTAAATGAACTCCAAAAATTGTGAAATAAATATTGGGGTGATCAGGACGGCGAGAGGAAGATAACTAAGAAGACGGTTCACGATTTCGACGTCGAACGATGAAACTAAAAATAGAAACGTCTTACGTCAAAAGTGAAAATCACAACGTCTCTTCGAATAAGATTAAATCGTGGGAAAACGACCCGAGAATTGTCGTTCCAAATTAGTGCCACAATTCAATACTCTTAGAGACGTTCACAACGACATATCACACCAAGGTGTTCACAAACAAACAAAGTCTAAAATTACTACGTGCACGGTCAAAAGCACGTGCACGAACAAAGTACGACGAAAACAGACCGTTACATCCTCCCCACCTTAGAAATGATTCCGTCCTTGGAATCAACATCAAGCACTGCTCGGAAAAAGGTGTGGGAAACGCTCTCTCATCTCATCCTCACGCTTCCAGGTGGACTCACCAGGGGAACTGTGACGCCACTGCAATCGAACCAAGTCGACGGTCTTATTCCTCAACTGCTTCTGTCGACAATCCAGAATCTCAACTGGCTGCTGATCATAAGACAGATCCGGACGAACCGTGATCTCCGAGAAATCCACAGCATGGGACGGATCACTAACGTATCGACGTAACTGAGATACGTGAAAAACGTCGTAAACTCCCTCCAGTGACGGTGGCAATGCCAAGCGATAAGCCACAGCTCCAACTCTCTCCAGGACGTCAAACGGCCCAATGAACCTCGGACTCAGCTTGCCTCTCTCCCCAAATCGGATAACTCCGCGGTTCGGAGAAATCTTCAGAAAGACATGATCTCCAGGCTGAAACTCCAAAGGCCTCCGATTAGCATCTGCCCAATGCTTGAAACGGTCCTACGCAATCCTCAGCTTCTCCCGGATGTTCCTCACCACATCCACGGCCTCCACAATCATCTCCGGTCCTAACAGCTCCCGATCTCCAATGTCATCCCAACTCAGTGGCGATCGACATTTCTTCCCATATAGCGCGGCAAAAGGCGCCATACCAATACTCGCCTGGTAGCTATTATTGTAGCCAAACTCAACATGATGGAGATGATCCTCCCAAGATCCCTTGAAGTCCAACATGCATGCTCTCAGCATGTCCTCCAAAATCTGAATCGTCCTCTCGGACTGGCCATCCGTCTGCAGATGGTACGCTGTGCTGAAACTCAGACTCGTACCCAGACTCTTCTGCAGACTCTGCCAAAACTGAGACGTGAATCTCGTGTCCCTGTCCGACACGATACTCACAGGGACTCCGTGAAGTCGTACGATCTCCTGCACGATTCACGTTACATCACTATCTAAACTGGGAAAAGGAAATAGAAACGGAGAGTAAAAGAATTTACCTCCATGTATCTCCTCGCTAGCGTCTCAGTAGACTGTCCTGCTCGGAAGGGAATAAAGTGCGCGGATTTGGTCAATCGGTCTACGATCACCCAAATCGCGTCATTCTGTTTCGGAGTCCGAGGTAGTCCAGTCATGAAATCCATAGTGATGTGTTGCCACTTCCACTCCGGAATCGGAAGCGGTTGTAGCAACCATGCCGTACGCTGATGCTCTGACTTTACCTGCTGGCAAACCAAACACTTGGCTACACTCCGAGCCACACTCCTCTTCATGCCATGCCACCAATAGTTTAGACGAAGATCCCTGTACATCTTGGTCCCACCAGGATGTACAGAATACGGCGAACTGTGTGCCTCCACCAATAATTCCTCTCTGATATCCCCAGCTGGCACACACAACCTGGCTCCAAATCTAAACGAACCATCCTCATGAATCAAGAAGTCAGTCCGTAGACTGGCTTCCACCTGCTCCCAAATCTTCACCAGCTTAGCATCTCCAGCCTGTCCAGCCTTGATCCTATCCACGATCGTCGACGGTATCTGCATACTCATCAACGAAGAAGTGCCTCCAAGAAGAATAATCTCAATACCTGACTCGCAAAAATCCTGCTGCAATCTCCACTGCGGAGTCAACATCATCACCGTTAGAAGTCTGCTCAACGCATCCGGAACCACATTCACCTTGCCAGGGTGATACTGCAAATCAATCTCATAATCTGCCATGAGCTCTAACCATCGACGATGCCGCATGTTGACCTCCTTCTGAGTAAAAATGTACTTCAAGATTTTGTGATCGGTGAAGATCTTCACCTTCTCACTCAGCAGGAAGTGCCTCCAAATATTGAGCGCAAACACGACAGCAGCCAACTCCAAGTCGTGTGTCGGATAATTCTTCTCATGAGCCTTAAGCTGACGAGAAGCATACGCAACCACGTGCCCATACTGGTGCAACACACAACCAAGACCCTTGCCAGAAGCATCGCAAAAGATATCGAATCCTCCACTCCGATCAGGCACAGCAAGGACAGGGGCAGTCGTCAACATCTCCATCAGAACATTGAAAGCCCTCTCACAATCATCAGACCAAACAAATGGTATATCCTTCCGCGTCAGTCTGGTCATCGGCTCAGCAATCCGGGAAAAGTCCTTAATGAAACGCCGATAATAACCTGTAAGTCCAAGGAAACTCCAGATCTCAGACGCTGACTGCGGAACAGGCTACTCTCTGATAGTCTTAATCTTCTCGGGATCCACCGAAATTCCATCGCCTGACACCACATGCCCGAGAAAAGCAACTCTATCCAGCCAAAACTCGCACTTGGAATACTTATCATACAAACGATGCTTCCTCAAGATCTCCAACACTGTCCTCAAGTGCGATGCATGCTCTTCCTCTGACTTTGAATAGATCAGGATGTCGTCAATAAAGATAACGACAAACTTGTCTAGAAAGTCGTAGAAGATCAGATTCGTCAAGTTCATAAATACTGCGGGCGCATTGGTTACACCGAAGGGCATAACCACAAACTCGTAGTGACCATACTTCGTCCTGAACGCTGTCTTCGGGATGTCCTCCTTCTTCACCTTGAGCTGATGATAACCCCTCCTCAGATCCAACTTAGAGAACACCCTCGAACCTCCAAGCTGATCAAAGATGTCATCTATACGAGGTAATGGGTACTTATTCTTGATGGTCACGGCATTCAGCTCCTTGTAGTCCACGAACATGCGACGCGAACCATCCTTCTTATTTACTAGCAACACCGGTGCTCCCCACGGAGACACACTAGGATTAATGTAACCCTTCTGCAAAAGATCATCCAGCTGTCTACGCAACTCCTACAACTCTGCTGGTGCCATACGATACGGAGCCTTCGAAATAGGCTGCGCTCTCAGAATAAGATCGATCGAAAACTCGAGCGCTCGATCGGGTGGCAGTCCAGACATCTCCTCGGGGAAGATGTCGTCGAATTCACGCACCACAGCTGGTCTACTCTGCTCCATCTGCATAGCAACAATCTCCACCGGTCTGGCCCGAAAACTGACAGGGCCAAGCGAACTGTTGCCTCGACTGAACTCAAACACTGGATGTCCAGGGATCTCGAACACCACCTTCTTCCTCCGACAATCGATCGTAGCATAGAAGCTCGCTAGCCAATCCATCCCAAGCATTGCATCGTAGTTGATGATGTCGTGGACAATAAAATCAG